>CM029114.1:25794658-27122158 GCA_016859345.1 Istiophorus platypterus | reverse complement strand
CTTTTCAAACACTAGAAAATCGCCATGCACATCTATCAGTGTCCATCATTTATCACTTTAAAAACCTTTGCTTAATCATAGCATCATAAACCTTTAATTTCATTCTCAGTAAGCTCTGCAAGAACTCAGATCTCATTCCAGACTTCATCATGTAAATCAACACAAGAAGCAAATGCAAATTTGCTTGACTTCTGTATCAAGAAATCTATAATTTGTAAAGTTAGAAAATATGGTTTTAACATGGACATTTAACTGTTTTTTGAGTGTTTTATACATTTAAATAAGATACTACAACTTGCTGTATTGTCAAAATCCAATTTTTATTCTGTTTTAGACTGCATTGTTAGGTGCCCAGGGGATGATGCAGAGAACAGAGGTTTTCATGAAAAAAGGAGATGCACTGCAGCACAAATATTACTTTATAAGATCCAAAAAGCTGACAGAATTCAGCTTCAGTGGGAAACTTCATTTGTGTGAATCTGTCCTGCAGGCACTGGAGGCTGCCATAGCATTAAAGGGAGACAGCCTCGAGATCAAGAAGAATTAAAACTGGTACTGGGGTCATGTTAGACTCCTGTGAATGGAGGCTAATAGAGGAGACAGTTAGGGAGAAACAAGGATTGAAAAAATAAAGTGACAAAGATGGGGAGAAGACAAACTCTGAGTTTTGATTTGAGAAAGTTACAGAGGCCAGCAAGAGAACTAATGGAGAGGAATCAATGGGAATGGTTTTAATGGGAAAGAATAAGAAGTGGCAGAGGTAAAGGTAAGGACAAGGGTGGAAAGGGCAACTGGTCATCATCAATAAATGAATAACTTTTAAAGTCCAGAAGAATTTTAAAGAAGAAATTTTGTAACAATGAAAGAAACAGAATCCATTATGTTAGTTTGCTCCAGAGGTGCTGGTAGGGGGATTTTTCTAACCGTTGGACAGGACCAGCTGAGCTGTTTCCCCTATGTCCATTCTATATGTTGTGTGATTTCAGTCTTTTCACTTCGTAAGAAAATAAACGTTCCAGCACTTGAGCCATGTTCATAGGTTTTATTTATAGAACTCCAAAACACAAATCTGTCTTACAGGGAATTACAGTCTGCACAACAAACAAAATAAAGTACACACCCCCTCCCTCCCTTCACCCTTGAATCAAATAAGGAAAAAAGAAACCAAACCCAAATCAAAAACTTCAGCTTTCATGGTTTGAGGAGACCAGCCACCATTTCTTGGACACGAGTTATGTCGTACTTGCTGAACAAGGTAGAAAGGATGTTATTTTTACTGCTTAATGTAGAAAGGACAGAAATCCAGAATAAATAATATCTCATTAAACTAAAAATAAATCAACTTAAACTGAAACCTATTTGACCATCTATTCATTAAAAAATAGATTTTTTTCTTGGAAAGCTGTGGCTATTTAAAGCATACTTCTTGACTGATAGGTCAACCACACCCTTAATTGGTTGAGAACTCCCTGGTGCCCAATTTGTTCAACTCCTGCACCCTATACTGTCCACCGCCTCTGTGTAGCTCGGACGAGTCTTGTCAAGGAGATACTGATCCCTCCTCAGCACTCAGCTCTGAGTCGATCACATATACATACATATATGTTACTGCTTGAAGACACTAATGCAGTACAAAGAAAGACCAGCCTACAGTTCCCTGTCCGGAGATGGAAATATGTCCGGGTGTTCTGCGAGTCCAACAATTAGAACCAACTGTATATCCTTCCTACACAAATTGTTTCATTAATAGGATGGTTGGTGATCTAAATTGCACCACCACAACAAGCATTACCTCGGTCCTGTGCAGTTACAATATAAGAGACTTTAACAAGATAGCCATCAGCAATGAACATTTGATTACTGCTGTTTCCTCAGGACTAGCATGCTTAAGTACTAGGTGGACTACGCTAAAACTCATTGGGAGGCAGCTAACGTTGTCACTAATCACCCCAAAGCTGCAGAGTGTGTGCATGTGTGTGTGAGAGAGTATTCATGTGTGAGTGCAATCACAAGCACATGGGGATGTGGTGGGCAACAAGTAGACATTCCATATTAATTGTATTCCTGGGAAGAAGTGTTAGCTAAGCCGCAGGCTGGTAGACTTAAAGCACAATTAATGTGATCCACAATAGCCGGTCCTGGCCTGAATTTCGTTTTCTCTCAATCAGCCGACAGACACGTTATCTGTCCCCTGTTCACTAATCTAATCAGCTGGTGATTGCACCTTCTCCCTGTTCAGCTCCAGTGAGTGATATTTAAAAAAAGACCCCAAGACAAATCGTGGTCTGGGTCCTCAAAGAAGTTCTATCATTGTCATCATGGCAGGATGTGTGCTGAGGATGTGCTTCTCCATTAATGCAGCAAATGATAGAGGAACAATGGAACTTGGGGTATAAGAGCACGTGCTTAACAATAAAAAATGTATTGTTTTTTAATGCTTCATTGGCTTCGGCACCACTCAGTGACCTCATTGCCTTGAAATTACAGCTGATGAAAAGGGAGAAATATCATTTGGCTTGAAATGGGCATGCTGTATTTCACAGACAATTAGCTGTGTAGCAACCAAACTGGACTTTCTCCAACCTCACACTGTGAGTCAAAGAGTCACACAGACCATGTTTGGCCCGAACAAATTAAATCCTCTTGTAGCTATGCAACTGTGAAATTAATACTAAAAAGACCCTCTTGAAAAGTCTATTAAAGTGTCCTCAGCGATACTTCACAGAGTTCACTCATTGAAAGAAGCTGGATGATGAGACTTCTGTTTTGCTATGAGTTGCACTATTGGGCACTACTGTAGGTGAATTCTTTACAGTTCATTATCTAGTCTTGGTAATTCTAGTAAAAACATCAGTTAAGTTTTTTTGTCCATGAAACACAGTGTTGTACAATGATGTAACTGTATTAACCTGCTTACCTTACATTTGCCACTCATGAAAAATCAGAATAAAACATTTATAGAGCCCTGCCCTAGCATTTTTATTTTTCTCATAACATATTGATATCTGTGAATTGTGTGACCACAAGGGAGAAATTCACTTGTTCTTTTCTTTCTATGTAAATGGAAACCATTTTTTCATATAAAAACATATACATTTATTTATATAACCTATATTATTATTTATATAACTGTCTCTGCTTAAAATAGCAAACTACCCTCAATATTGGCATGAAAATGACACTAGGAGCAAGACATCAACCTGCATTGCAGCACAAAAGAGCCATTAACTCAAACGTGCAGGTGCACCAACTTTCTACCTTATGTTGCATTATTTACAAGCATTATATGTCTCATTCTTAAACCTAGGCTTGCTTGCTGAACAAGCCACTAAATTTAAGCTAGCTATTTAAAAACCTCACTGGTAAATTAACATTTTGCTAAGCTTTGGTAGAGCAGCTGGACATTGAGCTCGTTGAATTGGTGTCAGGTATTTTGCTGATTTCAATCACTTACTAAAACCCAAGTAGATGCTGTTGCATCACTGACTGGGTTGTGGCCACAATTACAATCCAAAGAAAACAGTGTAGTAACAATGATTTGTTGTTTGTAATTCAGTGCTGAATTTATCTTTAAATCCTGAAAGATATGAAAATATATCAAACTCTAATTTGGCAACATCCATAGCTTCACTGTTGCAGTTTTTAAAAATCTCTGTGCCCTATTGTGTCTTTTATCTGAGCCACCAAAGGTGTTAGCTACTAGAGATGGAAACCTAGGAATAATCACCTAGATGTTTTTCCTCAAACTTACTTTCTGTAGCTTTAAACGGAAAATAATTTCAGATCCACCAGAAACAAATCCTGATGGATTTGCATTGTTGTCTTGTGGGATATCAGTGTTTTGGTAGTGGGCTGCTGAAAGCAGACCACCCTGCCTCCTTCTGCCTGCCTCTTAAGACACCAGGGACTCATTCATGAAAAATTGATCTTTTCTCATGGAGCATTTACCAGGGCTCTTAGTTCAAGCCCCCTGTATTGTACAAACACTAAGTCCAGGCCCCCTGGGGGAGGTAAGGAGGGAGGAAGGAGAGACTAGAGTGTGGAGGGTAAGAGGGCAACATATACATACCAAGGCATTAAATCAGTCTTGTTGCTCTGAGAACATTATGCTTTCAGTCATTAATTTTCCTGAAGGAGCCAAACAGAATAAAGCTAAAAGGGTTTTTGCATTTGGGGACAGTCAGGTGAATGAATGGGAGATAAGTTGGCTCCTTCACCCGCTGTGGCAAAATGCGGAGGGAAGATTCCATTGTCGAGAGTGGAATGAGAAATGGAACAACAATAGTGCTGCACAACAATTGCTGGGGCGCCTACTCGATAGACCCCGTTTAGCCATGGGCCTACACACAATCTTTGCAGACAATTGCCGGCACTGCTATCCTGCCTGCAAACGCTCCCACTATCCTCCTCCCCTCACACACAGTAGTCCAAAACACTCTCGCTTGAAGCAGGAACATTTTGTGCCATTGTTAGAAAGGAAAAAAGGAGACAAATCAGTCAAGATATCAAGATATCACCACAAAGTGAATCATTGGCAGTGTGCCTCAGCTGATGATGTCAGTATGTTGCAAGGGGTTTTATTACTAGTCCATTTTATACCTCTGGGAAGTTATTGTTTCTCTCCAATGAAAAACTTATGAAAGTCAGGTTTTTGGGAATTGATGAGAAAATGCTCAATGCTTGTAATGTCTTAAAATGAAGGGGTTTTATGGATTTCAGTTTCAAAAAAATCGTGTAAAATATATTCAAACCTTATATTGTAATGAAAACTACTGACATTGGAGTTATTATGTTTTTGTGTAACATGGGTGCAATTTCCAGTTTCTTTTTTCATAAAACCTCCCTTGAGTTTCCATAGAGGATTATCATTAAGCCCTAATACATGATACATAATACAAGCACATTTCCCAAGCTCATTCATTCCCAATTGAAACAGATCTCATATTCTCAAACATTTAGAACTGAAAAGTTTCTTCTGATTAGAGACATCTATTTATCTTTCAATCTAAAAAATTTGCATTAAGCTGTAACTATGCCCTGCCAAGTGTTTACAGCACCTGTTTAGAGACAGGTTTAAAATGGAGAAGAAAAAAATAATGTAATTGATCTACATCATACAGTGTTCATATATAAAAGAAAAATCCATGGGATATCTCTGGATGACCCCTTTGAACAGGTGACTACATGCAGCGTGGAGAAGCATGTTTCAGCATTAATAGGATTAGGAAGAAATCTAATTGCTATGTAGATTATGATTATTGGCACCGTTCTCTCCAGTCTTTGCACCAAAGGAAGTTGTAAGGTGCTTGGAATGGAGAAAGGGCTGATAAAAAATAGGACTTGGACACCAAAGGATGCTTTTCTGCTTTCTTAGCCGAAAATGACATGACATCACACTAAATATTATAAATATTAGGCTACAGTTAGCAGCTAATTAGCTTAGCTTAGCCTGGCTCTGTCCAAAGGTAACAGAATCTGATGTAAAAATGACAAGCTGCGGTTTTACAGAGGCTTATATGCTAGACTGTTTCTTGCCTGGATGTTTGATAAGCTAACTGCCTGCTGGCTGTTGTAAATTTTTATATTTTTATATATTTTATATTTTTATATTTTTATATTTATTTGGTTAAAATCATCTTGTTACCAACATTAACCATGTAATTTGAGATTTATGTTGCTTAAACTTAACCTTGAAAATGTCCTTTGTATTTTAGCTGTGGAATGATCAAATAGTTTTGTCAGTGCAAGTTTTCGCAAATTTTAGGAGACAGGATTAAATCCTGACACAATTCCTCCTGTTGCTCCAATGAAAAAAGCACCAAATGCATGAATATACTTTCCAATTACTATATTCATGATACATGGGTTTACCTCACATAGAGGCTGGAGAACGGAGGAAGCAGGTGTGCAGCTCTCTCTAACAAAAGGGATCTTCTGACAAACACCAACTGGTGTTTCCTCTGCAGCACTTATGTTTTATCAGTCAAGGCCTTACACAATACACAGCAGGTCAGTGAGCTGAATCATTACATCATGGTACATAGACATGGCCTGTATCTTTGTTGGTAAACGTGTGTGCGCATGATTGAGTATATACAAAGAGATATCTGCCTGTGCTGGTGTGTAGAGTATATGCCTGCACCTCCATCTGATTTTGTGTGAGTGTGTGTATGAACAAATGTCTATATGCCTCTATGGGTGTCAGTGTATATTGAGTGTCATAAAGGGTAAAATAAAAGGTCTGGGGCTAAGGGACTCATAATTCAGCTGTGCAGCTCTCTGCTCTCACTGCTGCAGTTAGCTCTATTCCTCACAGAGACCAACATTCACTGCTGCATTACAAAACCCACAGAGGGCAAGCCTGCATCGCCATTTCTTTGTTTCCTATGGAAAAACAACCCCACTGAAATATGACAGCTCGGATAAAGTTGTCATGTATATCTCAGAGTGTGGTCTAGCTCAGTAGTCATGAGACACGGGGAGGGAGGGTGTTTTCTCTGCTCAATAAGAAATCAATTCTCAATTCTCTGCCTCATTTGTTGCTGCTGGCAAACTCCTACAGAGCCTTGAAATCCTATTTAATAATCAAGCATGAAAAGCCATGTATAATAGACTATTATGAGATGCAATTGCGAAAGGGAAGATAAGCTCATGTTGTAATTGAAGTATCATTCACATCACATATACTTAAGGACCACAGCAGTAAGATCTGTTCGTCACACAGAGTCCATATCTCATCTCTACACTATTTTAATGGGCGGACAGGAACTAACAGAATAAACTCTATCCAGTCGTTAGACTACAGTACTGGTAATGTGATAAATCATTTATTGATTTATCTGCTGCGCAGACTTGTCCCACATCACACTTTTAATATAACTGCAACCAACATTTTAAAAATATCCTGAGGCCGGTAGAGAAACTGCTGACAAATGTCAGTGTTGTCAAGAGGCCATCAACATGGCTGAATACTGAGAAGAGTGAAAAAATTCAGTTCTTGTAATTGCAGTTAGATGAAAAGTTATAAAACTGTTGGTCACTTACCTCTAGTGGTATCTAAGATTCTGAGATTTCACCCCCTATCCCAGTAAAATGAAAGTGAATGGAATTTCATTTGACTAAAAGCTTAAGTATTTATGGGTCACATGACCATGTCTCATGTTAAACGAGATCAATCACACTGATGAACCCACAGGAAATAATATATTATAAGAAGAATAGTAACTTTGATAAATTATTAATGGTCATTTATCAGTAAAATTAACAAACATTTCCGAATGCAGCTCAGATGTGAGAATATGTGGCTTTTTGTCTGCTTTACATTAAAGTTAATTGATCATCTTTAGGCTTTGGATTGTTGGTCGGGAAAAACATGTCATTTGAACACAACTTGTCAACTTGGGCTTTAGGAACTCTTTTTCAGATTCATCTGTTATCTGCTGATCAGCTATTGGATCAAACCTAAAACCATTTTGCTGTAAGGTGACACCGGTAACCACTGAACCACCCTCATGCCAATTTTCACAGTTTGGTGAATATCTTTTTAGAGGATACCATAATTGGAAAAAAATACTGGTGGATTCATCCATAATGAAAATAATCACTAGCAGCAGCTCTATTGAAAAGTTTCACACATATATGATTGGGTTTTGCTAATTGTGAAATTAATTTCATCTCCAACCTCTGTTCAAATATGAATATTCTGGCTCCATTTAATGACACAGATTGCCATAAAAAGCCAACTCATTGGATGGATACTGTATAGATGACATCAACAGTACAGCTAGGTTCTTCTTTGCTGTATGATTGTTACTTACTGGTAATCATCATATTTCCCTCCAAAATTAGACATATGGTGTTCAGGAGAAAGCTATGAATCACTTAAAACCATTTGCTCACCATTCGAGAAATAATCAGCCTTTTATCTGCAAAGGGTCACAGGGACAAAGAGAGCAGTAAGCAGCATGCAGCAAACATGCTCTGTGGCCAGATAAAGTAATGATGAGACCTGAGTCACTCTTAAACCATTGTTCACAGAGGATAATTTTTGCCGAATGAATAACATCTGATTCAGAAGTGCTGACTGTTTGTTATTTAGTATCTGGTCAGGGTCATGGTAACAACAGAGAGCAGTAATAGATAACAGTAATCAGAGCAGGACAAAATACTGTACATATTACCACGGTTGGTTGTGGTTTCCCTGACATTTTCTTGTCAGGTTATTCACTCTAAACAAACTGCTCTGGACCCCGCTGGTCTGGAGTCTGGTCCTTCGCACACTCTCCCCCAGTGCTTCACCATCTGCTATTGGTCTAAGAAATCATGTGGTTGGTTGAGTTTCTGTGTGAAAAATCTGCTTCATTTCCCTTATAGTTCATTTTTTGTTCACTCACATCACCCTATCAATCTGACCAGTGAATCATCGGGACCCTTATTGAACCTGTTAGATGATGGTTAGACCTTTCAAGACTAATAAGCCACAGTCTAAATCCTCATATTACCTCAGCCACCACTGTTTTGTGGCTTCTCTTTCAGCTCCTGTCACTGAAGTCCATAGTTTCCTTAGTTTTAAATAGGCAAGGCAGCTTCATTTGTACTACACATGTCATACACAGGGTTAGTCAAGGTGCTCTCCACTGAGACACAAGATATTTAGGAAGAGGACCAGAAAGAAATGGCTGACTAGAAGAAAACAATCAGAAAGTGAAGAAAAATCTGTGTGAGGTAAAAAAACCTAAATTTAAATTGCAGATCTGAAAACAGCTCTGAGTATATGCAGTGATGAACCTTGATATGAAATTAAAGTAATAAGCATTGAAGCCATAGATCTATTGGAGGTTTGCCCCATGTAGTTACAGTTTCATCATTTTGAATTCAATTTTGAGAGCATCAACCAACCTTAGAGATGGTACATGGACAGATTTGTAGCTAGGGATATGAAAGTGTTTTTAATTTGGTAATTTGCACTTACAGCAGTAAGTACAGCAAGTCCTGCTGTCACTTGTCTCTTTCTTTTGCCTTAACATTGATTTTTATCAACAGTGGGTTTTAAGATGGGTTTGACTTTCCAAAAGGAGGAAATGTCACTTAAATCATTTCTCTCTCCAGGACCCCGGACCTCCAGGGAAGCCAAAAGCCTGAGGTTCACTGTGTCTCCCTTAGTCAAAGTCAAGATCAACTTTATCTTCAATTATGCCATATATATAGGACATGTAGAGGATTGAAACACTGTTTCTCCCAGATGCCAGTGTGGGCATGTACAACTACTAAAAAAACCCCAAAGGGTTTCAAAATACTTGAGTAAATACAATACAAAAATAATAACAAGGCATAGATCAGGAACAAAACAATAATGATAATAGATGTAATGCAAGTAGTGGTGATAAGATATGCAAGTAATATATCATCCACAGAATTACTAATTAGCAGAAGTTTTAAAGTAGTACAATATGTAGGGGGTGAAATGGGTGAGTTACAGTCCAGACATTTTGGAGGTAGAGGGGGGAGAGTTCAGCATTATGGCAGCCAGTTGGATAAAGCTGTTACTCAGCCTGGTGGAGCAGGCTTGGAGGCTCCGGTACCTTTTCCCAGATGGCAGGAGCCTGGCTGCCGGGGTGCTTGCTGTGTCAGGCTTCCAGAGGAAGTAGAGATGCTGCTCGGCCTCCTTGGCCAGTGATGCAATGTTATTAGTCCAGGAGAGGCCCTCAGGGATGTGCACGCCCAGAAATGTGGTGCGGCTCACCTGCTCCACAGCAGAACCAACAATGGTCAGTAGGGGTTGTTGGCTGTGGGCTCAGTGTAAGGTCAAGATAATAGCAAGCTACCTTGTTTTCCATACATGTAGGGAAAGATTGCTGTCTTTGCAGCATGTGTCCACTTGGTTCACCTCATATCTGTAGTTCGATTTGTCATTGTTACTGATGAGGCCCATCAATGTTATCTCATCAGCAAACTTGATGAGGTGGTTGCAAGTGTAATTTGGGGCACATTCATGGGTCAGCAGCGTGAGAGGCAGGGGACTGAGGATGCAACCCTGGGGGGGGGGGGGGGGGGGGGCATTGCTTAGTGTGGTGCTGTTCAATGAGTTATTGCCCATCTTTACTGACTTTGGCATCTCAGTGAGAGAGTCTAGCATCCAGTTTTAGAGTGAGGTGTTCTGGCCAGGCACGTCCATTTTCCACAACAGCTGCTGAAGAATGATAATGTTGAATGCTTAGCCGAAATCTATGAACAGCATTCTCACATAAGATCCTTTCATGTCCAGGTTGGTGAGGTTAAACAGGAGAGCAGAGGAGATTGCGTCATCAGTTTTTGATAATTTAATTAACTTCAATTTTGCACCACTAAAGTACAATATCCACCATTAAATGCTTTACATTATTATCAGTGTTGTGAGCTATTTTGTACAGGGATACTTAGTCAAAAAATCGGTTTGACTAATAGGTTGTGTAGGATGTTAGGACAATAATGTCCTAACATCCTACACAGGCCTAAATATAATAATGCTCAATGAAACTGTGACAGACTTTTGCCCTTGGGCCTCCTAGAGGCCTGGACGCAAACCTTTGTCAGAAAATCAGCACATTCCAATTGAATCACAATGGTGAGAGGATCCACTTGAGAAGGCAAAATAAATCTGGCCATGTATAGAACATAGAGCTAAGATTTGGTAAACTTCGACACATATTTGCACCTTCACCGATAGCAAGCCATCTTGATTGTGTTGACCTCTGAGGTGACAGAGAGCAAACAGAAGAAGCGACTATAGCTTATTAGCTGTGTTACACGGTCCATTTTTATTTTAACCGGCTCTAGTAGGAGTAAAATGGTTCTACAAATGAGCAACTGTTTGCAGAAAGTTATGAGACATGAGTTGATAGAACAAATACATCGTGTGAATACACTGTGGAAAATTATTTTCCCATTAGCAACTGAGCTGAGTTTGCTAGAAGGAGCTTTTATTTTCCCTCTTGAATAACCTTTTATTTAATTAAATAAATATTGAATGAAATGCTAATGGAAAAAGGTCACTTTATGCTGTGATCAACACTTTACAGGTTAATCTGGCAGGGATATTGCTTTGTAAAGGAGTCTATGTACAGTATGCAGTTACTGACACGATTGCATTTTAGAATTTTAAAACATGGGGTGAAAAAGAAAAGTACACTATGTGCATCATAACTTAGCACTGGAAGACTCAAAGCAAGACCATTACACTCATACATAAATAAACAATTTTCCTCTTTCAGATGCGAACGTGAATTCAATAAACCAAGATGATTTGGTGCTATAGCCATAGGTGGTCTGTTGTGACTAGAAGCTTATGGTGGGTAATTCAAACTTTAGATAGATTTTGTGTGACTGACATTACTGAGCCAGTATAATGTAAATCTATTTTCATCCCTTGTCCCCACAGTACCTGCTGTAAAAAGTTACCTAGTCTCAGCTAAAGATCTACACACTGATCTCACATCTATCTGGAGCTGGACATTTTTGAACACTGAACTACTCTTTAAACCAGGATTCATGGCTGTGGCCTTTGAAACACAAACAAGTAGGATATGAATAAATGTACATATAAAGAAATAAATAAAGACTTAAACGCTGGAGTTCTCAGGAAAAGGTAGAATGTTTGGCACTTAGCCAGTTCACCTCTGCCACAGTACTGGCCCTGAATATTGAGAGCAATGAAGACAGAAGGTGAAAATAATGCAGCTATAAAATGTAAGAAAACAGAAAACACAGAGCTGCTGGGATGCTGAATTAAACATTAAAAAAGATCAAAACACATGATAAAAACCAGAGAAAATTTCTGAACCATCCACTTGACACAGCGTAGCTAAGGAGTACTGTACTATACTGTACTGCCTGTACTTGAAAATTTAGAGCTCTTGTGGTTTTTTTTAGCTTAATTTTGGGTTTCATGGTCACATTTATTCTTTTATTGGTCTTACTTTAGTTTCATCAATTGTTATTGGTCTTTTATCTATTTTAGATTTGTAGATTTTTAAGACTTAAAACAAATAAAAAGACACCACACACAAAACACTTTCTGCAGCAGGAGGTAATAATGTCCTTGCTTTGAAGTTGCCAAGCTGCTGTTAGTGGACATCAGCATGTGGTTAAGTACAACTGGAGAAAAAGGAGGAGGTCTCTGAAGTTAATGTCTGTTAAAGTCAAAGGGTGACACTTGAAAATGTCCCTCTTGTCTCTCCTCTCGTCTCCCTTTCAAAATCAATCATGCCCACAGCATCTCGTTATGGCTCTTATGGTCAATACTTCTCATCAATATCACTCTGTCCAGACAGGTAAGTAATGACAAGGTCCATTAATAGGAATTTTCCTGGTTACAGGTCTTTTAAACACATCTAGACAAGCCCTTGTCATGTCTTTAGGCTCTGAACTCTGCAACTTTCTCCAGCAGCTATACTTTGGAAGCAGTTTTTGTTATTCTCCATGGCAGTTATCTCCTTCCCTAAGACTCTCATTTGATTACCACAAATTTAACTCTGTGTAAAGTCGGTTTCACAGTCTCAGCTCACAAAGTGTCACCTTTTTAAGTCTGGCAGTGCTTTCCAGGAATAAAGTACAATATATGCTACTACAGACTTGAACTGGAGTTAAGGTTATGTGATAGTTTAGTGCCACTCAAACTGTATTTGTCACACCACCGCCAAAGTACAGGATAGGAGGGCTATAAAAATCTGTCTAAAAATATTTTGTTTCATTACAGAAAAGTTTAAACAATGCCGTCCTGTAGAGCTGGCAAATTGGTTCCCAAGACATTACTGCTTTGAAGAGAATCCAACAAGTCCTGGCTGCTCATTTTCAGGTCAGACATTCTCAAACAGCGAACTACAGCAAAGTACAATTCTTGAAAACAATGTCAAGTGCAGCAGTGAGGCTTGTTTACACTGTTGTTTGAATTGTTAATAGGTGCATTGTATTATTATTCCCATATTACCTTTGAAGGGGAAGCAAGGACTACTCTATGTCTTTGCTTGTGCTTTGAGAACAAGGACTGGATGTTTAGGGATGGATAAGAGAAGAGAAACTGCTTATTTGTTATTCACTCTGACAGACCGAGACAGAAATAGAGACTCAAAGAGGGAGGAGGAAAGGAGAGAGAGTGTTTTGTAGTACTAGCCTTGGAAGTGTTTCTATGTAATGTCACAAGCCATTGTCTTCACAGGACTCAAATTCTATTACCACAAATGATGTGGTAGGCATCACCACAGGCTACACGCTGGCCAATGAGTATAAGAGCCAAGATAGAAAGGGTTAAATCGAGTCCAAGTCCAAGTCCGGATGACTGAATTATTCTCTAATGTCAATATGGAGGGGAGTGCTAGACATCCGGAACCACAACTGTCATTCACTGCATAGTCAACTCCATTTTTTTGTGTCTCTATGTGTTGTTATCAGAGTCAAAATGGCGCAGGACTACCAACTCTTGTCTTTCAATTTGTTATGGTGCCTGATCTAAGCTTGGGCTCCAATAGCCAGTTACAATTTGACTCTGTTTCCAGGTTATCAAAATCTGGATTACCTCAACTAAGAGACTATTGTTTTTTAAATAAAATCTTTCATCTCAATTAAAAAAAAAAACAAGTTGCCGGCTGGCATTTTCAGCAAGAGCTGAATGCTTCTTTAGTTGGTTAAAATGGCTTCCTTTGCTATGTGGGGAATATAACAGATAGACGTTAGATCTGTAAGAATTAACCTTACAGGATAAAAGGCTGGAAGTTGGGTTCCACCTGCAAGTTGGATCCAATTCAAAACCTTGCTGACATTTGTGATAAAGCAAATAGCTAAACTACTCATCTGATTCACTCCAAATGTTGAAATAAAGAATGTTGAATTAAGAAAATGTTATAAAAAAGTTTTAGTGGCTTCTATGGAACATTTATATCACATATGGTCTTGACTCTCACTGGTTATGTCACCAGCTTGACAGAAGAGACGAGTCCATGGTCATATTGAGCAGCCATGGCTGGGAGACTCTTGAAATACTGCCATGACCTGCATATTGAGTGCTGGTTTTAGTTTTTATTTAAGGAAGAAAATAATAGGTACAATGGAAACATTTCAGCAGGAACTGATTATGTAAAATTTCATTTGTTGCACATTAATTACACTGGCACTGAGCTGTGCCCATCTGATATTTCTCTAGACACTGGGAAAGGAGCTAATAGAGGTCTTGTTGGAGGCAACATGCATATTAAATAATTGCAGTGTAAAACTGTGTAAGGGAACTGCAACACTGAAATTGAAAAGTAACTCAATTTGAAGAGAGCCTTATGTGGGTTTCAATTCTGATCATTTTTGCATGAGTACTCATGATGGAGAAAATGTCATAATTTGGTAGGAGGTAAGCTTACTAAAAGTCCTCAGTTTCATTGATTTAGTATTAATTCTATAACAATGGGTTTTGTTCTAATCACAATTTGGCAAAACTAAAAAAATAAACTGCTAAATGCTTTCACCATTCTTCCCTTTTTGATATGCTATCGTTACAAACTTTATCAATAGTAGTGTCTGACATCTACAAGTTTAATATCTTTACTGTGGTTTTCTTTTTGCTGTAGAAGGTTTTACTACTGTTCCATGGACAGTTGTGTTATGCTGTTTTTCTTTTCATATTCCTCCACAATACAAGTAGACCAGCTGTCAAAGCTACTCAAAAAATGGCCTACCCTGGCTTACTTATGATATTGATACAGAGCTTGATATTTTAAGATATATAATTTTACTTCATTTAACCACAGAAACACAAATGAAAGAAATTGTCACTTCTAGATTGAATTTGAGTTAAAGAAGCTAAAGAAACAACAGCTTTCTTGGTAGTTACTGCAGGAATTTGTTTCTCTATCGTGAATGGATTTTCACCGTCCAATCAAACTATCAGTCTTCTCTGATGACACAACATAGCTGATAGTATCACATAGTTACACTTCATTAATCATCATATAAAATTTTATCCTCAGTGTCTACAAAGAAAAGTTTTGTAATTTATAAACAGATTAAAGACTTCAGATTCAGATTTAACGAATTCTACCAGCGCCACACCTGGTTTCTGGTTACCAGAAACTGGAAGTATTTGCATATCTCCAAGCTGGTGGTCTGAGTTTGCTGACATCGTGAATATGTGCAGTGACTACAGTGGGTTGTGGGCGGATTCATTTGTGGGAAAACAACGTATAGAGGAAAATGCTATATGCGTTGCTTGTCATTTGACAGCAGCACAAATTTGAACTTGATGTGAAAGTTTGCCAAAGTTGAACTTAATCTGAAAGAGTTGCCTAAATTTTGTGAACCCACAGATCATAAATCCATTGAAGGCAGGGTGATTTTAGACTGAAATTTGAACATTATAAAAAAATGACTGAACCCTAATACCAATGCAGTTTGCCATTATTATTTCTCGGTAACCAAAATTAAGACTGTGAGGGCTCGCTGATGGTTTTCTTGCCAGTGAGGAGACTTCTTATGTATGCAGACTTGGATTAAATATCAGTGTGGACTTTTGGGGAATAGTTGACTGATGTGGTCCTTTGTCTTCAAAACCTATTTGACTTTGACTCATATTTTGTGAACACCGTTAAGTTTTATGACTTCATTTACATATTCATGCTTCTTGAATTAATACTTGGTTTGTGCATGCTTACAGAGTATGCATCAGGATCATGTTTTTTTTTCTTTACACTCTGTAGCACTTGGCTTCCAAGACAATTTTCTCTGAATATTTTTTATCTCATCCTCTCTCCCTTGGTATATTTAGCTGAGAAAGTTTTATCACCCTTGCCCAGCAAATGACTGTGGTCATTTGTACAATATTTCACAATTCAAATCAGCGAAGCACACAGGCTCAAATGACAGCCATGGTTTGTGTACTCCTCAATCACTGCAGAATGAGCACACAAAAGTAATCACATTAGCATAGTAATCTGAAGGAGAAGAAGTGGTAATGACTTATTTGCTTTGAATTTACAACAACTGAATAGTTTTTTTTGTCTTGTATACACATTATAACAGGTGTGCAATCAAACATTAATGGGCACTGAAAATAGTCACTATCAATTCATAACTCAGCTCTGTGCAAGAGATTCTATTAAGAATTTTTCAGTAATATATATGAAATAGGCGACTCTTGGCAGGCTTTGAGTGTACTATGTGTCAGTCAGGCACTGGAGCTTAATGATTATCTGTCTCCACAATGTTGAGGCTGTTGTGTTTATGGTTTGGGGCTCTGCCGGCAGGTAACTAAATTAACACCTTGTAGCCATATAAAATGTAAGATGGTGTCAGTGTCTCTTGGTGATTTTTTTGTTATTTTGTAATTCCCCAAGAAAGAGGAAGAGGTGTTAAGTATCATGCTCCATATTGAACCAGTTGATCCTGTCATCATTAGATCCCTGGTCACTACACAGCATGACACCCCACTAGAGGGAGTATTTAGCTGACAGCTGTTCAGCTGTTCCCACCTCACACTGCTTCACAATCTCTGCCAGTCATTGAAAAGAGATTATTTTTTCTTTGTATGTGGAGAGCCAGGATGAAAGAAATAAACACAAACTACTCAATATAAAATCTTTGTCCAACATCATACCTGCATTAAAAGGGTTCACTCACATCCTCAACAACCTCCCCACTGCGTTTAATGTCCTGGATCCTAGTCAGAGGCCTCCTCCTCTAACGTGATGCTACAGAGTGAACACTGAAGCTGCTCCTGTTGTTCTGTTGTGGCAGTTGCTCCTGGTATCTGCAGTAATCAGATTGATAAGACTGATTTCACTGATTATCTGCCCTGTCTCTGTTCCTGTGGCTGCTGCAGTTTTTTTTGTGAACAGCAGACACCAAGAGAGATTCTGTTTTTTAATAAAGTAACTGAAGCGATACTGCAATAGTCACTAGAAAGAATGAATTCAATAGACCACTTACCCAGATTTTTTACAGATTTACAGATCTGCATGTGAAGCAAACTTCTTGTCGTCAGCCTTAACCAACACTGACTCAAATTACATCACATGAGGCATTTGTAAGATTTTTCAAAGCTCAAACCTGATCCACAAAAGGCTTATTACAACTTTTTTCAAGTACTGTATGCGGTACTACTCCTCAAGGATTGTAGACAGACTGATTAATAAAATCAGGGGAGTGGAACCTTTGAACGGACAGAATTGAACTGAAAATTGTACAATGACTGTGATGGAATGTCTTCGGTGTCTATTATCAATCCTCTATCTAATGTCATCCTGCTGTGTACAGTGATAATACAAGATTTAGCCAAAGAAAAAAAACAGAAGAATCTGTGACACCGAATGTGACTGTGAAGTCTGCTGCTGTATACCTTTACAAAACATTTAAGCTTTCATTGACATCTCTGAGTGCCTTTCTGCCATATGTGTCACATCACAGAAAATGTCTTTGAACAGGCTGTACTAAAGTATCACTTTACAATATGTCTCTAGTTGAACACCTGAACTTCATTCTGACTGGTATTTGGAGTAGAAAATAATCACACAGCAACTTATGAGATGAGAGGTTTTCAGTACAGGCTTAGAGATATGAATGCTGTGAGGAGGTCACTTGACAGCAACTTTAATGATACATCAACTGTCTGGCAGCTGTAACGACTTCGAACAGTTATTTCTGAAACGGCAGTTTGCAGAACTCTTCAAAAGCGATAAATTCGACTCACTCTTTGCATTCTGTCATCTTTTTTCCATCCATTTGCTAAAAATATGAGCTTAAAAACAATATATCTAGGCCAAGATTCACTTTGTACTTTAAAGTACAAATTGAGCTATGGGAAAAGGGGAAGAATGAATAGATTGAGGTTAACAGCATTTTATAAAAGCTATAGTGGCAATGTTTTATGTCTCTCTAAGGTCAACAGATTTGTCAAGTTGTAAGAAACACAAAATAACAACATGTCATTAAATTTTGTTATCATTTCTAAAACCCATCTCCTGCAATCTTCAGCATTCTATAGTATTTTAATCTGTTTCTTGGCTTTGGGCACTTTCCTAAACTGTGTTGTTCTGGCTGTTTCAGTTTGAGGATTAGTCTATTAAAGGCACACTGAACTTTGGTTTGCACTATTTTTGGAGATGTATACAAGTCCCCTTTTGCTAAAAATTATGTTTTACTATTTTTTTTTACTTGTTCTTTCACTTTCACTTTGCCGATTGATGCATGTGCAAAGTTTGACACTAGAAGATTATTTTCCCCTTGAGGCAGTGCCAGTGCATTGCAAATATTTTAGTAAAATAAGTCAGCTATATGATGGTGATCATATGGAGATTAAATGTCCATATGTTTACATGGAGCTATCATAGTTACTTGCTTTCACAAACCAGAATGACAGAGTGCCATTACCAGGGAACAAAGGCAGAGGACTACTGAAGAGCTTTAGTTGTCTTCTGTGGTCTTCCAGGTCTTTTAGTGTTGCTGAGCTCACCAGTTCATTCCTTCTCTTTAAGAATCTGTCAAACTGTAGATTTGGCCACTTCTGAAGATTCTGCCATCTTTATCTGCCAGCTACCAAATACAGTCAATGCTCACAATCCACACCAGGCCCTTTATCAGCTTAATTTTTCATGAAATAACGAGGGAACAGACCACACCTGGACATGAAACTGATCAGTTACTTCCAATTACTTTTGAGCCCCTGAAAATGAGTGACAATGCATAAAAATGCCTGTAATTCCTGAATTGTTAATGGAATACTTATGTTAACCTGCTGAGAAAAGGTAAAGATTTAAACTTCATCACATCTTATTTTGTGCGTTTAAAATCCACTGTGGTTGTGTTCATAAGCAAAGTTGCAAAAGTCTGACTGGAAAAGACTGACTGCAAAAGTCTGACTGACCCTGACTGGATATCTGGTGAGGGCATTCTTCCTCTGGCCGCCGAGGGAAACCATCACTGGCTTAAAGCAGTGATCCTTCAGATTTCAGTCTTGGTTGATTTGGCAATGCCCCTGGTTACTGGTGGCAACAGTAAGTTAGACTTAATAACAAATACTTTCTTAAGCAGCTACTTTGTCAGGAACACAACAGAAGAACAGTTGATGTATTTATTTATAGTGCAACCAAACAAATTTGCATTGCTTTAAAAAAAAGTCAGTCAAAATATTTAAGATTGTGATCTGACTCTACCCATTTGAGTATTTTTCTACACAGCGGCAGGACAAAGCTAAGCTACTCACCTCATTGAGGAGTTGGAGGTGTGCAGCCTGTCGCCTGCAGCTCTTCATCTAACAGCTCACCATGACTGCTCCTTCTTCTTCCATTAACCTTTGTCAAAAAATGAAAAAAAGGACCGTATTCTTATTTTGTGGAGGTTTTTTTGATGAATAGTCACAATTAGCAACGTCAGTGACAAACTACCTCAACCGTATTACCTGATTGGTAAGGCAATTTAAATCCAGCCCAGGAATGATAGACTCTGCCACTGACAATGAAAACTCCTACATAGACAGGTAATTACATAATATGAATATATTATATTACAGCAAAAAAGATTTTACCATGAATAGCAAAAATGCCATAATTTTGTGACATCACAATTAGTGTGGGGGACAATCATGGTCTAGTATGCAGCCTAAACAAGAGTCGTTTAGAAAACTGAAACCTCCTGTGCACAAAACTGATAATGGACTTATCAGTAAAGTTGGAGAATTATTCTCTGTATAACTTTTAAGGAAAAAAAGCTTGCATATTCATAGATCCTGAGGAAGGAGTAGATTTCCAGAATCCTGAAGAACTTATCGGATAAAAAACAATGCCAGACAAAAAATTATGTACATTTTTGTTCTTTTGAATCATATTGAATGCAACATATTTGATTAAAAAAACACACTTCACCTCTTAGATAATACAGTATTAATGATAATTATGTTCATCCAAGGTCTTATTAGAATTTAACATTCATCAGTTCACTGGATGCATCCTCATTTCACTGTGAGAGCTTCATACACACTCAGCTCACGCACATTCTAATGATTGAAAGAAAAAAGTGGCTGAGGCATAAGCATTTTATACAACTGGAACAACAACTGAAATGTCTCTGACATTGTTCAATCAATTAGCATGAAATTTCACTTGGAATAATTAAACTTTCGTAGCACTGATTACACTTTAGCTTGCAACAGCAGAATTTACAGCCATCTGACGTTATACTGAGCCCTACAGTGATCAAGGGTAGGTGCATACAGTAGAATTATAAAAAACCAGGGGTCACAAAGATGTCAAATGAAGGAAACGAGATTTCATCAATCATCGAAGATAACCACACTGATGCTTTAATATCCTGATGTTCATAAGTGTGACTAAGTGCGATAAAACTCTTCTGAACCAACACTTCTTTTGTATATATAAAAAAAAAATACCCGTTCCTGTAGACTCATTCAAAAGGTCACTTTTAACAATGGTAGAATCCACCTTAGCAAGGATCAGGCCAATTAACATTCAAATATATTGGCAGCTCTGCAGAACTGCAAAACTGCTTGTCATGTTCCTCACACATGAACCTGGATCTTTTGCTTGAAAATGATATGTAGTGCTAATAGCAAAGGCAAAGCCTCTAAAACACCTCCATGCCTGACAAAAAAGGGAAAATAAATTTAACTCCTCTGTCTTCAGTTAGGGGATAGTGCCAGAAACTTAGGGGCAGATAAATGGTAAAGAAGTCCCACCTTTGGATACTCTTAAACTGTTAAATATCATCAATATCCAGTACATTCAGGGGTTATTATGTGACACAATGTGGTAATTTAGTTCTTTGGTGTACTCACTTTCCCTCACCCCTACTCACCTATTTCCACTTCACCTAATGGTTTTTTAGTGTTTCCAAGAATAACTTTCCACAACTGCCAGAGGAGGGTGGAACTTCAGTACATTAAGCTGTGTGTTGTACATGATCTCTGTAAAAGTCAGCTTGATATCGGATATCAGACGTTCTTTGGATTTGTATTTTCTTAAATATTCTGACCAGTAGTTGAAAAACATTTTGCCTTTCCATCTATGTGGATGATAACATCAGCTTTTACTTCTGCATGTGTTATAATTAAATGAACTTGGTGGGTTAGTTGGCCCATGAATACTAGACTGTTTTAGGGTGATTTTTCCTTTAAAGGCTCAGAAATAGAAAATACATTTTCAATTTCTAACCGTGTCCTTGTGTACTCTGTTTTGTCCTGTAATCTCTTGATATACAATATGCTGTTTATATATTTTTTTAAAAAAGTGGTATTTTATATCATAATTGTTGTCCTTTCTCTTCCTGTATGTTAAAATATTCAATGACTCATCCTGCACTTTATGAATGCATAAAATAAATTTGATCAATGAAATATGATGTGAGGTAACAAGCCTACCCAGCCCATCATGTACATCTTGTAAAAATACACTTCACTGCTGACGATGCTGTCACAACAGTTTCAGAGACTTTAAAGGGAAACTGGCGATTTTATATTGGGGACTAAAAAGACAGTGATTAAAAAGGAATGTTTAAAACTGATGCAGCAGAGGCTGAGATATCCTGACTTTTGGTCCCTAACTCTGAATAACGCTGGATCATATAATTCACATTAGACCCTCACTGTGTATTAAATATCCATGTGTTTTAAAGTCCACAGCCCGAGTTTATGTTGTCAAAACTTGATCTCACACAGCCTGATGGTACCATCAAAGAAAATAACCTTGATATCATGAGGGTTATAGGGAGCTCTCCAGATTTTAGAAAGCTCCCTCTAGAGCCATTGAAGACGTTATACAACTGTTTTCACAGGCTGAGTAGATGAGTAAAACAATCAATATAGTTGATAAATGACAAAAAAACAAACAAACAAACCCTTAATTACCATATCTCTGGCACGTGTATAACATTTAAATTCCTTTAAAAAGTTTTTTGCTCAAATGACCTCTGGGGACTTTATCTGATCAACAGCTTAATAATGCAATAACAGTGGATCAATTGAAGGCTTCATGTTGTGCTGAAAATTTTAACTTTGCATGGTTACTCTTGCAAATCAGATTATTGAACTCATGTGAATAGCTTACAGTAAACATATTTAATTGACTAATAATATGTCGGCATCATGTTATGTAATACCCCAGAGAGCAAGAGGCAGGGAGAATGACACAAATCCCCACAAGGTCATCAATATTGCATCTTTTTTTCCCAAATAGCCTATATTTGTACTATACAGTACAAGTGTTTGCAACATTGTCTATATTTTGCTTTGATATGACAGTCAGAGTTCAGGCTTGGAGGGACTGGATCCTTGTGAAGAGAGAGGGACAACTGAAGGACACATTTGCTGTTCAGTAAGGATTCATTAGTATGCATTTGCAGCCAAATGAATGGGAGAAGACAAAGCAGTTTGAGAGCAGAAATATGAGCAAAAGCTTTGAATTCATCAAGCGTTTTTCTCTAAGTGTTGATTTTCATTCATGAATTTATCATGAAGCAAGATGACCTGAATGCACGAAAGCTATCTAAACCACTTACAAAGAAAGTATCAGAAGAATAAGTAATTCCTTCACCACACCATAACTTTTTAAAGCTTCATTTTTTGGTAACTATGCTCTTTCTCTCTCTCTCTCTCTCTCTCTCTCTCTCTCTCTCTCTCTTTTTCTCTAGAAAATAAGTGATGGACTGTTTTGACTCTCACACCTCAGAATGCATTGCAATCTGCAAAGAATTGCAGTCTTGTGAAAATGACTCAGTCTCATTTGAGGCAGCGCTTGTTTGGTGACATGTTGGTGCTTAGATTGTGTTTCAATTCAATTCAATCCAAGTACGCAACCTGCTGTTATTTTTTTCATAGTATTTTATATGCCTGCATCTGCCACAACTTTGCGTATTACTTTAGCTTACTTCAAGTTCAGATTTTCCCTCGATCCCTTTTACAGTGGCTCTGCTGTCTGCCACCTTCAGGTCTGGTGGAGAGTGAGGTCAGCCAAACAAACATCTTTTTACCCTGAAAGCAAAAAGATGTAAATGGCCTCTTCTAAAAAAATTCAAACAAGCAATTTATGTGGTCAGCAGAAATTGTCGGTAATGTAAAGAGTTTGACATTGCTTTGCATTTATTTGCCATTATGTGAGAAAAACATATTGTATGTAAATATATATGTGTGTGTGTGTGTGTGAGTGTGTGTGTGTGTGTGTGTGCATATTAGGAATAAAAACAGGGTTTTTCTATGAGAGCACAGTGGTTAAAAATTGCCATTTGTCCCCCAGTGTGAATTCCAACTCGATGACACTGCAAATAAATTCTAAAAGGGCACTTCTCTGGAGGTTTGTGAGGGAGATTGCCCCTGAGCCTATTTTAGACCTATGGTCTCTCTTGGCAGAGTGCCCCACAGCCTCATGATTGAATGCCACTTGACATATTTTCAATAGGTTTGCCACCTTTTTCCTGTACTCCTGAATATACATCAGAGCAGCTGGTGTCTCAGGAGAGGTGTCAATCCTTCCCTTTTCTCTCAGCTTGCTGATACTGTCTTTAAGCTGTAGGGTACCTCCTTTTCCTTAGACAGATGGAAATGTGCAGGGAGAGCTGATCTATAAACCCACCAGTTATGAGTGGAGTAACTTTGTGTATAACACATGGAAAAAATATGCAAGATCAGGAAACCTATATTTAAAGCTTGATGTTAAGAATTGATAGATTTTGCCAGTGAGTTGTCTTAATTTTTACTGAAGTGGAGAAAATTCTTTTACAAGCCAAAATGGATGACTTCAATATTTCTGACTACGCCATTTTCCTGCCACTCTCCCTTGTTGAATCCCGTCTGCTACAAGACAAGAATAGTTTGTTTTTATTTGTTGTTGGATATTTTTTTAGAGTAAAGCAAATCATGACACAGGAGAATCTGGAGTGAGGATGAATATAAAGGATACAATTCTTCTGCAATGACAGGACAACTATGGGAACATGTGGAGCAAGGTGAAAGATACAGACAGAAGATGACTTTAGTCAGCGTTCAGTGACGACACCCAACCTATTCTAAGTTCCAGTAGGAGATGAATGGTTTTAAATGAAACTTTTCCGTAATGCTCCGTACTTTCCGAATTCCCCTCTCACCTCCCACAATAAAAAAGCAAGCATTAACTTTGAATTGACATGGAACCATCTTCCTCCAACCCCAAGAGGCAGACTGTTTGTCACGATGATGAAATTAACAAGGGACGTGAACTCTCTTTACGACCTTTCGGGTGCATCTTGGCTGTGATTCTCAAACAATTGGACAAGACCAGATAAAGCACTAATGGAACAAGGAAGTAACGTTTTACTTAACAAACTGAAATACACACCAATCAGCAACAACATTATAACTGGTTACCCTGATATTCCACAGAGGAAAATCCTCAGTAATTAGAAACATAGTTTAATTACTAAGATTTACAGTTTCTCTCTCTCTCTCTCTCTTTCTCTCTCTGTCTCTCTGTGTGTCTCAATCTAACACATGCACACAAACACACACACACACAAACACACACACACACACACACACACACACACACACACACACACACACACACACACATTCTCCCCCTTCCTCTCTTACAGATAAGAAAGCTGCCTTGCAGTTCTTGTCACAAATACATTTCTGAAGTGACATTCCACTGATTTTCTCCTTGGTTAACCACATGTCTGAATTGACATGAATCAGCTGTCCAACTCTATAGAAACCCAGTTAATATTCCTCAGCAAATGCTTTCATGAAATTTAGTCAAACTCTCATATCTCTGCCATTTAAAAATGTCCAAGTTATGAAATGTAAAATTTAATGCATTGTTTCCCATATGACTGCACTGCTCACTTAGTGACCATGGATAGGGATGTCTCTAGTCTATTGTAACTTTTACTGTATAGCAGACCTCTGTGATTTTGGTGATTCAGAATATATAGCTTTTAGTCTAGACTTCAGGACGGTACTTTATTACATTGTTAATCAAATTGGTTGTTTAACTCTTGTTAATCTACAGTATTAAACATCATCACAATGGGCCGAGTGCCCATTGTGATCTTTGTCTGAAACCAACGTTGTTTTGTTGGTAAACTACAAACTGAATGACTGTATTTTTTTTTATATTTTTATACATCAGTGAGTCTTGCTTCCATAGTGTTTTGCAAGTTTTTTCATCCAGCTAACAAAGTTCTTTCAAGATTATTCATTGAGTTTTGGTACGAAAAAGCCACGTACCATGCCCTGTTTAACAACAATCACATCAGCCCAAGAAACCAGCAGAGTATATCATCCCTGGATGTCTGCCTGCTTACACAAGATCCTCATCCACCTTAAGAAATCTGCTCCTTCCATGGGAGTGAGGCCGTCCACTGAGCAGCGCTGCTGTCAGACTGTTGTTGATTTGTAACCACTGTGTCCCACTGAGTGATGCTGCATTGAAACGGGCCAACTCCGACACTATGCCACAAAGTAGGCAAAACTTTCCCTCTGCTGTCTCTGATGAAAGTTGATGTTGATTAGTCCTTTGAATTATTAATTTTAAGTCCTAGAGAAGTAGATTGTTTCTCTAACACTCCACCAGTCTCTGATAATCCAATCCTAATCCACACTTCATCTCACTGTGGCCAAACTAAGTGACCAGTTTTGTGCTTCCTCGTCTCTCTCCTCTTCCTCCTGTCACTTTCTGCAGGTTTTTTCTGATGCTACTGAGTCTGGATCCATAGCTGCAGATCATCTACTGCCCCATGAGCCTAATCAACGCCCACTGCTTTAATTATTATGATTACTTCTGTTACCATTTAATTTAGTCCTATTAGTAATATTATTAGCCCTGTTAGTATAACTATAGTATATATAGCTATTAGTCCCATTATTGTGTTATGCTCTATCTCCTCTCTCCTGGCCCCCTTCTCTCTTGCTCTCTCTCTCTCTCTCTCTCTCATTCTCAACCCAGCCGGTCGAGGCAGACCCCCCCCACCACCACCATTATCCAGGATCTTTTCAGTGTTTCTACCTGTTAAAAGGGATTTTTCCTTGCTCATGGTAGAAATGTTGGGTCTCTGTAAATAATAAATATAAAGAGTCTGGTCTAGATCTGCTCTATATGAAAAGTGCCCTGAGATAATGTTTGTTATGATATGATGCTATATAGATAAAATTGAATTGAACTGAAATTTATCCATTAATTAATCTTCATCTATCAATAGGTCATGTTCATGTATAATCCTTCAAAGCAGACACAGAGATCCCTGAATTGAGAGTTTAAACTCCTGATTATAAGACTCATTCATTTTGATAATTTTATTTTCCTTCAATCAAAATTTGAAATCAAAGTGAAGTAATTCCACTACAAGTGAGCCAATGGACTTTGACAAAACAAGTTTAGGGATGATAGATCTGGCAGTTGAGGTCTGGCTAAGGAAATAGCTCACCTTGAGGCCACTAACAACCTGCTTAAATACCTGAGGTTGCTGAAACCTAATAACTAAAAAAGTTGGGGTTTCAGTTGCGAGTAATATCCAATAGTTGATTAAGTAAATTTCCCTCCAAATGCTTAAAGGATTGCCAATTCAAGGTAATAAATATCACAGTTAAATACTGGAAACGTCAGCTGGATACAAGTGCAATGGCTAGTTACACATTTTCCCTATCCAACTATCAACATTTCCCTGAGTTATAGTATAAAAGAACAGCAAAATGTTAAGCACATAGGCACATGGGCAGGGACAACAAACCCGTAGTGAAAAAAAAAAGTATAGCCAGGGATTGCATTTATCAAAGCACAATATTACCCACAGTTGTAAGACACCACCTCATATAACAAAATGCATGCTTTTCATCCAGCTTTCAAAATATTGCTAAGTAATTGCACATTTACACATCTGCAACACACAAACACATGGATCGGGACATTAGGTAAATTACAGAAACAGTCCCAGTACCCTTACAGGATAACATCACTCATAACTGATGCTGAAACAAACTTTTATGTGGGATTGTGCACATCTGTCAGAGGCCCTGCTGTATATTGGCAGCACAATAACCTGTATATACCATGGAGTAGCCTGAGCAGCTGCTTTTGAGGTCTCAATTGTGTGGGGAGAAGAGGATTCCCCTGCTGACATGGCACTTGTGTTACGGTATGTGCATAGTTCAATTAAGTGTCTTTGGAGGACCACCAAGGAGGGAAGGTGAGAGGGCTTTGCCTGAAGAGGGAATGGTTTGGTTCATGGCCCATCTGCTCCCATGTACAGATAGTTATTTCTAATTGATTCTGCTGCTTCACCTAAAAACCAAAAATAATAACCTATGTATAAATTAAAAATATCCATATGCTGCAGGTCAGCTTTTATTTAACCTTGAAAGGGCAATAATTAAGTTATGACCTTTATCAGCCTCTTTATTAGTGTCCAGCAGGAAAGAAAACAACATGGACTTAAACACAGAGTAGTGTTTCCCCAACAAGTCTTGTCACCTTAATACTAACATAGACTATTCGGAAGTGCCTTCAAAAGCAACGAATATGGCCCATGATAAGGTGACCTGTCACCTCTATGGTTTAATTAAATTTAATAGAGCACTCCATCAATTTAGCATTACACTGATGACAGTTGAAAAATGTAGGATTTTGATGCAGCAAAACGAGGTAAATTTTCTCTTTTAATTCCACACACTCTTCGCCTTTGTCAAAACCTGGTGACTACATTACCAACAATGCCACTAGGCCATGGACAGTTTGGTCAGTGGTTTGGACTTGCAGTGCTAACTTAGCCTTGAGCTGCTAGCCTCGAGCAGAGATGAGGAACATTCTAGAGAGGCAGGATAAGCTCGCTTTTTTTTTAACTCTACACCCCATCGTGTTTTTTATTTTCAAACTTAGTCCCCGTTGATGCTGATTTAGGTGACATCCCTTGAGACAAGGTATCAGACCTCACAAATATCCCTCTGCAGCAACAAAAGGTTTTATAACTTTGTGACATATGCAGTAGTACTCCCCAATATATGTACGCAGACTTTAATGTGTAAAATTGAAAAAAAATGAAGAAAAATTCCCAAATTCCCCCCAAAACCCCCCAAATTCCGTGGTTAAAGTGTGAAACTACAGTGGTTTGAAAGAAGTGATAACACAACCTTGTACCTATGAAAAGTTCAGTTCATAAGCAATTTAACACAGCGTTGCTCAGTTCATTATGATTAGGCCACAGTCTTATTTGACCCATATTATATGGGCTAATGTTAGCAGAGTTGCAAAAAACTGACATATTGAAATATTCCTTGTGGTGATCCCACGTATGACTAGAGTGGCTTCTGTTTAGAGAATGTTACACAACCCCACCTAAAGTTTTGGTCAAGATAGTGCCGTGGGTAAGAGAGAGCAACATTGACTGCTGGCATGAGACAGGATTGAAGCTGTGGTCTTTACTTTCAAATTCATATACCTTGTACAGCTCAACGTCAACCCTGACCCCCCTAAAGTCAAATCAAGTAAAATAGTTAATTATTATTTATTGCTGGGTAACAACAGACATATACACATAGAGGCCACTTCTGGGTCCTCCGTCCTTTAAGTTGATGGTTTGTCAATTGCTATGATAGCATGGTGTATAAGTATTTTCGCCACAATATCTATTAAAGTAATTCCTAGAGCCATCTTCCTCGTTTGAGGAAAATAAAACAAGGTGGAGGGTGAAGGGAATGGGTAATTTTGAATGTGCAATGGGTAATTTTGATCCCGCCAGATGAAAAAAACACATCTAGGAATGTCAGCACAAGTAATTACTGAGTTGCTGGTACTGACCAACAATTCTGTCAAACCCCTGCAGAAACATTTTAGGTCATTTGGAAAGGGGGGGGGTGGCGCAGAAATCATTTAATTACCCCTTTAACTGTTGAGGTGTAATTTAAATAAAGGGGTGAAAATCATTGTAGATCTTTGAAAGGAAATGACAATGTGATACATCTTTGTGAATTTGTTCTTCTTTTATCCAGGGACACAAAAATAAATACTTTAGGGACCAAAAGACCCCATCGGGGAAGGCTGTGGCTCAGGTGGTAGAGCGGTTGCCCACCAACCGGTGTTGGTTCGATCCCCAGTTCCTCCAGTCCACATGTTGAAGTGTCCTTGGGCAAGATCCTGAACCCCGAATTGCCCCTGATGTGTGTGTCATCGGTGTGTGAATGTGTAGGTGTGTCGTAGAAAAATGCATCAATCAGACCAAGCTAAACAGGCTGGAAGCAAGGTAAATGTTGCTTAACTAAAATGCACGAAAAAATGATGCTTTTCCACTAACAGTGGATGTCATTGTGAATTTTACTTTTACTTTCCCACCACTTTCAGAAACTCAGCTTGAAAATCTTCTCCCTCAGAAAGGCATAGGTTAGCCTACAATGGCTACCTACGGCCATTCTTAGATATTCTACTTCGCTTAGTATGAAAGAAGCAGATAGTGCAGAGAATACTCTGGGAGTTTTTTGTAAAGTCAATGTGAGAACTAACTTTCTTGATCAGAGCTCTCCTCTCTTCTCCTTTTCTTTGCCCCTTCCTAGTCCAACTTACAGAGAGTGTCTTATATATGCCCTTTTGTCCCCTGCGGCCCTCTGCATAGCTCATTTATGAAGTCTGGAAATATCTGCCAACTTAGCTTTCCCACAAGCCTCTCCCATTATAGCCATGGAGTCAAGCTTGGAGAGCCCTCACTTCATTGTGCAGTAACATAACCAGGTCATGTCTGTGTCTTTAGAGGAAGAACAGACAATTTAAAAACCAGAAGTGTCAATAAGCTCCATCGAGTACAAGGACAATGTTTGCCAGTTGAAAGATGCCCTTTATTGGTGTTACTGACATTCAAAATCAATTCAAAATGAAAATGGTAGAAGACATGCAAAGGCTTAAAAAAAACAAAATTATGTTAAATGGAATATAGGGAAATAAAAAAGTTAAAAGCTATTTACATATAGCAGGACAAAGTAAAACACTGAAAGTAAAATTTTTTGTAGCAGGCTGCAGATTTCATGAACTTTGTGATAATCCCAACTGTACATGACTTTCTTTTTGATTAATTGTGGAATGTTATCAGGAAAGTCACAAAGACATTCGTCCTTCCAATACTTCTGAGAGTAATATTGTATCACTCTTTCTTCCCATCCATGGAATTCATAAACTGCTCAATGTATCAGTACAATTTGAACATCATAATTCAAATTTGGTGCATAGTAATCTGCCTTGAGAGGAAAAATTATTCACACTCAATCTCCTTATAGTAATTCATGAGGCTCCTTTAGTCATGCAAGTCTGTCACTATACATAATCATGACTACACAGCATGAAATTACAAATGTAGGAAATGGCAGAATGTTGTGTTTCACATCGGCAATCACCATTGCCAATCAGCAGAACCTGGATGTGATCCCATTGCATACTTCTGCATGCATGGAGTCACCTACCTATCAACTGGCCACATCCCAGTTAAGGCCCCATTTGGCTAGGTTGTTTACATGTAACTTTCATTTGGAAGTCCAAATGAAAAATTAACAAGAGCCTACAGTTATGCTAGCCTCTCTGTGCGACTCTGAGCATGGCAGTGGTTTGAGTTAAATGCTTATATCAATATGCTGATATGCTACCATTGATAATGTTTAGTAGGTATGCTTGTCATATTTGTTAGGGAATTTTCTTTTGGGTTCCACAGGGCAAGCAATGGTGTTAAAGTCCTAAGACCAAACGATAAAAAGCACACACTCTTCTCTCCTTGAGACAGAGGAGCTGCCTTCGACTATTTGGGAAAAGCAGAGCCATTCTGATAAAATAATCCAAATAATAATAATCCAAAGGTCAAAGGCAATGGCTGCTTTTGCCCCCCTAGACTCCATGAGCATCAAGCCACAATGTGCTGATATTATACTGTAGGCTACATGCAACATACCAAGGGGTTTAAAAACCAACCACAGGGGACTGAACTCGTATTGAGTTCAGTCTCGTATTGAGACGACATCAAGCACATCAAAGTGTTGTGACAATTTCTGCATTCTCCTTGGCCATGCTTCAATAAATCTTTTCAGCATAAGACATCTTGGGCTCCTGGAAACTTTCTCCAGACCTGACTTGACCATAATCAGCAAAACCTCCACAACAATGTTCATCATTTGAGTTTAGGCTTTTATCATGCTAACATTTATTAGTTGGCAAAGACCACCAAGTAGAGCTTAGGCTGAAAGGAATTTCATTATTTTTGCAGGAAATTGAAATGAAATTGAATGAAATGAAAAGGGAAGGGTTCACAAGTTATCAAATTTCATCCAGTCCGTATCAAAGATCTTAGCAATCCATCCAACAGCTGTTGAGATATTACACTCTTAACCAACTATGTCATCATGCTGATGACAGTCAATGAAAAGTGAGAGGATTACAAAAGTCTTTAGGATGCATCTGCTGGGAATCATGAATGTCAGTATCAAATGTATGATTCTTCTCGCTGTTGAGATATTCACCTGAAAAACTCTGACTTACTGATGGTGCTAGGTGAAAAGTCAGGGGATCGACTTAGTCTTTAAAATTCACCCTCTGGTGGCTATGAAAGTCTGAACCTAATTTCAGAGTAATCCAATAGTCCAATTGTTTTTGAGACACTTCATTTGCGACCAAAACTGTCATGGTGCCAGATGAGAGGCAGGGTAAAAATAAAATGATTTCAAAAGCTTGTAAAACATTTAATAAATCAGAAAACACAGGCATCTTTTTTTCTTTCTTTAATCTATTAAACAAGCCATTTGATTCTGTGATGTGAAAATCATCACCATCATATGACATATGACCAAAGACCATGTCATTGCAGGATGTAAATCCAAGTTGAAACCAACAGCTCTGCTGGTTAGATCTTATGTGTCCTCCGCTTAAAGTGAACAAAGCTATTCTAAACAGAGCTGCTCTCACAGGATCTCCCCTATGTAAATTAAGAGAAGAAGAAATGAGAAATATTTATTTGAAAAAATGTTGAAAAAAGTACTTAATTATGAACTGTGCTCAGCAAAACAAATGGAAGGATTTGAGAGTCTTTTCGCACAGAAATCAAAACTCTCCAAATAATTGTCCACATAATATAGAATGAAACTTAAACACAAGAGAGTAAAGCCCCAACACTGCTCAATGGGTTTGTAAGATTCAGTTATATATTTGTAAAACTGTAAAACCAATCATGAAGTTAATTGTCTCCTTGTGTAATCCAATGTTCTGTAAAGCTGTACACACACACACTCACACACACACACACACACACACATATACACACATACACACACCCAGACACACACACACAAACATAGCAACTGAACTTTATCAAGTTTAAATTTTCCCTCCTCCAGCATTTCAAATAAATCCGATCATTTTAGTGCAGTGTGATGTGGAAACTTTTTCTTAGCAGAGCTAATGGTGTGGCTCAAGGGTTTGCAGTGCTGGGTTGTCTCTCACTTTTAAGGCTGGACTATCAACTGGATGAAGCGGGCAAAGGCCCCAGGTTCATAGGGTCTTTGCTCTAATGATCCTTTAACTTTTGCTAAAGTTGAAGTATGTATATAATAAAGAGGTATAAATATGTTAAGGTTTTATGTTTTTCAAGGATTGTATAATTATATTTTGGTATATTGCCTACATTATGTTACAGCCTATTTCGTAAAATTTTTAACTATGACGATGAACCAAGCTTCTTATTTACCAGCAATGGTAGAAGAAGTACAGGCCTCATTTACTAAAGCAAGAATAAAAATACCACAATGAATCATCCTGCATACTAAATCTTTGTTATCATTAAAAGAGGTTATCTCAGGGCACTTTTCATATAGAGCAGGTCTAGACCTTACTCTTTATAGTTGTTTATAGAGACCCAACTTTTCCCCCATGATGGTCACCTGCATATATATATACCCTTACAGGCTATAACAAATATTTTTACTTTTTTTGTTTTTTTTTTACTGTTTTTTGTTATTGCACTCTACAGAAGGTAGAGATGGTAAACCACTTTTAAGGTGGTAATCTCAAGATTTTTGTTCAAAAAAATGTCTGTTAATTCCCTATCCATAGTTAAATGAGGTAAAACAATAGTGACAAGCCTATAACCCACTGATGAAAGTACTGCAATATGTATATATTTGTACTATGAACTAGAAAATATGCTGGAGTGAGTTGCTAACCGAACATTTCTTTCAGCTGCAACTTCACATTAAAGACATTTAATTGGCGAAACACGGGTTGACCTTTATTATATAGTAATCAAGGGGAATGCAATCTGTTTGTCAGTGAGCTTAGCATTTAGCGCTCTTTTAATCAAAAATTCATCCATAAAATACTACAACAGCCCTTTTGGGCATTTTTGGACATTGGATCAGTTTGAAATATTACAGAGAATAATGGAAGAAGAAGGAGCAGTCATGGTGAGCTGTTAGATGAAGAGCTGCAGGCGACAGGCTTCACACCTCCAACTCCTCAGTGAGGTGAGCAGCTCCTTTCTCTGCTTCCTTCGCTTGGCAGACTCATGCTGTGTGCAGCACAAAATTGGATCACAATTGTTCTAAGAATGATAGAAAAGGCCAATTATTGCTTGACTTCTTTTTAAAACAACAAGTTTACTTTGCTGCCCCCAGAATTGTGACCTGTAGTATTAAACCATATTTGCTGCTGCCACCATTAACTACAGGTAACAGCAATTCATCCAGCTCTTTAGTCTGACTGGAAATATGTCTGTGTCTATATCCTGATGTCTATGGCTCTAGATTCTCAATGTGACAACAAAAAAGAGACTGGCCTGAAACAAAGGTTTGGGCACCTTGCATGGTCAGCACTCAGTAACCTAGCAGCTAAGTGTGTTTCAGTTCCTGATTGAAGATTTCCATTCATCCTTGCACAAAGCTTCTAGTCCTAGTCCATCGACTGCTCTTTCGAGGGCAATACACAGATTTTTGATGATGTTTAGGTAGGGGAGCTGAGGGCCATGGAAAAACCTCCAGCTAGTGCCTCTTTCAGTTGTCCTTTGTGTGTGTTTATGATCATTTTCTTTTTGAAGAAGCCCTTTTTTACAGACAGTATAATGTTTTCTCCCAGATTTTGCTGGTATTCAATAGAATCCATTCTTCTCTCACAACACAAGCTCAAAGAATGATCAATCCAACCACATGCTTAACAGTTGGAGAGGTTTTCTTTTCATGGGTGAGTTCTCTTGGTCTTCCAGACCATAAATTAACCCCCACTCTTCCTGTTAATTGCCATTTCCTAATTTCCTAATTTCCTAATTTCCTAGTTATATATATATATATATATATATATATATATATATATATATATATATATATATATATATATATAGGAATGGCTCATGATCCAAAGCTACCACATCCTCTGTCAGACATGGTGGAGGCAGTGTTATGAGATGGACATGTATGGCTGCCAATGGAACTGGGTCACTGGTGATTATTGATGATGTTACTGCTGGTAGAAATAACAGGATGAACTCTGAAGTGTATAGAGCTTTATTATCTGCTCAGATTCAGCCAAATGCTGTAAAACTGATAGGACGGTGCTTCACAGTGCAGATGGATAATGACTGAAACATAATGTGAAAGCAACACAAGAGCTTCTCAGGCAAAGAAATGTAATGTTCTTCGAAGGCCAAACCAGTCACCTGACCTCAACCCAACTGAGCAGGTTTTTCACTTCCTGAAGACAAAACTGAGGGCAGAAAGACCCACAACAAGCAGCAACTGAAGGCGGCTGTAATAAAGGCCTGGTAAAGCATCTCAAGGGAAGACACTCGGCATTTGATGATGTCCATGGGTTCCAGGCTTCAGGCTGTCAGTGACTGAAGAGGATTTTTATCCAGGGGTGAAATGGTTTTAAATTCATGCCAGTACTCTACACAACTGCGTATGCACAGTGTGTAACACGTTTCAAAGTGTACGTAGAAATTAGTTATTGAGCAATCCTGGACTGTCACCTCACGCACAGCCTGTGTGAGCTGCTGTCTGTGTTGTCGGAATAAAACAGATTATCATGACACATTACAACCTATTCTGCTACACATTTTACTTTGGAGATTTTGCAACAAACGTCTGTCTGCCAAATACCCCCCAGCACTGGATATCAGTCAGCTGCAGCTGAAGCTCACGCTCACGCTCACGTTACCTAGTGGTAATGAAAGGCAGCTGGGCTCCGTCTAGCGCTGATCAAGACACAGAGCGGATGGTTCAGAGGCAATTCAGAACGACTTAGAAATAAGTAATAAGGGAACAGGGTGTTGTTTAAGATTCACATAATGCATGTCAATGATGACATTAGCATGTTTTTTTCTTGGTGAAAGTGCAACCATGATGAGTTGCCTCTTTCCAATATTGCATACTGCCACTGAATCTCTTAGCAGTACGCTGTATCGGACCATACCGGCCTACTTTCACCTCTGTTGTCGTCCAAGTAATAAAAAATAATACCCATAGATTGGTTTGTCCAATTACTTCTGAGCCTCTGAAAACAAGGGACGATGTATGAAAATGGCTGTAATTCCTAAATAGTTAAAGTGATATTTTTGTGAACCCCTTGAATTAAGGCGGAAAGTCTACACTTCAATCATTTCTTTATTCTTTTCAAATCTGATGTTGTGGTGCACAGAGGCAAAATTACGAAAAGTTTGTCACCATCTGAATAGCTATGGACCTAACTGTACATGCGATGGAGATGAATGTCAGCCCTTTTATGACGTATGACTTATCAGTATTTAAATATAGAAGAGTTGTGTATTAATTCAACCCTGTCTCAAGGAGATTATGTTTATATAGAAATGACCTTCAACGGCTAATATATTTTGCAGGTAATGTAATTGTGATGGGATTATGTTTTTTTATTAACATAATGACAATATGATGCTAATTTACATATTTGGCAAGTTGCAAATATGTTGATACTGAACTTATCAGTAATATTTGTTTTCCACCAAAATATCCAATATTACAGAACAATATTCAGTTGTTGTGACTACAGCATAAAAATAGTTTTCTTGGTTATATTTAAATACTCACAGCACTTGGTTTGGGTTTGGGTTTGAGAAAGATCCTGGTCTGGTTAAGTAAAGAAAAAGTCAACAGTGACTTCAGATACAACATGTTTGTTTATATTTAACCAAAACCCCCATCTCTCTAACCTTAACCAAAGTAATTTTGTTACCTAAACCTAAACATAGATGGATATGTGGACGTGAGCCCCAGTCTCTGATGTGATAGTCGTGAGTTTTGGTTGCCCACCATCCACATCTATGTAAAAGGTATTTGTTGTTGTAGTTTAGTTTTATAAGAACAGAATCTCTAGGAGATACGGCTGCATCCTCAATGGATGTAATCCGCAGAGAAAGGTCTGCTGGATGACCTGAACACCAGGCTGAACCTGAGCCTTTGCCCCAAATGGGACTGTCAAGCGTGCCAAGACCAAAAAAAAATTAATGTCTTCAGATACTCCTCGTGAAACTTGTAAAGTAAGAAACAGGCAGTTTCCCCCAAAAATTGCAAGGAAATTGTTTTCAAAAGTCTCACCTTTAGTAAAGTCCGTTATTCATAAATTGTAATATGTGTGTGATGTGTGGTTTTATCAGAAATGGAGGCTAAATGAATTCAGTAGGCTTCAAATATTACAGATAGCCAACAATATAACATATAAAATCAATTAGTGATCAAATTAATGAACAACCCAGGTTAATCCAGTCCTGGTTGGTCCGTCAGCAATATTTCAATGGATGTCAGTCATCAATCAGCCATAACATTCAAACCAGTTACTGATTTAATGTTGTGGCTAAATGGTGTGTGCTCCCTAGAGGATGAAGCATTTGAATTACCATGTTACCCATTAACAAACAAAAAAACAAACAAACAGCAAAAAAAAAAAAACAAACAAACTGAAAAACACATCAGTATGCTATCATGCCAACTTAAAAAAAAACAAAAGACAAAAACATCCAACCAAACAAAAAAACAAAACAAAACAACAAACAAACAAAGAATACTGATCATCATATTGCCAAGTATGCTCACATGCTTAGGTATGAACCGAGTTGTCGTCCCAGTTATTGCAAAAAAAGGAAGCAACTATCCACAATGTTCATGAATCACGCTTTAGAAAACTAATAACATATTAAGCTAAATCTATACCAAATACTAGCATTCTGTTCACATGGCATGCTAATGGTTGCATGGTTAGCATAGAGTAACAGTAACAGGAACAAAGAGGGGATGCTATTATAAAAAATTGCACATTTTTCATTACCTGAACTGGGGTGATCTTACTTCATTTTGATAGGTCAATGTGGCATCACAACAAAGGTTGAGGCAGCAGTTTTCTGGCTGTAGTAGACATGACTTTAAACCATAGTTGTGTAGTATACTGTACTAATAAAACACACTGGTCTGCATGTCAGTAAACACACAAATGCTCGACCTAGAAGAAAAAAGGTCAGTATAAGATTTCATACAATTGCCTGCAGCATGGTGATGAAAAAAAAGGTCTCAAGGGACAGACACCAAATTGTGCAATGCTCCAGCAAACCTGCATGATCATTCTGGGCACTTTAGTTAACTTCAGTATGTAAAACCATCCGCCAGGAGACTGTGAGGGCCCAGTCAGTGATTTTGGATTCAATAAAACCTATCTCCTCCATGGCAAACGCATACCACCATGATGCAACAGTCTCCTGCAAATGTGCCCAGTTACATCAAGTGCTAGTGCGTCATTTAAGGTTGAGCAGATTTGGTAATGATTTGCCCATGCTCAAGTGAATAAGGTGCCCTAAAGTTATCAGACATTTAAAACCTGTACTTCTACTAATAACTTAGCATATTATATGTTGAATAAGCAGATCATATAATATATAATTGTAGTCTATTCCTTTGCAGTATATCAATGCTGGCTGGTATAGCCTGCCTATTTGTTAGACCAAGCACTCCCTGTTGTTTTGGGCAGGTAAAATGTTGTCTGCAAAGGCTCACTGCTCATTGATGCATGCTCAATTTTATGTCTGCGGGTAAAAACAACTTTATTTTTGATGTATGCAACACTGGCACTTTTGCTGTCTGACTTTGCGGTCTACACAGCGATTAATAATGGATGTCAAGGGTCCGGTTTGGAGGTTTTTATCCCTCTTTCCTCTAACTGTAAGTATGCAAGTGAGTGTTCATTTGTGTGTGAGAATGTGTGTTTGTATGAACAAGGGGAAGAGTAAGGGAGTTTGAAAAATTCTATCATAATATTCCTTGAAATACGACATATCCTATATTTCTTTAAAAACTAAAACAAAACAAAACAAAATATTATTTTTCTATGAATGAATCCCAAAAGGGCAACATAAAATTTTACATTCTTTTCTGCTCATTTCTGTTAATCAATAATTAAAGCAGCTCTGAAACTGTGTGTTCAGCCGAAGTAAGGATGAAAGTAAACCACAGTACTTTTTACATTGTTGAAATGTCTGGTAATAAATTGAACAATTGTTACCAACAAACATATTCACCCCCAGTAATGTGATTTGAGTACATCATTTTTATTTTCTTGAATTTTATCATTTTTATTTTACCAGCTTACTTTTCTCCTGTTCTCAGTTATATTACAATCATGCCCTGACATTGGCAACTCAGAAGTTAGAAATATTGAATCTTTCAGGTTTTTCCACATAAAACAAATGTGTCAATGCAGAATCTGAAGAAAACAAAAATAAAGGTGTCAAACCTGACCACAGAATGATCCATCTCAGCAAAATAAATTAATATGATTATTTACCACAGCTGTCAGCTGATGTGCTTGTCTGGTTTAAATGTCAGGCTCATCTACAGAATTTGTGGATCAGCAATATCGTACCGATTAACATCTCTAATTCTGGTCTTACCAGAATTATACAATATGTACAGTATCAGACAATTGAGCTCTGAAAGATGTGTTACATTAATGCAAAAAATTAGATTAGAGGGGACTGCAGTATAAACAGGCAGAGCTTTGCTCCTAATGTTCTGTATTAACTGTATTAAGACAGGATTTAATCAGCATTTTTGATTAGCCACGAGGATCATGACAAGACTCTGTACACCTGTTAAATCATTTGCTTTGGAAAATTATAAACAAAACAATGTGATATGTTTTCCATCAAAAACCACCAGTCTGCTCCTCAATCAGCTGGTACCAAGTCCTTGACCGCCTACATAAAATCCAGGGCCCGCGAACAGCTCTCAGGACCTAATTGTTAATCCTACTATTTTAGGCCAGTTTCCTTCTCAGGTTGATGAACATTTTCCATTCATTTTTTGATTGATTTGCACAGTTTTAGTCACAAAAAAGCTTTTCATGTTGAACACATCATAAGCTCTCAGTTATTATAGATGGTTTTCTGCCCCATGTGTGTGTGTACATCACTCTCTCTATTTCATACCTACCAGTTTATTTTCATTCCACCTTAAGTGGAGGATTGTGACTTTTTGGCAATGAATAGATCATATCTATTATGACCTATGAATATGACCTATGAATAAGAGGGCATTGGTAAACCTTGTTGTCAGTAGGAGTTCATACCAAATGCATCCCACACGAATATGGGTATCCTTTCTTGGATGCATTCCTGCAGAAGGCTCATTGTTGGCAGATCTGAAGGCCTCTGGATGATGCTTGAGGGAAGGTGCCTGTGATGTTGAAGTGCAGGGGAGTGTTTCTTGTTTTGTACATGGTTTATCAAAGGGCTGCACAGTTAATAGATGCTGAATTGAAATTAGTTAAGGAGGTTAGTTTTGGCGAATGCAATTACATGTCAACATTCCCCGATTAGGTTTTCAGGGAGACGATATGTTTCTGATGCAGAGGAGAGTATGTGAGTAAGCAGTCTCTCATCCATTTCCCCCTATTTTCTTTTCTTTGATGGTGAGTCATTGTAGGGAGTTGATACAGAGCTGCAAAGACACAGCAGACTGTTCCCAAAAAAATAGGAACAGAAAAGTCACATCAACCTCTCTAATGTTACAAAGACCATTAGGTTTACTTGATGCTTAATCCTGCTTATACAAATGGAGTTAAATCAAATGGAGGTTAACTGTCTAACTAATAGGTAATTGTGTGGTCCTTAGCTGGAATTTAAGAAAGGATGAGTCTCCAGCATCCAACTCTGGGCACAATCATTGAACACGTGTGATCAGTCCCACAAGAGCCCACCACACTGACAGGTCATTTGAATAGTACAACCATTTGATGAACCCTTTATGTCTACCTAGATGCCTCTTTGTCCTTTTAAGGGACCATTAACTGCTTTGACTCACAGGAAAGAAGTGAGCCAAAATGGCTCCAATGGCTCCAGCAGCCTTGTCTTGCTGCAAAGACTTGGCTTCAAGCTCAACAACGGCAGACTGCTGCCACTGATAATTGGACTTAAGGTTCCCTCCTATTATGTGGTTGTCGAACAGCAATCTAACACTTTGCCATCTGTTTGTGTTAGTGTTAATCATATCTATTCTCCTATGTTATTGTTCCAGATGGCTTCTATAATTACATTGTTTCTTCTGCAGATGTTTTATGGTGCGGTTTCGGAGCACAGCCAGCTCTGGGTTGATAAAGTGCTGGAATGGTTAATGGGAAAATAACCGTTTTCACAGGCTGGTTCCAAGTTGTGTCACTAGTCACACAAACAGTGAAATTGCCACTAATGGGCCAGGGTAACGATCGGACGACTGGGGCTCATATTCTCATAGTTCCACAAAATGGAGGAAACCAAATCTAGACAGTGACAGTGACTGGATCCATGGTGTGAAAAAATGAATCTGTTGGCACTCAGAATGTTGAAAGAGCTCCGAATGTACATTATGCAGGGACTCCTCATTATTTTGGATAGAGGAGGAAAGCATATACTACCGTGGCAGCAATAGCGGCTGGAACAATAGCGGCAGGACTTTCAGTTCCAGGGATTAAGTTTCTGTAGAGGTTCTCTTGCTGCTCTGTTTATTTTGCAATAAATCAAGAGACTGGAAATATCCAGAGCATAAATGAAACTGTTTCAATCTTATGAAGGCAGTACCACTCCAGTGGTTGGCATACTGTGTAACAGATTTGCCATTAATTTGAAGAGTCACATAACCTTTAAGTCTTATGAGTAAAATATGAAACGGTGGCTGTATAGACTGCCTGTGCCCTGAGATGCTGAACCACAGCCTATTTACCCTGATCGCCTGTGTGAGCACAACACCGCTGATTCAATCGGAATCTGACAAATGTTGCTGACTAGAGGACGACAGCTCTGGCATCCTACATGGCAATTCTGAAAACAGCCTCATTTTCCTGCGCCATTGTCTGCATAGCAATAGTGTCTGCAATGAACTGGAATAACATTATCCTGCAGATACCTAAGCATCAGCTGTGCTGTGTGAGATGCCGCCAGGGGAAATGAGGGTCACTGAGGCTCCCCAGTCTATAATTCATCTACTCAGACGAGGCAAAGGTCAGATCATGATTCAAGCTCATCAGCTGAGCTCCCCCAACCATCCAATCAGTAGGGAAATTATTTTAGGAAAAGGTTGAAAACAGGTATAGGAAGGTATGGATGCTATCAATTGCCACTTTTAAAATTTAGAGTGTATATTACACAATTACTATTCATCATTAATTAATTCTGTTTGTTGTGAAAATCTTGTCATTGATGTCAAGTGGACTTTGTTTAGGGAGTAGAGTAAGCTAATAGCCCAAATACTTGATGAGGATTGCTGTAAATCAGTAACTGAAAGTGATTACTACAAGCAAAAAAAAGAAAAAGAAAAAAACATTTCTTACATTTTGCCACAGCCTCGCTTTTCAGGGGCCAAGCTGCGTCCACTAAAAGTTTGAATTCAGCACATTTCTCTTCTTACCACTCATTATTTAATGACAACAAAATTGCAGCTATTATGTCCAATTCACATAGCAGGCAGTGAAAGAAAGTGGCAATACAATGCTCATTGTACAGTGAAAAAACACAGCAGGCCATCTCATTTCCTCTTTGTTCTCTGAATCTATTTAATTGAATCATGTATAATTCAGAAACTTGCAGCCCCCTGTGTTTGCACAAGGCACAACTGCAATACAACGGCATTACACTACATACAAAGGTGGGTGTAAATGCCCATGTAGAAGATACAGTTTTAATTACATTACTAATGAAGCTGCAAATGTCAATGAGATGAATGAAGCTCACAGTGACGAGGCTGCATCTGGGTGGTTGTAAGTACTTGAAATAAAAAAAAAAATTCAAACATTGCCTCCACCTACATGTGAACACACCAGTGAGCTTTTCCCCCACAGAGGAAACAGCCAGCTTCCAGAACTCCATGTCAAGGTTTCAGACACAATGTGGCAGAATCCTCTGCAGGGGCAAAAAAGGCTGTGAATAATGGCCAGGAGTAGCTTCCATGAGATCCAGTGAAACATGAGGTGATCAGAGTGGGCTGAGGAAGGACAGTAAAATGAAGTGGTGCAGTGAGGAGCTGAATATCTGTGGTGGTTCAGGGCACATGAAATGGAAAATAACTAATCACTGGCATCATAATAGCCTCCAGAAAGGGTGTTTTGTCTCCATTTGGAGCAAAGCAGGTGATTTAGGGGAAATTTAAAACTTATGCAAGGTGCTATAATATCAATAAGTCACTGCTTGCAAATACATGACAGAAGAACAGGAGAGAATCCAAGGACTCCAGGATGCCGTCCCTTTATAGAAATTTCAGAGTCAGGGTGTTCTAATCTATTATACATGCCATTGTGATTAGAGAGAGAAGTCTGAGAAACGTGTGAGTGTTTTCAGCTTCTCTGTGTGCCGAAGGGCCAAGTTTTTTTACTTGAATTTTTTTTTTTTTTTTTTTAAATTTGGTGTGTATTTTACTGAATCATCATTTTGCCTTTTTCCACCAATCAGAAGAAAGAGTGAAACATGCTTACAGTACCACTTTTAAATCACTTTATCATACACTACTTAGAAAAATGTCAATACAATTGTTGTCAAAGTAATATTATTACATGCTTTTTGGCCTGGAAACAAGAGAGAACAAACTAACACCAGGGATTTAATCTAAGGTATATTATATTTGAAAGAATTTGAGTAGCTATTTATGTTTCTGCTGCTCAGTCATTTGCTGAGGAAACATTAATTTTTGATGATGAATATTCAGGGGTTGGACCTGGGGTCATTTCCTTTTTATTCATAATATTAGGTCAAGGCCTTGTCAAGGTCAATGCAATAATGACAATTTTACTATTACTGCCCACAATATTTGCCATACATTTTTTGGGAAGTAAAGATACTTGCACATATTTGTTGATACATTAAAAGAAATGTGTATCAGTCCAATTTTAGAATTAAAGCTTTCGTGTTCAGCAGCAATCCTGTGCTGAAAATGACGTCCATATCTTGGGGAAATCCTACAATCAAATTAAACTGTCTAAATGCAATGATGAACCAAGATAAATGCCTTCTACAACACATTGTACAGATAAATCTGCTTGATTAGTCTAATAACTCACTCTAAATGTAATGTATGACCTGCCCCTTTTACATTAGCATTTGGAAATATGTTTTTTATCGTTTCACATTATTATTGTTTTTTTTTTTACTTTCACTGATTGTTGCTAAGCAGGTGAAGTATTAATGTTTTAGGTTACTGTGAAAAAAAATGTGTTGTTGGCACACCATTCACTTGTTGGAACAATGACAATGAGATTATTAATGATGAGGCAGGAGAGGCCAAGTGTTTTAATGACAGACTATGGATTTTTTCAAAATGAGTTTACATAAATCAGTAGATTCTGTCAATGGCTTTCATGTCCTAACTATGAGAAGATTCCCTGTGTCAGCTCTAAGTGTGCAGGCAAAAACAGCTCAGAAGGCTTTTATTCAAATAATGAGAGCCTGAGTGACTGTTTTATATCTGACACTGAAAAGACTGAACTTTTAGAATTGCATAAATGAGAAGTAATCTTTAAAACGGCTTGTTTCCAGTTCATCAGATTTTTTTCTATATTTTCCACAATAAGGCCTTAAACTCTTGTGTTGTCTCATGCAATTAGTGTCTTCATAATAACTTCTTCAAGTTCCCTTGTTAGCAGTTGTACTATAACTATGCGATTCAGATTTTGCTGATGCTCAGCTAACAAACCTTGACATTTGTTCACCCCTTGCACTGTAACGTCTCACAGGTCCTATGTCATATTTAAAATGCATATTCATATAGAAAGGGACGGCGATAGATGCAGAGTCAACTATCCGAGAGGGTGAATTGTTGGCATGTTTTTAAATTAGATTATTAGCAATGGGAACATTAGCATACACAAATATGGAGTCTTATTATAAGGCAGCTGGACCACTCTAAAAAGTACGAGACTCACTCTGACCTCATTAGTGGGAGCATATGGGAGGCAGGCCTCCATATCAGCGCAGTAATCCAAGTTTCAGTGTGAATGCCCAGCTTGATCTCCACACTAAACTATATGGGCTCACTCTAATGAATATGCATTACCAAAAAAGGCTGGAAGTATTTGGCTCATTCACTTTGTTTTGCATTTCCTTAATCTGCTGTAATAGCCCAGGGACACAGGACTATTTGTCACATAATGTCTGGATGCTCTATGTTAGATACTAGATCTTCCTGATCTTCTAAAGGATAATGTAAAAGAAAGACAAATGCACAAATTACCTACGTACTGTTTTAATCCAGTGTTTTTCAGTGACCTGCATACATCTGTAAAATCACACACTGAAGCCGAACTTATTTCAATACAATAGTTTCCTCTACCAAAATTGGCTGCTTGACCTGTTGCACTAAGAGAAGCATTTTGTATCAGTAATGCTCTGTCTGTCAGTAATGTTATCTGATGTTGTCAGTTCTTGGAAGAAACAGATTTATATATTGAATTCAACTACAGTCCACTCTGAATTATAAGAGGCAAAATCCTGGATCTATGAAAAGATGTGGCCAGCACTAACACAATTTTACCAAATGCTCAGGGGTGCCTTAACATTACTGCAGGCTCCTCTATGAGGAGCCTACTCTATGGAACTGCAAAAGAATGTCATTGCATGTGAACAGAGAAAGAATTTATTCAACTATCCTCATTGAATTCTTACTGTAATACGGCAATCATGACTGTTCACTGTGACACTCCAAGGTGCAACAACATCAGAGCTAGTGTATAGGTGATTAAAGGCGGATGTATTGTGTTCTACACTACAGTACGCTGTTCATGACTTCCCAGGCCTGATATTGTTCATGGCAGCAGTGCAAATTGTACAAATATAATAATAATTTATAATATTAGTAAATAAAAAGTAAATTCCATTTTAAATAATCACGAATGTTACTTGGTACAAGGTCAGTAGCAGAGTCAGAAAAAGTACTGTAAAATTGTAATTGAAATGTTACTTAAAGAAGTTACTTGTGTAAAACTATACTCAGAAACAGTACGAAACAGTGTGAATGTGTGTTTGAATGTGTGAATGTGACAGCAGTGTAAAAAGGTCATCATGGTTTCACATACAAGTCAAAGAAACTGTACAAACAGTCCCATATAAAAACAGGTGATATATTAGGCTCAATCATATCCCTAGAGTGAAAAAAAAAAAGTTACTGCCAGGCTCTGTGTCCAGTCCTAACTGTAATTCCAGTCCCATGATCCTCATGGGGTACTGTTAGTTAGCAGTATTACTGTCAGCTTACCTCTGACAGGAACCGAGAGAGTGACATACAAGAAATATGTCTTAGAGTAAAGGCAGTTCATTTGGGAAGTGAAATGGAACTCCCATTACTACCTGCAGTGCTAAACTGGCAGACATTTCCAGAACGATCATTGCTGAGGTGCATAGCCTGCAGAATATGGCATGAGGTGCTTCGATGTCAGAGATTTTGCAGAAGGGCTTTGATGATGCCCACGGCTGCATCGTTGTCAAGAACCCCAGGGGAGCCAGACAGGGGTGTGAAGCTTTTTTGAAAGGTCGAAAATTGCAAGGGAACTACTTTTGAGGTGCCTAAAAATCATCTGGTAGAGAGTGAGGCAGGGGGGAGCACAGGGCATTCATTATGTGGTGCAACAAGTGTGACATGAATACATATTCAAGGCAAAGTAATGCATTTTTTAATAGAAAAACTTACAGAAAAACTTATTCTGCTTAACTTTTTCATGGAAAACTATTCATAACTAAAATCCAGATAAGTTTATAATGAGGCAACAGTCTTTGATGAAATGAATTCACTACACAGTATAAGAGGTGTGCTGCTATATATCCCCCAATATCCCCAACTTCCACTCACTTCTTTGCTGACAAACACCATAGCTCATACATTGAGCTAATCATTTCCAGGGCTGTGATTTATAGGCCCCTTTTGCTAATAAAGACTGAGTAACAAGCTGTCAATGAGAACTCAAGGTTATTTATGTCCCCTATTACAGTAATGTTTCCTCTTCACAGGGACAAAAACATCCTCTTGCCAATGATATTTGAATCCCTGAGGCTAGAATTGCTGGCTGTAGGGGCAGCATGATAGGGATTTGTTTGCTGAGATAAGAATGATCAATTCTCATTTTAAATTCATCATTAAAATTAATTTCAAATCAAAAAAGCTGCATGTTCAGAAAGAGATCTCAAAAATACATTCCATACCACTGAAATCACATGAGCAGATGAAAATTAAGGTCTGCGTCTTGTATTGATGTTATCACATTTCTTGCTCTCACTAGTCAGCTTCTGTTTCCTATCATAGCAGCATTTGAACCTTAAATGCAGGAACAAAGTACGCACCACAAGAATCAATGCATTTGTCATTCACAACTGTGGTCAGATCAGCAGAAAGGTCACGGAGCCCCAGAACGTTGATGCCCATATAAAGTATGCAACCCCCACCCCCAGAGCAAGCCTGAGAATATCACACCACCCTCTTCGCACTTTCCTATTATGAATCCAGAATATTTCATGTCACCTGTGTTGTTTCTGGCTAAGATACAGCTCTGATATTCATTTCTTCTCATGACCAAACAGTGTGCCGCTTAAAAGTATCGGGATTTATTAGTATAATGAACCCTAAATGGCATGAATTCAATATTAGCATTCATCTTTCATTAAGTTATGGCTATGCTAAATGAACTAGCTAGAGGCAGTTGAGAATTCTCAAGTAGACCTGCACCGTAATATTGTAATAAAATGCATTTCAATAAGGCATGGGGCTTGTTTCTTCATGACTGCAAGAAATTAATCATGGATTATATGAATGGCTATGCAGCTGGGGTCACAGCAACTGCGATATGTTTCTGGAAATTGTTCTCAGTTTAGAAAATCAGAAAATGATACTCTACTGTTGTAAAGACTGCTGTTGCTTTCCCTTTTTGAAAATGGCTGCATTTCTCCCTCCATACCACAGGTGAAGTACTACAAATAAGGTGAGGCCAGGCTAATGAATCATGGCTGTAATTCCTCAGGGTTCATATGGTCAAGAACATGCTGCACTGAAATCTACATCTATTTTGCCCTATAGATTATAAATTTTTGAAGACTTCCTTGGTGGCCATTATTCATCCATAAGATAAAACATTAGACGAGTGCAATCAAAGATAACAGTAAAAAAGATTTAGATCTGACTCAGCTGGTGGGCAGATAAATGAGAACACTTGCAGCACACAAACTTCCTGCACTGAATTCAATTAGATTTGTGTGTGTGCCAGTGTGTGCGTGTTTTGGGGTGGTTCAAGGGAGAACTTGGGACAAACAAAAAAGATGGTAGAGAGGAAGAAAGCAAAGGAAACATGACTCGAGGCCTGAAGATGGGAGAGAACCAAAGAATTAACTAATAGAATGGCACTCAGAGAGTGCAGACCTCCACTAAGGCCAATGTCAAACAACATACACCAGAATTCAGAGAAAAAAAAAATGTAAAATAATAGTAGATTATCCAGATCTGCCCCCAAAGTTAGTGGGTTCTTCCCTGGCCCATGTCCCATCACTCCACTGTATTTAGCACAAATTGGTTCACTACCTTTTGCCTAATCTTTCTGACAAATAAACAAACCAACGAACAGGCAAACACATGTCAAAACACAACCTCCTTGGTTGAGGTAATAAAATGGACCTTTGCTCAATTCAATACTTTCAGGTGTCTTGCTGCTATTGGTTTTCTTGGTCAGCTTATGCTGGCTAATGTTAGTTAATGTTACAAAAAACTGAATGTCAGTTTGTTTTCTTTAGGACACTAATTTTTAGCATGTGACAAATATCCAAATGATTTTATCAAAAAGTTGAAACGAGAGGTAAACACACCGTAGCTCACCTGGAGACACATTTGTAATCTTTCTATTGTCGTCTCAATCCACTGAGTCTAAGTGACGTCACCTAATGGTAATGTCTTTAAGTAAGTCATTAAAGTGACTTAGTGAAAAAATATCCTTTATATAGGAATATATTTCTAAATTAACCACCATAAGCAAGCAATTGAGGCTGAGGCAGAAAAACACCTAATAGTTTTGAATCGAGCAATCGTGTGTTTTAATGCTTATGATATCAGATTTTTATTTGTGCAGAAAAATCATACCATACCTTCTTTCCGAAATTTCATAGTCTGAGGAAATAACGCGAATACTGCCATAGGAATATCATCAGAGTTATCTAGGATCAGGCTTGGAAAATTCTGATGTATGAAAAAAAGTCTGCTTTTACAGACTTAGAACATGGAGGTCTAATGATGTGTGTTTACCAGGCAGCCTTGGCCAATCAAAAAGATGATGCAGTCTGGGAAATTTTATGTGTTAAAAGTCAATGATTACTCAGTCTCTGCTGCTTCATTTTGGACAATTTCTACTTGAATCTGCCTCTTTTTATGCACCAAACTTTATTGAAGTGCAATACTAAATTGATTTGGTGGCCTTTCAAATATTAGAATACAAGCTGTACTGAATATATTACTTGTGCTATTTAGGGAGAGAGCCCGAGATGAATTTGATGACTGACTGGATGACTGCTAAACACTGATGGGAGAACTTTGCAGATCTTCTACATGAGTAAAAGTAGCAATAGCACACTGTTACAACAACTCGTTGTAAGTAAAACTGCACTCAAATTTTTATATCAGTAAAATTTAGCAAGTTGTATTTAAAGTAAAACTGCAGAAAATGTCCACTGTCAGTGTTAAACTGTAATTGAATAAATGTTATTGATGCATTATTGCGTAAGCTGCACTTTAATGTTGTACTAGGTTGAGATGGAGCTAATTTTAACTATTTTATATATTTAGTAAGTACAGCTGTTAGTAAAGTGCTAGAAAAGTAAAAAGTGGAATCAAGGTGTGGTAAAAAATGCATTTCCCACTGAAATATCACGGAGAAGGGAGAAGTATACAGCGACATCAAATGGAAATACTCAGTTAAAGCACCTAAAATTGGTACTAAGTTACACTGCTTGAGAAAATGTATCGCTGTCTTCCACCTCTGCTGCTATATAGCTGAGATTAAGATAATGTTGCAACTTTTCAATTTTGCTTTGAGAGCCTAAGATGCCTTTCATTTCATTCAGAGACATTTTCAAATTAAAGATTTCCTCAGTTGAATTGTATGATATTAATACCCTGTAGTGTATTGGCCATGCTGAAAATTTTTTGGCGCAATGTTAAATGGACAGGTAATATGGTTGACTATGACAGCAACAACAGATGTGTCAGGATATTATCCATTTAAGTAGATATGATGTTGGATATGACAGTGGCATTAGCTTGGCCACATTCCATATAGGTACACATGTACATTATGCTCCATGGATATAGGCATGTTTTATGCTTTAACAATATGATATCATCTATGTATTTTGATTGGACTAATGTAATCAGGATCTGATAAAGAACACTAACCACAGCTGGAGTCCTTATTAACAAGGCGTTAAACACTATTGTCACACTTTTAATGTCATCAAATTGCTGTGATTTAGTAAGATGTCAAGGAAAAACACAGACATACTTTTCAAGCGACAGCTCTTTATCTAACTCATAAATGTTAAGTCTGCATAATATCCCTCCACCGTGATGTTACACATTGTGCCATTGTCCGGGATACCAGTGGACCATGAAATTAATACTCTGTGATAAATTATTCATTATTCCAGCCCCTTTTTATCCATCATCACATCTCAAAGGAATCCTTGAGTGCATTCACGTTGACAATGCAGAACTGGATGCTGTGTTGCGGTTCTCGTTTGTTTTACTTTGAACACCAGTGTTAACTAGCTGAACCTGGCATGTTAGATTAATTATGTTGTACAGGAAATGACCCCCAGGGCTGTGCGTGTCATGTCATATCATACTTTTCTCTTTGTCCTGCGGCCTTAAGATCCAGGCTCCCTCTTCACCTAAGAGAGACATAACCGGATTACTGCCCTAAGGCTCTCCCTCCACTTTGCAGAAACAAAACCCTTAAGAGTGTTGAGGGTCAAATAACTGGTGTCTGTTTTATGGAAGCCAGTGGTGCAGAGTTTTTAGAGTAAAGTTTTTGAGGGAATTGTACTACTTTTCCTATTCATCCAGAGGGGGACAAACTCCTGAATACATTTTTTTTTCTTTTTTTTTTTTTTTTTTTTAGCAACGCTAGCGGTGTGGCTCCAGGGATAACAGTGATTGTTGAGCTGGTCTGGTGGTCCAACACACTGAAAAATGGAATATGTTGACAATTATTGCATAGAGTAGCATGAAATTTAGTACAGACTTTAGAGGATTAATCCTAAATACCTTTAGTGATTCCCTTTTAATTTTGCCTCAGATGTACTTTAAGGCTGTACTTTGAAACTGAGGCGATATTTAAAAAAAACCCAGAATGTTAAGCGTTTTAACATTCTTAGTTCCGCATGTTATCTAATAACAAAATAACATGCATGTTAAAGACACAAGTAATTACAAAACATGTCCATTCAATACAGTTTTATTTTTTTAGCTAAAGCCTAGGAAGAATGTAATTGAACATTCAAACAGAAACATTTGACTAATTAAACTGTAATGAAAGGTCTATATTAAAGAACGAACTGCAACAAAAGCCAGTACATCCGTCATTAGTGAGCATCCATTTTTTTTAAATCTTTTCAATGTTATGTATTTCCACTTTTATTTTTCATGACAGATTTGATCCTTCTGGTTATAAATGATGCCTGTCTAACACAGATTTCTTTCTTACTGGTCCTCACAAATGAGTCTTCTCAGCTGCTCCTTGTTAGAGGGTTTTGGTAGCTCTATCTTCTGCTTTAAAATACTCCAAAGGTTTTCTATTGGATTCTAGTTAGTGTCACACTTGGTCAGGTTTATAGTTTTCACTGTTTTCTTCTTTTAAAACTTGATTTTTGCAGTTGGAAAATTCCTCTCTTGCCAAACTTCTTCCTAAAGGGAGTCATCCTTTCAGTCAGCATTTGGATATACAAGCTTGTATTCATAGTGTTATCTATAAATGTCATCTCCTTTGCACTCTGAATCCTCATGACAGCTCACCCCCACCTCCATGTTTCAGGGTTGGCACTATGCAGTTGCTGTGGTGGTCCTGGCCTGGTCCACACCAAACTCCCTGGACCCAATCTGATCCTGAACAAATTTATTTTGGTTTCATCCAACCAAAGAATGTTTGCCAACATTTTTCAGGCTTCTTTTCATGTTCCTTTGCAAAGTTTTAATCTTGCAGTGTTGTGTTGTTTTGTGAACAATGTTTTTTTTCCTTGGATGCCATCCATAGAGGATGACTTCATGCAATGTCCTTGACAACTTCTGATCAGTCACTGAAAAAAGAGTTTCCACAGATAATCCTCGTGCCAAGTCTGAAGCACTTACCCATCTGTTTTTTTCATTGCAAGGGTCAGTGGCTGTTCCTTCACCTCCTAACCACAACTGCAACTATGTTTCACCATATGTTCAGTAGCCTACTAATGCCCTTAAACCCTTTTCTATATTTATGAAATCTAACAATCTGGTTTCATACTTATTCAGGCAGTTAATTCCTTACCATGTATAGCCGTGTTAAAGTAGACACAACCAAGGCCAAATTCGAGAAATCTGTGGTGTTCACAGGTTATTTTATAAACTTGTTCATTCAATTAACCTAAATTGTAAATCATAGGTGTGAACACTTCTGTTGCACTGAGGTTGTGCTTTGGGACCCAGATTTGCAATGTAGTCTAACCTCACTCTAATTATACTTAATATCAAAAAACCTACAATTAAGCTTAAAATGAGTAGTTTTAGATCAAAATATCTCTTTTGATTTCCTGTAAAATATAAAGATATTTTGCATAAATCGTCTTGCAATGCACTGGCAGTTACATAAATGTATCCAATCAATTTGTTATTTAGAGTGACACGCTAACCCATCCCTCATCTAAAACTACGCATGGCTGCTGGCTGGTTGGTAACTAGCAGAGCAATCTTAATAGTAGGTGTTTTTTTGGATTTTAAGTGGCCATAAACTTTGTTTACATTTTTAAAGTAAGGTCTAATTTATTCATTTCACCTCTTCTGTCTAAATGTGACTTTAACATGATAAGTGTAGGTATGTTTCCTTGTTAATTTCAGCATTACTGCAATCATCTGAGACATGAATGCAATGATATCTGAAAAAAGAGGAGTGTTGTGTGGAGCTATTTTACAGCTGTAAATGAAAACAATGATAAGTAAGAAGACTGTTCACTAGTTTAAACACTTAAATAATCAGGAGAAAGAGAACTCTGAGCTGGAAGAGAAAAGAAGAGAGGAGGAGGGAAATGCCCCAGACAGACCACTGACACAGAGCACATTGGGAGAGTCTCTATAGAGGAATATCCAGGTATATAAGTGAAATTTATTTTAGTCAAATGTGATAATCAGCATTGGTTTATGTTACATTTTAAATCTGTAATTGGTCATTATTAGGTCTCACTTTAGCAGGCTGATTAAATATAGACTATATTCAGTCATTCAAGTAATATATTCAATCCAACTAAAACTTGTTAACTAAAATAATTAGTCTATTAGAATTGAAAAAAAAAACACACATGTATGTATTAGATTTAGTCCATTGGTGATGCATATATTTCATAAATCATGACAGTATGCTCTCCCCTAAATGAAAGTATGAGTGCTTTTATCAATAAAAAGTATCAGTATTGTTAACAATGTTTCTGGTCCTGTATCAACTGGTGGTAAAGAAATTTTGCCATACTGCCCAACCCTAGAATGCAGGACTTGTAATACAGTTTTTTCAGGGTAGTATTACTACTTTCACTGCAGTAAAAAATCTGAATACTAAATATCTGAATACTGAATACTCCAAGACTGTTTGCTAGTAACAACCATTATGGACTGTAATTTAAATAGGATATTTAAAATACATTTAATTTTACTTGTTACTATATGTGTAGAAGTCAGCTGCTTTGGGAAGAGGTTAAGAACTGTGGGTCTCTGTCTGAATGAAAGAAAAGGCAAAGGAGAGACACTGGAGGCATAATTTCACTCCGTGCTATCAGTTTGCCCCCAGAGGCTGCATCTTTGCCGCTGACTGCAATTTAATCTGATTTAATCTGTACAAACCTGAAATTTGAACTGATCAAAGCAGTTGTACAGATGTTTTGACATTGTTCTTAATAACTGCCTCATTAAAAAAAAATCTAATAAAGGGACCAAGGATGGGTCATCTTTACAACTATGTGTAACTTCAATATACTGATGTCTGTCTCTACCAACATGACATGTTTGTCTAGAGAGCAGCTGCACCTGAAGGTGTTTAATTAAGGAATACAAACACTGCAGGTGCTACCCTCCTCTTCCGAGACACAAACTAGTCAATGCTAGGACTCCTAACCAGTGTGTCAAATGTACCATAGACACTAGGAGGGATAATCTGCTAACTGGACTTTCTTGTCCAATAACCGGAAAGTTGGTAGTTCAATCCCTGGCTTCTCCAGTCTGTCCTTGAGCAGGTTATTGAACCCTAAGTTGCCCCCCCCAAGGTGTGTCATCAGTGTGTGAGCTTGTGTGTGTGTAGAAAGTATGTATAGAAAAAAAAGCTGCTGTAGAAATGTATGTGTGAATAGATGAATGGGGCAGTAGTGTAAGGGGCTCTGATTGGTTGATAAGACTAGAAAAGTGCTATATAAGTGCAGTCTATACTCAAGTATAGTTTTCCATGCAGGACTTTTACTGGTAAAGAGAAGTTACTCACTGTATTGATGGAGTATTTTTTTTACATTGCTGTTACTTTTTTCTGGTACTATCACTTAAAAAATGATGTGAATACTTCTTTCACCACTACAACATTAATGTCCACCGTTTACCTGTGAGAAAGTTAACTTACATAATTATCTGCATCCCTTGTCAGTCATGATCATTTTGTTTCATGAATGGGTGAACGGATTGTTGCTTTAAATCGTGCCGCTGCCGCAAGGAACTGTGGGACGGCATTCTCTCCTTTCCTTTCATAAAGGAAGGTCTAGTGTGTCCTGTGTTAAAGGAGGTAAGACAGTAGGTGTTGTAGCTCCTTTCCTTAGTATTTTGAGAATTCAACCAGCTCTTATCATGGCTGCCACTTTGATACTACTGGGTCATTTCTATCAGATATCAGCTGAGCTTTGTTTTTACAACTAATTAGCAAATTTTAACATGTAAACCTGCTAAACTACGCTGACAAGCTGTTTGCAAGAGTGTTCACTGATTTTCACAATTTTTTTTATCCCTGCTTTTGAGAATTCAGACACTGTCTGCACATACTGGGGTTGAGTGCATGATTCATTATTTATAGCATTTAGCTCAGAGCATCGCAATTCCAGAATATAGCCTCACAAAGCCGCTAGCATGGCTGTAGACGCTTGGTCTTGTTCGGAGAAATTTAGATATTTCTTTTCATCTTTACGTAGCTCTGTGATTTGATAATGATAATAGCTAATAGTAAAATTAGTGATTTAATAAGTATGTTGAAGACCATATGTTATTTAGAAGACTAGTCTGAAATCAGTGGCAGAGCTAGTGATTCTGTAGACATCCACTAGTTCTGCTACGATAATTTCACATTGGGTAAGAGGGGAAAGTAACTATCCTCTTTATGATAAAACTAAGTAAACCCCAAAGTCACATCTAAAACATTTTAAACTTGTGCTCATGAAAGACATGCAGTATGCAAAAAAAGATTTTCAAGCTGTTAAGTCCTTGTTTTTTTCTCCTCAAGAATAGAGCCTGTACAGACTGAACAAGAGAGAGAAGAAAATAAATTAGCTGTTTAGTATCCATCCACTACACATCATCAGGATTTTATATGAGGTTGAATCATACGTGTTATAAATTGCATAAAGACTTTGGCTGGGGCAAAGATCAAACAGAATAGACTTTAGACTATAGATTGTATTACATAGAAGCATAAAAAGAAATCATAAGTAGGAAGACTTTTCTTTCTTTTTGCAGTCAGCATCAAACTCATATTACCCCTGAAATTGCCTCAAAAGGAATATATCTAATGTATGAGTGTAAGTTTCATCATGAATTTTAATGTGGCACCAGACTTATTCAACACTACAACGAGGTCCTTCAGACCTGATGTTTGTGGAAATTGCTAAAGCTCAAATAAACTCTTGCAGTTAATGGTGATAGGATGGGAGCAACTGGTTGTCATTTCAAGCCACTTGTTATTAAATCATAAATTGAGCAAAGTCCTGCATTTTCAACACATTCTCACTCTTGCGTAATCACATACGGACCCTTGGTCAGGGCCCCTCTGGTGTCACTTTTTAATGCCTGGGCCCCTTTAGAAGGAAACTGCAACAGCAAATTTATTTTGAACTAAATGTAATTAATACTGGATTATGTTTACTATTAACAGAATGAGGATTTGTTGTAAATAATGTATCTGGCAAATTGTAAATATACTGCTGTAGTGTACCCTGCACACACACACAAAAAAAAAATGACGCCGCAGGGGCCCTTACCAAGCGTCCATATGTGATGACTTGGGAATGAGAATGTTTTAGCATTTCACCAGCTGCTATACAGATAATTGATTTTGGTGATATGGAGTAAAGTCTCTGACAACACTGATGTTGGGTTTATATTATAAAATCCAGTTATGTCTTTAATCCTCCACAATGTAAAACTCCACTTTGGATTTGTGGTAAACATTTTAATACATGCTCCTTTTCACTGCTGCAATTATTGCCGTGCCAAGTGATCCGCCAAAACATAGTCCTCTTTGTACTACAACCTGAGATAATTGTAAGTTTGTTCTCCAAATTAAATTTTCGAGGGACAAAGTATTATAGACTCTCTCACTAGAGGATCAGAAAAGGCTGACGTAGCAGATCCGTGTGCGATTCTTGTAGCCTATTTGATTAGATTCACACTGCAGTATGTAGGGGACAAAACCCCATGTCTGACTGATTGTAGACAACCCAGCAAGCAATGGCTTTTTTTTAATCTTTCACCTGAACAACACAATACCCAGGACACTCTTTTCTAAATGTGGCTTCAGCTTTTACAGGTCAGTTCAGTTCAGTATAAGAGAGCAATTAATGTAGCCAAACGTACCTGTGGGAGTGATTCAGAGCCTGTCTGACCTTGGCAGGAAAGTTGACCCTATAAAGCACCAAGATGAAAGATCTTAGCTGTGATCACATTCAACACGGCTGTCCACTTAATACACTCTAGGGATTTTTAATCTGTTGGCTGGAAAACATTTGTAGAAAATAACTACTGAACGTTTTTTTTTTTTTGTTTGTTTTTTATTTACAGTGATATTCCACTCTCTTGCAACACTCACAAACAGCTTCAGAGGATTTAAGAGCTTTTTATTCACCTATCTTAGATTTTTTGTTTTTGCTTATAAACTCTAAAATGCTCACAACAGGGAATTTGATTGAACTAACAGTTGCTTTTATACTGCAAATAAAGATGTCTGCGCATGATAGTGATGACGATGGACAAACCGCTGGACCAGGCACTCGATTATCATTCAAGGATATCTTGGAGAACAGCATTGTCAGTCTTGACAAAGTCATCATAAAGTCCAAACCAAGGTTGTCCTAAAGTCAGTGGCAAGTCACTTTTGCTCAACAATCACTGCCAGCCTTTGCAAACAAAATGTCTTATCCCGGCCTCATCTGAATGACATGGAGATAATTATCGAGGTGGGCCTCATCGGAATTCTTTAGAGGCCCCTTTCTCTCTGAGACAATGTGACTATTATGTCAAAATCCCTGTCAGCTATTTTTATCATATCTGCCACCGATCTGGTTGTCACTGAATTCATAGGGAGGTAATTACCTCACACTCAGAAAAATAGGGCGGAGACATACTGATAGAGGGAGGGGAGGTTTGCCACAAACTAGCACCCCAAGGTGATGTGACGACAGGAAGAGACTTACAATGTATGAAATGAAATCAGGGAGACAAGGGAATTCATGATTTCTGTGTCATACTAAAGAGAATCGATGTGTAAATCTAAATGTCAGCCGCAGCTATGAGTTTGATTAACCAAATTCCTTGCAACAAAGCTGAAGGCAAACAGTGTGCCACTGGAGCTTCGGTGCTACACCACTTATATCGTTCATTACCATCTTTAGTGGAAAAAGTCAAGCCCTACAGAAGCATTTCGCTCCACACTGTAGGTTGGCCATAGGAGTGAATCGTCCTGTCTGGTAGACTGGTGCCCTCCCTGTAGCAATGTATTATGAGCGCTTGTTACAGGACTCAAAGGTGCTGCCATTTATTCCGATGAAAGTTTCATGCCTAAGTCATTCCCAAGAAGGATTTGCTCCTGTGTTGTGTGACAATACGTGTGGATGAGTGTTCCTTGCAATGCCCACTCCTCCTGTTGACTTCACACTAGGATGACATCACGAACACAAACATCCTTTTAGTCTCTGGAAAAGTTTCATTATTATCAAGGAATCTGTTTAAAATTTTGTAGTACTAGTGCAGTGCCCTTTCAAAATGTGCCCGCTGGTAAGGACTGATTGCTTGGCCTGTGTTAATCCAGCATGAAGCTTTCTTGAGGGCATCATCCAAACAGTTTTATAGTCAACAATACACTTTGTAAAGCAAGTAATTGGGCACAGTATAGAAATTTGTGCGTACAATTTTTTAAACCGTTCTCTCTGATTCATAGATTTATATTTGGTTTGTGGGTGAACCCAGTATATACAGCGTTACACAACGAAAACTGTGAAATGTCCAATGCATAACGCAATATAGCACAAAATCTACCCTGAAATTTTTTGCTTGTTGCTGAGTTCCGCCTTTGTTGAAACTCCAGCATGTGCGTGCTGTAAGTTGTCCAGGTGCTGCATTGCCCTCTTGGTGTAGTTCTACCTTTTGCTTCACGCTAAGTATCATAGAAAAGTGGTGTTCAAAATACTTTCAAGAACTGCTCTGCTGACAAACTCACAGTCAACACTGCACTTCCTCGGGTCCCCAGCAATACAGAGAGACAGAAAGACAGGGATTGTCTATTTATTGTTAGATAAAGAGCAATAATTGACCTCCTTTGCAGTTCAAGTTGTTCTTTTAACAGTTTTACAGATATCACTTTTGCAATAGCCCTCAAGGGAGAAAAATGCTTTCAGGGTTGGATGCATTTTATTTTGTTTGTGTTTTTTTTGTTGTTGCTGTTATTGCAGTACCTTAACAGGTTAAATGGTTAAGAAAATGGATATTAAATACATGACCAATACAAGTTCTCAAGTTATATTTTGCCTATTATGGATAATGATTTGATAAAAAAAACTTGACTCATCCCAATATAGAAGGTTTTGCATATGTTTTCAACCACACCTCATGGTTTTCTTCAACACTTGAAGATCCTTTTTGATTTTTATTTATACATTTTATTTATTAATAATATTAATACATTTTTAACAACTATTATTCATTAATTATATTTGTATAAATTTATTTTATATAACTAAAAACAATAAAATGTGCTGATGAAAAACATACAGAAAAAGACATGCATAAAACATCTGTAATAAGATTAGATTAGATTTAGATTATATTAGCTTCATTGTCATTCAGACCCCAAACCCGAGACAGGTAGTTAACAGAATGAAATTATGTTGCAACGGACTCAAAAAAAAAGACAAAGGAGGATAAAACAAAAATATACTAAGAAATAAATATATTAAGGCATTAAAGGTATACTGGGACAATAATAAAGGGTGCTATAGAATAAATGAAAAGATACTAAAACTATACAGTGAGTCATAGCAGCCACAGCCATATTTAATAATTAAACTAAATAATTGAAAATTAATATCCCAATAAGGTCAAACCTTGCAGAAATATATACATGTATTTCTAATGATATATCAAATATGTACTAAAAATGTGTTAAGTGGTTGAAAGTGCTATGAAAAGCTATCAAAGCAATTAAAAAAGACATTGTGACCTGCCCATGTCGTTTTTATTCTGCCCCTTGTACCCCCTGATCCACCCTGTCTCTTACCAGATCAATGTGTGCCTCTCATGCCATTATGCTTTGGAATCTTGTCTGTCTTTTTACGGGTCATCTTTGTCTCTAATAAAAGAATTTCTCTGCACCTGCTTGTCAGTTTAAACTTTACCCTGTTGCCTGTTTCACACACAACTGTGACAGCAATGCAAACCTTGACTCAGAGCCAATCTGGAGTTCGACCAACACATTCTGTAGAGCAAAACAAATATTCTACATCTTGTAGTCAAGGTTACCAGAACAGTTTGAAAGACCTTAATTTTTAAAATGATTAAATTTAAGAAAATGTAGGGTCTTATGACATTGCACAGCTAAAGATAACAAAAATAACAGCCTCTGTATCAGTACCGGAACGCTTAAATCTGCTCATCTTCATAACCCGCAAGAGAAAGAATTGGTTATTCAGGCGTATTTCATCACATCCTTTCCATCAGCAGCCAGGTGCGACAGCCTTTTAATTAACCTGAGTGACATCTAATGATCACATTTATCAGGTAGAGGTTCACTATTCACCCAAGTGTTATTTGAAACAGAGACAGGATGAGAGGAGACAGTCCTTTATCTATTGCTGTGTCTAAATGTAGTCTGAGGATAAACTAATGCTAATGTTTATTACCTAAACATGAAACAAACTTTTGATTAGTACTGTATTTTGCATAGCAGGATTTAATGCACAGATTAGCATGGTACCTCTATCATAAATTATCTATAATTATGCTCATATAGTCCTCTTAGGATCTTGTAAGATGTGAGGTCAGAATCTCATTCACAGAATGCTTGTAAATGTGATTTATAGCACCAGAGCACAAGCAATTGGTTAATCAATAGGATCATAGCAAAAAAATGTACTTGATGCACTTTTATATCAATATTATGCATAGAATTTGCTGTATGTCCCAATTCACCCAGTGTAATCCCTTCACTCCCAAAACAGATATGCGCGCATCTATCTAATCAACTGGTTGCAGAGTAATCTCATCATAAACAGCCTCAGCTGCTTGTCCCCTGGAGAGGTATGATACGCTCCGACCTCTCACGCCCAATCAAAGTATCTCTCTCTGGCTCGACGCCAAGTAGGAGAGTAGCCCAGCTTGCCAGACAGCCAGCCACCCTGGTGCCCACCCGGTGTTAATTCACTGCAGAGACCAGGCTGGCAGGTGCACTGTTGTGTGATTGATGATGTTGCTGTGTTTAATTACTTTTATTTGTGTTTTTGGCACACGGATGACTACGGACTTTTTTTTCACACTTAATGTGTCAGAGAAAACCAATCACGGTGACAAGGATTTACAGAGTTTTATCTTGTCTCCCTCTCCTAACTACTTCTCATTTGTGTATTAAAAAGTTCTACACAGAAAAAAACCTCCACAGAGAATAGTGTACAACCAGGTAGACAGCTTGAGTGACCCTGTGGTACAGAGTGGAAATATAGTTTCTGAACCAGTTGGAGTGTTGTGTTGAAAAATCTAGGAGCTAATGAGCTCACACACATGAAAGAACCCTTCAGACCTTTTGGGAGAATGACTGCCGAGCTATAAAGACCCACAATCTTGACTTAGCAGTAACATTTTTTTTTTAACCCCCTCTGTCTAGCTTAAGCATAAGCTGCATATGAATATTAAATTAAATTTTATCATGGTATAAAACACTATAAGTTGTAAGAAAATATAAAAACATTTTTCAACTATTTCAACTCAATCAAAAATCCATTGACACATGTATGTGTGTATGTTGAGTGTCGCCTTTGATTTTTGGTGTCAAGCAGTGGTGGAAGAAATACTCAGACCCTTCAAGTAAAAATAGCATTACCACAGAATAGAAATGCTGTTAAAATCTAAAAGTCAAAGTAACAAGTAAAATTCTTGCAATCAACCTTTTGCATATGTAAAACAACAGAAGTATTAGCATCAAAATATAATTGAAGAACCCAAAATAAAATTTCTCTTTATGTAGAATGGGCATATGGGAATATACATCTATATTTTAATGTAGGACTTTAAATTTGGATTCGATAATTGTACATTAATGTTGCAGTTGGTAAGACTGATCAAATTTAAATTGTTTAACACACTGCTAACTTGTGAATATCCCCGTAGGATCAATAAAGTGTTATTATTTCAACTAAAAATACATCATAATTTTATTGTTGTTAAAACACCATTCAGCCACAACATTAAAAGCAGTAACTTATTTTAATGTGGTGACCAATCAGTGGACAAGGTTTGATTATTACCCAAGCAAAGCTGGGAACTGCTCAAGGACCTAGGACACCCCAGGGCCCCACAAGCTCCAGGTTCATGCATATTAGGAGGCTACATAATTTGATTAATCAAAAATTTGTACCCCAAAATGTACTTCCAATTACAACTTAAAAACAATGCAATGCAATAACAATGTTTGTATCGGGCTCATTAGTTGTAAAGTTGTGTTTTATCAAATTGCTTTCATCTTTTTGTATGGCAAATAACACACAGAATACTTCAGGCACTGCAGTATTATTCCAAAATAGGAGAACTGTAAGGCTGCAACCAATGATTATTTTAACTGTAGATAGGTCTGACACTCGTTTTCTATACTAATCAATGCCTTTTTAAATGTTTCAGAAAATAGTGAAAAAGGCCCATTATTTTTCCCTGTTGCCAAAGTTAACATATTCAAGTTGCTCGTTTTGTCTGACTTACTGTAGAAAACTCACATGTTCAGTTTATAATCATAGAAGCTAGGGAAAATTGCAAATATTCACATTTGAGTAGCTGGTGCTAGTGAATTGAACTGAAACAATTAAGTGAATGACTAAAATTGTTGCCAATTAATTTTCTATCAATTTACTAATTAACTAATCAATTTATCATTTCAGCTTCAGCATACTGGTTGGTTTTTTGGTGCCTGGGGAAATAATGAAACTGCCATATACATTATAATGTGTGGCAACAGGGGCCCAGCAACATATTTTTTTCCCAAGGACCCACCAGGAAGGTAAATATAGCTAATATGTACATATGCTTATTAAACTGACCCATTTAAGGTGAGCACAGAGAAACTCTCCTCCCTCCGATGAGGTGAACACAGACTCAGCTCATACATGAATCTGCATAGTGAGGGTTTGGGATTTTTGAATTGGGGCTTTTACTGTTTATATACCAAATAAGCATGGTTATTGGACAAGTTCTAATTGAAAGAAACAATGTGATAAAACATGCACAGGACAGCGTCCTAGTGGGATCGATAGAGTAAAACAGTGATAAGATATGTAACATATATCTTATTTAACAGGAGATCTTTGACATGATGGGCATTTCAGCTCTTCCCTGATGACTGAAATATTGCGATATGATTAGCAATCAGTCACGACGTCAAGCCTCATGAAGGCGATGCCCAAAAAGTTGGACAGATGCCTTAACTATCATCTTCAATCATTGTAATCTGAAATTGTTTCCGTTCTGTGAATTCGAGTGAAGTGGTATAAGAGTCATTCAAATATTCAGCCCTCCTCTTTGAATCTGATGTGGTGAGACATGAGTTCACTTGGGGCGAGTAATGCAATATTTCACTGAATCGAACCGGATCGGGTTATGACGTTCTCATCAGTTCTGAGGACAACAAACAGAAAAAAGGGATTATGCACTCACTCACTGAGAGATGATGTAGATATTGCCCCTTTCTTTGGTGTTTATTTTTAGAGGAGGTGTCGACAGATCTTACTTGCTTACTTCGCGAGAGTACCAGTGCCCTGAGGGTAGTATGCCTCTTCTCTCACAGAGTTGCCATTTTTAAAGTAAAAGCACTCACTGTCAGATTCCACTGCAGTGTGCCATTGCTTATCCAGCTGGACGGGCACTGGACGATAGAAATCCAAAACACCAGACTTAGACATGAATTATACATTCTGATCCTCTCTTAAAATGAGATGTGGACCTGCTGATTGAGTCTCATTGTCCTTTAATGAAAGAGTGACATCATACAGAAGGACATGGAGGGAAAAGGCTGCTGGTAGTCATGGCGATGAATAAAAAAAAAAGTTATAATTTGTTCACATATGTAAGCGAATAATTTAATTTGAGAATAAATTATAATTTTAGATCTAGAAGTTTAAACTTTTTCATATTTTACTATCAATGATTTAAAAAATATATATATACTGTTAGATTAGTCACTGTTAAATTTTTTTTTCCTTCTAGTTGTATGTACAGCAACTGGCCGAAGCATTAAAACCAGTCACTGGCTAATCAGTGTTTATAAAATGGAACAAGCCTTATTTTTTTAAAAACATCACTGCCCTCATTGATCCTTGTTTTTTTAAATTCCTTTATTAATTGTGAGCAAATGCTTCATCTCAAGCATATGAGGCTCCGTGTGCTGGCCATGCTCCACTATCACACGCTCTCTGGAAACAACCACATAAATCTGTGGGCTAAAAAAAGGTCGCCATGTGCTTTGCTTCTCAGTAAACTCAACGTGTACATCTTACACTGAGACCGTGACAGACGCTGAGACAGTCACTAAAACACAACAAACAAACAAATAGCCACCAACAACTAACCACCCGCACAAACCCTAATGTCCGTAAGGGGTTTTTTTGCACCCGCCCAAAACACATGCAATAATAACCCCCCAAATTTGCTAAGTATAAAAAGTACAAAGGTGATAATTCTCCTATAGAATGTCTTTGAGCAAAAATAGCACTGATATATTCTGCTAGCTGCACTCATTATTGTTCACTAATTGTCAGGCAGGACAAATTGTATCTCCCCTGCAGTATCTGTTTGGAGTGTGTCTCAAGTGATCACAATGTCATACAGTGACCTATTTCTCCGTCTTCTTTGTGAACATCATCCCACAGTCTCCCACCAGTAATGAAATGCAGCAGAAGAGACAATTTGCAACAGAGTTATACCTTGAGGGCACAGCCACTGCCACCCAATTTCAACTCGTTATTGTTTTGTGCCCAGAATCAAGCCACTTTTCCTTAGCTACCTTGCTTGATGCTGTTGAAGAGCTCAGAGCTTGATTGTTAAGAAGTACACATCTGTCCTGGGTGTGTACTTTTTCCCCCTCTGTTAGTGATTGCCTGGCACAACCTAAAAGAAGTGAGAAATACAAGTTGAAGTGTAGTTCCAACTGATGACTTCTGGTGCTTCAAGTTGTGTTCTTTTACAAAAGATCAGCAGTATCTCTACATTCACCCTTTATCTCTCCCCAATGGGAAAAGTCATCATTATCTCAACTTGTTTGTCTGCTAAAATACAAGGGCTGCTTGTTCTTGAAATGGGCCTGTGGTCTGCCTAACATATGCAGCGACAATTTCTTGTATCTCCGCAACATGAGACCGAGCATATCTCCCACTGCTGAATGCAGAAAGGACGCTTGCTTCCCTACAACCCTGGCAAATCAACAGAGAGAGCACTTGATTTACAGGGGAGGTGAACACAAAAGGATCCTGGCAGATGCTCGAATAATAGACATCATCAGCATGTGTGGCATCGTTGTGTGCCTGCAGCTACATAACGCACAAATACACTACACCAAGATGTGGGCACTTTGTCTAGGCACACAAATATGAACCAATAAACAATCAGTATGGATGACCGCATTGCTCAGGCCTGAAATGTGCTCCACCATGCTGACCATCAGCACAAAATATGGACAGGGAATTTTGAGCTGTAACGATATGAAGTGCAGCACTGTCTGTGGATAAGAGGGAGATATTCCACAAACGCATAGAACTGCCAGCACCTGCAGCACTACCTCAGTGATGATATGACTTCATTTTTAACAAACCCCTAATGTCAGTTTTGAGCGAAGTAACATCACAGGATTACTCAACCGAAAGGAAAAAGGGAAAGAGAAGAGAATACCAACAACCCATTGAGTCAAGGAAGTGGCAGTTCCATTCAAAGTGTTAACTTTAAACCTACCTACCATCTTCATTTCAGTAATAATAAAATTGTTAGCTGGAAAATGTGCTCATTTGCTTTGATTTAAATGTGAGGATTAATACCACTTTCCTAACTGTCCCTTAAATATAAAGGTACAGCAAACAGCAAGTTAGCTTAGCTTTGCATAAAAACTGGAATCGACTGGCCTGGCTCTATGAACAAAACAGGGTGAAGTGTTTAATAAACAGTTGTTATATGTGTAAATGTGTAAAACAAATAGAAAAAAAAATCAAAATTGAAAAAAAAAAATATTGTTATATTCTGTTAATTTATAGATAAATTAAAAACATTTGTGCATATCCTCCTAACATTAATAATTATAAAACAGACATTTTTGAATCATTTTTTTAAATTTGTGAATTGAAAAGGCATTTGTTGGATCTCAATTGCATTCACATCTTACACATTCAGAGCTTTGAGAGAAACTTTCCACCCATCTGAAAGAAAATCCACTTTCAAATGAAAGGTGAAGAATTCATAAACAGTGAGCAGGGCTTAGCAAACTACTTCTTTCTTCAGAGAACAAGAAACGGAGCATTTTGACAGTGACAACATCCACCGAGTCTGTCCAACTTATCAAGTTTTACAGCAAAGTTAAGTGCTATATTGTGTTTTATACAGATATCAAAAGTATTGTGTGTATGGCTGCAGAACATACAGCCCAAAGATAAGTTTTGATTAATTTAATACATTTCCCGTGTCCCTGTGTGATTGCTGGGGGTCCTCCACGTTGAAGATGATGTATAAAGTCACCATCGCTGAAGGTCGTCTTCAACAGCATGGACTGCTGAGTCTTCCTACTGTGTGACTGCACCTGGAATACTTTGAGACAGCCAGGCTGAAACTGGCAACAGGTTAGCTGACATATAATACAGTGTAAATTGGGCATTGACATACTAGTTACTTTGGCTCTTTGTCTAGCTTATTTGATTTGAAATGAAATGCCGACGGGGTTTTGAGCAGTTAGTGTTCATATCCATACTCGGTGAACTCGGAAGCAACTGCGGCCTCCTCTTTTTATTACATATTCTGCCAATTTTAGGGCAGAGCAAGAACACGACAATATTCCTGACTGGCAAAGTCAGTCACCTGACCTCAGTCCTGCTGAGCAGGTATGTGACTCACTTAACATCAAAAGGTCAGTTTGCAGTCAATGCCTGCCAGGCATCACCAGGGAAAACAAGAGGTGTGTGTGCTAAAAGTTTACTAAAACAGATTCACACTGGATTTACCATCTTACCTACACATTTGTTGTAAACCTTATTTTCTTTCACTGCAGGGGACCAGAGCAGAGAGCATGTGAGGCACAAAGGATGACTGTTTTGACGTAGTGTCACTCACCTTGGACATGTGTGTCGGGGTTTCATCACATGGCTGCTATCTGTGGGCAGTGGTATAGCGTGTCATCCACCAAAGGTCAGTGGTTCTGCTTCAGCTCCTCCAGTCAGCATATCGAAGTGTCCTTGGGCAAGATATTGAGCCCCCAAGAGGCAATTTATTGTAGCAAATGTCCTATCAGTTTGACAAGATGCTTAATGTCAATACAAACAATTGTAAATGGAATTAAAAAAAATCTAAGCCACTTTGAGGCGAGATTGAAAAGCCTTTAATTTTGTTTCATTTAAAGACCGTTTTTCATGTATAGGTTGTAATTTATAAGAATACATTGATTTTGTTTTAGATTTATTTGCTTCATGATTAAAGGGGTTTGTGTACAATGTTGAATAGTTTTTATAAAAAATAACAAGAACATGAAGCATGTTTGCAACACTTGAAGCCTGCTGCATGATTTATGACACATTTAGTAAATTGAGATGTGCATGTTAGTTGCTCTCTAAAATGCTAATCAATCTCCATTGGGTCTGTACTGAATTTGCCAGAATTCTCCAGAGAGTAAACATGGGTTTGATAAAACCTAAATAGGGGTAAGCAGATCTAAATTAGAAAAATTAAAAATTGCCAGTCTAAGTCTTCTACCAGGACATCTCAGCTTGATGAATAAGAATCAGGGTAAAGATTGTCTGTATTTGTTGGTCACTTCCTAACATACCTGGCATTATACATAAAACATCTTTCACCTGAATGAGTGATCATGCACATATGCAGTAAGTATTCCCATTCACTGATGCCAAATTCATGACAGTGCAACCCAGATACAGGATTATGCAAAACAAATCCCAGTTTCAGAGGCAACATTAAGCTTTACATTGATCAAAGCTTGAAGATTATGTTTACTTCTTAAAACTCCCCAAATTTTATATATTTTATATTTCCTTCACCACTATCTATGGTGTTGTATAACAAATACAAAACAAAGTACTGACTGTTGAGAGAGCCACATCAGTGCTTAGAATACTAGCATTCAAGGATAAATTTGTGAATGACAAAAAAGACTGAATATTTTGCTTTTCTTTATTTAGTTTTTATTTTGAATGAGACAGATGCAGTGACAAAAGAACAAGATGAAGTTGTAAAATATTTGAACATTGACTCTTCCAATCATCCAGTAAATTAAAAGACAGTGTTTAAGTCAATAACTAAATCAGTATACTCCTATGCATTAAAATCTGTACATGAAAAATCACATTTTTAAATGAAACGAAACGGCTCAGGGCTAAAAGTGCCTTGGATTTTTTTTTACTTCCTTCTTACAACTGTGTGATATGGCGTTAAACATCTTGCCATACTTGCCGCTATTACTGATGAATACAAATTCTACAATGAATGATGAATGAATTAATTTTTCATGTAGAGTCCCAGCATCGTTTATGTCTTAGTCCTTTGCAACCATGAGCAAACAATGTTTTTCCTGGTGATGCCTGATTCAGGGGCTGGCTGTCTCTTGGTAGGTACAGTCAGGGACTCAGAAGGCAGTCATGTGACCCAGATGAGTGACACTAATGCAAGAACATTGTCATGTTCTTGCTCTGCCCTAAAATTGGCAGAATATGTAATAAAAAGAGGAGGCCGCAGTTGCTTCCGAGTTCACCGAGTATGGATATGAACACTAACTGCTCAAAACCCCGTCGGCGTTTCATTTCAAATCAAATAAGCTAGACAAAGAGCCAAAATAACTAGTATGTCAATGCCCAATTTACACTGTATTATATGTCAGCTAACCTGTTGCCAGTTTCAGCCTGGCTGTCTCAAAGTATTCCAGGTGCAGTCACACAGTAGATAGACTCAGCAGTCCATGCTGTTGAAGACGACCTTCAGCGATGGTGACTTTATACATCATCTTCAACGTGGAGGACCCCCAGCAATCACACAGGGACACGGGAAATGTAGTAAATTAATCAAAACTTATCTTTGGGCTGTATGTTCTGCAGCCATACACACATGCTTGTAATATCTGGAAATCTCTAGAGACAAAATTTTGACTAACAAGAAAGATTTGGAAGTCAGTGTTGGCTGCTTCCCTGCTAGCCTCAGACTGAAAGGTTGGTTTTGGAGTGAAAAGGACGATAAAATTCAATTTTGCAAATCCATTCGAACGGTTTATAAATCCATCACTATTTATTTACAAGTGGATTTTCGTTCAGACGGATGGAAAGTTTTTCTCAAACCTTTCCACCCGTCTAAGGCAATTGAGATCCACAAATGCCTTCTTGATTCACAAATAAAAAATGATCCCCAAATGTCTGTTTGAAGATAAATGCAAATTCTATTCATTTATTCATGAATTACTAGAATGTATTGACAGATTTTTTTTATTTGCTGAAATTGTTTTCCATTTGTAGATCTATTATATATTTGCAAGAAATTTTCTATGAGTTTACAAATCTTTTTTGTATTTTTCTAGGATATATTTTATATCTAAAGACTACACATTTACACAGTGATTGCCAATCTGATCAAACAAATATTACTGAGAAAAATCTAGACTTGTACTCTATGGAAAAAAGTGTAAAAATGTAATTTCAGGAGGGTTGTATGCTAGACTTTTTCTAGGTTTTTAGCAGTAGTTTTCGAAAAGTCCCTCCCGGCACCCATAGCAGTACTCCATTGGGCCAACTGTTTAATAATTACCAAGCATAAGACATCAAATAATCAGACAGGTTTCAAACAAACCCTTATGATAATCTATTTTTTGTATGAGAAAACCAAGACAAACTGTTGAATTATTACATGTCAGTAGTTATTTTGGTGAATACAATGTTATCATAACCAACAGACTTCAGTCAAGCCAGCAGTTGAATTTCTTTGAACATCCTCAAATACTGACAGGGAGACTGGACAATTTTAGGTCTGAAAAACAGAAATATAGAATTATAATTTTGTATAAGGACCAGTATACAAGGACTGATTGAGCAGCTTGAGACAACTCAAAGAAGTAAGGCAACCAGCTGCAAAGTCTTAACAGTAGATTAACGCAAGCATTTTAGTTAGTATTTAGTTATTAAGATACATTTTAAACAGTTGTTGAACTTGATTTCCTATTGTGTTTATTTTTCGGTTGTAAAGCAGTTACATTTTTGATTACCATATGTGCCACACTGCCTAATCACTGCAGTTTTGGAGATGAGGAGGAGGATTTTACATTCTACTCTGGATTTCATAGGAAGACACTGCTGAGAAGCTAACTCTGAAGAAAAATGATCTCTTTTTCTGGTTCCTGTCAGCACTCATGCTGCAGCATTCTGAATTAGCTGGAGAATATTTAGAAATTTTCTGGGACAGCCTGGTAATAATTAATCACAATAATTCACCCTAGATGTGATAAAAGAATGTAATAGATTTTCTGCAACACTTTATAGACAGAATGTGCCTGATTTTTGTATTGTTTTGTAGGTGAAAAAAGCAGTTCTTGAAGTTTATTTTATGTGGGAGTTACAGGACATATCCTGATCACAGAGAACTCCAAGATTCCTAATGGTGGTGCTAGAGGCCAGAGCAGTGTCATCTGGAGTAAGTATGTCATTAGATTATATATTTCTGAGGTGTTGTAGGCCAAGTACAATAATTTTAGTTTTGTTTGAATTTAACAACAGAAAGTTGCAAGGCATCCAGATCTTTATCTCCCTCAGACATGTTTGAAGTATAGTTAACTGATTGGTTTCACCAGGATTCATTGATAAGTGCAACTGGGTATCATCTGTATAACAATGGATTTTTATGGAGTGTCTCTTAATAAAATTGCTTAAAAGAACCATATGAAGGTTGACTAGAACTGGTCCAAGCACAGAACCTTGTGGAACTCTGTGACTTACTTTTAAGTATATGGAGGATTTATTACTACCATGCACAAAGTGAAGTCATTCTGACAAATAGGACCTAAACCAGTTTAGAGCAGTGCCTTTAATGCCAATTAAATGTTCCAGTCACTGTAATAGGATGTGATGATAAACAGTCTCAAATGCAGCGCTATGATCAAACAAGTACTCAAGTTCAACAAGTTCTCTGTTCGATGCAATTAGAGGATCATTTGTAACTTTCACCAGTGCTGTCTCTATGCTATGATGCCTCTAACTCCTGACTGAAAATCCCCAACTAAGCCATAGTTATGTAGAAAGTCACACAAGTGGTTGGCGACAGCTTTCTCAAGGATCAAGGGAAGATTAGATATGGGTCTATAGTAGGCAAAAACATCTGGATCGGAAGAGTGATCACAGCTATTTTAAAGGACTGCAGTACATAGCTGTTAACAAAGACAGACTGATTATATCTAATAACAAGATTTCCCTGAGCAGCCTAGTTGGGATGGGGTCTAAGAGACGGATTGATGGTTTATATTAAGACATTGTTGAAGGTTGATAGGAAAAATCTGACTAAGTATATATCAGGTTTTACAGATTATTTCTATGGTTCCTGCATTTGAAGATAAATCAGTGCCGTTGAGGGCTTGAGGTGGTCTTATCAATAAAGAAGCTCATGGAGTCTTTACAATTGAGAGGTATAGAAATACCTGTTCACATAGCTATGATTATGAATGTACCCAACCTTTTATCTCTAAATGTCAGCTATTTGTGAACCATCACAAAACAACCTTTGTATTATTTTGGAGTTTTGGTATAATCCAAATGATATTAAAATTTTTTTTTGATAACAGATTTCAAATTGTCTCGACTGATGGAGGAGTATATTAGCGATATTAGGCTTTCATCTAGCAGCAGTCATTTATTTCTAGCACATAGTTTCTCTATATAATGGTACAACTACAAAATGTATCTGGCCAAAGCATTCTAATTTTTATAGAAAATATTGAGTCACTTTTACTGCTGATATGTTTTCATTCTTCTGATTTCCTGATTGCCTCCTGTATAGTTTTATTGTGAACTCTTATTTCATGAGAACTTGGCTATATACACTGCAAGATGTGTGCACAATCATGCAAAAAAAATACACACATGGTATTGGACACCACTCTTACATGCTCCGTTGGGCTGACATTACTTTACACTAGGATACACTAAGGTATAACATTTTTTACATAAACCATTTTGAAAATGAAATAACAAGTCAGGGTGAGGTTCTCAAATTGCAAGGCTTCAATGTTGTAAATTTGAATATCAGGTATGAAACAATATAAATGTAAAAATTTGATGAAAAAAATTGTATTGGCCCAAAATGAGCAATCAAATATTTTCTACTGGCATTTTTGTGAGTTTAATTTAAATGAGTTTATACTGCCAGAAGGAAGTAGCCATACACTCTGAAGTCTGACACTGACAGAAGTTTTTTTGCTTCAGCTTCTCTGTTACCAAATTATCAGCCATATTAATTAAAGTATTACAAAACTAACCCTACAACATTACTCAAATAAGACCCCAAAAAACAATCGATCCAACAGATACCGTTTGAAACTGTAACAGAAAGAGACAAGAGAAAAAGTTATGAGGAGACGTCCTTGCATTTTTCCTGTTTACAGTAACATCATGCAACATTAAAAATTCTTGATTTTGAAATGTTTATTCATAAAAGATATTTTGACAGTTTAATGTAAAGAAAACAAAGTGGCATTCACAAGGACAGGATGGTGTTCTCTTAATGTTTTCAACAGCTGCCCCAACCACCGGTACATTCAGATGATGGTCACCAGTTAATGTAATCACAAGTACACCCGAAACACCGGCATACCATACAAGTGTCTCCTTCTCTCTTGCGGTTTGAAAGGTGCACAACACTTAATTTCAATATTCTTTTTCTTCTTATAGAGGTCTATACCTGGTATATATACGAAGGAAATTAACCCTAGGGAACATTCCTGTACCATCAAAATAGCAAATTTCACATAAAAAATACAAGCTAAGATAAATCTGCCCAAGTCAGACAAGTCAGATATAACAACAGGCTGGCATAGCACAAATCCCTCCGATCAAAATAATTAAAAAGATAGAGCCTTATAACCTATTCATCTATTTAAATGGCATCCAACAAGCCTTGATTTGTGCAAAATCCTTAATGATGTCCTTTAGATCCAACTCCCTGGCTCTTCTATTCTCAGTTGATAGTATAGCCAGTCCACTCACTCTCCTCTGCCACTCTGGTCCACAAAGCAGTTATAATTTGCTCTAACTTTGAAAATGATTTTTTTCTCTGTTGTAACAGTAACTGGCAATGTGCTGAACAAAAGCAGGGCAGCACAAATGTTGCTAAATGTGAATAAAAGTTATTGGTAATCCACATAAATCATTTTTGTAAAATGTGACACTCAGGATTGCAGGGAAATCTCAAATCTGAATCTTTGGTAGAGCTCGTTGATGATGACGTCCAGATTGGCATTAAAAAATACAAACTGAAATAGCTCTCTGCATCTCATCTTCACAAGTAGTATCAAAAAGAGATTTCACTTTAATTTTTCTTGTATTCTTGAAGATGGTTCCCATTACTCCACAAGTGCCACTGCAGTTTTTTGCCTAGTAGTCAGACAATACCTTTATGGTATTTTCCAGCAAACTTACTAGTTTGTGAGTGTCTGCCTTTGTGGCTTGTAGCATTTTTACACAATATTTACATTTTCAAATACCTTTCTTTGTAAAGTCACAAAAGGATAAACCTGAATGTTTCAATGTTTTCTGTTTCATATCGACTGCTGCTATCCACTATTCAACTAGTTTTATCTCATCATTCAGTTAAACAGAATGAATTGTAACTTAATATTGGAGTTAGTATATGTGAATAATAATATGACAAGTTTTGCCAACCAGTATCATAAACTTGTTTATTGTCTGAGACCGGATACTAAGACTTTGGAGCTGATGTTGCTTGCATACTACGCTCTTCATTGATCTGTTTGTTATCTGCTGGTGAAGATGTGTCATTCCGATAACTCAGATCTCAAAACGAGCTACGGTGACAAATTGAAAGAGTCAGGATGACCCACTTTAAGGTTATGTCTTAGGGAGTTGTTAGCATGGCCCAATTTTTAATACTGTTCTACAGTGTCATAAAAATGTTAAATATCAGGGATGCCTTTTATTGCATCATTGCAGTAAAAGGAATCCCTTAAACAGATTTAGGTTGTGTGCTACACAATGCATGTGGCTCCTTCTTCTTTATTCTGGCCTGAACTCCTGAACAAAGCCCACTCATTCTTGCTGCAAAGCCATAAAGTAATCAGCATATCTCACAATATGCACTGTCCAGTTTTGGAAAAAGCCAGGCATGCAGTAGTTGGGGAAAGGGCCACAGAGTTTACAAGAGCCCATAGTTAAGATGTAGTGTTAACTTCAGCATTCGCGACATTTTCTTCCTAGTAACAACAGTCTGATGGATATGTTGACAATGGTGTGTTGTCCTGTTCTTGCTCTGGGTCACTGACCTTGTCCTGGTCATTTTTAACATTTACCGGATGAAAACGTGGGACTGGAGCACCCAGTGACTCAGTCTGGTTTCCCCTGCATCTGAGCACCAAATCATACATCCAGAAACCTTACCTTACCTGTCACATTTCTAATATCTATTTTAATGTTACTGTAGGTTTGGTTAAGAAATTAATAGTTAATGGGCCTTTTAAAATAAAATCCTTAACGAATAAAAATTGCCAAGCTGCCAATTTTGGCTGCATGGCAATTTTTTCTTATCCCATCCGTATTCACACTTTTCAGGTCAACTTGTTTGCCATTTGCAAAATTACCAATAGTTTGATCAAAAGTGGTTTTAGTTTGGTCTCAAACTTAATGCGTTCAGTCGACAGACTGGTCCAGTACATATGGCTTGGTGTGATCACCAGCTGGGTGAGGAAATCTATCTCCTAATCTGTCTTGTTTATATTTAAGTGGGCTTGCCAACCACTGCTTAGACTAAATTTAGAAATCAGCTGGTTGTGTCCAGAACTAGGAGGTGTCTAAACAGTGCAGCTTCAGTGTGAGAACAGTGAGGCTAATATTAAGCTAGTTCTTGATGGTTAATAAATACCCTCCAACTGTAGAATGGCTAAATGTTAAACCTTTGCTACTACTTCTTTCACTTTCTACATTTGAAATAAAGAAAGATGCACCATGTGGGTGTTGAGACTCTGAAGTCAACTAATAAAAATTATTTTTGCTGTACAGTGAATAGTAATTACCTTTTTGATGAGTAATATGAAATGTGTAGATAATTTTTCACTTAGGTTGCCCTATACTGGCTGTGAGAGTGACAATCTTTGCAAAAGTATTCATAGAAAATATTAAAATATGATTTAGAATATTAAATAACAGATTAGAGCATTAGCATTTGTCAAGGAGAACTGAGACTGCAGGGTATATAAAACTAAAACGATAATCACTAAATCCCACTTGGAGCTATTAAACACTCCATGCTATACAAACATAGTTATACAAACTTGAGTGCAGCTAAAACTTTCAGAATATCACCTGCCAGATCCGTCAGCCATGAGGTGGAAATGTCAGCTTGTTGAGAATATGTTTACCCGGTTGGGTTGCCCATTACAAGCTGATTAATTAAAAGCTTGTTTCTAAATCTCAGAGCCTATGTTGTGATCGGTCAACAGGACTATTTAAGAGAGTTTGAGGGAAGAGGTCTTAAACTGTCAATGTGTCCTTGTCCTAGCCCATGGAGGGATTAAGCAGGGGGATCAGGGAGTGTGTCTGTGCATGAATCAAAGCCTTGTTCAAATACGGACGCACTGTTCTGATTTTAAATGAGACAAGAAAGCACCAACTACTTTGATAGTATAATAAGTATCCCTCTTTTGTAGTTTTCCAAGGACCTTGTGGAAAGCTAGCTGTCACCAAGCAACAGCTGGTACAAATGGAATATCTTGTCTTGTTTGAAAATATGATTTCTCAGATGATGAAGAAATAAAAGAGCTCATCTAAATAAAAGATTGCTTTGATTCAGACAAGTATGACAAGATAATTGTACAGCACAGGACTGGTCTGCATTACCCGCATACCTACTTTCCCACATGGTAAATCAACAATCGGTAAAGTTTCATTTTACTCATTATTCTTTGTCACTGTGTTTTAACTGTCTCACATATGTCAAGAATGCTCTGAAGCCCACTGAGTGAAATACTTCTGCTGCATTTAAATAGAGCACAATTGCTGGGGTCAGCTATAAATCATTCAGTGTAGTATATATTAATGGGTTATCATTAAGATATAGTACGTTAGTTTGGTTATGTGTGCTGTTTCTCCATAGAGCTACATTACATCTATTTAACCCATTAGTGTGATAATTAGTTCATGACAACACACTTGACGTCTCTGTAGTGTACACCTACTCATATACAATTCAAGCTGAGAGGGTTGCTTGTGTGGACATTGGAGTGAATGACAAAAATATAGTTGTGGGCAGCTAATTGGTGCTGCATTTCAAATCTGTATCATTTCACTGTCGGGTGGTATTTTGTTACAAATCCAGTGAGCCCTGAAACATAAATTGTTGCCCAGAAAAAGATCTCCCAATCCTAAGTGACATTGTGTTCAGTGACCAATCAACTTTAAATGTTTTCTAATGATTCTTCTTTGACAATTTGTTTTTGACATCTCACCATAACCTCTATTTTAGTACTCCACCATCTGACCGGGTATCGACATCTGGTGATTAAAATGTCCAGTGTAGGTCTGATCCTTCATTCTTTATCTTTCACTCCTGACTGGTGGCTCTATCTTCCGTAGAAAATGTACTACGGCCTTTTGATCAATTAACACTGCTTTTAAGGGTGTTACATGTAATTGCATGTAAATTGGGTTCAATCGTATTCAAGAGACCCCTCATTCACCCGATCCATGTACTTATTTGACACTTCTATTTCCTCTGAATCAGTCAATTACCAGCATAAAGACCTTCGATGTAGAGTATGGACATTAACACACATATCTTATTTACCTGTATGGTTTTATTGATGATGCACCACATACAGCAGAATCACCATTAAACCAGTGTTAGTACTCCTTCTGTATTGATCCTGGGCAATGTAACCTCATTGAATGGCTTAGTTAGGCATCTTAGAAAGTGTGAATCAGCAGAAAAAAAAGGTGTTGTGGGAGACCGTAATTGTACAGAGACAGCAGTCTGCCTGTGGCTCCACCATGGTTCTCTCTTGTTTATGAATCCTCAGAGGTGTAAAGGTTAAGAACTGTCATCAGATTAGCCATTGATTTCAATTAGTGCTGCCTGCTACTAAACAACCTTTGTCTGTCTGCGATCACTGACTTGTATTGATCCGCAGGCTTGTTCCATTACATTTGATTGCTACTGGCCCACTGTCAGTTGTGCAACCCATTTACCAGTGCTTCTCTATTGTTCTCTGCATGCAACCCAGCTCTGACACCACATCCAGTCAGATTCCTCAGGATGGATAGTTTACCCAGTAAAAGGCTGCCGATGAGGTTGGCCTATGCATGCTCTCATACGGGTCTCGAAAGGTCAAACAGCGAGGCTACTTCACAGGAATAAAAATGGGCTAAGGGGTGTTTCAGTCAAAGTATCAGAAGACAAAGCGGGTTAGCACAAATATAAAAGCAGTCCTAGCAGTCTGCAACTAAATTATTTTCAGTATTGATTCAATACTGTTCATCACTTCTATCATTAATCAATTTATTGTTTCGTTTTATAAAATGTTATCATTTGAAAAAGTCCCACATAATATATTTGATAGAATAGTTCAACATAAAAAGGAGATGAGAAAAGTAATACAAAACGTATGTCTTTACACTAACCACAAGGCTAGAGCCAGCAGGAAGTTTTCTTAGGTAAAAAAAATGTTTAAAAATGACTTTAAATTTCAGTGATTAACATGTTATGACTCATATGTTAAATTTGTACTATTATCTTTTTGTAATGCTAAGGTGACTCAAGCTTAAGAACTAACATAGGGACTTGAGAGAGATATCGGTCTTTCCGTCTGCGTTTTGGCAAGAAACTAGATGAGAGTATTTCTCCAAACATCAGAGTGTGCTCAGATTCGACAAGCTGCAAACAATGAAAGATAAATTGATAAATTACTTTTTACTCTTTTACTTTTTACTTATTTTTTACTAATTATTTTGTGACAGATGTGTCAACAAACAAATGAGAACTCTGTGCCAAGTGGTAGTGTGTCATGGTTTCTTCGACTTGGAATTGTTTTTTTATGTTATATTTAGTATACTTTCCTTCTTTGAGATTATGTAATAAAAACTATAAAAAAACAACCTCTCAGCGATATTAAATAAACACTATAGATAAGAAAATCAGTAGGATCATTTGATCAGAAGTTTAATACACAGTGCAGGTTCTGTTTATTGCTGAGCAGCAGCTCGAAATTACTGAACCCAAACATTTCCATCCATTCTGGATTCAATGAAACAGAAACAGGCAATTAGTACCTTGAAAATGCCTATTAATTATGATTGTGGAAGGTCTCAGATTAGTTTGCTGAGTCTTTTAGAAGGTAATGCAACACTGTGCCCCAAAAAGCCTCATACCTTCAGAAGTATTTTCCTTTGAGGCTTTGTGAGGCTCAATGTTGCTCTTCAGCTCTGAGGAAATTTTTTAAGTTTTGTCTCTTCCCCAGTATGGGGCTATAGGGCTACTTGAATGGCTGTCACATTATCAGTCATGTAACGAGATCATGAATCATTCAGTCCATCTTGATTGAATTTAAGAAATGTCTACTAGGGTTAAATTGGGTGCCATTTAGGGACATTTCCAGGAATTTAATCTTGCTGGCACTGAGCCCTTCTTGGCTGCCATGGAGGGGAAGTTAGGTGAAAAGTGATGATAATGTCAAGAGTTCCAGGAGCAGCTCTTCTTCTGTGAAAAGATAACAACATATGAACATGTTTCTTCACATGGATCCTTGAATGGAGTGAAATACGCAATAATTAAAGGCAAAGTGGTCTTCAAAAGGGGTCAGTAGTGTAGTGTAGTGTAGTCAGTAGTAGTGAGTCTCTGAAATGTGTATTGTGTATACAGTAACTTGTGTATACAATTAAGGAGAATTAAGGGGACTTTTGCTTGTGCTACTCTAATTGTTGAAAAAATAAATGGACTGCACTGAGATGTTTTATTGACCACTCCAAGTGCTTTACACCATTGCCACATTCAACCATTCACACACAGATTCATACAGCACCTTTCTATATAAACAGCGTTCTAAGTTCTATGAGTATCTCCTTTTCGTGAATCCTCCATAGCCCTCATGTTAATGACTTCCATTGGAACTGCCTCTTCATCAGAGGGTAGTTCCAGGTAAAAGTAAATAACCAAATGCTTGACCATCTCATGTAAAATTCAATTTACCATAACTGAAATATAAAAGATGGCAAAATTGTAATGATTACATATCATCTAACAAGACCCTAGTTTGGTGTCAGACATACCCACTTCAAAATCACAGGTTTTTTGGCTCTTCAACAAACAACAACAAAAAGAAAACAAAAATGAAATAACTAAGAAAAACATAAACATGAAACTATTTGAAAGACTTTCAGTTTTTATGTTTTCTTGTATAATGTTTGACTGACAGATTAATAAAATACATTCAAATATAATGCACTGGCTCAAATGACTGTGTAATGTGATTGTAGTCAATTGTAGACACATACCAAGTGACTCTCCAGTTTTCCTCATCTCTATGAAGCTTTCATTACCTTTACTTTCCTTCAGCCCAATGATTTAGTTTACTGCCACTGCTCTCACAAGCATCATTTATTGATGCAGTAAGGGGTTGTTTTAAGTAAGAAAGTTGTGATAAACCTACTATATGCTATCTACCCAGCATCAAATGACAAAAACATAAACTTACTGACTAGATGGTGAACACAGTGGAGCATTGACCAGCATATGAGCATACTTCCCTGAGGATTTTAGTGGAAACTTTATTTATTTTCTTAAAAACATGTACAAGCCTTACTGTAGTTTACTGGTAGTTCACAGCAGATTCTTATGTATCTCTTGGAATTGAATAGTACACAGGGGAGCAACCAGGGATATATATAAGGTACAAAAAAATGTAATGATAGTGAAAAATAACCCCAATCTTAATCCACTTTTGACCTATTTCCAAAGGAAGAACACACCGATATCTTATCCAGTAATAATTATATATGCACTAAGATGTAAAATGTACAAATTTATGTATAAATTGTGACACCATGGTCCATCATGTAGCTATTTTACAAGGCTGATGAAAACCATTCAGCAATGCCCCTGCTGCTGCATGAAAAATGTCACCTCTGTGTTTTTCATAATCACAGTAGGTAGATCTCAAAAACAAAGTGTCTAAGCTATATTGCGTTGAAATTGGTAAAGCAATTTAGTGGCAAAAAAATGTTTTTACAAACTTTATGTTGCAAAACAGAAATATTACTATGCTAAACAAGTGTGCTTGTGAGCTTTTGTCTGTGTCCATGTAGAGGGAGATCAATGGAGAGTCACAAATTGGCTTGTATTTTCTGATGTCTTCCTCTGACATTTAGCTGCAGCACATCCTCTCTGCTTCATTTATCAGCTGCAGTGATAGATGTATCTGTGTCACTTGTTTAGCTGTGTTGTCAGTGGACACGTGAAAAAAAACGTTTAAAATAATGAAATAAATGAATGCCACATATAAAAATAGCCACCCTGCCTGAGTTCTTTGCTGAGTGCTCATTTGAAGTAATTATTCATTAAAAGAAGGCTGGGTGAGCCAGCATAAAAATCAATTACAATAATTTTTAGCCTCTGCTTTTGTTCAAGACCAGAATTACTACTAATGAGCTTCATAGATTCCATCTGACTCCAGTCTAGGCCAGGGCTTAGCTTGCACTCTTATTTTCAATTTCTATTTCTTGCTGCCTCTTTCCTTAATGTGCATTTGCACCCACATGCATGCGCACAACAGTTCAAAGCTGCCAGGACTCAAAGCCATTTAGCAGCCGGTTCCAATGCAGTGAAACCCTAGTAATTAAAAGCGGGAGGGCTAATCAGGGTTTTTGACTTTGGTAATGAACACACAGATGGTGTAAGTCACAGCATACCACTACTCCTCCACCTTTTACAAATTATAAAAGGCTTAGGGGGTCCCACTTATCTACATTCTCATTAATAAAAACCAATCATCAAGGCTTTAATTAACACTGCTTTGTTTTGAAACAGACATGTTCAGTATTTTATGTAATCCTCCCTGCAGCCAAGATGGACAGAAAATGTCTCCATCTTTAGAGGACATCTTCAGTATGACTGTCCATTCAGTTCCACCAAATCGATACCCTCGATATCCGCAAACTACCCAAAAAAGACGAATGATTACATCCATATTAAAGCCTTCTGAAAAGATCCCTTTGGGGGGAAAATAGTTCACCTCTTCATCTCTGCTGGGGGAAAGTGGTTAGTATTCTCTGTGATAGATTATAGGCTCTATCATCTTCCCCTTGAAAGGCAGGCACACAGCGTGGTAGGGATGCCATAGTATTAGCTAAAGGCTTCTCACTGTCTGGAGCTGTAGTTCTAATTTGAATACATTTTTACACTTAAAAAGTGAGAGTGAGGGTAGTCTGTGAGTTGGCTAATGAGCAGATTGGTAATGCAATTATTGCTGCTTACTGAATATGGAATCAGCATCTAGGCCTATTATAATTCATCAAGATCAACAGAGCAGGCTTGTTATTCCATTAGGTTTACATTATAAACTTCCAATGACATCACTGTCCCATTAAAATTGTTACCTGACATAACATATTGTATGCTAAACACTGTTACCCACACAACCTCATATAGCAATAAGTAATATTACATGCATGCATTACAGGGTAATAACATAGGGGGATGTGTGCAGGGGTTCAAGTGGATTAATAAGTAAACTATTAGGATTGGTAGTGTTATACATAATAATGTCAAGCATTGGTGTACTGGCCTTCGGGCATACTGGGACAAATTCCAGTGTCTCGGTTGGCGGTCAAAAAATCTATTAAGTTTTTACTGGCCCTGTCAGTTTCTTTTTCGGCCTTGTCTGTGTGCCTGTCATTTTGTGTACAGTGTGGTTCAAAAATCAGACTTGAGGACCCCCCTGAGCATGTGTGGAGCAAGGTTGGAGGGAGCCAGACTCATTATATCAATGATTTTTTACTGTTATCAAAGTTATTGCAGCATTTCAGAACTTATCTACACAGCTACTAACATGACAAAATATACAGTACCAGTCAAGCATCTTGAACATTACTAGTAGTTAACATTAGCTGCTAATTGTTGTTCTCTAAAGAAACAGAGCACAGCTGTCAGTGATAGCTCAGCTCAAATGATATCATTTGGGATATAATTTAGCATCAAAAATGTGTATCTAACATAGTGTTGAGCAGTAAAGGTGCTCCACAAGAAACAGTTCTGGCTTCTTTTCACTCCATACAGAGCTTCTCATATAACACAGATTACTGTCGCAATCCAAAAATTCTTAGATGATATAGCAATTGTTGGTGGTATCACCAATGATGAGTGCAAGCACAGGGGACTCATCAGTGACTGCATGGAGTGGTGCCAGCAAAATCGCCTCCAGCTCAACAAAAAAGACCAAAAAGCTGGTGATAGACTTTGTCAGAGTTTAACAGTCAACGATCAATCCATTGTACAATCAAGAGACTGAGATTGAGAATGTTCTGTCCTATAAATATCTGGGTGAGTGTCCTAACAACATGCTGGACTGGATGGAAAACATCATGGTCCTCTACAAATAGGGCCAGAGTTAACTCTATCTACTTAGGAGATCAAGGTCCTTTGGGGTCCAGGAAGCTCCCCTGAAGTCCTTTTACTACTCAGTGGTAGCAGCAGCCATCTTTACATGGGGTTGTCTGCTGAGAAGGTAGCATTGCAGCAGGACTTCATTTGATCAGAAGGTCTGGCTCCACCCTGGGGTGCTCCGTGCACAACCCGGAGATGATGAGTGAGAGAAGGATGCTGGCAAAACTCAGGGCTATCTTGGACATCTCCTCCCACCCTGTATGAATACCTGTATGGGTAATAGGTTACAGTTGCAGGTTACTCCACCCACGCTGCTCTAGGAGCAGTTTTGCAGATCAATTGTTCTTCCAGCAATCAGACTACAATAGCGGTCAGCACTGTCCATAGTGATCACAGTGTGATCATCAGTATTGGCAGTAGGAGTGTTATTTATTTTGTCTTGCTCTAATGCTTGCACATGCAGCTTTAGATCAATCTTTTACATTCCTTTGCTGAAGTCACTTCTCATGGCCCCTATTATTAACTGTTCAGATTATTGAACTTATCATTGTTTGTTTATATTCTCTTATATCGACATATTTTCATTTATTTTTATAACGATGTTGGCATTAGTAATGTTGTAGATGTTGATTTCATGTCATGCACTTGGTGATTACTGTTTTACCGCTGTAACACCTAAATTGTGGGATTAATAAAGTTCCATCTCATCTCTCATGATTTTAAAGTTATCAATCACAAAACTCATCATTAGGTATATCCACTTGGTGGCAGCCCTGGTATCTTTAGCCATACTGGCCGTGTTACCTACATACATTGATAAGCGACAACAATAAAACCAGTTACCTGTTTTAATGTTATGGTTGATCAGTGTATATCTGCTAGCTGAGTATTAGAGAATTGGCAGCTAACTGCTCAGAAGCTGACAGATCGAATTCTGTTAACTGTCCATGATCTACCAATGTTCTCTACTTTACAGGTCACAGAATAACGCTGTTAAAGTAATACCAACAAACTATAGGAATTGGTTTACTAGGCCGCACTGACAATCATTAATGCTAACAGTTAACAGTTTTATGACCCTGAAAATTGCTATTGCCAGTCTCTCTAAAATGTTATCACTAAACACTATCACTTACATTAGCCAGAGTGTAACCAGCCTTCACAATACACTAGAATGTTCATCACAAATAAACAATAAAGCAGTGTACTGACCCCTCATGGACAACACATGGGGGCCACAGCTGAGCACCTCACTCCTGCCGTACTAGTGCCATGCTCCACTGTTGTTTTAAGACACCAGAAATGCTCTCCAAACATGAACCGACACAGCTGAAAGAGTCTGAACACTCTTGATAGGCTGTTGCTATGCTACAGCAAGCTCACCTCTTTTAGAAGTCATAGAGGTCTGAGACTCCCCCTGTAGTGAATTCAATGGTTTAACTCAGCTGTTTTTTCAGTGAAAAAGATTAGTCCAGTGTATATGTCACAAGCTGCTGTAAGTCTGTGATTTTACATACCAGACAAGAGGGAAGTTTGATTCGCACTCCCCCAAGTCTATCAAGAGATGTTTACGCCTGGTTGCTTTTAATACATCAGCAGTGTGGAGCTGCAGTGGGAGGATTTTTGCAGGTGTAGTGGAGGTGTAGATTTAGAACTTATGCCTGCCACATTCACTTCTTTCTCTAGACCTGAGATTAAACAAGTCCTAATGTAACAGCTCAGACATGAATGCATCTGTATGGAATCAATATCTCATACTTTTGAAATTGAGTTTCAGAGAGCACTGACACAAGGTGTAGAAGACTGAGGTACTGGAGAACTTAACCCAAGAGTAATTTCAAGACAGAATTTAAAGCACTGTATTCTTTTTTAGACCTTACAAACTGTTAATGTACAGCATGGCTAGCACAAATTAGACATCATATACTGCCACTTGTTCCAATTAGTTCCTATTCCTAATACTGCTGACTTTATAAAGGCAATGCAACTAGTAACTAATGGCTTTATTAACTGATAATAACTAGTGTATTTATTCATTCATATTCAACATACTTATCAGCATCACTTTATATTCTGTAGACTTCAATATATATAACCAAGGTCAAATGAAAAAAGAAAACAATTTATGAAAATTAAAAATAAGTTGTTAATGCAGAAATGTTTCCAAGCTGAGGTCATTCTGTAGGAAATGTAGAAAGCAAGACTACACAACTCCGACAACAAATTTTTAATTGGGTTTTCAAATAAAACTCTGCTGACTCCAAATACAAAGAAAAAATCACAAAAAAGAGAATACTTTTGTAATCTAAATAGACTCTTTAGATAACTGACTTGATGCATGCCGATATTAGCAACCTGCTCAGCTATTAACTGATTGTGTTTTGAAATTGTATCATTATAGCAGTTTTCTAACTCAATTCTTTTAAAATGTAAAATAATTAGTAAACCACAAAAACTAAATGGACCACACCAATGCTAGTTACTTTGTAAGAAAAAGAAAACAAAAATAGGGATTAGCAAAAGTCTGTACATACAATTGTAATTTTGTACATGCAACCTCAGTTACTTCCGCTTCTGTTCTGAGGATACATAATGTTAGTTTCATAAGTATTAGGACAGTGACACAGTTTTCACAATTTTGTGATTGAAGTATTGACTCTCGGCTTTAATTCAAGGTTTCGGAAAAAAATTTCATTAACCATTTAGGAATTAAACTAATTTTTATTTATTTTCAGGGCCTCAGAGGTAATTGTACAATTGATAATTGTTCAGCTTCATGTCCAGGTGTGTTCTGTTTCTTCGTTATTTCTTGACAAATGAAGCAGATAAGAGGTCTGGAGGTGATTCCAAGCAATTACTTTGCATTTGGCGGCTGTTCATGGGATCTTTTGATATACGTTTTAGAGTGGTTTGATGCAAATGAAGGAGACCGTCAATAGGCTGAAAAAAAAAAAAAAAAAAAACCTATCTGACAGATGGCGGGAAAGTATAAGAGTGGTCAAATCAACAATTTAGTAAATTTTTAACAGAAGGCCTGCAAGACCACATAAGACAAATAAAGTAGATGAACGCAGAATTCTTTTCTTGGCAAGGAAAAAAAAAATCTGAAGTGTAGAGGGCTTCACTATCTGCTCAGATTCAGCCAAATGCTGCAACGGTGCTTCATAGTAGAGATGGATAATGACCCAAAACATACTGCGAAAGCAACACAAGAGCTTCTCAAGGCAAAAAAATTGAGCATGCTTCAGTCACCTGACCTCAACCCAACTGAGCCTGTTTTTCACTCACTGAAGACAAAACTGGGCAGAAAGACCCAAAAACAAAGAGCAACTGAAGGTGGCTGGCAAAGCACCTCAAGGGAGGAAACTCAGCATTTGGTGATATCATTTGGTTCCAGACCACAGGCAGTTGTTGACTGCAAAGGATTTTCACTCATGTATGAAAAATAATCCTTATTCTTACATTGGTTGGTCCAATTACCTCTGAGCCCCTGAAAAAGAGGGACTCTGTATAAAAATGACTAGAACTCCTAAACAGTTAATGTAAATTTTTTGTGAAAACTTTTGAATTAAAATTAAAGTCATCAGTTCAATCACATCTTGATTTGTTAATTTCAAATTCAATGTGGTTGCGTTCAGAGGCAAAATTGTATTGTCAGTGTCCATACATTTATGATTGGACTGAATTCCCAAACAAACTTTAAATAATACAGATAGGGCTCTTATTGCATTCATTTCATCTTGGCTTATTAATATTTTGCTTTGTCAACTTGCCCAAACCACAGAGAAGTAGAAGTGTGTTGAGAATTTCATACCACTAGAACAAAGAGACTGAACCGTATCACTCCTTCTTCTTCCTGGTTATCTGGTTATTTTAAGGGTCTAGTTACAGTATTCTGATGAACCTTTGGGCTGATCCTTAGCCATGAACCTTCTGACAGTTCTCATCTTTTTCTATTCCTCCTTTAGTTTTGTGTTTGATGCCACTTATTGTATTGTAGTGTGCAAACTCAAGTCTTTTATATTGTGTTTACATTCTGCACATTAAACCTGTTTCTTGAAGACTGTTATATAATACTCCCCCTTCCTCACATTTTTTTCCTTCTTTAACAAACCTTTCATAGTCTGCCCCTTTTTCAATATCCGTATATTTGGCTTTATGTCCTTCTAAAGTTTATGCAACACTTTACAAACCTCACATTTATTTGATACACTCTTATTTGTAATTTACAATAATTCATTAGATCCTGTATATCCAAGGCCAAATCTTGCAACAGGCGTAAGAGTCTACAGTCTCACAAAGCCTGGCAGGCAGGCATGCTCACAATGACAATGCTAACATGCTGATGTTTACTGGCAATAACGGCCGCCATGTTTAGCACTAAGCACAAAGTATAGCTCTGGTTGATTTTCCATTAAAGTAGTCATAAAACTTGAAATACATTAAACTTAATTATTACTTGGCAAAATAAAAACTTGACCTGATGGTTGCCCTAGATGAAAAGTCAGGGATCAGCAAAGGTATAACAACTTATCCCCTCAGGATTATTATATCTCTATAAAATCAATCCAACTAATTGTTGTAGTGGTCCAAAATGGGGAACTGACCGATATTGTCATCTATAGAGCCACACTGTTAACATGGCTAAAAAAAAGGTCACAAGAACTGGCTAAACAGAACAACTTCTCCCCAACAACTAACTCTATGGATTCTATTTAAGCTTTTATTGTCCTTATTCCAAGATTTTCGCAATTCCACGATGTGTTGATGATTTTCCTTCATTTCAGCCGAAAGCAATTACCCCTCTCAGAAACTCAGCCTGGCAAAATAAGAACATTATTATCTCCTCCAAAGACACACCTATAATGTAAAGTCATTAATTTTCTTTTATTCATCATTGGCCTTTGTTTGATGGGATTTGCTTTGATGGACATCAAATTTATCATATCACCCTTTCTGATCACATTCTACTTGGTTTTATCTATTTGATGATTGTAAAGCACTTTGTAACAGTTTTAAAAGAGCTACAGAATCAAAAATGGTCATAAATAAGTGTTTTAGTTTAAAGCATTTAAAATGAACTATTACAGAATGTGAAGAAAAAACAATTTTCACATTATGTCAAAGACATCTATATTTTGTGCTGCAGAGAAATCCACAGGAGTTAGCATGCTAACCAGCTACCCTGGACTCTCTTGGTACTTTGTACCGCAAACGGCAACAGAGAGGAAGCAGTAACTGCTAGTAAGCTACAGGCCTGTGTCGCATCCATCCTCTCAGTGACTTTGCTCAAGCTCAGCTCTTGATGCTGCTGCTCTATCTGCTCTCCCTTTGTCTCATGTTCCTCCACCTCTCATGGCTCGTCCTCTACTCCTGTAACCACCACATCTTCCCTGTCTCTCTGACTGAACAGACTGGGTGTAAAATCGACATTGTCAGTCTAACAATAACCGAAGTAAATAATCTACCAGTTGCACATTCAGGAAAACATTATTCCCCAGTCCATGCAGCTGTGGCAACAACTGTCCTATGCTGAGAATAGAAATATATAAGATAACGTTAGATTAATGTGAGGGTTGAAATTTGGTTTTGATTGGCCAGTGAGCCTAGTCCCAGGACATGCGCGCAGCATGCTCTCATGTGCACCCTGAAGGACAGGTACACAGAAGGGGCCACCAAAGACACTGACAGGGCTGGTAAAAACTTTATAGATTTTTTTTGGTGGTCACTGTCCCACTGATGTGGTGGGCCACTGGGATTTGCAAGTCCAACAATAGCACAGTGTGTCCTCTTGTTTTCTTATGATGGGGTAAACATGCCAACTTTCTGGCAAAATGCTGTCCCCTATTTTTTTTGGAGTACAAAGTCACAGTTGTTGTTGCTGGCGTATAACTTACTGTACAAAAACATGTTACCAAGGGCACTGAAATGACCTGCGAATGAGCTAAATAGTAGCTTAGTGGGAGTTTTTACCCTCTAAATTCAAAAGCATATCAATATTGTTGATTTTCCTTGCAGCTCAGAGTGAATTAGTTAACAATATGCAGCTCATTTTGCCGAGTATTTGTTCTGGTAAACACAGGTATGACTCATTCATTCCCACCAGTACTTCTGAGACTCTATTGAAGGTCATTCTTGAATGCTAGCAGTGAAAAAGTGTTTAAAATTCCATTTGAAATGTAAAACCTTTTCATCTAACAGAGATGAAAATTAATAGCCTGCATTTTAACATAGTAAACATTTCAAGGTAAGACAACTCATATCTTTTGAAGATTTGACAAAGAAAAAAGAGATTGATATGCTGCTACATACAGTAGTCCCTGAATATCCTTTATATGGTTTTCAATTTCCCTTCATGATTGAGAACAAACTTTAGTTTTGGAAAGTCTAAGAGTGTTACAGAGTGTTAAAAAATGTCTTTCAGAATGCATCCCCATATAAAAGAAAGAAAAGAAAATTCAAACAACAATCCATAGATCGCCAGTAAATCATTTCCTTTTTGACAGGTGATGACCCCCCTCCAATTCTCTACTTTGCCTGTCTTCCTTAACCTGTTTATAAGGATCCATTACCTCCTCTCGTCTTGCAACATCCCATATTCCTCTCAAGGCCCCTGATACTGACAGCTGAAGCTGAATCAACAACACATTTCACTGTACCCTTCCAAATACAAGTAGCTTTTTGTACAGTAGGGCTATAAGACCTTTTTCCTGTGTCTTTCCTTTCTCCCTTCCCTCGCCTGTGAACACAAGGGCAGAGAACAGTGGGCATTCTGCACACATCGACAACTCAAGCATTAAATTTAAAGGGGAGGTCTGGGAGTTGAGTCCACAGCAAAGGGTCCATAATTGGGATCCTTCTTGTCTTATTAAAGGGGAAAGCACTGGGATGGATCCCCTAAGCCAGCTCTTGGCCTTTATTAGAGTTGTGTGTAAGCAGAACCGCACAGAGAGACAGCAAAAGGCATTATTCATCACAGTGTATTTGTTCTCAAGCTGCAAATTAAAATAATTAACCACTGCAAATGAAACTTGAAATGGTTTCAGCATAACTCAGGTGATAATTACATAGGTAAAATAGAGAGCAATTTTGAAGATTAAATCGCACCTGTGAGTGAATATTCTCATTTTTTTGCCATTTAATAAAATACAAAAGTTTTATCCAGAGAATACCTTTTCCTTTATTTAAAAAAGATTTTTTAAACATATCTCAGAAAATTACAGTTTGTTTCATGCCAGAAACTAAAGCCTTTTTATTTGTTGCTCAAATCGCAAGGACCCCCACTTTTCATAAAACCATTCTTGTCATTCATGCTCAGCCTTGAAAGCTTTTAATGCAGCAGTGTTTTGTGATGCTCCTGGACAAAGACAGGGTTGATAGATTCACAGCTCTTCTGGTTCAGTAAAGCGCGTTGGTTTAACAAGTTTGTGCCATTCGAAGCTAAAGAACTTAATCCTCCAGGGAAGGCAACAAAGATACGTTAAAAAAGTGTTCTCGCTTCTTCTGACTGCTCAGTGATTCTCTTGACTTCCCTGCATTGTTCAGAGCCATGTCAGCCATGGAACTTTTCAAGTCTGCCGCCCCCACTAAGCTTGCAAAAAGAAGCATTCACACGGCCACCACAGCCCCACCTCTGCTACTGCTCTCAGCTGTGTTAGCAGCTTTTTCCTCTTTATGAGCCCTATTTAGAATTTGCTGACATGTAAACAAATTTGACAATTAGCTGTTTTAGTTAGTGTGCTACAGCATCAGGGAGTTAATATTTCCTTAGCCAGCTGAGTAAGAGGGTGGAGACCCTGAAAAGGCTCTAGAAATAGTTTGATGGAGATGGCACATGCACAATTTACTTGTTACCTCTGTATTTTTTTCTCAATAGCTTGTTTTTCAAATGGTTGCTAAATTAGTTCTATGAGCAAATAGTGGGTCTCTAAACTCTTATGTACTGTATGCAAAGCTCACTTCTGCAGTGTAGACAAGCTTTCTGCACCACTACTAGTTTCATTATAATGTGAAAAAGTATTGCGAATGTGTTAATATGACTTTATTCATTTGTCCTTTACCACTGAGGATATTGTCAAAAGTAATTTCCAATCAAGTTGGGTCATTGTATTTCGTGAAATCAGAGTTTCCATAATTCTGGCGGCCAGGTCTGAAAATGACTGTTGGCAAAGACATTCAGTTATCTGGCGGAGTGACTGTATATGCTCATTGTGACCCAGAAGAACAGGCCATCTACTATAGGGTAAAATCCAACAAGGTATCTGATGGCTGAATGTGTTCCATGCATGTATGGATATTTGCTCTTTCTCAGAGATATGCTTTTTCTATCACTATAAATATAAGAAATAATTGAAACTGCTCTACAAAGCCGTATTATTGCAGTATTATGTGAACTGAAAAATTCCAATATATCATGGAGTGAGAGAGTAATACACTAGTGGTTTAAAAGATTAAAGTTAGTATTCATGGCATTCATAAATTGGCATATTCCATTTTACTTTTATAGGTAGGTACTGTCCACATTAATTTTTCATGACCATCTGTCAGCTATACCATGTATCTTTTCAAAGTCAGGGGGGGCTGCCAATTTCCAGTTCAAAAAAAAATTAAACAACTTCCTTAATAATGCTACATGATATACATGAGGACATTAGCCATCTTGGAAGAGGTCAACAGCCACTGGTATTACATGATGTTTCCAAGCGTTAGGCATTTTGCCGAGGGATCCTAACTGTAACTGCATCATTGTTTTTTTATAAATATTTATAATGATGTTGAATGAATGACTAAATGAAGTATATACATGATAAATATGTTACAAACACATTTAAACCTGTAAATGGTTTTAATTTTGTGGGTGAATGGTGTATATATACTGTAAAATATTGATATATGCTATCTATCTATCTATCTGTCTATCTATCTATCTAGAGAGAGGGAGAGTATATATATATATATATATATATATATATATATATATATATATATATATATATATATATATATATACAGTATATATACACCATTCAGCCACATGCATGCTGCTGTACGTGGTCTTAGCCACTAAATAGCAGAACCATTAACTAACAAATATGGAGCTGTTGAAAAAAAAATCAAATTCAATCAATATCCATAAAATCAATGTAGTTTTGTCATTCATTCTACTAAATGAGCATAATTAAAGCAGTATCCACTGTTAATCAAGGAAGTGGTGTGTCAACAAACCACCATGTGCCAAATGTCATCGTACACATTTGGGATTTGAAGTTTATCCACCAGCTGTTTCTGTGTTGGAAAGCCATATCAGTGCTGCATATTTCTACTTTTGGGCAATGTTAGTATCTACGGCACCTAATATCCATGCATCTTTATCAAAGAGGGGAGGGGGGCAGATGGATAGACAGAGGGAGAGATAAACAGAGATGACTGTTTGAGGAAGTAGAGATGCAACACCTTGGCCCTAGATTTTGATCTAGAGAAGTGGTGACATAAATGATGTATCTCTGCAGACCCATCAATAACACCCAAAGAGGGCCTAATGGAGGTATAAAACTGGACAGATAAGAAGTTTCGCTTCGAGCTTTCATAAATCAGCCACTCAGAATGACCTATATAAAAACGAACAGCACTGACAGGCTGCATGAATTACAAGTGGGCACTGTAGAAAGTATTACTGTTATTGTAATTATCAGGAAGCTCCTAGACACCTTAAGCACATGTATTAATTTATCCTGGTAAAAGGCATTAGGTTTTACTGCACAAGGATATGATACATAAATGATTTGTAGTCTCAGTAATGCATCTTTATAATACAGTAACAGAGTCAGTTCTTAGTGTGAAGAGCTCCATCTTTTGTTATCACCAGTTGTTTTCAGTGTAATTAAATTTTGTAGGGCCAATCTCATAGTAAATCATATTAGATGTTAAATCATATATGTTACATGCACTGTATGCTGTACCTGTATGACTTTTTTTTCACCTGAGTCAACACTGCATGTGTTTGTGTCTGGGAGTGTATGTGGGTTTTTGAGCTCTTTGACCTAGACCTGGTAATTACTCTGTACCTGAGCTAAATATCAATAGTGTCCATTCCATTTTGCAACCTGCTGCCTTTTAACATAGAGTGATATTAGCACCAGCCTCCTCAATCTAACTGGAAAAAATGACCTTTCAAAGCCCCACAGATTTCCACAAGAAACCATTGGTTGATGATGAAGTGAAGAAGTGATTACCCTGCCTTCATGCTCTACACCTTTTGTTTCCTATATTGCCTCAAACCATCACTTATGCTGCACTCATGCCATGTTGGCAGAAAAGGGAAGAACGGAAAAAACTTCTGGTATTCTGACTTCAGAGCATTCAGGCATTACTCCAAAATGTAGGAGCCAATTGGTGCCAACAGTGAACTGGCATTTAAGCCCTAAAAATTAATTTACATATCTTTGATAGTTTGTTATTATTCTAACAGATATATATTGTACAGCTCCTTTTTAATTAGTTGAGCAAAATGGGATAGTTTTAAAATTGGATTTATTTCACATGCAACTATTGCCATTGATAGCTTTGTGACCAGTTCACCACTGCTTCATTGACATTAATTACTATTTAACCTAAGCTGATGAATTCTGATATCTCTGACTCTGAATAACAACTAAATTATGACTAGACTACGGTGTGCATAGCTAAGCTGTGATCATCTGCATTAGCCCTGCATCTCCATCCCACTTGAGAATAACTGTGTTGACCCATGTTACGCATCACTGCATATCTGTGTCTGCAATGACTAGAGAAGCTATGAGAGGCTTGCCGTTTCTAGTTTTGAGTACATTTCTAGTTTCTAAGTAACATCAAGTTTTACTTTGGTTTATTTTCACCTCTACATAAATGTTTCTTTCATGTAACAGTCAACAGCCTCACTGTTTTCTGACCATCTCTCCTTTGACAGTTGAACATTGCTCATTATTTTCTAACTTAACACAACCCAAACACACTGTGACCATTTAACATTACACACTTTCCACAAGCGAACTCTTGGAGGAATGCTATTGTGGAGCAGCATCGGGAGGGTGTTGGCCGCCTGTTAACTCCCTGCTAATTGTTCAGCAATAATAGAGGGACTCTGTATGGATGGTAATGTCCAGTCCATCACTTTAGCTAGGATTTAAGTACTGTACCACAACAAACGTTGGTGGATTGTGATGAAATTTGGTTCAGAATCTTATGGTCTACATTGGATGAAGTCTGCCAGCTTTACTGTTCTATTGACTTCCCCATTAGCACCTACAGGGAACACATTTTTGGATCAAAGGGAAATGTCATGACAATTATTTGATACATTTTCATGAAATTTTGTACAGACTTCCATGTTCCCTTCAGAATCATCTTTTTTGATCACTTGATTCAGCTAGCACAATCATCCGTTTGAATTTTGTCCAATTCTCTGGTTCATGAGCAAATACCTGTAAAACTAATGACATTCCTTTTAGTCTTAGAAATTGTAAAGAAGAAGCAGCCACAGTAAACTGGCTGAAGTGGATAAAGACGTGAGGGCTACACAAGCATACATCTGTTAGAATGAACAATAAACCCACAACTTCTTCAAAGTAAGCGATACATTTTACCATGCTGTACCAACCAAGCCATACCTGGATTAAAGGACATGAAAACGTTGATCAGAGTTCTGATCTCAGTCGCCACTTTATAAAATGGTGTGGGTATCCCAATTATATGAAAATTTTACATTAACTTTTCGCCATACTGACAGCTCCAGCTGATCAGGTATTTATGCTAAAAACTTTCCAGTCAAGCTTCTTTAGCTATTGCTCAGTGAGGCTCCTGCCTAATTGCCATTGTCTCCTACAGTGGCTAATACATCTTAGTGCAGCATTCATTTTTAGAAGCACAGCTCATTTCCTAAAGAGGCTGAAGAAAATGATTTTATGGATGTGCAAAAAGCCTATGACCCTCTTCAATACATCAGGCTTTTGCAAATGTGCAAAGTTCTTCTCAACAGAATGTCACTTTCTATCCCCTCCTTGTCCTTTAACTTGAGCAATCAAGTAAAGCTCACCAAGAAAGCTGTTTTACCCCTAAACTCCGAGGGGGGAGAGTGAGAGAGTTGTGCACTCATGACGGCCTGGCTAAGAAGTAGTTTGTCCAGCTCTGTAACAAGAGCTGTCCATGCCTGAGCAGTTGGAGAAGCAGCTGTTCACTGCCATTCAGAATGAGATCCATGGCTTTTTACACCAAGGAATTAGGAGTGATGGAGAGGGGAGGAAGGTAAAGGAGTAAAAGGGAAAGAGATGTAATTAGGGAGTAAGGCAGAGAGGATGAAGTGAGAGAATTCAATGAAGAAAGGAAAGATAGAGGGGAAAAAGCCAGTAAAGGAGAAGACAAAAACACAAAAAGGGGGAAACAGAAGAGGAGTGAGGCCGAAGGAGACAGTTCGAGCTGAAAATCATTTAGCGCTAAGCTAAATGCCAACTAAGAATAGACTTTAAATCAATCAAGCCCAGCTATCTGGCTGGAGAATTAATATGTTCCATAGAAAGCATTGCCTCTCTGCTAAAGGTTGAAGAAGGGCATATGTTTTCTGAAACCTCGCCAAAGTTATTAAAAACCAAAGGAGACCATGCTCATTTAGACAGATTCCTTTCATGTTATGTGCGTAGTGTATTCAGAACTACATCTTATAAGAGAGTGATAATAAATAATAAATTTAAATACTACAGCCACCAAAGGAGCCTTTTGATAAAAAATGACAAAAGGATGCATCAGCAGGAAAGTACATTAAACAGCAACTTGTTTCCACTTAAGCAGAGCACTTACTTTGATGCGCTTTCTCTGCTACAGGTACTGTGCTTTCTCTGGAGGTTTGACAGCTGGTTTAGTCCCTCTACATCTCTTCAGTTAGTCTGATCTCTTGTAAGAGAACACAGTGACTATGTGACAAATGAGGCCCCTATAGGCATCTGTCCTTACTTACAAAGACTACATTTAAACAATAGAAGGAAAACAGGGTATGTCTGTTCCTCTTTATGCATAGCAGCATTTAGTTTGCCCCTCTTTCGATTGTATGCAAAGAAATGGCAGCAGAGAAAAAAAGGCAGACTAAAAGATACTTGCACTGTCAACTGCTTCACTTGCTCATTGTCAGGGTATAGGTAAAAACATTTGCATTTAGCATTTTCTTGCTTTTAAGAATATGAAAATTTATAACCTAACTAGCAAAAGTTATTTTTGCTCACTGAAAGATTCATCATAAAGCATAAAGTTTTTAAAGATAATGGCTTTAATGGCAATATTCTTTCTGTCTGCTACATAGTTTACACAGATTTCTTACACTGCTGCCACAATTTGCTTTGAAAAGCCCATTTTGCCATTATCGATATAATGGATGTCACATGTAACTCTGCCCTGCAAAAATGTTGTGTTCCCATTTATCACTCTTAATCATTTCCTGCAGATTTCTCAAGACCACATTTATTGAATGCATCTATCTTTTCCTTGTTGAGAGTGTGGACAAAGATGGATTGCTCCAACCTCCAGATTTAAGGACTTCCCAAGCCGAACAGAACATGGACGACACTCCTTAGCTCTTTTTAAATTCTAACCCGGCCTCGTCTTAAGCACACATTTTTCCAACCTGTGGACTCACATGACCATGCTTACAATTGCTCCACAAGGACTGGGGTTAAGGTGAGGTTTGTGATGGGAATACAGTGATTCGTGGTAAAATTTCAAACGAAAACACTCATTTTACTTCTTTGAATCCCTGCTGGTTGCCTGACAATCTCACAGTCTCATCTGTTGAAAGGTACCTCACCTGGCCAACAAACAATTCCAGCATGTAACTACCCTTCAAAACCAAAATATGTCATTATAACATTTCCATTTTTGTTGGGTCCTACATAATCATCTGATTTCTCAACAAAAATACAGTGCATATTCCACTATAGTGTCAATGGGGGCCTAACCCTATTTTTTTTTGCCTCAGGACCCCTACTGGGTTAATCTAGCCATGACTGTGTAAGAGTTATATATCAAGATTCACTCTTGAATATTCCACAGATTAACTTGTTTGAGTTTCCAGGGATATTAAGACAAGACTATTGATATTGGGCAATTCTACAAAACCCTTGATTACAATCAGTGAAAATGATGACGTGATAAAGTTTTTTCCCATGTCCAATGCCAACATTTTTAACATTCTTGCTTTCTACACATGACAACAATGGTATGGTTAACAAAGTCTCCAAAATAAATGTCAAAAAACATAATTTGACATTTAGACCCCACACAAGCATTTCCTGAGCTGTTGCCCCAGGACTATGTCATTTGTCTTCCCAAACTGTTACAAATCAGGCAAACTTGAGATTCAGAGGAGAACTTGTAGGTTCATCACTATGAGTGACCCCTTTCACACGGTTACAGTGTTATCACATTGTCATGTGATATGTTTTTATAATAAAAAATATCAATTAATAGTTGCTAACGAGGATAAATATAAAGGTTAAACATACCAAATTAAAATTCCCTTCTTTTATTCTGAAGACCAGACACTGATAGTTGAGGGAATACATTTTTGTGTGTGGCTTGTTAAACAGATTGATATTTTTCATTAGTCAATGTCACATTGTTTTCACATTATCATTTGATAAATTGTTGTTATAAAAGTACAGATTATAGCTGCTTCAAGGTCTAGTTAAACTTTGGAAACTGAAAACTTAGGGGACATCATGGTTAAAGTTCTTAAAAAAACTAACTGGAAGTATGTGAAATTAAGTGAGTTGAAAAACTGAAGTATTTGATGGGTAAGAAACTCAGATTTCTGGTCATTACAGAAAGGCCCTACTACTTCCTGGACCGGTACTGAGTGTTGGCCCTGAATGTGAATTGTCAGGTGCAGAATCCCAACATATTCAGCTTCGTATGAATGTACTGTATGTTTAATGTTTAATGTCCTGGTCAGAAACCATCTGTTCCTCGACTCTGCATCTACTGAAAACAGAGCTATTTTCCTCTGTCGTTTATGTTTGGTTAACTTAATACTACATTTCACAAGTGCTAAGAGACCATAACCCCCTGACTGTAAATGAGCTCTACAATCAAGTTTACATTTGACCTGAGAATTTTAATCTGTGTAACTGGCCTCAGATATGTTGTGAATACTACTTTTACATAATTTTTTTTGCTCCTGATCGTAAAATACTATGGTTCTTTATTCACATCAAGCATATAAAGAAGAGCACTATCGAAGCTTTAGCTAAATCATCCAACTGAGGACCCTCTGTGAACTGTTTAAAGTGACTTTAACTGCAAATATCCATTATTCATGCATCGCTTCACAATCTTTTTCTGCTGCATGTGCCTAGCCAGAGGTCATGTCCCTCATTACAAGATGCAACAGAGGGTTTGTGGGGACGACATTTTTAGATGCCTTGAACTGAATTAGAATATGTGAAAAGTTTTTTTTTCTTTTAGCATATTGGAAGTCCTCCACTGCCTTTGCCACATTGCTGATAATGCTGGGGAGATATACATTAAAACCAGTTAGTGGTTTTAATAGTGTGGCTGCTCAGTGTACTTTCCTGTTTTGCCCGCAGTACCATTTCACTCCGCCATCACCTAGCTCATGAAAACTGCAAATGTGGTGAATAATTTAAAGTGGCTGTGTTAAAAATTATGTGGTATACGTTTTAATTATGATGGTGGTCCAGACACTGGGAGGAAGATAGTGAAGTAGATAAAAAGAAATCCAGGTGGAAAATTTTTCATTGTTGCTCATTTATATTATTCACATTTCATATTTCTCTTTTTCCAATGTTTCTTCATTGTTTCTTGAGGGCATTCTTAAATTGAGGTGAGGACTGACCTATTGTTCAGCAACAGAGGAGAGGAAGTACTGTCTGTTATCAACTTAAATCTGATATATTTGACCACATGTTCTGCACCAGAACTGAAATGTTAAATGTTGCGTGATTGACCCAGAGTATAATAAACAACAGTTTGAAGTCAGACCATTTGTCCTTGCAAGCTGTACAAAAACCCCAGTGAAGGACAGAATATTGAACTAAGCTCTTCAGCCCTGTGGGAGACCTGCAGTGATTTTATTTGATTAACTGCAATCATGAAATCCCAACTCACCAGGGTCTGCCTCAGTCAAGCCCTTCATAAAAAAACACGAGGTATTAAATAAACATTGCTGTGTGTGTATGTGTGTGTGAGTGTGTGAGTCTGTGTGTGTGTGTGTGTGTGGGGGGGGGGGGGTAAAGATTCTTATTTGTGATGATGTATTAGTCCGGACACTCGTGTGTTGTATGTTAACTGAGTGAATAATGAATGATTTTACAGCAGCTTATGTAATGGGCACAATGTGTATAAGCCAATATCAAAACTAGTGATGCATTCCAAAATTAAGGGTTTGTTAAAGGAATTGGTATTGAGCATGAGCAGCATGGCTGTACATTATTATAGTTTGCATCATCTTTATACAGTGTGATGGACCTGAAATTTACTTAATCAAAATCTAAATCCAATCCAAATATCTGGATCGTCTTCTGCCTGATTAATGCTGTAGATTATGTACGTACATCTTCTGAAACTGGTTTGTTTGCATTTTCTACAGTGACAATTTAAATTGGTGAAACTTCCTTTAGTCACTAATATATGCACTACAGTTTTAAAACAAATTGCTAAAAGTTCAAAAGCAAGATTACACTGGAGAGTGTAAATGTAAATGAACTCTTGGATTCTGATCCCAAAGTATGGACACCTTATTCAAATTACGCTGACAGATAATAACACATTACTAAAATTCCAGACCAGGAACATAATTTATTAACAATAATTGTAAACAAATTGTAGCCCAAACAGGCTAAGTAAGGTCTGACACCTAGCTGAAAGTTATCAGCTCAAATTCTTTGGGGTGTCAAAAAAACTTTCAGTTGTGCTCCTTTCCTTTTTTTCCACTCTAAACTTGTACAAAACAAAGATAATACACTAGTCTTGCTTAAAATGTTGAAAAGAATGTTTCACCTTTAACTTTGTACCTTTTGGAGATCAGCTCATCTTCTACACACTTAACTATTCACAATAACTTTTTCATGCCATTGTATGTAGTTGCCTGTGTTACAAGACAGCACACTCATCTTTTTAATATTTGTAGTTAATATTAAATGGGTATTAGTCATAGGTATATCTGTCAAGGGAGAAATTGGTTAAAATCCCAGCTGTAAAATAAATTGAGAAAGCTCCACAGTTAGAGTTGGGGTCATTTCAGCAACCTTATCGTTCCATTGTAACTGCACAGTGGCAGAGATACTTGGCACTTGGCAAGCAGGTGTAAAAATGTGTAACTGTGCAGAATTGAATGTGAAGCACTGCACTGCTTACAAAAAAGAATACAAAGTCAGCAAAGCTGTTTCTAGAGATAGAAAAGCACACCTGAAAGTCTCTAATGTCTCCCCACAACATATTAAACCTACAAGGGTAACTTTCTCAACAGTAATTCGTTGTATCTTATCCAGTAGAATCGGCATAACAAGTGGTTAATAACAATTCCCAGTTATCTCAACCTTTCAGTGTTTCTTGCTATGTTGTGTTTTTCACGTCACTGTGTCATTGAGAGGTTTAGAGAGCAGAAACTGCACTTCTCGCTCTGATCCAGTCACTGAGCCAGGAGTTGTAAATACCATCGCATTAACAATGCCTTCAGGGTATAAACACTCTCCTGCATCTCCATGCAGCATGTTTGTTAAACACAGAGTGGTCACATCATTGCTGCCGTGTTGTCCTGACTGCCCTGATCTGTCGTATCTAGGCTTTTTAATAGCATCATATAGCCACAGTATCACTATAATTACTTTGCTGTAATGAACTCAAACAATGAGTCCTCTTTATCATTTCACAACCAAAGAAAATGCTTAGATAGTAGATTTTTTCACCTAGTTCATTGGGACATCACATCTACACATTGTGATTAATCAAAATTTTATGGCCACATGACACCTTAGATATTGTGTGAGACATATTCTATTTAAAATGGCTGTGATGTACGACTCATTCAATTTTTTTTTACGATTTCCTATTAAATGTGAAGTGCATGTGTATGTGTGTGGGGGGTATTTTACACTGCATTCATGTCATTATCATTTTTCATCTCAGACTAATGAGAAATATACAGTAGTATGAATCTGAAATGAAAAGCTAATATGTGTCAATTGAGCTTAGTTGCTGGTATTTACCATTCAATTCCACAAAATATCAACATCCATATGTGATTATCTGGAGATCATCAATATGAAAGATGTGCCAGCAATCTATTTTTTTTTAAGAGAATGCAAGTAAAGTCTGCAAACTTTTTACCTCTTTCCATTAATTGTAACCCAAGACCATCTTTTCCCTGAGGGTTCAAAATAATAACTGTTCTGTTTAATCTTTCTTCCCCATTTGCCCTGTAACACAGCCTTATTTCTTTTAGCCAATGTCACCATTGACCTAAAATATCTTAATTAACAAACAAAATCCATGTATGTCTGTGTTTTGGAAACTATTTCTGACGGAATATGGGCGCATCATTTTAATAGCATCAGAGTAATTGAAGCACATTGAAATATAAATTTAACCTGCACCAATTAATCATTTTATATCATCAATAAATATAAAATGTTATGTTTAATGTGAAAGGTTACTTATAACCATTATTGTCTTCCAATCTTTTCGGTCCCACACAGTTCCATGAAGCCTTTGAGTGTATTTTACCTCATTGTTTTGTTTTTCCAGCCCACAAAGTGTGCTCTAATCAACCGTACTTGTAGTCACAGCCAGCCGCTTCTTCAGTGGAAAAGCAGCAGACAAAGTTGCTGTCTAGCTAGAGAACATATAGTGAAGCACTGGGTACCCAAAAAGCACTGGATGACAAGAACATCTCCAAATTAATGTTAATGCAACTTTATAAGGTGACATTATGTCAATGTCATGTTTGAATTGACTTTCTTCTCTGCATTTTGAAATATTTTAATGATTGGGCGCTCCCTCGGCTATGTTTAATTCTAATAATGCATTTTGCTAATGGTGATCACTTCCTTCCCAAGGACTATTTAGAGCCCTTGAATACAGAAACATGATCTGTTGACCATGCAACCAGCCTGCAAATAAATCCCATTCTAATAGGAATGACAGATTGATTTCTTTGCTAAAGCCCTTTTATAAAGCCATAGATTGCAGAGCAGAGCCTCTGCCAAAACCGCAACTCTCCCCAATAAATCCAGGGGCCGACAGGGTGTCTATTTAGTCATAAATATGCATGGTGGACTCAATTACTCAGTGTGTTATACGTACAGCCATCCTGGCCATAGTTTACTGTGAACCCCTTCCAGAAACAAACACATTATTTATTTGACTCAGGTAAAATAATCCGAGATGCAAGAGTAATTGTCACTAGGTTTGGAGTGATTTGTTTTCGTGTGGTTTCAATGCAGTAATAGCTTATACCATTTTGGTGACCGAAAACAATCAGTTGTGTTTCATAGGATAACAGAGGATATTGTGCATGTTCCCCACATCGTTGCATTCATTGTATCTTATCTTTTTCCTTTTTCACTGTTCCCCTGGAGCACCACCCTCTTAATAGAACAGATGTGTCCTACTAACCAGTTCAGCATGCCTCCAGTAATTATGTCCAATATATATTTGATACAGCAAAGATGGAGGATGTTGAGGTATTTCTAAGAACATGTCTCTCTCTCTCAAGGGCAAGGGAGTCGTATTTAGCCGGAAGCAACATTGCAAAGTCAATCTCTACAAACATCCAGCCATCCTCTCTCTAAATTGATGCAAAAAATGCATGTGTATTTGAAATAGGTGATTTCAAATCTGACCACCCATTAAGGCTCTGTTAACCAGTTACATTAAGGCAAACAACATGTCTCCATGATTTTCCCCTGAAAACACCAGATAAAAAAGATAAATACAGTACAATTCCATTTCCTCTTCTTGTCATCATTCAGTGACATATCACATCAGTGAAGAGATGCTAATAGGTAGTGAGAAGCGATGCTGACTGCTTATTAGCCATGCTCAAACTGAACTAAAAGACCACCCACTGTCTTGCAATTATTCTGCAGTCTCTGCCTCAAATTACAGTTTAATTGAACTTTTCACAATCACACCTTTGCAAACTATTCCTTGGGTCAAAGTTGACCGGGTGGCGAAGGGCACTGAAACTTAAAGACATCATTAGCACAGTTTCTGTCATAATTATCTTCTTAGAATGGTGGCTCTGCCCAGATGTGAGGTCAATTAAAAATACACTTATTTGCATGGAGGTACATGTTAGTGGGAGGTGTGCAATTTAATCCTCAGGAACAAATTAATCAGTTAACTGCCAACTGCAGTACACAGTGTACAGCAAAAGATATGTTGCCACGAAACTGTACAAATTGTCATCATTATATTGCCAGGAGACAGAGATAAAAGTTTGGTGTTAAATCAAGACTTTGTAAATTATGAAAGATGTAATACCACAACTACCTAAAACAAATGAAAAGTGGAAATCATATTTAGTACACACCCTCTACTTATATAGTGATAGTTTTTTTTTTTTTTTTAAATATCTATAATAACAACATATCAAGTTAAAGTATCAAAATAATGTGACAATGTTAAAGGTCAGTGATGACCCTAGAGATTATGATCCAAATCTGAAGCTCCCTTGGCTTTAAGTTTTTTTTCACTCTCACTTCTCTCATAACTTGATTCATTTTCCCCACAGTAGACAGCTTTTTAAGTTAAAAACATTAAGAAAACAAATATATAGTACCAGCTCAGGACCAGCCAAAAGAAATAGGTGGTCGGTGATGAGCTCATGAACATAGTGAAGTACTTAGTAGTTAAAGAGCCACATATTTCTCTTAAGAGTTGGTAGAGAGCAAAAATAGAGCTAAAAGAGAATGAATATAGGATATGTATTCACAAGGCATCCTGAAATACAACTCCAAATGAAATCTAATGTTGCAGCTGTTTAATGATAAGTATGTCATATAAACTTAAACTGTGATATCTTTATATTCAAGACTTATTACCACTCCCCAAGTGGTCAAAAACTTAGTTATTGCAGATGTTTTGTAGCTAAGCTTTACTTATAGCCTATAGTGGCCAGTGTTGGCTAATGATATATTAGGTAGATTTGATGCTAAAGTGCACTGTTAAGTTAAGAAACTTTAGAGTGGGGTATCTTAGCTGCTTTAAAGCTCCAGAGAATCTCGGGAATTCAGTGAGCCAATACCTTGCAATTACCACTTTTAACCACAGTGGCCACTGTTCAGCAAAAGTTACATAGTCTCACTACAATGCAGAGGGACTACTGCACTTGTAATAGATTTTTAGCACACACTAGCCTAAATTTCAAGAGTTAATCTAGAGTTTACATATTATCATGTCATTTGAAAGGCTTAAATTATGTAGAACATTGCTTTTTCTCTTCAAGGACCTCATGCTTACTCAAGCAATGTCTCCCAGTGACAGAAAAGGGATTCTGGCTTTCTCAAATGATGTCCTTGACTGAAGCATCGCTGAGTAAAAAGAGCTTGATCACTCTATTCATATACATCCACATGTTCATGAATAAGTCTTCTAGAGTACAAAACCCTAGCTAAACAAATAAGCAAGATGAGCTCCATCTGCATAAAAGACACTATATCAGATTGTTTATATCTAGTCTACTGACTCCTGATGGAAGGTGACACTGTGCTTGGCTTTCCATGTGAAGGTAACAGGTACTTTTAACATCCAGCACAGATTCCTGAAAATGAGATTCATTAATAATTATCGTTGTCTCCCTCTGAGGATAATGATAATGTTCCTGAGGAGCAAATATTAATATTTCAGCCCGATGGGAAAGCTTTTAAGGCAGTCACTGATTTGATCTTTCAAATGGATTAAAATGTATCTTGTTCTCCTCCTTACCTGGCTTTTCAGCCCCCCCGCCCCAAAATGGTTGTTGTTCATAGAAATAAAGATGTTAGCAGGAAACCATGGTGACTGTCTCAAATATGTGCCTGTATTCTTCTTGAGGAAGTGAAAAAGAAGCCAGTTTGTTGAATAGAAGCTAATGGCTTATCTTTGCTAAATAAAATCTGTGAACAACAGGTGGATTCAGTTTCTGCTCTAAAGAGTAGAGGCACAGCATATTACGTGACCAATCATCAGCAATTTATGGAAGAGTCTTTTCACCACAGCAGGATGCTGAAAGAGGGGGAGATTTCTAGGAAAGCAGAACACATCTCAGAAGAATCTGAATGCTGCTGGTGAGAGCTGGCTTTGTGTGTGAAATATGCATATTTCCTAAACTGAATGAATGAAGCCACTGTGTAGTGAAATGCCTCCTTTAATAGACAGAGAAATCCTTTCTCCTGCCTCTGTTGTTCACTGACAATTACAATTTAAGAAGCCAAAATAGTTACTTCAATACGCTGTTAGGTATATAGAAGTAAAACTTCAAATTTGTGGCTTTTATATTTGTTCTAAGTGAATCATGGAGAGTGCAATAAGGATTGAGACTTGGCCCCAAAAGTGCCCCTGAAAACTGCTCTGAGATAAATTCCAGAGTGAGGGGAATGAATTGGAGCAACTCTTTCCTAACAAGTAATCTCTATGGAGAAGAAAATAACTTAAAATCTATGTAGTGGCGTTGGGCAGGAAGAGTTTCTCTCACTTGATATTTCACTGCTAGATTGACACTGTCAAGGTTACTGTATGTGTTGTTCAAGATGACAGTATTACACAGCACCATCCACATTCCTTTTGGACATTCCTCACTTCCATAAGTTTGAGGCTTCAAAGCCATCTTTAAATGGATTATCCAATTACTGCTTTTCAAACGACTTGACAATGCAGAGTAGAGCTGCAGTCCAGCTCAGCCAATTTGGAACACTGCTTGAAATTCAATTCACGAATTGGAAATGGAATCCTAACTTACCATCGGTCTATTTCTGTAGGCGGAATTTTGCCTCATGAAGGATAGGCTTTGATTTAGGCTGCAGTTCGTCTCTCAAAAACTCATATTGTTATGGGTGGATCGTTTTGCAATTAGTAGCAGACTGAGAAACAAACATGCCAAAAAGTGTTGGAAATTGAAAGATGCTGAACTCTGATTTTGACCCCCTTTCTATGAGCCCACGGCAAACTGATTGCTCCTGACCCTATGTCTGCTCTCTGCTATGAATGAATACCAATAGTGTATGTATGTTACTGGGAAACTTATTTATCTGTAGTAACTCTCCATTTGAGTCTAAGTAGAAAGGAATATAAAACAGCCATTTACCCCCCCCCCCCCACACACACACACACCCCTTGCTTTGGCCTCTTTTTTGACTTCCTTCCTCTTTCAACTCCTGCTTGTTCACCTAGCACCCTGAAAACACAAGCTTTGCTTTTACATTTATTGGGCCTCTTTTTTCTCTGGCTCTCTTGTTAGAAACGGGAATGTTCTGGCTTGCAACAAAAGTCCAACTCTTGTTATTGTTAATGCTCTACAGCTTTTACCGGGCTGAGGGTAACCCCAGGAGGCGAAGGAGGGGGAACATTGTTGTAAAAGTATTGAAAGGAGACTTTATGGGTTCTTGTCATGGTTTAATTTATTAACTTAAAATATGAAGCCGTGGCTTTGGAAAAAAAAGGACACACAAGGACTGTAACTGTGAAGGGTATTTTTTTACATTTAGTTTTCATCTGAATAACCAGACAAGCTACTGACTGTGATAGCACCTTTTAAAACACCAATAAACATGTGTTGCAAACATGCAAGTATATGTGGGTGAAACAAAGACCAATTGTGATGCAGAAACTGCCTCTGGAAAGGTTTTTGAACATGCTCTCTCTACTATGTTAAGTTTGTGTGAGCCCAGAGGGCATATCCTCTGGCTCACTTTCACATACAAGGACATTTCCCTCTGATTTCTGAAGCTTACCACCTTCTTGTGTAGTCATAGTCTGAGGGGCTACATACAAATCAGACAACTCAGGCCTGCATATTGCCTTCTGCAACATCCTCAAAAATCCATTTCTGCTATTGGCAGGACATCGATTCCGTGTGAATGAATGGTGAACCAGGCGGGGACAGGAGATGATGTGGTGTGAGATGGTTATGCAGCAGACACACATACACACACACGCACACACACACACACACACACATACACACCACAGAACTGGTTGATAAGTGTCTGCAAGCCATGTGTGCCCTGTTCATTGCAGCACCATTAATCCAATACAATATGTCTGCTTAATGCTGTGTGCCATGAGGAGAGGCAACACTTATCATCTTTAATGTCTCTGGTAGGACATGACTTGGGAGGATTGTTCCCAAAAAAAGGAAGGATGTAATCACGCTTCACTTTCAGAGTGTAGTTTAAAGGATCATTTCATCCACATTATAAAGAAACATATTTTCTCTGCAAAAAATTTTGAGGTATCAATCTGCAGCTGTTAAAGTGCAGTTAGAAGAGGGACATTGTAATTTCAAGAACTTAAGTTCCAGGCCAAATCAGAACAAGGATTATTTTGAATCAGTTCAGGTGGGGTTCAGTTGCAGGGCTGCATTTCTGTAAGCAGTATTTGGATTGGGCTGAGCAGATTCACTGTAAGAGCTGATCATCTGATGAAAAATGTGGATTATTGTGGTAAAACAAAAGCACTAAATTCACTTAGGTTAGCTAAACTCTCTTGGTAGCTATGGCTCTGTTGGACAATAATCAGAACTAAGATCATAACTAATTTATAAAAGTCTAACTGAGAGGCACACTCAGGAGCACCCAGAAAACATTAGCATGGAGTATAAACAGTATATCATACGTAACACAACCCTATCATGAGACAAGAACTGCATTTTTGGACAATTCCATGCTGAGTTCAATGAGAACACTTTCTCTTAAAAACCATTGCCACGGTTTTTCAAGTTCCTGCTTTTCTATTATGTCTGTGCATAGAAACTGCTGTATGGTTAAAGTTAGGGAAAGGTCATGGTTATGGCAAACAAAATAAAGACTGGATAGGGTTAGGCAACTAAAACACTTGGTTTAAGTGACTTTAATCTATATTTTTATTTTGATTCATATAGTTCATTGAATTAATTTAATGTTAAAACAAAGTGACCAAGTAAAAGTGATTGTGAATTAACCTACAGCGAATTATCACCCAAATTTGCAGATCATCTAAGCTTTACAGAGCTTTATAGCTTATTGTTTCACCTCATTATTTGTCTGTCTGGCCCACAACTTTACTGTTCTGATTAAAAAAAAAAACATTAAAAACTCATTGTACGCTACCTAGTCTGCACCAAACAACAGACAGACACAGTTAGCTACTAGTCTGTGAATATAGTGGAGCGAAAACTTGTTAGAGACCAAAATCAGAGCTAAGAGAGAGTGAATATTTGACTTTCAGGTGGGCAGAAAAATTACTTACAAATGAATGATAATGTTGCTCTGTAACTATTGAATGTGTAAATAAGCAGTTGTTTGCTAACAAGTGAGTTGATTAGCTGGGGAATCACCTAATATGGGTCTTCCTATAGGGATACTGGGCAAGGGCAACAGGCAAAGTTAATAACTGGACTTGATCCAAAATCATTGGCTAGAACCTGATACTGGTGCTAGCCTTGCTCTCTGATGTACACAGATGGAGCACCAAGTAAACTGCCAGGATCAGCACCTTTGAGGGGGTCTCTGCTGCAGTCTACACTGTGAGATTTTAAATGGTAAATGGTAAATGGACTGCACTTATATAGTGTGTTTCTAGTCTTTTTTACCACTCAAAGCACTTTTAAACTACTATCACATTCACCCATTCACACACATATTCACACAGCGCATTTATTCTACACATTGATGGGCAACTACACACCTACATATTCATGCACCGATGACACACACATCCGGGGCAATTCGGGTTCAGGATCTTGCCCAAGGACACTTTGACATGCGGACTGGAGGAACCGGGGATCGAACCAACACCCTTCCGACCGCTCTACCACCTGAGCCACAGCTGCCCCAATATGGTGCTCAATTAGAATTTAATTATTGTGACTAACACTTTAAAAATTGATCTGATGGTAAAAATAAAGGTCTTCCTGCTAAGTTCTGCTGAATGATATATCAATTATAATCAAAAATTAGATAAACAAAATATTTTTTCACTTCAACGAATCTATTTTTATTAAGCACATTACAATTAAAAACATGGATACAATTAAAATACCTTATTAGGATTCACATAGATAAAAAGGTGGCAATACTGAGATGAGGTAGATTTGCCCTCAGGAAATAGTTACATGCTCCAGCTACGGAGGGAGAATAAATGAGGCAGAATGAGGAGTCGCTGTAATCACCACAGATGGGTCATTATCAGCATATGACTGTCTTAAAACCAACATGTTTATATTTAACACATTTGTTCTCGACACATGAAGCAACATGTGCCAAAAGGAAAGATTTGCCTAAACTTGACAGAAAAATGACACTTCTGTTTTGGTAGTATTTGACACTAATTCTATATTTCTTAACTCTTGGATCTTAATTTGATGTAGCTTATGGATGTTTTTCCTTGTGATAACATTATTCACCTCTAAAGTCACAATCTGCCCACTTAACTCCCTCATGGCAGCATCCTCTGCTGTGAACTAGAGAGCAGCCAGCTGTTGTAGTAGCCTGTGACCATTTATACATCCCTTTGTGCTACTAAGTGCTCATCAGCAATCACCATAACCTCCAGTCGTTAGACGCAAAGAGCTGCAGGGCCAATATCAAAGAGACGAACTTCCAGTTTGTATTCCCACCAGTCTCACTCATTGCTGTCACCTGCAACGCTCTGGATTCTCACTGAGACAAAATTATACAATTAAACATGGTGTCTCTTTTTGCAAAGCATTTAAATATTCATGACTCAGACCGGGCTGCATGTTTCACGGTACAAGGGATTCTCCGGCTTGCCCTCAGCTTGTCTGGTGCACACACAATAAATGCAGAGTCCTCATATCATTCTGTAGAGATGCAAGAACAGTTGCAAAATGCACCCAGATAGAGATATTTCATGTTCCTATGTGGGCTGATCAGGTCTTTGTTGCCGTTTAACAATAAGTCATAGAATATGCTGTCCCTGAAACTGCACTTAATTGGAAGCATATCAATATGTTCCAATTACTGGAAGAGCCTGTGGAGGCCCAAGAGGACTGAATCTAAACAGGTTCATCATAGGTAAAATAATTCAGTGTTATTGGCTGAATTAAGTGATTTGCTTTCCCTGGAGGAAGGCTGCTGATTAAATCTGCATCAGGAGAAAAAACTACCAGAAAATGTGGCTTCGAACAGATATAAGAGAGCCGCCGAATAAAATAACTGTATTAGGCTACAGACTGTTTAATTAAAGCCGGCCATATGGTGGAAAATAACAAATATGGAGAAAGACAGTCACAACATTATCCCCCATCCCTCGGTCTGGATCCTCAGCTCCTCCCCCATGCGTGCGGAGCTTCATTTGATCAAATCCTTCAAGTTGGACCACTTAGGCTCAGCCTCACTTTTTACAACACTGCATTTGGGCACGCCACTACTTGCGCAGCAGTTCCTCTTCCACAGCCGGGCGACGATAAACACCCCGGAGACGCAGCGAGAGCAGCGGGTGAAAAAGGACTTCTTGCATCCACAGCATCCTTCTCCGCTGCCAGCGATGGAGACGAGGGTCATGTTTTGCCCAAAGCGACACAGCGCGCTTCGTTTTTTGCTCTTGATGATGTTATGTTGTTTTCAGGCCGCCAAAGCTGAGATAACTTGTAGGTCATGCCAGCCCGGAAACAAGTGGCATGCACAGGAATTACTGATGAAATTGGACACTAGTGAATCCTCGGCATCAGGTTTGAAGGGAGAAGTTTTCGGACAAGAAGACGGGGCAGCAGCGAATGCCGATGCTGCAAGTGCCGAAAGTCGGCGGCTCCGTTGTGCGGCAGGGTTTGCTGAATGCGCTCCGGATCGGGCGGAACACACGGAGCCCCGTCTGAGACGGAATACAGGCAACTGGCGCGCAAAAGATGAACCTGGTGAGAGCGAGTTGGCAAAGATTAAAGTTTCTGATGTCAAAATGCGTGGTCAGCTCAGGACCGGCCATGCTGCCACCCGATACACAAAGCGCACCGAAAGGAGCGGTGCCGGTGATAAGTTCAGGTCCCCCGCCTCAGCACAAAGTCGGGACCCGGGCGAGGGGATCAGCTCGGCGGCTGGACGCAGAGTGAGGCGCTCGGAGTTGCGCTGGAGCGGAGAGGAGCGGAGAGCCGGTGGTCCGAGGCAGGAGGAGCTAAAACTTAACAGTTCGACGTTCGCTTTGACTGGGGATTCATCTCACAATCAGGCGATGGTGCACTGGTCCGGACAGAACAGCAGTGTAAGTCATTTGTTTTGTCCGCCCTAAGTATTACTGGCCATGAACGCGAATCCACAGAGGAGGGGGATGTGGCTGATGTCGTCCGCCAGATAGGCGCACCGCCCTCGGGGGGACCAAGGCTGTCTGATGCGCCGTGTAAGGCGTGTGTGTGTGTGTGTGTGTGTGTGTGTGTGTGTGAGGCAGAGAGAGGGGGAGTCCAAAATAGAGGCACAGTCGCCCATTTTTTTTTTTAATTGCTATTTCTAAGTTCATATGAGTTCCATCTGTGTTTTCAACAAAAGACATTGCGTACTTGGATTTAGTTAATAGAATCACAAGTCATTGGTCTTATTCTACATGTAAAAACGAGATTATTCGAGACATAATATTGAGACCACAAACTAAAATTAGCCCAACATGCACTTTTGGTTAGATGAATGCTATTGTTTGTCAAGTTGTAGAGGGAGAGAGTGGTCTCCGGTATAAAATGGAGAGGGAGAGGGGAGTAGAGAGGGCTTCATCTCAGGAGCTTCTTTAGTCTGAGCACCTGAATTGATTTCAGGATGAAGCTGTTCATGTTGAGTATGGACTGTCTTAGACCAGAGGGAAGGATTTTCAAGTAAACTGTAGGTTGTGGGAGAGGTTAAGAAATTTCAGCCCTCCTTACTCTTCTGAAGACAGGCCTAAAGCACCTGCAGACTGGACCTGAAAGGTGGCCTCTTGCTAGAAACTTTTTGGTTGTTGGCCTTAGATCCTTTAATGAGGCAGGAGTGAGAAAATAAGGGGTTTGTTAGTGTGGCAAGAGTCCTCATGGAGTAGGGAGGACATTTACAAGTGCTTTAGCCTTGAGAGCAGGCAGTAAGTTTTCAATTATTGTCGTGTATTTGTGTACAATTTGCGAGTGGAGCGAACATCCAAATTTGATGACGGGCAGCAGCTGCACCAGGGCAGGTTATCAAAGCAAAATACCTTCAGCATGTCCATATAGCTACAGAAAATCCGATATCTTGTCAGATTTGCTTATATTTCTTAAAGACAGATTCTGGAAAAAAAAAATATTGTAGGCAGCAGTTAATAATTAATTACATTATTGAAAATGGTAATCATAATTTCCCAGAGGCCAAGGGGACATCTTAACTTACCTCTTTTGTTCAGCCAACCTTCTAAAATCCAAAGATACAGCTGCAGATTATTTTTCTGTTTTACCATCATCTCTTTGTCCAGAAACTTGCTGTAAGTATGGTATTGGTGCTAAAAATTTCAGACGATGCAGCCCTAAGGTGCACACAAATACTCAAGCGTCTCTTTTAATGAGTTTCTACATCATAAAAACTGGGCATTTTGTAACTGTGCAGAAATTTAGTTTCCATATATTTTTTGATTGATTGGTGATAATGTCAAATGAAAGTTAAACCTGATAATGCTAAACCTGAGTTTAGAGCTTACTGGCAGCTGTGATCCCTTCAATTGCATATCTTCAGCCAAGGTCACAACTGCTGGAATTTATTAAAATGTCCTCAACTTCAGGATAAATTAAATACAACATTGGAGAAAAAGGAATAAGGTTGGTGTGAGAGGCCAGTCAGTGAAGTCTCTGTATGTCAGAATCCCCAATTATTTGAAAACAACCTCTTTATTTTCAAGAAATCTCTGCTAGAGTCCTTGATGGAACCTCAGTCTCCTGGGAGCCATAATGTGAAGTGTATTTACCTTTTAGACTATAGCTTGCAGTGCTGCTGGATGTGTTAGTCGCCACTATTTCCACGGTGCAACATTTTATTGCTTTTTTTACCAGCCGGCTTTAGCGCTGCATTTTTGTTCCGTCTTCCGAGACAACATATTCTGGATGTAGGGGAAGAAAAAGGGAAAAATAACTCCTTTGTCTCAAGTTAAAACTGAGTACCAAACAGAATCTATACAAACAAACTTTATGTATGCCATGTGATAATCTAAGCCTAAAGATCATTGCTTTAAACTTTAATTAACATTGGGAGAAAAAAGCACAGTCTAAATGTATTAATTTGCTGTGAATACTGATATCCTGACATGACTGCTTCTTCTTCTTATACAGAGTAAAAATATAATTAGCATGGACTGAGAATCGAATGCAATAAAATATACAAAATCAACTATTTTCCTCAAAATAAAGTGAGTGTTGTCCTCAAACCGTGCTTCCATGAGTCGCTGTCCTGACTGCTCCACAGCTTTACATCTCAGTGTTACACCCACACCATTTAGCTCTGTCTTCAACAAAGGCAATTACAGTCAAACATGTATCACCGGCTCCCATGCCCTGCACTTCGCTTAGGACTGAAATTCCATCCTGTGCCTCGGGTGTTTCTGTGGGCTTGACAAACTGCTAAAAATCATGACAAAAAGTGCCCTTACAATGGATTCAAGGGAAAGGAAACTGAAAATGTCAGAAAACACTTGTAAGGATTTTTCCATTTTTCATTGTTATTTTTGCTTCTCTAGTTCTGCCAGTTTATGTTTACAAGCCCAAACAAAACAGTCATCACTATTTAGCAGCACTGTTTGATTTTGTGATGTGAATTGAGGCTACTTGTGTAAGTATGAAACAGTTTGCCCCTATTCTTTCAGTTGATGCAAACGACTTAGTCGAGGTTTGCAAGAACAGAGGATCCTGCATGAAATATGTATTATGAGTAAAAATACACATATGCAGCCGTTGAATGGACAGTACTGAATTTAGTAAATGATGGCAAAATGTCATTGTAATAAGACAGGGATGCAGACTGTAGGATGCCTGAGGTTGAACTAAGTCCATTATGCCCTTTATTTGTCTTTTTATATTAATATGGACAGAAATATGAGCAGCACTTTAAAGAAAGTGGTGGAAGAAGTAGTCAGATCCTTACATCAAGTAAAAGTACCAATACAGTGATGTAAAAATACTACATTACAAGTAAAAGGCCTACGTGGAAAATCCACCATAAGTAAAAGTATCAGCAGTAAAATGTAGTTAAAGTATTAAGAGTAAAAGTACTGGTTTGGTCCCTTTGCCTTATACATTATTACATGTGACATGATTAGATGATTAATAGTGAAGCATCAATGCATAGCAGCATGTTACTGTTGTAGCTGCTGGAGGTGGAGCTGGTTAGAACGACTTCATATACAGTGTTATAAACAGGGACACCAGATAAAGCTGAGGGGTCGTGAGATGATTCATGGCAGGAGAAAGAAGAAAAAACAAGGTTCTGATACTGAATCAGATTTTTGAATTCTTTGTGGGATATTGGGTCATTTGAACATTTATTTAAATGAAACTATGAGAGACCACTATTTAGTGGAGCTGTCACCAACTCCTAGACACTGGAAATGTGAAGTCTAAAAGGTTGGAAACCACTAATGGAATCTATAGCAACGTGTTGCATTTGAACGCCTGTGATATTATCCATTGTGTAAAATCTTCATCTAAAAGTTAACTAATAGTTAAAGCTGTCAAATATATGTAGTTGAGTAGAAAGTACAATATTTCACTCTAAAATGTATTTGAATGGAAGCATAAAATAGCTGAAAATATACATCAAATTAAGTACATGGGTGAATGTACTTAGTAGCTTTCATCCCTGGTTCAGATCTCACTTTGGGCAAGGTTTTCACTGTAAGTCCATAATCTGAGCATGACCCGAGTTTAGTACCAGTTCAAGCAATGATCTAAAGCTTAACCTTCTCTAAAATCGACGCACCCTTGAATAAAATGTGACATGTGGCTACAGTGTTTCAACAAAATATTTTTAATTAATTCCAAGATTTACTTTGTAATTGGGTTAGAATCTGTTTTTAGTGTATTTACTTTCTCTTAACCTTTCCTTTGTGGTAGTGGTTATTCATTTTTATCTAGAAAGACATTTGACAGCTGTCAGAAATCTGGCGTTGAGCTGTGTAGATGGACAGCACAGTAGTGACGGATCTGATAACTCAGATTGTGGCAACATCGATCGAACATAAAAAAGTTCTAACAGTTATGACTACTTAGACTGTCTTACAAGTTTAGACAGAGGCCTAGGTTAGCAAAACTTATTTTGCAGAGAAAATAATTTATTTGCCAAACTCTCCATTATGAATAAGGTCTGACTACACATTGTTCTTACTCGATCTGAGCTAAGAAGAAGCTACCAACCAGCTCCCATCTACAACCATGGGAACAGAGAGACAAATAGTACTGATCAAACAAACCTGCTGAGTTCTTGGTACTGGCAGAGCAGCATTAAGATTCTGAGAAAAAGGTTACAGGCAATGAGGATTCTCACTGTGGGACCTGTGGCATATTGCTGAGATGGATGTACAACATGCACCGGGACAGCATTATTTACATTATGAAATGTCAGGCATTAAGTACTTTGGTCTGTCAGTCAGATGGATTCAGGCTGACATATTGTCCATCAGTCTAAGAAGCTTACTCTTGAGATTCCAGAGACATAGGACATGTCCAACAAAAGCAAACAGGAGCAGGTAAATTATAAAATGAAAACCTGCGGAGACAAGTAGTTCGCTTGGACACATGTAATGTATCAAAAGATTTTGTTAGATAGTGAGGAGTCATTCACATGAGACTCTTTTAAGTGTGAGAAACTCATTCACATATGGTGTCTCATTTGACAGTCTCTCACTACCTCTCTAGTTGTTGAGGGAATCTATCAATGGTTACGTGAGAATTCTCATAGCCATGGCAACACCCGGTTTACCCCTAGTCCCAAGATTTGTGTCATGGAAGTCACATCCCTGCTGCTCCCTGATATTCTCTCTACACCAAATATACAGCCTTCATAATTTGCTAATTTGCTGACATTTCAGCGCCATCGATGCCACATGGAGATGTGGTGTGAGCAATATATTGAAAACAGCCTGCTCATCAAAGTTAGCAGAAGTCAAACGTCATTTTAAACAGCTACACAGACAAGAGTTGTGCAGCAGTGAAAGATGGTTAGGTTAGAGGTAAGTACGACTCACCCGTTCACACGGTACAGTATTATATCATTGTTGATGGCGTTTGTAACATTTAACAATACGCATGAAACCAGTTCTTATTGAAAAAGGACACGGCTTTTAAGGTTGTGTAAAAATTTGGTTAATGTTCAAATTCTTTCAAACTAATGACATTCCCATCAACCTTCACTGGACTTTGTGTTTCTCCTAATTAGCAAATGTTAGCATGCTAACGTGCAAAATTAAGATGGTAAACATGGTCAACAGAAAACAAGTGTTGCTGTACATTTCAGCGCTGCTAGCAAGGATGTAGGCTGGACGCTTAATCTTAGACTAAACAAAAATAACGGAGGAAAAATTAAATGCAGCTCAGTAAAAAAAAATAACATTTTGTATTTATACCTATAAATAAATTAGCGATTTGTGTCCTTGACCTGCAAAAGAAGCCCTAAAACATAAATGTAATGACAAGAACCACCATTCGTCACTCTTAACATAACTATAATGGATAAAGGAAATGAGAGCTTGAACCTGAAAACATTATATTGTACTTTTTGGAGATCATGTTTAGCACTGAAATTCCAGTGAAATAAAAAACGGTTAATCAAACTGAATCTTGGAATATAATCCATTTTTCGGGCTATATTTGCACTGCTTTGATGGTTGCTTTGAGGGAATAGCTCTTACTGAGATCTGATTTATAAAGCCAGTTCTTCTATAGTGCTATTTGGTCTGCCTATTCCATACCAACACTGCAGTAAAACAAATTAACATTTTTGTATAGCTTTACAAACTATTTCACAGGAAAAGAAATATATATATTTTGTGAAAGTTGAGAGAAGAATGAAAAGAGAAGAAAAACTCAATAATTTATCAATCAGTACTATATATGTATTTATTTCGAGGATGAAAAGGGAGTTTCAATAATGTTATTTAAATTGTGCAAACACTGGGGATTACATTTTTTTTAAATATACTTAATCATATTGCGCATTTGTGCTTTTTTTTCTCCTTTCTTTCTACCCATACTTCATTGTGCTCCTTCTGCTGTGGTTGCAAGAAGCCCTTGTCTACTGTAAACCAGAATTTTCTCATAGCAAACACAAAAAACTATGGATGTTGGTACAAAATTTCATCAGTTTTACTTTTAAAAATGTTTAGGAAAAATTGAAACGTCTGAAAAATAATATGCCTTTACTACCCTCTTAACTCTCAGTTATTGATGAGAGTTTTTTTATCCAGCGCAACACCAGGCTTGGTGAAGTCCTACTCATGTTTATTTGTTCATTTCTAAGAACCCAGACCATTTTCTCACATGCATCTTGTGTCTTGGCCCACTCATTTTGTGTGATGCTGCAATTACAATGTGAGTCTTCAAATCAGGGGGAGTCAGGGGGAGTGCACTTTTAGACCTGTTACTTAGCACATCCTGCTGAGAGGAGAGAATTAAAATAATGAAACAAAAAAAACAAAACAGAAAAGACACATCAAATCAACAAATATCACTGAAGCTACTGCGTGGGCTAAGCGATCCCTCGGGTACGTGCCTGGGAGTGATCAGGCTGGCGAATGCTGTCACACTCTGCTGAGCAGTGTTTACTTGTCATCAGGCCACATATGCCCATAAAAAAAACTAGGTTCCCAGTCCTTCTCTTCCTCTCTTAAACAACAATCCCATGTGATTCCCTCACAAATAAGTCATTATTTCCCTTAGTCTAAAGTTATATGCTGTAAAACTCTCTAGAGATGTCAGTTTTCCTTTGGGCACGCTCTGGACAAAAAATATAGACTATACACATGGGCAGAACCGTATGTTGGGGGTCTTGCAGCCAAGCCTATGACATCTCAGGAACACACACTTTATTTCAGTAAGTACCCTTAGGTTCTCCTGAGAGTTTTATTCTTATTACTTCCACCTATATGTTTCTCTCTCTTCAGTTCTTTTTCACTCAAGAATTGACATTATTTCCGCTTGTGTTTTTACAGGCTACTCAATTGGCCCCTTCAATTTATAGAAAGTGAGGAGTATTTGCCTTGTAACCAACATAAATTTAGTCACACAGACCTTAGCAACGAAATCATCATACAAGAGGCTGGTGTTTTATAGACCATTGTTCCTTGTTTTATTCCTTTAATAAAATATATACTGTAATTATCTGCAACTTGTGAATCCATATCCATGTATAATCACATTTTGTTTGTTGAGAAGGCAGAAATACATTTTTACCAGTCACGTAATTATTGCTACATCCTAGAAATTCAATAATCAAAAGATGCCTGCAAAAATGGAACTATTGATGAATAAACATTTAAATGGAATATTCCTTCCAAACTTATTAAATGCAATGCACTAGATCTTTTAAAAAGGAAAGACCCATCATATACACATCATTGTAGAGTTGCTTTGTATAAAGGATTCAGTAGGCTTCATACAAACAAGTTCATATGAAGCTTTGTCCAAATATGTTAAAGGAGAATGTTTAAGCTTGTTTTGAATGACCGTGCTCAAAGGCAGGGCAAAATTCCTATGCCCATCTTTTTATAAATGGGGATAATAGCACACATTTTTGGGCAGTCTCTCCTCAAAGTCATACATAATGATCCACCTATTTATACACAGTGTTTGACCATCTGACAAGGGCTTTGGTTCATTTAAAGCATACTGACACTTTTAGCCACATTAGATGAACAGACACCAAACCCTGTGTTAGAGCTCTCCTGTGCTTTGCTTGCCACTTGGATTTTTTTGGTTTGAGGTTCAATCATTTTCAAATTCTGAACTTGTTTTATGCTGACCTTTCATTGGACATGTAATTAGATGACAGCTGCCTTTGACATAAACTAGGTGAGTAAAGATAGATGAAAAGCTCAGTCTCATTCTGGAGATATAGCAGACAGCCCCGACTGCAGATTTTCAGTCTGAGGCAAACCATTCAGTTGCTGGTCACAGTGTTTATATATAATCTGCTTCCTTTGAAACATCTTCCCCCTCATAGCAATTCAGATTGACAAGGATGATTCCGCAGCAATTGCAAGGTAGTCAGAGGACTTCTTTCTGGAGGCAGACAGTCCCATCTCAACCACTGATCAGATTCAGAATTGCACGGGACATTTCTGTGGCACAAATTGAATCCCTGGCAATCTGTAAACCCCAGGAATGTGTCTGAAAGTGAAGATGAAAAAGGTGTTCAAGAACCAAGCATGCCAACTGAGAGAAGCAGATGAGCTGGCCGGTCAAGTTAATTGACCAAATCTGATATAGCATGGATACACAGAGTGGTGGAAATAGCTGAAAAAGACCTTGAATATACAAAGAAGAACTGGCAATGGATGAAGCTTTTTTCTTCATTACAAACATTGGTTGCCATATTTGATAAGCTGTCTTGTGTGTAACAAAGTAAGACTTAAGAAGAGACCCTGTTCTGCCCACTAATGCTGTTGAACATGACATAGGGAATACTTTATGTCCAAAAGTAAAAAAACAAGTGAGCCTTGCTCCTCACCCTCCACCTTTACAACAGTCCCCATACTTCCTCGGCTTGCACATGCAGATGACCCAACAAAGCAATTCACAAATACTTTAATAAATCTTTTCACATGCTATTCATTATGAGCAATGTGTTTTCCTGCTTCTTGTACAAATGCTGCTGCTTTAAAAAATACAATACTAAACTTGCGCTTTAGTTCAATTTTTCTGATTTTTTTTCCTTATCTTTCTGGTTGATAAAATTCACACAATGTTGCTTTTCAAACTGCCAAGGTTCTTTGCTGGTGAAGTGTGGGGTGCATAAGTGTGTATGTGTTCATCTACTGTTAATGGGTTTGTGTATGCTGCAGCACCAACTGCAGTACCGCTTAATAAATTACAACCTGTGATCAGTCAAACACTGAAGAATTATATGGCAAAATCAACTTTTTGGTTAACATTCACAATTTTAGATATATTAACATCATTAGAAAAGTTACAAGTAATTGTCTGCTTATAAGTATTTCTGCTTTCTGGTTACTGATATTTAAGATCTATGAAATGTGACTAAATTCATTAACCACAAGGAATTTAAAATGCTTATTTCAGAGTGTGACTAATAGTTGAGTTGGCACCTCTGTTTAGTGGAAGTGCATAATGCCAAATTAGTGCTGCAAAATCAACACAGCAAATTTTAATTAGTAAGGCAAAAGCCAGACTACAGAGTACAATCCAAAATAGACACTTAAAGCTGATCCTGCAATTATGATGTGTGTTGATGGAAAGACAATACAGACACAGTGAGTCTTTGTGGAGAGGTTGATCAGATATACAGCTGTAACAGATAATCCCTGAAGATTGTAGAGATTCAATACAGCTGAAGGCTAGAATGCTCTTGACTGCTGGGAGTGAATCACCTGACAGCTTGAGTGTCTTACTTTGTCTACCTCTGTGGTGTGAGTTTTCTGTAAGCTAATGCTGTTGGACACCAAGTAGGCAATCTGAATTGTTTTCATTGGAAACAGAGGACATACAGAGGAAAAACAACCAACAAATTGTGAGGGGTGGTCAAACAGCTCCAAATAATCTTGTAAAAGAAAAACAAAAACAACAACAAAGTTGGAATTAAAGTTTTTGAAAAGCTTTTTTTGATTTGAAGTTTTATTGACAGTACCTTCCCAAACCTGCACTTTAAATGACATTTGACCTCACACATGTTGTATCATTTCCTGTTAGCATTAAATGGTAAAGCATGTTGATATATATTTTAATTACTAATATATTTACTAAAACATCATACTAAGATGATTAATATATAATGATAGCATACAGTATTAATATGTAAGGGTTCATAATACAATTATAGTGTCCCAGTTTCATACCAAAAGCACTGCAAGAAAATGCATTTAAAAAAAACTGATTTTTGAATGATGATTTTGATTTTAGATGATGGTAAAATATCATTGTGAATACTAAAGAAAACATATATAACTGCTAAATCTTTGGAAAAAATATTTTTTCTGTGACACCTGGTGCTGACACATGGCTTTGAAGTAGTTGTTGAGTCAGTTGTATTGCTCCACAGCCTATTACATCCTCTAGATATCATCAGTTTGTGGCAAGTGTTGGTATAAATGATGTTGCATCTCCAAGAGAATGAATAACAGAGTTATGACAATAATGAGAATTTATGAAGTAGAAAACAGTTGACTCAAAATTAAACTGCTCGTACAGTACTGCCATTTTACAAATGAGACATATATTAGTTGTTAATTCTTATAAATTGTTCAGTAGAGAAAACATGGGCAAATCAAACTGTCTCACTTTCTTATTGCGTTTTGGCATCACTTCACCTTTTTCTGCCATAAGCAATGCCCCGCAAGAGGTACCCATGTGGTTTATGACCCAGTAATACAGAAAAAGAAGTAACTTCCTGCTTTTTGGCAGGCCCCATCTGTGTATAGAGTCATCCTTGAAAAAGACACACCAGGGACAGATGAAGACATCTGGAGATACAGTACCTGCCACATCTGCTAATGTCTAAACACATTTACCTCAACTCTGTCATTACCATATGAATTACCATGTATCCCTGGGTTGATGCTTTGATCGGCCCAGCTCCTCGTGTCACAGTTCTCGAAGCCAGCATCCAGCCATCACAGCCCATTAGACAGAAGCAAAGTGAGGCTGTTGTCACTGCAGCTACACTACCAGCGCTGGATCATATTTGGAAAAAATCCATCCGCTCTAAGCAGCTCAGAAACATGCTGAGAGAATGCAACATATCTACAAGACAGTGTATGCTGTAAATTCTCAAATAATGGTTGCATGTATCTAAGTAGTCTTTTGGCTGTGGCTGGCACAGTCAAATAGTGGAGCGGCTAAAAACAGGAGAGCAGCTAAAAAAAAATGAGCGTGGATGGAATTGCCTGTACTATAACACAGTTATAAAACACAGCATTATGTAAATTTCCTCAGTACAATTTCTAACAGTCCAACAACAGGGCTCTGTCATACTCATCACTTTGGTGATCAAAATTTTTCTTTTCAAAAGAATTACTGCTTTTATTTATTAATTAATAGCACTTGGTTCTACTTTGTCATTCTTTGATCAATATTAAGCTACCATAAAATAATAAAATAAAACTTGACATGACCTTCAGATGTTTCACATTAAAATCCTATCAGGAAAGGAAGTGATTTTATGTTCTTTGAACCATTTGAAGGCTTTTTAATGTGAAACATTGGAGACGGGAGTGTTGTTCCAAATTCTTTATCTTAAACTTGATGCCAATCATTCTGCTATCTTTTTTATTTTTTTTTCTATTCTTTCTCATCTGCTAGTTGGCTAGTTGGCTAGTTGCTGATTGGTTGCAGGCAGCCAACTGACCAGTGCACTGACAACACATGGTCCAGCCACCATGTGTTGTCTCGGTACTGTCAATGTACTGGATGTGAAAAAAACTGTTCAGAAGACCACAAAGTAATCACTGGAATCGGGATGGGACAGAAGTCATCTCCCAGGACTGGAATGGGACAGGAATATTTTTGTGGTGGTGGGATAGGACAGGAGTCCACTTCTGTCTCACCCTCCAAAGCAAAGTAAAATGGAGTTCAAATAATCAGGGAAAGAAAACAGTGTTTCTGTAAACTCAGCAAAAGTGGTGAGTATGACATCGTATTACTATTATTATACAGATGGAATTAATGCTTTGTAAATATGAATTATATTAAGTTGAATTTATCAAGTCAGATAATGATAATGATATACACTCAGCTGACAGTTTAATTTACTGTAGGTACACCTAAAACAGTCTAATACAAAATTCCTGCAATAAATCCTACATTCACGAAGGTCATGATGTTGAGTTTTTCTTGAAACATTGAGAAAATAAAAGCCCTAGCCACTAATTTAGAGGTTACATGATGCCTATCTTAAGTTAGACCCAGTGGATTGGTAATCAAAATCATTTTAATTTTCTTTTATTCTTCATCTTTCTTAAGTGTTGACAGTAACTAAGCAATAATTGTTTTTAGTTGTAATTTCAATATAAATCAGTGGACCACAGATGGCTGGAAGAGACTGGCGGACTGTTTGACTACATCAGGCGTTAATATCTAGTATTTCAGGTCTTCTTGTTGAACATCAGGATTACAGGGATCTAATTAATTCATCCACTTCATGGTTAGTCAGTCCAGGGGCCAGCGTGGACCTTATGAAGCAGGACTCTATAATACACGGAATTCTTCCCAGGGCTGAAAAGGAGCGAAAAGAAATCAGCCTTCTCCAGGTTAAAAAAAAAACAAATATTAAAAAAAAAATGTGGCCGTCATGCCTAATTGAGTGCTATCTCTCTGCATCATACCTTTCATACTTCTCTCTGTCGAGGTAAAGCACAGAGGGTCGAAAGAAATCTTGAGTTCATCTGTGTGAGATAAGGTGATACTCCATGCGATTATCATTGTGTGCGCGATGGTAGGCACTTCACATCTTTGACTCACCACTTGCCCGTGATGGTGCAGTGTGGAGGTGTGTGATAGTAGGAGGCAGATGAGAGGAGCAGCTCAGTGAATTTGAGATGCTGCCTCTAATATCCTGAGCATCTAAAGGAAATGCTGACTAGTGACTAAGGTTAGCTGTTACAACACAGAAGTCCACACTTATCTTAGTGTTACCTGCATCAAATCACACCCTGTCTACATGACACGTGATTTTTCAAGATGGCAGTGTTTCTGATTGCATCAGTTTACAGGCATTGGTGAACTCATTTTGCAGTACCAAAATTATTTAGCGCAAATCTTACTTTTGTAGTTGAAAGCCCTCTCTGTTAGACATGTTGTCAGCAGCATTAAGCTCCTAAAAACACACAGATATTAACTGTTGGATTTGTCCGATGATAATTTTCTTAATGTCAGCTAATCCCATAGAAGATCAAAACCGACAATTAATTGATTCTGCAAGTGAGTTTTCGAGCATGTGTGTAACCAAAACCTGACTAACCTTCTTCCTCAGTACCACAGAGCTTCATTGTTTCCTGAAAAAAACTATTAAAGTCAAATCATATCAAACAAATTAAATAACATTAAAACAGATCAGTGAACAATCATGGAAAAATACACCCCTTTAGTGGCTGATATTTTCCTTCATACCATGAGTATGGGCACTGTACTTATTTTGAATGTTTCCCGTAGTAAGGCATTGTATAATGTATAATGTATAATGCCTTACTATCAGAAAAACTCAGTAGCCCACAAAATTCTGGCTAAAAGCCTAAAAATAGGCCCAGACAAATACACTATTAACTCATTTACAAAAAAAAGAAAAAGAAAATAACTACATTGTTAAACTTTCTTATTTTATTTTATTTTTTTTAAATTAAAAACTATATTTTTGTGACGTGTGGTAAAATGTGAAATGTCTTTAGTAGGAACAAATGGCTTTGGGCTGAGTGCTACATCAGACAGGGTAGGAATGTTAGAAAGTAATGAGAAATGGGTATTTTTTTGTTTGTTTTTAGGGGATTTCTTGGAAGTAACAAACCTGAGGAATATCACCATGTTATCCTTAATGTTCTCTCAAAAAGGCAGTTTAAGCAGATTCTTGTTGATGTTTCATTAAAACCTTTAAACTAACTTTAGCTGATTCCAAATACAGTCAGAAGTGTTAAAAGATAATTAGATCTTTTTTTGTTATCTGATGTTGTACATCAGTAGCTTTTTAATGTTTTTGCTGTTTTATGTCATGTTTTGATTCTAATAAATTATCAGTTTCTCACCAAACCCTTAATAAAAAGCTACACACAAAGTGGCACCTTTCATATCTCTCACTGGCAGAAAAAAACAGGGACAGTATTTGCCTTATGTACATTCTATTTTAGTTAGTTTAAATTTGTGGTTGCAAATTAAGCGTTAACTGCATTTTCTGATCTTTGGGCCATAACTGCTACAATGCCCTCATCTAGGGATGGGATTCAAATTTCTGAAAAATATTTCTCTTTCAGCTACATGATTTTGTGAGTGTGAGATGCATATTAAGCTCCAGCAGAGCTGCCCTTTGAACTTCCTTTGCTCCATTTGGTAACCTTCCAGCCAAAGGGCCTCCATGCTGAATAGGGCCCTTCCAAATCAAAGTGATATCTTTGCATATTTGGAAAACTGCCATGGCATGTGTTGCCAGCTTTACCAGGTGCCCGTGGCTCCGTTGTAGGTGCTGGAGTCAGGTAGAGCTCTTCAGACCAGATGGCCCTTCCACGGGGCTACATCACTCAGCCCTCCCCCTGTACCCTTCTGGAGACCACAAGCCATGAAAAAGAATTCTTAAAATCCAGAGATGCCATACTGTAACTATAGAAACTGTACTGTATGCCCCTTACCATGCAAAATTGATATTAGATATACTGCCCAGTATACATTTGTGTAAAATCAATATCAGATGTATGGAAGTTCTCTGATCATAGATCCTTCTCACAGCATATTAAAGTCCACCCAGGTTTGAAATGAAATGACAGCCATTCTTCATACACTGTGGCTAATCAAGACAGATTTAGATTCAGTGTCCATCAGTGCAGTCTATAGAGCCACTGGCCATGTAGCCCTTTTCCAACAGTTCTCCCTGTGCTTGATTGCTGTAAATCAAGAAAGGAACAATCAATGGTCAAATGACAGACTGCTCTGCAGCATAGCACACTGAGGGAAGTTGGGGCTAAAAATGATCTGGTCACTCTATCCACACTAGGCCTGTGCAAGGTCAAGGTTACAGACATAGTATGAGTGTATCTACTCGCTTCAGAAAGCAGCAGCAGTGTTGTCTGTCTTTGGATGGAGACTGTGAGCTCAGATAGCAACTTAAATGGTTGTTAATACAAATATATAAGATTTTTGAAGCTGATAAAAAATGTTATTAGTCTCCAAATGGACTAACTAAAATATCTGGCTTTTTTGAGCTAATATCTCCAGCTGATTTCAAATACAATCAGAAGTGTTAAAAGATAACTAGATCCGTTTTTTCAATATCTGATGTTTTACATCAGTAGCTTTTAATATTTGTGCTGTTTTGTGTCATATTTTGACTCTCATAAATTAGCAGTTTCTCACCAAATACAACATTCAATATTCATTAAGTCAACCCTTAATAACAATCCAGTACCCACAACATGGCATCTTTCATATTTTTCAGTGGCAGAGAAAAAGACAGGAACAGTATTTGCTTTGTGTGGGGGTACTTCCTTACATCTCCCTCCTTCCACTGTTTCTTTTCCCGTCTCACTCTCTGCTGTCAGATGTTGACTGAATCAGGTTAGAGATGGGAGGTGCAGAAACAGGAGCATTGCTGATGAAAATGACAATGTATCTGCCCTGTTGATATTGAGATGCACAAATGTGCCTCCATCCCCAGGAAAACACGAGCTTATGTAAGCTGTGAGAAAAAAGGAGAGAAACCTGTGTCATGTGCAGGTATGCAGGAGTAATTGGAAAAGGAAAGACATTTTAACAGGGCTTAGAAGCTAACAAGCAATAACTACTGAAATATTCATGTAAGTCAGAGAGATTCATAATCTACAACAGTTAGAAAATCCAATGATATTGTTATACACATGTTTTCTGATTTATAGGCAGCACAGAGACAGAAAAAGCAATAAAGTGCTTTGTAGATAGTAGCGTGATGACAGAACGCTCCGCAGGTTTTATTTGATATGACAGTGACATTTACTGATTTGTTATTCAAATAAAGTCTGCCACGAAGAGCATAGATAGTCCTGACATTAAGAAGCCATATCTGTCCGCCTGTTGTTGGCATTGTTGGAGTCTGACACATTCCTTTACCTGTTTTTCCATAGTGTGCTGACCTTATACTTGAATCCGACTTCATTACTTGTATCACCACCGAGAATAACATGATAATTATGTGCGATGCAATGCAGATGATGCGAATAGCAATAGAGTTTACACTGGTGTTAAATATTAGTGGACAAATCAGCTATTATCTGCTTTCCTCCGGAGCAATGCTTTTTGAAATAATTAACACTCATGGTCAAAAAACCCTGTGTTCATCCATTTTATCCTATTCAGGGTTTCAGAGAGTGGTCATGACTGACGACAGATGACCACAGAACAATAACAATTTATTTACCAAAATTTTCTAATCCAATAACAAAAGATGAAAAACTACATATTGTAAAGGAAAAAAAAATATAATTTACGCACTTATACTTTAATTTGATTAATTAAAAAATTCTAACAGATATTCTAAACCCCCACTTTGTGATTTGTTCCAAGTCCATCATTAGATTTTTAGCACTTTTGGACAAGTTTTGAATCAACACTTTGACCAAAGCGTAATTTTCACATTTTACTCATTGCAGATTTAAACTTAATAGAGCTAAAGGTTTGCAACAAAGGCTTGTTAAGATCCTTCAACCCACAATAACAGATTCTGTAGCCACTTTTAGCCAAGTTTGTATGGACAGTTTTTAACAAAAAGTTGCTAATTTACACATTCAGTATACAACATATTCACTGTCTTTTAGCTCCAAACTTCCAGCACCAAAAACACAAAAGTAGCATCTAGCTGGTGAATAGAGTGGACCATTCAGCAGTTAAAGAGCTAGATGTTTCTCTCAGAAGTTGGTAAAGATGAAACAAAGTGAAAAGGAGAATGAATATAGGACTTAACACTAATTAGGTGGACAAATCAAGACCCCAAATAGGCTAAATGCCAATATTGGTAACATGTCTGCTGGATTTATAAACAGGCTATTATTTACCATAGCAGCTTCATAAAATGATAAGATGTCAAATACTTTTAGCTTGTTATGGAGCTCTCAAGTGGCAAAAAATATGTGTATGCAGCTTTAATCTTTTTAACTGATGATTTGATTAGATTTTACTGACTTCAATGTCAACCGAATAGGCAAGATTCCAAGAAAAATAACAAAAGAAGACAATATTAAACATGGAGGCATCTTACTTTGGCTTATTTTTTTTTAATGAAAAAAAAGTTTAAAAATGAGTTATTCAACAAATAAAATCAATTAAAATATTTTTTTAGTAGCAAAACTAAAGCCAAGCACCAAGCCTCAATACCTCCTTCAGGGTCAACCTTGTGCACTGAAATAACTGTAAAAAGATAGTCACTACTAAGTAAATTCAATCCGCTTAGTCACATTTTACAGCTTTTCAAAATAAATTCTAAACACGTATTCATTCATTGAAGACTAAAAAGGTCCTCATTATACATCTGAAAACAAAATTACAGTACATTAGTTCATTCATTTCTGCAGGATAAAGTTGAAGCTGGCCTTGAAGATACTCCCAGATCTCTTTAGCAGCAGCGTTGACTCATAGAAAGGTTTCTTCCCTCAGCAAGCAACTGAACAAAGTCTAGACTTATTTGAAGCTGTCTAGTTTTATCTTAGGGAGACTTTTTTTTCTGTTATCTTGGCTAGACTTTTTTCTGTTTATATGTATGCAAGAGATTCCATTTCTCCACCCGGGATTCTAAAATATTGCTGGTTTGAGCACTTTTATTTCATCTCATGGTGGGAAATTTGCAGCTTTTCTTAAAAGTGCCTGTTTCAGTGCCACCAAGGTAAGTGGGATGTCTTTGTTTCTTCAGGTTGTTGCTCTTTTTTCTAAAACTTGACTGCTGGAATTCCTTAAGCTTGACATTGTGATGGGGCAGCTGTGTAGAAAAAAAGTATTGTGCCTAATGAGATTTCCTTGTCTTTTTCCCCTCGCCTGGGGGCTTCAAGAGCCTTGCTCGGTTCAAGTGAAGGTCTTATTACCGTATTCCTCAATTGAAGGACTTTTTCAGATTCACACCTCAAGCAAATTCCAGCCTGTTTGATCCTACTGCACTGCACTGATGAGTTGATCTGAGGGAAAAAAAAATAATTAAAAAGGGCTTTACTCAGATGATGAGAGATGGAGGCAGACTGTGTCCACCAGCACTTTGCAGGTTATGATTGCAGGAGAAAACGAGGATCAGGTCAGAATGATGTAGTCATTGGGTCATTAGATGGAATAAGGAATTTTCTGTCTCGCCAACCAGAATCCATATGGAAAATGACAGCAGTTTTAATTAGTAGACCTCTCAATGACAGATGGCAGTGTCTTGCTATGTTGATGATAACCAAAAGGTATGTTTTTAAAACTTCCCAAGGTTTCATTTGTTTTCTAATAAAGTCTCAGTTTTTGGTGCACTTGGTGCATTTTTATTTTGACTTCTGGCTGTTTCATGGAGCACAAAGACAATGAGCACAGCTTTATACATTCAGGTACATTTCTTCTTCTCTTTTTCTCAGTGTGCAGTGTTTACATATTCAGACTGTATAACCCAAGATAACTTGAGCCTCTGCAAGTCATCATGTTAATAACAGATATCTCCAGAATCCATGAGGGTGTTGAACTTGGCTAATGGAATTCACAGGGGAGGAGAATTGAAGCAGTTTTTTCATTACCATCAATCATGAAATGGTTAATTTTGATGATTAATGTTGGCTTTAGTTTCCTTTGCTATTTATGTCTTTATACACTTATTTAGCTCATAGGGATGGTTCTAACTAAAGCAGTGTCACAGCAAGGATAAATCAAGGCTGTTTTTTCATAGAAATTAATTTAGCAGAAATGAATGTGTATGCATAATGAGATGTCTTCATTAACAGGGAGTGATTTAAGACTTAATGATGAATAGAAATGTAATGTTTGTTTTAAAAGATTGTATATTGGGATGGGTAAGTAATGTTTGAAAATCGCTGAATTCTCAGACCTCTGAAAGTTGGTTTCCATCCACCCACTTGTATGGGCATTCTCAATTTACGATTAAAGAAAACCTGAGTGGAAAAACTCCTCAAAAAATATTGCAAAAAGTTTTTGCACTTAGCTGAGGTGGAAAAGTTGGTATATTAATAAAAGCAAAATGTTACTAAGTGCATAGGAAATAGACAAATCATGATTTATTACAGGAAGCACATGACATTCACTGAGTCTTCCACTCTACTAAGAGACAGAAAATAGCAGCAAAAACATCACATCTTTGTGGAGCATTGATGAGAATATTAAATTCTTTTAATTAATACACTAAACAAACATAAATGCTACATTACCATCAGCTTTCCTTATATTTATAATTTTGTCCATTTACTTCTGAGCCTCTGAAAATTCGGGACTAGGTATAAAAATGGCTGTAGTTCCTAACAGTTAATGTAAACTTTTTGTGAAACCCCTTTAATTAAAACTGAAAGTCTAAACTTCAATCACATCTTGATTCATTCTTTTCAAATGCGTTATAGCTGTGTGCAGAGGCAAAATTGAAAAAGTTGTGTTACTGTCCTGTGCCTTTATGAGATGTATGTATGAATGTATTAATGTATTTCTGGCATACCTGCTACTCGAAACCTGGTATATGAGGAAATAAACAGAATGTGTAGCAGTCACTTCTCACTCCTTATTACCGGCAGCAGATCTTAGTGAACGCCAGGTTCCTTAAATTATGTTAGAATGATCGACAGCCTGGCCTTGGCATATTTAAGTGACAACATTCAATGTGTGAGAAAGTGGAACTTAGTTGATATAGAATAATGTGGTGTGAATTATGCATTAAGGCACTCTACCTGAACTCTCTGTCACCTTGTCAATGTTGTTTCACTGTAATTACAGTGTTATAACTATATTTCAAAGGTGCGCCCTGAAACACTAATGTTTTTAATACATGTTTTATTATCAGGTGTAAATTGAGAGACTTACATAGGAAAGAGCAGCTGTTGTGATCCATCATCAAAAACTTCTTTAAAAGAAACTAGCTCTATCTCGCAGAAGCAGAGAAGTGTGATTAGCAGCACCTTGTTTTGATTTGCAATTAGACATTGTGTGTGACAAATTGGGAAATTGGATGAAACGGAGAACGGGCGATTTGCAGTCTAACTCTATTTAGCCGCAAATTGAACAGACATCTGTTTTCTTTTTCTTTATATCGGCATGTTGCTGTTTTTTCTCCCCTTTCCCTGTGTGGGGGTGATAATCCAGCTCTTTCCTGTCATTTGAATAGCATGTTTGCACTGATCCCTGCAGTGTGCAACTGTGTGATGCTTCTCTCTGATCTTCCCCCTTGAGGACCATAACTCTCTTTATAATGTCATTGGCATTTTTTATTCTGACTCCAGCCTGTCAGCTCCCAGAAGAGAGGACAGGTTGTGTATATCCATCAGTCATTATGTGTAGTCATTACATCAAACCAGACATCGCACAGGGATAGGAGTTTCAGCACTGTGATGTGCTCCATATTGTAATTTGTAATTCTTTTTTACACCTCTTTGTTGCATCCAGGGAGATTAATGTTGCACCCTAGCTTGGTTTTGAACCTTTTTTATCATTCTCATTGCACAATGATGAGTATCTTCATTAAAATCTAAAAAAAAAAAAAAAAGACTTGAATTCAATCAAAATGTGGCACATTTCAAGTCATGGTTTAATATATTGTGTCCCCAAGGGGCTTCTGCTTTTAAAATATTGAGTGATTTTTTTTTTTTTTTTTGTAGAGGTCCTGATAAAATTAAAGCTGTGTCAGTTATTCAGTGCTTATAAGCTTGTGAGGAAGCAATGTGATATTGCAGAATATGAGCTCCAAGTGAGAAAAACCAAAGCAGGCTGATTTTTCTAGAGAGCTTCACAGTATCTGAAGTCTCTTTGCACACCGGTCACACATCATTATGACATAAACGTGACTCCCGCATGTACATTTTTTTAGGTAGTGACTGATTACAGCTTACACACCGGTACTAAATACATCAAGAGTCTCTTAGCTTTCAGTAAATGTATTCTTTAAAAAAAAGACGCTTAAATTAAAATGGTGAGACTTTTAAAATAAAGGCTCTTTCCTTTAATCTATAGGTTCAGATTGGAAGATGTTTCTTTGAAAATAAGTTGGTTGAAAATAAGATATAAATCTTTTTTTTTTTATTTAATTTCAGCTTATTTTCATAAAGACAAATATAACAGTTGAAAACTGTGTCTTAGGTTTAAGGTTAAAATCACATGTCTGATAATAGAAACCGAGCTCCTCTAGAGTTTCAGTCCAGTAGAAACGGCAAAATACTAATCTTTGCATATAGTTCCACATCATATACAGCTTATGTTCCTTCCAATAGGAGGATCTGGTCTTCAGAATAAATGTAGGGGATTTTAATTTGGTATAGTCATTCTTCACATTAAAATCTTAAAATATAGTTAGAATGAGTCCATCCAGCTTTGGCATTGACATGCTGCCTACACGTTAGCACATCGAAAACAATTAATTTGAATTAATAATATATTTATATTGTAAATTGACACGATGAGAGGGTTTTTTTCTATATGATTGTCTTTTCTTTAGAAATATTTTTCACACTGATATATCTGTTCTTTTTCTTATAAAGCAACACTAATCAATATTTTATGTTAACATTGATCATACGATTATGTGTGATGTGAAGATGTCTTGTACTTACAAACTAACAGAATTACCACCACACTCTACCTCTGGCCTCAGCTTTAGTGTTTTAACGTCTTTCAGCTCATCGTTTTTTTTTTTTAACAGTCCAAAAATGTATTGTTCACCACTCTTATGAACCTTGTTTTAGATAAAGCAGGCAGCTGTTTTCAGTGACAAAGCTGTACACTACCTACCAAGCAACAAAGAGCCGATAGACAAAGTTGGTGAGGAGCTAGTGAGGCTGAAAATTAATTCAGCTGGTGAGAGTGAATATTGAACATAAACTTGTCAAGTGGCCAGAAGCTTGACTCCAAATGAGTGTTGGCCAGAAACATAAATCAAAAGCTAGATGGTAACATGTTACTTGTGACAACTTTTCAGGGTGATAATGTATCGCTGTTGACTTCCTCTGCTGCCCATTCGTCTAATGCAGCCTTACATAAGAATTTGAATGCAAGACTGTTACTTACTGGGGAGTATTTTCACATCATGGTTCTGTTGCTTTGCCACTTTGGTACTTGCACAAAATCCTGTACTTTTAAACATGTAATAGCTAATGTTTTGGCCAAATGGGCGTGGCAGAAAAAAAGCTGTGAACATGACATTCACATGTCATCAAATTTTAATTCAATATGGGCGAGTTCTTAGTGAACAGTTGCATATTTACACATGTTTACACAAAACAGTTGTGGAGCAACATTTCCATTAATTTGCAGTTGTGTGTCTGGCCATCTGATGATGTTATCTGTTATTCACTCTCTTTTAGCTCTGTTTTCGGTTTCTAAAGCCCCTCCAGAGTTGCTAAATGCTCCACTATGTTCACCAGCTTGGCTCTGACTATGTCTCTCTGCCAAAGCTTTCTGGCCCACACCCTGAACTTTCTACAAACCTTCAGGAAGGCAGAGGGAATCTGCAGATTCAGGTGATAAGTCTCTGTAGGTTCATCACTACAAGTAAACCCCCTCACACATTGATTTCCCATTGACATGTATAAACGGCTATTATAAAATATATATTTTTTAGCCATCATAAGTTAGGTATCTGAATATTTCGTTAGTCATTGCTGGTATCAGAAAAATGCAAGATGCAATGCTACACAAAATAATAGCGTGAAAATCACCTAGAGCAGGGTTTAAATTAGACACTGTACAATGCAATAATGCAGTAAAACAGAAAACATATTTGCTGATTAATCAGCTACAATTCCATCATCTGCTAATGAAGTTAGAGGCTCCTAAACAAGTGAGCAAGCAAACCTCTCGCTAATAAGTTTTTAACTGTTTTATAAACTGAAATAAAATATTGCTGCCGGTATATTCAAATTTGGCTGATTAATCAGCTAGTGATCTAGAGTCAAGAAAAAAAATAGATAAAGCCACACCTACATTGCCAACGGTAGAATATAGTGGTTAATGGTAACCTACAAATGAAAGTTGCTTACAGTACTCAGCATAGTGTTGTTCTATGAATCAATCAAAATTTGAAAACATGAAGTATTTGGGCAGGTGGGGGTTGGGGGGTGGGAGTTTGAGATTCATGGCATCAAGTGCCATTTCTTTCTGTTTAATAATGTCCGTGTACTTTTCAGAGAAAGCAAATCAAAAGACTTTCTGCACTCTACAGTGTGAGTTTGAAAGGAGGTCCTTTGTTATCCCTGTTAAACAGCTTGCCCAGACAGACAGCCCTGAGCTGAACTGAAGCGGATTCTGCTTTGGGTTTGTTTTCCCTATCAAAAGGCTGCAGAGAATAGAGCTTTACGGAGAATTGCATTACTCTGCATAATTACAGCGCATTATGTACCATCATTTTACATCCTGTACTAAAAAGCTCATCAGACAAATGTTTGGTCTCTCAGTTGTTCCTTCATTTGTAATAATATCAAGTTTCTTTTCAGAGGAGAAACAGTCTGTCAAGTAATTTGAAAGGATTTTGGTCCATTTTCACACAAAGGGAATGTGATTGTTTTACTTTGTAAAAGTTACTCCAGTTAAAGCTTAAATATATTTATGTCATCATACTGTATATAGGTACTTGTATGTGAAATGAAATATCAAATTGTATTAAAAATGAATAATCTGTACAATTCTTTAACTCTTGCTTCTCCTCAGCATGAATCAGGTGCTGAGAAATAGACCGTTACAATTGTGTGGTCTTCAAAAGGGGGTCTTTTTTAGACCACATTCATTAAATATGATTTTGAGTGTAGCACATATGAAAATGTGGAGATTTCTGCCAGCACTTTCTCTAAATCATGTTCATATAGTCATAAAGCTATCACATTTAAAGAAACAATCCATTATTCATGGTCCTCAGAATGAGTTGCATCAAGTCAAGTGCTGGAGTCTGAATGTTTTCAGCTGTCTGGTACAGACACACATCTAAGATTTTTAAGTCTTCAGTCCAACCACAGATGTCCTGGGGAAATTAATATGAATATAGAAAATAACAATATCATACTGTACGTGATTTGCTTCAATCAACAGGACTACACAATCTGGAGGCCTTTGAATAATATCATTTGGTGCCTTATGTATCCCAAGTGACTGTGGATCCAAATAAATGAAGCCCTAAATAACAGTAGCTTTGGCTGTTATTGTTAAATCTGTCTCTCAGTGCCCAGGAGATCCATTGCTACAGGCCCAAGCTAGATATGCTGCATATAGGACTTGAGACAAGCGGGAACAGAGAGTAAGTCGACAAGGGGCTTCCGGGCTGTCCACAACATAGGGTACTTCATATGATTTATGTAGATTTTTCTACAGTCTCTGTTTGTTTAAGAAGACATGTGAGAACAGCCAGTGGTGTGGAACAGATTGTTCACTATAGAGGCTATACAGTGATTTTTGATACTCTCTTGATCTTAATTTGTTTTCGCTGTACACCTCTGAAATGTTATTTACATATGCATAGTGTTAACCCAGTATTTTTAGTATCAACCTGCTAAAAATGGCAGGTCATTCTTAATCTTGCTAACAATAGCTCAAGGGAGTTTTTGACCTTATCATATGGTCTTCAACAGTGTATTATCATTATTATTATTTTATTCATTATAGAGGTACTAAACATCTAAAGTTCCATGACAACTGAACAAATCTCATCTGCCAATGAAGCTAAAAGCTCTTAAACAAGCAAGTAAGTAAACCCGGAAATAAAATTTTTTTAACTTTTTTATAATTTGAATATATATACATATATTCAAATTTAGCTACACATAAAAATTGCACTGGCCCCTTCAAATCTGAAATATTTGGCTAGAATATCAAATACTAAATAAAATAATAAGACAATAACAATCCAAGTTAATGTTTTGAAAAAAAAAACAATTTAGTTATTATTTATCAAGACTTTATCACTCAACACTCAGCTTATCTGTTTAGGACTGTGTGGGTATGTGTTGATAAGATCTGATTTACAGTGGCAAAAAAATCCCAAAATTGTCCTCAGATTTGGAATTTAAATGTTGCTAGATTCATATACAGAAGTTTATGACATCCCATTTTTTCTTTCAAGAACCAAAGCTGTTCAAACTTTGATGGACAAATTATGTGTTTGTTTTGGGCCCAATTGTTGATAGTGAGAAGCTGACTGAGTAAGTTGTCAGGGTCTTTAAAGTGCAAGACATCAAATTAAACATTAAGAAATTATATGAAGAAGAAGATCCTATATGGCCATTTTAGGCTAAAGCAAATCAACAAATTTGAGATCATATGAGGCCTATAATAGTAACTAGACAAGCGACTTAAGAACATGCCCATTGACATCGATTTTTGAGATATTAGAGGGGAATTCAAGTTTCACAAAAACTGTCTTATTTTTATCACTGATAATATCATCATTCATCAAAATAACTGCTGGTGTTTGGGATCATTGTGACATTAAAAATTCCAGTGGGGCAATAAGTCAGTTGGAGAGATTTTAGGAAAACTCCAAGGTTAGCCAAACCTTTCTGGAAGAGAAAACAAAGGCGATTAATAAAATTATTACCCAAATGGGCTTGAAGTTGTAAACAATTTCTTTGAGATGATATAGAGCCAGACTCAGTTTACAGATGGACCCTTAGTTCAGCTTTGACCTATTGTGTAACGTACTTTTGTGTGGACAGTTTTCCTGATAATGAGGGATTATTGCCAACATTTGATAGTGTACAGGCTTTTGGTTTTATCTTCAAAAGTGGTTTAGATTATCTGTCTTAACTGTTATATGACAACTGCTCCTTTTTCCACCATCAGACTTCATTATAGCGATTACTGTGCTTCAAAATCCCAGAAATTAATTAGTAGAATCATAACCAGTAGAAAATATTTGAGATACTAAAAAAATCTGGGTCCACAAAAGACCCAAATCATAGTGAACAAGAGTTTTCCTTTAATGTAGGGTTGCATGAAAGAAACTGCAGAAGTTCACAAGACTAATGCATCATATTACTGACCATCTGTTCAAATGTTTTATCTCAAATAGCAGTTGAAATACTGTATAGTGTGTTTGAAATGTGATGTTGTGCTGAGGTGTTTGGATTAATTCATCTATAAATGGGTATAGAATCTTAATGGGATGAGTGGTATGTAACAGTGGTTCAAAACCTCTTCTTTATTGGCTTTGGATGCAGAATATTTGGCTCCAGATGAATTACCCAGGCCTCTCATTTGTCAGCACTAATGACCACAGCTCCCTCCCTCTCGCTCTGCAGTTGTTTTACCTGTAATAATAGATTGATTTGTGACTCCGAGGCAAAGCAGCTGTGAGTGAGTGAGAGAAAGTTTGCATTGAACTCATTAAAGTTTGTATTATCCAGTGTTTAGCACACTGATTATAGCAAAAGGAGCCATCTGCTTAGGGGAACGGGGCTCCCATCACAACTTTGTATAATTTACCAAACAAAGTTTGTTGCTCACGTCAAAAATCAGCAATCCAGAGGGGTAGAGCTGAAGTTTGTGTCACTCTGTGATCTAATGGTGTCTTAAGTGAATGGATATTATGTAGATGATGTTTTCATAGGGTCCTCCCTGGTGCTCTCTGTCTGACTCAATTAATTGAGTTAGCTATTAATCTGTTCTTCAAAATTGGATTGGCTTTCTGAGAAATGAGATCAGCTTGTTTCTCATTAAAGGGCAATATCGTAGAGCTTTCCAAGAGCTCCTTCCTCTGAATGACATTAGCATATTTGTCTTGAGCCCTGTTAGCATTCTGGACTGTTATTCAATAGTGCATGTGGTCTTTAGAGTTGTGATGAGAACTGATTTATCTTTTTGACCGTTATCTGTTACTGTCTAATACATGTATACATAAAGTAAGAAAAAAATACATCTCTCAGGAGAAGTAGCTCGCAAATTGCCAAAGTAAAGATTTGATTCTTAAAGTCTGACAAATTGAATTGCAGCAAACACATTTAATAGCTGTATTTTCTGTTAGAATCTTGATTGCCCCAATTGAACACAATCTGATGGACAGCAAAATGGCTGACAGCTATCATCATGAGAAACAAGATTAAAGATGAATTACAGCTCCAATTTCCAAATGTCAACCCACAGTCTGAAGCTACTGATGGTCTTAAATCATCTCTATATTTGAGGGTTTTTTGTGGAATGCTTGGGGAAGACGTTTGAGAACATTAATATCACATATTCACTGTTTGTCTGTACCTCTTGATTTGCGAACTGGACTAAAAAGACTTCAGTTGTATTTTCAGCCATCTTAATTTATTTAGAAGTCAATTTTAGTGTCTAATTTAAGTGCCTGCTCCATTTGTTTCACCTAATAAAGAGAGCAGCTTCATAGGGATAAATTGTTCATTACTTCCCAAAGTTCACTGGGTTTTTATCTGTCCTGTTAAGAGGGTTTTAAGTGCCTTGTTAAGTTGCCCATTAATTCAGGCCATATTGATCTTAGTGGGCTGCTGGAGAGCTGGCCAAATATCATATTTTTGAAAACTTCCTCATGACTCTGTAAAATGCTTACATAGTAATTATTTTTGAAATGCTGGACTTTCTGCAACCCCTTCTAAACATTAGTGATCAATAGTGTTTGATATTTCTATGCTAGTGGTCATTATTTGCATCACTGCTGCAATTACTGCATGGTGGGTATTATTGGAAAGCTTTTGTTTGTCTTCAGGGATTCACACTGTGTTAGTTAAACTTGTGACAGAAGATTTAGCCCTGATTCTCTGCTAATTGTGCAAGCTTTTTTTTTTTTTATCATCTTACCTCTGTTCTTGCTCCCTTCTTTGTGGCTCTTTCAGTCAATAATTTGATCAAACAGTATTTGATCTTGTCATTCAGTGATTTTCTGTCATTCAGACTTCCTTTCACCAATTCTGTGATGACCACTCACTAATTTCTGACAGCCGCAGTGGTTTAACAGTCCTGTAACTGACTATTCCAGTGTGAGCGGTGTGTGTGACACAAAACTTTTTCTGTCACACCTATGACAAGCCAGAATAGATCAATGACAACCACAGTCACGATTCACAAATAGTTTCTTCCCTTCTCCATCATGAGCAAGTTCCATGTCTCCATTTCCCCTTTCCTCATTCTCGCAGATGAAAGTTTCAGTCTTCCTCTTCTCCCCCATCCTCTCCCTGTTCACATCCTTTGCCAGCCATAAATATAGATACAACTTTCCTTTTTAATGCTATTTAAATTCAGTCCTATCCATCCATATCCCTGCCTATTGGGCAATGTAGTCAGTTATATGTATGTCTGCATGCAATGCTCCATATGTCATTCACACCCAGTCATATTGAGGCAAATATAGAGACGGATAAACAACAATAATATGAACTCTAGCTCCTTAACTGAACCGAGTCTAATATATGTATAAAACAGTGTGTATCTTTTTATCTGACTCCACCTTGATAGCAAACAAACAGTTTTCATGCCCCCCCCCCCCCAACCGGTGAAAGTTGATGCTGGACTCTTAGCTTGGGTTGAGACCCCGGTTTGGCCGGGGCTATGGCTGATCGGTGTATACAGCAATGTACTAAGTAAGGAGAGTGAATAAACAAAATACAAACAAAACAGTCTCTTGTCACTTATAGGAAGACACATACAGAGATACTGAGATATCTAAGTAAAATTTTTTTTTATCATCTTACCTCTGTTCTTGCTCCCTTCTTTGTGGCTCTTTCAGTCAATAATTTGATCAAACAGTATTTGATCTTGTCATTCAGTGATTTTCTGTCATTCAGACTTCCTTTCACCAATTCTGTGATGACCACTCACTAATTTCTGACAGCCGCAGTGGTTTAACAGTCCTGTAACTGACTATTCCAGTGTGAGCGGTGTGTGTGACACAAAACTTTTTCTGTCACACCTATGACAAGCCAGAATAGATCAATGACAACCACAGTCACGATTCACAAATAGTTTCTTCCCTTCTCCATCATGAGCAAGTTCCATGTCTCCATTTCCCCTTTCCTCATTCTCGCAGATGAAAGTTTCAGTCTTCCTCTTCTCCCCCATCCTCTCCCTGTTCACATCCTTTGCCAGCCATAAATATAGATACAACTTTCCTTTTTAATGCTATTTAAATTCAGTCCTATCCATCCATATCCCTGCCTATTGGGCAATGTAGTCAGTTATATGTATGTCTGCATGCAATGCTCCATATGTCATTCACACCCAGTCATATTGAGGCAAATATAGAGACGGATAAACAACAATAATATGAACTCTAGCTCCTTAACTGAACCGAGTCTAATATATGTATAAAACAGTGTGTATCTTTTTATCTGACTCCACCTTGATAGCAAACAAACAGTTTTCATGCCCCCCCCCCCAACCGGTGAAAGTTGATGCTGGACTCTTAGCTTGGGTTGAGACCCCGGTTTGGCCGGGGCTATGGCTGATCGGTGTATACAGCAATGTACTAAGTAAGGAGAGTGAATAAACAAAATACAAACAAAACAGTCTCTTGTCACTTATAGGAAGACACATACAGAGATACTGAGATATCTAAGTAAAATTTTTTTTTTTTTTTTAAAGTGTTATCTACATTTGCACAGTATTTACAGGGACTTCAGTCACTAATTCTGACCGTGTAAAGTCAAAGACCATTTTAGTACACTGGAGTGCTGGAGTGCTGCTGGATGAAAGAGGGGAAGCAAGGACTCACAAAAAGACACAGGTGTTTCCGGGGTACCAGGTTAGTGCTGCTAACTTGATGTTTTACTAATACACAACCTGTTTCTGTAAAAAAATGGGGAGAAAAAACATAGAAAATGGGCTTAGGGGATGGCATGGGGCAACATTTGTGATGAAAGAGATTAATTTCAGCAGAAATCTGCTGTTCTAAAATAAAATAAATCTTTATCTCTGCTTTAAATGGGCATACTTGCTCACTAAAACACGGTTGTTATAAATGTGTTTTTAAATCAATTCTAGTTCAGAGAAGACATAATGATAACTCATGATTCACTTTGGTTTTGAGCTTGATTAATCACTATAAATAGCCAGATGCTTCTTAGTTAACTGAGGTAAACCTTGAGCCAATTGATCGCTTGATTTGAATAACCCTGTGTGATTTGTTTGGGATGATTCTGGAAATAGCAAGATAAGTCCAAAACCTGACTAGCTGGACACATTACCTATCCTACTGTGATAAATGTCATTGCTTTAGTTGACAGCACTTACAGACAATATCAAAGTTGCATATAAAATCAAGACTTTACTAGAATATATCTGTCTATATTTGTGATTTTAGAAAGTCTCAAACTTTATTTTACCAACAAATAGTTAATAAATTATCTCATCACGTCCCTGCCATGCTTCATACATAAGGGATAGACCTCAGTCCTTTTAACCACTGAGAAGAACAATGACCTGTCAAAAGTGATTGATCTCCCTGAACTGCCAGTTGGACGACACATTTCCACCTCTAGGGCCTCCTCCTGCTGAATGTGACTTGTGAAGGTCAGGGTGGCAGATATCGTTCACATGACATGACTGCCATGACTATTCCACACACACATCAGGAACATTGTTTTTAGCTTTCATTAATGTATAGATGTGTGTCCGTTCAGACTGTGTAGCATTAAGTTGAGTAAAAATAAGATTACCTCATCCTTACAGTGATGATACGTGTATACTTGGTTTGTCAAAGGAGTTGATATGAAGGCCTGGTACCATCAGTTTAAAGTGGTCAAATTTTGTGGAAAAATCAAAATTAAATTTGCAAGACCAATAGCAAGTTGTCTTGAAAATAAAGACCACTGAGAGAGCAGAGTCAAAAATGGAGGAGGCAATTGTATAGCTCTCTTGCACCATTCACTTGTATTTATTTATGTAACAGGGATCATATAGATTGTTACTTACAGATAAGTAGTGCAACAGAAGTAAAATATATAGGATCATATGGTTAGGCATTTAAATGATCTATTAACTAAATTAACCAATGACCCTCCTCTGAGAATAAACTGCTTCACAAAAGAGGTGAGGCGTGAAGACAGGGACTTATTGTGTCATCACCGACTGTGCTCGTGAGCTCGTTAACAGTATCAGCTTAAGACAAGGAGACAACAAAAAAAAAAACTCAGGGAATATTGTGACTGTCTAGCACTAGTGTGTTCCCAGGTGGCAGACATATCGCTGATAAGCTCACCGCCTACACCAGTTCGGACACTTGAAGTCCCCATGTCACCAAGCTCAATGAAGATGAAGATGGATTTCATTGTATCTCTTGCTGCTGTGACTGGGCCTTGAGAAGAAAGAAAAGATCCAGCTGTAGCATATATAAGACTTGTTAGTATTGATATTTTCTGTTGTAGGAATACATATATGTATGTCCAGCACATTTACAATAAATCTTTAACACCAAATATTCAAACTTAATGGACTGTACTGAATCACCATTGTCACTTACTCAATCAGTAGCTTTTAGCAGCTCAGTATGTTACCCCCTCATTAAATGTCAATTAAAAGTCTATGAAAGCTACATAAGTGGTAGTTTTGTACCATACTCAACCCAGCACCTTGAACCTGGCAGTGATAATCAGAGAGGAGCCACACACCGCTATGAATGGTCAAGTGTTCACTTACTGGTGAACGATAATTTGGTCAAAAAAAACCCAACATTATCAAACTACATAGTCAGCGACTATGCATCTATGAACAAAATTGAACAAAGCAATTTTAAGCAGAAAGATGATTTTCTTTGCTTTAACATTTTGTATCTGATTGTCAAATATTTTTAAATCTAATCACTATAAAAATCTAAAACTCAAACTCAAAAGTTTATTTTTGAATGCTTTAAGATATGTATATATATATATATACATATACATATATATATATATATATATGTATATATATATCAAGCTGACATTATGCCACCGTTCCCTGTTTGACAAAATACTTGAAAAGAAGCTTTTACACTGAGGAAAAAAAACGTGGTGCAGTCTGGGGTTCCCCTTGTCTTTGGCTGGCTACTTATTTGGCCTGTGGAATAGTCTATTCTATATATAAAGTACTGTGTTCATAACTTGTTAATCATATACATAACAATGGTTAGAATTGAAGCCTTACACTCCAGGTCAATCATTTAGCACATAAAAGGTCAGTAAATGTTGTAAGGCTGTGGAAAAAAAAATAAATAAAAAAACTTTTAATTTTCTTTGGCCAAAAATGTGCAGCTGTTGCCTCTGTTACTATGAAAAGGGATTTGATGCATGATCATTCCTTGTTGAAAATGATTGATACCACACATTGGCAAACTAAATTGCCACAATTTGTTTAGATCCTTGACAGACAATTTTTTGCATTAATAAAACATTATCAATCATTAGCATTAACTGTGTGTGAGCCTGTGTGCAAATTAGTCTCCCACTTTAGCCAGAGATGTGCCTCTTACCAAAATGAAAACACATAAGTCTTGTCATTCGCAATCTACCCAAGTCCGGAAATTTAAATAGGCTAAGTGTTGGTGTGCTAGCGGCTCAATGCTTATCATGTTTCTGGAGATGCCGACAGCATGGTTGAAAAAAAAAAAAAGAAACTCACATCATTGACTATTTCTTTCATTTGCTATGATTGCACTGTCAAGTGAGTAGGCTTTTCTGTGAACATGGTGCGATATAAAAGACAAAAACTTACTGACATGATCTTTTGATCGTTTGTATGTGTTTCCACTATGCAACATCTCTCATGTATTCTTAACTTTCTCTCTCTGTTCCTTAAAAACAGACAACAGAAGGCATAAATAAACCTGAGGCAGCATTCTGAAAACAGGAAAAAAATAAGACCTGGTTGAGAGGAGAATTGAAAGTCAAGTTGAAAACACAGCACTCTTGTTCACCCTGCAACTCCATTTCTGATGTTCTATAAATATAGAGGGCTAGGTATGGTTAAAATTTGACAAAATAATTAGTGTCTGTCGGCATGAGAATAAAAGAGGGAAATGTTAACCAAGAGAAGGAATGACGCACGGCAGAGTTTTTTTTTCATCAATGGGCCTATTCTGTGCCAAGCCTAGCCATTTCTCTTCTTTCCCAGAGAACAAAGACATCATTTTGTTTTTCATACCTGTGTAATCTTGCTCTTTTTTTGCTCTGATATATGCAGTTGTAATTATTACAACAACCAAAGAGTTTCAGGGGAAAACTGAGATTTACTCTCTCTCCTCAAAGATCTTTTCTAGGCCAGCCGATTTGTCTGAAACATGAATGACAGATGTGAGAAAAAACAATACCCACTTGATTTTAAATGCTGTATCTGAAATAGTCCTGAAAATGATGTGCTGCTCTCTCACTGGGTGACAGGTGTCAACATGTAAGATTGTCTAAAGTAGAGTAGATATATTCAGCTGCATAAAACACCTACAAAATAGTCATCCTCAGACTTGACAATGAACAGGATCCCAGGGCTGTGCAATATCCTTGAACTGATAATACACAGCATTAAGGATAGTAGAACATTTATGAGGTATGCAGTTCTCCTTAATAAAATGATTATGTTGATATCCAATAGCTTGTCCCGCTTGAAAGCCTAGAAATCCACATAGAAATCCACATTCATCACGCTCTAGCCAATATGGAGAACGCTGCTGTCTGTGACTTGGCAGTCTCTCTGGTTCTGATGTGTCCCACATGCAAATTAAATAGACAGTATGACATTTAAATAAGTGCCTTTGACTTTACCGTCCCCAAGTCTCTCACATGGTCTTATCTTAGAAACTAATACAAGCAGTCCTCACTCTGTGCGCTTTGGCAGTGGACCACACTGGGGAACACTATGTATCACTCATTTAGGCGGAGACACTGGAACAGCAAAATAGCTGTAATCTGGACCACTGTGGCAGAGAGGTAGTCAGGTCTGTTAGAAGTATTTGTGAAGATGCTTCTTTCGGCAAATCACAAGGCCTCATGTTGTCTGGTTGAGTTATACAGGCTTTTAGAGGGATCCTGTTGAGTGGAAAGCCTTCCGCACAATTTGTGGTAAGGTTAGAGAGGATTGAACAGATAATTAGGAAAAAAGGATAAAAAATTTATTCTTACACCTATAATATTTTAAATAATATTTGTTGCACTGAGGCTTTTTCAAGATATCTCCACAATAAAGCATCCCATTTTCTAGAGGCAGTGTCACCACAGTATTTGAAAAATGTGAAACCCCCAACTGTGTAATTCAGCCACACGTTGTGTCAAGTATGGAGTGACCCAAAGTCCTGTCAACCCCAGACAGGCCGCTTTCATTGGAGCACTTCTGACAACTTCCAACAAACCATTGCCTCCATCCACTTCAAGGTATTTAAGATAAGGCCTGGGTGGAGATGGAGAGAGAGAAATGGGGAGAGAGAGACTGACAGTACATTTTCTTTTGTTATCAACCATGCCTGCGGCTGTACGAGATTTCCCAAGAGGTCCAGAGTGCAAACAGACCTTATGTTAAAGTGAGTGAACGAACCTCCTGCAGCACTGGTAGGGCGGCTACACTCAGTATCATGGGACTTCAAACAAAAGCCTGCCTGTACGTTGCTAGCCAGTCAGCCCCTCAGAGAACCTAATCCAATCAACAGATACGGAAGCATCCTCCTTTTTTACAAGTCAATAATGTTACATTCTGAATGAAAGTTTTCCATTCATGCATCTTTCCCCTTTAGACCTCATGATCCTTTTAAAATCAAATCATGCTGACAAACATAATCCCCAGATATGTTGAGGTTTATGTAATGATGAATTTAATGGCACTACATCGTTTCCAAATTGGATCAGAGATTTCAGTTTTTCATTGTGTTCCCATAAGTCCTTGGCATATTGGAAAGGGCCTTAAGACACAGGCTACAGTTAACACCTTGTCAGCAGTAAAGGATTCCTTCTAATCTATTTGATCTCATTAAAATGCTCTATAGCATGCAGTCATGCTACGGCTGGCTCTCTATAGCTGCCAGTTTTTCAATTGCATTCGCAGCATGTGTATGCCAGATTCTGAGTGAGGCTTGTATTGGTGTCAAAGTACTTTTTCTGATAAGGATATAGATTACATGCATTTTCATTTGTCTGTTTGTTAATTGGATGTTACTGTTATTATCATTTGGTAGAATGTTTGGCCTTGTGCAGATCTGTAGCAGTAGAGCTACCGTGTGGCCATCATGACTCCTTGCCACCATGTAAAGGATTTGAAATTTATTGACTTTTGTTGACCACATACAGGGGAGCATGAGGAAGCCCCAGCAAGCAACTTAGGGAATATTTCTGAAGTTTTTTTAGCTTGCCGTTTTCTTTTGCCTAACAGTGCTGTGACAGAAAAAGCTGAACAATGCCAAACTGGCATCAGGAATTTGTATCACTTTTCTATATTAGTCTAGTATGAAAAATTTGTCATCATTTGCCATTTGCCCTTAGTTGGTAGGAATAGATCTAGACTTTCCTCAAAATTATGGCCGCCATAAGCCGGTCAGCACAACTATCACTCTATTCGCATTATTTTGATGCAGATCAAAATCTAGATGCAGATTAATCTTTCTTACAAATTTTCTACTATAATAACAATAGTTGTTATTATACTTGTTGCAAGTATATGCTTCGTAGGTAATCACCACTGCTGATTGGGAGCACCCCAAAAGCCTTGCCGTTTTGGAGATGATCATCTCATAATGATTCAGCCCCTGTCAAAGTTGCTCCAGCCTCCACCACATTGACTATGAGAATCAACTGCTTACCTACAATGTACGATATCCCAGACCCTGACATGTATCACTGTTACAAGATAATCAACGGCATTTGCATCATCTGTGAGAGGTCACAATGTTTTGACTCATTGGGTGTATCTAGATAAGTGGCTTTAGGTCTTCCCTGGTGAAAAATCATAGAGTGACTATATGAAGTATCTTTATGAGAGTATTCAGATAAAAGACCTTCAGGTAACTTGCAGAGACAGCAGCTTGGTACCAGTGTGGAGAGAATGACTTTGGTGTCTGGCAGAAGTCCCCACTCCCCCATTGGGACAGGACAGAATTTACATAACTAACATCTTGATTTGCTCTAAAGTGAAATTAGGGTCTGCGTTCTGATCAATTAACTCCACGGATCTTCTTGTAATTAAAACTCAGTGATCCCCCACTGTTCAATAGTTCTGTGCCAGGAAAGAGAAACAAGCAGAGAGGTGGGGAGAGATTGAGAGAGCGGTAGACAGAAAGCAAGAGAGGGAAGGAAAGAGGGAAAGAAGTGGGGAGATAAACTGCTGCTTCATCATGTTTTCATCAGATATGACCTTGGCATTCATAATGCCAGGGCTGAAGATATCACTGGAGAAGAGCCACACTATCCATAAGTTGAAAGTTAATGTGAGGGGCATCAGCCACAGTGGCTCCTTTATAGCACCCTTCCAGCTGTTGTATGGAGATCAGTGGTTGTGTTCCTGGCCCATAATTTGATGTTTTTCCCTAAATTGATTACTGGGGGGGGGGGGGGGTATGTCCTGCTCTAAATGCTAAGTACTTTTTCTTTCAAGTTAATTATCTGCTATTCTGTCACAAGTCCCCTGCTCTTTGTTAATCGCTGTTATAGCATTTAAGAGGATATGGGACTAAATACTTTTTTTTGTTATTTCTTATCCCTCAGGAAGGATTACACAAAGACCAAGTGAACTCATTCCTTAATAATCACTTCTTTGTTTCCCGTTTTTGATTGTCAGGGAGTCCTGATGAGGCATTACTCTGAAATGCTGCAGTGCAGTATCATGGCTATGCTGCAATTTAGTATTAATAGATAAAAACACTTGTGTCATGGTGATATATTGTGATTCTAAAACTTGCAGTTTAGCTCTCATGCTTTTCTTTTATGCAAGCCATTAATCTTTATTATACATTTACCTGGAAATTGCAAAGTGGCAGACAGGCAGTGTCTGTATTCTCTCCTTTGCTCATACAATGCATCTTAAGTGGCTGCTTTATGGGATCAGTTAGAGAATTTTAACTAAGCCATAATCCCTAAATTGATAAAATTGCCTCCAAATATACTGCAATGTTTAATTCATGAGCAATAATATGCAGGTAATAAATCTGAATATAAGAGAAAGGGCCCAAAATACCAGCAAGAATATGCTGCCTGACATTAAAGATTATTTTGGTTATATGTGATATTGTGTTTGCTCATTATTTTCAATGCTTCAAAAATATTCTTTGAAAAGTAGGAACTTTATGTAATCTGTTAAGTACAATACATTACATGGCATGGAAACAAAATGTCCTGAGCAAAATTAGGATGAAAAAGCAGTATATCATGAATTTAGATATATTTCTTTAATAATTTTTTCATTCTCTTCACATTTATTTTCCTTTAAGTTCATGAACCTATTGGAAAAAAAATGTAGTATGATCTTGGCTGATTAGCAGGAGCCTACGATCAGCTTGGCCATGTTAATTTTGTGCATTTTCTGCTTACACCTGCAACCTCTGGTCCAAGCTTCCACCTCACATTCACAGCTTACAATAATATTGGCTGCATAAATTACATATACACTGAATGCCTCAGCCTCTCTTTGAAAATACACTCCCTCTGTTGAATCACAGGAGTGTTCATTCTATTTATAAAAAAGCAAACACACAGCTGCCTGGTATGTACTGTTTATGCACTTTGAGAAGTAATTAACATTTTTCATTCTAAAGTCCATCTGCTAATTGTTAAAAGCAGAACAGAGATGATTTTACATGCATTCACAGACATGATTCGGTATTTTATCTCTATGAAAATAAGTGTAGGTTGTTAATGTTTAATAACTTTTAAAATGAAAGACAGACTCCTTTAAAGGATTGGAATTGTCAGCCACTGTTTTGGCATTGTCTGTCCACTCAGGACTGTCAGTACAAATGGAGCCCTGCCGTGAAGCACTGTTCATGGATGTCATAGATTTGCTGAGAATACTGAAGGCTGCAGGTGGTGGTGTTGGTGGGGGGAGCAAAAAGCAAGATTCTTGCCTAATGGCCACACTGAGGCATACCCCTTTGAAAGAGTATTTTCTCTTAATCACAATAAAGTTAATCCTAAATCAATGAAAATGTAAAGCAGTGGCTTCCTGTTCTATTTGTGCTGATAGCAGCTTAAAGGATTGCTACTGAGGGGCTCAGACTGCATTTGCAAGTGCCTGGCATGGCTCCTAGTCATGTCTCACCCAGCGCACACAGGGAAAAAGGCTTCCTTTTTTCATTTTTGGACGCCCCCTGAAATGATGGGGAGGTGCATCAATTAATGCCCTAGATTTTCTCCAAATGCTCGCTGGTGGAGGCTATTAGAGTTTTATGCTTGGTACAGTGATGGAAACACCCAGTGCAACTAGAAAATGTGTTTTTGTTCTAAATTTGGATCCTGGAGCAGGTTTTCCATGGCCTTATTCTTAATGAGTTTGCAATACATATTAACATCAAATTCTGACCGTAATGACTTTAATTTCAAAGGCAAAGGTTATTTTCTTGTATCATACTCCTCTCCTCTCATCTCTTTTCTTTTATTTTCTTTTTATGTCTTAAGATCAGGTTTGTGAATGCAGCTCTAGCCATATTTTGTTTTGCTGACACTAAAAATTCGGCTAAGTCATGAGAATGCACTGCAGATTGTTATGGTAATACTTTGTCAGCTAGTGTGTCAGACCCTGATAAGCAAAGTTGGGATATTATTCACCCTTGAATCTTTATAGCACTCACTAAGCAGCCCCGTTTAAAGGTCCCTAAGAAGGGCTACATCTAAAGGAATCAGTTATTGAAATAATAAGCAACAATGAAGTTGCATTTATGCAGCTGCAATTCTCCGTGAGCATTGATGATAAACTGCAGCTTAAACTCATATATTTTTAGAAGATGTAACCCCTAAATATGTGTTAAAGTAAATGTGAACCCTAGTTTTTCCTGCTTACTATTTAAATGGCAAAAGGAAGAGAGAAAAGTTTTGCAATATTATTTTTAGAACAACACTGAACTTTTACTAATCCATGCTATAAGTCATTAAAAATACATTCTGTCCTGGTATTTGCCTACAAGATGATGGAGCATCTCATTGATGCCGGATCAGTGGATTCATTTGTATCATGTGTACACTCCTCATTTTGTCCACTATAAATCATACCTGCTAGACCTCCTAGAATGGCTCAAGGCTAATACAGATTCCCCTTCATCCTGAAACTCATGAATCAGATTCACCACCTGTTTGTCTAGCTGCTGGGACATTTTTCACCTCAGAGACAACTAAAATTATGTGTCATCTAATCACATCTATACTCTTACATAACATTATGGAATTGCTGGGAAGGCTTTCAAGACTTGCATTCGATTTGGGTTGGGATACCTTGGGTGCTTGTGTGTCGTCTGCATGCTCAGAGAATAATCCACTTAATTTGGATAGAATTGACAATTGTTATATTGCTTGTGGAGTTGCAAAGTTCTTTACTGTTTGGTCAAGCACATTTATGATGTAATATCTTATTGAAAAGTTATTTGTGCTTATTTTAACCTGATTGAGCCATTTATAGCACTTGGTAGGAGTACATGTCGTACTGTTATTTTTAGAACCAGCCCTTTCAGGTGGCTGCCTTCCAGATGTTAGTAGTGTAAAAATCCCTCTCAGCATTTGGCCTATTTATGGTGGAGTTTTCATTGGTGATCATATTCTTAGCCTACTTTCTTTTTTTTTCTTTAACAATGCAAGATCATTTAAATATTTCACTCATAAAAGTTTCCCAAAACTTGCCCAAAACTTGTGAACACTTGTGAAAAAATTAAATTTTACATGGCAGATTAAGAGGATCTTGGCCTGTGACATACATTAAATTGAATTATACCCATAGGCACACTGTGTTTATTAAAGTTATTAAATGTATCATCTTTTTGAGACATTGAAATAGATCCAAAGTGGAATTCAATTACAAACATAACAAAGTCGGAAATGAAAATGTACTCATTTCTTGTGGGATTAACCGTTGATTTCTATATATTTTTTGGCCAAGATGTTGTAGGTAACAGTTTTTCTGATGAAACAAAGAAGAAAATAAAAGAATCCTTGAGTGTGTCAGTTAGTGCATGCAAACGGTGAAGAAAAAATACAAGTTATAAATTGTTTTGGGAATTCAACCCATGGAAATGCTTTGTCAGTGCCAGAGCATGGTGAAAATTGAAGCAGAGTGAATGTGTCTGAACTTAGACAGATGAGATATCAAATTGGCGGGCAGGAGTGTGATAATCAGGGAATTGGAGAGGGAAAATTGCATCAGAATGGAATCATAAGCCTGGCCAGCAGTGAGGATTTGCTGATCCCTGACCTTCTGTTTCAGAGCTGAAGATTTTAAGTAATGAGATCTATGCAGTGAAACAACTCCACTATCAGAACACCAGACTCCAACATACTGGGAAAAGAGCATCTGCTGCTGCACATAGCACAGCCAATGGATTTAACACATGTTTAGGAATGTGCTGTGGCAGCAGTGAAAGACATGCAGGGTTAAGAAAGAAGAATGAAAAGATGAATTACATTTTGTTGCCATAAATACAACTTGCATGAAGGTATAATGTGCTAAAGAGCTTCCATGGTGTCTGATGTCTTTTATATTATCCACTGGCTTTCTGTTACAGGAAACAACTGGTTGAAAAAAAAAATCTCTGATTTCAAATGAAGCTGTAGATGTACTACCTGCTGGGTGTTTCTTTCAACTCTCTTGGTATATATTTTCAAATGAACAGCTATCATAGTTTTCCCACTAGTGAATAATTTAGAACACCTGCAAGGTTGTAATTGTTATGCAGTACAGATGCCATAATCAGCAGGTTGTGTTAGTACCAAATAAGCTAACAAGAGGTTTCCTGTGAAGGTAAAGCTCCTCATTTCTTCACACTGTAATATAATCTGTTTCATTTCATGGACATTGAGAGAAGCTTAGTAATAATAGACACAATGTCAGGGACGGAGTAGGAATAAAAATCAGCCTGGGACTCTTGACTCTGACTAGCCCAACAACACGCAACTGGAGACACAACATCATATGGCCTGTTTCACACTACCATGAACCCTGTAGTAAACAGAGGAGAGGTTATCTATAATGATTTGTAGAACAATACATGGAATTGAAACACCTGCACTTGAATTCTATTTATTTAATTTTATGTTATGTCACGTCCACTATTCATTTATCCAATTCAATTACAGTTGGTTTTATTCCTTTAGTTTGTAGTTTGTAGAAAAACTATACAATAAACACTTTTTCACATTATCTACAGTCAACAACTACAACAGCAAAGTAGTGTACAAAAAGGACTATGTAACTGATTCGACACATTATCAACAAAAACTGAATCTTACTAGGTAGGACGGTTGCCATTTAATGCATTGCATTAAACTGTCGCTCTATTCTTCACTTTCCTCTGCATATGGTAGTAAGTTCTAGAAAGCATGGGATTAGAATTCAGACTGGACAGTACTGTAGTAAATACAGCAACAGACATATTTGTTTTAGCAGCTTTTGTAATCTCTTTTCTAATCCCATTCTGGCACTTTAAACTAATCAAACACACTCTGAAATACTTTAATTAGGTTAAAAGTGAGCATAGAATTTCTGATGAAATCCAAGTATAATATGAAGTCATACAGCATTAACCTGCTAAACAAACGGAGACTCGATTCCTGTTGCCTTATTCTGTAAAACTTGCTTGGTTTGAAGTTGACTCATTGGGACTCACTGCTGCACTGTTCCTCCTTTCTTCTGTCTGCTGAGCTGGTGCTGCCACAAGCACAACTATTTTTCAAGCATTTGGATTTTGGTGCATTTTACCATCTTTTCTCTAAGATCTCAGCCACAGTTTTTTTTGGCCTGAACAACAGTGGGCCACTAGACTGCCGGACTGGGCTGATATCTTTCTCACAGGGCTATTGCTATGCCTCCCCCTTACTCTCTCTCTCTCTCTCTCTCTCTTTTTAAAATCTTTTATTAATCAATCAATGAATTAATTAACAGTTGATTAATTAATTCATTGATTTATTCATTTTCACATTGAGCTGCCAGCCCGATGTGTATAGTGACCCCTGGGAAAAGTCAAGTTTCTCCCAGTGGCCACTCTGCCAGTGCACAATGTAATAAGACTCTAACTTGAAATCTTCGGTGAGATGTACATTCTTTCCTGATTACTTGCTAATTCTTACATTTTATAATGATTGGAAATGATCGCAAGTTAAAAAGGAGTTGTTTGTCAGTCATTCAGTGAGTAAATCCTCTCATTAATTCTGCCTTTTAGATCATTAGATCATGTTTGAAGAGAGCTCCAGGAGAGTTTAACAGCTTGAGATGTAGAATTATAAATTTTCTGCATTCTAGAGTGGCTGTGGCTCAGGAGGAAGAGTTGGTCATCCTACAACCATGTTTGATATCTAAGATCCAGAACTCCCAATGTGTCATCCATATGTGAATTTGTGCAGTTGTAGAATGCACTGTTTGTATAGAAAAAATGTGTGTGTGTATGGATGAATGTGTCTTGTAGTGTAAAACGTTTTAAGTGGTTGATAAGATGAGAAAAGTGCCGTATGAGTGAAGTCCATATACCATTTAATACAGACAATTAGTCAAAATAATTACCCTTTATGGACTGACTTGGTTCATTATCTTTCTCTCACAGATGTTTTGGCTAGGATGTTTTCAAGATTTTTAATAAAGTTCTTATAAACAATTTTCTGTGGTTACAAACTAATTTAAAGCAAACAGTAAAGTATTTATCTTGCTGCTTAATGCATACAGTTTCATTAATTTGTTTAATTATCTGAAACATTTCCAATAATAATTTGGTGTATATAGTAATTATAATTATCAATTACAATGTATACTTTTTTAAACAATCTTTTTTTTTCATTGTACTTTGAAATTACCTTGTAAATACATGACAAATAAATATCTCTATTATTTTCAGTGATTATAAAATTTTCTGGACAAACTACACTGTATCATACTATATATGACATTATTTGTGTATCATACATCATGCTGTTTCTCCTCAAGTTCATTCATGTCACTACACCCTTGTTAAAGTTAATGGTCCCCTGTGGAGTATTTGATTTTTGGTCACTTGGGGGAAGCAAAACAAGCTGTAAACATTGACCTAGTATCATCTTATGAAGTGTTTATGGTTATTTTGATAGCAAAATAAAGCAATTGCCTATTTACAAATCCAGCAGAAAAGGTATCATTAATTTGGAGTCATATTCCTGCTGATTTGTTAAATGTAAGTTCGGTAATCATTCTCCTTTTAGCTCACAACTTAGAGAAATATCTGGCTCTTTTCCTGCTAAATGCTCCACTGTGTTCAGCCACTAATGTAGTTTCAAACTTTGTCTGCTTTTTGGTTCTGGACTGCTAATGTACTGTGGCCTCTGACCTATTTTGAAATGGGGCTGATGAGAGCAAAATGTTCAGGTCAGAAAATAAAACAATGACTTTAAAGAGGCAGAGCAGAGGGAACTGCATAGATGGGTGATTTTTTTTGATAATTGTCTTTATGTTCATTACCTGCATGCCTTTTCACTTTAGACACTCCAGTTCGCTTATAATTATTTTGACAGCGCAGTCTTAAAGACCAAAAAATCTTACCTGTAACTAGAAAATGGACTAAGTAGAGCGCAGATTTCCACCAAGACCAGTGTCAAAGAACAAGCACAACACTTCAGTGGAAAAAATACCAATTAGTAAAGGATCCAGATCCGCCCCAAAATGAAATGGGTTCTTCCATGGCCCAGGCCTTATCCCTCCATCAGGTTTGGTGAAAAATCAGCTCTGTACTTTTTGAATAATTGTGCCGAAAAATAAACAAACAATTAGACATGGGTGATGATATAACCTCCTTTGCAGAAGTAATAAAGCAGCTACTCTGTAGGAGTAAAGTGTGATTTATAGTTGAAAAGTACAGATTTAACAAAAGAACGTTCAGACAATCCTACGCCACTGCTGAAAGACAAAGAATTATAAGACACATTGACTTATTGAGAAGTGTCATTTGGACCCATCACATGTAGCCACCATTGAAACTAGAGCAATCATAATGTGCTATATTGATGGGTTGTGCTCTGCTTGAGCCTGTTAGCTCTTTCCACCTGCTCACAAAAGAAGTCTGTCTAATTCCAAGTATCAGTGTAAAGAAATGGACTTGCCCTACTGTTGAATCCCTACTTAAAGAGATGGGTGTGATTGGATGAAATGGTGGAAGACAGTGAAAAGAAACCTGACCAAACAACTAGAAGGAGAGGCGCTACCTTAAATGAAATGGGATGGTGGAAGAGTGAGGTGCAACACACAGTGAAGATTGGTTCTAGATTGCAGAGCAGAGTTTAAGAAGTGGTACGAGGAGCAAATTTTGAACACATAGGAAGAAAAAAAAAATTACATACTTTCTCTCCATCTTTACAAAGCTATACTCCACAATCTCCCCCATATGACATTTGCGAGCAAAAACTAAGAAAAAAACTACCAACAAAAAAGTATTCAGTGTCATCACTCTCAAGCAATCGACTCACAGTAAAGGAAGAGGACTGAGATTACAGGAGGCCAATTTATAATATCATCAATCAGCAATGTTCATGTCCTGCACTGCATCCCTGAATGATAATAATAATAAAAACAAATAATAATACAGTAGTTAAATCCAACAAAAAATTTCCTACCTGTTTTCCTATTTCCTACCTATTGGGAAGGTATCCATCAGTCAAATTTGTTTTAGTCTCACTGAATGGGTGTTTCTACCAAAGGACCCTTCCATAGGTAACAGGAGCTTTTTGAAGAATTCATTTCCCCTACTTGCATTCCTAAAAGCAGAACTAGGGCCCCTAAATTAAGTTCCAGAGGGATACTGTAGTTTTGCTCCCCAAAAAGTCCCTGTTTTGTTGGTAGTACTTTTTGAATATTCAGGAACTTTCAGGAAGGTGCTTGCTGTGATGAATGTTGCAGTATTGTAAGTGTGCTGATGTTTTCTGCCACATTGTTATTTACCCAGCACTTTCAGAATCCCAAAACTGCAAACATTCTGTTTTGGGATTGTAATACGTGGCCAACAAGAATCAGGATGGCCCAACCAAAGAGATCTAAAGGAAAAATGGTCATACAACAAAGTCCAGGTTTTGTTGTCCATTTTTGCTGAGGATGAGATTATGCATTTGTACAATTGATGTCAAACGCAACTGTTGGACTTTTGCTTTGGCCCTGTGATGGAAATGCAAATCATATTGCACTGGGGGAACCTTTACCCCTGAGAAAGTTCCTGGACATTAGTTCTTGGGAATTTACAGTTCTGGGAAGAGCACCTTGAGGCTCTCCATCTCTTGTTGTTTTTTATGCTGCGTTGCTTTCTTCAGATTAACTCTATGAGTTTGAATAAAATGGTGGTGATGTCATAAACAGCTATACTGTATATTTCTGTCATCTGGGCTCAAGAATAAAAGGATCTAATGGCCAGGAAACAAATTCACTTTTAACAGTAAGTGGAAATAATGCAGTTGTGTACTCTCAGTTTAGCTTTAAATGGAAGAAGAAGAATATTTATCTTGTACAATACTGATCCTACCACATAATTGCAATATCAGTACTTTTGTTATCAATCCACCCATCACTTATGTTCATGAGTTGGTACCTTGTCAGGTTCATGACAAATTTCATCTTTCTGGCCATTCCTTCAAGAGTTTAAGACATTCTTCAGACAGTTGCACTGTCACAATGAAGCTATCACAGAATGAGTTCTGAACTTTGGAAGCTCTCTTACACGAGTCTTCATTTATCGTGCAGTGTTACTCATGGGTGACAATTACTTCCTTAACTTGAACCAATTTTTAATTATAGATGTTCAATTTCCAGTCTTATGAAACTGATCAGGCAAATTACATGTAAGCGATGATAAGGCAAATTAGGTAAGAGAAGGAAAAAATCTGTAGTGTTGAACCAGGCCTCTGCTTCTTTAGGCAATTGTCCATCCTTTGCTAATCAAAATATCTACTGGATACAAAAAAGTAATTACATTTCATGGAATAAACAGAAGCAGAAGTACAAGAGAGCCCACCACTTATATTTTTCCAAAGACGGAGAACATTGGAAAATGTCATTCACTCAGCGGATATGCAAAGATTTACCGGGGATTGTCGATGCCCACAAACCAGTCTGCTCATAACTATTTGAGAAAGTAGGCGATGACCTTTCACAGATTCATTTTTTTCTGATTTGATCATAGTCTGGATAAGTTTCATTTCATCAAGTCTGTATTGACGCTGACAGCTCTACTCCTACAAATCCAATGCATTAGTCAGACAAGGGCACACTGTCTTATTCAGTAGCTGTCTTACTCAGCTCCCAGTCCACAACAGACACATATGCTTATTTTGGAAAATATGAATTCACTATTCATCCCTCCACTTTAAAAATGAAATGATTATCACATGGTCAATTCCCCATTTTCTGGAATGGATCTTGAACTTGGTCATTAAGTATTGATAAAGAAATAAAGCTACTTATACACCTGTCACTTGGTAACATCTGTCTCCATAATCTACCTCTGGCTTCTCAGTGGACTCCTTCCATCTGCCAGTTTTATCTGACCATGGAGAATCCCACTGGTTCACTCTACCCTTTGCTATTGAGCAGAGGTGAGATGAGCGTTTTTTCTCTTTTGTGGCTATAGGAAGCCACAGAAAGCAATAAATAGACTTGTAGATAACAGAGTGGAAAGTTATTTTTTACCAATATCTACAGATTATTGCTTTCTTTGACAAACCTGTATTTAAAGTTTCCTTCTGCCCTCTATGCTCTGCAATAGACTCCACATCCCACTCCCAGTCAGCTGCTTATTAATTAATACATCAATTTGGAACATGTCCAGTTCAAAATTTCCAATGGCATAGGCTCGTTGGTGCAAGCTCAAAAGACACCCCATATAGTAATTGTATGGTGTTAGAAATACCATTTAAAACTATAAAATGGCTGACAGAAGCAGGTCAACAAGAAATCGCTTTCACTTTTCCACCATCAGGCCTCCGCCCATACAACAATACCTTCCATTTCTTTTGAATTATTTTTAACTATGAATTTGCGTTTGTTTGTGCTCAGCCCATAAATTATGTTTTTTGACCTCAAATGAAATACAAAGCTTCTCTTACCTGGAGATCACCAATAAAATTGAGTGCACAATTGCAATCTTAACCTTTCAAAATTGATTAACATAATTGATAGCTATTAAAAACTCTATGAATTTTAGCTTTAAGTGTGTTTTTTTTTCTCTTTAGTACTAAAGCTAAGATACTCAATTAATATTCTTTCAAGCCTAGGAATAATGAAACTTAAAACATTTCAGAGTAGCAACAACTTTCCTAAAAAAAAAAAAATACATGACACAAATGGCTGAAAAATTAAATAACAATTTCATAAAGCTTTAAATAATACATTTAAAAAAAAAATCAACAATCTAGTATTCAAAAGTTTAAAGTTTTAATCTTAAGATCTCGGTTCTGGTTGTTTCCACAACACTATCATAACAGGTTGTAACCAAATACAATACCATAGGTCCCATAGTTCCATACAAAATGACAGCTACTCTGTCACAAATGCAACTGAAGAAGATCAACTTGTTAATCTGCTTTCAGCACACTCAAAGAAACTTGGGGTTTAACAAGTCACAACAACAAATCACATCTTTGTCACATCTGCACTTCATCATTTCTTTGTGATATTTTGTTGTATCTTCAAGAAGGCTTTGACAAGTCTTCACGTCATAACACATCAAGTCATTTCTTTGTTACAATTCACATTGATAAACTTACTAAAGTCAACTAAAATGGTCTATATCCATGACTAACAGTTGTCTTCCACATTACTTGGAATGTACAGGCTTTTTCTTCGACATTGCACTCAGTATGCATTGTTTTTCATTAGCTCCTTGTGGATGGAAATGAGATTTAAATTGTGAGATTCACATGTAAAAAGGCTACAAAAGTACAAAAGGCAGATACAGTATATTTAATTGCTCTTGCTGAAAATTGCCAGTCAGAAACTGAGTATCAAAAAAAACTTTTCATATAATTAACATTCCAGTGCTGGTTGATTTTTTTTCTGGTGCTGGTACGGTAAATGTGGTTTAATACTACAGATCACAAAATTCTGTCAGCAAAAACTAAACTAATGTCATTTTAATGAAGAAGGTGGGCAATAATGGGCCTTTGTCTATCATTTCTTGAGCATCCATGATCTGATTTTCTGCTGCACATGGCATTGGTCTGTGAACAGCAGGAAGCAGAGAAAGGAGCTGCTCACCTCACTGAGGAGTTGGAGGTGTGCAGCCTGTTGCCTGCAGCTCTTCATCTAACAGCTCACCATGAATGCTTCCTCCTTTCAAACTGATCCACTGTCTAAAAGTACGGCTCACTGACAAACATAATGCATTTCCTGTGACAACTACTCAGTCACCATTGTGTTACCTCATTTGGTGATAGTGAATTAACAGACATTTAATCAAATGAAAATCTTCAAGACTCTAAGGATAATTTTTAATACCAGAGACCTATGTGATATCCTCCACATGATCGCAGAAGTGCCAGAGGCCAATCAGCTGTATTGAACTGAGGGTTCACATTGTAGGCCAAGAATCAGTTGTGCCTTGACAGGCTAAAGGAGATAGACATTGAACATGTGTACGCATGTCCTCTACATTAACCCACAGGTAATGACAGCCCTTCAGATCAATGGTCCTAACTGCACCAAATAGATAGTCGGCAAATGGATTCTGTGGTTAGTAGCCACTAAGGCTCTACAGATGATACTTAAAGAGAGAAACAACTCAGTTCACTGATTAGCTCCTTTCATTTTCCCTCCTGCCAATCTTGCTCATTTGTCCTTGGATTTATTCCTGTAATAGGGGAGCCACCATGCCCTCTGCCTCAGCTTTTACATGCACACTGCAGCCAAGGCTGAGGCTGGATCGACAGCCTGGCCTTGAATGTCTTCATGTGTGGGCTGGGTTGAAATCTTGGTCAGGAATGGTATCATGAGGAGATGGATTAAATGCCAATAAAAACTCAAACCAAGTAAAGTCTGACAGTTTGGTTTTGATCTTCCTGACCAAACCATCCCTGATTAAACCTCCTGACTAAATAATTAGGATCTAATTAATTGATTATTTTAATTAATTAGTGTATGTCATTTGTTTCCATGCTCAAAACAACTGTGGGCCGTGATACATCTGTCTATGAACATGTGGCAAAGAAGGCCTCTATTCAGGTCTCAGGAGACAGCATTTCATTACTGTGATTTAAAATTTACATTCCTATATGCTGCCTCTGCCTTAACACCCGTGTCAACTTTCCCCCGAGAAGCGTGTTCATCTTTTGTCTTTTCATCCGTCTGCTTTTCTATCTTCACTTTAAACACTGCCAGTCTCTTTTAATGCCGATATTCCACGCAAATAAATTTCATGTATAATGCCTGCATCTCGAAGAGAAATTTACACAGTGCTTTTATGATACAGAAAGAGAGGTAGGCAAACAACAAAGGAGGGTCAGTAGCGATTCTGCATTGTTTTCTGTTTTGATTTAGCTGTAGCAGCATTACGGTCAACTGCTCTGAAGAGATGCTTCTCTTTTGTAATCACAGTCTTGCTACTCACCTTTAATCAAATGTGAATGATAAGAATAGGGAATTTTTAATTCAGAATAATAGGAACAAAGCGAGAGATGGAGGAAACAAAAACGTTTGTCAATTACCACCATCGTTTTGCTCTTCAGGCAGGTCCTAAGGGGACTGCTTTTAATCTAGCTTTGCCTTAGGCAACAGATATCCAATCCCTAAGCGTTTGAACTGGATGAAATTAAGAAAAATCAGGCATCCTTCAATCTTTTTGAGAAAGTTGACAAATTTTTTTTTCCCACTGCTGCCAGAGAGTATTGTCACATTGGCACATGAATCTATTGTTATTTGTTGCTGCATATGGACATCCCTGGGTATCAGCAAATTTGAAACATCTGATTAAAATTCATATATTCAGTTTGCTTGTTCAAATGATCAGAATAGTGAGAGTATATGATCAGAAAAGATATTTCTCTCAAACATGATTCACTTTTACTAGATGAGTAATCCAGTTTTGAAGTTAAACAAGGTTGTCCAGCTTTTCATTCAGCACAGGAAATGCGTTCAATCTTGGTGTGATGTTCTGTCTTATCAGCAGGATGAGTGTCCATGAAATTTCAATAATTATGTCAAGTGTTATCTCTCCCTGACAAAGTGCTAAACAGTGATTTATTACCTAAATATATGTTCTTAGAAGGCATAATACTCCTTTAGAGCTTTGAATGTTTTCCAAAAGCTAGACCTGTGCAAGTAATGGGCAAGTAAACAAGTAAACATAGTAAAGTGAGACCATACAGGCCTAATATATATATATATATATATATATATATATATATATATATATATATATTCTTTTTTATTTTTTTATTTTTTTAACATGGAAAAATATACATGTACATACACATGCATCTCCATAAATCTGTTGGCACATTTTTCTCATGTCTCACTTTATACTACATAAGTCTACTCTACATAATTCATGGTAAGACACAACAGTACACTCTTTTTCAGATCACAAAACACTAATGATGTGTAATAATATACATGTAATCCTTTCTAGCATACTTTTAATGCTTATTATCAGTAAGTATCCCCTTAATGTCTTCCTTAAGCCTTTCATGTCCTGAAATGCATTAGCAGCTCCACACTTGAAAGATGAGCTACTTAATTGCAATAATTTTGATACACAGAATCCTCCAAATATTGTGTAGAAGAAAATCTACAAGTTACATATTGGGTTAACACCCAATTAGGAGAAACACATGGCTAAAGATCAAGGAAATACTTGCTTTGAATCCTAATACTGCATCATCATCAAAAAACAAACAAAACAAAGGTGACAGATCTGCATGGATCAAACAACCAAAACAAGAAACTGCAGGTAGTCACAAAAGCTCCAGTCTTGCTCAGTATTCTGGGAGTACCTTTGCAAACATCACATATCCAAAAATAATCTGCTCCATTGGAATTGAAAATAGAAAATGTATATGTTTTCCTTTACCGCATGAAAAAAATTGAGAAATTAGATTCTAATCACAGACGGCAAAACATAACACCATTCACATTGCAGGGGCATGTTTAAAATAAAGTTTTATACACCTCCTGCAAGTTCAGATGAAGAGGCCACAGAAGACTGATTATTTGCTGACTAATAAGCAGCCTAGTTTCCCCGTATATAACCTCCCTGGGACATGCACCTGACAGACCTTGATTAATTTTGATCTCGATGAAGATATATTATTTTTAGATATGTGACAAGTAGCGGAAAACTGTGTTTCCCAGGAATGCTCTACTTTTATATGAGCAAAAGGCACAAGTGATGAATCTTCCAGAGGAAGACGTGACAGGCTAATCCACAGAGAGGAGTGTCACTGGCATTCAGTGATCCCCATGAGCCTGACAGCGTGAGGTATTTGGAAATGTTGGCAGGTAAAACATGTTTACATCATTGTATGTGTGTATTGCACTTTCGCCCTCTCTGAGTCATCATTACAGAATGTATTCATTGATTAACAATAAACTGCTAAACAGTTTAATTAAATGTATCTGTGTGGCAAGGAGCTCTATTTTTGTTCCTCTTGATATGCATCGTCCTCTATACTTGGATCATTTTTTTTTTTTTTTCTCCAGTAATGAAACTGTGCAAAAAGATGTCCCGTGGAGAAATCTGGTCTCACGTGATTACAAAAATAAGATGTGAGAAAAACAAATAGTTCATAATGCCCTGCAGAACATGAACCCAGCACATTTCCCTGTTTTGGGAGCTTCAGAATATGTGCTAATACTTCATATTTGTTTAATCTGCCTCCTTTACCCCAGGAAATGGTAATTGTTGTTTGTCTTTGCATGTTTGGGAATTTTGGTCCACGATGATATTTTCTTCTCCATCCAAGGACAATTATCAAACAGTACAAGAGATAACAGTGTTTGCTAGGAGCAAAGGCATACTTTGATTGAAGAAAAATAATGGGGAGATATTTTAAAAACCTAAAGCATTGCAGAGAAACAGTTGTTCCTGATCCTCACCCAGAGCTGAGTCTTCCCTTTGCATGACTAATAACACTGCATGTTTTCTTTAAACTTTCAGAAACCTTCTATAAAAACCTCCTAAAACACATCCAAGTTATTCATTCTTTCCTACTGTAGAAGTTCCTCAACTGATCAAAATTGTAGTTATTAAACCAAGGTTCTATCTAATTTTGTTGGTATGATTATGGTCGAAAAAGGAAAGAAAAAGGCAAACTAAAAAAAAAAATTCTGTAATGATGCATAATGCCGTAAAGTGGCATACAGTGTATGCAACTCTGTTAGCTGTTAGTGTCGCTGTTGTGCATTCACAGACAAACTTGAAAACTGTGGATTGTAAAAGTATAATCCCCTATTATCTTAAAGCTGAAAATAGTTTTGAATTAATATATTGTTTTATATCCATTTGTACGGTGGAGCTTGGCAAAAGGGTCTGTTATATGAGAAATGTTGATAAAATTTGATCTAACTTCACCTAGTGATGACTGGGATGTAGTGCTGACAAAACAGAGAAGACATATTATAGCAGTTTAAGGTGCTGTAAAATTACACTATACAATATAATACAATAAGTATAAGAAGCAATAAAGATGAAAACTAAAATTACAAACTTAAAGATGCCCCAAGAGCTGAGGGCAATGGCCAGGGTGGTGATAATTCTCTGTGGGTTTGTTAAGTTAAACAACACCTATCTTTGCACACAGTTGTTTGATCCATTGTCCATATTAAAAAAAATAATATTAAGGAGCGGCTGTAAAGACAGGAATGAAGCTTTTCATATATCTAGACATGTGTGTGGGTGTTTATATAATGATTTAAGATTCTGAATACATTTGTAAAAGAGAAATTTCAGTTTTTGATTGTAAGTGAGGATGCTTTCAAAAATAATGTCAGGATTAATTTTATTTATTGGTTAACTACACAAGGTGCAACACTACAAAGTGCAGTAAATAGGAAAAGCGTAAATCAAATCAATGTTTTGTGTGACCCCCCCCCCATTCCTTTAAAACTGCACCTGTTCTCCTTGGTAAGTTGCACATAACTTTTGAGGGTACTTGGCAGGTAGTTTGTTCCCACGATCTTAGAGAATTTACCACAATCCATCTGTGGATTATTTATAAAGGGTGTATCGTATCCATGCATCTGTGGCACAAGCCAGATACACATTACCTTCCTTTTCATTTTCAGTTTTGTCTTTTCTGTGTATTAATTACAGAAAATAATCACCTTAAGAGAATGTGGTCGTGAAAATAACTGCTGTAGTGGGAATTACCACAGAGGCAGTTTTGACAGGTGTGTCTGTCTTTTGTTCAAAAGACTGTGACCATTATAGTCACAACTGTTTAAGATACACTCACAAACCTCTAAATTATTGTACTTGAGATCAAAATAAGGGCAGAGTTTGAAGATGTGTGTGGTCTGAACCATGACTACCGAGTGCTCACGTAATAATGTAGTAAGGACTACTAAGTACTCATGTGTCGCAACGTCAATATAGTATTGGGTGGCTTGCAGGTTTGGTCACGTTGCAAGATGGTCTCTATTTGTTGTTGAGCCTGGTACCAGGACAACATTTTCTTCCCGTTTGTTTCTCTTGTTATCTTGACTTGCCTGGGCAGGGATGACTGGTGATTCTGAAGCTGCTGTTCCATAGTTATTTGTTATTTGACACTTTGACTGTTACTGTTTTGTCAGTTGATATCAGTCTCTGTCTTCTGCTCATTGTTTGGTGTATATACTGTAAATCTAGGATTACATCTCTCATTTAGTTCACACAGCTTCCAATTACAAACACACACTAACTTTTTGATTCACTATTGTAACAAATGCCGGCCATCACTGAATAGTGTAATCTATTACGGAGATTATAACTGTAGTGTTGTAAAGCATCTGTTAATCACTACATCTCTATTCATAAACTGTAAAACTCAACCATAAGCTACATCCTATGTCATTCTGATGTCTTCATGCTCCTCATCACATCTCAAAGCTGTCAGAAGAAAGTGTGTGTCTGTCTAGAGGCCATCTCTTCTAGCCCTGGTGGAGGGGAACCTTGCCTCTTCATAAGATTTACAGTGGTAGAGGCCCACAGGCCTAATTGGCATGGTCAGTGATGGAGCATATGCACTTTCCAGTGGGAGCCCATCTGACAGGGCCACTTGCTGATGACTGCCCACATAGTCTCCATATGTGGCAGACAGAAGGGCCTATATGCACACTGCCCTTCAACTAATGAATCCAAGTCATCTGGCTTATGTCGTAACCTCATAGAGGCTTTATCCAGAATCTGGAGACAGAGCACTACCTCTTACAATGTTTGCACCTGCAAATATAAACACACAAACATATACACAAGCCACAAGGGGAAACTCAAAGTTGTAAAAGCATAACTGCTCCCTTACCTTCACCTACATCTAAACGAATACACTAACCCACACACACACATAGGCACACAAACAAACAGCAGTGTCACGCAGAAATATTAAATACATAATTACACAATTACCCTCACCTTCACCCCTCTGTCATACATACTGTACATACGTGCAGACAGAAAATGGTGTTGAGATGTGACAAGATGGAGAAATAAGGAGGGGATGAAAAAGAAAGTGAGGGAATACAGAGAAATAGAGAAGCTGTGTGGTGCGAGTGTGAATTCAGCCTCCAGCTGGGCAGCTAAATGGACTTGCTCAGTCATTAGCATGCAAAGGTCTAGTCCGGACATTTAAGGTTATTCATTCCCCAGGCTAATTCTGCCCACACTGAAAATGCCCAGCTACTTCCTGAATCAATGTCTTTTTATTAGTTGTTGTTCTGGGGGTTATTTTCCACAACACATCCTCAACAACTCCAAAACCCTTCCAGCCAAGGGTCAGCCAATTGCACCACATGTTTTCAGTGTTTTGGGGGCTGCAGATGTTAGTGCATACTTAATAAGCCTGATCACAGGAGCCCCAACCTCGCAATGTAATTCCACTACCCAAGGTGCATCTGTTCTGCTTGTACTCACAGGAACCCCATGCTGGTGGAACTGTTTCACAAAGTCACACAAGTCATACAGTGGCTCCGCTGCTGCCTCAATAACATTGCAGGTATCAAAGGCAGGCAGGCCAAGGGGAAACAGTTGGATACTGGCTGTGCGCAGCATGGCACATGACTTAAAGGCAACAAATATAAATCGCATAGACTGAAGTTGTTTATTTTACTCAATGCACTGGGAAATATCTGTGTGCATCGCCTGCTTTGTACGTACAGCTGTTTTCCCAATAGCTACATTGGCGATAAGGATGTGCCAGCACATCCCAAGCAATATATTATGTGAATAGATGTTTCTACATTGGCATTATCTCCTCTTCACCCACACCACATTGCCAAACCATTGTGCTGTGGGCTGCACAGGGTTCATCAGATAACCTCACCACTGAATATCCCTGAGGATTTTCACTCAGCATTATCAAAATGAAACATAACTCATGAGTAAGAGAAGTAAGGACACTACATAACTGTTAAAAAAAAGACTATGTTAAACTGAAATTGCAATGTTCCCTGCGAAGATTTTCTTGCTTCTTCTGAATTTTATCCATTTCGAATACACTTCCAGTCACAAAGTAAATAGAATGTAGGTTTCCATGCTGCTTTACTTCTTTTATGCTCGGAGCAAAATATGATGTTTCTGCCTCTGTTTTTCCCTCAAGACTTTGGCTGACCCACTTTCCCTCATCTCATGCACCTTGAGGGTGTTAATGGAATAAGGAATATTTACAGTGGAGTGTTTAGAATCATACTGATATGATTAAGTACTGAGTTTGGAATAATTAGAGAGGATCACATTAGGGAATGCAATGTATAGAGGTATGCATAGAAGAAACATTACAACTTTCAGAAGCTCACATTGCGGCATGGGTGTAGATCACTGGTGATGAAAGTAATTGTATTTCATTCTTGTAGAGATACATCTCCATTTTAAAACACAAACAACTCATCTTACAGTGATCAATGTCCCGGAATTAAAACTAATCATGGTATGTTGATGGAAGACAAAATGGGAGATATATAGTAAAATGGCAGTTAGAGCTTGTTATGTTCCATAGGTAGATCTGCTACCACAACCCACAAGCTAATGAAGTCATGGACAGTGTTATGTGATGGAAGGTGTTAGCTGGTAATTCAAAATCACGTTTGATTGGATAAATGTCTGTAAATGCAGTTAATATTTTACAGGATGATGTGGGAACATAGTTGTGTCTGGATAATTGCCTCAATAGATGTCAGTTGAGTCAGCATTGGTTGGGGCTGAAGACTACAAGTTTGAAAATGAAAAAAATCTAGGGGTGTGATATTAGACAGAATTGAGCTTACAAGACCTCTGCTGAAAAGCTTGAGTCGTTACTACACACTCCAATCATCTACTGTACTGTTGGCTGTCAAATTGCATTTTCAAGAGATTATATATCTTTTCTTCTGCTTCTTTTTAATAAACTGTCCATGATGAATCCAACAATTCTATGAGTACATTGCCACAATGATGAAGTACTCTTTAAGGATTTTGTATGCACTCTTCAATATGATTTTAAGAATTACTTTTACTTTTACTTCTTTTCCTTTTTGCAAAGTTTACATGATCCCAAAAACATCAGCCAGACTAAGCTTTCTGGTCAACATATCCTCAAAGTACATGTCTTCAGGGGTTCAAAATGACCTGTGGAAAAACTACCCAAACCCTATGTGTGTTATTTTTCTAGAAACCAGCCGAAGCAAAAAAACCAGAGCATAAATACACCTGATGCAAAACCTGACTAAAATTGACCCAAAGAAAAGAAAAGAAAAAAAAACCCATGCATATAAAAAAATTGCATTTTTCTCCAATAGCAAAGTGGATACCAACTTCATCCTATCACCCTCCTCAAATTACATAAAACAAACAAATGTTCCACAGGTTGCATGTTGACTGGAACTCTTTTAATGACTCCTTTGCAATGGTTTAATAGCACCTGACTGGAGAAGTAGCACCACCATCTGTTTATCTTGATACACTCAACTACAAAAGTGAATAGAAATGCACATTAATTTACATTTTCTTTTGTAAATTTTCTTGAATTTCTGTTAAAATGTGCATTACTCTTAGATGGAAAACTCTGACTATTGACACATAGACCTGTAGAAATAAGACCCTATACGAACCTAGCTATACCCAGTTTTACTTAATATGAACTGAACTTTGCCTGGTTTAATTCCCAGATCAGGTTCCTGTTACTAAAAACCCATCGATCCATGAAGACCTCTACTTTGAACTTCATGCAGAGTCATGAATACTAAAAGAAATCTACAGTTTTGTCAGACACTGACTATTTGGTATGAATGTCTTCAAATATCAAACTATGTTTCTACCAAACTGGATAAAAGTTGTTTTTTTTTCTCAGATCATACCAAACAAATGTTTGACTTCTGTCCCTCCTGTCAATTTTGCATTGCTAAACTTGCTCACCGGAAAGTTAATCAATAAGCCTATGTATTGATTGCAATACTTTTCTCGTTTTGCAGGTGATTTTGATGCTGACCAAACTATTTGACTTCAACCTCAACAGTGTGACTGAGAGTTCATTATGGAGGTAAGCTTATCACACTACACGAGCTAATGACATTTCTAGAAAATCCTCAAGCAGTATAGGTTTGACACAGTAAATTGGTAAGAAGGGACTGATGTACTTAGTCCTAAACATTTGTGATGTTTTTAATCCTATAGTTTGAATTACTCCCAGCTCTGCTCTTAGGTATAAAGAAAGCCAATACTCACAAGAATCTCATAATATGAATTAATGGAATATTCAGAGCTTGGAAAAGAGGCAAAGAAAGTTCTGTGAAATGACATACCACAGTAGCTAACTGCCCTCGATTGGATTTAATGTCTGTGGGCACCAGAAATCCCTCACATGAAAGTCACTAATCAACACTACTGGAGCTGGTAGTGCTATCCAGCAAATTACCTTGACCAGCCTTGAACACAGCGTAGCCTTGCTTGGAGTGTCAGCCTCATTTCTGACTCGATTCTGATGTAATTTTTGGTAGAGGCCTACTAGGAAGGAGTGTGGCCCCACTGATGTCTCAAAGAAAGAAAATCATAACCAAGGAAGGTCAGCTAAAGCAATTATCAGTATGAAATATATTTTTCAATTATATTGTTGCCTTTGAGTTGTAGGATGAAAAGAGATTAACTACATGAAAATAAAAAGCGAGGAATTTTGAAAGTACTGATGAGGCACATGATATTCAAACTAATTTCTCAAGGTGAAAAAACAATTGTTTTGTGCATTGCATGTAATATTCTGTCCATAGTTTCTTGTCAAATTAAACAATCAGCGATTAGCATTTTCCAAAATCTAATTTTACCTCTTTTAACCTTTGGCACAATCAGATGTTACCACAGAATGACATCAGATTGTCCAACCTATTAAATACCACTAAACCTGTTTGAACACATCAGAGTTACAGCTCTTTGATGCTTTGAACTTAAATTTGAATGAAAATATGTGCACAAGCAGAAAAACCTAAAGTGAAAAAGTCCTCGTTAACTGAAACAAAAAAGTGACTGCAAACATTTGAAATTGAAGAGTTATCCCAAGTAGCAAATGTGAAATTTAAAACTATAAAGTGAAACAAAATTCCATCCTCATTTTCTGATACTACCCTCTGCCAGAGGTTCAGTGTTTATTCAAGGCTTCTCTGTTTTGCAAGTTTTATTTAAAACTGTTTTTAAATTCTAGTGGTGATCCAAAAGTAGGCAAACATACCAGATATATCAGTCAGAATTATTTCAGTGTTTCACTTTGTAGAAAACATCATGTAGCTTCAGTAGCGTGTTAAAACAAGATGATACTCATACTGCGTATGAGACACTAAGTGTGAGGGAGGAAGGTAATATAAAGGCAAGATCAAGAGTTATAGACAGTAATACCGGTTCGCATGGGTATTCATATGTTGCACATGTATTCATATTAAACTTGAATGTCCAGTTCAGTGAATGTATTATTGGCAAAGGGATAAGGCAACCTGTGACATTCACTTCACTTTTTCTTTTTTTTTTTACATTACCTTTTTGTGAGTCTTAGTATCGTCAACCTTTTTATTACAAATGTTGTCTAGGTGAATAAAGTAGTCCTAGGGATATGAATTTAAAATCTGACAAAGAGTTGTTCCTGTCGTGTATACTGAGGTTTACGCTGATCAGCACCAACAATAAAACCGGTTACCCTTTTTTATTGTTCTGTATGGATATATGTATATGCACTGAGTTTATGCACCATTCAGCGACAACATTTAAACCCAGTAATGATGTTGCTTCAGCCTGGAGTTCGTATGCCTGCGCACCGTAACCAACCTGTAAATAAATGAGGAGGTCAGGCATTAAGGTGACTGACACATTTTCCTGGGTCTTCTACAGCTTGTACAGCTGGCTCTGTAGATCTTTGTTATTGCCACTTTGTTTTGCCATCCTGGCAAAATGATCAGTTAATTAGTAGCATTGGTAGTTGTAATTTTGAGCTGTTGTTTGAACCAGTCTAGCTATAGCAAGCTGTTTTCTTCTGCCTCCAGTCTTTATGCTAGGCTAGGCTAATTATCACCTAACACACATGAGAATGGTATCAATATTTTCATCTCACTCTCAGTAACAAAGTGAATGAGTGTATTTACGAATGTTAAGCTGTTTTTGGCACATTGAAAAATTGTTTTGATTTAGACTAATTAATACATTGTGATCTTTCATTAATGATTTGTGTCAAGTTACCATAATTAGTCATTAGATTAAGAAAATGAAAGCTGGGGATTTATTTTGGAAATTAAATCAAATCTAAAATCTTAAACCTAATTGAAATAAAAACATAATTACACTGCCCCTGTGAACCACATGAGGTTTGGCAATCTTTGGATTTAGGGATTTCTGAATTTTATGCTACTTGGATGAAATCAGGGAGTGCAGTAAAAATGTATTTGGACTTGTTGCTACCTGCTGCCTTTCCTGCCATAACCAGTGCAGGAGCTGTATTCATATGACTTACTATAATAACGAAACCATTTGCAAAGCCTGTAAGGAAACTACATTACCAAATTATTTGCAAAAACTACACCGTAACAGTCGATTTATACATGTTTAGAGGATTTTGGAACACATTTAGATCATTTGAGTCAATTTGTCACAAACCAAACTAAGAACCTTTCAGTGAACTACTTTTGTGGAATTTCATACTGTCGTCTTGAAAAGTGACTGATGCAGAACTTCTGTTACATGAGGAAAGTCCAGTTTCTCTCCTCCTCTGTCCTTCATGCAGGAAAAAGGCGACAGGTTCATAGAGCAAACAACCATGGTTTTCCACACAGACTGCCTCAAGGCTTAAGCTATCATCCACAGCTGTGTTAAATGTACCATTATATGACTGCATTTGCCTTATAGAGGCTCAAGTGAGGATATTGCTGTGTCTCTGATGATGGTACCACATTACCCTCGTAATGATGCATCTACTGCTGACGTTTCACTTGTGGTATTATAAATCTGATACGTTAAGAAAACAGTGCTACTATTAATGGATGGATGATTAAAGGTGTATATCAATGACCAGACAGATTGACAGAAAGATAGATGAGAGAACAGATGATGTGCATTTTGAGAGAGCGAAGAGGATAATGAGAGTGCAGAACATTAGTGGGCAATTTACAGCCAGTAAGATAGACAGAGCAGCTTAAGCAACAGATAACTGCATTTAAAACAGCCAATCAGTCTGCCAGAAATCCAGCACTCCTAAGGGAGAGTTAGAAGTCCAACTAGGCATTTCTGCCTGTTATGACTCCAAATAGCAGCATGAGGTAACAGCTTGAAACTTTTAAACCAAGAAATCATGTAGTGTGATGTGAGCTTGCATGAGTATGCCAACCTGTCTTTCATCACTTTGGCCCAAAATACATATGAAGGCAAATAATTTCAGTCTGGTTAGCTTTGATATAATTTGGTGGGTTTTTTTCTTAGTATTCACCATATTTTTAATCACAAGCTTATAGTCATTTGTGATCTAATCTAAAACTAAGACTTAAACTGTGTTTGTACCTGAGTCTTAAAGAATCAGCCTGGCTGTACCAAATGTTCTGAGACCTGAACCTGACTCAAGACCTGAGTCTATATTTTTGCATCATTTTATCCATTCCTGACCTTTAGCTTGCAAGGCTAATGCAATGGATTTGGAAATAACCAAACCCAAACAAACCCAACAAAATATTAAGTTGAGTGCCAGAATTCCAAAGGTGTGCAGACTAAAAATGTCACAAATTATAGGTTCCTAGGCAGCTGCATACAAAGTCATCAAAAATATGCAAGTGTACAGAGAGAAAAAAGGAGAGAGACTCGAGGAAAAGAAAACAAAGAACTGGAGTTCTCTGAGATCTGTGTATTTCTAGCTAACTTACAGTTAAAATCCAGTGTTTCCAACAGACAGTAACTAGAGCCTTCTCGTAAAGTCTCTGTATTAAAACAGGTTACTCCATGTGCTAATTTGCATTGGTGTGATGTCATTACATAACTATCAGCATATGCAGGATTTCAAAAGATCAAAGTAGAAACAAAAACGTCAAACTGACTCTAAGTAGCTTCATCATTTGATGTATAACTAATTGCTAGTTTTTCATCCATATAAATCTAAATCGTCCTCTTATGTGCTGCTTTTCTCCTCCGCTCACTGAACACAGTAGAAACCGAGAGCATGTTCACTGAGAAGTATTAACAACTCTCCTCAAGAAAGGGTAAGTTTTTTGGAAAAAATAAATCAAGAAAGAAAATAGTGAAAAGGGGATGTGCTGGGTAAAAATTTGATAAATGTCAATATTCACCATGTCTATGCATGCCATGTACTTTCATTTTCACAATTAGACAGACTAGACATCATTTGGCTTAAGGGATACTCTATATTTTTTATTGTAATTTTTCAAAAAGAAAAAATTGTTTTTGCAGTTCAAATCATTTTGCTTGTATGTCAAAGGATTTCACACACCAAATTTCTGTATATTGGTGGGTACAGAAGTGTGTCAGTGGTCCAAGGATATAGTTTAAGAACATTATTTTTCTTAATTTTGTACAAAAAAAAAATGATATCTAAAAATTTTATAAGAGTCTGTATTCAGATTTACCACTGTTTATTTATTTATTTATTTTTTTGACAAATCTGCACTATCATTATACTGATTACAATAAACTGGATTATTTTTAAAAATAAAATAAGAGAGAAGATCTAAAGTTACAAAGAACACATACTGTTCTATATATGATTTTGAAACAGATATATGGATGCTTATCCTCAATGTACCAGTACAATAAGAGCACTGGTGCTCTTATTGACAGAAAGTGCATCAATAAGGCACTAAGTGTTAAAGGGTTTTTTTTGTCATTTTCTTAAAATGTGTGCATATTGGTATATGATAGCTTTTAACCAACTATTAACCTGTCCATCAGGGGTCTTGGGCTGCTTTTCTCTCACAAACCTTCACCTTTATTTTTTTTTTTTTTAAACCATACTCTTGTCTAGTGATGCTTTAAGCATGGAAGTTTGCCACCAAACCTGACAGGCAGGAATATGATTTAAAAGGTTTGCGGATGTAGGAGGAAGGGAGGGAGGGAAGGTATGATTTAGCCTGTTACTCCGAAGATATACTGTTAGAGTGTGCTGAGGGTTTCATAAATTCATTTTGGAACACTCAGCTCAGCTTGTCCAGTGTCTCAAGCAGTGCTGCCAGTGCTTTCTATGCGTTCATTCAGTGAGTGACCTCATGTTAACTATCCTAGGATGTATGCAGCACTCATCTACCAAACCATGATTAATCAAGTTCCCCACTGAGAATGTAAATGCTGTGTAGTAGGTAGCTATCAGTATATAGTAGACTGTGGAAATTATGATATCTATCTAATAAGTGACTATAATTACAATTCTAATCCATTTAAGAGAGAGTGAAAAGGGGGGTTGAATCAGGGACGTTTTAGGCTCTTGGCTGGGTGTGTGTATGTGAGTGAAAGAATGTGTTTCAAGATGTATGTGGGAATAGCTTAGGCAAAATTTATTTTCTTTAGTGAGCCTGTTAACGTAATGCGAATGATATTGTTCTTGTGCGCTGATACAATGTTTAATAACTTTTTTTTTTTAATCCAACATGTGGACAGTCTGAAGTATTCACTCACCCAAGGCCCCTCTAGAGCCAACATCTGCTAGATGAATGAAATCACAGCAATGTAGTCAGAGCTGCATTTTACACCAACACATAATCAATGGATGGCCTTTCAAAACACACTAGCAAGGCACACAAGTTTCATTCAGAACCATCAACCTTGAGAAACTATCCTTTTCCATTTAATGTAACTTTCACCTTCGTGAGACCTGCCGAGGTTGCACTATTTTATTGGTTCACATTGAAAGTTTCTGTGACACTAAAAATAAGTCATTGGCCCCTAAATCAAGTGATTCTGTGACAGGGGCCTCTGAGGAGCCAATCAATAGCATGATGTCATTGTCCCATGGTCCCTGGTGTTGGTGGTTTCTGATAAATGACACTGGGCTCATCCAGGAACGGTTCACTCAGAGGCAATGTTTTTGCTCACCATTGAAACCAGCCAGTAATAAATCTCAAAGGGCAAATACATGGGAAAAAATTGCCAGGGTGCCATGAATATTTCTGTATTTTCATGGCTGTTTATGAACATCAAGTGTGAAGCTCTCAGAAAACCCTTTAAACAAGCATGTAAGTCTGGTTTTAACAGCTATGTGGAAAGTAGGTGTAGAGAAAAAAACATCAGTTGATGTGAGTGACTGCTTCATTTGAAGTCACAAGAGGAATTCTGCAGTGTGTCTGCTGGATTTTAAAATATGCATTTTTTTTTTTTTTTTTGAATGTGATGTGAAATTAATATATCCCTTGATTGAGCCTCTGGCCATTCAAAATGAACTAAACCTAAAAGCTCAGATAAGTCGTTCAAACCTTTGGAGATGGTCTGAAATGCTAAATTTCAAGAGAACACAAATTCTGTATTAGCACCTTCCCCAACATTTGCATATTTTAGCACTCATTTTAGTATGATCTTCATTTTAATGTTTAAGGCCTGACTGTCTTTCTTTGCTATATAAATGAGGTTTAAGAAATTGCCTCTGATGGTCAACAATGTTAAACAAAACCCACTGCTCCGGGTCCAAGATAAATGTTGTGAGCTGAGTATAAACAGGAAGGTGGCATGAGGTGGATGTGACCTGAATATGGAATCATGGCAAACAGTCATATTAAAATAGAGAGAAAGAAATGCTGCAGAATTTACCCATGTTGTGGGTAAGAAGTGGCATGTGGCAGAGATAAGGAGAAATGTGACACAGTATCTGTTTAAATATAGTCTTATCATACTTGCTCAGATTTTTTTTTCTAGTTAAGATAAATATTTTTTTGGATCATTTACCTAAACAAAATTGAAATTCCCCTGACTTTTTACTATTTAATTAGAAGCTTGAGTTGACTCCTCAGTTAAAAATGTCATAATACTTTGGAACAATGGTGTGCTGTTTCCTGCAAAAGATAAATTTGGAACACAACTACTACATCAGATTAAACACATATACTTTTGTGACTGCATAAAATTAGGTCTACTTTCAGGCATTTTGTAGCCAGCTACTGTATGCAAATTAATGAGTGTTGTTGCCACTATCTGTTAGCCACAAAAGCTTTTACTCTTATGAAAGATTCCCTCTTCAGCTTGTGAGACTCGCGTGGACAGGACAGGTATGTGTGCTGTATCTGTATCCTCGACTTTGAAAAATAATATTTTCATACAATGGTTCATCGTTAGATCACTGGTCAATGAGTATGTATGCATCAACTGATCAGTTTTACTTGTAATCTGTCAGGTTATATGATGCAGACTCCCTGGTGTTGGAAATTGTGTCATCCAACGATTTTACTGGACATGCAATTCCCAGTGAAAAATTAAAACTGCATTCAATGCACGTCACTTAATATCATAAGGACCACTTTTGAGTTATGAATGGGAACAGATGTAGGCATCACTCTCCTCTTTGTAAGCTCTTTGGCAAAGCTACATTCACATTTTTAGACAACTGTACATCCACTATGTCAATAATTACATATTTTCCATGTTTTAATTTCAGTATGCTATGATAGAACAGATATCTGACAAAACACTACTTAGCCAAACCTATGAAGATCTGAAGACGTTGAGCCCATATTTGTTCATTGATTTAATCTTTACTTGATCTTTACATGATGTTCCAAAGAGCAGGTCACTCACTTTTGCATTTGCATCTTTTGTACACAGGACAATAAAGGGAAAAAAAACATAACATTCAGACACACATTCAGAGTCAGCCATCTCCTGATGTGATTTAGGCCTGAAGCTCCCCCCTCCCGCAGCTGGGATAAATATAATTCTTATAATTCTTATAAGTATTATAATATTATTCTTATAATATTCTTATAAATTAGCACTAAAATTTACTATAAAAGGTGTTCATTTAGTTTAGTTAACACAGATTTAGCCAAAAGAGTTGGTTTACACTTTCAATATCTTTTGCACAAATTAACACTAATTTAGTTAAGTTTTCAGTGCTGAACAATATTTCTCCACAATTTCATTTTCCACTTGTGGCTTTCTTACTCAACCAGTTCCTTTAGATTTCTCTATGGTGGTTTAAAGCTTTTAAACCTTGGATTCCTATCCACTGTTGTATCAAAGTTGTTTTTATTTTTGCGTGAATTCCACCTAAAACTCCCTGTACTGTGACTTTATTGTACCTGGCAGAAAGAGAGTTTATTTTTGATTCTATTTATTCCATTCTGTGGTGTTTCAGAACTAAATATTTTGAAACATGTTCAGATTTCACTACTAGTCAGGTGAAGTCAATTCTATTCATATAGCATCAAATCAAAACAGAAATGACACTTTTCATATAGATCAGGTTTAGACCCCACTCTTTATAATAGTTATTTACAGAGACCCAATATTCCCCCATGAGCAAGAACTTCAGGTCAGCAGCAACAAAGAACTCCCTTTAAACATGTAGAAACCTTGAAATAACCAGGTTCATGGTGGGTGGGTGACTGTCAGTCTTGACCAGTTAGATTGAGAGAGAAAGAGAGAGGGTGAGAAAAGAAGAACTATCAAAATTAAAACATGGAAGACATGGCATGGAATGATAATATTTATTATATATCATTTGTGTCATAATGGATTGTAAAGGATTTAAAGTCTTACTAGTCAATGAAAGACCAAAGTTTGGATTGAACTACACTGATAATGTTTTTGATATGAACATCTGGTTGAAAAACTCTGTTTGTGTGTCTCTGTATATGGAGACTTGTACACAGGTGTGTTGGTGTGCTAAGCAGTGGTGAAAAATTAACTTTCTGTGTGACAGCTAATAGTAGTGATAGCCCAAGTTTGAGGATGTATGGTTAATGTGCCTTATAAAAACAGCAGCTGCAGTTGCCACACGGGGACTTTGATGATGTGGCCCCTGCACTGCATTGAGCACAAAAGGACTTAATTACGTCAGTGCTCTTTCCCTTCTCCCCCTAAATTCTCATGGGGGACTTTTAATTGCAACAAATAATTCATCAAGCGTTCATCAGACCTTTCTGATTAAATTTCAGGTCAACCGACTACGGAGCTACGTACCAGAAGCTGAATGACAAAGTCGGAGCAAAGACAATACTGAGTTATTTGTATGTGAGCCCTAACAACAAGAGAAAGGTAATGTTCTTCTTTTGTCTTTTCTTTTGAATTCGATAATTGTCATGATTGTGTGTGTGCTTTTGTCCCTTCTTCACAGTTGGTCAGATACACAGTGTGCAAAGTCAAATACAGGCAGACATATTGATGTTGTCTGACTCATCGTTCTCTGTTTGATTTCTGTCTCACCCTCTGTCACTGCTACAATGTCAATAGGATGCATGGTGCAGTGGTTTACTCATTAACATGAGGTATCCACCTAGACAGTTATCTGGCAGCAAAGAAAATACTCTCCGATCTCTAAAGTTAATAGCCTGACTAAAGTGTCTGTTTTTTTCCTTCCGTCTCTCCAAAAGCAAATCAGTTAAAATAAGCAAGATGAAAAAGAATGAAAGACAAGACTTCAAATTTCAGTGATTCCTTCAGGTGGTATCCTTGTATGTTCCTCAGTTTGGGTCAAGTGATAGTTAAAACCATCTGTCTGTGCTCACTCCACAGCTTCACCCTTTTCCCTTTACATGACTCAGATCTGGAAAGATCATTTTCTCTGTGTTAATTATTGCCTAATAATGAGGATGAAATGCAGGCCCTCCTGAGTTAAGAATCTCCAGCCACCCACCTGATCAAGTTAGGTGGTCTGCCAGGGATTGGTTCATCCTTGAGAAAGAGAGATAGCGAGTAGAATCTGAACACAGAGAGAGACGCCATCGGCTACACAGGTTAGGCCAGAATGTCCTTATGTTGCTATGAGGGCAGGATTAACAGCCTGTTTCAGTAAGTATGAGATAAATTACAGTGCTATTGTAATTATCATAGAATGTTTTCTATAATTTACTTATTTGTTGTATACCCATTCTTAATTTGCCGCATCAATATGTGCTTTATTATTGTTAAAATATTTCCCATAATATTTTTCAACTAAAGGTCATTGGGTCTTCCCACCCACTACACACTTTAGTCTGCTTTCACTGGTTGGTGGGACCAGCAGTGTTGCTAGAGGGTTTGACAAGGATCTGACAAGAGCTGTCAGGAATGAAGTCTCATAATACAAGAAAACAATAACATCTTTATTAAGGCAATCAGAATGTTTTTGTTTTAAATCTTCATCCTTTGGAATTTGTGCCTGTGACTTTAAGAGTATTATATTTTGGACAGGAAGCACCATAAAGACGACTGCATTTTTGTGCAAGTTTTTAGACCGAAAAACAGACCTGTATTTAAAAAACATAAGGGGATGGAGTTGGTTGGGGCATGTTGTTCAGACTTCTGTTGAGAAAATTAAATATAAAACTGAATTAAAGTACAGCTGATGAGTTTATCAGGTTTCACAGATGCCAAAACACTCCAAAACAGTATTGTACAACACTAGACAGATATAATGTTGGCATTTTTTTTTTTTACGATGATTGCAACAATCATCAAGATTAGCAGTATAAATACATCATTTACATTACAAAGCAAATCTACAAGGAATGTGTTTTGGTGTTTGATTGGCAAACCCAGCACCGCCAACTTTTTATGCTGGGCAACCGTGCAAATTTTTTCCACAGCACCCTGCTTTGGCACCCTCACTGTGTCGACAGCCTGGCCGCACTAAAATGACTGAGTTGGATGTATTTTTTTCACAGAAGGAGAATGTCGGCTTAAACATGGTTTCAGCCAACCCTACTGAATTTCACTCTGGGCTTTTCTTATGTACACCAATTGCTGTATTTGTATGTTCTATATATCATTGCCTCAGAAAAAAATAAAGGCTCCTGTCCTAAGTGTGATCGGTAAAGAACAGTCCTTCTCAATTCTGAAGTGAACGTGGAAATGGATGTTTTGAATATAATGATTAAGAACCATTTAATTTTTATTCCAAGGTTTTTTCAGCTGGTTTGGAGTTGGATGAGGTTACATAGTAAAGCTCTTTATGCAAGCCTTAAAACAAATTAGAGGCAAATGGTGAGTGTCAACTAATTTTTCAGTGCTCAGGTCCATTTGGGTCAATTTACTCAGGCATTAGTGTTTTTTTTTTTAATAATCTTTTATCCATTCCCATGGCTGATCCAGCTCCAGCTGATTGTTATTTTGTGTTACTATGCCAGTGAATAGCACCCAGTGAAATGAGAGAGGCAGAATGAAGTAGAAAGGAACTTCTTTGCCATTGCATGTAGATTCAATTAATAGCGCATGTTCTGTGAGACCGTGGCAAAGCCAGTGAAGAGATTTTGAACGCTTTCTAATGATGCACCACTGCAGAAGGGACAGTGGGTAAGCACAATAGCCTTTGAGTCCAGCTAGCTAAACAACACTAGTCCTCAGTTTAAACACACAGATCGGTAAGAAGATGAGGAACTGCAAACAACTTGACATTTTTTTGATATATTTTCAAACACGCAGGGACAGAGAAACACTCGGACTCACGTACACGTAGGGATACAAACAATATGACAGACACACATGCACTCCATCAGGCTCTCCCCCTCACACACACAAACATAGTGCCTTATATCTGTCTATTATCCTCCTGTCTATCTCCTGTCATTGTCACATTTGCACACAGGCACACATACTAATTATCTTTGTCTTACGCATGTTCACACACCTCCTCTGGGTCTTATTTGTCAGACTTATAGTATCTCTGCTGATTTAGAAAACCAGTTACTGGTTTTAATGTTGTGGCTGATCGGTCTATAAACAAGACAAAGCATCTATAGCTACACTAGCAGCCCCATGAGGCCATGATAATTACATACAACACATATTATTCTCAGCTCTTCACCAAAGTATAAAAAATGTAACCATGGCATGAGATTGGCAGAAGAGGAAAGGTTGTTACTTAAAACAAAGGGGTTTAATGTGTCTATTTTTAGACATCTCCAACATAAATTGTTCAGACTCAGTTTTACATTGTGTGATCAATCAGTAGATAATGTTGAGCAGGGCCTGAAAAGTTGAGCCTAAATATAACTGAGACTAACTTTGGCTTTGAGCTACATGCTAAAGTTAGCATCTCATGGCATGTTCAAGTTAGACTTGGGTTTTATTAATGCCACTTTCCGACTTGTAAGTACTCCAACACATATCTGAATTTGCTTGTAATAATGCAGTAGTGCCTGAAAAGCAACCAAACATTCAGCGGCTTACGAAAAGGATGTAGACCCCATTTTATTGTGTTCTAGAATAAATTTTAAACAGATAAAATTGCCTTTTGTCCAACAAATTCCATTCAGTAAACTATAGTGTGAGGCATAGAACAGGGCAAGGGTATTACACTATTTCCAAAGCCCTGAGTGATCCCAAATGCAGAGTAGCCTCATAAATTTTCAAATGGAAGACATTTGCAACAACCAGAGTTGGCCAGGCAGGAAGGATCATGGTCAGGGATGATCAAAAATCCAATGATCAGTAACAGCACATCAGAATTGATCTGGAGAGATAGGAGAACCTGCTGGAAAGAAGACCATTTCAGTAGCAGTTCACCGATCAGGTCTTTACGGTAGAGTGGTCTGACGGAGGCCACTCTTCCATCTAAAAGGAGATTGCCAAATGTCATGTAAAGGACTCCGGGTGCTCGAGGAAAAAGATTGTTTGGTCTGACAAAAAAAAATGTAACCCTTTAGGCAGAACTCCAAACACTATGCCTGGCACACATCAGGCACTGCTGTGTAGCATGGCAATGGCAGCATCTTGTGATGGGAGTGCTTCTCAGTGGCAGGGACTAGTCAGAATTTAGGGAAGGATGAATGCAAGTAAATTCAGGGAGGTCCTAGACAAAAATCAGGGAGGTGACCAAGAACCCATGGTTCACTCTAAAAAAACTTCAGAAGTCCTCTGCAGGGATGGAAGAACCTGCCTGATGGGCAATCAGCAGCTCTTCATCAATCAGGCCTTTGATGTAGATGTCAGAGTTTACCAAACGGTGTTTACTGCAAAAGACTGCAAACACTAAGTCTGGTGATCACCAGGTATTTCTCATTACCTGCGCTAACATAATGAATGCGTGTTGGTAGCATCATTGTATTGTGGAAGTGCCTCTTAGTAACAAGGACAGGGACACTGGTTAGAACTAAGAGAATGATAAACACAGATAAATACAGAGAGGTCCTCAAAGAAAATCTGCTCCAGAGTGCAAGCGACCTGAGGCTGGGGCAATAGTTCACTTCTCTTTACAACAATGACCTTGAAGCCTACAACCAAGATAACGTTTGAGTTGCCCAGCTAAAGCTCAGGCTTAAACCCCTAAGAACATCTGTGGAGACCTGAAGGTGGCAGGTCACAGATGCTTCCCATCTGGCAGAGTTTGAGAGGATCTTCCAGTAAGAATGGGATAAATTGCCCATATCCTGGTTTGGAAAGGTTGTAGACACTTACCCAAGAAGACTCAAAGCTGAAATTGCTGCCAAAGGGGCTTCTACAGAGTACTTAATCAAGGGTCTACACAAGCCTACACAAAATGTCACTAGATGTAACTAGATTATGTCATGTGTTCATTTCTTGTGACACGAAAACCTATTCAAGTATTTATATATCAGATACTTTAAAATTTAATAAAACAAGAAGACTATCTGTTTCATCATTTCCTGTTATTTTTCTGGCTGTTATCATCTTATCAGTATAAATCTAAATTTACCACTAATTTCAAAAACCTTTTATAAAGGTTGCCATTAAACTGAAGTGTCAGAAATAGAGAAGATCGAGACACTGCAAAAAAGCCCTCACTCTTAAAGAATGCATATATTGAGAAAATGGAAAATTTAGAAATAAACAAAGAAGGTGTTTTCTAATGGGGACTTTAGATTGGCCATTAGTTAACCACATTTACAGCTCATTCAAGTTTCTGTCAGGGTAACGTTGGTTGCCTGCACATGCTGGTGCTCTCCTCAACTTGCTGAACTCAGTTAGTCCAGAGAGCCACCGCCACAGGAGAGCACTTTCACTGAGGATTGCTGTCAACCTTCTTTAGGAGAGAAGAGGTCTGCTCACAAAGTCCCTAGATTTGCTGCTCTTTTGAAAAAAAAAAAAGAAGTCGTTGAAGGGGTCTTAAGGCTGTCAGATCTAGCAAGAAATTGGCTAAGATGGCAACATAAATTGTCATGAACCTTGATTGATCCCATATGACATGAATGCAGCATTTAGGCCTCCAACTATCATGGCAGCATGCTTATGCTTGCCATTTATTTTTTTTTTCTCTGTGAAAGTTAGTATTTAATGTGTAGTATGTTTAGTGGTATTCTAACAAGTTTGCACGTTAACATTTGCACATTTAATATGTCCACACACTAATGTTAACACAAAGTTATGATGACATATACAGTTGAAAGAATATGTTACTTTGACATGCTAATGTTTAGTATATTAGAATGCTATTGGTGTAAAATCATGCTATTAGTGTGTTAGCATGCTAAGGTGGCTTAATCTCAAAGTGGAGCAAAGGCAAGGGTTATTGGCTGGACTACTAACCTTTAGGGGCTGAGCCCAAATTCTTATCCATCAAAAATGTACTTCTAAATAGACTGTTTCCAAGCATTGTTTTCTTGCATGTGAAGACTACACTTTGCTTAAAAAATGTGAGAAGGAAGGAAAGATTTGAATTTGATTTATCAGCTCTGCTGGTAGTAACTTAGCTCCCAATGTATGACATGCACAGTATGATAGCTGCATGATGCACTGTTCATATCATGCTCATGGAAGTTGGAACTATGATAGACATTTAGACCTTGTTTTCCTGGCTCAGCATGAGAGAATGTGCTTTAGCTTCAACCCATGTACTGGTTAAAAAAATATGCATATATCAATTTTTTTTTCCTCACACTGTGTAAGCTAACATCTGGCATAGTATCCCCACCAATGAAAGAAACTGACAGAGACCAGTCAGTTAACAAGATATTGAAGATAAATTACAGCACTGTGTTCTCTGAAGATACAAAATTACAGCACTGCCATTCTCTTTTACTAAAATTCAGTTAAGAAGTGGCAAAAGGCTCAAAGAATTATTCAGGGCTAAAGAAAAAACCTTTGGAGCTACAGCCATGAATGCCCAGGCCAGGCAATGCCCATCGCTAAGGCTGACACGAATTCAGTAACTGGTTTTTGAACTATCCAGATATCTGAGGGACTTGACAAGAACATTTAAAACTGTGGTGCTACATGAAAATCAGAGATAACCAAAAATGTTAGTATTTATCTTGTGTGGGAAAGGAATGTGTAAAGCAAATCAAATGGTAACCAATCCAGCGGCTATTGAGGTATTTCACCCTTGCCGCTCACTCACTCTTGCCGTCTCCCCGCCCGCATGTCGCCATGTGACCGCTGCTGGTGGCAGACAAAAGCCCCTCTCTTCACGCAGTAGTGGAAGTAAATCAGGCCTCTGTGGCTGTGGGGGGTAATAGGAAGTAAAGCACTGGAGGATGGAGAGGGAGGGAGAGAGAAACAGCATGGAGGGATAAGTGAGCAGGAGATTTGAGAGGGGGAAAGAGACGGCAAATAAACTGACAGAGAGCAAGTGAGCATGGAAGAGTGAAGTGGGGAGGAAAATAAAAAAGAATGAAAGACCAAAAAAAGAGAGAAATGGCCCAGGGGTCACCCATGGAGAAAACAGACTGGCATCAGGGCAGTTGCAACGATTGTCATAGTCAGCGTTACATGAGAGAACACATTATAAGTACACATTAGAGGAAATGATTATAGTTTTTAGCCTGAGATTTTGTGTGAGAGCACATTATTACAGTAAATGGCTTGGGATGGCGAGTGCGGCTTAAAAAAAAACAAAAAAAACCTCACAGATTGTAGTCTCATGCAAATGGCTATTCCTCTAATGGTTTCAAAACAAAGAGGAATTTTCCAGGGGAAGTGTCTAAGTCACAGATGGATTCAGTCTCTGCTACTTTACTCTCAGTCTTTGACTTCTCTTTAAGGAATACATAAGTGCTTTTCGCATGAAAGTACTGACTAAAACAACAATCAAGAGACTCAAGAGCTTTCATGGCCTCAATTGTGGTTGTGTGTATGTTTTCTTGTCTGTGTGTGTGCACATGTGTTTGCATGCATGGCATTCAAAAACAATTATGGCCTTGTGTGGCTCAAATGACATCATCAGGCAGGTGGGTGGAATATAATTTCACTTCAGATGAGACCTCTCCCTCTGTCAAGCTTCAAAGACTTCTGTTCATTTTCTTACTGTTGGATACAAGCTCAAACTTAAAAGTGAACTTTAATATTTGATATCCTCGAACTGTCCTTAAAATGGCAATGACAAAAAAATTCAAGCAGGAAGACAAACAGAATCCTTTATCTATCAGAAAAAAAGGAGCGAGTCCAAAGACGTATAGCATGATGCAAAAACTTAGAGGAATTTGATACATAAATACTCAAAATTATATAATATTGATGCCTTTCTCTGCAGTAGCAGTGGGTGTAACTTTACAACAGGGCTCAAGATATGAAGAATGATAACTACATCATGATAGCATCAACAATACATCTATCTTCTCACTTCATGCTTTTTCAATTGCATTTTTGACTGGTTGAAAATATTTGCATTTGCTGGGCCAGTTACCTACTTCATTTATACAAATACAAATTATCACGTTATTTACTTGATGTTTTAAATCCAAATTTGCATAGAGCGTCAGTTAGTCTGCTAAAAGCTTATAGAGCCATGGATGAGGAGGAGATGTTTAGTTAACAAGTTGTTTTCAAGGTTTTTGAATGTAGGGATGAGATAATAGGACCAGGATCTACAAATAAGTCAGGAGTGGACTGCAGTGACTAATGAAACAAATTAAAAGAAAATTAAAGGAATAACGATAACCGAAGTATGAATGAATTAAATATTTTTCAACCACATAAGCAGATTATGGAAACTGGACTGAGAAAAATCACGTAAAAGTTCATCAAAATTATTAAGTGGTAAAAGAATAAAAAAGAGTAGGAAACAAAAATTGTGCCAAATGAGCCAAAACTACATTTAAGTCAAGATCCATCTATGGTACTCATCCTTTTTTCCAGGTTGAGGATGGTTTTTGGGCAATGGATCCTAGAAGACAGGTTTTTCACAGCTCTCTGAAGCTGAACAAACTACTTAAGAGCAGCCAAGCTACTTTCTAGATCAGGCTGTGAACCATAGGCCCCTGCTCAACCTGGCATTAACATGTGTCTCGGGTGATCTGATCACAAATGGACAGCTCTGAGTACAGGTGTGACTGCACCCAAGACACATTGAGGACACATGTGAGATCTGATCACCCAGACCACATTTGGAGGCTATATGGCCGCATATGTCCACATTTTTTGTGTGTAAGCAAATTTGTCCTGGGCCACATTGACAGACCACCTATATCCTCGCCCAGTCAAGTTTCATTATGAACTGAAAATATTATTATCTTCTCACAGTGTTAGTGTGAAGTAAATGTTAATATATAAACGTATATTATAATCACATGTATTAATCCAAACGTGACTAATGTAGCAGCACACTAAATTATCAGCAATGACCACCACATATTGATTTTTTGATTTTTTTACTATTGCAAATGGACAAAATCGATCAGTCCCTCCTTGCTCTGCTCTCTCTCTCTCTCTCTCACACACATAGACACACGCAAACACATTGACAACGGACCCTCTGACATGGTCGGACAGCCTTAAAAACAACGCGTTCGGCCTTTGCAAACGGAAATAATGTACATGTTCATTTGCATATAGAGCCAAGAGGCAGGTCGGTCCCTCAAGATGCAGGTGGAGACAAATTCTAATGCCAGGTGTGACCTCAGGTACTCAGAGCTGTCTACTTGTGATCAGATCACCCAAGACGCATGTTAATGACAACTCAGGATAGGGACATAGGTGAAGAGCTGTGGCTTCTGAGGTTCTGGTGGTTTTTTTTTTAGGTGCTGGATGCTGCTGTTGAGAAGAGGTTGGTTTTTCTGACTGTTCAACTGTGTGAAGTAAACAAAGTTTGTAAAAGTTTGCAAAGGTTTGTGTGATTGTTGAGCACATATATCAGGGGAGGTGGTCTGCTTTGCTCAAGGACAGGCAAATTTTTTGTTCTACTTAAAGTTGCAACTCTCATTATTTCAGTCCTAGTTGATTAACATGGGCTAAAACTAGGGTCAATAAGAATCTGAGGTTATAAAGTGTTATTAGTGTGTTATAAGTATCAGTGTTATAAATGATTACCAAGTCTGTAGTTGTAAATCAACATTTGTAATCCTGTAATTGTGGAGAAAAGATTTCTTCTTTTGGAAATATTTTTATATGTAAAAAAAGGAAAACAAGAAAAAAAAAGTGTGATTGAAATCTGTGAACAAATTATATCAGTGACAGTAGATGGGTAGTTGGTTCCATTACCTGAAAGGTGTAGCAGATTTTAAAGATGGACGGCGACGCAGGCTCTTCCTGCTCTACCTGGGTTGCAGAACAGTCCATACCATTGTAATAGGTGTATCTGTTTGTGCTGCAACCAAAAAGACTGATGTTGTTTCTTAGAAGTATTCAAAAAAATCAATAACTGGTCCTTTTCCATTATGCTATCAGCAACTGTGATCTTACTGCAGCACTTAGCACCAGGAGTTTTTCACAAAACGGCAGGACACAGAAAAGTTTGTTACTTTATATAAGAGTTAGAGGCGTGAAACCTGTCATCATTAGTTGTTCATCTAACAGCTCACTGTGGTTGCACCTTCTTTTTCTATTACTCTCAGCAATATTTAAAACTGTTTCACTGTTAAAGAAATGTCAAAACCGACGAACATTCACGAATAGCGCCAGCCACTTTTACAATCTCCTTTGGAGTTTTCACAATAAAAAACACTCTGTGTTTTGCCAGAATCTTCTGTTAGTGTCAGGGCAGTCTGAATCCAGCACATGAATGATGGACACTGCCACTAACCATGAAAACTACCATACAGAGGGGTTCAGGGGCTACTGCAGCAAAAAAACAAAAAAACAAATAAAAAAACAGACGTTTCAAACTATTTCTAAAGAGATTTCAAAGATTCACATGTCTTATAATACAGACTGCTGACTTCCTTTGATGAAATTGAGAATTTTGAAATTATGTGGAGTTCACAATCAATTTATTATGTCCAGATTCTTTTTTCTGACAAGTCACTGTACAGTAATAAGGGGTCTTTGATGAGCACTATGTTTTCAGACATGCTTCTGCATGACTGCACTCATCAGAGAAACAACTTCCCAGATTTCTTCACCACACCAACTAATGGAACAGTTTCAGACTCTTACTCAATTAAGATTTGTTCATTTTGGGACAGCTCTAAACTGAACAGATGTTCTGCAGTTTCAGTGACAGCAGAAAGGGGTGACATCAAGATAAGAGTCAAGGCCTGTTAATGGAAAAGAAATATTCAAAATGGTAGAATGCAAAAGAAACCTTTTGTTGTAACTGTATTTTTTAACATAAACATTGTATCAAACAGCAGGTTTGTTCTGATTAAACAGTTCAAGGTTCATTATGATAAATGCTTACTTTTAGCAGACATACCAGAGAAACACCACCTGGTGGAAGAACAGCATGCTCATATCAACACGTCCTTTAACTGCACACCGCATGGGGATAAAGCAGGGAGGGAAGGGAGGTGAAGTGTATCTTTGTCCACTAGCTTTTTAATGCAAGCCAAATGAATCTCAGCAAATTATCTATGCTTTGCTGGCTGGAACACTACGCACACAGTGGTGGTAATGCAATCTAATGGAGGATGGTTTTGTTTGAGATGGTGGGGTGGGTGGTAGTGGGGCCTGGTTATGGTGGGAGAGGATGCAACATCTGTCAGCCCTAAGGCACAATCTCCAAATGGCTGCGATGATCGGAGAGGCGCGCACCCTGGAGGCCGTGAGAAGACACAGGGACAAAGGAGGAGAGACAGGCTAAGTGACACAAACACAGATTGACAGTGGTTATGGAGGGAGATGGAGACAGGTTGACAGAATGTGAGACATAGAAACAGAAGAGAGAGAACTGGAGCTGTAAAGAAGATAAGACGGGCTAATCTAGGTGAGCTCTGGGATTCCATCAGTATTCTTTTGCGTGTCTTTATGGAAAATTGCCCACTCCCTCAGCATGGGCGTTAAAGCTATACAATTCAGTGAGTATGATAAGGGACATGAATTCTCCTCCAAAACCATCAACTCATGCTAATGTAAAGTGTTCTGAATAAAAGCATCCACCCAATGACATATGCTGTTATGTTATTTATTAATGATCATTATGAAGAATTCATTATTTTACTAGCTCAAGACAGATCAAGATGTCTAAACTGGGAATGCTGCTGGTTAATTATCTAAACTTGTCGTGTTTGTCTTGTCTCTGTTCATTCATATCTAATGAATCTGTAGCTCTGTGTTTTCACTCACAGCTTGTACGCCTTCCAACTTACAGTATGTACTGCCATAAGGGGCAGCGAACTCGCAGGCTGAAATGGAAAACCCAATTATATTGAAAGGCGGAAACTTACATTACTGTTTGTCAGGTCTGGCAGGGTCTGGGTGAGCTAAAATGTCAGGCAGTGTTCAATTAGTCCAAGCTTAAATGCCTCAGATCAAGAGGCAGGAGTTTCGTTTAATAAGATGGATCTAACAGTTGAAAGCACCTGGTCAATGCAGTGACCGAGGCAGCAGGGGATAGTAATAATTATGAATATGTGTATCAGCTCGTTTTGCTTTCAAGTCCTGCACTTGGAGCCACATACCTCAGTGGAGTTTGATAGCTAGTGTTTGTCATGAATATTCATGGAAAGAAAGAATGAGAGTAATTTGATTTTCTATGTGCTGTCAACAGACAGTTTGCTAAGTTAACATGGTTCCACATGAATACACAGAGGCCCATCTTGTACTTGATGGTACACTTTACTCATTAGTAATACTGCCATTCTCCCCTTATATCTGTTGGCATTAGCTTTGTAATTGTTAACTATTTTATTCAGTTGCAGTTGAAAGTGAATGACAGTTTCATAGCCAATGTTGTTTTCCTATCATACAAGCATTGACACATGATGCAAGTCCTACTTTGTCAAGAGTCTATTAAGTGGTTAAAATAAGATTTTTTTCACTTTGGTTTCATATAATAAAAACAGGCATTTGATAGTAGAATTATTTTTTTAGTCTAAATACTGTACTGAACATTTAACTCAGTCTATTTACTCTTACTGAAACTGCAGTTACATTTATCTTAAGTGCAATCAAAGTTCAGGATGGTCTCAGTCAGCCTGGCTGCACACATACCTAGAAGTAGAAGTCCAGGATGAACTAGAATGACCATCAATGAATAATCAATAGAATGACCTTCTCACCATCAATACATGGATATGGGCATGAATTAACTGACTGAACCATTTTAGAGCACAGAATAAAAGAAAAGGTGTCATTTACAAGATGTCCTTGTACCTAAAGAAAATAGAAAATGTAGGCATTATGTTCATTACATTTAGCATTTTCAGACCACAGAATGTGAAAACACATGGATTGAAGTGCATTAAGTTTGCAATCCATTGGGTTTTAGTAGCAAAGAATTATTAGGTTAGATATATACATTATAAGGTATATTATAGATCTTAACTCATTTCATCCCTTCAGGATTTCCTGATCTGACATTCCTATGAGCAGGAGGACATTGTTTATCACTTCCTTCCAAAACTCTTATAAATTACAGCTACAAAAAAAGATTCATAATAGCTTCTGCCAATGTGGTCAAAGCTAGAGTGATAGTTCTGTATTAAGGGGTTATGTGTACTTTCAGAACCATCTACTGTTGATGTATTAAGGAGAACTGAACATCCAATTCAAAGACGGCACCCCATTCATTCCCTTATACTTCCTTATATTCAGAAAATGAATCAATCATGTGATCGACCTGTCACTATGAATACAATACAATAGCCTAAGAAAGTATTCAGACCCCTTCACATTTTGCACACTTTCTTGTGCTGAAGATTTAATTTTAAATGGATAAAATTACCATTTACCCATCAATCTACACCCAATAACCCACGTGGACAAATTGAAATGATGATTTTACTGATTTTTGCAAATTTATTAAAAAATCAAAAACTGATATCTCTCATTAACAAAGTATTCAGACCCTTTGCTGCAGCACTCCACACTGTGGTCAGGTGCATCCTGTTTGCTTGAATGATTCTTGAGATGACTCTAGGACATGTTTTACCTGTGGTAAACTGAACTGACTGGAAATAGTTTAGAAAGGCACAAACCTGTGAAAACCAATGACCTCAGCCATAGATCAAGGAAAGCTCAAAGACGTAAACAAGAACCCATGGGTCACTCTTATAGAGCCTCAGAAGTCCTCTGCAGAGATGGATGAACCTAATGGAAGGAAAACCATCTCAATCAATCAGTTTGGAGTTTGTCAAATGGCCTTTAAAGGGCTGCAAACACTTTGTCTGGCAAATCCCAGGCACTGCTCCTCACCTGGTTAATACCATCCCTCACAGTGAAGCATGGTACATCTACAAAATGTATATAAAGTGTGCAAAAGTGAAGGATTCTGAATACTTTCTGATGCAATTGTATCTCCAGACTGGTTCTTCAAATGTTGTTGTTCAAATGGATCGAATTCTGAAAATAAAGAGAGTTGTTTTGGGGAGTTTATGATGTACATACAATTTATTTATAATGTATAGGGAATAAATGTGATGAATGTGGAATTAACAAAACTCCAGGTGGCCATTATGTTGATTAAATATAATTTCATTAATGTTTCAGAGCCATAGCTGCATCGCTGGAGAGTTAGTGGTGAAGACAACTTTCAGCAAGTTAATAAAAGGTTTAGCGGTTGCCTCCATTTCAGTAAAAAACAAATCCAGTGCAAACCATCTGTCCACTGCTCTCTTTCACAGTAAATAAAAAAAAAGTAAAAATGATTTTGTATTGCAATAGTCTCCTTTTCAGTACTCAGACAAAGCAAATCTTCCGCTCTTCGATTCATATCGAAATGAATGAGAAAATACAAATGTAAATAATGTGGGGAAGATAATTAAAGTTGGCCTAATCAGGTAATAATACATCTGTCAAGTGTTGCCATGGTGCTAAAAAAGGGTGAAATCTGTCTCCGATGCTATAAATCAGAATCTGCATTGTAGGTATTTATGGAAGGACTGCTGTTAATTATTTGCATCAAATATAGATTAGATTCAGTAAGGCTTAGAAAAGAACTTTAATATTAAAAAAAGTAATGTGTTTTGGTTTTAAAAAATTTCTTAATTAAGGTCAGGGAAACTTCTCTGTCACTGTTAGAAGAGCTTTTATTGAAAGTTAGGGAAAGATATAGGCATGTTCGAAAGAAACCGACATTGAACGTTGGTAGGAAACAGGAGGTAAAGAGTAGTCACTGCTTTCAATGTCACACTCTCTGTAAACATAGCCATCCATTCACTTTGACTGGCTGTATAAAGATATGTTTACACACAGAGTAAATAGAATTTTCATATCATGTCATAAGTATGAATTTGAGTGCTGGACCATTTGCGTTTAATTGCCCAAAACAGCCCATGCACTAAGACATTTTCTGACATTTTTTCCCCCTTTCAGAAGCCGAAAGAAATTGCCAGACCTGCCCCCCTTTAAATGCCTTTTGCCTTCAATTATGAGGCTCAGTACCTCTGGCTTAAGTACAATATGAATCTAACTTTTTCTTTCCCTCGGCCTCAGCTGATATGGAGGTGAAATAATCCACAGTTGCTTCTGCGGCTTGGAGGAAGACTTATACAAAATAACCCAGAGAATCCAATGCTTTCATAGTATATACACTGTACAGCCTTGACCCCCTCCTTGTCCAAGCTTATTTGTTCTCTGTCATGTAAAATTGATTTCAAACACAAGATAGTGGATGACTCCGTCAATCCCATTTCAAAACTATAACCTAAGGTGGAAAATGCTTTGTTTACAAGTTGTTTGTTTGCACAAAAATCAAAAACAAGCAAAAAATGGGTGAAAACAGTGTATTAACTTGTATTAAATTGTTTCCAATTCCAGTGTCTTTCACTGTAAGCTAGAAAATCGACTTGCCTCAAGGAGAATAGTTCACAAGCATTTTTCTTTGTTCCCTTTTTGAACACTTTTCCAATATGAACCCACTTAAGTCTTAGTCTGACAGTAATAAAAAAATCTATTTATTGCAGGGTATTGCATGAAATTAGACATAGATTTATAGAGAGGAATCACAGGCCAATTACTGGGTCACTGTGTGAATTAGAAAAGGAAAATGAAGTTAATTTCATTAATATTCTATCTCTTAGTATTTACGGTGCTGCAGTCGCTAAATTAACTCAAGAATTCCTTATACATATCTTAAATGTCGTCCAGCCAGCACATATGCATGTAATTAAACTTTGTCATTTTCAACTTTTTTAGCCACGTAATTTAGATTCTCTCATGCACACACCAGCATGCACCCCCACACACAGTCTACTGTTGTATAGAGTATGTGGAAGAATGTGGATTTTTTTTTTTTTTTTTTTTTTACCAATCAACTTGCCCAGTGCTGATAGGAGAGGTTTTATGGCTATGTAAGTTCCCAAGGATGCTAACCAGACTGTTCAAAAAATCTTTAGTTGTTTGAGATAAGAAAGAACATAGTGAGTATTATTTAGATTTTTTGCATTTTTGATATTACACAGAGGGGCAGCTCAGAGTGGCTTGTTCCAGTAATGCATATTGTCACATGAGAAAAGTTGACAGAGGAGTGAAACTTTATGATTTTACTGCACTTAAACTCTTTTCTAATGTCAAAATCAAAACCAAGACCAGATATTACTTTGACAAAAAAAATCTCAATATATTAGAGAATTTTGGAAACAGAATTTTGGAAAAGTATTTCCAACTAGTATATCCAAGGTCAAGTGTTCAAAGAACAGCATTGCCCTAAAACAGCTTGAGTTATGGCCAATTCCCTACAAAGCTCTGCCCTTTCCAAAGTTTTTGGATTCATGGCAGTCCCAGAATGCTAGGTACTGAATTTGGTGTTGATAGAGCTGGAATACTAAAAGTATATATAATAGTACTATATTTCACATTATAGAAATTAACGAAAAATCCATCATGGTGGCCTTTATCGTCCAATAGGCGTTTTTTCGAAGACTGTATTGAGTTGTAGATGTGGGTCATTTGACATAAATAGGACTCAAAGTTTCCTATTGACCTTGCAGGGGCCAGCTTTCAATTTTTTCACTTTCTGACTTTTAATAATAGCACAACCATCAGGCTGATTGTTGATTTTGTGGGAGGCATGCACACATCATTTCTAGGTAGTGTGAAAAGTCTCTAGCTCATTACAGTTTACAGCAAAGTGAGCAACAGCATAAGATGGCAGATATTGATGAATATACCATGCCCACATTCATTAATCAATATGGCACTTCAGATTTTAGTTAATTCACCCAGAGCATGTGCACCAAAATTAGTTAAAATTCTGTCCAGGTTCAGGTTTTGAAGTACATGTCTCTGGTATTTTTGGCACCCCTACGGGCTGGGCTCAAAATGCTTTGAAAATGCTATTCCCAAAGGTGGGCTGAAAATATCTACCAAGATTTGTGATGATTAAACAAATATTTAATGACTTATGACCAATTTACTGCTAAGCCGTGACCAAGATGATGTTTCTTGATCGATGGTTGTCATGTTTTTAGACTGATCTTGGCCATTTATAATACTATTGGGTATTTCAGTCCCATAAGGCTGTATCCAAATTTTGGTGTTGAGTCAGAATTGAAAAAAAGGGCTGTTCATTTGAATGATTTTCACAGTTTGCAAATTAACAAAAAAATCCATCATCGTCCAAGAGGCTTTTTTGTAGAGCACATTGAGGTGAACTTTTCAAATTCTGAGTAAATCAGGCTTACTTAGTAGAGGCTTGGCTCTCCCAAAATTGTATTTTTTGGTCTCAATTACACTGCCACCATCAAGCCAACTATTATGTTAATAATAATAATATTAATAATAATAATCATAATCATAATAATAATCATAATCATAATCATAATGTTACACTGGTATAAACTTCTACCTCGTCTGGGTTAGAAGACTAATAAGTGAGTACAATTGCAAAACATTGTTGTCCCTGAAATATCCACCCTGATCAATACAATTGCTTAAAATGCATTCAGATAGTGGGGACAGAAAGGAATGTGATTTTCTTCTTTGCAAAGCTGTCTCTTTTAAGATTTTGAAATCCAGTATTCTTATTCAAGCCTGTTTTGTATTTGTATTAGTATTTGTATTAGTTTTGTAACCCTTCTAACCCTAACCACTATGTGGACTGGTAGGGGCCTGCAGTAAAAACATTTAGAGGAATGCATGTTTTTTTTTAATATTTTTTTATGATATTAACATATCAACAGGTTGTATTGATCTCTATTTTCTGATATTAACAAGAGGCATGCACATTTCTGTAATAACATATTTTAATCCTGAATGATATAATATAAAAATATTATAATGCTGAATAATGTAACGTAATCCCTCATTCGCTAGACATACACTACATCAGGCAATTATAAAGCTGTCTACTATTCCAGCTGTGTTGCAGTTCCAGGGAGTGAGCAAGATGTTAATTGGGATTTGTAGTTCAGACAGTTTGAATGCATTTGATTGGATTGGTCAGCATGTGGCTCACGTACGTGGCATTAAACCTGCCTTCCGTGATTGATGTACTGGTGTTAGTGGGTCGGCCCACCATGGCTGCTGTTACCAAAGCGAGTTCTGACAAATGACTCACTAGCATGAGAGGCCAGAAGCACTTTGTCGTACGGTGGCATATGGAGAAGGATATTGACTGTGAGAACAGTGTGTATTCTCATTCACACTGCTGTCTGATGATATAATGGGCACACAGAGATTGTCATGCCAGAGGCCATCCTTAAACCAAATGTAAGCTGCTGTGTGCATCGCAGTGACGGTATTGTCTCTGCATTTACATAACAACTTTTATCAACTTGTTGGTGTGAGAGGCATCACACAAATTTCAACAGGATACCAAAACACCTTCTAGTTGTCTGTAATAGACAAAAAAACAAGCTGCAATTTCACAGTTATAAAAAGTGGCAAATTAACTTTTTTTTTTTTGTCACATCAGTAAATTTCCATGTTATTATAGTTATAGTTGCATATACTACTATAAACCTACCTAGAGAACCTACATATATATTTTTAGAAATGAATAAAAGTGTGATTTTGTTTAGATATGGATAAATATTAAATCAATAAAACTTTAAATTGAATAACTGTAGAGGAGGGCATTAAAATCTTCACAGAATATCACCCCCTCTATTTTTAGCCCTGAAGCCTGGAACCCATGTACATCACCAAATGCTTGGTTTCCCCCCTTAAGATGGTTTGTCAGGTCTTTACTGCAGCCGCCTTCAGTTTTTGCTTGTCTTTGGGTCTTCCTGCCCTTATTTTTGTCTGCAAGAAGTGATGACTGACTTGGCCATTAAAGAATATTATATTTCTTTGAATTGAGACACTCTTGGGTTGCTTTCACTCTGTTTTAGTCATTATCCATCTGCCTTGTGAAGCACCTGCCTATCAGTTCTGCAGCATTTGGCTGAATCTGAGCATATAGTAAAGCTCTTTGCACTTCAGAGTTCATCCTGTTATTTCTACCAGCAGTAACATCATCAATAATCACCAGTGACCCAGTTCCATTGGCAGCCATACATGTCCATCTCATAACACTGTCTCCACGACGTCTGACAGATGATGTGGTGGTTTTGGATCGTGAGGTGTTCCGTCCTTCTCCTTTCTCTTCTCTTCCCATCAGTCTGGTACAAGTTCATCTTGGTTTCTTCTGTCCGAAGAATCGCGTTCAAGGCTTTCTTAGAAGTTTTCTGAAGTCTAATCTATTCTTTCTGTTCTTGAGTTCTTGGTTTGCACCTTGGTAAACCTTTTTTATCTAGATTCATCAAGGTGTCTCTTGACTGTAGACTATGACTATGATACACCTTCCTCCTCGAGAGTGTTCTTGACCTGGTTGAAAGAATTCTGTGATCATCCACTTTAGTCATCTTCTGTGGTTCTCCAGGCCTTTTGGTGTTGCTGAACTCACCAGTTCATTCCTTCTTTTTAAGAATAAACCAAATTGTTGATTTAGCTAATCCTAAAATCTCTGCCATCTGTCAGAAATGTTGGGTCTCTGTAAATAATAACTATAAAGAGTTTGGTCTAGTCCTGCTATGAAAAGTGCCCTGAGATGACCTCTGTTATGATATGGCGCCATATAAATAAAGTTGAATTGAATTGAATTGAATTGTCAGATAGGTTTGTTTTGTTTTTGCAGCCTATTGGTGGTCTCCTTCATTTGCATCAACACCTCTTTGGAACGCATGTTAAAAGTTCCCATGAACAACAACCAAATGCAAAGTCAACACTTGGAATGCACTCCAGACCTTTGATCAGCTTCATTTGACATGAAATAACAAGGGAAAAGGCCAAACCTGGACATGAAACTGATGAATTGTCAATTGTCCAATTACTTCTGAGCCTCTGAAAATGAGGGACTATGTATAAGTATGGCCATGATTCCTATGCAATATTTCTGTTAAACTCCTTGAATTAAAGCTGAAAGTTTACATTTCAATCAAATCTCAATTGGCTTGTTTCAAATCCAATTGCGTTCTTTACAGAGGCAAAACTACAAAAGCTGGTCACTGTCCAAATATTTATGAACCTAACTGTACATATGGGCTAAAGCACCTTTTTGGCTTTGATCGCCCTAGAGACTACAGACTGGCGGGATGGATCCTTTAGATAACCACTTTCATCTGTGTCATCAGTGCCATGATACTGGCAACAGTCCGCATTTTTTTGAATTATAGATTAATACTATTTTAAGCTTTTATAATGTTTTTTTTTAATTAGCTCATATATTAAACTGCTGAGAGCATACCTATGACAGCTGAAGACAGAGGGTGACTAGGAGGAAGAGAAAATATTGTGGAATACAATGCCCCTCCATTGGATGTATCATCGGCAGATAGAAGGAGTGGCTGACATTAAGAAATCCTACCAGTGGCTAGAAAAGGCTGGCCTGAAGGACAGTACAGAGACTCTTATCAAGGCTCTACAAGAACAGGCCCTAAGCACCAGATCCATAGCAGCAGGGGTCTACCACAGCAGACAGGACTCAAGGTGCAGGCTGTGAAGAGAGTGACAGTCCAGAATGTAGTAGCAGGGTGTAAGATGCAAGATGGGACAGCAAACACTGTGAGGCACAACCAAGCAGCTGGCATACCCTAAGTGTAGGCTCATGAGTCAGTGTATATTTATATAAATATATATGTATGTGTGTGTGTATAAAGACTGACTCAAGAGTCCACATGTACTGGTACTGTATGCAAACAAATATATACATGGACACACCCAAACCCTGTCCCACACTGTGCTACTGTACATGCTCCTAATGATGAGAGGGCTTGCGTGTCTTAAGGTCGAATGATTCAATTATATTTGCATCAAATATTATCTGGGGATTTCTTTGTGATATTTCAGGGGACTGTGCCAGAGCTTGGCAAAAAAATTGTTGGACCTCTAAGAAAAGAAAAAGGCTCATGGGAAATTAGCGCTTTCAAGGCTTGACTGAGCATTGGCGGTGGGAATGAGGAGTGCAGCAATCAGCTGAAGTCTGAATGATGAGACACACACACAGCCATACCACTTTCACAGAGGAAAGAAATATACACACATTTGTGGCAAGATGTATCATACTGATTATATCATCAAGCCTAACATACAAATTATTATTTAAGATATGGCATCATCTGTAGAAAACTTACTGTGGTTGACGGGCTTTAAGACACACCGCAGCCAGTCATAATAATAGGCTTTATATCACAGATATAGTAATCAGTCTTGATTGAGTTTTGTTTCTTTTCAGCACAGCAGAGACACACACACAAGTGGGTAGAGTGCAGACAAATGGGGAAGAATTCTGCACAATCAAAGTGAAATAGTCACACACTTTCTGCCTTTTTAATATTAAGTAGACTTATATACAAATATTTCACTGCACTTTACCTTCTGTTTGCCACACCTTTTCTGTGTGCAGGCAAAAAATCAGTACAATTCAATTCAGTTTTATTTATATAGCGCCATATCATCAACAGATGTTATCCCTGGGCATAATCAAAGAGATTACTTTTTTATGTTGATTTTGTCTTTTTCTATTAAGTGTTAGAAACTTCTTACAGGTTTATGCCCAGGTTTCTGGAGGGCTCAGGCCACCTATGGTAGCTTGCGGGGGTGTTTGAGCATTTTGTATTGTGAAAGGGTACATATTCACTTCATTTTGGACCATTATCATTACAATATTTATAGAAAACTCAGACATTGTCAAGTAGAAAAGCAAAACAAATATTCTCACTGATTTTTGTGACTGATCTCACTCTGTCCCATACAAAATAACATTCATAAACAATTGGATTTGAACTGCGAATTTCTCATCCTTTCATAGCCATCAGACAATGTAATAGGATTGGGCTGCTTATCAAAATTTTTGTCTGTAGACAGCTTACTTTCCCATTGGCTGCTGGTCTTACTTGTAGTGAGTTGATTCCTCTCTCACTCTTGTTCCTCTCACATAATTATTTTCTCTGACAGTTAACATTTTAAGTCTTTTTGAGCTCATCATCTGTGACAGATGTAATTTTTGGCTGTTTGACAGATTTTCTCCCTGGTTCATTTCAGCAAGCAAAACATTGGGGGATGCCAAGAGCTAATTTTCACTGATTGGGAATTTATTTCCTCTGTGACAGTAGAATATGTTACACCAGCCTTCAGAAACTCCCACAGGTTAAACTGCACTAAAAAAATACTTTTAAGGCAGATTAACTCTGATTGACTCACTATAGATGGACTTGTAAATATGCATTATCCTCGCAAAATAATAAGGGTCCAGATAACCCATAATACAACACTGCAGTTCCACATGTACACTCTTCATTCAAAAGAATTTCTGTTGTAATGAATGGGCACATAATTGTCTAGTATTGAATTTTAAGACCACTCCCACCTTTTTCAACCTAAGTTTCAGAAAAAGAGTATTGTTCTATATTAGGGCCTATATGGTATCCTTTGTCTCCAGAGCAGTAGAGAACTTACCACATAGTGTTTTTCGTTCATTCAGTTTGGGGGCTGTGAAAAAAATTTTAAGCTCTGTGCCAAAATCTTATGATAGCAAGAAAATCCCTGCTCTCAGTTAAGTTCCGCAAACCCGCTAACTTTCTCTCATCATTCTTCTGTCCTCAGATCATGCTGCTAACTGATCCAGAGGTAGAGAGCAGTCTACTGATCAGTTCAGATGAAGGAGCAACCTACCAAAAGTACCGACTGAACTTCTACATCCTCAGCCTGCTCTTCCACCCTGAGCAGGAGGACTGGATTCTGGCCTACAGCCACGACCAAAAAGTTAGTGAACGGGCAAGGCTAGTTTAGCGGTTGGTTATTCAGAGAGGCTGAGTTTTAAATCAGATAAGCAACAACAATCGGGGGATGTTGTGCCTGAGGGCATACTGTGTTTTCAGGCACTGTAGCAGAATCTCACAACTGTGAGATTTTGGCTCAAAGCACAATCAGAGTTTATAAAGTTCTTTGGGGAGAGAGATGGAAAAGCATGGATTGAGAAACCCAGCTGGTTTCAAATTCAGTGATATGGAAGCCTGTTTTCACTAAGTAGAAAAGATAAAGGAATCAAAATTTGAACTCAATAAATCTTAAGTTTGATCAAAATTCCTAGAATGGTCAAAATTATGAAATAGTTAGTCAATATTATTAAAGTCCAAATTAGTGTGACCAAAACACATTTCATCAATAATATTAGCAGAATTTTGTCCTATTATTTTATAATTCTTATTTATAGCCCTTAATTCTGACTTCCTGTCTCAGACTTATAAATAAAATGAGTGTTATTTTGTAAAATGTCCTCAAAATATTTTAAGGAAAAAAAAGAAAAAAGTACTCTTTTTGTGGTAGACTTGAATATTAAACAATGTGTGCTTCCTTTTCCACTAGAATCAAGAAGATTGCAGTTGGCCGTCACCTGGCCGTTGCCTGCACTGTGTTAGAGAATAATTCCACCTTAAGTGTAGCTGGGCATCTTTTGAGTCTTCTGAACTCAGTGGGGGGTGGAGGACTGCAAAGCTAGGTCTCATTCACAATGAATAGCAACCACTGCTGTCCTAGCTTTTTGAACCTGTATGCGTGAAATACCTATTACAATTGAAATAAACAGAGACCAGCATGATACAGTTAGGAATAAATCAGTGGTTTTGTACACACATAGTACTTAAAGGTACCCTGCACAATTTTTATCTCCGAGTAGTGATATTACAACGTTTTTATGAATGTGCCCCCATTTTGTTTGTGTCACGTGCATTTTCCTTTTGATTCTTTTATCAGATAAAAAATGAATTTAAACCCTTTAATCCTTTTGCAGACAACCATGTCGATATTTAGGTATTACAAAAAATTGTTGTTTTGGTATTATTACAGTAATTATTATTATAATTGTGTATTGTTCAGAATGCCTTCAGAATGCCCATGCTAGAGCTCAGTGAAAGTGCAAACAGTTCTCCAATAAATAATGATTTAATATAAGAGGCAGTGTGTGGGCAAGAATAATTTTTGTTTGAACTAGTGAGACATAGAGAAAAAGAAGAGAGAGATGCAATTTATAGACATTTTGAAATAACCGTTTGCATTAATAAAATTTCTTTTTTTCAGCATAGTCCATTTAGGTCTGATGTTTCAGTTGTGATGAATAATGAAGACATTCTTCTTTCCTGAGTAGTCATGGAGACATGTGACCATACAGTGTGTGTGTGTGTGTGCATGTTTGAGTACGCCTCCTCCTTTGAGTTAGTTTTCTTGAACAAACATCATGCTTCAAGTGGACCCAGTGCATGAGTAAATGTAAATAGGGGCATTGGCTCTTCAACCACTCTTAAAAAATAATCATTAACCAGTGATCTGTTGGTTTTTATGGGTTTCCATAAAATAATTTTAATCAAGCTCAAGACTAGTGCCTACAAAAAAATGAATGAAGGAATCTTTTCTCACAATTCATACATCTGTACAAAATGCCTCCAGGAAAAAATCATTTTCCTCCAAGACATTGAGTCTCTTGCATTCTCCTGGCTTTGCAGCTTTTTTTATGTTACTAACTGCCAGCCATGAAAATGAAAGCATTAGATCCTTAAACATTGGTAAAACTCATTTGAGTACTTTTTGGCAAAGATTAGCCTGCTTTAAGCAGTGCAGGTTGTGAATGGCACCTTTTCCCCCACTGGGCTTACCAAAGCTCTCCTGTATGTGCTCTTTTGCTAATACAAACCTGTATACACCACTTGTGCTTACTGTACTCAGTAGCTGTGGCCTGTACACTAAAGAATACCAAGGAGCCTGCATAGGGGCTTTGGGGCTCAAGAGATTTGTTTATGACCAAAGTTAGACAGTAGACTCAGTGCCTGATAGCCTGTAAATAATATTCCTGGCTGCCAGTAAACTTTTGAGAGACTGGCAGCTGTTGTCTTTTAATATCTGTTGATGTTAAAAGATGTCTTTTTTAGCATTATGATTTAAATGTTTTTTATCCTCTCCATGTCATTTCTTATTTCTTATTTCTGTTACTGTAATGATCAATCATACAAACAAGTTGGTAGTTTTTTTTTTTGTTTACATTAAAAATAATAAAAATCTACTACGCTGGATTATCACAGTAAGTAGAGTAATAAGATATATGTTGCCTGGACCTTAATAATTTTTGGATGATAATGAAGAATAGGTATTGCTTTATTTCCACTCATTACCTGCATATCATGTTGGTGTACCCTGATTGTTTTGGCCTGAAACCTATGCAAAACAGAAATTTGAAATGCTTTAAGTGTTGAAATATTTAGAGTTACAGACCTGGGTATACTGTAGCAACATAAACAGGCGCTCCAATGTCTAAGCTCAGATAAAAGAGTCAGGTTGATTTACAAGTCAACAAATCGTAATATGCAATAAGGAAATGTTTGGTTTCCTTTTTTTCTGGTAAAAGTCAATGCATGAGCCAAAGTGAATATAGCAACCAAATTCATTGCCTGGAATGAAGGACTATTCACTGTAAAAACCTTTTGGCCTACATCTGTCATCAACAACATTAAAACCAGTTACAGGCAGTTACTGGGTCTATATCTATATCTATATCTATATCTATATCTATATCTTTTGCTTTGTTTGTTTGTTTGTCAACAGGGAATTACTATACAGACCGGCATTGAACTTGGTGGTGAGATGTGGCAGGAGCCAGGGAAGAAGTCATTAATTTTTGGTGCAGATCAGGATCATTCGCTATGATTTTTTTTTCTTCAGAAGTCTGGTGTATATTGTTTGACGTTGGCCTTGGTAGAGGTCTACACTGCATTGAGAGCATTTTATTGTTTCGTTATAATTATATTTAGTAACAGTTGAATGGTATTCTGTCAGAGATTAGAAGCATTTTTAGTGCTCAGTGTATAGGATATATATAGTTTTTGAACAAATTTAATCATAGTTGAGCATTTTCCAACTTAGACACAGGAAACCTTTTTTTAATTTATTTGTTTGCAGTTGTCTTTTAACTTTTTGTCAATCTGCTTGTAGTAAAAAACATTGGAAAAGTTAAGCCATTCATCCATTGATTGCAAAGTTAATGGTTCAGTCCCTCGATCCTCCTGTCCAAATGTTGAATGACATGACAATATGCAATTTTCATTGATCAACAACAACATTGAAAGTGGGTTTTAATATTTTGGCTGAATGGTGTGTATTAAAACCATTAACAAATTTTAATTTTGTGGCTTATCAATATATTTAAGTGTGTTTGTATGAAGCACAAGAAGCAATTTGTAAAGCACATTGTACTACTCAAGTTGAGAAGCTTTACGTAAGTAAAGTCTATTTACTGCAGTAAAAACCCAGAGTGCCTGCCTTAATATTCTCACTCTACAAGGTAACTTTGACACATTAGCATGGAAAGAATATGCCAAAGTCAGTAGTTTAGCTTATGTATGAGTTAAAGACAAAAAGGAACAAAGATGCTTCTTTATAGTTGTTACAAACGGTCTTTGCCTTCTGATTTCTGTACACTGTTCAGAAAGACAGACAGATGTAAAAACACACAACTTGTGGAGGGCTCATATGGAAGGAAACCAACAGGATATCAGGGATATTTATTTTTATGTTTTTTTTTCTTTTTCTTTTACTGATGGTCACCCAATAAAATACAGGATTGTCTGCTTGTGACCCATTGTAATGAACTGCACTACTTTTTAGTTTCATCCAGACAAACAAAGACAATTTTTTTATTTTCTTCTTTAATTTCAATATTTTTCGAGAGATCTGAAGAGGACAATTTGTCCTGTAATTCACAAGAAACAAGCAAAGATTAGAGGTAAATTGTTGTACTTTATCTCATTAAGAATAACAGTAGGCTGGAAGTTAGCAGACTTCTTGGGAAAGTATTACTGAAACAGGCTTTGTTTTACTGACTATATTTAAGCAGTTTGTTCATTTCCTGTAGGCGATGACTTGCTCACCCTCACTCATGCACTCACCTCCTCACCCACCCACCCACTCGCTCACCCATGCTCTAACTCACATACATTGTCTCCACCCCAAAACTGCTTCTCTTTCAATTTCCTCACCTCCTTTTGACAGGGCTGCTTCATTTGTTGATTGAGGGACCTTTGGAGGTTGTAAAGGCTATGCCCCCTCCATCCCCCTTCACCTCCCCCATCTCCTATTCTCTGCCTCTTCACTGTCACTTGCTTGGCTACATACTAACTTGCTGTGAGAGGATAATTAGTCAAAGTGATTTCCTGCAACCATCCGCCACCAACCTCCCACTCACCTCACCCCCTCTAGCTTGCATCTGCTTAGCACAGCTTGGCATGGACGTCATGGAAATCTTATTGCTCATGCTATTTGTCACTCCCTGGTTGAAATGAGAATATACACATTCCAGATGCAGTCCTAGTTAGGAATACCCTGAATACCCTCACAGAGCAATCCAATGAAGCTGACACATTGGAGCAAAATACACACTGATCCGCCAAAACATGTAAACCAGTTACTATACTATATATATATATATATATATATATATATATACATATATTAATCCCATCCTGGTGTGGGTCATGTTTAGTAAGTAATGGTCAATGTATTAAAGGTAGAAGTAACTGTCTTTATCAGCCCACAACTTATGGTTAAAGTGTTTTTGTGACATTAAAGTACAATGAAAAAAAGCAAATAGCAGAGGAAATGAAAGACTATTTTTTTTTTGCAAAATAAAAGAAAATTATCGATTTGACAGGAGTGATATTCTATAAAGGATGTGTTCTCATGGATGTCTTTTAAATGCAGGCCTACACTTCGCCCTTCGGGATAGAATAAATAAATACAATTAGAAAATAAATTAATATAAACAAACAGAATCACATTTTCGTTATCCACTAATAAATGATTGTTTACACATTATGCATGGCTGCTCATGCTTAAAATGGAAAAAGTCCAGGGCAAAACGCTGAAATAAGGTTTATGCCTCATTAAATTGCAGCTGTAAGCTACAGAGTAAACGGATTTGTCATTGTGCTTTGTCAGAAAATACAGGTGTGTTTGGAGACAAAAGGGCTTGAATGAGTATCTTACTCTTTCAAAGATTTTTTTATATACAGAGCAAGAGAATATACAGGGAAAACAGCACACTAGTTTTTTTTTGTTTTTTTTAAGCAGCACTTGACGGATTGGACCACTGAAATCATGAAATATCTTTCATTCCACTTAACATCAGTGGCACAGAACATAGACATGCACATAGTTTTAGTTTTATCCACTAAATGTTAAGGATTTAGGTGGATTGTCATGTTTTGGCTGAATGGTGGCCCACATACTCACACAAACAGAGTAAATACCTATCTCTCTATCTCTCTACCTATCTATTGATCTGTCTACCTACCTACCTACCTATCTATCTATCTATCTATCTATCTATCTATCTATCTATCTATCTATCTATCTATCTATCTATCTATCTATCTATCTATCTATCTATCTATCTATCTATCTATCTATCTATCTATATCCATATATCTATATATCTCTATAAGTTGAAGTTTTTAAGAGCTTTTAAAACAAAAAACAAGTGCCTGCTCTATCTTGAAAACAAGGTTGATGAACACAGTGAGAGTGAACCAAAGAGAAAATTTGCAGTTTAGAAAACCAAAGCAATGATAGTGGCTGAAATCCCCTTTAGAACTGACGGGGACTGCAGAGTCTGGTGATACTTCTCTGTGGGTTTGTCACTACCAGTAACTTTCTTTATATTATATTATTACATATAGCCATGTGTTGTTCGAGTGAAAATATTGATTAGTGTAGCTTGAAAAAAATTTACCAGTGGTCTCTCTTCAGAAGCAGTGTCTTTGTTACCTAAATCCCTAGATGTCAAAGGTTTTCATGGTGACTACTTATTAAGAACAAAGTTGGTACAATGAAAACAGGGAAACTCTGAATATAATTTAACCACAACTGAAACTTCATTAACCTCAATTAAACTGGAGTTAGTGTGGATTTCTTAGACACTTGGCTTAAATCATCAACTTAGTGAAAGAATTCAACTCAGACCAACTGAAACAGGGACCTCTGAAATTTCAGTGGAACAATCATGGGAACAACTAAACACACTTGAGGGTTTTTATTATTAGAGACAATTAGTTCCATTACACTTTCATATGCTTTCTCGGCCCTCTCTGTGTACTGTGGTAAAATTTGAGCAATTCAGTGTTTTACTGACTAGTGAACAATGGATGTATTGAGACCACCCTCCATGCTTGGGCTCCTCTCCTCATCTCCTCCTCGCATTCACAGGCTTCTTACTGCAAGCCACTTTTCTATAGTTTAGGAAACCCTGCACATTGTACATCTTTCTTTACAGTTCCATTCTTAAGTCATTTTTCATTGTGTATGTTTGTGTGTTTATGGTGTGTTTATGGTGAAAATCTCTGTATGGTTTCTGCAGTAATGGATAGTCATGTGGGAAGAAATAACACTTGTATCCCTAAATGTCCTTAAACCATTTTAATCCTCTGTAGTATTGGAATCGTATGTACATTCTAATCTAATTTAGTAGCTTAAATGAACTTTTAATTACAGTATGTGTTTATATGTGTGTGCATGTGAGTGTGTCTGTGCGCGTGTGTGCATGCGTGTGTTTCTGTGTGTGTCTGTGTGCATTAGACACTGTGAGAGAGCTCATCTCCCACTTGTTGTTACACTGCTGCTTTTAAAAGGATGAGTGAGATGCTAAGTAAATCAGTGTGTGAAAACAAACCCGGAGAAAAATGGTGTGCAAATGCACATCAATTCTAGGGCAAACACAGCATTTGATAGTAGGACAGCTTGTGTTGCACAAAATGACAAATTACAAATGAGATGGAATGTGAATAATACTCACCGATGTCTGGTTGTCTTGCTATAGCTGTACAGCTCAGTGGAGTTTGGGAGGAGGTGGCAACTGGTGCATGAGAGAGTGGCTCCTAATCGTTTCTACTGGTAAGTATAGAGTTTTGGACATGATGAAACAAACTGCTGACAATGATATAATCACGGGGCTCGTTCATAATTTATTATGAATGATACATTGTAGGTGTTTGTTCTATTAAGGTTATGGCTGAGTGATTTGGGGGAAATATCTAATTGTGCTTTTTCTACCAGGGCAATGATGGGACTTTTTTGAGGGAGTCATCTTTGACTGAGCATTAATTGTACAGACACCTTCATGCTGAGAGCATGAAGAGAACAGCCAAGCAAGTTTATCAGCTGGAGCAGACAAAATTTGCCGGCAATCTAAATGAAAATGAAAAATTGAAGATTGAACTCATTCAAATTGCGACTGAATAAAAAGCAGATTAATCATTAGGTCCAAATTCTGAATAATTTGGGTTTAGATGTTTAGTCAGTTCCAGATGTGTAGGATTCATCCATAGTTATAGAAAAGTCTGGAAAATGACTGAACATGTACTTCCTGACCAGAGGAAGTTGTTGCTAAAAAGACCACCAATAATAACAAAAAAAAAAATGTAAAAAGAATAATTGCTTGACTCATTGTAAATGTCCTGGACAGACTATGTCATTGTCTCTCCATAAACTGAGTAGTTGATGAGCCAAAGATGTTTTAAGATTTAATTATACATGTTTCTGACAAGCCTGATCTTCCTCTGTAGCAGTCAGTTATGTTATATGACTGACAGTGTTCAGCTGTGGAAAGATGCTTCAAAATCAGTATTGGACACAATCAGAGGATTGATTGAATCAATAAATGACCTAATTTTCCCTGTCAGCAAGCTATTTAATCCAATTTGTGATATCATGTTCCCCTCTGGGCATTATTGTATATTGTTTCCATTCTTTCATACAAAGACTTAACTTTAAATATTATATTTAACATCACCTTCACCATATCTTCCACATTTTCATCAGCTAATTGGTCCTACCAGCACCACCACACAGGTACTGTACAACTAATTGGTGTCTGCCTTCTATACAGTAACCTACTCATTACAAAAAGCTTTCACCTCAACAAACTGCAGAGGAACTGTCAGGGAAGTAACGAGCTGGGCAGCCTGGAGTGAAGGGAGCCTTGAGGGCTGATGCTGCAGAAGCTGTCAGAGTTCTATTTTAGGACGCACGCTGTGCGGTAGGTGTGGTGGTAGTCCTGATAATGAGGCTGCAGAGAGAGCTTGTGTCTGCTGTACATGTGGCCACCAAACATGCAAGGAAGATGTATCGTGTAAGCTTATTTGTGATTTTGGTCAACCTGAGCAGTGCTCAGCTCGACACAGCACAGGTTGGTTGTGTAAGTTGCAAACTTGAACAAACGACGCTCTGAATTTCACCGCATTCGGCTCCAATCTGTTTGTGAGCTTAGTGTGTGCAGCCATGAAATCCTTTGCATGTGACATTACAATTACAATTATCTATCTAAAAGCATCTTGAGCTACATGTATGTGATGTTATGCAAGCCAACAGCTCCACCTCAGGACTAAGTGCTCTTGTATTTTCACCTTTTTCTGTTGCGAGGTCTCCTCAGAGATCAAACAACTGTCCACACAAGTGTCATACATGCAGAGACACTACTGTAGGGAAGCATTTTAAATGCTAAGTTTCTTTTGGAAATTATAACAACCATATAGCTCAGCTAACTCAAAGACATACTCTTTGCTTGCCACACACTGTTCTTGGGCACCTGAATGGATTATTCAGAAAAAATGGAAATGTGGTTAGGATAAGTAGGCCATCATATTCACAGATGCGTTTCATCTGAAAATCACCAATACTACCAACAAGTATAATGATTAGAAGCTATGGTGGTCTCTCTCACTCTGTGTCTGCTTCTCATTCCCCTCACACAGATCCCCTTTATTTCTCCTTCCATTTATGTGTGTGCTACCTGTCGACACATTCTCTCTTTTTCTTTCTCTCATTCTCTCCCCGTCTCTCTCCACCTCCCTTTTCTCTCCCTCTCCATGTGTGTGTTGCCTTTGCTTCTCCTCTGATCCCCCAGTCTTTTTAATACATATTTAATGCCATAATGATTATATGCTATTCCATCTGTGGGCATCCCTACTGTAGCAAGAAAATCAATGGCTTTTCCTCTCCTAATGATGTCAGGAAACATCCTCCTCCATCTTTCTGGGGGAAAAAGGAACATTTTTAGATCACACGTTATACCTGAGGTCTTTTTTCCCTCCACTTTAAACTGCCTTTGACAATGAAGACATAGACATGGTAATTACTGCAGCCGGTTCCTGCTGATGTTTACCACAACTGTCATAGCACTTGACTTACCTTCTCTGTATTTATAAATTTGTCTGACTTTGCAGGATGCATTGGCTCAGGTCAGACAGCAGCTACAGTAGGTGGCATCTGCCCAAAGGCAAAAGACCAGTGGTGATGTTCCTGAAATACTTTTGTCTGCCTTTCAGGTCGAAAATGGGTTTGGACAAAGAGCCAGGCTTAATTCACCTCGAAACCAGCATCTCTGAAGGACGTAAGTAATTGAATTCTGAGTTCAGTGCTTCATTTTCTGGTGTCTGTGTACTGTATTGTGAGCATTGTGCTAAAGTAGAGAGGAACTGGGAGTTGTGTGGACAATTCTGCTGAAGGGTAATGCAAAGGGACAGCGGAAATGGCCAAGTCCGGGGACACACAATGACAATGGAGAGAAAAGTAATGCATATATTAGAATGCTTTTAAAAGAAAGTGAAGGAAAAAACATGTACTCTCCTGAATGAAGATGTACACTGGGACACTGAGAGTTGATATAGAATTTGACTTGATTTACATACTCAGTCTGATGTCAGAATCCTTAGAGAAACTGATTTTTTCTTCCCATAATTTCCTCATTGTTTATATTATTCTGTCCAATCATTTCAGCACTTACACTTTCAAGTAACTGTTTTAACAATTCATGTATCCAAAATCCATATATTAAACTTTTAAAATTGTATTTTAAAGGGAAACAGAGAGTTCAGTTTTTAGTCATGGGGAGTGCCTATCGGCCTCTATAAACAGTTAATGTAATCTGGTCATGTCATCAGGGCTAATGATGTCATTAGGCAGCGATCTCGACCTGAGTTTTAAGACTACAAAATTATAACAGGAGGCCTAGGTTGCAACCTAAGGACATCTAGTTTCAAAGACATGGGTATTAACTGTGCAGGAGGTGCATTATGGGAAATGTAGAATCCAGCATTTTTAAAATTTGACCAACACTAGTGACTGAAAGTCAGGATATCTAACCCTCTGCTGCTAAAATTTCAACCATTCTTTATTTAATCTGTCTCTTGTGGGCACCCTAACTTTATGGAAGTGCAACACAAAATTGATGGAGTACCCCTTTAATACTTAATAAATACTATATCCTTTCCATTTCTCTTATTTTTAGAAAAGCCTTCAAAGATTCTGTGCCATCTTTCTGTGAGAGCACTCTCCTTGAGGCCAACACAATAGAAAATAGACAGTCATACAAGCACACACCGCTAACATCAGTTGTGTCAGATGTTACAGTCACATAGCCAGGGACCATCACTATTGATCATGTGCGCTTGGAGGAAGCCGACACATATTTGGCAGAGGCTAACATGTGGGGACAGCTCTCTCCCAGTGCTGCGATTGAAGGCTAAGAAAGCAATTGGCCCCTCTGGTCATCTGTCTTCGTCTCCGCCCGGCTCCTCCCTTACTGGGACCACTTTATTGACACGAGTAATGTAGGAAGCCAAAAGAGGCCGCTTGGCTCTTGGTGAAGGCTGCTTTTCTTCATTGGCTAATACCATTGCTGAGGCCATGGCTTGACGTGTGTGCGTGTGTGTGTTTGTGTGTGTGTGTGTGTGTGTGTGTGTGTGTGTGTGTGTGTGTGTGTGTGTGTGTGTGTGTGTGTCGGAGCAGAGGCACTGTATATCACCTGCAAGCTGCAGAACTGCACAGATGCCAACAAGGGCAAACCATTCCCCGGCTATATTGACCCCAATTCTCTGGTGGTGCAAGATGAGTATGTGTTTGTCCAGGTAGGTATTTGCCCAGTTTGCTCAGTGAAAAACATTTGAACAGTTTATGAGGCAGAAAGTGTGAGGATTTTGCATGAGATTTGTCAAGGTCATTCCTAGAAAGGTTCTATTGGTGCAGCTTTATGTGTCCCTGTGGTGGGAAAAACGCTTTATCTGTTTTTTCTATATATGTGTCCCAAATGTTTTTATTTGGTGGCTTCATCACCTTAAGGTATCAACTGCGGGGAGGCCAATCTACTATGTGTCTGCTAAAAGAGATGTCTTTACCCCCATGAAGCTGCCTAAGTACACCCTACCCAAGGTAACAACAAAATCAACAGATACTCAGAGTAAAGAGTTTGATGATTAAAAATAATTAATCGATCATTGTTTAGAATCCATCTATTATCATCCATCACCAAGAATATATGACTATAGAGCTACAGTTTGAGGATGTTCTTTTCAGAGGTTCATAGCAATAGGCTTCCAGCTGTGTTTGGTGTGTGGGCTACAGTTGCAGAAACATCAGTTCACCGCTGACTCTGTGTGAGACTCTCTTTGTTATTTATGGGCAAGTGAAGGCCAAAAGTTGATTGTTATTCCACATGGCTTCACTTGTCACGTCCTCATTGACAATTAAACAAGTTTTATTCAATCAAACCCCAGGCTCTCCTGGTTGCTGTCGGCTCACTGCAAGGTGTAATTGGCACAGTCAGAGGTAGATGAAGCACAAAACCAAACAGCATGGCCTCAACTGCATAATCTCTGCCCAAATAACTCTGGCATAGTGTTAATGATTGCTCTATCCTCTTGGTTAAAATATGTATATACAGAGGATGTAGTGGTTCTGATTATTGAATATGATTAAGCCCAGCTGGAATGTAAGAACAGTATAGTTCAGTTTTTTTTTTTTATTCCTTATTGGCACATAAGGGATAATGTTTTTGATAGAGAGCAAATAAAAGCTTTCATAAACATCGGTTACATGTTAGTGTGTATTCGGTTTAAAGGGCTTTTTCATTTGTGTTGATAAGTGTTAATTAATAGAATAAAATAAATAACTAAATATAGATCAGCATAAACATTATTATAATCATATTAAAAAAAAAACAGATAGTATGCCTCTATTTTGATAAATACAATGTACTATAGCTTTTATTGTGCTCTGTGTGGCAACTTGTTGCTGCCCACAAATAAATAATAGATTACAAAAACATTTCAAACACTTTCTCTTTATAAGAAGATAGTGTTTTGTTTTGATAAAATAATTTCCAAATATAAGAAAAAGTTTTTCATTTCCTAATGATATATTTTCTCTGGGTTATTATTCTATATTAAGAGGATATTTTCCAGTTTATTAGCAAATTACTTCATTTCTAATGTCTAATATTCTTTTCCTTATTAAACATACCAATTTATTTCATTAAAAAAGAAAAAAATCCTTGATGTCAAGTGGGTGACTGATTTAAGAAGAAATTCTAGCCACTGCCTAATGTTAGGTTACTGCCTGGGCAGCATATTGCTTCCGCTATGCCAAAAAAAAATGTACATAGTTTCTCATTATAATAACAATTTTTCTATGCTATAACTTTTTTAATGTTATGATGAAATATTTTACTTAAATAAAAAAAAAAAAAACGCATTTCTGAGCATTTCTCATTATATCGTATACACAAAAGCACAAAAGTAAGGTATATGAGATCATCATACAAAGACTGCACATAAAAACAAAAAAAGGAAGATAAATAAATAATAAAAAGGAATATAGAACACAGTGGTAACTTGATATAGGTAGCTATATAATGTATCTTTTTAACCCCTGGTTTACTGGTGTACCTTTGCTTCTCTACAAGGACCTGCATGTGATCAGTACAGATGAGAACCGCGTGGTGGCAGCCGTACAGGAGTGGAACCAGAACGAAACCTACAACCTGTATGTGTCAGACACATCGGGGGTCTTCTACACTCTGGCACTAGAGAATGTGGTCAGCAGCATGGGCCCTGAAGGCAACGTCATGGTTGATCTCTATGAGGTAAACAAACATAATTTGATAGTGAATACAATATAAAATATGTACTTCAAGTAGCAAACTATGATAATGTGCCGGAAGTAGACTGACTCTGCTTTAGTTTGTGATATATTTAGCTATTGATATGTACAGCAGTCATTTGGCAGCATACCAATTTCTTTTTTTTTTTTTTTATAGATAATAGTATCAGTAAAGGCCTGCTTGATAAGGGCCCAGCCTGCAAGTTTATTGTGAACACTGATCAATATTTTAGAGCTAGGAGGCAGAGATGATGAAATGTACTTCTTTTGTCACACTGGAAACAAACCCTGCTGCTGAAAGCCTACAGTCTTCAGAGCCCATTGTGTGAATATGAATCAGCTTCAAAGTGCTGACATCAACAAAGGCAAGAGGGGACTGTGCCAGGGATATAGATTTTTGGGAGGCTGAGATTATTTCTTTCTTTGATGAATAACTGCAGATATTACTTCACAAAATGCATCTAATCCTTATGGGGAAAAAAGTGTTTTAAGGGCTCATGCTGAAGCTCTAGAACTCCTGGCTGCAAGTATGATTGTTAAAGACATATCAGCAGCAACTGTAGGACAAAACTATATCTAAATCAAATAATTAGGCTTTTGATGCTGCTGCTCATGTCTTGAGATAGAATCGAATCCTCTGCCTTAATTGGGGTCACCACCCAAAATGTAGGATATGCTAAATCTCTCCTCCCAGGGAAAATGAAGTATCTGTCAATTACTTTCTCTGCTTGATGCGACTGTCACTGATTCAATTCAGTATTCCTGAACTTTTCCCAGGGGTCTCCAACCAAGAGGCAGATTCATTTGAGAAATGCATTGATTACCCGCAAGTCACTGATAGTGGATCATTTGCCACTCTATATGGCTGTATTTGGTTTGGTTGGGAATACAGAAGAGGTCACCATGCATATGCCCTAGGGAATATGATTTGCTTAGCAGTGCATTTACTTTTATTTTCTGCAATGCAACTTGAAGATACGAAAACATTGATATTCTGTTTTCATTTGGAGCTGTGGGTTGTTCTTTTTCTAATTTCACAGGTAGCAGGAATAAAAGGGATGTTCCTAGCCAACAAAAAGACGGATAACCAAGTAAAGACACACATCACCTACAACAGAGGCAGAGACTGGAGGCTGCTGCAGGCTCCGAGCAAAGACCTAAGCGGCAACAGCATTTACTGTGTGCTAGTGAGTTTCTACACATCTACGAGCATGCTGCGTTCATACATGTTTTTAAAAGTGTGCACTTCCATCAAAGAGGGGCCTTGACAGGAGTTGACTGATCCCAGCAGCAATGAGAGGCCGAGCTCAGAAAGAGCAGCGCCTGTCAAAGCTGAGTGCTCTGAGGCTGCTGAGCTGAAAGGTCAGCCATTTTGATCCAGTCCAATAAGCTGACCTCCCGTTTAAGAAACACAGAGAGCAGGAGGTGTCAAACTGAGAGCACAGTCCTTCTCCTTCATCTGTCTTTCTTCCTGAAATTTTGATGCCTCTTGTAGTGTAGCTGAGTTGAGTTAGGAATTGATTTGAGTTATAAATTTAAAATAAATTGCGTATCTGTGTTTTTGTTTTACAGATGCGTTGTTTTACTGATGCGTTGTTTGTCCACTTCAGTCAGTCTCTACTAATATTGTGTTAAGATGAGAAAGTAAGACTAAGATGACAATGTAGATTTGATGGTTTGTGTCACAGCTGGATATTTAAGAACGTCATTTACAAGGCTCATTTACACACCTCCTCTTAACATGACTTCATATACAAAAATAATCTTAGTTTTCTGATAAACCAATTAGCAATTCTGTTGCATACCTCACCTTCTACCCATATTACACAGTCATTTGTCAGAAATGTCAGAGTTTTAATAAACCTCTAAACAGCCCGTCACAACATGGCCTGCACCACTGGCATTTTGCTGGGTCGTAATGAGAATTATGTCGGTAAAGGTTAACCCAATCAAAATTAATGGTGAGACCAGCCAATGGGGAAATGGTGTTTGTGATAAAATTTATGACTTGGGAGGGTTGTGGATCCAAGTCGATGCCACAGCCGTTTTATTCAGAAGGTTTTTAGTGTGGTGTTGGCTTGGTTTGATAGTTTTGATAATTGATTTTGTGATTTCTTTTCTGCAGCCATACTGTTCATTACATCTCCATCTTCATGTGTCTGCAAATCCCTACACTTCTGGAAATATAGCCAGCAGGGATTCGGCGCCGGGGATCATTGTCGCATCAGGTGGGTGAGAGGGAATCTCTGTTGAGTGGCATGTTTGTCGTTTCTTTTTTTCATGGAGTTCAGAGGGTCTTTTTTTTTTTTAAACAAATTGCCTGTTGTCTTTTGAATATTAAGTAATACATACATTCTTTTGTAATTCTTGATTGACAGAAGGAAACTTCTAACAGTTGCTCATATGTGTTTTTTACAGGTACTAGATTAAAACAGACTTGCTTTTTACGATTAAAAACTGTGTTAAATTTTACATAAATCAAGTCAAAGGAAAAGAATACTAAGGGAAAGAATTGAGTGGCGATAATCGAGTGAATTTTGCATATTATGATCTCTTTAAATTTCATTCGTCACAAGACAACAAAGGAGGCATGAAAAGACCCGTCTGGTATCCTCTAAGTCTTTTTTTTATTGGCATTTGAGTTCTGTATCTCCATTTTTGGAGTTTCTTTTTTCTATCCATGGACATATAAGATAGTGTTAAATTAACTCAGAGACAAAGACCATGAAAAACACTTAGACAGACAAAGAAGAAAAGAAATCTGCCTTTTTCAGTTAGCAGAAAATCTTGGCACTCAACATTTCTGTGCAGTGATGCTTCCATTGCAGCTCTCAACACTGCGTTTCTCTGTGCAATTGCATTTGGCTGTTTGCAGTTTTTTAATCTTGTCCTGTGTTTTCAATTGTTTGTCCCTGTTCAGCATCAGCGTCACTCCTACAGACATCTGACAACATGAGTTTGTCACTACGAACAGGGGCAAAAGACAACAGAGAACCAGAGCACCAAGAACTATATAATCCTCATTGTTAAGTCCTCAGAGCATCACTGCTCCTGAGAGCACAGTAGAGAAAGCAAAGATTGTCATTGACTCAGTGTTGCGAAAACAAAGAAATGAAGGAATAGGAGATCAGCAGGCCCCAGGTGAATTCACACCTTGGTGATATTTACTCCTGCATGGACTGGCACTGTCAGTAACGCATAGGCACATGCCTCAGGTGTCTGGAGAAGGCCAAGCTTATGCTAAAGGTTTGTGTGTCTAGACCCTTGTGGAACATTATACACAGGTTTTAGGGGTATGGCAATCAACTGATTCTGTTTGATCATTCATCATTACTCAAGTAACAAAACGTCTGACTTGAGAATTAATGCTTGTTGTTAAGGGAAAATTTTGGTGGTTTTGGCTATCATTCCTATGTATTATCTGATTTTGCTGTTTTGAAGATATACTTCAAAGTTCAAGTTTGACTTCATGGACTTACTGTACAGTAGTTTTTCAAGCACAGTTTTTCTATGTAATGAGTTATTATAATTTACATTTTGATTGCAATGGTTTTTGTGTCTACTCTCCTTTGGGTACTTGACTTTACTGGACAGCTAAAATACAGTTCTGTAGCAAATATTCTGCTTTTCATTCCATTACATAAATGTGATAACTGTAGTTACTGGCTATTTTGCATATACAGATTAATAATACAAAATATACTGGACAACTTGATGATGATATGTCAATATAGGTTAAAATGAGTCTTTTACTTGTTGGAGTTAGAGTTGAAGATTTGAGTACTTCTTCCACCACTGGTTATAAGTAATTGTAACTGACAGTTAAAGCCCACTGCTACAGTACGTAGAAAAAGAAGGTAGATGATGGGCTTTTAACTTAGTAAAACTTATAACTGCTAGAAGTTATGGCCAAAAGTACAAAAAGTAGGAGCTGAGTTTAAAAATCTTTTTCCTTTTTTCTTGCTGTCTTCAATATTAATTTTTTTTTTGGTTCAAAAAAGTTGTTTAACAAAAGCAAAACCAGAAAAAAACACAGCTTGGGATAACGTACCATGTGCCAACAAAAACGTCTCCACAAGGATGGAATTTTGCTTCAAAAAGTTAATTTGAAACTAAAGTGACTTTTTTGGAGTTAGTGAATGTACAGTAAATTGATTAGAGCATACTACCAACATTTTCTATTCCGAGTTCAGGAGAGGTAGAAAATCAGTCAATTCAGTAAAGGTTGGAGACTCCATGGGACGAGCTACTGTCACTGCTTTCAGTCTCTATCTGTTATTACACAGGGTCATGACATTAAAATGAGAGTAACTACAGTTCTATAAAATCGGGTGTGACAGCCAAGTTAACTTGTATTCCTCTGTCGTACACAATCGGGTAGAGAGAAAGAGAGATGTTGGAGTAACGATCTGACAGCGCTGTGTCTTTGGGTTTAGATGAACTTTTGTACATTGAAGGAGCTGTCTTCAGGCTAAACTATGTTAAGTTGCTCTTTGTTGAGTACGTCAACACCAAGCTGGAAAAAAAACATTTGTTTTTTCTGAGCTCTGATGGCTGTGACCAATGTATGCACACTACAACTCTCCATCACTGCAGGAAGGTAAAATATCAACCTCAGGAGGTTAACAGCCGGTGTTGGGTTACTCTCTAAATGCTGGGATTGTAAAGCAATTTGTTTCTCAAGGAGGGTTCAGACTAGGTGTGGCCTCTGAGAACTGTGCCTCTGAAACACTCACAGTACTTTCCAGCCTTTATGTTTAACCACCTGGTACAAATTACAGACTACATTAAAGCAAGTATGGTAGCTTGCACACCATTAGAGAGGGTTGTCTTAATATGGTCAGAATGGCTGAAAGAGGAATACTGTAATCTGGATGTATTGGTTAATTTAGGAGTACGGGAAAATGTTGCATTGCAAAGTAAATCTTCTGGAGCACTGTAATTACAGCCTCAGTGTGCAGCTACAGGCTAGAGTCACCTGCTGTATCACCACTTCTAGTTTAAAGGCTCTCCATAACATTTGGAATTTTTTCTTGCTCACATAACTTACTGTAGTATCTTCTATCTGATCTGTGAATCTCCAGGATCAATTGGCTCGGAGCTGACCACCAGCAACGTCAGTGTTTATATCACCTCAGATGCAGGAAACACATGGAAACAGGTGAGGGAACCACTTTATTTGAATATTGTCCTACAGTTTAAATTAAACTCAGATTTACATTCTCCTCACTGTGTTGTGAAATATGGAAGTATGACACTGTAGCTACTGTGCATATTTTTTCCATTTTATTAGGATAATAAAACAGTCTTTTGGAAATATTTGTGAGAGGCACGTCCACCTTTAAGCGTGGAGAGCTGTTTCCCATAGAGGCAGTTGACCGACACTGGAGAGTTGACTTTGCTAGGAGACATGCTGTCAGCTTCTGTGGTGTCCTTCTGGTTGAAAAACCTCAGACTTTATATTCTAAATCATTCCATCCATTCATTAGCTATATAGCTATAGCTATACCTTTGAGGGTCACAGGGGTTGGAGCCAATCCTAGCTTACATTAAACAAGGGAAAGGGGTACACCTGCATGTCTTTGGAGTGTGGGAGGAAATCCACGCAGTCATGCACCCTGGTGGAAGCAGCATTTGAACCAAGAAAATTCCTTCAGTGAGGATACGTTGCTAACTTTCAGCAATGTAGCACTGCACAACAAGCCCACATAGTTTTAATTGGGATTTAATTTGTCTCCTCCTTAACATTGAACATTTGGGAGGAACCAACATTGTTAAACATCTGCCTCATGGTGGAGACTAGAAAGCTAGGCTAACTAGCTCCCAGGTGGAAGCAGTTAAACAGTTTCACTGTAATTTCTAGCCTCAGTCATGATCTACCCACTCACTGTTGTTGGCTTAGATCAGGTGCCTGTAAATGTAAACACATGAACACTGAGGTACATACAGTATGTTATATTATTGATATTACAGACTCATATCTGATATTTATTCTTCCCAATAATGTTCCCGGTTGAGTCTTAAACAAAGTAAAATGGCTACTCGCCATATGGAGCACCATGAATTCATTGACCTGCCACCCTCTTAGACTCAATATCATCCTCCTCCTCATCACTCTCTCTCCCTGATTTTTTTCATATTGCCATCTTACATCTGACATCTTAAGACTAATTTGTTTCAGTGCCTACATACAGCGCAGGTGGTTGGCCTTACCTCACGTCTAACTGTGAAGTACACTGTGCACTGTGTTACTTTTTTTTTTTGTCCTTGCAGATCTTCGAGGAGGAGTATGCAGTGCTCTATCTCGACCAAGGAGGCGCCTTAGTTGCAATAAGACATACTCCACTTCCCATCCGACACCTATGGTGAGTCATTATGACAGAGATGCCATTTTTCACAGCGTGACTAATTCCCTTCAGGTCTTAAGTTAGTTTAACAAAAGCAAATGAGTTTGTCTTCGAACTGGGGGATAATATTATTCTGGTTAGAAAACCCACCAGCCATGAAAAATTCTGCTTTGACAATTGTCATTCAATTTCACCTTTCTCCGTTTGAAGCCATAATGAGTCTAGCTTCCACTGATCAGTGTTCACTGAGCAGAGCACTTCAGCCCTGCGCTGAATATGAAATAAAGTTGTTAGACAAGTCTCAGCGTCATTAGCTTGTGCACACAGTCAGGGGATTAGCACTGGTCCCTTGTGCAATGGCTGTTTGTGTTTCCAGGTTGAGCTTTGACGAAGGACGGCAGTGGAACAAGTACAGCTTCACTAACACGCCTCTATTTGTTGATGGGGTGCTGGGAGAACCTGGGGAAGAGACTCTCATCATGACGTGAGTGGCAAGGATTGGTCAACGTGGACATCTATCAATCACACTGAAAAATCAAAGTAGCAACAAATTGCCTCTGTATGTATGTGTGTGTGTGTGTGTGTGTATGTGTGTGTGCTTACCTCTGCCTTAACCAGAGCCTGTGCTGCTTGCAACTATATCTAAACCTGCTCGATTCAGCATTCCTGACTGCCTGTTTTCTTTTTCATGAATAAAAAAGAATTCTCTCAAGGTCTACCCAACATCAAAACTGGCTGTCTCCAGATTATGATCACAGGAGATCAATGCTTTGGCAGCTAGCGACAACGTTACTGTCCATTTGAAGAACATGAAGGAAAATGATCAAAATGATTGAAAAAAGGCCTGAGAAAACAGCCATGGAACTTTGGTTTTAAAAAGTTTTAACAGCATTAAAAAGTGGGAAAAGCAGTGAGTATGATTTAGCGTGTCCTCAGAAACCAGAATTATGAAGAATCCTTTTGTGTTCTTTCACATTTATCATTAGAATAGCCCTAAGCTGAAGTGCATGCATAAGGGTATGATGCAGCACTATTCCCTCATTGCAGAAGAGATTTAGGACTTTAGGATGTCTTACCAAAGGCTTTCCACAGCCATTACATCAATGTTTCATGACACTTGCCATAAATGACAGATTGACAGTCAGCTCTGTAGGCAGCTCTACAGGAGAGTGATAGGGCACAGCTGGAGAGACAGAGAGGGACAGAGAGAATAAGAAGATACACAGTAATAGTCTCAGCAAGAAGAAAAAGAGTTGAAGGGGACAGGGGCAGTGGAAAGACAATGCTGGCAGGTATGCACTGAGAATAGGTTCTTGAGCAAACAGCCTCTCAGTTGGCAGAAACACCATTAGTTTTCATAAGGCCATCATGCACTGTTTTCTTATCAATTTGTACTCATTTTTACAGTAAGTGCCTGTCATGGTCGGGTGCCTTGAGAGCTAATTGACAGAATGATTGTGATAAATATGTTGTGGTATGAATGGTGAGGGGGGTCAGTACAGAGAAACACACCCGCAAAATTTAGATGGAGATTGAATATTCATCTAGTTAGTCTCATAACCTTGGATCCTGTCTTGTTTTTTACCATTGTAAAAATATGGTTATTCATTTTGATTATCTTAAGCTTTCAGAGGAAATAAGTGAATGATTTTTAATAACAGCAGATCAGTTGAAGTTTACAACATGGATACAAAAAAACAAACCAAAAAAGTTTGGATGTAAAGATGAGATATTATATGTCAGCTTCTGTCTTTAAAGTTAAGGAAGGCTAAGTTCTATATTCATTTCCTGTTAACAAATCATGTAAAGACCAGAACCATAACTGTAATGCCATAGGGCACTTGTTGCATGTCATGTCCCTCTCTCTCGTGATGTTTCCCTTTTCTCTTCAATGACCTCTGAATAAAGGCAAAATACTAAGATGTCTTAAAAAGAAGTAAGACCATAACCAACGATACATTATGGGACCAGTTTACAAAATCAATTAAACTACCCCTCCATACGTGCAATATACAATATGTAGTTTGAAACAAAACTCTTAAGTAAGGTCCACTCACTAACTTTTACTGGAACTTTCATCCGTCTAACTTACAGCCTTTTTTTTTTTTTAAAAGGCCATCAATTTCCTTAAATAGCTGGGTACTGCAGTTTTCAGTAAATATTAAGCAAAAAGGAGTAGTGTATTTCTTGGATAATATTTTCAGCAAAAAAATATTACACATTTGATGCTATTGTAAGTATTTACAGCACAAGGACGGTAAATATGGGATTAAGCAAAAAAATAAGTGTCCATATTCATCTTAATGATGGGAAATGTTGTCCAACATCATCCATGTGCAACAGTGTACCTCACTGTTAAGTTTTTCATTATTTCTATTCAAACAAGGAGCTCTATGGCAGAGAGGAATGAGTTGTATTAGACTTTAGGTACAAAGACGGTACTTTTAATTCACTGTTGTTTTTTGGTCTTTTGTGGAGTTTTTCTGACAATAAGAAAAATACCATATATCACCGGCCTTATCCTTTAACCCTATTTCAGCATTATAATTATCTGTAGCGTGTTCTATATATAACAAGCAGTGGCATGCATGGTTATTTTACAGGATATTTGGCCATGTCAGTCATCGCTCAGAGTGGCAGCTGGTGAAAATAGACTTCAGGTCCATCTTCAACAGGAGGTGTACTGAGGCTGATTATCAGACATGGCACCTGCACAACCAGGTATGGTCTATGTCAGGTCAGAAATAAACACTAGACTTGTTTACCACACGTCCTGAAAATGTTCTTTATATTTCAAACTCTCTAAACTCTCTATCATTTTGCAGCATCACTCACAGGGCTACACATATTACAGTTTTGGTTAAAGCCAGGGAATAAGACTACATAGATTACTGATTACTGATTTCTCTCTGATGATCAGTAGTCAAGTGATGTGCTTACCTTTATTTTTTCTTGAAGGGTTGGTATGGGCCCCCCTATGGGCCCCCTTAGTAAAATACATGCATGCAAATGCTCTCCCTTGTATGAAGCAGTAGACCCCACAAAGCTAACAGTAATATTAGAGTTTTGGGGCCTGACCCTTGGGGGCCCACAGCCTTCGCCCAGTCAGACCATTCAGAATACTATCCACGATCACTGACAGGTGTGGTACTGAATAAACTTAGCTGTGTTTGAAAAAAAATCCCTCATTCAATCATTCATCTCATCATATATCATAGATACTCCATATTTCATTTTATAGTAAGCAGTAAATTGAGATTTATGACTAATTGACATTTTGCCTCATCACTGGCAGATGTTATGTTTTACAACTGTAATTTTTGCATATATAAGTAGCATGCACTGTACAGTGTATAGGGAGTGATATAGCCTTTTAATATACACAGGAAACAACATTCAAATAAAAGGAGAAAGTAGAAAAGAAATACATTGCTCTATGTGGAAAATAGGAAGTGATTACAGATGCACTCTATGGATTTAATGTCAGCACTCTTGGCTCATAAATGCACTTCCATTCTGCTTCATAAACAGTTTCAACTTAATGAGCTATTATTCCAAAATAAGATGTCGGTTCCTCAGTGGAAAATGAACTAATCAAAAGTCTGTGGTGCTTGTCCTTTCTGTAGCACTGCCTCTTAAACTTTGGCTGATACAGAGGTTAGCTTGAGCAGGGCCCCTTGATTAAACACCAGGCTTCATTCTCATGCCCATCTCTTCCCATCTCTGCCTTAGCTAGCCTGTATAGTGAGCGGGCTAAAGCTGGATGTCTCTCAGCTCCCACAGCACTTCTGCAGATTCTTTGCTAATTCCGGCTGATGCTCTGAGTGAACCCACCCCACCCCCCCGCATACATTAAACTTGCCCCAAAACCCCTCAACCTGGCCAGGCCTGAAGCCGAGCCAGAGACTTAAAGTGTGCCCTCATTCTCAGCCCTGTTATGTAATTGGTTTCAACGCCCATGTGCTCAGAGCAGATTAATGATCAAAACATATAGCATGGAAGACAACAAGAGTCCAAACCAATTACAAGGCTACCTTGCCTAAATGTAGAGGTACTGTGGGTCCTCGTCTGCTGCAAAACATAACCTAAACACAACGTCGGAACAGAGGACAGCATTTCTGTTTAAAGACCACTGGGAAAGTTAGGATATTTTCAGGAGTCGGAAGTCTATTTGTGGATACAGCCAGATTTTTAAGCATCTCACTACTGACACCTAATGCACAATGACAGAATGTTCTGATAATAAAAACTGAGTAGCAAGGTAGGCTGGAGGCTGCTGGTTTAATCGTCTCATCTTTTTTGTACTCCAACTGATTTTATATTCACTTCCTACGCATAGAAACATGGCTAAAAATGGATTGGGTCCTGGCAGCTTTTGCGACTGAAGCTTTTGCGAGTGAAGCTCCTTCTTAATCATTCATCTCAATATCACAAAAAAAATCTCTAAAAATGAACTCAAGCAGCACATTCTCCAGTGTGGCACTTGCGATGGAGGAACAGTTGGTGAGTTTAGCACAACACACCGCAGAGGCCCGTAAACATTCGCTGAACAGGAACGTTCAACAAGCTGAAGTAAAGCAAGGTAACGGTGCTTTTCCCACACAGTGGGATACACGCATGGTTGGTTGCATTTTGTAAATTATTTATAGTGGCAAATTTTACAAAAGGAGGTCATCCTCTTGGTTCTTTTTTGTAATTGTGTCCACAGGGTGATCCGTGCCTCATGGGAGTGAAAAGAATCTACCGCAAACTGAAGCCCACATCCAGGTGCGTCATGGGAAAGACCTATTCTGTTTCGATGACGTCAGGCCCCTGTGACTGCACAGAGGCGGATTTTGAGTGGTAAGTATGTTTTTGTTTTTAATCTTTTTTTTTTTTTACAATGCTATATTCATTCCCATATGCATTCCCTCGCTATGGTTGTTAAAGGGGGATTCCAACAAATTGTGCATAGCTAAGAAGAATTAGCTGGAGCACGTAAACAAGCAAATTACTATCTCAACTCGGGAGACGTTGTCTTACTAATCATCTTGGTCAGTATGTGTTAAGATGAGGAGTTAGGGTGAATTGTGAAGCAGCTTTTAATAACTCTGTTTTCAAGGAAAGATTTCAGACATATTTATTCAGTTTTTACCTTTATAGTCAACCATGTAACATAATACCCAAGCCTTTTAACTCTATTCTGCTTTTAGGTTATAATAATAATATGCTTTCTTTTGTGTTAATCATGGTGTAGGGATCGCTGAGAAAGGTCTGCAGTAGGTTGTCCAGGCAGAGTGCGGGAAGATGCAGGAGAGAGACTCTCAGCACAGGGAAGACAGACAGGACAGAGCCCCAAACTCTGTTGCTTCAATTTTCACCTGTCTTAGGTGTATGTCTCTTGTCAGCTCCCTAAACTTTATCTTTAAAGTGCCATCTTAATTTGCCAGAGTTTCCCTCTGAAGCAAGATATCACAAGGTTGTGGATTTGAATTCCAAGATTGCTTGGGATTGGTTCATATCAAGAAAGGAAAAATATTCTCTACTTTCAGTTGTGGTTGATGCGAATTTGAGCAGGCTCCTAATTGCTCAACTCCAGCATGATCAGTTTTACATTATGTGTTAGGTCAGTGCATCTTCCTCCACATGTAACAATTGTACTGTATATTATTATTTTCCTGGTCTGTGTATAAAATCTGAAAAAGGATTTACTCAAAAACTGCATACACTTTGTACTGAACTTGTTTGGTTTCTATGTTCAGTATAAGGGGGTACTCTTCACTGTAAATTCACTGTAAATTAACTGTGCCCCAACACTGGATTTGTGCACTGTTTTTTGGTTAGTATACAAGAAACCAAATTGCATGAAGTATTAGCTGACAGACATAACTCAACTTTGAGTTCTCTCACCACCATCCACAAATTAATTTCATTTTTTCACAGCTGTGAGAAATGCTTGTCTGTGACATTGCCCTGAGCCCATTTCTACATAGTAAAGATATACTTTAAATTCTTAAAAATGGCTCATAGATGAGTAATTTTGAGTTACATGATTTCTCAGAACAGATAGACACTGCAATTTTTTAATAAATGTTACTCCAACAGGAGAACATAATGTAAATAATTATTTGGGACTATTTTTAAGCAGCGGATTAACACCCATTCGTCGCACTTTGCTATGGTGTGCAATGCCTGCCCATGGTGCTTTGCCTGCTGACCCTTTACATATCTCTCCACCTCCCAAAATTAATTTCAAAGTAAGCAGTTTGTTGATGTGCCATGCATGTAAAACTCAGCTGGTTCTGAGGAGTTTTCACACTGTGACATTGCTCAATCAGAGCTGCAGGAAGAGGGGATACCGAGGGGGATACAGCAACCTCCATCTCCAGCTGGCTGACGTTTATTATTATTTTCATCATTGTCATTATTATTATCTTTATTATTATTATTATTATTATTATTAGTAGTAGTAGTAGTAGTAGTAGTAGTAGGGGCAGTATTAGTAGTAGTACTATCATATTATTATTATTATTGTTATTGTTGTTGTTGTGGAACTGTAATGCTGTGCTTTAATTGGCTGAACTGCCAAAAAAATTGAAAAATATCTTTCGAGTTTTATAAGGCAACAGGTGAAGTAGCTTCTCACAAAAATGAAATGGAAACATATATTAATCAATCCCAGCATAGTGAAATTCTAAATTACAATATAGTTGAAAATGCACAGAAATACCGGCAGTATTTCTGATTACCATTTTTATAAAGAAGGAAAGAAGAAAAGGGCCCGCAGTAGGGCTGTCAAATACTCATCATAACAGACTGAGTTTTTGTAACATATTTACCGTTTAACAGAGTTTCAGAAAATCTATTCACCACTTGTCTAACAAATCCGAGAAGTTCATTAATTATACAAATACACACACACACACACACACACACACACACACACACACACACATTATATATATATGTATATATATATATATATATATATATATATATATATATATATATATATATATATATATACTGTGTAATCCCATGTCCTTATACAACAGACAGGTCAAATTACAACACACTGAAAATATCAGTGGTAAATATTACGATCCACTGTAGTAAAAGATTAATCACTGAAGACAGTAAGTGCAAATATCTTTAGATTGTTACAGGAAGGAAGACAAGTTATATAAATTATTTAGTTACAATAATTATTCAGTATTTTTAGTTACAATAATCTTACAAAATAAATGCATGAAAGTCGATCAGACGTACTTAGATTTGCACACTCTGCAATTTTTTGTATAATGTGTCATTGATGTGTCATTAGGATGTGTCATTAGGACGAATAACAAAAATGCAAACAACAAAAAAACAGATGCTAATTGTTAATCAGGGTGTTTCTTGTGTGTTTTCTATTGAGCCTCAGCCTTATGAGTAGTAGAGATACATTTGCCATATGTTACAGGATTTAGGGAAACTGGGTTTAAATGAAGGATTAAAAAATAAGAGATCACCTGCATGGATAATAGCCTCCAGATTATAATTACAGAGCTGTTCTGGCAGAGTCTTTTGAAGGCTGCTGCTGCTGCTAAATGACTGCCCATGTGCCAGTGTGTGTGTGTGTTTGTGTGTGTGTGTGTGTGTGTGTGTGTGTGTGTGTATGTGGGTAAGTGTGTGTATTCATTACGAGATGTTCAATTGATTTCACCTGAATGGGAGTCAACAATCATTGCTTGACAGACAAAATGTTCAGAAGAAAAATTATTATTCACCGATTTTGTAGCTCCTGCTGTTGACTCTTTATGTTACAGCTGCAGTTATAGAGAATGTTTTTCCGCATTCTTGCAACCCATGTTCTTTGAATTATAAACAGTATTAATGTTGCTTTTTTTCTTGCTTTGGTCCCAGTTCTGCAGGTCTCTTGAGTGAGGCAGCTCTTGGAATAAGCACCATCAAAACCATTAATCACCAGACCTAATAGCTTTCATTAACAATCACAACACTTTTGCATCTGTGTGCATGTCGCAGTAATTGGGGTAATTTGTCCCTATCATTTTGGGGACATAACGCTGGTCTGCCTTTTAATTTGTAGGACAAACAACTTGTGGGCTTTGTTTCAAAAGCACCAAAGAGGCACGGAGCAGTTGCTATTACTACTGTGGAGTCAATATTAAAATAACATTAAGTTTATATGTTGTTTTCCACAATTATGTATCAGAATTTAACATTAAATATGCCTAAAATTTAGAACAGGTGATGTTTTTTGTTTCATAATAGTCTATTACCTTTTAATTGATTTGTCTGTGATTGACTGTTTTTTAACAGTCATTTTATAAGTATGTGACCCACTTGTAGTTGCCTTTATCTCATTTAAGAACTGAATTTTCCAAAAAGAACCTCTGGAATTTTTGCATGACTCTTGTCTCACTGTTTCCTCTGTGGTTGATAGCCTAACTGTTTCTTTTTCTGTCTGCTTGAATCATTACAGTGATTATGGTTATGAGAGACGGACTGATGGGAAGTGCACCCCTGCCTTTTGGTTCCATCCATCATCGATGTCCAGGGGTTGCACCTCAGGGATGACTTTCCTTAACAGCACTGGGTAAAAACAGGACAGAACAAGACCAGACTAGAATCCGCACACAGTCCCGATAGTGAAATGGAGACATTGGGTAAAATGAATGGTGCATTTAAGTTGAAAAGTTCAGGGTAAATTAATTTGTTAAGGAAGAACTGACAAAAATGAGAAAAAAATAGGCTGATAAATTTTACATAAACATTTAAAATTGTGCTAAACCAGCAGTGTAAACTGCCAGTTATATTATCTGACGTAGGCGAAATATTGTTTTCAAGAACCCAACAAAAAGTACAAATTCCAAAGCCATTTGAGTTTGAGCATTCATGGCCTAGTATGGCTTTTCCAGCCAAATACTCTCAGCAGTTATTCTTTTGACATGATTGTCCCACTGCCAGAATTTGCAGTTAATCAGACATCTCCACCTTGTCCAATCTGAAAATCAAACAATAACTGATCTGGCAGAAATTCAACCTGACTCTTAATTTGGTTGGTGGTGACCAATTCAGGGTTTATATATGGTTTCTGCCTTGTATTATATGTATTAAAATTCACTAGACAGCTCAAAAAAAAAAAAATAATTAGCTGTGTCAATGGATTATGCCATTTTAAGTGAGAAGCATCAAGAGTTTTCCCATGATGTATTTAGTCACTGTTTTTTCTAATGCCCATGATCATACATTATGAAAACATGCAGAAGCAAACTTCTTTCAAAATGTAAGAAGTTTTCTTAACACAATTTTATTGAAAACATAACTATATCAGCCAAATTTATCTTCATCAGGGAGGGTCTGTCCAATTTAAAATGTCTGTAAGCAGCCTCAACATGGCTCTTTGTTTTAGTAACATTAACTTTCTCTCCATATTTTAGATTTCCTGTCAAAATACACCGTGTTTATGTCCCTGTTTATACTCCCTCACTACATGCAGTGTTCCTGACATTATTAAAAAGCAAAAATATCTCAATATTAAGGGTTGGTCTGACCTGGAAGGCAAATCTAAATGGGTTCGTCCATATTCTTTAGGAATAAAAGACTCAAGACTCTTCCATTTGGAGGCTAGTCTGTTGAAGCTAGCCATCAGGGAGACTTGCTGGGACTGGGATGTTTATAAAGTCCTTAAGCCGCTCAGGCAATGACCTCTAACCATAGCTTTGTGGACACTTCCCTGTGTGAATAGCTTGATTTGAGTAGGCTCAAATCATCATGTTCATCTTCAAATGAGTCTGCTTGATCCATAGCTTGATGGTTCATATCGACACAATGGACAAAACAGCACAGGTAGAGTGGACCAAAATGCAGACTACAAGGCAGGCAGATTTTGTGAAGATACTTGAATGATGAAAAAGCTGGCTTACAAGCAGATGAGATGACAAGCTCCAGGTGGGAACAGGCATGGGGTAAAATATCAAGTTGCAGGAACACAGGAAAAATGCTTGTGAACAAAACCAGGAACATGAGTATTTAGTGCAATGCTTGACTCATGAATAAGTGGAAGCGTTTGTTGTGACAACACCATTACTTCATTTAATTCCTATACGAAAGAGATCAGAAAAGTGTAGTTTGTGCTTTCACACCTGTTACCAGTCACATCTACACGTATAAGCTTGTTTTTCCACTGCCAGGTACAGGAAAGTGGTCTCTAATAACTGTACAGCTGGGGTCAGTGTGGAGTACACAGCCAGGAGGCAGCCATGTCCGACCCAATCACCCAAAGGTCTCCACCTGGTTACCAGTGAGGGCACACTGACAGCCACATTAGGAACCAATGTCACCTTCCTTGTTTTTCTGGAGGAGGTAACCTGTTTTCTGCACTTCTCAAAAAGCCTCATGGACTGTCACATCATTTCAGTGTCTTAATATTCAAAATTCGAACAAGGGTAAAGTCTGAATTATAAGCGTTTTCTATGTAACTCATTGAAATTGATAGATTTAGAACGCAGTTTTCCCCTTGATCAGACTGTCACATTGAAGCAGAAGTGAAATGTTCTGACATCAGAAGTACTTTGTCACTTCCCTTTCTTAAGTGAAAAACGGGTTTTACACTTCACTTTTCAAAAATATGCCTGTTAAATTGTGATTGGCCTGTGTTGGCAGCTGTGCCTGGAGCTTCATCAAACTTTAGAACATGTCCCATGACAGCGTTATTTCTTTGGAGACAAAACAATTATGCTGAACTCTGACCACATTATATTCATACTCATACCATCCATTCACTATATTTGCATGCTAACATTGCACATACAAAGTATTAACTCAGAAGGTAAGTGGTAACAGTAGTAGCAAGATTGCAGATACATTTTAACCTTCAAAAATCCCATTCAACTGACTTAATAGCCTCTTTGCTTACTCACATCCAATGGGACTGTATTATAAAGCAATATAAAGTTGCAATAAACCAAACTGCTTGCTTTATTGAAAATATCAATTGTGTTTGTTAACTTACTGAATACTGAATGAATTTGATATTTCTGGCCTAAAATTTCAGCTAGGGCAACACCTAGAAAGCCGGGAAAATTATAGTTATCACCAATGAAAAGGCAAGCATTACATTTTGAAGAAATTTTGTTTTTGGCAGTAAATAATGTGAAATACGATTTAAGCACATTTAATGACATACTACAGTGGATTATGATGAAAGTTAGCTAATTTTAAACCACTGGGTGTACACATCTATCTGTCTTAGCCATCCTACTGTCATCAGTGCATAACTTTTGAGCATAATCACCATAGTAACAACAAAGGACTTTATTCCTGCAGTGAAAGTGTCTAGCTTTACCCATGAAGTGAAACGATCATCATACGTTTGTAAGAAAAAAGTGTCCAGTGCTTTTTTAAGTACAATGTAACTTTAAACCTAAGCGAATCTGTGGGTGACAAAGTGCCAAAACCTGCAGATTTCCTGAAAGTGCTTGTCTGCACAGGGTGACGGAGCAAGGACAAGCATTACACTGGACTTCGGAGATGGCCACGCTTTGACATACTCCAATGTCAGCTCCATTGAAGATGGGATTAAACACATATACAAAGCTGTGGGAATCTACCGGGTGACTGCCACTGGGGAGAACAACCTTGGTTCAGAGACTGCCATGCTCTACCTGCATGTAACATGTGAGATAATGAAAAGTTTTGTAAGGCCTGTGTTTACAAATGTGCTTGTGTATTTATTCAGATAGTAGCTCTTTCGATTTTTGTGCTCCTGCTTCCAGCTCATTCTGCTTTCCACTTTTTATCACATTCAGTGGAACTGTGGCTGTCAGGTGAACACAGTGTACCACATTCTGTGCTCTATCTCTTCAGAGAAACACGCTCCCCTCCCATAACCAAACAAACAAGTGAGGTAGAACAAATCCCATTGCACTTCCACTCAAGTCAGCTTATGTTTCACAGCCACTCAGTCCACGGAAGTCACTGCAACCATATATGTAACAGGGCTGACCACCCCTGGTGTATTCAAGGGGTGACAGATGTAACAGAGCTGACTTATTGATCAGGGAATGCTGTTGCCCCTACCAATCTGTCAATCCTATGTGCCAGCCGTACAAATAGAGCCCCCACAGGCTCAGGAGTGCCACGGATGAAAAATAACACACAGATGGCAGCCAACGGTCCCAGCACTGGAGAGAATTCTTAACCATACACACACACACACACACACACACACACACACACACACACACAGACCCCAACCTATAAACCTACTCTCCCTCTATTTTTCTTTAATTTAGATGATAAAGTTTTTGTTTCTTCCTTTTTTTGTTCTTTTGGAACATTGTGGTGCAGGTTGTCGAGTTAACTCTGATGTATATGTGTGCCCGAATAGGTCAGCTGGAGTATATCCATCTCTCGGCTCCCTTTGTGGCAGTGAGGAGTAAGGAAGTGAACCTGACTACTGTTCTGTGGCCCAGCCAAGTAGGAACAGTCACCTACGTCTGGTGGATCGGTAATAACACAGAGGTACTGTACACTTTAGCCTTTCTCACTACACCCTGAGGTTTTACATCTTATACACCTTTACCTATTGGCAATTGAGCAGGTGGCTGACTCTGTTGCTCTAAAATGTAAAAATCATTATTTTTTGAGCTATATTTAGCATCCATGTTGCAAAAACTGTTCTTGTTAATCAGCTTCAATCGGAAGAGAACATTTCAGAACATTCTGACTGATCAGTCACACCAACAAGCCTAATTACAGATATCAATTGAAGTTTATCCATTTATTCTCAGTCTAAACTGCTCCAACTAAGCTCTGAAGCTGCTCTGCACAAGTGATCAATCCCAAAGAGTTAAAGCATCTGTGGGATTGAAAAAAAAATTCTTCTAAGCCTTAGAGGTATAAAGGCGGTCCTGGTTGAAATTAAAGGCTCCCCTGAATTTTAAGTAGAAAATTTATGATATCCTCACAAATACATGCAAATTAAAAAAAATTGTACAATCAAAATGTTTAATAAAATGTCCAAAGTTACTGAACAATAACAACAAAATACTTTTGTAAAATTAACTAAAAATACAGATATATAATGTAGACTCAATACATTTATTGGAACCCTTTTGATGAATCCAGATTAGTTACTCAAACAAAATAAATAACAAATGAACCTTAGTTTGAATGAATGATGGTTTTACTGCATAAAAAGGGCTGATTGTTTCCAGTTTCTTTTTAACAATGGCAGAGACAAAAGTGCTGTCTGAGAGCATCAGAAATGTTATTATTAATAATAACAATTCCAAGGGCAATGAGGAAATCACCCAAGATCTGTTTCAGCATCTCATAATATTATCAAGAAGTTTCACAGTCATAAAACTATTAAAAGACTTCTAGTATGTGGTACTAAGAAGAAACTCAATAAGAGAAGTAAGTCAAGGTTGATGCAGATTGTGGAAAAAACACCAGACAAAAATCTGCAGATCTTCAGGCTGATCCGGATCAATCTGCAGCTGTGGTTTCAGCCAGTACCTTACACCGCACACTAAACCAAGTAGGGCTCCATAGGCAAAGGACAAGAAGGACATTACTACTGAAACAAAGACCCAAAGGGGAAGGACTAATGTTTGCAAACACTCTCATAGATAAGTAACAGTCTTCTGGGATAATGTTCTATGGACAGATGAAACCAAATTAGAGATCAGTTTGTATATATGTGGCAAAAATAAGCCCATAAGGAAAAAAGTAACCTACCTACAGTAAAACATGGTGAAGGTTCTATCATGAGGTACCAGAGACAGTGAATGTATACAAGGAATGATGAAGTCAGAGGATGCCAGGACATTTTACTGCAAATTGTGTTACCCAGTGTCAGAAAATTAGGTTTGAGGTGAAGGTCTTGAGTCTTTCAGCAGGACAACGACCCAAAGCAAACATCAAGCAGCATAAAAGAACGGTTGAAAAGGGAAAGATGGACTGTTTTAAACTAACCACCAAAGAGAATCCAGTCCTAAATCCCACTGAAAACCTTTGGAGAGTTTTGAAATCTGCCACTAGAAAAAAAGAGTCCTGCAAACTTAAAAGAGCTTGAACACACAGTAATGGAAGAGCAGCAGAAACTACCAGCAGACAGGACCAAGAAGCTTCTAGATGGCTACAAGAAAAATTTAAAGATCAGTGTTACCAAAGGTTCTAGCCCCAAATATTAGTGAAGAGTGCTAATAATTTTGCCTGATGTACATTTTGTGTTTTATTATTACAGTATTATGGAAGGGTTTTTTTTGTTCAGTAACCTTTGGAATTTCATTAAAATAATTTGTTAATACAAAATTGGCTAATTTGCATTAATTTCTGAGGATACTCTAAATCATGTACTTAAAATTCAGGGGCGTCAATGATTTCAAACAGGACTATATCTAGCCTTGCAGACAGTCTTAGTTTTATGTGCACAGATTATAAGATCTCAGCCTTCTTCCGCTGCCTCACTAATACAATGGAGGTGAGTGGAATTTAATTTGTGGTAATCAAAGCATAAAAAAGTTATACTTAATAAAGTCAATAGCAAAGTTTCTTTCCAAAAAATTGTACTACTTATGAGTGTTGTGCAACTTATTTTAAAAATTGAATTAGTTATCAGTGAGCGAAAAAGTAAAAATGATGTTTTTCCCTGGTGGTTTGGTTTACTTCCACAGTTCAAAGCCAGGCAGGGGGGGTTAGCTGGTGGCTACAAATTGCCCATAGGTGTAAAAGTGAGCACAAATGGTTTTATGTCTTCACGTATCAGCGCTGTCTTAAACCGGCAAAATGTCCAGGTTTACCCTGCCTCTTGTCCAGTGCTGGATTAGCTCCACCCTGCCAGTTAAAACATTCTAAACTCATGCTGGAGCATCTACGGTTCAGTTTGAACCGCACTGAGCAAATTTGCATCTATTCATGCCCACTTTCACCTTTCCTTTGACTTCATTTGAAGTCATACTGACTCTAATATCCACTTTGCTTTCTGTCTGATTACATGTTTAGATTACTTTCTGTTACTCACCCAGTTGCTTTTCAACAACTCTAACACTGAACAATAATATCCAATTATGTTCATACAAGCAGTGTGACCATTGTAACTGAGGCTTCTCATGAATACTTTACTGATATGCCTATGCTAATACTGTTTATCCACTGCGGCTCTCTCTTCTGCCCTAAAATCCATATTATTCTATAATCTTTTGGTATTGTCATCTTAACTTAGATTTAATGATCATACGTGTGTTTCTTAGCAAAAAATTAGTTCTCCAGCAAAATAATTGTTAGTGCTTGCATTCTTTGAGACCTCTTTTAAAAAGGTAGGGCCCCAAATATCCTGTAGCTCTATAACCATTTGCTCTAAATAGGCAGTTCCTTGAACCAAGTGTCCCTGACTGAGTTTATATCAACCTTTCCATCCAACTCCGGTGCAAACAAACCAACCCTCCAGTATGTAACAAGGCATTACTAGAATTAATAACTAAGGTAATGAGTGAAAACCAATCATAATTTTTGGTGACTTCGGAACACTGCTCAAGATATATGAGACAACACATTTTTGGGGAAATTCTGGGACCTTCTGCTCACTTACAGAAAAACTCTTCTAAAATGTTAGTGGAATTTTAGTAAGATATTATATAATAGTATATATTACTCAATAGCTAGATGTGTAAGATGATTTTGAGATACTAAAAAATAACCTCCATCTCTCTGGACCAATAGATGCACTCTACTAAAGACGATCTGTATGTAGAAATGGTCCTCTTTCACTATCTATCCTTATAATTGTAGTTGTATAAATGTTTTTTGTTCACCACCAAAAGGGGCCTTCCACAAGGACAGCCTGTTATGTCAGCTGCAAATAAATCATAGAAGAATTAGCATTTTTAGTTATTTGAAGAACAAATGGAGACATGAGTAATGACAGGGAGGAGCTTCTGGTGTCACACAGGGAACTCTCTGTGGGCCTCGATACTGTATTCAGCACAGGGCAGATTGTTGCAAAGCTCTTTGTGTAAGCTTCTGCATGTGTGTGTGTATTTGTGAGTGTGCCAGCAGGCTGACAACCCTGAAGTGCAAAAAACAGCAGTGTGAGATGTTAACCAGCTGCTGATAAGGGTGTCTCTCGGGAAACCCCAGACTCAGACTCTCTGCATCTCCCTCTCCCATACCTCCTCTCCCTCCCTCTCTCCCCCAGCAGCCAGTAATCACCCTAGAGGGAAGCGTGGCATGCACATTCTCCCGGGAAGGCATCAATACAGTCACTGTGCAGGTGTCTGCAGGGAATACTATTCTGCAGGATAGAAAAACCATCGCTGTCCATGGTGAGCCTACTCTATGACTCCATCTCCTCTGGGATTCTGCGGTTCTGTAAACACATTGACAAGATGTGTCACCACAGTCTACCCAACGATATACAGATGATGTTAGATGTTTTTCTGATCATAATTAGAGGACGATCCCTTAACTACAGTTGGGTCTTTTGTTGCTATGGCCAACTTCACCTGGTGCCACTTTCTAATAAGACATCCTTTATAAAGAGTTGTATTATGTTAAAGGGATATTCTTATTTATGGCTTATAGATAACCAATAGAGTCCTATCCAAGGGCTTATAAGTTGGTACTCACCAACTTAAATGGTGAGATCCAGGAACATGGGGACATCACGAAAAAGTCCAATGTAGCATGAAACATGATGAATCAGATGACCAGACTGCTTTCACCTCATTGACCAAACTCATTTGGGCAAAGGATTCAAATTTTCCCCAAATGTCCATTAAAAGTCTATCAAAGTTTATAGACCAACTTTGTAGTTTAATGACAACCTACTTTATTCATTCATTCCATCACTCTGCATGTCGAAAGACCTGCCTACAGTAGAGAGCCACTGAATCCATACATCCCCGGCAGGTTTCTAAAGTCCTTGGATCAGGGCACTGTGGTTCGAAACTAAATCAGACAAATTGAAATTGTGGCACATAAACTAAGGAACTCACTCCCTTTGTAGTTAAGATCTAAGGACTTTTGGTTTTTTATAACCTTAGAACAGCACTTGTCAGATCCACTGGACCAGTATTGGTTCTTATATTGATCTCATTAAGCAGATCACTTATCAGCTAGATGTGTATTATTGAAATCAAATACTTTTGTTTATCAGTGTCTTCAAAAAAATCAGTGTATCTGTTCCCATTCACTCACTCACAGTGGACCACCAACTCAGTTTTTATTTATCACTATATGCGAATTACCAGATTTACTCCTGTTATCAGCTAATACCATGAGTTTTGCTGTCAGGTGGATAAACTTGGCTTTTTTAGAACCTGTCTAATGCCCTGACCTCTTATTGGTCTACATTGTACCAATGTTGCTGTATTCTCAGATCAGAGCATTTACTTTGGTGGAAACTGAAATGGCAAATCCGCTAAAATAACACTAGAGTTATAATAAACTGGATGTATCTAAAGAATCTAAAGAATATCTTAATAGAGGAGTTAGATTTTGGTCCGCATGAGCTGAATCTTAAGGCTGAACTCCTCATTTAATGTCAAACGAAAAGTAACAGCATCTCACACGTATTTACCTCCCTGCAGAATATTTCCGATCTCATCTGCTCGCCTTTTCATCAAACCTTGACGACCACAACCCTGATGTTGCAGAATGGAGGCTGGATGTGAGCCGAGTCATCAAGAACTCTCTCATCCAGGTAAAGCTCTCCCAGGTCCTTTCATGGAAACCGTTGCTTCACTGTGGTAAATACTGTCATCGCTTGACTGGACCTCTGACGGTGTATAAGTGCAACGTGACCTCCCTGAGGCTTCAAGACATGAATCTGATTTTTATGATGATAAATGACAAGGCAAGAGATAGAAGGGGGGGTATAGTTCAAGAACATGCTGATTACAGTGGCTTGCATGCAGTGTGTGAGTTCAGGGCCATACAGTAACGAGGTTGTAATGTTGAAGTGTACAGAAGAATAAATGTCTGTATGTGCCCAATGTGTGTTCGGCACTCACCAGAAGGGGCAATTGGAGTTGAATGCTTTGTGACCTGTCAAGTGTAAGACATAATTCAAAACCACACAAGACATATCAGGTACAGATTTTGTCTCATTGTGTTTTTTACAATATTTTCAGAATGCCAATACTTTTCTGATTCCTTGGAAGAAGCAATCTGAGGCTTGCATCATATTTTCATACACTGTGATTCTTCAAAATCAAAATTGATGCCAAAAATACACCCAGTGCTTCAGTCTTCACTGAACATGTCTTTTTTGTTATTTGTTATTGACATGATTTTCTCATGACAAGCCCGGCCTGGAAGGCAGAACATGAGGAAGAAAAACATTCAGATGAAAATATGAGAGGATAGCTAAAAACATTCACAGAATTCATAGCAGTGAAGCCATGCAAGAGCTGGAACAAGAACCGGAGGCTCTCACAGGAATCAGAAAAAAAAAAAATCCAGGAAATTACATTCTCTCTGTTTGTTGTACATTCCTAGCGGGCAGAGTAGAACAACATCATGCTGTATATGGATCAAACCTCTGCCACATGATGTCGTACATAAAGTTCTTGAATAGTGATGGTATAGTTTTTAATTTTGTGATACCCTGTTTTATAGACAGATTATGAGATGATGGGCTGATGGACATAGACACATACTTAGTATAATGTATGTCATCAGTTTTAGTACTAACAACCACTAATATTACAAATCTTGTTTCTAATAAAATAAAGGCCTGGTTCTCTCTTCCACTAGGGTGAATAAATGTCCCGAAAACTATCGAGGATTTATTGTATTTATTTATTTGTGAAAATACTTTGGAACTGCATTGTGTAAAAATCATGGAAATAAAATAATTGGTATGGGCAGATACTCAATATTAAAGACAAGGATGTAGGTTTGGTTTCAGAAGTTGAGGTCTGCAAAATGAAGTCAGGGGTTTCTCAAACCCCCCAAAATATAACAGCTATTTCAAGGATTTAAACAAGTTCATATCCATCTTTCAATCTATCAAATATAGTGAAATTTGGTTACCGTGCTTCCCATAATATTAGCATAGTAGCGTAAAAAAAAAAAAATAAATGCTATGTAGTAGCAGTATCTTCTTCTCAGGCTGCATAAAGTCTCAACAACCAACCCCCAGAAAATTGAGCAGTCTTTTTGATGCTACTGCTTCTAAAGATACATGTTTTTGAGTATGTGGGAAAAACTGAAGGCAACTCAAATGAGAATATTAATATTTTGATCCACTCAGTGTCATCGGGATTTTAGTTAGTCATCAGTAAGAAGACATTGCAATATTTAATTGTATAAATCAAACTGAAACCCTAAAAGAGTGCAGGGGAAAAGTAGAAATGTTTTGTTTTGTTTTGTTTCTCTTATTTAAAGGAATAGTTTGGAATTTTTTGAAATATGTGTCCTGTAGTTTGTAAATAAAGTAAACTCTAATACTAGATAAATTAAGTCAGAGAAAAGGTGAAACAGATACTGACTCTGAGCAAGCATTCAGTGTCAGCTTTTGGTACTTGACCTTTGTGGTCAAGGTTCTGTACCAAGCATAGCCTGAACCAGGGGACACCTTCTTTCTGACTCTTTTGACATTCATTTCATGTCTTGTTCCCCTCCAGGCTACAGGCGTGAGAGAAGATCAGCTTCTGGTCACCATCCTTCCAGGTTTACCAACCACAGCAGAGTTTTTCCTCCTACCTGACAAACTCTTGACCGAGGGGAAACCAGAGAAGAGCTCTGCTCATTTAGATCAGGTGAGACAAGAACTGCTGCTTTGTATACCACTGTGTGTGCAAGATTCATGCATGTTCCTGGCCTTGGACCGTTTTTGTGTAGGTGGATGGATTTCATCCTGTTATCCTCACCTGTTATCCAGTCAAATTGTGCCTAGTTCTATTTTACTTGTAGTTTCCTTTTGTCTTCTTTGTGAGTCATTGGGGATCCCTGTTTCTAGCACCAGTTAATCCAGTAATTATTCCCTGAAAAATAATCTCAAATTTAATATCCTCCTTCTTCCAGCAGATGTCAGTGTTGATCTACTGAAGCATGTCCAGTTTTTTTTTTTCACAAGTCTAAATTTAGACCCTGCCCAAGGAATCTCAGCAGTAGACTCATCTATAAACCAGAGAGGTATTAACAAGTTATCAGGTGAATGATTTTTAAACCCCCTCGAGTCACATCCGGTGGGGTGTTGTGCTGGGATGGTCTCAAAAGAGCCTGAAAAACCAGAAAAAGAAATTTAATGTTGATTCAGTTCACTAGATAATTGGCGTGTCAAGATTGACTGAATTAGCTCTGAGTCTCTTGTAATAGCTCCTAACTGATAACAAAGTTGGATCTGCTCTCCATGGGAACAATTCCACAGGCAGGTGTAGGTGTAGAAAGGGAAACTGGGAAGGAAATCAACTTCATATTCCTCCTCCCTTCCCGTCCAAACCTGATTGATTGCCTGGAAAGATCCTCTCCCCTACACACCAGTGATGACCAGAGTGTGCTCAACTTATGAGAAATTGCATTAGATTTACTGACCCTTGTTTATATTGGGGAAAAGTTGTTAGTCATAGCATGGTCAAAGTTTAAACTGTCAATATATATGAAGGAGGGAATGAAGGACTACAGATGTTTTTTTTTCCATATCACAATAAATTTGGCAAATGAAGGAGATAAGATAAATGAAGACTCTAAAAAGCAAAATATGGGATCGTAAGTAATAAAATTGAGTATTTAGTTTCATCCTGTGTCTTCTCAATGCAGCTACATATACTGTATGCTTGTTTCATGAATGCAGATTAAATAGAAAAAAACAGGTTTATGATACTGGAATATCACTTAAAAGAGATGTGTTTCATTTTTAGATTGTTTATTAGGATAAAGGCCTCAGGACACGAGATTTATAATTGCATTAATGAGAGAATCTATGTGGGGAAATTGAGTGAGAGTGAATGACATTGGTCTTTGGCTTTCTATAGTTCACTTTGGGGTCAGGGTAATCTGCCTGATATATATCAAAGTTAGATGTTCTAAGTGCAGAAGGTTACTTGCCAGTCTGGAAAGCAGGAATCAAATGAGGCTGCACTGTATGCATTATGCATCACAGTGGAAAGGTCCCACAGACAAAGACTCTTACATAAACAGGAAAGCTCATATGGGGTTGTTGATTGAAGCAGTGTGGTTTTTTTGGGTCAGGGGCATGTACAGATAATTCATTTGAACACAATTTCCCTGCAATAAATACTATTTTATAAGAATCAATTTTAAAGTGAATTATAGTGATATCAGTCAAGTTCTATGGCCATATTTATGCTTAAATGTACTTACTGTATAATACATATGTACTTACTATATAAAATGTCCTTAAGTCAGTTTTGATAAAGTTGTACTGTACATGTGACAACTCTACCTCTGGGTCTTTTTACCTGTTTTTAGAGCTTGACGATTCACTAATCAATATTTTTACACTGAAACAAATAACTTTGTGGGCTAAAGTAAAAAGTGTTGCCTGTAGTGACAAACCCACAGATAAATTTGCCCATCTCTGCATTTCCTGCCATCTAATACTTTTTAACTTCTTATTTTGGTGATCTGGTGTACAATCACCGCTCTCATAAATTCCTTTTAGGCTGCAACTGCCAGGCCGTGAGACCTGCCCAGCACCAAATGGCAGACACACAAAGTTAGCGATTAGCTGGTATACCAATTAGAACATTTAGCAGCTAAAGAGCTATTGAATTAGTTGACACCAAACACGGAGCTACTTAGAAAGTGAATATTGGACTTGCATTCATCTGGAGGCCATGTCTCCAAATAAATGCTAATGTTGCTCTTCGTCTGCTTGATTCGTAAATAGGCAACTGATCACAAACACATTTTCCATATTATCTTTATAAGGTGAAAATATGTTTAGCCTGTTTTGATGCCCAAAAGGGGCATCACAAATATATTTTTTGAGTAGCAAAAATATGTTTTTCTTCATCTTTCCTATTTTGGTCATCATTTCTTGAATCTTCTGATTTATCTTGCAATTCATTGGAGCAGTCCCGACACCCAGGTTGGGAACCACCTATGTAGTTTCTCCTCTGATGTCTACTTATCTTCTTTTCCTTTTTTTATAATGTCATTTTATTTTTGTCCACCCTCTTTTTTGTCCACCCTCTTTACTACAGTCATGCACAAACTGACTAGGCAGATATGTGCACCAGAACGCCTTTGGAAATGCTGTCAAGGGCAAGTGATATTGGATGAATGTGCACAAATGAGGACTACACACAAATTTGTCAGTTTGTAAATGATGAGTCAAAAGCCATGTCAAAGCTAGATGAGACATTATGAGAGGTTTGATGATCTTGGCCACGACCTTTCTTAGTAGTCACATTTTTTTTTTTAATAAAACTATAGCATGTTGTGCAAATCGTGTCTCCCTCTTTGTCCCAACAGCTCTCCGAGGTTATGCTCAGTGCCTTGAATCAAAACCTCGTCCAATTCACATTGCGGCCAGGGGTCCAAGTCACTGTCTATGCAGCACATCTATCAGCAGGTGAACAAATGCAGCTGCTTTTGTATGTTTAGTTCTGCCCAGAAGGGCCTTCTGTACTTCCTGTAGTAAGTGGGAGAGGAAATAAATTATGTAAATTATCAGGAGATCTAGATACAGTGGACAGTCAGGTATATTTTCTATATATTTTTGCTGCCCCATCAACTAATAACCCCAACCCTGTGTCTGATTGGCTCCCACCATGTAGCGACACAGAGACATACAGAGAGTGAGCATCGTAACAAGTATGTGTGCCTCTTCCTATTGGGGATGCTGCTACTGTCCTAAAGGGGCTTATATGATAAAGAGTAAGAGAAGTCCATACTACTGTATATTAAAATGATTAATCTATGATTCACAATGGTGTAAATTATCCTGTTCACTGCTCATTGCATGATTCAGCCGCGTGGAAATACAGGATGTGTTAGTTGTTTTGTTGCTTAGGCTCTGTGGCTCTTGTCTTCCTGTCTCTGCAGCACCCCTAGTGGACACCGGTGAGAACCACAGTAGCTCTGCCATGCTAATGCTGCTCTCAGTAGTGGTTGTGGGTTTAGCTGTATTTGTCATCTACAAATTCAAAAGGTAAAGTGTTCATGAAAGTCATGTCTATATAGTCATCATACTGTATGTGATAGAGAGGTGGAGAAAGTTGCTGAAGCATCCTGACAGCTCAGTAAACAAAAGCTGCCTGCAAGGCTATGGAGGAGGTTGATGGCTGCCTGTCAAATGTGTACACCGCCATACATAGCGCTCCTCAGCGGAGGATTGGCTTTTCACTCACACATCTGTTGGGATCTTTTGGATATTCTTTTGTCAAGTCATTCTTTGCAAAAGAAATGTCAGTCAGCCTTCAGGCGCTATCATATTAAACCCTTTGAACATAGGCAGTCTGAAATGTAAAATTATGTCTCCTGGCCAAGGTGCACTTTCAACGGAAAAGGGTACAAAGGGTCACGAAGATTTACTGACAAGCAGAGACAGATTAAAATGTCAGATTCACAGACCTTATCACTTTTTACTATATATTTAAATGCTAATTTAAATGCCAATGTGCTTGGCCATATGCTCAGAAGGCACAAACAATGTGAGTAAAAAGTAATATTGTTTGGTTACACTTACAATAATGCCGACGCTCTGGCTGTGTTCTTATTGTCTTTTTTCTAGTTAGGCTGTTGTCTTTATCCCTTTGCCTCACTGTAAATCTTTTCTCAAGGAAGATCCCAGGCCTCAACGTCTATGCGCAGATGCAGAATGAAAAAGAACAAGAAATGATGAGTCCAGCTAATCCAACAGAGGCCACGCCCAGCTCACAGCGGGACTTGGTGCATTCTTTGGAGATTCTGGACACAGAATTTAATACACGGCCCATCGGTAAATATCCTCACTGGTTTGGCTTTTATCTGTGGCTGCCATTTTAATTTATTCAATTTTCCATTGCTTTTTCATACCAACGAGTTCAAGTGTTGTTTCATAAGACTCATCCTTTGCTTTTTGTTGTGTTTCTCAGAAGTGAAATGGTCCGGTCAGGGGCTGAACCAGAGCTAAACAAAAATGAGTATGATGAAAAGTACACTTGCTTCAAAGTAGCACAAATAACACATTCTTCTCCTCGTTTTGTTGCTCTTTAATCACCTGAGAGTACAGATGAGTGACAAATGAAAGGAAACTAATCCAATACAACGTTTCCTATACGTTTGATGTTCCACAAAAACCCCTCAGACCAACTTCAGTATACCTTAGCATGGATTCTGCAAGTCTGTGGTGCACACCATTACAGTTGAATTTTGCGAAAGGTGACTGTTAAGGCAGTATCATATGATTTCATTTTCCTTTCATTTTCTCATTCATCAAGCTATTCAGTAGGTCCTTGTGCGGTATATCTATGCACAGTGGGGTCCAACAGTCTGTGACCACTTTACCACAGTCCCCAGTGCCTCCCTCCACTCATTTATTCAGGGTTTTCCTATAATTAGTCACCTGTCTGTGTATTCTCACATGAGTTTTCACTGCAGTGGTTTAACATAATGTAAGTTCTTACTCCAATTCTACTGAAGATCTGTGAATGTAGTTTATTATTTTCAGTAATTTTGGAGTTTTAACTTTCATGTACTCAAAAAGTTTATGTACTCTCATTTAATAGGTACTTTAATTCTTCATCCTTTCACTCAATTTAAAACTTATTCCATCTAATTTCTGAGGTCTAATACTGCTACTAAAACTTTGCATTACTTACATAAACTACTTTTAAGTTGACTCATCTAGCAAAAAATACACCTTAAAGCTGCACTAATTAATTTTTTTTTTTTCATTTACAAAGACTCATATTATTATGTGTAATTTTAATGGAGCCACTTGTAGTAATGAGCCCAAGGGAGAACTGTTACTATACTCTCCCATTCCCCTGAGCTTCGTGATTCTTTTTAGCCTCTTTTATCTCATTGTTTTGGTTTTCTGGCCCATAAATCTTCAACTTTGGTCCATGCCGCAGCAGGCAGATGTTTTTAGTCAGCTTTTGATCATAGTGGAGCTTAAGAGACAGAAATTATTGTTAGAGGCAGGTGAAGACCAAAACAGAACAAAAAGCAGAGTGACCAAAAACATGAGTGCATGTCTGCTGGTTGTCTAACTAGGCAGCGGTGAGATTGGTTTGATGTTTTGTTTTCAGCTGTCAAAATTGTTTAATGCAGCTTTAAAGTATTACCTATTTAAATGAAACTAGCTACCATTTCTTGATTTATTATTCTTCTAGAACAAAATATCTTCTGATCCTTCTGTCTTTCTCTTCCTTGTTTTTTCTCAGGATGTATGAAACCTCATGTACATGTGAAATTCTCCACAGAGCTCCCCACATACATCGTCTGAAGTCAGGACTGGATTACCACTCCAAATGCATCATGGATATTTTTTAACATTCGGGACACAATGGTTTTGAGCTTTATACCTGTGCATGTTGGACCCTGCTGACACATACTGTGCTCTGATCAAACCAGAAGAAACTGTGTACAGGTTTTTAATTTTATTTTAACATTATGTCTGATACATTAAACATTTCCAAAACTTCATTTATTTATACAGGTCAGTTACATAATCCAGAGGGAACGCCAGCATGAACTAGTGAAGGGAAAAATGTAATAAGCAACAATGTTTTGATTTTGCTTATATATCTGAGATTGGTTTGCTGTTCTATGATGCTAACAGCAGTAGTGTATTATTTATTAATATGAATATACTTTTATGAAGTATATTATTCATGTAAATTACACATTTATTTTGTAAATCATGAATGTCTGTGTTAGAAATTTGTGTATTTTAATAACAAATGTCATACTAAACATAAATGCAGTTATAAAATATGACTAGGGCACTTCAAAGCTTTTGGTCCATTGTCTCTCGGAAAGCTGATTTATGGCACAATACACTTTTTGTACTGAAATATTTCTTTTTTTCAGAATTTAATTAATAACAAAAATACAGGGTTTGGATTTCTGGATTAATTTAAACTATTTGCTGTTAATCTAATGCTTCTGGTACTATTTATTATACATACCAGTTTGTAAATTGTTCTGTGCTTCAGAGTAAAAGACCACTTAATGGAAAGTTGCTGAACTGCACCTTCCAATTACAACTGTTCCCCAACTATCACCAGACATTACACCTTGTAGGTATGGATGAAAGATGGAAGATCAAAAGGAGGGATGACAGGAGGACTATCCCACAAAGAAAAATATTCCAATGTTGTAGTCTGCCATTCCCCAATCACAACCAACATCCCTACAGGAAGCAGAGTGCAATTTATGAAGCAAAGATTTAAGGTGGCAGTTGGAATGAGATACAACTACTTTGTGAGAGTATCCAAAGACTGTGGCAGTAAGAGGAGATAGAGAAAGAGGCTGAGAGAGATGGAAGAGTGCTTTTTGGGGACATGACACATTAGGACCGTTGTATTAGACAGAATAAGAAGAGGTTGACTACTTGAATACCTAGTATGGCCAGTCAAGATCAGCGCTGGCTAAGGTTGGTGAAACATTTAGGCTAATGTCCTGACTCACTCTCGAGTAGCAGCCATCTTCATTCCAGCTCATTATATCGTGCTGTAGGAGCCGGAGAATCAGAGCACAGACGCTGCCAGGCTATTCGGATGGTTAGCTTGTTCAGGGGACTGTCAAGCCCTGTGGTACTTTGTGTGCGAAATCTGATAGATGTAAATGCCTGACTGATGGCTTTCAGATCTTCTGAGGCAACTTTTCCACATTTTTTTCTCTTTCTACTTTGAGGAGATGTGGAAATACAGAGGGAGCGTGGCTTTGACAGTTTTGGGTGATATTATCTACAATTGTTCAGTCATGGAAATGCAGGAATTGCCCTTGTATATACACCTACAAACAGAGTAGAGAAGGTAACTCTGGACCATACAGAAGGGTGAAGATTAGACACTTATATGCAATACATACCAGCTGCTTTGCGTAGCATTGCTTCATTTAACTTCTATAATAGTGAAGACCCATTGAACACTGTGTCAGACAAGGAGAAGTTAGTCCCAAGTCATTTTCGATGGGACACGAGTGAATCACTTCTCAAACAACTGCAGGATATAAGGAGTGGTGACTTTCCCCAATAACGAAAGAACAAGAAGGGTTCAAGAGTTGAAAGTTTTAGACTTTATCTGAATGAGGATTTAGTTTTCTTATAGCTCTGTAGTGATTTGCCAAGAATCTGATTAAAAAAAATCATCTGTGGCTGCTGTGGGAAAATGTCTGTAGACAACATCATCATTCCAAACTCTGGGGTTGCTTCTTAACATATACACAATGGGAGAAATGCAATGGTCAAGATGTTGTTTTTTTCCCCCAGGAGCAAGTATATTAGTGACAGCACAAAGTTGCAGGGGCAGTGTTACTTTTGTTTTTTTTTTGTTTATTTTCCAGTGGGTCCTTATCACACCTCTATAGATAAAAAGAAGCAGCCAAGGTGTAGAAAGTGGAGTTAGACATTTCGAGAAGCTCACAGGTATCTTTATGTTGAGTAGTGTTAACTTCCTGCAACATGTTTTTTGCATTGTTTTTATAATTCAGGAACTCCTAGCTTGTTACAGTTTTATTGTAGAGAACTGGGAAGCCATTGACCGTGATGATCTGCTTTTTTCCCTTTTATTCAAGTACTTGTAACAACTATATGCTTTGCTTTATCAAAGGAATCAGAACAAGTGTGATTGTAATTGATTGGTGCCATGTTGTTTTTCCAGCAAAGTAGAATTTGCCTAAACATACACTTTCCTTAACTGCACCAGGATGAATTGTGAAGTCCCTCTTGAGTTTGAGTAGCAGTGGGTAGCAAGAGTCAAGATATCAAGAGTCCACCAGTGTGTTGGCTTAGATAGAACACAATTGGTTTCTGTCATTTGACATGCATTTCACTTGCTGGTGTGTGTTGCCCTCAAGAGTGATATGTACCAGGACATACACTCTGATCTGTTGCAGCAATTATTATTTTTTAGATGGGCTGTAATAGATCTGTTCAAAAGGAAGCGTTTATGTTTCAAGGTGAATACTAAGATGAGTTTGCTAACTCAGTCTCTGTCTTCATATCCCTTGTAACTGTGAGTATCCATCTGAGGTTGCAGGACAGAATTTACACTCAGGTATGAGGTGATTTATTTTGTTCAATTGCATGGTATATAAGGGTGATTTAACCTGCAGGTGGTTTGAGTTTTGTTAATCAGCAACATCAGTGAATTCTCTACAGCAATACAATATTGATTGGCTTCTCAGACCTTGAGGAAATTTAAACAATTCTTTTCATGTTTTGCAGAGTAAGGATGTAAAGTTATATACTGAGAATTTTGTTCAAATTTCAAATTTAGAAAATTAATTCCCCTCTCTCTGTCTTGCTCTGAATTTTAACACTTTGAGGGTAAATTACAGCATAGTAACCTATAACCACAGACCCATGGTACACAACAGTAGAGTGCTAATCCTAACCTTTACCCCAACAACAGGAAATGATTCTGGCCAGACAAGATCAGGAGGTCTGTATTAATAAAAGCATCATCTGCCTGTGTTACACCAGGATCAAGACAGGTTGAATAGACAGGAAGTACTTTCAAAAAAGAGGGATCTCTGGCTTCTTTAATTTAAGATGAGGTGTGATTTAACAGCATCCAAGGGTGTGGGAAACAGTATCAAGTTGTTGATTAGCTTTGAGCTACATTCTCTTCTTCCCTCTCCTCCTCTCTCTATCTCCGCCTCCTTGCAGAGTTAGCAAGATTATTATTTTTGTAGAGAAATATTAATAATAATAAAAAAGAGTTTTATTACTGTACAGCTTTTGTATGAAAACAGACGGTAAGGTGTTATAGTGTTTTTGTTTGACCTCAACTGTGCTGTGTGTAATTGTTTTATGCATTTACAATCATATTTATTAAATGGAAAGAAGTCTGTTAACTGTGTTCTCATTTTCTTACAATATTTGTAAAGAAATACTATGTATTTGGGGAAAAACATTCAAATTATAAAGAAAACAAAACCAGCATGTGTTGTTATTTTCTTCTACATGCATATATATAAATGCATTTCCATATATTTATACAGCGTGGATACAAGGTTAAAATACTTCCAAAGAATTTAGAAACTCTACTATGGAGCCTTATCTGTCAGAAAATTGATATAAATATGTAATTACCACTCATCATTAAGAATCAGATTAGCCACGATGCTTTGCCATGGTGAAATGTTGTATAGATACAAAGGGCATTTAAAATTACAGAGTTACTAATGTTACTAATGTAATTGAATCAAAAAAGAAGCTAAAAAGGCCAAAAAATGTATCATCAGCTTCATAAACAGACTGACAGAGAATTAGGTATGTAGACTGCCAAAGGACGGAGATAAGAAGAGTAAATGCATCACTGCAATTTGTTTAGCTTTTGAATGTAGGCACCGGTATGTGGTTGCCACTTTTTGTCAGGTATGTTATATTTCCAAGTAAATTCTCCTGCTCTTTCCATGAACCATGAAGTGAACCGTCATCAGTACAGTAGCTCATATGGTGAGCATTGCCAGAATGGTGTACACAAGAATTAGCCTATGGTGGTCTACTTTTTGGGAGTTTGATGATCTCACAATAACATTAGACAAAGATGTTACAAACTGTATGCTGACTTTCTTTTAAACAAAGTTGGGTATTTCTCTGGAAACACAATAGAACAAAAATTAAAAAAAAAATTGTGATGGCATCACTCAAATGTTTTTTTTGAGCTGTGGCTGGCCCCCCTATAAAGTCCCTCTGCATGTACATCAGTCAGTGTGTTGTGCCTGCCCATTATAAGCAAGTGGCTGTCCAGGAATTACACTGCACCATAACTCCTCTCTCACCAAGAGATGGGCCTCCAGGGCTGAAGAAAGCTATTTAATTGTGTAAAACCAGAAAGTGAAGTGACTGAACAGTTGAAGTGAATAAGAACAGTTTAAAGTACTCTGCTGTCACTTATGATTAATGCTAACGCACGTTATATTTGAGAATAGTCAGGTAATACTTTTTTTGTTATAACAATAGTATTGTTTGTTTTAATGTATCTAGGTACAATGCTGTACATTATGTATGTCAGTTAATTCACTGACATACCACTGTTATCACCACTTTGTACAGATAATTGGTTTTGATGGTTAATTTGTCAAGATTATGAAACTAGTTTGCTTTCTTCCCCGTATTGATCAGGGAAGTTCTCCTCATTTATTTCCACCATATCTGGAATGTGTTGCAACTCACTGGTGGTGAGGAGGAAACTGAGCTGAGCTTGGGTGCCTCTAATCGCGGCTGGACAACTTCAGACTACCAATGTTTGCTTATTGTCCAAATATTGTGACATGGATTTTAGAAAATGACTTGGCAAGCAAAGAAGCACCAGCAGCAATATAGCCTCCACAGCTGCAGGTGCCAAGGCAGACTGTGGAGACAACAGTACCAGCAGCAAATTTGTTATAAAGACTCCAGCCAAAATTAGCCTAGCCATCCCAATTTTAGCGACTATTACCACCAGCTTACTCCCACTGCCTGACTGACCCCCACCCCTTGGCTCACAACTTCAACAAGTACCAGACAACCTCTGTAAAGAAGAACATTTGCAGATGTGTCTAAATAAATACTGAACTCATCTATACAGAAGGATAAGGCAATTGTTTTGTAGCTTGTGGTTTGAAAACAGAGATTGGTTAGATTATTTGTGCAAAAAAATGCCATATTTTGCTAAACTGTATGAGTCATTTTCTGTTTGTCTCAAAAGGAGAACAAAAACAAATTTGAGACCACGACAATACAATAGTATTGCTCACGTTGTCAGTTTTACATCCTGTTATGCTCTTTTCTCTCAGTAGGTGGTTGTATTTAGCAGTGGCTCCTCTGGGGATCGGAGGTTGAGGTTGTGGTGCTGTTCTGACTCTTAAACAGTTTTTGAAAAGGAACAGCACACTATACTCACTTACTACTGTTTTCTATTAACAGAGATGAAGTTATGTTTATTTACATGTTGGGACTGTTTAAATCAGGTAAAAGCAGCTGTAACTGTATATAATCAGATAATCTGATTATCACATGATAATCTTGTGATTATCATGTGTTAATCAGTAGGAAATCACTTTAAGATGTCCTTACTGGTGCAACCACACTTACTTCAGATGCACCTCAAGTCGTTTTGCTCTGTAACCGGGCCTGTCTTCACACACAGTCACAGTCTCAACCCAAATGTAGACCTATGGGGATTTTTTGAGTAACATGTAAAACAGCACTCTCTGCCATTATCATGATAACACCACATGAGGTAGTGCATTTGTTCAATTCACTTTTTTTCATATTTTCCTATGTTGTAGCCTTATACTAAAATTTTTCCTTTAGAAATCTACACTTAATACCCCATAATAACACAGAGAAAACTGAATTTTTGAATTTTTTGCAAATTATTTAAAATTCAAAAACTGAATTATCATATTGACATAAGTATTCAGACCCATTCCTCAGCACTTACTTGAAGCACCTTGGCAGAGAATGCAGCCTTTACAAAAGCCAGATCTCATGCTTCTTTCACTGAGGAAAGACCGTCCACTCTGCCATAAAGCTCAGATTGGTGGAGTGCTGCAATGATGGCTGTGTTTCTGGAAGTTTCTACCATCTCCACGCAGGATCTCTGGAGCTAAAGAATCTCAAGAAGTGTAATGAACTATTCTTGCATTTTTCCCGAATTGTTTTATAGACAACTTGGAACTTAAGAGTAATTTGGCACAGATTTTAAAAGTTCTGTGCTCCTCTTCTTCTTCTCTGCTGAGGGTGCTTTGGATCAGTTTGTCAAGCAGAAAGGCTACTCTCATAAATAGGGATGAGTCACTGAGATGGAGTCATTAAAGATGAAGATGTTAATTTCAGCATGGATATAACCTTAACAAGTTTCAGTGCAGAATATAATGAAGTTGAAATGAGTGATAGTGCATAAAGGATAGATTTAATTATAGCAGGCTCTTTTACACTTATTTATGTGGTTCCTAAAAATAGCTATGGTTGAAGCAGCAGTGATGATAATGATGATTGCCACAGCAATGGCAAAACTAACACTGACTGATTGTTTGAATGATTCATATTGATGCTGCCAGTATACAGTACATTTTTCAGCTAAGGCATTCAGGGAACATTTATCATCTCAATAACAACAACGATGAATGCTACTCATGGGGAGAAGTCCTTATAGTTCACATGATGCTCATTTCCAAAGGCTCTTGTTGTCCTTAACAAAAGAGGAGAGAGACAGGCCACAGGGCATTGTCATTACTGATGCGTCCTGATGCTACAACTGCTGACAAGTGTCGAGGGGGCCCAGATGGAACGGTCAGGAATGGAGCAGGGGGAAGGGGAGGTGGTTGATGGACTCTAATCGTTCTGAGCTAGAAGATGCTTGAGCACCCAGGGGAGAGAGAAGATTACCAAGAGATCAATTCAAAAACAGGGATGGCTGCGCTGACATCTCAAGGTAGTGCAGTACAGCGGCCCCATAGGACCTGGCTGCCAATACAGGCTGGTATTAATGCGGATTTAGTGTGAAGAGGACTCTGAAAAAGGTGAGGCTTTTGGTGGAAGTAAATGGCAAGAGGATTACATAAAATGTTACGGTGTTAACAAGGTTGCTACTCCTCCAGGGGTAAGCTATGGCTCAACCAGCTGAGGGGTATTAATCAAGTAAAGTCAATTTTATTTGTATAGTGCAAAATCAAAATAGAATAATAATATAATAATAATAATAATAATTGAACCAGTGGGTGTTTAGCAGGATCATGGCGCAGTAGGTGGTTATCAGCCATGAATCCAGACTCTGAAGCATCAGAGGCAGAAAAACCTGCAGAAAGCAACAGGAGGAAGAGGAAGCACAAAACTATAGGAGAGAGAAGATGGACAGTTAGTAACTAACATTGATGCGATATGAATACGTACAGACAGAGAGGGAGAGGAAGAGAGGGGAGCACTGCATCATGGGAAGACCCTGGGCAGTCTAGGCTTATAGCAGCATAATGAGGGGATGATTCAAGCTGACTCTGAGCCTGTTCTAACCATAAACTATATCAAAGAGGAAGGATTTAAGCCGACTCTTAAACATGGAGAGGGCGTCTGCCTCCTGGACCCAAACTGGAAGATGGTTCCACAGCAGAGGAGCCTGATAACTGAAGGCTCTGCCTCCATTCTGCTTGTGGAGACTCTAGGAACCACCACTAGACCTGTAGTCTGGGTGAACAGTTTTCTACTGGGATAATAAGGCACTATGAGCTCTTTAAACCAGGATGGTGCCTGGCCATTAGGGCTTTGTACATAAGGAGAAGATTTTGAATTCTATTCTGGATTTTACAGAGAGGCTAACACAGGATAAATATGATCTCTTTTCCTAGATATCATTCAAAAAAAAAAACCAAAACCCCAAAACATTATATCAAACATTAGGGCTGGCACAGAATAGAAATTAGAATAATTGACATATCAAGTACTGTCACATTGCAGAAAATCTTCCCATTGCATTTGAAGCAATGAGGTCAAACTGGAGAGGGGATAAAATAAAAATACTGAGAGACTTCACCCAGTCTGCCTTATCAAATTTTTATCAAATTTCAAACAGTAAATGTTAAAGAAAGAAAATATCTGCACCTGAAACCGTATCTATTTAAAAATATACATATTACTAGACAATTGTGCCAGATCTTTATGCAGTAAAGCACAACAGTTTAAGAAAATAGTAAAAATGCTTAATATTCTTTTGGCAAAACATTCATAAATCAAGGTCCATTAAAAAAATATATATTTTCTAAAAGTTTAAACTACATTTCATTGTCTTCATTAGTGAATGAAGATGTGAGTACAAACACTTGATCTCAAAAAACTATAACTAGTGATAACTGAGAAGTCAATCCTGATAAAGACTGGTATTGTTAATAAAAATTAATCTAAAACAACTTGATAAATCCACACCAAAAACTAATTCCTTGTTCTTTGGTCCACAACCCACCTTCTCACCACATTTTACTTAAATTTGGTAAGAAATTTTTAAGATAATCTGCACAAACTGACAAAAAGCTTAGACTAAAAACTTTCCTTTTCAGGGGTAAAAAGTCCAGATAAGAATTACCAACATTGTGAAGCAATAATCATTTATACCAGCCTTAAATAAACCTTTAAATACTAATTTAGCCCCAAAATACCAAATGCCTCAATCTGTCCATTTGAAAGCAGCCACAATAGTCCTTGAGTTCCCCATTAAATTGAAAAGGTTTACACCTTTAAACACTTTAATTCTTAAAGCCAAATTATATTCTGTCCCTGTACACAGTAGTTTGTAATATTTGTCATCAATTACAAATTTATGTGATTATTATGCAAGAATATTATAATTAATTTATAGATCTTAACAGCTGTTTACTCCCCAGTCTGGAAGAAAAAATGTAAGTAAAGCATCAAACTTCATCCCTTTAGTTGCCAGAAACTGTCTCTGGTGGTGGAGAGCAACACAAATGTTAACTCTTGTTTTGCTTCTATTTTCCATCACTTCTTTTTGCTGAAGTTACCATGCTAACCATCTAGCCATAATACTACATCATGACAGTGAGTCACTGTAGTGTCCATTCTGCCCTCAGTGTAACATGAGAGGATACTAACAGTGAGCTGACTTTAAAGTAACTTTAACTACAGGGAGACTTTGGCACCGATGAATGTGAACAGCTTAGGTGCAGACTCAGACTGCAGTCTGTGTGGTTCAAGGCTGGAGCAGATCTTTGCAGAGCATTCAGTAGGAAGATGTAAAAAATGGGTGTAAATATGTATAATGTCTTGTGTCTTGTGTGTTCTATTAATATCAATCCAAAAAAATGCACAAATACTCCAGCAAAAAAAAATACATTTTCATAGTTTCTGAATTTTTGTATATTTTATTGTTTACAATGTACACTGGGGTTGCATGGAGACAGAAGGTATCCATATGTTTGTTTCAGTCTGCATAAATTGGGACAGAACAGTGCAACTGCCCAAAAAGCAAAGTATCCTTTTGACCTCAAACTACACTTTGGTACATTATATAACGGTTCTCTCCTGCTTGGGTCTGTGCACCTGAGCTGCCTGTCTCATAATGTTTAAATTTACACCTGTGTTAAAATTGATTTTAAGGTTAGAAGCGGAAAATATTCAGCTTTCGAGCTACTCTGTCCTTTGAGGACAAGGTGTGCCACCTATTATGTGGGTAAGTGTTCCAACCATTTGTTTATTAATGCCCCACATAGTTACTGTATACTCGGACTTTGCAACAAGAATACTACTCAGAATACTGAGAGGTCTTTTTCTCCTTTCTCTACAGTTCTTCAGTCTTATCTGAACTTTGTGCATACAGAAAACTCCACTCTATCAGAATATTTATGGTTGAAATATTCCTGCAACTTTTCAAATCAAAAGCATTGTTAATAAGCCCTTATATGTTTCTATAAGAACTTTAAATTTGGATATTATGCTGATTGATCATGGTAGTCGCCTTCAGCTTATAATGAACACAGACTCTGTTTCATTTCCCAATACATTGCTTAGGCCACCTCTGATAATGTCACATCCAATGGCCCATGATGTCATGTTCAATTAAAAGCTTAGTTTAATGATGAGGACCTGAGCACTGCAGGAAATAGACCTAATTGCTTGGAGAGGGATAACTCAGACAAGGAAGGGCAGGAGGAGGACAGACTGTTACTTTAGCTTTAGGGATGTGTGAATGTGTGCATGATGACACATTTGTCATTGTGTGTATAGTTGACGATGGTGGAACGTGCATGCATGTGTACACTCCTGTGTACATACATCTGTTTATGAAGACAAGCTGACAGCCTATTGTTTTAGCTCAAGCAAGTCTATTTATGTGTTAATCTGTCTGCATGGCTGTATGTGTGTAAATGTGTCATCTGTGTGCACAGTGGAATGTACTTTTCATGTAATAGTTAGGCCTCATTTGTGGTAATGTTAATTTCTGCACCATTTAAACGTGACTTGGCAATAGCAGGTGTAGATGGGACAAAACTGTTGTCTCCAGTCTAGTTGCAGTGCATTTGCAATTAGTGTATTATGTCATGTAGAATACTTTTCTTCTTGACTGGGGTTAGCTTAAAGGCAAGACAAGAATGGCATTCATGCGCAAGTGACAACGTGAAAACCACTGCTAACCCAGAGATAATGGATCATCAGGCTATTGTCACTTTAGCAAACATTTGCCTATTTACACATCCATCATGCATGAAGTAACACCAGCTTTAATTTGGGGTCATGCATTTGTCCACCTGATGAATGTAAGTTGAATATTCAAGCTTTTTGCTCTAGCTTTTTAGAGTACTCCATCCTCCATTCATTAAATACTCCGTTTGTTCAACTGCTAGTTGCTTACTATGTCTGCTTGCTGTTTGCTGCTTGGTAGGTAGCATGTATTGGATTTATCAGACTTTTTCATCAAAAACAGCAAGGTTGGGGAGAGCAGAGTGAACCAAAACAATAAAGTTGAAGGCCAGTAATACCAAAATAATGACAAGCTGTAGCATTAAAGGGAGCTGATGAGTTGCTCTGTGGCTTTGTCACTATGAGTGGCTTACATTGTCCAATGTTATTTTAAAATAATACGGATTAGAGCATTAATAATGACAATAGATGCAAAAAACATGCCTCCATGTAATGTTCAAGTATTTAAGCCGCACTTCACTGATTTAGTCAATTTGCTAGTTACAGGGAGCACTACACAGACACAGAAAACAATACAGAATCCTTTGTGACTGTGATGGAAATTTGAGCCGAAGTCTTAGAAAAAGTGACCTCACTTGAGTGATTTTTCTGCAATCGCTGCAGTGGTTGCTTTACAAACAGCAGTGTTTGACTGATGTGCATTTACCAGAAGGGAGGGATATAATAAAACTGGGTGGCTGTGGCTGAGGAGGTACACTGGGTCATCCACTAATTAGGGTTGGCTGTGTGGTCCTGAGTTCATCTTGTCCACATGTCAGACATTGTCCTCGGGCAAGAGACTGAACCCCAAATTGCTCCCAATGGGCATGGTAGCATAATAGCTCGCTGCCATCAGTGTCTGATTATGTGTGTGAATGGATGTGAAAATCTGCATCATAGGAAGTGTAGGATCCAGTGTTATATTGACTAGACCCATCTTGGGACCAAAACTAAAAAAATATTAAACCCTGCTGCTTCAAAATTGATCATTCTATTTTGAATCAGTCTCTTGCATGTTCTACAACTTTATGGAAGTGTAATACTAAGTTGCTTTAAATAAAAAAATGGAAAAGATCATTTTAATATTGATATCAGCCTGAAAAAAATCCAGTTTCAATAATATTTGCAAGTGTTTATATTTAAAATTAGGAGCCAATTTTTTTATAACCAAATCCTAGACTCAACAGGAGACTAAAAAAATAGGTAGAGGAATCAGGCAGAGGATTTCCAAAGAGCCCTTTTAGCAGAGTAGGGCAGCGAGGGTGAGCAGGTGCCATTCAGCCTTTATTCAAGGTAAAAGCAGAATTACAGAGAAAGACAACAGCTAACAGGCCAGCCCTCCACTCTCACTGTCCCCCCAGGAAAAGGGGCAAAGGGAGGAATGACAGAGCTGGAGCCTTGGCATCCATCGAGGGAACCTCATTTTGCTCTCTTGGGCAATTTGCATGCTCTGATATTAATTGCTATTGGAATGCTTGATTTAATTAATGGAGAAGTGCCAGGGGAGCACTGTTTTTGCTATGCAGCTGAAGAGAAAGGAGTGGTGCCTTTATAACCTTGTTATGTTGAAATGCAACTGGTACTGAGTCAATAATGTGCACCATAGTTTGAGTGGACTAAAATAGCAGGTATGTATACGAGCACAAAACAAATTTCAACAGGGCATACAGCATCAACGAACTATTAGCCATGCATTTGAATTTTCCTGACTACTCCTAAATTCATAGCATAGATTTTCTGTACATTTTCCTTTTGGTATGCATCAGATGGCTCAAAGGGATTTTTTTCTTTTGACTACAAAGAGTATATTTGTCCCTTGGCCTTAGCATTAATGGGAGCTGACAATAAAATAAAGCCTACAGGAGTATACTATTGACTGAGGAGGAGAAGAAGCACTGCTATTCTATTACTATATTGTTGTTTACATAAGACTGCATCTGTGAAGAAATATACTATATCTGCGTATAGTATGTGCTTTAGTGTGACTTGTGGTGGTTATGGCACAGATGAAATAAGATACTATATGGATAAAGGAAAGCTACATTGATAACCCGAGCATGCATTATGCAGTCATTCTCCTAGTCTCTCTTAGGTTTTGACCTCTGCCCAGGAACATTAGCATACAGTACCCAGGATTCCAGCAGGCTTATCTTAATGGTCCTCTCTTCAAATGAGACTCATAGCCACTGAGTTAAATCTCAAGCTCACTGGATTTACTTGGCAGATTATGGGATTGCACTGAACAGCAGCTGATGAACTTACATTTCCTCTGTGCCTTCAGCCATTAATTCTTGTCATAACGCCAGAACACACAGGCACACAGTCTTTCATTTAGTCAGCCCAAACATGTTTTCAGTGTGGATGTGATTGGTAACAATGCAAGTACTTACAGATACAGGCAGGGTTTCATAAAATCCCTATCACAGGTGCAGACAGTCTTATCCGGCTTTGTGAATGATCTGTGACAGATGACGATATCATCTCATGTGACATCTCATGTCAACAACTACTCCATAGTTCTGTGTGGATGTTACATAACAGCTGCAAAACAAGATTAGACTATTTGAAATGTGTACGATAATAGCATATGTGATGGAATTTGAGTCTGTATTTGAATGATTTCATTATGTATGGTATTTATTGCATTATAATAATTCAACAATGACACAAAAAAGGTGACTGGCACATACACATGAAAATAAAGTGAGAGAATTTGGGAGCTTTACTGGCTGGCTGGTGTCCTTAAATTCACTCTTGCTTAAAATCTTCCCACTCATTTTACAACTCTTCTGTGATTGTTCAGTCAGTTTGCAGTTTTATAAATTATTTATTTACTGTAAGTATGAAATGGATTTAATGGATTATAATTAACTGGAGCAGTGTAAAAGAGTAAAAAATGGAGACAAGCAAAGTTAGCTGACATTCAGTTGCACTATTATCTAACAACAAAAGGGGCACAATCTCCTGATGATTAGAAACTAAAAGCCTTCCCTCCATGGGAAAACTGTAAAATACTGACACTGTTGTTACAGTTTTACTTCCAAATCTATAATTTTAACCAGTCACATAGATTCTCAAAGTCATGAAATTAGAAATGCTTTACCAGGACACTCAAGGTACTATAAGTCATTTTTCTGAGTATCCTATATTGCCCTGTCCCATCATGATGAATAGCAGTATGTAGCTGTAAATTTAAATTACAGTTTAGTTATTTTGGTAATAATCTTATTGTTTTCTTTTCTAAATAAGTTTTGGCTAAATTGGGGGTTTGTTTTGAAACCTGTCTGCTTGTGGTTGTTGCCCAGTCTGACTGCTTTTTAACAAAGTTGCGAAAAGGACCTTCACTCTTGGCAACTAATGTACCAAGAGGAGTGAACTACAGAACTACCTGAAGAAAACAGTAGAAAAACAAGAGACAGGTTGTAATATTCTGGAATGTTTCAGCCTATGTAATAGTGAAAGTGCAACAATGAGAGGATTAAATAAGAATAGACTCAGTACTGTCTGATATAGATCAATACTTACTTTAGCTGGCTAATGTTTTATTGGAGTGTTTTATTGCTTATGAATTCAACTTTTTAAATATGAGAGGAGGGATGAGTTATTTCTTTCTTTAAAAAATAATTAGACTCACTTTAAGTCATCTGAGCAAATTGCTAACATGTCACATTTGTAACAGACTAGCCACATCACCATAGTGGTATCTTTCTATGTACAGTACATCACTTTTTACTGAAAGTATCTACTGCCCTTGACAGTCATCAGTCTTGAAGTTACTGAGTAATATCATTGCATTTTGTCAGTCTATGTTTATAGAGTCACTGTTTCAGTCTGTCTCCAGCTACAAAACAAATGTGAATATTTGCCTTTATTTCTAATGATAACTCTTCTGCCCATTAAAACCCTGTATGTTATCTGTAGGTTTTAAGATTTATTACCTATCCATATCGAGATGAGTGTCCTGCATGTTGCATCAAAGCATATAGCCATACATAGCTTTAAACACGAATTCAGTTTCACACAAGCGTGTTGGTGAGCCCAACACACAAGTCTTACAGTTTCATCTGCTTCAGATAAAGCTTGAGGCATTGCATGCAGAGATTTGATAAGCAGTATACTTTTCCCTCAACAGGGGGAGATGTGGCTCTGTCATATCTGGCCCAGTCCTGTGTCAGTGAAAGGTGCCCCTTTCCTAGGCGCCTCGGCTCCCAAACAGTGATGACTGCAGCCGTCCTGCCACACTACCCGCAGGCTGCACATCTGATTTGAACTTGCTGTTTTTATATTATTTAATAGGATTTTCATAGTGATGTGTCACTCGCTGCAGTCTGTCACTTCCACTGACTGAGTGCATACATATGCTGGAAGCTGGCAGGGAGTTCATCATGGTTGTCTAAACTGGAAAAACCTGATTCTGTGTGGCTCACCAAAGCCTGTGCTGCAGTGATATAGTGTGAGAGACAATGTAACTAATATTTTCACAAACCAGCCACCAAATTAAAGCCAGTTACCAGTTCTAATGACTCAAATCTATTTCAGCATCTCAGAGGGATATCTGTTGTATAAGATGATTAAAGCACACAGTCATTTTAGCTTCTACCCTTCATAAATACCCCAGCTAAATTATTTCTTTCATAAAATATTTTTTTTTCCATCTTGTCAAGATGTAATTCTCCCTTTGCCTACCCAGCCAGATGTGCTCCTTGGTAGCACTTTCCCTCCCACCAACCCCATACAGTTGACTCTCTTACTCAGCTGTATTCCCTGAAGTAGCTTCTGAGACTGTATGCATGAGCTGTAGAGGGACGGAGGTCACATTTACCTACACTGATGTTAACACCATTAGTCTTTTCATGCCTCATTCATTCTTGTCTCATTTTTGCTTGAACTGTGGGCATAGATAATGTTGCCTGTGCCAACCCAGGCTCAGTGCATCAAGTGGAGAATTTAAAGCATTTAAAGTCAGCAAAAACAAGCTTCACAGCCAACAAGGAGCTAAACTACTGCAACATAATATATCTTCTTAAATGCATGTACAGAATATTTAAAACATTCATATTTGGGCCAAATTACTTAACAGCTTTCTTTGGTCACTAGCGTGACATATGATTCAGATGTTACCCAACAAGTTGTACATTCCATGACTGTAATGTATGAGGTGGCAGCTAAGAAAAACCCACCGAAAAAAGTCTCACTTTTGCTTCACAATATTATAAAAACTGTCTTTTCAAGAGAGTCAAATATTATGAATCGCTATCTTTTCACTCAGACGGTGCCTCTTTCTTTCCCTTATTTGTGGAGACATATTTCTCAACATTTTTTCTGCTGTTCTGGTCATATTTCCTGTCCAGTCTTCTCTCCTTTCCCCTGCCCTCCCTTGGACTTCACTGTGACTGTTATTTTTTTACTTTACATAAGTCCTCTTTCCTTGTGCTCTCAATGGTAGTTTTGATCTTCAAGATTCATCCAAATAAAAACTCTTTAAATTTTTAAATTCAAGGTGTGATCATACCGAGAAGCAATTTCTCCATTTTGTTGATTGCTGGTTGTTTTAACTAAGGCACAGCTGTTGTTGTTTACCTACAAGTTATCAGTGGTGTTGATTAGATCCTGTCCATTACTAAAATTTAATCAAAACCTTGAAACCAATCAGAATCCAGAGTATTCAGTGGTTGTGGCATTATGAGACAATACTTACATTACCATTATGGTATGTTGGTATTTCAGTACCAGCAGCGACATATTGTTCATTAAAATGATATTTTTCATTTTCTTTTATCCCTTAAAATTGTCAGTTTTTGGGCTTGATTTCATCTTTCCTCAATTTTAAAAAAAGACTTATTTTCGGTGAGGAGGAAAAGAAGGAGATCTGGTGTGTCGAAGGTGTGTTTACAGTTACAATTTTTATCCATTTAACGCCAATGACACTACCTGTGCTAGAGTGGATACCATAGTGCAAATTTCAATTGCCATATCTAACTATAAAAGGAGGAAACTCCCAGATTTTTTTGCCTGTCTGTAATTCCATGTTCTCATTCGATCGACTTCAGATTTTGTAGGTGTATTGCTGAGGACCCAAGGAAGTGCAGTGTGGACTGTGAAGTTTTTTTGGGTGGTTTTGGTTTTGAGTGGTTCTTACGAAAGCCTCAAAGTGCAAGAAACTACGACAGACATTTCTGGAGTGTCACCCAGACACTATCACAGTGAAACAGCAAATTCCACAAATGATGTGTTAACGCTAGCTTAGGTGAGGGAGAAACCTATGTCTTGGCAGGTGTATTGCTCAGGTACCAAGGAAATGCAATGCTGAGGGTGAAGGTGCTTGGACAATACTCTCAGCACAGCTGCAAGCTGGCTTAACGCAGTAGTATTATAATTATATAATTTTGAAATAAATTATGTTTATTATTTTTTAACATTATAAAGATACTTTACAAACACTTTTTTAATAACTAAAGCAGTGAACCCTGCTCTGTGTCATGCCCTGTAGCTATGTTCTATATTTTGGGATCAGGCCAGCATTTGCACTGCACAGAAAGAATCCACAAGATAAGACAGAAACCATATTGTCTGGCTGCGCATCTACACAAGCAGCCTCACAAACATGATAACCACATTAGAAATGTGGAACACTGACAGAGATAAATTACTGAACACACGGAGCAAAATTTTGTGCCTGTGTATAGTTTATACTGGTCTATGATAAACTGCTTCAAAGTACCACAGAAGCCTTCTTAGTGCAGAGAAAAAAGAATATAAAAAAAATCACTTCACTGATGTTCATAGTTTTCATCTCTTCTGAATAGAAGGCAGGTAGAAGAACTGATCAGCAGTCAGAAAGGGAACATCCACTCCAAGACTTGTCTTTCTGTCTCGCTCTTATTTCCTCTGCCTCTGTCTCTTTCCCTTTTTTATTCAGAGTAAATGTACCCCTACAAGTTGTCAAACAGGAGATTTTGAACTGATTCTCACTGATGTAGTACAAAAAACAGAAAATATGGCTCATAGGTCAGATGGTGATTGTTGAGTATCCCAAAATGGAACTAGATGACCAAGAGATATTGACAATTTCTGTGTTTTTTCACTAGCCTGGGGATTTAGGAAATAATGAGAACTTAATTTATATTTTTCAAGAATTAAAATTTTGGGTACTGTAAACGTTTTCCAAAAATTATGATGATAATAATTTGAAAAGGAAAAAGAAAACTGTTTATGTTAACTACAATGAGAGAAATAATATGATTAGCACATTTGAATGACCCAGTTTGACACTGTCTATGCTCGTATCTGTGTTCTGTGTGTGCAGTGTATTATGAATTACATATTTCTTTGTTCATGTATTTGTTTGCATTCTTGTTTGTGTATGTCACATAATCTTACATTCACTTTCAAATGTTTTCCCCTGCAAAGATGTCACAGTTTTGTACACTAGATGGCACTGTGCACATGGTTGTGATAGTCCTCCAGAGAACAATGACTGGATCAAAGCACACAAACATCATTTATGATCAGTTATTGACACTAAGTTTTGTATTTAGTCTTCACCTCATCAGTGCTGTTGCCGTGGGAACAGGTCTAAAAACCGTTTTCACAAATCCACACCATGTAATTTACTCCCTATCCAACGTCTTTAAGGTGAGTCACTGTGAAGCATACAGCAGCTGAGTTGAGTCAGCAAAGGTCACCAAAGATGACACTACACTCTGAGAGTGAATTAGCAAGGGGTCCCTGCCAGGGCCAGGTGCTGAGCTGTTAGCCCTTGTTGGCTTACAGCCAGGCAATAAAAGTCAAGTCTTGGAAACTGATGTCCCATAAAATCCTAGTCTTACATGAACACTTTGCTGGTCAGGTAAACCAGCAGTTGAATAAAATGTCAGCCTTGCTGGACGTGCTCAGCACACCTGTTTGGCAGGACTGTAATGCCACTTTGTCCTATGCAGTGCAGTTGAGTGAGCAACTCAGAGATCCATACAGACTGAGGTATGGTCTCTTTATCGCTTTGAAGGGTCGGTCACCATAAAAAAGTAAAAACAAAAACATCTTTACTTTACCAATTGTCGTATCTAGCCAAAACTGATAATACTCTGCAACCACAGGGGCTTAGCATGTGGTATGATTACTGTACTTTCCTTTATAAATCTATTTTGCAACTAAAATAAACATGAATTCATGCAGAGCATACAACGATCAGCCAAAAGTTTTCAGCATTAAATCAAATAACTGGTTTTAATGGTAATTTTTCTTCATAGCTGAACCTTTTTCAGAGACAACAAAGATATTTTTGCAAGTAGATATCAACAGAATCCATTGAAATCTGTCATTAATCTGGCATTGGGATTTCTTAGTAAAGTAATTACTGTGAGAAACACTACTGCATAATATTCTGAAATATCAATAATCAACCACTGACAGTACCACCTGCAACCTTGCACTACAGAGAGTATCTTAAGTAACAGGCATTTTGATTCCATTTCAATAGGGGTATTTTCTATGCTGTTAATATTTCGGCAGTTAAGTTTTTATTCATTGACTTTTGCTGTGTTCACCTAGAGGCAGTGGTAAGCAACAGGAAGTCCTGTCAGCAAAAATCAAATGAGCCGCACTCTGTACCAATGAGTATAGGTTAAATTTCATACCTAAAGTACCAGTACTAGGCATTGTTTTTAATATCAATACTGGCCTCATTAGGTTTGATACCAAAGTGAAAGGAAAAAAAAACATGTTCTGAACAAATACTGCAAAAATAGTTCAGAGAATTCGCACAGTAAACATATTGCATTGTTTTCTGTCCTTTAAAACATCTTTCTTATGTTTGAGCAGGCTTATGATTAAGTGACCAACAGAAGATAGCTAAGTAATACATGTTTGGCAAACCACTCAGTGATGGGAAATGAGTATTGTGAATAAAAGTATATAAAAACTTGTTGCTTTTGATAATAAATACCATAAGTATTGATAGTAATGTCAGTCCACAAATGTGGCTCTATTATAACACGGTGTAGGACACAAATCACATTTTGTGGTATTGCAGTCTTCTAAAAACTGTCTCAAAGTGCTTCTGTGAAGTCTCCTCATATTTCCCTCAAATCTCTATTGCCACATATTTGCAATTGAGGCACCCATAGCACTGAAAAAAATACACTCTGGTGAGTTTTCATTGGATCTACTGTCGTCCCAAAAAAAGAGACCCCAGGGAAACTGTGATTGATCTTTACAATGGGCTACTCAAGCAGTTTAGTATAGTATTTTGGTAAAGCAAGAGAACTAGCAAGAAAGAACTTTAAAAAAAAATGGTGTGTTTAAAATTAAGAGGAGCATATTCCGAGATATCCTTGTTTTTCAGGCCCCAGTATGAGCCACGCCCCCAACGCCCTAGATCATACATTGCTCACAACTTGAGAAAATCTTTCATCGACCCACTGATTGTCTCATGCTTTAAATTTAAGCTTTTTTCAGAGGCTAAATATTACTCCTGATGATGGGCAAACTGAACTTAATGTTTAAACTTGTTTCTTTAGGTGTCATTTTCACTGACACACAACACATAAATTCCAGAAATCTCAGTCAAATATGTTAAAATCTTAACAGATTAAAGTTGCTAGATACCAGAAATGGTATCTGGGGAGAAATGACTAAATATGCTGGTTCTGTTTTTCTTTCTTTATTTCTAATTTGTTTGAACTCTTAAATTTCTAAATTCCTTAAGCTGACATTCCTCAACTGTATGTTGATGCACATATGGCAGATGGATTGAATACATGTAGCTGAATATACACTACCATGTTACAGAAGAAGAATACACATCATCCAGTGGTCGACCTGCTATGTAATAAATAAAAATATCAGGAAAATGACTTTTATATTATGCACAACATGGTCTCCCTTGTGCTTTATAAACAAGTCAAGTAGCCAGCGCCTGTGGTTGCACACTCATGAATAAAGATAGAAAATGGAAAGCCTGCTTTCAACATTCAGCAGCTTTCACATCTCACAGAGGTAGAAAAAACGTACATGTTTCAAAGGATTGAAAACAGGTGGTGTGAGTTCAATGATGCCATTGAATACTTGTCTTGAGAATAATAAAGCAGTGCCTTCCTGTTCCATACATCTGTGATATTGCCCCAGACTTCATATGCTCAAAATAAGGGTTCATCCACATATCAGTGGCTCCATCTGTCTCTGCAGCCGCTCACACACACACTCACACACACACACAAATATCATCAGTCCAGTGGGCAGCTTAACAAAGCCTATCCAAACAAGTTTGTGGAGCATCTGACTTTGCTGACAGTCTATATCAGAATATTTTTTCTCCAAGTCATTTTAATTGAAAATAGGAAGATGCAAGAAAGCACGTGTGTCCAGATTTCAGAGATGTGTAATTTGTTCACAGCACTCAAAAACATTTAATTCACCTTAAGCTTGTTATCTTTTAAAATAAAGATATGTTTAGGGAAGCACTTGTTATAACATATACAACTCATCAGAACTCATATAAAAAGATCTTATTATCATACTAAAAGTGTATGTCATACTGTCATACTGCTTCCTCCTGTCTATTGTTAAGTGGGTAAAAATGAATAAGACCAGGAGAGTGCAACAGTAAAATTAAGACATCAAAAACAGAGCTTCTTCTGAAGTTAATACAAAAAGCAACCAAATGTTGATTCAGCTCCTTGCTGTTAAAAGCTGTCAGGGGTTTCCTGCTAGTCTCTGAAGACAACTGATTTTGCATGTAAACTCTTCCATATGCTCTTGTAAAGCTAGTTTTTAATATGCGTGTGTGTGTGTGTGTCTGTGTATGTTTTATCGGGATGTACAAAATGTAGAGAAAGTCCAGTAATGATAAACCCAAAAGAATAATTATTTGACATGCAGGTCAAGTTATAGTTCCTGTGAAAACTGTCCATGAGCCATTATATCTCAATATCACCCAGAGGAACATGTCTTACTATTAGTTTATATATTAACCTTTTTTCATACACTATAGAGAATATACACACAGATATACAGTGGCTGTAATTCCTAAATGGTTAATGTGTAACTTTTATTGAAACCCTTGAATTAAAGCTTAAAGGCTACAATTCAGTCACATGGGGATGGCTTCATTTTAGACCCATTGTGATGGTGTACAGAGGCAAAATTCTGAAAATCGTTACACTGTCCAAATACTTATGTAAATAACTGTATATACAGATGTATTTACACATGCCAGCTGGGTGCTCAGTTTATATTCATGCTGAATATAAAAGACAGTTTTGTAAATGGATATGTTTACTAACATGTACATTAAAAGGCATTATCACATGCTCACACGTAAATTCCCGTCCCTTCCCTCCCTTCTCTTTTATCAAAGTCAGTTCACTGGTAGCAGGACATTTTGCTTTTATTTTGAAGAATAGTGATGAGTACAGCCTAACATCTCCTGCATCTATTTTGCAGCTCTAAGGCAAAGGTACCTGGCTGCTTTGATAGAGAGCATAATAAAAAGACATGCTGCCACAGTGATTGGGACTAACAGGCTATTGCACATTTCCTACACTGTGCAACAGAGTAATTATCTTACTCTCAGGGCAATCAATTCCATATCATGGAGGGTTTCTAGAAACCATCTTGCTACCTGACTGGAAGATGAGCATGATAATCGCCACAATACTAAAACTGTGGCGATGTTTTCCTTCCGCCACCCTGACCCCCCGAACCTCTTTGGTAAGGACAGATATCTTGTAATGAGACTAGATTCTGCAGTCATGCTAGCAGCTCTGTGAGGCTTTAGTTAGAGACAATAAAGATAACGCTAACATGCTGATCTTACGCCTGCAGTACCTGACTTTTTTGATCACTTGGGGGCAGCACAAACAAGTTATACACATGGTATTAGCACATTATCATCTTTTTAATTGATATGAGTTTAGAAACGTTGAAGAACAGATGCTTATTTACACACTTAGTAGTTATAGAGCAACATTCATATTCAGTTGAAGTTGTGTTGTCAATATTCACTCTTTTAGCTGTTTTTTTTCTCTACGAAGTCCTGCATAAAATATCTGCCTCTTTAATTGCCAAATGCTCCACTGTGTACATTATTCAGTTGTTAATTGTGTCTATTTGGTGTAGTATAGAGCAGTATATGTAGGTTTTACACTACAAACAATGGGCTATTGCAAATAAAAGATGCAGTGAGAGTGGTGAGAGCCTCTTGTGTTTAGCCTTACAGCAAAACAATGAGGTGAGACTTACTATGAAGCTCTCTAAGGCCAAGGGGATCTGCAGATTCAGGTGATTATTCTCTGAGGGCTCTTTAGGCTAATAGCCACTTTAGCCAGAACAAAGCTTACCATGTTATCATCATAATCTAGCATTTTAGCATCTGAGAAGTAGAACAAACCACAAAGTACAATTGAGGCTAATAGTTTTGCAGGTATTTGATCATAAACCAAAGCACTAAACAAATAGCTACTTTGACCTGATGACTGAAAAGTAGATCACCAAAGTTACTACAATTCTATCCATGAGCAACATAAATGTTTGTACAAAACATAATGGCAATCCATCCAATATTTATTGAGATGCAGTATTTCATATAAACCACCTCTCAACCTCAGGGTGGGGCTAAAGGAAAAATCAGGAGAATCCGATAGTCAATAGCGAACATCCTGTGGCAACCATGAATGTTTGTGCCAAATTTAGTGCCAATCCATCTTATCGTTGAAATGATATCTAGGGATAAGGGCAAACTTTGAGCTGATGTTGACATTGCAAAAGAGCTTAAAATTGATTATAATGAATAATCTGCAAACATTGAATTTCCTTATCAAATTTCATTGCAATCCAACCAATGGATGTTTTGATTTTAAATAAGAGCAAAAAATGTCAACCTTTTAGTGTCATTGGAAGAATTTCATTGTAATCCAAGAACTGTTGAGATTATTTCAGGCTGGACCAAAGTGGTGGACTGACTAACTGACATTTGCATCCATGGCATCATGCTGCTAATGTTGCTAAAAACAGTTTATAAATGGAGCAGGTAAGTGTTATAGATAATGACAAGAGCAGCATATCAAGAGAATCTCACCTGAAAAGTCTTTTGATTTGTGTCACAAATTAAAGATGCTGAAGAGTGACAGATATATCATGTTGAACGTTGAATACTATTTATGAAGCATCATGTATGCAAGCTCATGACTGCTGCATCTCCTGTAAAAATGTAAGATAGAGGTTACATGTCAATAAATTATGTATATCCTGTTACTCTTGTTAGGCAGTCTGATGAGAAGCTCCAGATGGAAGCAGCAGCCATGTTGATATGTGAATATTACTGGTGGTGTTTCCCATTTCCTGCTGTATATTAAAAAACAGCCAGAGGTGACAAGAGATGGGAATGGAGATGTGTAAATTAGTTCAGAAGGTAACAGGTCTAAAGTCAGACTCCAGTTAAAGATGCTAAGGTTTCCTTGTCTCTTCCTCCAGCCCTCCCCCATAAGTATAACATGTTAAGTGTTTTGTATTATTTAAACAACCCTGACCACACACAACAGACCTGGGTCACATCCTTTTCTGGGTAGGATCAGATTAAATAGCAGATTTACAGTTTAAACTTTTTACTCCTTTATTTTGATGCAAAAGGACGAACAAAAAAAATAGATGTCACTACTAACATTTCTCAACAAATGTTGCCAATAAACTTTGTGTTGACTTATACCGCTTCTAGCACCAACAGCAGGTTAACACTTCTGGTTTTTACTGAAATATCTAGACAAGGACCCTACATATTCCTATAGACTTTATATGTACAGGGACTGACCCAACATGTGGCAGTTATGGTGGCAACTCATGGGGCTAAATAAGCACCATGTGTTTTTGTGGCCTCTTTTATTGATTGTTTTACTGATTTCCATGTTACAGCAGTCAGATGGGTGTGTGGATGTTTGGTATGGCTTAGCATGTGTATTGGTTGTCATGATAAATGCTTCCTGAGGAAAAGAGTTAGTCTACGGGCTCCTCTCTAGATTGTGGGATTGTCTTTTTAATACAGACTGCTGGAATCATCGCAGCCTTTCCACAACTTAACATACACCTTAATCGGTTTGCAAAGTCTGACCTAGTTTAAATATTCATTTTAGATTTTTTTAGCCACTTGTACCTCTGCATGGGTGTTGCTTTTGTGTCCCTTTAACTTCACTTCCACTCCAATCCATCTTTGGCCTCTTGGATGGTATGCTGGTTGTATTGGGGGTAAATAATGCCACTAAGTTCATATTTCCCCCCTTAAGTTTAACAAGTATTCACATTTGTGCATGTTGTAGTAGATTAAATGGGAAACGGCAAAGAAACACCAGCTTATGTAGTTGGGGAGCAAAGATCAAAAGAAAAGAGGATGGCAAGCCCAGTGGGCCACACCTCTGTAGCCTGTTGGATAAAGGTTCCTATGGTGAATAACCATGATCATTGAATGTCCAGCTTAGGTTGGTACCCACACTCCTGCATCAATTTTTTATCCTGCCAGATAGAGTGAGGAGGGGTAGAACTCTAGTATACTCTAGTATACTATACTCTGGTATAGAACTGTAGTATAGAACTCTAGGGTGGGACATCCTTCCTCTCATATCCCAGCTATGACAAGGTTGACAATGCCATACCCTGTGCTTCAGGGACATCCCCAGCTACTACTCAGTCTATCATCTTCCCATCTTCCCCGTAAAAGGGCAAGAGAGGTTGGATTTGGCACAGCCCATGTCTTCCTCTTTTTATATTGTGAAGAGACAGACCATTCCCCTCCTTTTTCAATACCACTGCATCCTGATTAAGATGGATTGGTAAGGTTTGGTGGCAGAAAAATCCCCTCTCCTGGCAAAGAAGGCCATTAGGGAGGTAAGAAAGAACAGTCAGCAGGTTGGGTTTTATTCATGTTATTTTCTCACCCCACAGAGTATGTGAATGCAGAAAGATCTTGGATTTGAAAGGGTTAAACAACTTTTTGAGACTGCTGCAATTCAAGAGGTTGACTGTGCTGAGGGTATGATAGGCCATCCTCCTGGTTTTGGCCTGACAGACTAGTCGGATACATATATTTACATATTTTCAGATCCCAACATGGGGGAGGGGCACAGGCATTATCTCAGGTTTACCTTCAATGGCAGAACCTTCGAGTTCTAGGTCCTCCTATTTGGTACCTGGCTAGCCCCCCTACACATTTAAGAAGAGCATGGATGCAGTCCAACTTTGCATCAGGAAGGTCTTTGCATCCTCATTTACTTGGATGACTGATGTAGGCTTGCTCAGAGTGCTGCCTCCTAAGCCTTGGACTTTGCACAAAGAAAAGTCCTAAAGTCAGAGTATTAAGACTAAGCACAGCTATATCCAGAGTTGGTAAGTGAGATCTGAGACCACTGTACTACAGAAGTGGCCAATCTCTCTGCCCCTATCTCATTTTTTCCTCCTTAGGTAGATGTGAACCTTCTTTGGGCACAGATGCAATGGCACATCTCTATCCCAACTCTACGCCCCCCCCCATCCCCCTGCACCAGCTCCTACAAAGAGTTCAGGTGGAAGAGGTGAGACTCATCCTGGTGGCCCCAGATGATCTGGTTATCTGCATTGTACCCCTCCTTCAAGGACAGCCCTGGGAACTAGCAGGAGCTTTTGGGCTAGACCCTGGGGCTCTTCTCCATCCTTTTCCCCAGTGACTTAGACTTTGGGCCTGGCCCCTGAGAGAGGCAAGTGTCTAGCTAAGGGGGTCGCCTGAGCCTTGGTTAGCACTCCTCAGGGAGCCCAGCCCACATCAACCAGGACAGTATATTCCATTTACTGGGGAATGTTTCAAAAATTTCTCTTATTCAGAGACGGGTGGATCCTTTCTGTTGCAGAGCCTATGACATGCGATTTTTCTGAGAAATCTTACAGGCAGTCTTTCACAGCTTTGAGTGGCAATCATTAAGGCCAACCACATTAGGCATTAAAAACTGGCAAAGGGTTGTTTCAACCTTATTGCTCAGTTGTTCAAAGGTTAAGATGGCTTTCTCTCAAGTCTTTATTTTTATAGGCCATTGTGTCAGTAAAAAATTTGGGATGGTTCCATGCCTTTTCGGTGCATGAAGAATGCTGCTACTTCCTGCCAGGTAATTTGGGGTGGTGCTACACCTTAACTGTACAATTCACCCTAAGTTCTTGTTTCAGTCCTGCACTACCCCAACTCTAGAATCGCATCCTATCCACCCTTCTCAGGATGATGAAACAGGGTTGAATGAGACGAAAACATGAATGTGGCAGCCAGCATTTTATTTGGTGGCAGCCAGCATTTTTTAGGCTGAAGGTTGTTCGGCTCAGTACAGAAGAACATGGCTTGAGATTCCATACCCCTTGGACCATGGTTAAAAGTGACATAATTTTCTTTCAAAGCTAGCATTGCAGCTAACTGAGTTCCCTTCCAGTCATTCACAGCTGGCCTTAGCTTCTGACAAAGCTCACTGATCCTTAGTGGCATCTTGCAACAATAGGAAGGGTTGACCAAAGAGGCCACACAAGTGTGATTCTTACATAGCCAAATGTTGTGTGGCCACCATAGGTGATATGTCTTAAAGAGTATCCATGTCAACTGCCTCTGTGGGGGTCAGTCCCCATATATATATGGAATATGAGAGAGAGATAGTCCCTCCATTCAGAGACCATGGGTTACACATATAACCTTAAGTTTTGCCCTTAAACCTCTAAAAAATGCAACATAAAATGTCATTACCTATGAGAACGATTCAGCTATAGCTCTGACACCCTGTACATATACAGATGAAAACTGGCACATTGTTTTGTGGTCCCTATCCAGCTCTGGGCCTATGAACATGAATTTTCTAGTGGCTCATAATTTGGGGGGGTTATCATTACACTAGTTGAAGTGATATCTTGGCATACATATACATTTAGTTTCAAGTGACTGGATTTTGAGATACCTGTTCACGTAGGTGGGGATGTACTACTGTCAGTGAATGGTGCTTATGGCATTAAAAAAAATCACATTTAAAATATTAAATAGCAATATGTCTTTCCAGAAATTATGTCCAGTCTGGATAATTGTCAAAACATGATTATCATTATTATTGTTTTTTCAAAGTTTGTAAAAAAGTGCATTCTATAATATAAACTAATTTTAATACAGTTTTAAAATAAAAAAAAAGACAGAAATTAAGAGGTGACAATGGTTGATGAAAAAACATTGCACACATAGCTTTAGTTTATTTCATGACACATGTGGGTTTTGGAGATTGGTTGCAATGATTTCCCTATTTTAAACTCTTGCCGCATGGACAGTTGACAAATCGTAATTAACCTTTAAAAATAATGTAAATGTTCACAAAAATGACATTTACCCTCAGGATGCCTATTATTCTTTTTTTTTTTTATCACCTCTCATTTATTATCTTTTGTTTCATGTGTGTATGTTCACTAAAATGTTTTTAAAAAGTTAAAATGTCCACCAGTTTTATGCTACTTTCCATTCTCAATGTGACAATGCCCTTCTCTCCTTAATCAACTAATCAGCAACCAAAAAAGTGTGGTGAACACAAATAAAAATACTCATATTGTTTGTCAACTGCTCTAACACACACTAACTCATTTGCTGTTTCATTTATTTTCTGAGCTTCTCATTATCACTGTAGTTCAAACCTGCTGCGCAGATTCTATGTAGGTCACTTGCTGGTTAATCAGGAATCTATAATTTTTTTTTGCCTAAGTGACTAAAAAACAAAGCCCTTTAGAGGATTCTGCTCATGCTCATACAACAAGGATTACAATCCATGCCCTCTGTTAGGAGAAAAACACATTGTCTTATCTGATGCCTTATTATCTGTCTCATGGGCAAGCTTTATGACGGCTTTGTCTTAGAACAAGATCTTCTTGGATATCCATCATAAAAAAAACTGTCATCCAGGTTCCTGTATTGCCAGTAAAATCACTTTATCACCTCAAGGAAGCTCTTGTACATGTGCACTGCCAGCTTTGGTGCAAATCCTACAGAGAGAAAAGAAGGCAAATGCAGAACTTACCTGCCATGATGAAAGAATCAATAGATGGTAAGTGTTTCTATGCTGTTGCTGCACATAGTGGTACAAAATATTTCCTCTAAGAATGTTACTGACTTCACTGATCCATGTGTGCTCTCTATAATCAATGATTTGTTGACATATTGACAACAAATTTGGAACCCTCCTTGCTGCAGATCTTTAGGTCCATTACTAAGAAAAAGCAGTTGCCGAGCATCTTAGATGAGCACAGCATTTTTGACAATTTTCAATCTTGTTTCCATTGGCTATGTTCAACAGTAACTGTTCTTCACTGAATCTCCACTGATCTGTTAAGGCAGGCTGATGGAGAACATTCTGTATTGGTATTCTCAACACTGATTTTGATACTTTGGAAAACCGTATACTGGTTGAGAGGCTAAGGCACTGTGTGGATATCACTGTATCAGCTTTGGATTGTTTTCCTAACACCTGTCAGACATGACATAACTCCAGTTTAAGATACTTGTAATCATATTTAGAGCCATGCATAGGTTTGCACCTTCCTACATTAAAGAGCTACTCTAGCTTTACTCCCAGGTAATAGATTTGAATACAGATATTTTTATGATATAAACAGATATAGTTAGTAGCTTTGTGTTACACCACTCGTATTTACTCAGTTGGCTTTTCAGAACTTGGGTAGCAAAATTCCTTGGTACTAACCTTCTTGATACTAACCTTTTTCCTTACTGTCATCTTAAAAAAAAATAGCTCAAACTTCCTTTCAGTGAACAAAGGAGCAATTTTGTTACCCCTGGTAATAAGCTACCTTGTCTCCAGCTCCAGTAATTGATGCTGTCCATCCTGTCTTGGCAGCAGTATTAGATAATTCAGCATTCTGAATTTGATACTTGGCTCTTATCCACTTCTAGCTAACTGTACACAAACTCAAAAACTGGATACTGAATGTATGTTTTCCTCTTTATTTCTTGGTAGTAAACAGGCCTCTTTTTTTTTTATTTTGGCTTTTCGCTGAGTGCATACATGAATCAGTGTCCTCAATACAACTTTTGTCTTCCTGCGTCTCTTCCCCTCTGCTTACTACATGTCCTCTTTTTCTAATCCATAAACTCTCTCTTGAGGTCTTCCTCCTGGGCACTCCTGCATGTGATTCCAGCTTCAGTAATCTTCTGTATGTTCTGTCTCTCTCAGGACCATGCTCAGACCATCTCAATTGACTGCTCCTCGACTTTATCTCCAAAACCTCTAACATGTGCTGTCCCTCTGATGTACTCATTCCTGATCCTATCCATCCTGGTCACTCCCAGAGAGAACCTCAACATCTTCATCTCTGCTACCTCCAGCTCTGCCTCCTGTCTTTTCCTCAGTGGAAGTAGGAAGTAGGAAGTAGTAAACAGGCCTCTGTGATGTGAAATGCAAATAACAGAATGACACACCTCCAGTATCTCTGGGGCCAACTCAATCTATCTCATACTGATATAAGTAACAGGTGATCATTAGAGGTGTCATGCAAACACTGTGATTAAAAGACCCCTCTTCATTTTCTTGAGGGTTGGTTGTCATTGAACCATGGCAGCAGCCCAGCACTTTAAAAGAGATAAAGTACTATGGACCACTACATGAGAAAAGGTCATACTTGAACTTAAGGCAAGGCCATCTTTTTTCAATTTTAATAGTTCTAATAGGATTATATATAATATCAAATAATATGATTATATTATATGAAAATAAAATGCATCAATGATAATATGACAAAGAAATAGCAAGTTAATTGTTATCAAATCAAATCAGAGCACCATATCAAAAAACATTTGAATGAAATAATTTTAACATAAAATAAATAATAAACAGACAGGGATAACAGTGCAATTTTAGTGCAGTTACAAATTTTAAAATAAATAAAAGTACAGCAATCAAATTTTCCAGTAGGACTGGCTAAGGTTAAACAAGTAAATCAGCTATTGATTGACTGAGCTAACGTGCTGGTTCATGGTCACAAAAGATACTAAGCCTCTCCATGTGACACCGTCAGAAAACCCCTGTGGTTCTGATTGCCCCCTAATAGATGACATCTTTGGTCCTGCTACCATCTGACCTGGACTCCTCTCTGGCTACAGCTGGTGCTGTTCTCTCCTCTCCATCTGTTGTTGGCATGAATTGGGCAGCTGGTTGGTCCATCATGGGATAACTGAACATGGAATGGGGTAGGTTCTCCTCCTCCCATCACAGGATGCTGAAGTAGGATGCTCAGTCTTCATCCCTCTTTCCATTCTTCTCCCATACTACACTACACTGTGTCTCTGTCCCACATTTGTGACAAAATTTTTTCACACAATCCCCTGCTCCCTGGACATTTTTTCGACATATTCTTCAAAGGAAGTGTTGGGCACTGTAGGAGCCTCAGTTTCTCTTATTATAAATAGCAGTCTTGCAAATGCAACTGTCCCCACCTGTTTTTAATGTAATAGTCCAACTTCTAATAAAAAGCCTAACCTTGACAAATCGGAAATAAATAATTTTGGCCCAACCTCCAAGCTCCCAATTCTGTTGAAAGTTCCGGAGAAAGTTATCTATACATAGCTCCTCAGAATTACTCCTCAGAACTCATCATACCACAGAATCTGGTCTTTTCAAGGTCTCAGATGACCTACTCTGTGTTTAATATGATAAATGTGCCATTCTAATTCTTTTAAACCTCAGCAAGGCTTTTTATTGTTGCATTTGCTTAAACCATCTTGAGGACCAGGCTGGCACTCCAGGGTACTGCCTTCAAGTTGTCCGCCCCCTAAACAGACAGGTTTTTCTCTGTTAAGATTGGGAGCTTCTCACCATCTACTGCTCTAATTCCTTGTGGGGTACCTCAATGCTTCATTTTAGTGCCCATTTCATTTGCTTTGTATAAGCTAGCCTCAGGCTCCATCTTTCACTAGCATGTCTTCTTTGACTGCTACATTGATGAATTGCAAATAATGTTTATGTTCTGTTGAATTCAAGGATTCCAACTCTATCACATCTATCCTCAGTTGCTTGCTGAATGTGAAATGCTTGGTGGTTGGATATCTTCAGTTGAGAGAGAAGTGATTGCTTTTGGTTCTCCCAAAAACCAAAGGGAGTATAGCCAGCCAATTAGAACCATTCATATCCACATTCCATGCCCTTGCCAGTAATCTTTGCTATCTTTGACTCAGTACTGAAATTTGATAGATCAACTCTGTGGTGAAAAGTTGCCAACTTTAGAGGAGGAACATTGCTAAAAGTCCATCCATAATCAGTGCTCTCTATTAACAATATGAGGACTGTTACCAAAGTATTACTCTCCTTAAGGCTGGATTATTTTAACTCACTGTACCTGGGTGTTGGCCAGTCCACGCTGTCTTGCCTGCAGCTGGTGCAGAATGCTGCAGCGAGAATCCTAACTGGTACAACAAAAAGAAACAGCGTTACATCAATACTAGCATCCCTGCAATGGTTACCTGTAAAAACAGAATCAAATTCAAGGTGCTTTTATTTGTTTTAAAAGCCATACATGACATCCCTGTACATTTCAGGACTTCTCTGCCACTTTTCCAACTCTGGGCCTCTTAGATCCGTAGAGCAATAGTTATCAACTGTTCCATGATCAAGTCCAAAAGGTAAGGGTGTATCCGCCATGGCAGCTCCAAAGCTTTGTAATAGCATTCCACTTTCAATCACATGCTCTTGCTCCACTGACATTTTTAAGATAAAACTGAAGATGTACATATAACCAAAGGCTTTTGGTCTTAGTATTTAAGTATTTTCTATTCATTTTATTTTTAAATCCATCTTAAATATTTCATTTGTCAACTGCTGTGGTTTGAACTTGCCCTATAATATGACATATAATGATATACTCTACTTAGGATATTTTTGCATTAACCTTTTAATGCTATAGACAGACTGGCTCACTTTCAGTTTCCTTTCCAAAAGATACAATATGTTTTACAATTACTCATAATGTTACATGCATGTATTTGTACTGGGTGTATCCTTTTGGTGCCATTTTCAGTCCCTCACCTAAAGAGTAACCAAGAGTTACATAAAGTTAAAGCAAATTACCCACATTAGCTGAAAAAAACAAATACCGCACAAAAAAAGTTTAAATTAAAACTAGTCCATACCCTACAATAGATTCCCATTTTTACACTGTCATAGGTGTTCCTCATAAAATGTTTTGCTGCTACTGACATTTAACTACCACTTCAACTACTCAATTTAGGCAACTCTTATATTTCCATAAATCTACTCTCCTCTCTGATAAGCTCATATTAGAAATGACAAATGACAACTTGACTGTGAAAGGAGGTTCTCTAAAGATGATGCTAGCCTCCAACAAAGAGTTAAGTGCTTCACAATTATCAGTGCAAGGATTCCTACTTGTTGATAAAATGCTATCTTCCATAACATCTAAAGCATCACCATGAATAATATGGAATTAGACAGACCATTTAAAATAATATACCACATGAAAGTGAAGCAAATCATTTATGGATACTATGTGTGAGTTGTTCAAGAAAAGCATGATAAACATATAAAAACCAACTGTAACTGATTACCAGAATGTCAATCAGAGACCCAAGTAACTGACAATTTATGCCATATGGTGTCTGGGATGTCAAATCCAAAATGTTTATGAATTCATCACTAAAGCTGATTTTCAGGGAATGCCGCAGATGATGTTCAAAACTTTACAGGTTAAAGTGACACTCATTTGGAGGGTTCTTGAATGTATAAGTAGTCTGCTTACTCACACATGGATCTGGAATTTGTGCACACTCTGTCCCTGTTGAAGTGAGAACAATGTGGGCTTAGAGAGTGATGTGCAGTGTGTATATATGTGGTATATGATAGTTAATGAATTTCTTGTTTTCTAGTTTTTAGGTAATCTTATTCACTTCATGATTTGGTGTCTAATATGGCAGAAATATAGGAAATTAAAATGCTTAAATCAAGAAATAAAAAATCTGAAATGAAGTGCTTATCAAAGCATAAACTAAATTATGCAATTATGTTGATATGAATAAAATCAATGATGCTGATTAAATGTAAGCATGAAGCATGAAGAAGTTCGGTACCATTTCCTTGTAAGGCACCCTTTATTTAAAGGTTTATTTGCAGTAATTAAGCAATAAATCATTACCTAGTCCTTCATAAATCCTTTAGAGGCAATCAACAAATTTGGAATGTTTCTTTTGCTGGTGATTTATCTTAATTCATTCATAAGTCATTATTAAATGGTAATACACTCTCAATTCTACATTTACACTTGTTAACAGGAAAATAATACAGGATCACAAGTTTCTCACATTCAAATAAGCCATCGGCAAAAGTAAGTTATCAGCAATTACACATTTTAAGAAGTTACTGACTGACTACATAGTTTTGACATCACTATATAAGTAGTATATAGATATAAATAAATATAAGTAGTACATGAGTATGTAGTTGTAATAAAACGTGTCATAATATATGTGTGTGTGTGTGTGCATGTGCATGTGTAGGCAGCTATTGTGTTTATCATACATTATTATTATTATTATTATTATTATTATTATTATTATTATTATTATTATTATTATTATATATATTATTATTGTATATATTATTATATATATTATATTATATTGTGGCTAAAATTCAAACTTGTGGTTGGATGTTTTCTATGGCAGCAGTTGACTAATAACTTTTTCAGCAAGCCCACATACATAGGAGTAGCTTTTAAAATTGGGATTTTAGCCATATGCCCATTACATTATCCAACATTTGAGAGCAAACAAAATGCTGTTAGGCTTCTATTCTACACAGAAAGTGGAAACCTGCAAGCGTTAGTATTGTGTCCCTCCAGATTTCCAGTCAGACCATCAAAACTCACAGCAACAAGTAGTCTTGTAGCCCCTGGTGTCTTTCAGAACCAGTAATTACAATTTTGACTTCATAGGTCAAAACAAAAACTCTAATTATATATAATGATTTGTAAAAAAATACAATTTTTTGTCAGTTAGATTTTAATGAATGGATTGCAGCAATTTTCCAGATGGTCAGACGTAAAATGTGGTATTGAAGGGTGTATACCTGATGGAGTATTAATATAAATTGGAGAGATTTTTCATAAACTGGAATGATGTATCAGCAATTAATTTACCATCATAAAAATCCAAAAGTTGTGAGCTATAAACCCTTTGTAAATTGTGACTTATCACAAAGTTTTTTAAACCATTTTGAAAAAAGTTTGATATAATATTACAATATTTTTCATGTCAAAGTTTTTAAAGACAATTCTTCAACAGTGATAAAAAAGAAGCATTTATAACTTCGATGAAGAATGATATATAGTCAGTAATGGATCAAATGTCTCTAGTAAACCCAATAAATGTTAAGCAACAGCCTTTTTTGTTGAAATTTTGACAGTGGATCATCTTTACATTATGATTACAAGGATAAGAAGAACACAACTAGACTCTGCTTGTGTTGTGGGAACAAAAGACAGGAGTGAAATTAAAGATTTGGAGTTCCATCCCCCAACGTGTTGTGATGAATGGGAGCTAGGTAGCTGTAACTGAGGTCATCCATCATGAGCTATAGTGTTAATTAATGTTGTAGGAGGGGAGCCAACGAGGCCTGTTCCACATCAGCAAAAAGAAAAGCTACTGCTTTTCCTTCAGCCCCTCAGAAGGCCTGTGGATTCAAAATATAGCTCTTTCTTTTTCAATAAGGATCCCTCAGATCAACTTACATGAGCTACACAGGGGACACAGACTGATAGAAACACTCACGCACATTCAGCAAGCCAGCCAAGCACTACTTGCTCACACATATCATAGCCACTCTTACAATGCTCAGCGTGTCATTTAAGCTGAAAGCACGGGTACCCCCTGCCATGTAATAGTCTCATCTGTAAAATTAACTCTATCAGCTGGAGTTGGGACTGGGTATCATGATGAGTTTTCATTACATCATAATATGATTTATGTGAGCTACCATTTTGTACACTCTGACAATGTAAATCTTCCCAAAGGAAAACCTTACAAATAAACAAGCATGTCATGATCGTCAGCATAAAGTAATTTTAATTCATTACAAGTGGCCTGTGGGAACATGTCTGCCTGGGAGAATGCCGACCAATAAAAAAGGCTCATGACAAATGGGAGAAGTAAAGTTTCATGTGCATAAAAAGGCTGGGAGACCTCAGTTATTTTTATTTCTTTGATGTGTTTGGGGACTCGGAGGGCAGGCTTGTGAGAGAAATGCAATTCTCAGTGTAATACTGCAGCCTTGGGTGTAGAAGACCAAAATGGAAGCACATTTTGACACAAGGCACAAGGTTACATTGCAATTTTGCATGCATAAAAAAAGACTGAAAATCCATTGTATTATTCGTCTTGTATATTACATGCTTATATTACATTTAAGGGAAAGGACATCTTGGAAAGTATACTTATTTACTTTCTTGGTGAGAGTAAGATGATTGATACCACTTTCATACTGTGTTCAATATAAAGCTAGAGCCAGCAGAATGTTAGCATAGAATGGTTTGAGGACTCAAAATAGGGAGAAACAGCTAGCCAAGCTCTTCCCAAATTTAAAAAAAAAACAAAAACCTAAGCACCTCTAAAGCTTATTAATTCACAATATTTATAAGTATACCTAGTTTGTCAAAGTTGTACAAAAACCAAAGTGTAAAAATGAAAGTCAATGCTTTTATGGAGGGTTGTGTGACAAACTACACTCAGACAGTTTTCTGAGCTATATCCCCTTGTTAGGTGGCTTTAGCCTCATATTTATCATACTGATATGACAAGGGTTCTTACTCATCTTACTCTCAAAAAAAAAGCAAAGAAGCATATTTCCGAAATGTTGAAGTATTCTGTTATAACAATTAAGTTCACTTGTTTTAAATTTACATCATTAGTACACTATTAATGCATTAAAATGTTCTGTAACATTAAATTAGAACTAGGCTATTTACTTTATATTTAACAGTAATTGATTATATCACCTTCGTGCATTTTTAGGGTATTATGTATTTTCATTTTAAGGTAATATTTTGGAAATATTCATTTTGAAAATGAGATTGTAACTGGTTATTTCCTTCAATCTGCCCCAGCCTTCAATCTTTTTTCTCCTGCTGATAAAAACAGCTTATTTTGCATTAACTTGCTAATCTTATATATGGTTGGGAAAATTTCTGTTTAGTTTAGCTTGGCATAAAGAGAGAAAAACCTGGGGGAAACAGCTAGCCGAAATCTGCCCAAAGGGAATAAAAATTCCACCCATGTTCCATCCATTAATTAATACCTTGTTTTTGTATTGACCAAAGTCTAAAAACAGATAATTGTGGTTCTGTGGGGATTGTATCTTTGCTAGGTGCAGTAGGCTGGGGACTCCAAGACCCCAAGTATCAATCTTGTGAAAAATATATTTTCAACTTGTTTAATTATTTCTTGAAGATGTATATACTGACATGTTGTATCTGTAATAAACATAGTGCTGACGGTTTGTGGGAATTCAGACTTTACTTTCACATGCTTTCATCCAACTTTGTCTATAAAGTGTGCATTAGACTATACACCAGTGCACTAAAAACTGGTGGCAGAAACAAGAGCAATGTATTTGCTCTTGGTTTGACCTGGAACAGTGGCTGAGTACAGGTTTGAATCCTAAAGATCTTTGCCTTGTTGACAAAGTGGATGTTTTCTACTATGAAGAGGGTAGAAAAAGAGTCCGGTCTTTCAGTGTGATAGATTAAATGTCAAAGCATAAAGGGAAAAGCAAAGATATGTCCTAACGTCCGAACCCTGTGATTAGCCATGAGTAGACACAAAAGGGCATCTTGCCAGACCACTGTCAAAAACAAACAGGTCAGTGATGTTCATTTTGACATATCTGAAAGAATTAGACACATTAGGTTCTATCTAAAGGTTATGAATTCTATACACTGCAGCAGGGGACTGTTGAAAGGAAAAAAACACCAACATCTGTAAATAAATACTGTCGTCACTTAAATGAAATAAATTTAAGACAAAGAAGTTCTAATTCTCCCCAAACTTAAAGTTTTTTACAGTTCATTAGTCACCACAAGAAGGTAAACAAGAAGTTTATATCTTAGAGACAACAGTGACAAATGAAAGCACAAATGACTTAATATATATCTGGTCCCACTCTTTGGATTTTTGTTGAGTCACTAAATGTATCTGGCCTACTTTGTTCTGATCCTAAACAATATATCCACCTGTCTTGGTAGAATTTAACGTCCATTATTCATTTACAATCACCCATGCTCTATTGGTAGACCTTTTTCCTTTTTATACATCTATCTCTGAAAAAAACGGAGTCAAAGTCAGCATAGGGGCACGTATCAAGAAGGCAAATTATCAGCTGCCATCATCTCTCCGAGGGCATTATAAATAAGGCATTTATCTCAGGCGCGATCCACAAACCTACTTTAATATATTCTGATTTGACAGCAGGCAAAGTGATAAATCTCTCCTTGGACCGTTTTAGACGAGGTAACTACAACTTGGAGACGCAACAACCAGAAATGAATAATTCATACAGTGACAAAATGGTGCACCAATTATCTAGCACATTTATAGCACAGTGGTATCCTGTTTTACTTGCAGTTAAATGTGGGCATGACTGCAGAGATGGATGTAAGATCAAAGTTTTCAGAGATACCCCTTCTTTTCTCACATAACTATCCTTATGGTGTTTGTCACACTGCAGCATTTCACAGTAAAGCAATGAACTGCACATTTCACAAGCAGCCTTAGGTGAAAGTAACTACAGGATGAGTACCAGAGCTTAGCATTTGGTAGTCTGAATAGGCTTTAACAATGAGTGGCAGAATCTACACCAGCAAAGTGCAGAAAATAGTGTACAGAGGTTTATGACTGTGGTGACAAAGTTTCGCAGTGCCTCTTAAAACACTCATACCAAAAAAGCATAGAGTCTGCAGCCATGCTAGCACTTCTGTGAGGCTGTATTTAGGCGTAGCATTACTTTGAATTAAATGCTATGGTCAGCATGCTAACATGGTCACAGTAATAAATTTTCAATATGTAGCTGCTTAGCATGCAAACATTTCTTAATTAGTAATAAACACAAAGTACATTACAGGCTGATCTGATTTACTGGAATTGACCTGATCACAATGCTAGTTGAAAAGTCAGAGGGGGACATAGTCATCAGAATTCACCATCTTGGAAAAATGTCTGCAAGACATTTGATGGCAATCCTTGTAATAGTTACAGAGATACAGTGTTTCAGGCTGAACCAAAATGGTGGACCAACCAACCGGTATGTCAGTCCCTAGAGCCTTGTTACTATTGTGGCTAAAAACCACTAGGTCTCGGATTTGTTGAATTTTGATAGGAGACAGGACACAAACTGTGTCCCCAGTGTTAAAGACTCCTCACAAAACACCAGGTCATGTCCACATTTACTCCTCAGAGAGGACAGTAATTATTTACAGTGTTAAGCCCCTTTGGCAGCTTTAATAGTATAACATGGAGGATGGCCCCATCTGCCACAACTAATGTGAATATTTTGGGGTCCTCACATCACATGAGTGTCTGATCAGCACTGTTTGCTTCTTTCCTTTCAATTTATACAACCCTCTAAAAAAAATAACTGTTTTCAAATTCAGCAGCACAGTTCAACTATGCACATTGTGCCTCAGTAATCTCCCTTCCACAACAGGCACGTGTTTAAGCCCCTCAGACAGGCTAATGATCATACTGGAACATTAGATCTGAAATAAGCAATTGTATACATCGACAGCTTATGAAAGTAACTGAAAGGAAAGGGAGGGAAAAACTGCCCCAGGAAAATGTGCAACTTGGCAGCTCTATATGTGTAACCTACAATGTGACATGACAGTGATGGGCCGCAGTGCAAATGTTTATATTGGAATATTCCCCATATGCACACACTGCCACTATCTCCATCTTGTATAAATCAGCAATAAGGAAGACAATTACAGCTGAAGTTTCTGCTGCACCATCTGCCAGTCACCCCTGATCAGCACTGCAGACAGTGGTCCCTGAACTATAACTGCACTTGTATAGCACTCTTCTAGTCTTATCAACCACTCAAAGCACTTTATACTAGTGTCACATTAAGCCATCCACACAATAATTCATAAAGTGCCTTTCTTCTATACATACAGGGCTTTCTACACATACATACTCACATGCCAGTGATACAGTGCGGGCAATTTTGGATTCAGTATCACTGAACTTCTGGTTGGTGGACGACCTGCTCTACTTCCTAAGCTGCAGTCACTCCCTCTATGTCTGAAGACCCAGATCTAAACCTAATGTATCTCTATCCCAGCCACCTCCTAGAATCTTTGCTGCAGTTAATAAAATTAGCACATAATCAAGCCAATGATTAATTTTCCCACAAAAGGCTTTTGCTGTTGCAGTATAGTTGTATTCAAAAATAATAGGGTTGCTAATGCGCAGGACAAGATGTGCCAGTGGCAATGTAGTACCACTCATGAACAGCTCTCAATTCCCTCACAGTACAAATACATTATGCACTTAAAGTTAATAACAGCAATAGGGGAAGTGGAACAATCAATGGCATGTTTACTCAAGCCATGTCCTGATCATAGCTTCCCTGAAAGGCTAATGGGCGCTTTGGAGATGTTTTTTTTTTTTCTTTTGACCCAGAGGGCTCCTGTGAAGTAACACTAGAGAACCAAAATATCAGAAACAATAGTGTGGCAATAATGTTGAATATGAGTGTCACTTTAACATTTGTTTTGTTCACAGATCTCTGTCACTTCCTTTGTCTTGAGATGATTTCCTTCCAGAGTGTATGGCCAGGGCTGTAGCTACCCAGGACACTGAGATAATTCCCTCTACAGTTTTCTTCTGGGACTTCGGAGGGGGCTGATATTGTTTAAATGTTGGGATAATGACACACATTTTCAGACAGTCTTTCCTGGAAGAATACTGTTTCACTTTGTTGTTCACATGAAAAGTGAAATAGTTGTATGAATTGTGTGTGAGTTGTAACTGAAAACAGATAGTTAGAGAGGGACACTTGAATACACCATACTTTCTCAATTCAATACAACTGACAAATTACTGCATGAAGTGGGTGTAAATGTCAGAATGTCAGTATTGGAAAGTTAGAGAAATTGCTTGCTTAAGCCCTCTAACTTACAGTAGGTTGTTTTGTCCCTACCTTTTGATATAACCCATAGGAGTGTTTACTGAATTAAAACCCTACAGCAGCAGGAGAGATATCACAGATATCAAAAACTACTGTCCGAAAAATGATCATTTCTTGATGTGACATTGCTATGGTAAATGTTTTGTAAGGTTTAGGCACAAAAACAACTTCTTTTGTATTAGTAAAAGATTGTTTAGGTTAAGTACCTTTCAAAAGGTTAAGTACCTTTCAAAAATTTACAAACTTTCTTTATGCTTTATGGTATTTTGGGGGGCGGTTGTAGGGGCAGGTGTGGTATTTTGGGAGGCTCTCTCTGAACTACAGTTTTTCTAAAATCCTGGTATAGTTCTGGGCTAAGATAAGAATATGATCTGGGTAAAAGGGTGAGTCTACAGATCTCAAATTATTGTGGATGGGATGCATTACTCAGCTGCGATTTTTGCTAATAGCACAGGTGCAGTGTTACATAAAATTTCCCCTTCATGCATGTATAATCCATATGTGCATAAAAAATTGAGTTCCAGTGATCCATGGGCAAAGACAATAATCTTTTACTGTCTTTGATGATGGTGAAGCAGTTTTACAAGCAGTGGTTTCCTGGTTTGACTTTATTGAGCTGGAAAAATATTTGGGTGTTGGTTGAGCTGTTGGCAGGCAACAGTAGTAGACTTTCAGGTGTCAATGGGTTTAACTTTATGAAAATGAAATAGGGTATTCTGGAAAAACAGATAAACTGTCACAGAAACTTCCCTGAATATAAAATGCCTTAAAAGGTAGTGCAAAACATGAGTGACACTTGGATTTTTAATGGATGTGTTTGTTGATTTTGTAACTGTGGTCGAACACAAACCAGGCAACCCAAACCTTAGTTCTCTGGACAGCAGAGATTAATCTCCTCAATTTAATATTTTCACCTGACAGCAAGGAAACAGATTGTTGCTGGAATGGCCTTATGGGTCCTCTGCAGGACATCTATAACAGTTGTAGTTATTAATCTCACCAGAAATCCTCTAAACATCCCAGTGGATGGCAGTTTCACTTTACATTTCTTGCTTTGACAATGATATTTGGCAATTTGATCGGTTGTTTACAGAAAAGAATTGCATTCTTCACGTCATGGTAAGCAATTTGCAAACACTGTCATTGTTTACAAATATATCTCAGCACAAAAAACAATTACTGTGGTTATGGCTTTGCTATTCAGTTATTGAGAAAACAAACAAAGGACAGTCATGAATATGTATGCCTTCTCACATCTTGACTTGATTGAATTGGATCATTGCCAAGTCATTTTGCGCCCTGACACAATATGTATTGTAAAAACACTGAATGTGAATGCAACCGAGAACTCGTAAAGCTTTCAGAAACATTCACCATTTTGGTGACACAATAATCATGCCATATTAATGGATAACATATTCAGATTGATTATCATTAACAGTGCCATTACTAGCACTAGCATTATATAAGGGACTGTATGAAAGTTATGTCAGGGCAACCTGAAATGGGAAGGTTAGGTATTGTTTCTTTTTGGTTCAAGGATGGTGTTTTGACTTTTAATGGAGAGCAGGGTAGAGTTTTGTTTTATTGTATTTTATTTTTTCCAGGGCAGATTGATAGGTGGGTGGATGGGGGGTGCGCTTCAGCACTCAAATCCATCAGAAGAGACTAAATTGCCATCTGTGCTTTTTATTTATTCAGTGACGGAGGAAAAATAAAAAACTTTTACCTAGAAGCTCTTCAATCAGATACTGTGTGGTGGTAATTTTTAAAAAAAATCCACTTCTAATGTGTGCATTGGTGGTAAAAGAAAATATTTTAATTTGATAAACATATGATTCAAGTCGACGTACATTATTTAACTATTGGGAGCAAAGCGGCAAAGCTGTGCGGGCACCCCATGTGTTTCTACCTCTTATCATTCATCTTCTTCTTCTGATATTGGAGTGTATGGCAGCCACTAGAACCCTATGGTAAAAAGATGTGAAATCTGACACACTGATTGGGTACAGTCCCTTGCTTCTTTACACCAAGTTTCATGTCTGCAACTCAAGCACTCTGACGCCACCAGTGGGTCGAGTTTGAGGTACATTTATTTGGTACATAAATTTTGAACAGCATGTCTGATTTTCAAAAAAAAATAGGAATAATTTGATTCCTTGGATCATTCCAAGTTCAATGCACCCTACAAGGTCACTTTCCACCATATTGGACTTTATGGAAGTCTAAAAAGGACTTTTTTTTTGCAAAATTAGCACAAATGTTCTTCAGACCAAACCTCACAAAATTGTTGTATGAATTTTTGATTTTTGAAACTTTTTGCCCATCACAGCCAATCCAAATTTGTGGTGAAGCTACCAAACAAGACATGTGGTCATATCTGAGCAACGCTTGATGTATCAAATCCAATATTGGTACTTGAACGTGGGACTCCATTTTAGCAAGCACAAAAAATGCCTCATTTCACCGCTAGGGACCACTAGGGACCACTACAATTAACAAAAGTGTGTTTTTGCTAGTACATGTTGATGTGTTTGTCCTTGAAAAATTATTCTTAAATCTCAAAGCTAAGACATAGCAACTTATAATGTCAACCTAATTTTCACAGGCCACATATCATGTCCAATTTTCACCAAAACTGACACAGATGTTCTTCAGATCAAGCCTCAAAAACTAACTATATGGCATTTTGTATTTTGAAAGTATTCACCAATCAAAGCCAATCGAAATGAGGAAATGAGGTCATATCTCAGTCTATCTTTCCTCAACTTTGATGAAACTTGCTGAGAGTGCTTACAGCAACTCTCTTGATGTATCGTGTCTGACGTATCATACTCATGTTGCATCATTACAAAGTGAAACATAGGGTTCAATAAAAATCCTGTCTTCATGTCAATCTCTCCAATCATCTACGTCTTTACTCCACTGGTCCTCTGCTCTAAAAATGGCATTTTTTTTTAACTTATTCTCCAGTTCCTTAAAAACCCTCTTTAAACAACTCATCAGCAACCAGTGTCACAATCATTACAAAACTTGACAAAGATTTTATTTGCTGATCAAAACTTGTTTAAGTTGTTTGAAAACATCACACTATTTCAGATTTACAAGCCAATTTCTTAGTAAGGGGTTTGTCTTGTATCTCAAAGGATTGTCTGATTTGAACTTAACATGTTGGGTCTTTACAACATTTTGTCAATTATGCCCAAGTTTCATACAAATACAGCACTAGGGAGCACAAATTTTAATGTTAACAAATGTTAATTTTGGTTGATTTCTTTTAAGCCTGTAGCTAAGAAAGGACTTCACCTAAATTCAAAATCAATTTTTTGTCCAGCTTCCTACACTTATCAATTTTGCATCAATAGTTTGACTTTTTTGCAAGATATTCTTTCTGACTTTTCTCACTTTCTGAAGTACATGTGAATCATTTACAGACTCGCTTGCCAAAAGCTGTTCAAGATAATTTGATACATCAAACCATAGTAAGAAAATACAAAAACTCTCACAAAAGCTGTACTTGATCTAAGAAAATGAAATACTTTTCTAAAAAGAAATAGTCAGACATTACCAAACTTTGAATGTGTCCTCACAAAAATAGTATCGTATGTTTACATTACTTGGAACCTTGACAATTGAACAGCTTGAGTGGGTGAATTCGGTAGGTAGCCGAGTTCCCCAGTTCAGGGAATTTTTGGCCTTCTGAATAACTGGTGGAAGGTAATCCACACTGCTATGTTGGTGAGATTGCTACAGCCAGCTTTTGTTTTTTTATTTTTTGGGAAAGTGTATATTCTCAAACATCTTTAAATACCTAAATTGCTGCTCCTTATTTCATTTGACTTCAAGAACTGGAACAACCACAGACTGCCAAATCTAAATCAGCAACTTCCACTGCTAAATCTCCAATCTCTGAATTACAATAAATTGCACAAAGTACACAATTTACCCACTTACCAGGCTGTGAATTCAAAATCTCATTACAGTCGTGTGGCAGCAGTTTATTACATAAAACCTGTACATGTCAGGATCTTCAGTTAGTGTTCACATCTAACATCAAGTTGGGGAAAAAAGGAGGATCTCAGTGACTTTGACCCTGGCAAGAATGCGTTGCCAGTTGGACTGGTTTGAATACTTCTGAAATTGCTGATCTACTGGGATTTTCCCACACAAGAGCTTCTAGAACTACTGAGAAAAACAAAAAAAAAAAAAAAGTACTAAAAAGTTTTTTTTTTTGGATGATGTTTGTTTGACAGACAAGAAAGAAAAAAAAAAGAGAGAGAGACTAGCTCAAGCTAATGAAAAGGCTACAGTAATTCAAAAAACTCATAAAACTGTGAAAAGCAAAAAAAAAAAGCAAAAGAGTGCAGTGCACTTTGATTGTGAAGAGAAGAAATCTGAAAGGGCAGGGATGCAGTGGACAGAGGTTCACCTCAACTGGACATCTGAAGACTCACTGATCTGATGAGTGATCTGTTGGCTTTAGGCAAATTGTTTATGTATTCAGAATAATTTTGGCATGAAACCTGCCTCTATAACCAACCTGTTAACAGTGGCCAGGATGGATGGTGGGTGGGTGGATGTGGAATGTGTTTTTTTTTTTTTTTTTTTAAGTTTTTTAATGTTTCAGCCATTGTGACCTGCCCATGTGTTTGTCCTGGTGTGTATGTATTCATTTTGTATTAAATTCTAATTCTAATGGCTACTTCCAGAATTATTATGCTCCATATCAGAAAATAAAAAATCAGTGTAGTTGTGTGCAGTGTACTTCAGTGGCCTCCCCAGTCAACAGATCTTAATTAAATAGAACACTTTGGGATGGGAGGGGGGGACCAATGGGATATCATCATAGTTTTCCTAATAAAGGACTTGGTGAGTATAAGGTTGGGTTATCCCACCGAGCAGCAGCTCTTTACTTAGACGAGACTAGGAGTTAAAGGCAAAGGAAAGTTAGTTCAGCATTTCAGAATACCATATCCCAGTATCCCATATCCCCTGATGAAAGCACAGCCTGATGATATCAACTGTGGGGCCTAGTAATAGTTCAAAACATTATTTAAACTGAATATTGGGTTTCCATATGCTGACTTAACTTTTGGCACATTTTCCACTGCATTAATAACTTCCATCTTAGCTATTGCTAAATTGCTAGGAATCATAAGGTGTACAGAGTGAGGTAAACTTAAATTTCCTCATTTCATTCAGAAGGGTATACATACTGGGACTGGATTGTAAAAACTTTGAGATAACTTCTGGTTTTTCTGCTGTACCCTAAGCAAGCAGCACAAATCTGAGGAGCCTACATCTTTCCTTGACTCTGTGAGTGTCAGCAAACTTGCCAGGTCCAAGTAAGCTGGAACAAATGGCGGCGTGATTGTATGATAGGTTCCAACAGTTAGAATACAATGTCCTGAGTTGCTTTGTTTTGACAACCACTGTTTTGTACTCCATCAAACTGCATACATTCATGTTCCTCTTATGCATTTGGTAGAATTTAAATAACAACACATATTACTGTAGATAACAAACTGTTGAGACTAACATACTCTCCTATAGATTTATTACACTCAGTGATTACCAAATGTGCGTGGTACAAGACAATAATTATTGTATTGGTGTTTGAGGGTATAAATTTCTTGTATTTTGCAATTTTTTTCCCCCTAAGTTGTTTAAAAATCTTTCACTTTATCTGTTAACAAGTTTTACCTGTACAAATACAATTTCATTAAAGGATAATTCTGCATTTTTTCCTCCATTTTGATTTCATATGGATGGCATCAGGAACTTAGAAGTGTTCACTTAAAGTATTCATTCTAAATAGCTGAAGGTTGACGGCAACTAAAGGCCAGCCAATGATTGGTTTATGTGCTATGGATACGTGTCAGGTCTTTCAGGCCCACTTAGTTGACCTATCAAAGAAAACTGTCTCACTAAACCTTTGGAAGACTGTGAGTGGTTTGTGAAAAAGAATCAGGTAGACGCAGATGGTGAGCCTCCCTGTTGATTTTACCTGCACAAAAACATCTGCTTCGTCCCTCTGATCCTCCTTTCAGTGGGAAGTGTCAACCATGGTCACACACACACACACACACACACACACACACACACACACACACACACACACACACACACACACACACACACACAGGAACAAAAAAACCCATACAGACACATTTAAGGTGCACCATGTCACAAGCTCACTATTGAAAATAACAATAAGGAAAGCAATAGAGAAATAGTAATTAGACGCCAGTGAACTTTTTTAGTTGTTTGAGAGTAATTTTTTTAATTTAATTAGGTATAAAAGATTTATATCACTGAGGATGTGCCCTAGCAAAAGCTTCAAAAGGATGTTTCTGTCAGAACTAACTTCTGGTGAACCAGTGACAACCAGGAGGAGTCTGGTTTAGAACCAAGAAAGTTTGATGACAACTAGAAAGACAGATGTCAGCATGAATAGACAGCAAACCGGGCAGGATGGGTTAGCAGTCATAACTGTAGAAAGCTACAGATCAAAGAATGGAATAGCCCCAGGGGAATCTGGAGGGTGAGCAGAAGAGCTTCCCAGGTGGACAGATACAAGGTAATTGATCCAATGCAATGGAGAAATGATTACGAGTATACGATGTACCTGTGGCACACTATGTAAGAACCAAAGAGGCTCGAAGATCCATCAGTAAAAGATGAACTGTCAGCAGAAACAGAGAGCATTTGTGCAGATTTTTAATCTGATGCGACAGAGGAGGAGCAGGGTCAGGAAGCACCCCACAGTGTCAAGACCTGTCATGTGGTACAAGCAGTTGATCCTAACATCAGATCTCAGACTGCAGAGATCAGATGAACTAAAGCCTGCCAGATAACAGATTAGCAAAGATTTGATGAAGACACGGACCTTTTATTGGAAACAACAGCCAAAAGTGATGTGGAAAGGAGACTGCAAACTATGATGACCATGATCATAACTGTGACAGCAGAAAGATTTGGAACTGAGGCAAAGAACCTAGCCAAGCAGGTAAGGAAAAACAGTTGACCAAAACTGATAACATAGAGAAGGAGCTCAAGGCCCTCAAGAAACAACATAAGCTGGCAAACCACAATGAAAGAGCACCATTGGAACAACTGCATTCAACACTGAGGAAAAGGCTCATAACCTTGAGGAGAGCAGAGCAACATCAGAGGGACGGTAGAGAAAGATCACAGAATAGAGCAGCATTCATCAGAGACCCTTTTCAATTACAAAACAGCTACCGGATCAGAAGAGGAATGGGAAGCTGTCCTGCACCAAGGAGCAGATGAGCCACTATCTTGACCCAGACGTAGAATCTGAACTGGGAGACTGTGATGCCTTCATTTCTCCCACAGATCCACTGGAGGCTTTTGATCTTGAGGAGCCACTTTTCAAGGAGGTACAGCAAGCAGTAAAGAAAGCCAAAGGGTTTTGGTCTCAGCAGTACTACTTATAACATCTATAAATGCTGCCCATGGTTTCTCTGGTGGTTGTGGAGAAATCTCAAGGCCATCTGGAAGAGAGTCAAAGTGTCCAAGCAATAGCACTACCCAAACAGAATGTTGATTCCAAAAGAAGAAAATATCAACCAGTTTCGGATAATATCCTTACTGAGCACTGAAAGGAAGATCCTCTTTGGTGTTGTAGCAAAGCGCCTAAAAGACTTCTCCCTGAGGAGCAAGTACATCGACACCTCTGTCCAAAAGAGTGGCATTACGAGTGTTCCAGGTTGCTTGGAGCACACAGTAGTCATCACTTTTCCTGGGAAAGGCCAGAGAAAGCATGGGTGACCTCATGGTTCTGTGGTTGGATCTAGTTAACACCTATTCCCCCACAAAGTGGTTGAGAACACTCTGAAGAGGCATTACATCCCAGAAGGCATTTGAGGACTTCTCATTACTTCTTACTGGATTGTTACAATGGATGTACACCTGAGAGTCTCAACAGGCCCAGTAATATCAGACTGGTGCAGACTGGATATTGTTATCATCAAAGACTGCACCATCTCTGTCATCCTTTTTGCCCTGACACAAACATGCTGGTGGAATTTTCATAGCCAAAGTGTCGAGGTCCCAAATTAAGAAATGGGCTCAGGCAACCACCAATTTAGGCATTCATGGACAGCCTGACCATCAGTACCGAGTCAGTGCCTGGTGCTAGGTGGATTCTGAGGAGGCTTGAAGGGTTGATCAAGTGGGCCAGGATGTCCTTCAAGCCTGCAAAATCAAGATATGTTGTGGTGAAGAAAGGGAGCATGCTGGAGAAGTTTGATTTCTCAATCGAAGGCATGCCAATTTTGACCATCACAGAAACCCAGACATTCAGAGACAAGGCTGCAATAAACAACACATATGCGAAAATTGAACAATGGCTGCAAGATGCTGATGAAACTGGCCTTCCAGGGCAGTTCAAGGCATGGATGTACCAGCATGGTATACTGCCAAGAATCCTCTGGCCACTGCTTCTGTACAAGTTTTTCATCTCCACTGTTGCTGAACTAGAGAGAGTGGTGAGCCAGTACTTGCATGGATGGCTGGGTCTTCCAAGAATGATCATCAACACTGCACTGCACAGGAAAGGCTGCAAAATTAGGCTCCCCCTGAATTCAATGAGGAGGAGCTCATGGTGGTGCAAATTAGGGAGGTGCTGAAGTACTGGGAATTGTCAGACCCGAAGGTTGCTGGAGCGCATTTTGAAGTGAGAACTGGGAGAAACTGAAGAGCAGAAGCGGCAGTGGAGAAGCTGAGGAATGATTATGCCACAAGGTGCTTGTGGGAACTTTTGCAAAGGGAAGAGTTAGTCTTGGAAGTCTCAAAGCCCCCCAGGCTCACAAATCAAAAGGCAGAAAGGGCCAGGAAGTAATCGAGGGGGCAATCAGGGCAGCTGTTGAAGAAGAAAGGACCAGCAGAGCAGTGGCAATGAAATACCAAGGCACATGGACCAAATGGGAGCAGGTGATGGAGCAGTAGATCACGAAGAATGACCAGAATAACTTCTGGAAGGCAGACAATCACTGTATGAATTTCCTCATCAAGGCCATGAATGACATCCTCCCTAGTCCATCCAACCTGCACTGCTGTGGTCTTGCAGATCACCCCGCTTGCCCTCACTGTGGAGGCATGATCAGGTACTCCAAACACATACTGGGATCCTACACAGCATCCTCTACATGTGCGGCAAGACAGCACAAAGAAATAACATCATCCACTTTGTCAAGCGGAGAGAACTACCGTCAACAGAACACCAGAACGCAACTGGTTTGCTCTCTACTGCACAAGACTGGAAGATGGAAAATGGACCTGGGAAAGCAACTAGTTTCCATCTCATGTCACATCAAAGCATGTTCTCATGCTGGAGCTCAGCATGCCATTGGAGGAGTGTATGGAGGAGGCCTGTAAATGGAAAAGAGCCAAGTATGAAGAACTGAAGACAAACTGCCAAAGGAAAGCCTGGAGAGCCAATTGTTGGCCTGTGGAGGTCAAGTGTAGGGGCTTTGCAGGCCAATTGCTTTGTAAGGTCTATGCAGCACTCTGTATCACAGGAAAGAGACAATGGAAAGAGCCATTTTTCACCACCACAGACGCAGCAGAAAAGTGTCCAGATGGCTCTGGCTGAAGACGGCAGATGTATGGATTGCTGCTAGGGCACAGGCCAGGATCTGATCAACCCTGGTCAGATCGCCTAGGCGAGGGAGTATGATATTCTAAAGACCCAAGATACCTGATGACCCCAGGTAACATCAATGAGGATGTGCCCTAGCAAAAGCATCAGAAAGACGTTTCTGTCGGAACATTTGTAAAAATTTTTTGGTTGATCACCGTTGCAGTAGTCCGGCTTGGAGCAGCTTTATAGCTAATATTATATGCTTAGAAAAAAGTTATGATCGTTGTGGTAGGACTCCACATTATCAATCACAACTTTAGTGCAGTGGTTCCAAAACATTTAAACTAAGATAACACTTATGTGGTTGTATGGAAAATCAAAACTCTTATGTTTTTCATATTTCATGTAAACCAAATGGAATACAGTTGCTTCAGCTTCAAAGGTTCTTCTATTTCTTGTCACAGCTGACCAGACCCTGTTACTGAAGTTAATTTAACACCCGAACCACTGCTGCTGCAATTCAGTGTTTTTTCACAAACATGTTTTAGTACCGACTAACACAACAGTGTCCAAATTGAGACAAGCCTTTTAAATTCATTTCAACTCATATTTTCATGACTTTAAGGACCTGAAAAGGAAAGACACATTAGTTTTTACCACTGTTTATTAACATTTCGTATTGCTTAGTGAAAGCTTATGATTGGGAAAAAAAGACCAGATAAAGGGTTGTTAAGGTTATTTTCTTGTGAGTGTAATGTTGAAGAGATATAACTTTACAATAATATAGACAAATTTAAAAATATATTGATATATTTGTATATTTGGCAGTGGAAATTGGGGATAGTTATATATAAACGTATTTTTTTAGATTTGCTGTTAATTGGAATTAATTGTGAGTTCCCTGGTAACAATAAGAGTAACTATCAAGTTTCATAGTAAAATGCTTTACTTTACTTCAGAGGAAACAATATAGCTAAGTAATAGTAATTCAATGATCATAAAATTAGAGATTACTTAGTAATTAATCAGTATGATGTTCCCTTTTTTTCATGTTGCTGTACTAAATAATAACAAATGATTAAGTAATCATCAATGAACAAGTTGTTGATAGTTTGTGCCACTCAATGGTTGATTTACAAATAATCAACAACAACTCATGAAGAAAGTATTCAGTGTGTTGAATAACATATAAATTAAGATAATCTAATGATAAATTATTAGTACCTCCCATTCTGTTTTCTAGTAAATCATCATTATAGATGATATAATAGAAAGATAGATAGAATGATGGAAAGATAGATATATATAACCAGATAGACAGACAGACAGACAGACAGATAGACAGACAGATAGCTAGACAGATAGATAGATCAATAGACAGATAGATAGATAGATAGATAGATAGATAGATAGATAGATAGATAGATAGATAGATAGATAGATAGATAGAAAGATAAACTAAAATCATATAGTTTGTCTCTCTCCAAATATTTCAAATTTCACACAGTCATATCTGATGATTAAATGTTTGTCTTGGGGACCTGTGCTGCCTAAAAATATACATCTCAGAAGTCTTTTGGAAAAATGGTAGTTTGCTTTAGTGACATATATACTTTGCTATATACTGTATGAATACACAGGTACCTCTTTTAAAGTTTCAAGATTAAATTTGATTATCATCATACAAGTTTGTATGAAAAAATTAGAGATGTATTCCCTCTGTGGTGCTCAAAAAATATATCAAAAAAGATACCAATAGAGACTGCTTATGATTTCATACATTTCCTGTAAATGAGAGGGTGAATCTGCATCAGCAACATAATTGTTGATTTTGCCAATGCTAATCTTAATTTTCCCAACTGAATTGGAAAATACATTACTTAAGCAGGAATTATTTAAAGGCAGTAAGGTAAACAATTAAGACTTTGATGTAATGTGCAAATGAATTTTTTTCCAAAGCCTTCCATAATCTAATAACATTTTATGTACATGTGTTCATAATTTGATGTTGGTCCTCCTGTAGAGCTCAAAAATCCCAATTGTGCCACAACTAAGTGCATTGAGGCCAAAATGAGCAATGAATAAAAGAGACATCATCTGTCAGCCTTTAACTCTGTGGTCCAGCTGTTAATGTCAATAAGAATTCAGAGTAACAACTACTACAATGGTACAGATTCTAGAACATCATCCAAGTAATCTACCACTAAAGGTAAAAAGTCAGATCAAATGCAAAAATTCTACAGATAATAAACAAATCCACACAACTTTGCAGTTACCAGCAGCTCTAGCTCTACAGCTGCACCAGTTGTTTCTATGACCAACAGCTCCCAAGTGTTTGGCTGCAGTCATGCTCACCTCCAGCTGTCGCACCTCCAAGCCCAGCCGAGTTGTCTCTTGGGGGAGTGACGGAGCGGAGGGGGGCTATAAAATCCCAACCTGGGACAATACATCTGAGTGGAGGCAGTGGTGGAAGGTCTAACCAAATTGCATCCAAAGAGACACTATCAGTGCTTCTGCACTAGTTTTAACATCACTACGAACTCCAAGCTTCTGCCATTTCTCACATTTGAAAGAAAATAATTCCTTTTCCGAATGCTCAATTTACTGAAACATTAACTGGCCTCTTTAAAATGAATCTCCTAATCCATCCCTCCACCACATTGTGCAGCTAACATTCCAAAGTTCCCTCTATTCAGGTCATATCCTACTCTCAATGTGTGACTGAAGGCTGAAATTAAAATCTTGTTGTGGCTGATGCACATGATGCATTCATACCACCTGTTCATGTGTGCATCATTCTTTCTCTCATGGCTATTATCTGTCTGTCTCGCTCTTTTAATACATCTATTAAATATACACAGAAATTGTTAAAGGTAGAGGCAGAAACTTCGGTCCATTCGAGTGTAAGTCCATGTGTGTAACACTTAACCTCTTCCAAAGCCCTTAACTCTTACACTACAATACAATATTATGTTCAGACAACTTGGCCATTAAACCCCTTTGTTGCCAAAACAACTTTGTCTACTTCCGGTACACCAGATTGCTGGACTCAGATTTGATGAACAAGATGCCAGAATAAGCTCAAGTATGCAGGCCCCACTGCAGGAGCCAAAGTTGGCCAAAGTTGGCCCCTGCGGTGCCCCAACTGGAGCTGACTGACAGGAGCCCAAATTGGCCCAAGTCCACAACACAAAAACATAGCCAGATTTTGCCTGGCAGTCAAATATGGGCTAAATGCGAGTCATATTAAGATTCACAATTTGGCTCCCAACCAACGCAGAGTCAGTTTGATGCCGCCAGCTTCTTGGGTTAGAAATTAAAGAATAAAGTCATGAGCAATGATCACTTAGCTCATCAAAGTCATTCAAGGTAGGTCTTGGGATGTTTGTTGTAATCACTGAGGTGGATGACATATAAAATTTCTCCATAGAACAGAAAATTCATTGAAAATCACAGAAAAACATTGAACAAAGACACATAATGTTTTTATCCTTCAGACACTGAAGTTGCAGTGATAAAACTGCAATCATTTTATTAATATTTCAATATCGACAATAGATTAATTGACTGCATAATGTGAAAGGGACCCCTCATATTGATGAACCCACAGAGAATTATAACCCTACTCTACAGTTCTGCATCTCTTAGCTCATTGTTTTGGTTTAAGGGCCACAACCTTATTATTTCGGCTCACTCGAAACACTTACACCTTGTTACAGGACATTGCAGACGGCTGTTTCCAACCACAGTTAATAGCTATGACGTACATTGCCTGTCCAGCACCAAAAGGCTGACAATCAAAAATTAGCAACTAGGTGGTGAACAATATCAATCAGGTGAACAGAGACATGAGCCCCCCCCCAGCCCAGAGGGGGCTAAAAGATGAACAAACTTTATGGAAGTTTTTTAATGGTCCACCGACCTACCGATAATGTGCTGATCTACTGGGGTTGTGCGGATGTGCCTGATGGCCAGCTATGAAGGGTTTTGTTGTAACTGGGTGGTGTGCACATAGTCTGCCAGTGGTTGGACTGAATATCAAAAGATAACAAAAATCTACCCCAAAATATTAGCTAGTTCAGCCTTCCCTTTCTTCACTTCTCTTTCTTTTTCTCTTGTCTCTGTCTGTCTCTCGTCTCAATTAGGTGTTGTTGCACATTTCTTTTTATGTATCTGTTGTTTGAAATTAAAAGCCCTTTGCAGAGTCATGTAATTGCAACTTCATGACATTGCAACAACGGCAATAATAAATGGATGTAAGAGAAAATGCATTACAAATATGCTGCTATCATTTTTCTTTTAAATTAATGGAGTATTCCATTATATTGTATTATGGGGTATATATATATTGTGCATACACTGTACATTATATACAATATTATATACTTTATCATATTATGTATTTTGTAAGTATTATTTACATATTATGATACCTATGCCTATCATATCTATAACTATATATTTATTCCTTATAATTTGATACTGTATATATATACAACTCACAAAACATGGCTGCCACAGTTTCTTTTTGCACAAATATTTGCCCAATCTGCTTAAATAGTCTAAAGTATTTTAATGTATACATTGTATATGGCTTTTCTCGTGTCGCTTGCCTAATTTCTTTAATCCTATATATTATTGTTTATCTGTTTCATTTGATTAGTTCTTTATCTGTCTTTCTTACCTCTTTGGCTGTCTTTTGTGCTGCTGTAACATGAATTTACCCCTTGGGACCAGTAAAGTCTGCTCTTATCTTATCTTATACGTAAATTTTATTTCAAATCATTATTGTACTTTGTCAGTGTTGGGGGACTTGTGAGAGACAGATTAAAAGAAGAATGGTGAAATGTTTAGATATCCTGTCTTTTAATCCATAGCATGCAGCAAACACTGAATCCTGCTTTCAACTAAATAGTAAAAACCTGTTTTTTTCAAACTCCATGCACCCAGTTTGCAGTGCAGGGGTGCCATTATAATTTGTTGTCTTAAAGCACAAGTTGAGACACTGGGTGATTTAAACTAGGTCAAATTTCTCCAGCTTGTCAAACTTCCTGCAGAAGACAATATATATTACAACTGTTTCTACAAAATCAGTAGTACTCATCTTTACTAGTAAATTGATTATGACAGGCTAGCAATTTTTCTGCAAGGCCTTTAATGACTTTTTAGTGTTTTATCAATAGGTGTATGTGCAAATAAAAATAACACTGAAACAAAAGACATACGTTTTTCACATGACCCTGGAGGAGAAATTGGAATCTTTGAACAACAATAATTAACATTTCATCCAATGTGTCAGGCTGAACATTGTTCGCATACCATTTTTAACACTGCTATAGAAATGACAAACTTTTCCTCAGCTACAAAGTTGACAAGTGTTCACACATCAGCACCTCGCTCACTTAGCTCTGCAGGAAACAAATGGACTTCACAGGGTGAACACACTTTTACTGCCTTATGTGCTACATTGCAGACATTTTATTTGCTTAGACTATGAATAGTACAATTAAATGCTGATTGGGAGAATATTCATGATGATGTACATAATTACTGGGAAAACTGAATATTCTCCCATTCTCTTTGTTGTTGCAGGAATCAGGCTCCACTTGGGGAATAATTTGGAGGAGAGGACTAGATATTGAATTTTTAATTTGCAGTACTCCAAGAGCAGAATGACCTGCTATGCATTGGAGTTATTGGGAGTAATTGAAGTCCCATTAAGAATTCTCCTGGCATGTTGATGGAGGTTGATGAAGTGACCAGGAATCCATAGTCATTTAAGAGAAGGGGGGCAAAAAAGTGAATGTAAAAAAAAGATATCCACTAAGTTTCTCCACTTAGCCTTTGTTATTGACAGAATAAATGTGTGATAATAGTGAGCAGGTTTGAAATCAGAAATACTCCAAAATGAACTTAATAAATGCTCTGTCTATTTCCATAAGTGCACGGAAATTTAGAGTGAAAGGAGCCTCAAAGCTTCTGCTCTGTTTAGTAGTCTGCAGGTACCAAGCATACAAATTATTGCACCAGACTTCTTTTCTCCAGTGTTGTCTCACTCCCAGTGCAACTAAAACAGCTCAGGAAGTTTTATGTTTATCTCAGCTGTTCATCTTGATATGTGTCTCCAGGAGCTTTGAAGTGGGTACTTACCTCCTGAAAGCTGGAGCCCATTCTCATCTTAATGAACAAATCACCTTGTAAAATATGTGAGGCACCCTATTGATGAAATGGAAATGGGTATGCTGACCCAGCAGCATCGTTCAAACACTGACATAAATTACCAATTCAAGCCCTGTGTCTTTCTTATCAGTACAGTCACAGTGATAACTCAGTAGACTAATTAAATTTTGTTTAGCACGTTTTAATTTTTTTTGTTGAAATATCCCTGACATTAATGTATTTCATTTTGCTTTTTAAGGCAGTGTATTTTTGGGGATATGCTCTAAAGGAAGCATTAATCGGTGAAAAAGTGTATTTTTTAATTGTCCGAGAGAAAACTGAAATTACAAATAATGTAACATCACGAATTTGTGTAATAGAATAATATTTTCATAATAACAATGTGTCAAATGGCTATGAGACAATGTGAAAGGCATCTCTTGTGGGGATAAAGAGAATGATCACTTCACTCCTAAGTTCTCCTCAGCTTGTCAGAGCTTTATGGATAGTTTCAGTTAACTGTCATTGTCATTATCGGCCTGGCCCACAACTTTATTGCTTTGGTTCACTCTCACTGCTCTCTTACCATCATTTTGAGGCCCAGCAGGCAGCCGTTTACAGAGCAAATCAACATAGCTTGGCTATTTCCATTTATGGTAAGGCGGCAGGCTGCTTCCTATGTAGGCCCCCCCGAACTCATATAACATCTGTCTAAGACCCCTTAGAGAGACTCAAAACTTCAGTAGGAGCATCATCAAGAGTGAGTAAATGATTAACCGAGTTTTCTTTCACTAAACTTACTCTCTACTACCTTCTCAGCAGCAAACAGCAGACAGACACAGTTTGAGACCAGCTGGTGAACTCACTGGAACTTTTAGCAGCTAAAGACCCAGATATTTCCCTCAGGAGATGGTAGAGACCAAAAACAGAGCTCAAACAACTGACTTTTGGACTTAAGTTCATCAGGTGGACACAAACACACCTTTAGTGGAGTGATATTATTGCTCAATAACTGATAGATGTGTAAATAAGCAACTGTCTTCAAACAGGTTCACCTGATAATGATGTGTCAGTGCTGTATTCACAGGTTGTTTCTGCTGCCCTCAAGTGGCCAAAAAAGTCACTGCAGGTTCAACTCTTTAGGATTATGTCACTGATGGCAGGAGGTTTGAGTACATACACTGAGTGTGTTTACCGTTCAAGCTACAAGAGTGCTGGGCACACTATGGTATCACGTAGATGTAAAGCAATATGCTTCATTATCCACACGTTAAACTGCAAATTAACAAAAATACGCCAACACGTTTGTTTTATCCTGACAATAAAAGCGTTTGAATAGATATGCAAAACCATTCGTTTGATAACATATAGAAGCACGGAAAATTTCATATGACAGCTTTTGTCATGTCAGACTTTAGATTGCAAGCATATGGCTCTTTCCTGGAGGCAGTATATACCAGAGCAGACCATGGAGACCCAGTATATAATGAACTTGCAAAAATATCATTAGGAAAGAATTCCTACTAAAGTCTTTCTTACTGATAATTTCCATTCATCTTTGGCCAGCACTAAACATAATATCTTTTTTCAGTAAACACTGATTCCATTATACCAGCGTAATAATTACAGAGAAACAATTTGCAGCAATCACAGGTAATTTTAGTGGTTGAATAAAAGACAGTAGCTCCCCCCACGGGCATTAGCTCTCACACTGAGTACAGGGCAAATGGAGGAACAGTGAAACTTACAGTATCTCTGCTAATGGTTAGGTGAATACTCAATCAGGGGACAAAATGGCTGAATAATGTAATTCTGTAACTTATTACTTATTACTAAATGTATCATCACTTACCAGGAAAAATGCCAAAAACTGAACACAAGGCTTGTATTCATATTATACAGAAAATCAGGCTGCAATACTGTAAGTTTCATCTGGTTGTTTAAAGGTTATGATGTTATGTATGACACCAAGAATCTAAAGCAGATGTGCATGTACAACAGCTTCCAGTAAAGCTTCATATCGGGGCTAGTATCGTGTTCCAGAGAATCAGGTGTTTGATGACAAACAATGCGTCTGTGTGTTAAAGTACATGGAAATAGAAAAGCACATGGCAGGTTCAAAGTGAGGAGGGTTGAATCTTTGAGGAGCGAGGAATGGTAAATTTTATAGCGATCTGCCTTTTTATAATCATATATATCATGAGTACGAGTGGAAAATTTTGGGTTAAAGGTAGTGCAAGAGAAAAGTCAGAATGATCACTCAGGGACCATGATTATCCACATCCAATTTCATAGGACCTTTACTTTTTGTAAGATTTCTTTCTTGTTGTAGATAAATGGATGGTGATGGGGGTGTTCAGCGGAGTTTTATTGGCTGATTTTGGCCAATCCATTCAAGCAGCACTTTCATCTGAGGAGCAGTTTCATCTGCGAGACCTTTTGGTAATTAATTCAACTTCCTACTAAGCTCCGATGAGACACGTTTTGTTCTGAGTCAGATTGAAAATCAAGCTTAATTGACCTTTTAACTGATATTTAATCTTTGCCAGATTGCAGCATAGGCATTTGAGGAACCCTTACCCTGTTGCTTGCTTTCAGTTTGAGTCTCCATAAATAACGAAAAAGACTATAACAAATCTAATTGCAAGTGTATTTCAAATTACACAAAAGATGCAAATTAAAGTTTCTGTTAACACTGAAGCATCTTGGTCTAGTCTGATGTTGCCTGATGAGTTTACTGTACTGTACTTGAAGTCATCAAGTACTTCAAGCGTTTATAGGTAAACTATGAAATACAGCTCAAAAAAAGAAAAGAAAACAATCTTCCCATTTGGCAGCCATATCACAGCATCCATCCCTTCAGTGAGGCATCATGCATCAAGGACAAGCACCAATTTCCCAGGGAGTGAAGGAATACACCAGGTTGCCTTTTTATATGCAATTCCAGATGCCTCATTAGGGCTTGATGTCTTTCATCATTATTCTTTCATGTAATTCTGTAGCACACAGCATCTGCACTCTTCTCAGTGTTTGTTATTTATGTAAATCATTTTCATCAAAAAGCAAATAAACATCCTCTGAAAAAAAAAAAGCTGAAATTGAAAATCACAAGGTGAATAGCCAACATTGGCTCAGGCCTAAAGAGTCTATAACTTACACAATTAAGAAATGGAAACACCAGCTGTCTTTTTCCATTTACTGATTCAAGCAGGTGTTTGCCACACATTTCCAAGATATCACATTTGCAGGCTCCTGTAAGAACATTTATTTTGTTTCATTCCTTTTGTCAGTTATCCGTCAAACCTATATCAAAAAAGAGGTTCAATTTGATTCAAACTGCCCATACTGATGTACAGTATAAGAAATCCCACATGATTCTTAAAGTCTCAGTTGGGAATGTAAAAAAGTGACAAACTTTTAAGTTCTCAACAAGCCTGAACTGACATTAGAATAAAACTATCTGACCATATCAGAGTAAACATTTGACAGTGACATTGACCCACATGATCATGATTCTACAGGGAAGATGTTTTTAAGATTTTCCTACCTCTGCTTTCCTGATGATTAGAGCCTTGGAACATGTCTGATTTTAAATTTTTATGTGAAAATTCAAAAAATCTGTTCTGTTTAATTTCTTGATGGAACACTCTACACAAAATCCAAGGGAAAAAAAATGCAATTCTTGATGTTCTTCTTAGTTTTCTTTCTAGTAAGCACACTCCACACTTCAGCACCATGAAAAAAATTTATACTTTGCATGCTACAGATAAAGGGCAATTTTTGCCTATGTGTAGAACCTACGACTTAGCTGTACTGTACCCACGCTGTAGTCTACACCATAGCCAACGTCATATGTCTGACTCATACCTTCCAAAAAATATAACTACGCATCACGGTGATGCCAGACCACAAGAGCTGTGGCCCTTTTCACATTCCACATAGTGATTTGATTCATTTTTACTGAAAATACATTGATAATTGCAGCCTTAAGATAACAGTAAATTCCATCCTCTGATGAAGACCATGTGATATGGTCAAATGCTGTAGCTCTTTTGAAAACTGAGTAGAATTTTGCAACTGCTTTTTTCAAGGTTACAAATAAATGTTGATGCTCAAAAAAATCTGACAGATCTGAAACACCACAACCATGAAAGTATTATTTTTTTTTTTTTAACTTGGATCTATTGCAACTTCTTTCTTCTTTTAACTCTGGCATTTTGTTCTTGGTTTTGATCTTGGTTTCGATAACAATGGAATCACTAAAATACTAGATGAAATCTTGGAATACCAGGGCATTGTAAAAATAGGTGTAATGGAACAAACATAAGCAGTAAAACAGATTCTAGGCAAGCTCAGAGATTGGTCAAATTTATTTGGAAGAGAATGGGAGAGGAGAGATTGAATGGTAATATTAATACCTAAATGGTCCTTGGTAAACTTTTTTTCACAGTTAACAGAATAACTTTTTGGTTTAAACTTACAGATGAAATTTCACGCAGTTAAGAAATATTGCATAGAAAAACCAAAAATGATGTTAAACTGTTTTTGAAAAACATTATTGATCATCATTGAATGAGGTATCTCTCATGTAATGGTATGCAGAGTATACATGGCGTGTTGTAACCTTATTTCAAGGTTTTTCACTCTGCAGAGATGTACACTCCAAAAGAGTCTAGACTCAACTTTTACTTGATTGTTGCTCCCCCTAATCTCAAAATTTATGGGAGAATAAATAAACCGCAATTCAGATCCGGCTGCCCCCCCCCCGAATGGGATTACAGTGTATTTTGCATGATATTTCCACCCTTGCTGCACTGTCTCCAGTTTGTCAGCAGCACAAAATAAAGCTTCAGCCAATCTTTTAATCATTATGGTAAAAGAAAGGATTCAAAATGAATTATTAATGCATCTTCATCCAAGCAACAAGGTGTAAGGATGAAATCCAAGGAGCAGTGTAAAGAGTTGAAAGATCTGCATTCAAAGTGACACAATAGCTTCAGACAGTCTCCATATGGGGCTTTGGAGCCGGTAAAATTGAAAATGAAAGCACAGATGCTGTCGCAATACATCTGGGGATCATAATTCAACAAAGAGTCTTAGAACTGCCAGGATGTGGCAACAGGACTCTGACTACTGTTACAGAGGAGACGCACTTTCTGACAGCTTCACTTAGTGCATCATCCCTGTTTTTATTGGAGCCAAATTATCATATTTCATATGTCATTCAAATATGAAAAGATGGCTGTTATATACTGGCTAAAGCATCAGTGTGAAGTGTTTTTCACTTTCAGATGGATAATCTGTCTTATGAAGTACTTTTTGATTAAATACTTTAATAAGTTTCAATCCATTTAGCCCTCTTAAAAGTAATCAAACTTAGCAAATGCCTCAATATCCCATATACTTATCTTTTAATGGGTTATTTTAAAGGGTATGGCTAATCCAAATATCTAAATTATTATCAAACTACAGCAATCATATTGATGTTAGACACCATGCATCTGATATAGCTGCCTCATCTATCTCTGCAGCCATGCTGAACCCTGTAATTGACCTCCGTGACCTTCTACTCACAACAAAGAATCATGCTCTGAGGCTCTGCCAGTCAGATGAAACTAATTAATTCAGACATGTTGTTTTCTGACAGTTTAAGCTGACTGGTTTTTACTACCGTGTACCTGCTATATTGTAAGCTTGGTCTCATACTTATGCAATTACTGCAAAGCTGATAAGTATCAACTGTGAAGCTTCTTCACTGCACTGGTTCTATGTGTGGAATATCAAATCTAACAGGCCATCAGCTCATGGGATTCATCAGTAAGAGTGACTGTCCCTACTTGAGACAAGGACTCAGAATTATAGTTGTTGGACTGAGTAAATTTCTGATTTGGGTGTTACCACTTACTGGGCCAAATTAGATCTGTTATAACCACTGGGTCAGTTGTTGTTGACATCCCGGAAGAGAAACAGAGATACACCATGATAGCAATGGAATGTACACAACATCAGACATATTACCTTGCCAACTTGGTATAAAAATATGTTGCTTGCATTGGCAGACCTCAAATCATTTCCCTTGGAATTACACAACTTTGCCTGTGTGACATTACTCATCCTGCCTATTGGCTCTTGTGTGGAATTACACCATAGTAAGAAGAAAATCCAAATACCATTGAATATGGAACCCTCTCATGTCATTTTTTTCCTTGTTCTTTTAGAATTCATAATAACAACCTGGGTCCATGATCACTGAATGTAGAATATAAGCTATAGTTACCTTTAAAGTTACAAGCAATAAGATATCTTGGTTTATATCATTGACAATAATGTTAACTCGGGCACCAGGCACTCTGGATTCCACCTTTTCTCTTTTGGTCAGCTAGCCCTGTTATTTATGTGTTTTTTTGGCAATGCACAAGTTTCTGAAGAAGCACTGAAGGATCATTCTCCAGAATCATCTACTCCTCCTTTAAAGCTTCAACAATCATTATTTTTGTTTTAATATTTATAAAATGTCTGTGTATGATCTTTTAAGAATTGGATAACTAATGCTGCCTCTGCACTCCCCACTTAACCTAATTTCAAGCCAAATCTAAAAAAAACAAAATGAGGGACATATTGCATACTACCTGCTCAACGCCAAACAGCAGATGGACTAAGTTAGCATCTAGCTGGTAAACATGTTTTTTTTTTCCTCAGGTGACAAGAAACTGGAACTGAAGACTCCAAATGACTGCCAATATTGCCCTGTGTCTGCTGGATGTGTAAATAGTAAGGGTTTGCTAACATGTTCACTACAAACAGCTTGTTCTACAGCCCAAAAATCAATTAGTGAGCTGTGACCATGTTTTATTTTTACTCTGGAATCTTAACCATCAACATCATGTGAATGACCAAAAAAATAGCAAGAATGGTGAGCAAAATAGTGCACTGCGTCATGCAAGAGTATTACTTGAGTATTACAAGAGTATTACCATGCAGCTCTAGTATTACTAGAGCTGCATGGCAACAGCTTAGATGAAATTTAACTCAGTCTTATGAAATTCAGGGACCTCCAGCTCTCTGCAGAGTTCCTCCAAATTTTGTCTTTTTCCTCAATTTCTTTGGCACTGAATGGTTGAGTTCTTCTGTTTTGAAACATAGTGAGACAGTTCTAACACCGTCCTCTGTGACCCCATCCACCAGCTCCAGCCAACCAAATTCAATTCCTCCACCTCAGCAGCAGCCAGGTATTTCCAAAACTGCCAACCTCAGAGGCCCCCCTCCCACCATACAACAGTGACTCTCTGCATCTTGGAGATGGACATTTCAAGAGGCAGAACCACCACAAAGAAGCTGGACCTCACTACCGCTTCATCCAGGATGAAGAGCCAAGATACTGTCAGTGGACTTCAGCTCTGACTTCAACACCTTTATCCAAGTTCTGCTGCAGGACAATCTCTCCCAGCTAAGTGTGTCTGATGCCATTAGCAGGTTGATCTGACATCCTGTCTGACAGGTGCAGCATGTGAAGCTTAGGGAAACACACCTCTGATTCCCATCAGCACCAGATTCCTCCCAAAGCTGCATCCTTTCTCTTCTGCTCTCCTCCCTGTAATCCAACAGCTGCTGCTCCAGTCATCAGCCCACCCTCATTGGACTCATCTCTGGTGTGAAAGAGTCGACCTACAGGTGAGAGGCTAACCATCTAGTGACCTGGTGCAGAGAGAGCAACTTAGAGCTCAATGCTCTAAAGACAGTCCCACTCACCCTCATCATCCTGTGTAATTAGCCAACACTGTGGAATACTTCTGTCTCCTTAGCACCATCATCACACAGGATCTCAAGTGGCAACATCAGCTCCCTCACAGGAAAGCCCAGAAGAGGATATACTCTCTGTAGCAGCTGAGGAAGTTCAACCTGCCAATCACAGTAATGCGTCACTTCTATACAACCATATTTTAGTCCATCCTCACCTCCTCCATCACAATCTGCTACACTACTGCCTCTGCCAAGGAAAAAGGCAGACTGCAGTGTATAATTTACTCTGCCGTGACGGCGACTGGATGAAATCTGCCATCCCTCCAGGACATGTATGCGTCCAGGATCCAGAGGTGTACAGGAAAGACTGTGGCCAGCCCCTCCCACTCTGTCCTCAAACTTTTTTGAGACACTTCCCTTTGGCAGGAAGCTGTAATACACCAGGACCAAAACCTCATGCCACAAGAACCGGCTTTCCCATTGGCAGCTGGCCTTGTTGTAAATCTGTTATTCAATTAGTGTCAAGGTGTAAAACTTCAGTGGATGTTGGTGGAATTAGTCATGTGTGTGGGCTCTTTTGCCTCAGTCTGTGAGCTGTAAGTTGAGTCTAGTCTTAAGTGAGAATCATAAACATAGGATTTATTTATTTATTTTATTTATTTTGCACAGTTTAGCTCAATATGGAACAATGATAAATATTCTGGCTTTGAATTAATGACAAATAGCCCAGGGCTTGCCGTTCCAACTGATCAAAAATGCTGGCCTCTCTAACAGCTCTGACATGAGGTATGTAATGCATATTTATGAATTCCATCTGCGAGTATGGAATCATAAATAAATCAAATATGTTTTTTCAAAGAGTGGGTTTATTTATACATGGTTCATGGAGATCTTCACAGTTTTGTGGGATACAGAGATCATTCCTAGTGCTTATTGCCTTTGTCCAAGTGTCGTGAAAAGTGATTGCTTAATGGCATGAATAAACAAGAGTGAGTTGTAATTTGTTGGGTGAGGGATCATTGCTCATATGTTATTCAGATGGTAACCCATGCAGAGGGACATAAAGTTTCCGATCTGTGAAGTCAAGCTTTGTTAATTGGTTATGAAGCCTGTTTTGTGACAGCATTACAAAGGTCATTGTCCCTGCAGTTTCGAGTGAATGGAACTTCTGAACAAGCAAAGAGCTTTTGATCTCACTTAGTGCCTCTGTTTATGTAATGCACTCTACTCTCCAAATGCAATTTGGTGGTAGATTTAATAAATTGATTATTATTATTACAGAGGTTCAATATGCATGAACCCTGCCTAATGGCTTGTGCCCTCGATCCAATCCTGGACTAGAAAACAACACAGATAAGCTCCCCTCTACCTTTGGTTAGAAAATACTAATAATCTCAAAGTCACTGTTGTGTGTGTTGTGTTATAGCTATTTTGTAATTTTTTTTTTCTGCCAGCCTGTAGAGATGCATTCCTCTAAATAATAAGCTCCAGGAGACCAGGTAGCTGAGTCTAACCAACAGTTTAAAGTGACACAGATTGAGTTGCTGTAGTCATCTACATCTTTAATAACTCCCACATTACCATAAAGCATTGTGGTTGTGGTTCAAAGTCAGTGAATGATTTCATGGCCTGCAGCTCTGAGAGATGGTTAAACAGGCACACCCATTAACGTGAAATTATTTGTTATTGTTATAACAACTTTACTTACTCTGTAATAAAAAAGAGGAAAATGTTACAGCAAAAGCTATTCCAGTCATCTAGGTTCTGTAGGGGAAACATGGAAAAGTGACCGCCAAGAAGCATGGTGGATGACTTTTACTGTGAAGCAGGTACAGGATAACCTCAGTTATTCCTCTATTATTATCATTGGTTTAAAACTTGATGTGATATTTTTGCATCTGTATGTCTAAGGGTGGGACCACAATCTATTTTAGATGTGCTGTTGGGACAAATGGTAAAAATGGTGAAAAGCCTCATAAGAAGAGGTGGTATCTTCCCAGAACAATTGGAAAATAGGCCTAGTTTATGCAGCAACTGGCTTGGTATGAATGGCTAAGAGAAATAAGTAGAAATCTCTTAATAGTCTTCATATTCCTACTTCCACCCTGATCCATGTTTACTGATGAACTACAATGATCACTCTTATGTATTTTCATTGATCAGTGGAATGTGACCTGCCTCCACTGCCTGTTGCTAAATTAAACTCAAACCAATCAAACAATCACCTATGCTCATCTGAAAATATAATTGTATTAATGTTCAAACAAATATTTTTTGCATGATCAGTTCTTCATCTTTATCCACCAAACTTTTAATATTTGCATAACAGTAGGGAATTGAAATCCACATTAATTCAGATCCTCTTTTGCTATTTGCTGGAAATTCAATAAAAAATAGTATGCATGCATCAAGGAAGCCTGATTTGAGTGAGAATGAAGTAAGTTAGAAGGTCGAGGCTCTTTGGATGACAATAAAGGTGAGGATGGGTTGTGTGGGATCCCAGTCAAAAAAGGGGTTGCACTTCCTTTTCATAACATATTGTAATGGATCCACATGTTATCCATGCTGTCTGATAGTATTCAACCCCAGTCCTGTCCTGGTAATCATTATTGTCATTAATTTTTCATATTTGGTAGTATATGTTGACACATTGAGCCACAGACAGGGACATTTTCTAAATGTGAATCTTAAGTCTATCCTGGTCTATTGATTGGCAATAAAAAATTAACGGTGTAAAAATTGAGAGACTGTAGATGGTGGAATCAAAACATTATTTGTTCCGTTCCACACTAGGCCTGCCCTGTTGCTCTGTGTCCCTGTCCTCCACTTGACATATAAGTCTATCAGTAGCCTTCCCCAGGGTTAGGCTATGCGTTCAGGTTTCTAGGATTCCTGCAACACACTGTATTATGCTCCCAAGGTGAAAAGGAGAGAGAGGGTCCTAGGATTAATTCTAGCTACAGTATAATTAGGCTGCTCTCAGACTCCTCTGGTGAATAAAGACAAATGGCTTTTGTTTGTGCCAACTTTTCCATCTTGCATTGATAACTCAATAATTCCATTTCATGTTCAAGTCTCATCTTCCACAGCCAGAGAAAACAGCAAAAAATGAAACTGTAATTGAGGGAGGCTTTTATTAATTGACAGTGTATTTTCATACTCTAGTGGAAGTAACTGCATAGGAGTCGGTAGAAGCAGAAAGAGCAGTGGCTGGTGGATATGAGATTACAATGCTGTCCTCGATCTAGAGAAAGTTATTTGATTGACCACAGCAAATATCTATATATAACTGTTTCAATCACTTTGCACTTGGCTGAATAGACATTTCAATGCAGGATTCTTGTGTAGTGGCCATCAAATTAGAGATATTACTTGACAGTGGCAAGAGACACTAGCATGGATTTGACTTCCTTACAGTGAAGTTTTAACATCTCTGCAGTGATAATCCCAGCCATGATCAATAACTGCTGCGATTGCTACAGTCCTGAGGCAAGTTATATCGTGGTTGAGGCTACATGATACTAAGACTACAGTGTCAGCATGATCATATGAATGCTAAACCAAGCATGTCTACACATCGGGGTAAACTTGGCCCTAACCCTTTCAAGTCCCGCAATTGGTTGACTGCAGCAAGGCATGCAAGTGTAAACTGAAGAACTCAGGATACATTCAAAATTCATCTTTAAAGGTCCTTAAAACCTGCTTTCTTTTCAACATCTTACTGAGAATAATGAGGTTGTACTTGACCATGAAACTTTCTGCCAAACTTTGAACACATTTGTTTATTTATTTATTTTTTATTTTTTGTCATAAATCTGAAATGTATGTAGATGTGCCGTTTTTTCTGTGTTCTTTTCACTGGCTTGAAGTGGGAGGGGCTCTGTAGGGAACCAATCAGGATTTAGCAACATCTGAAACAGAGTTTGATCACACTTGAACTGTGGCAAGTATAAGCAACAATTCTCCTTAAAGCATTTGTTTTCTCATTCACATAAATTTGGTTGGCTTGGTGGTGTCCAACTACTATTGTTTGCTGTTTAATCTAACTTATTTTTTAGCAATACTGCCACATTCCCAGATCTTAGAAAAAACTTGGTAACCATAATGCTACCATTTGTGTTAGGAATGATGATCAAAACTATTCAAATACGACCCACAATGTAAACCAAAATAATCCTTTAGAATGCCTGTAGGACACTGCGCCAAGGGGGGCAAAGATATATTAGCCATAAACCACTTCTTTCAATATCAAGTAACCCTTCTTTGCTTCAACAATACTACATTTGATTAAACCTATTTTATAGGATATGTACACTTTTTGCATCTTGTTACACTTGGTAATAAACTGCTGCAAATACATAACGCAACAAAAGAGGCTAATGTAGGTTATTTATCTTGTGTGGCTACGAAGTTAGCACCAAGGACTAAGAACCTTCGACCTGTGTGAATGCATCACTACACACAAGCCCTTTACTCAGGACTTAACCATTGTCTTTGATAATAGCAAAATAGGAAACACACACACCCACACACACACACACACACTGGCTGGGATCATTCCTGCAATGTTCATTTTTACCATTATTCTGTGTAATTACAGTGACTGGCAAAAATATGAGAGCTGACACAGTGGTACGGTGTTTTGGTTACATGAAATAGTGTATGAGGGCAAGAGGGGCAGCATGACAGGGACAGTTCTCGTAGTTTTCTAACCTCTGCTATACCACGGAATGGTAATGGTACATTCAGTCATCAAGCGAACAGTGTCATTTGCAGTGGGCATCACCTTCTTTGCACCCCTCAGTTCACAGGAATTTCATCACCCAGAGAACAAATGTGTTGATGTACAAAAATACATTTATTTGAAACAATTTCAAAATGACAGTTTCTTTACCGTAGAAATATTGAAATAAAGATGAAAGAGAACATTACTGATGATGCATGCATTGTAGATTTTTGTGCACTGAAGAACATTACAATGCTTTTGCCATCTGAAATATCACAAACGCAAGAATCTCTTTTATTTTTCAAGTATGGGTTCCTCTTGAGATCTGGGTCTTATAGTATATGGTGGCATTTAAGATATCAGATGAGACATCAATAATCAGTGATCAAAGTTGTGACTTAATGAACAATGAGGAAATAAACACCAGGAAATTACCCAAAGCACAAGAGTTTCTTTTACTGGCGACAGTTCCAATATATCTGTGCAGATAGAAAGCACAACATTTTTAGCAGTTATTCCTTTTCTTTCCAAACAGACTTTTAAGGAATGCCAAACTCAGCAACAACTGCTACAAAGCATTATGGCCTGGTTAGGAATCAGTGTACTGCTCAAACATTCTTTAAAATTTCAAAGTCTCCATTAGGAAAATTTGAAAACAAAAATGCAAAAGTATGGAGAGATATGGGCAGCAGAAACTTTTTGATATTTCTTTTTCTGTTCTTCCTAATCCTGTTTAGCTAATTGGAATAAGAACAATGATACCATCAAAGCCCCCATTCAAACAAGCAAACAACTCTTTACTTACAACCTGTTTTGAATAAACCAGAGCTATGAAACAATCTTTGTTCAGTGTGTTTTCTGTCTGCAGTAACAAGGCTTGGCTATATCGTTGCAGAGCAGAACACTCTTTTAGAGGTAATGAATATGTGATGTGACAGCCTATATCTGTGCAGTGTTTCACTGTCCTACTTGCTTCTCCTTCAGCTGCTGTTTACTTGAGCAGAGCATTGTGGGAAAGCACTCATGGGGCATCCTCTGCTCAGCTGTCCAGCTTTCTGCAATTATCATCATGCTGTATAACTGACTCACATCAACTCGAGGCCACCGCCACCTCATAGGATTGGAGGACACTGCACTGGTGCTGCTGGGAGGATACTACTGCCTCATTTTGAACTAATGCAAACTAGTAAGTTGGCTTATAGAAGGAACCTGATGGTGGTAGGAAAATTGGATTAGTGATATAAGCCCAGCTCAGTTGTGCTGTATCTGCTCATTGTGTACATTGAGAATGTTTACAGAAATAGAAACTTTTGCAGTCTTTATATTTGAGAAAAATATTCAGATTTTGTCACATGAATGAAAATGTTTGTAAGACTATCTTATTAGTGTAAAGACTCTGGCAGAGGGAGCAAAGAGGGCAAATAATCATAAAGTCTACGGCACCCCAAAACCCTGAGCAAAGGCCCAAATAACAAACACTGCACTAAAGGGGTTCCTTCCAAAGCATTGTTATATCCATTTATGAACAAAACAACATTCCTGAATTCAATCATGAAGAATTTGTAATATTATAAATTCAATTGAATATAATGCTATGGTTGCTAAATTACCAATGTTCTATAGACCTATTTAGGATTGGATTCAATAGAACGAGGTTTAGTTTTTGTGACTACATTTTTAAACAAGTAAAACCCCAATATTCAACATATGTCTGTTATCACATTTTGTTAGCTAAAAGGACAGAAACACTGCAAACTTTAGAGGAAATCTAACTGAATCTCACAGCCTTTAGGGACCTGAAAATAAGATTCAGTATGCTCAAATGATAACGTTATGATGCTAATTTTAGGCAAGTATAATGATTACCATGCTGTGTACATGTTAGAAACCAATGTGTAGCATTTTTACCAATTAGCATGTTAGCATGCTAATATTTGCTAATCAGCACATAACTGACAATACAGCTGAAGCCAATAGGAAACCAAAGCATTGGAAAAATTTGACCTGATAATGGCATAGGATGAAAAGGCTTGAGTTCACCAAATACATTACAAATCATTCTGAGGGGGTCAAATGTTTGTGTCAAATTTCATGGCCATTCATTCTGTAGTTGTCAAGACAGTAAAAAAGAATAACTTCAACCTCAAAGTGGCTCTGGTGGAAAAGTCAGGGGATCATCAAAAAAATTAGGACTCATCACAATATCCATTGAATAGCTGCTCTATATATTTAGATATAGATATTTCAGGCCAGAAAGTGCTGGACTGACATATGCCAAACAGAAACCAAATCCAAAATGGCAGCATAACCCAATCCTGGGCCTACTATTATTTCAGAGGATGTAAAAATAAAATATAATGTCAATTTTTATTAGATTTTGAAATGTACATCATCATCTTTCTACCAGCATGTGATTACTGTGGATATTTGATAACCAGTACCCTCAAAATAATAACTTCTTCATAGTAATTAATCTTTTGTTCCGATGCCAAATCGGAATTTTCACAGCCACTGACTCAAAGGCAAACTGTAATGTAGTGATGCTGATGGCATTTGATGTTTGGTTCAGATAGTTTAAAGACCAGTAAAGACTCTTTGTAAAAATGTTTTAATATCTTTTTATCTAAAATGGTAATGTTTGTGTGGATCTTTTAAATTTCATTTCCGGAAAATGGAGGGAAGTTAAATCTGTAATATGCCAATTCAGTTCTGCTGCATTAACCTGCATTAACAGATAAACACTTTCTACTAGATACATATCACCCAACAGTAAATAAAGAAAAAGAGAGCAGAACGGAAGTCTAGGCAAAATTGATTGGGCTTTTAGATGAATGATTAGAAAAAAACTATTTACAATACTTGCTTATCTGCAACACAGAAATTGTGTCCTAAGTGAGAACATGCACAAGTCAAGGACCTTAGCAAAACAAAGTTGATGTCTTTAAGTAATGTTTGACTTTTTAACACATTTTCAAAAACAGACCATTGTCAGATCTTCTGTCATTGCCATGGTACTCAGACTACGAGCATGTAGAAAGTAATTATATATACATTTAACAGAACAAATGATAATATTGTACATTTCAATAATATTCCCTGTTTGATTGATGACTCAGACATCCAAGTCTATATATAGGCAGAAATGATTTTCAAAGCAAACTCCTTAGGAAATTTACATAATTCTTCATAGGTTCTGACGAAAGATATTTCACTCTGCAAATGAATGTTTTTATGTAGCTTATACATCCACAAAACTGAATAAGTTTTGCCAGTAATTACAATAATCTCATTGAGTAAATTGACATTTGATGCATGGATGTTGTTGAACGAGACATCCATGCAAGTGTGTATAAATGAGGTCCCTTAGAAAACTATTAACATCAGTTGTGTTCAGAATTACAAAACAGAAAAAGAGAACCCCCAACACTGTAATACTTCGTTCTGTACATAAACCGTTGTGTTCTCTGGTTTTACACGCTAGTACAGTTTGGAATCTCCCTTGTGCTCTCACAGGCGTTTCCAACTCCCCCTGAGCAGAAATAAATGAAACAAAAGAAGAAAAACAAGCCAAGAACAAAGATGGTTAGTTCAGCATTTTCACTTAAATGCCTGTAAAACAAATAACTTCTTTGATATTGACACCTCATGTTAATTACTGAATTTCCAATGTGCTTTTTAATCAAAGGCTCTGAAGCTGTTTAATAGCATGGGAATTAGAAAGTGACCCATTGTAAAAATTTGTCTTTTTCTATCATGATACCTTTTTAATTTAATGAATGGGCACATACAGAATATAATTTTAACACTAATTTTCAGTTCTGAAATATATTATTTATGTTCTCTGCATTACTGAGGCATCAGAGACAAGCTGTAAATATATAGATTAATAGTATATGACTTGAATGTATGGACAAAATCAATGCATAGATTAAAGGGCAACTCCACTGATTCAGTTTGTTGGTCTAGAGTACCACTTAGTTTTTGAAACTAATTGTTTAATATCTTATGTGGCTCCTGAGCACAATTCTTAAGTCACAGTTCACATAGACAGTATTATAATACAGCCCATTTCCAATAAAACTGTTCTCATCTACACGTTTCTCTGTTTCAGTCAGTGGAGCAGGTATAGAGTAATGACTGAATGTTGCCCATTACGACTACATGCAAACTAGAAGTCACTTCTAAGTCAGTTCCAAGGTGCTTCTCTGTGCTGTTAAAATCTTGATTTTATAACCAAAAGATCATCTGCCAAATCACCATAGAGCTATATTTCAGCTATATTTACATAGATAAAGAATACTTGAGGAAAAGTTGGAAGCCAGAGAAAGTTCAATCAACCGAATAAGATGAGAGAGAGGTTTAACTGCCAAGGGAAAGCCCGACCTTGCACTTACATGCATTACTGGTGGCTCCCTTCTACATAGAGTAGCTACGGTATGTCCAAGAAGTTCCTAGATTTGTTTCGAGGTGCTTTAAAAAAAGTCACTAAAGGTGCTTGAAAAGTCAGTAAATCTAGAGAAAAAAGCATTAAGTTGGCAACACTGCCCCTCTTATGACACAATAGAAAGTGTTTGCACCAATTCATCTTTAAAGAGAAAAGGTGAGAAACTCCAACACACAGCTAGCCAACCAATGGTGTAACTTCATCACTCATTCAATCAGTCAGTTATGGACTTTAACCTTTATAAAGCGGGCTTTGCTGTAATGGTCCAGTCAAAAAGTAACCCAGATGATGTCATTAGGGGTTACTGATTTCATCAGGGTTATCCAAGCCTGGGCTTGAACATTACAAATTTATAGCAAAAGGCCTACGTGGCAAACTGGTAGAGTTGAATTCTAAAGTAGAAGTCTTTTACTAGTCAGATGGAGTCCAGTGAAGAACAGTACTGAGTTGCGTGATGGGAAATCTTGTATCCAGTAATCCAAGATCACCTTCACCTTTATTAGGAACTAACATTCATAATACCTTTGTCTGCTCTGCACTCTACAATTTAAAAAATAATTATTTCTTCTATTAAATTTCAGGAAATAAACTAATTTGCACATTACGCTTCCCTAAATCCTAAGGTGAGCTCTTGAAATAGCTTGTTTTATCTGACAAATCAATCAAATATCAAAATTTTCTGTCATTCTTCTAAGTGATTAATCATTTTCACATCATTTTTCACTTTCATAACTGAAAAGTGAATCAGCTATTCATTAAAGCACTCCCATCCTGCTGAACATCTGCCCTTAAAGCTGCTGTGTGGACTTTGTAAATGGAAGAAATGTTTAAATTTAGTGTTACTATGACACATTTTGTTCAACCTCTTTTGGTGCATAACAGTAATGTATCAAGTAATCAGATTCTTCATTTAAAGTAACAATACAGCAAATGAAAAAAAAAAAAAATTACAAGTAAAAGTCCTGCATGAAAAATCCTTCTAAAATAATAGTAAGTATCATCATAAGTATTTGCAGCACAATGTAGTTAAAGTATTAAGAGTAAAAGTACTGGTTTGGTCCCTTTGCCTTATACATTATTACATGTGACATGATTAGATGATTAATAGTGAAGCATCAATGCATAGCAGCATGTTACTGTTGTAGCTGCTGGAGGTGGAGCTGGTTAGAACGACTTCATATACAGTGTTATAAACAGGGACACCAAATAAAGCTGAGGGGTCGTGAGATGATTCATGGCAGGAGAAAGAAGAAAAAACAAGGTTCTGATACTGAATCAGATTTTTGACTTCTTTGTGGGATATTGGGTCATTTGAACATTTATTTAAATTAAACTATGAGAGACCACTATTTAGTGGAGCTGTCACCAACTCCTAGACACTGGAAATGTGACTCTGACTCTGCATCAGAAGTCTAAAAGGTTGGAAACCACTAGTGTAATCTATAGCAACGTGTTGTATTTGAACGCCTGTGATATTATCCATTGTATAAAATCTTCATCTAAAAGTTAACTAATAGTTAAAGCTGTCAAATATATGTAGTGGAGTCGAGTAGTAGTGTGTACAGTATTTTTATCTTCTCAGTACAGCACCTTGGTCAGCATTTATAGTTTCCTACTCAGTCTAATCTATAACCTCCTGTATCACCTATATGTCACGTTGCTACATGACTTTAGAACATGCTGAATCTTCTCTCTGGAAGGTTAAATTTTTAATAAGGACACTATGTAAAAGGTAACAATAGACACTCAGTGGACAGAAAATATTCAGCTGGTAAAAAAAGCAGAGTACTGATGGCTTTGGTGGTTGAGGGTGTCCACTACTTGTGCAAGACATGCTTTTGTTCTCTACAGCTATTCTAAATTTCAACACTATGGTCAAAAATGTAAAACTTCAGGAATTTAATCTGCTTTATAAACGTCACAGAGACAATGAGTACAAGGATTGCACTTGCAAAACAATCCTTGCTGTTTAGTGGAGGTAATGCTGCAAAATAGACTGTGCATTGTTTAAGGTGAGAGTAAGCAGTATTAAGCTAATTAGCTTTTGACAAGCTGTGCTGAATTGAAATATTCTATTTCAACAAGTCATATTATGACCGAAAAAAGAGGGATTAAGGCTAGTGCCTCCGTGCTCCTGCTGTCCTATTGAATCCAGAGGCTGCATGCTCAAACATGTTGGTTTTATTCATTTTTTCAGCCCTCAGTACTGCAAGTCTAGCTGAAATCTATTTTTTTACTATGTTAAACCCCTTTCAGAACTGTCTCCACTCTGTGGCTCCTTCCGCTTACCTCTTTTCTGAATAATTAAAAAATTCTAAAGGAGATTGAGTTGCCAATTCTCTATTTAAAAAATAGTTCAAATTCAATAGCTAAAGTATTCCTGGGCACTGAATGTACACACATTTATTCTGTGTATTAGCAGGATGACTTTTATCTCCAACACAAAGAAACAAATCCTGTCTGAGATCAGGAAACCAAAATCCCTTTCAAGGAACTGTTTATGAAATCAACAGTTAGTTTATTAACAGGAGGTAAAACTTGTGCATTTGCAATTTCCATTTATCACTTATTACGAATATGAAAGCTCTTCACTTACTTTTGACCCTGGCATCCAGTTCCTTTTCCATGAGTTCCTTGGAAGTGGAGAACTCACTCAGAGTGATTTTAGGCGTGCTGTCGCCCTGGCCCACTGAGCCAATCATCTCTTGCTCCTTCTCCTGGTTAACCTCAGCATATATGTTGATCCAAGGTATTTTTCTGAAGATTTGCAAAAGAAAAGATTGACAAATGAGCCTCAGAGCAATTTTAGGAAACACCCTTGTGTTTCTGGCAATATTGTTGAGAAACATTATAATCATTCTTTAGTTTTTTTCATCATAAGTAACTATTTTAACAATTCTGAATGAAGTAACTGTAAGATGACAAACATTTGTCACTAACCCACTTATGCATTCCACAAGTAAGCTTAAAGAAAGTAATTCTGTTGCTCTGTTGCCGATAAGGGCATGCCAAATTTGAGGTGACTGTAATTATACCTAACTACTTTGTAGGCAAATTACAGTACTATTGGTATCTTTTCCCATCTACATTTACAACACCTAATATACGTCTTTATTTTGTCACTAAGCAATTTGTTTCCAATTACTATACATTTAGGTTATTAATTGCTCTGTTTTGTCAACTGTGAGACTTCTTGAAAAATGCATTGCCTTTAGACTAATGGGAAAAATTTCATATTCATAATTAATGACAGCTTTTCCATTTCCCTCAGACTTTTCAAGAGAATCATTTTGAGGATGAATAATTTATTCAGCAAATAACAGCCAAGGCACAGCAACTGCATATTAAACCATTAAATTTTTTTTTTTTCTATGCAATTTTTTCATACTGATTGGTGCATGTGTCTCATGTATTGGAATCCTGCAACCATCAAGTGGGACTCATCAAATCAAATTTCCAAACAGGACTGTAATTGATTGGTCCAGACTGTGCTCATCTGGTATCATCAATAATGGAGAATATGATAATAGATATATACTGCAGTTCTATATGATCATGTCACATGTGCAGCAGGTGAAGTAATCACAAAGATATGTACCTCTTGAATTTGTAGATGAGGAATACTGCTAGGCCAAGGAACACTACTGATAGGAGCATTAGCATAGCTGAGCTGCTGTGTCTTGGGTTGGAGTCCACCAAGGGAGCTGTGGGAGTGGAAGAGAGAACAGGAAAAACTGATTGTTACACATGGTTTAATGTTGTTGTATGATGCTTGTTTTGTTTGACTTACATCCACTGACATCCAAAGTTAGCCATTTTGCTAAATGTTGCAAATCGACACACTGATGTAAAAGATTGTACACTGTCCCAAATATTAAGTAAAGTAGGTGAAGTAATTACGGTAATGATAAGTTGCTGAAAACCCTGTAATCACATAAAACTATATACAGTTTAGCTTTGGCTAAATCTTGTACATTCACATTTAATTGATGATAACTGAAATGCACTTAAACCTTATGATTAATAAAGCTTTGTAAAATAAGGCTAAGTTTTTGGAAGCCCTGTGTGTAACAGTGTATAATTTGTTTGTGGTGTGTGTGTGTGTGTGTGTGTGTGTATGTGTGTATATATATATATATATATATATATATATAGTGTAGTATGAAATGTTTCTACTGCTGGGCAAAGAATGTGACAGCAGCAGGTAATTCATATATTTCAGCTGAATCTGAAATGGTTAAATGCACTTACATTTATCTCAAACAAGAACCCAACCAAACAAGCACTTACAATGATTAATGTCACAGTGCATGGTTTTGCTCATAAGGCGTCCTGCCTAAATTCTTCTCATTATTTTGAAGAGTACATTAATGTCTGTCATTGTAGGAAAATCACATTGCATTTTCCACTGTTTCTTTGCTACTCCCCTGCCCTTCAACTTAGAGACGGAGGCACGTATGTGGCTGACCTTTCTCAAGCAGCTTGAAGGCTTTTTAGACCTTTTCGTGGGAGGTGAAATATAAAGAGGGATCCAGCTGGGTACACCTCCAATGTCATTAGAGTGCAGCACACCACAGAACGTCACAGAGCAGCACATGCCAGGCCGTTAAAACCTAACACTTTGAGCTAGAGACAACTCATGGCTGTGTGCCTCCAGAGACTGTGTGTCTAATGAAACCAACCAAGCAATGAATACAATGTAAAATCTGTCCAGCAGTGGGACACAGGAGTTGCTGAAGACTACTAAGACCCAAGCCAGTAAAAAAGTTGAATTTTCCAGACAAGCCACATTATTTACAATCAATGTGGCTCCATGAATGCAACATTGATTTGATACTTAGAACAGCAATTGGTTTTTTTGGCAGGAGTGCAGTGCACTTGGGGGTCTCGAATGTCACCCCACCTTCCTATTTCCATCAGTTAAGAACTGCTCCTGACTTAAATTGTAGTGTTCTTTCTCAAGGACTAAATAATCAACATAATTATACTCAATGTAACACTCATTTTGTGGTTGGATGGCTGTAAAAGAAATAGAACAGATGTTCAGCTTTTGATGGCAAGCATAAAAGATCCCTCGTCTCAAGGAGCTCCACTTAAAATCAAACCCCTCCCATACTCCCCTGTGTTCTTTTGCCTGAAATGGCGGCAGACTGACAGGAATTTTAATTGGTGGACCAAAGAAAAATCTTTGTTGTCAAAACACTGTTATTACCGTTCTGTTTCTTGGCACTTCAAAATGAAAAATAGAAAATGCTAGGGCATAATTTAATTACCCCTGCAAGTTATATTGTGGTTCATAACTTAATGGCTGTACTGAAAGCAGTGAGAGCAGATGTTTCTTACCCAGTGTCAACTGTGTGTTGTACACAATCACCCTTACACCAGGCTTGAGCTCGAACTCCACCAAATTTTGGTTTAGTGCACTTACAATAATATCGGATACCTGTTTAACAGATAAAGCATGGGTTTTAAAGTTGGAATAATACTGATAGGATTTCAAAAATTTGTGATGTAGAATCTGCTCATAGCCCCCTTTACCTGCTGTAGCTCCTCCTCACTCTTTTTCTTGCCTTCCGATTGGTTCTTATGAGGTAACAGGAAGAGCTCAGCAGCTGTTGGAACTCCTGGAAGCACGGCTACCAAGAGCTGCTCCTCTGGGAAGTCAGACACCTGGAGCAGAAAGAAATATTCTTTGTTAGCTTCCAAACTGTGACAGGTGATTTTTATGATTAGTTTCATGAATAGAAAACCTATGAATTTGTGCTATGCCTGTAAAAACCATACAATCACATAAGTTCAATCAACACACTACATGTCCAAGTATTTATTTTGTGAGTGTAATATCTGTACTGTGTCAGGAAACAAAAGTAAATGAGGAGCAATGATGATAAATTTTCTACTAGAGGAACTAGTATACTCAACTACACTGCCATAATTTAAAGGATGTGTTGCATATGTGTTTCAGTGAGAAAAATATACATGTGAGAGTAGCGGTGGACTCGAGCGGACCATTTCAACTAGCTGATAGGCCTTGTCTCATTCCACCTGCTGTATGCCAGATTTACATTCAAATGCAATTATTAGATCCAGACTAATGTTTCTTGAAAAGTTACTTTTTAGTCTTGAGAGAGAACTTGATAATGTACTCAAACTCTCACTCAAGCTATAATTGCCTGCCTCTGAGTCCCTGCTGGATGCAAAATGGTTCCATACACTCAGCACTTAACTTAGAAAAGCAGCATCGGCTCAGTTGGTGATGATCTTCAAGGGGCAGTTTTTTTTTTTTTTTTTTAACTCTCTGCAAGTGTTGGATAAAGTTGGAATTGTGACACTACATGTATTTTACATTTTTTTTAATTCAGCACAGTAAATTCTTTTGTTTAACATAAACACCTTTTTGAGTAAATGTTTCAAAAATTCCTATTAAACATATTAAAAACAAAATAATAAAATATTGCTTTTGCTAATTGTTATTTTTGATGTTTTAAAGTTGGCTAGAGTTAACTGACATGACATTCAAAATAAAGCAAAGACTGTTTTAGTCTCTCAGGTGAACTATATATGACTGATTTCTGATTTCATTTTGGTATTTTACACACTCAGCATTCACCAGTGCATTTGTGATTTAACCAGATGTCATCAACACTCTCAGAAGCTGGCAGTGGAGTAACTGTACATCCAGTTAACTACTCATTTCCCTCACAACTATTGCTGCTCTATTCTGCTCTATGAGGGAGGGGGAAGCAGAGAGGTAGAGATGGAGAGAGGGAAAGAGATGAAAAGAATCATGGAGAGAAAAGACATGTAAAAGACATAGACAGCAAGTGTTCAACACGTTATGACCTTTATATCTGGTCCAAAAATATAACAGCATCCCAGTTTTTCAGGAGCAGTTCCTTGGAAAAGAACCAAGAACAGTGTGGTAGATTTTTCTTCCACAATTTTTCTACTTTGTTATAGACAGAAAATAATGGTTCTAATAACAAAAATGCTGACACATATTATGAGACTGGTTGAAAATCAAGGACTGAGGGCTTTGGTATGAAAAGCATATGCTTATATGCACAACCATATGCCTTTCTCATGTTTTCTTTGTTATATACAGTATGTTACACTACTTTCTGAAACCACTGCTACATCAGAACAGCTGCCTACAAATATAATTGGTAGAAAAGCATGAAGGGCATCTACAGCCCTGTAAAGTGAGACAGTTTTAGCCATTGGGCTAGCAACATGGGAGTAGTGATGTGATGTCCATAGTTTTTGCTTCCACTGGTCAGTTAGGGTTGGGCTGGGAGTAATTCAATCACCACTGGATGGATTTGCAAGTCATTTAGTACAGACATGCACTGCACCTTGAGAAGGAAGCTTGATTCCCTGGCTTTTCCTCAAGCAACATGCACAGATGCAAATTCCTACTTCTACAACACTTCAGTTCATGACAAGATTCCTCTAAATCTAAGGACTGAGTCATCAGTCATTAATGTTAACATATCATTTCAGCACAAAAGACATTGTTTATTCATCAATAATGAGCAAGTCTCCATTTATAACCTTGACCTGACCAAGAAGCTTTAACATCATATTTTAATAAAGTGTTTCATGAAGGCAGGAATGGGACTATTAGAACCACTGTATGTCAAAATCCAGACTGCCTTCAGGCAAACAGCAGTTCTTCACTTGAAGCAAATGAGAAAGAACGATTTGGTGAAAGCTTTCTGGCTTCACCTCAATTTTCAAGGATGTCAGAAACTTATTTTTCTTTTGAGAAAGGAGGCGAAGCCAAGAAAAATTTTCTGTTTTTGTTTCCAGAAAATCATTTTTTAAGCCCTTAGTTCTTTTATACATGCAAAGGAAGCAGGGCCTGGGTGGTGATCATTCGTGCGTCGATATAGCCAAAGAACATCAATCATCAAGTACTGAAATCACTATTGGAGCACCAAAGTAGTGGAATAATGATTGCCATGGGTATAACTTGTGATGAGAATGGGTGGCAGAGGGGGAGTTAAAGTGACTAGGATAACAGCAGAGGAACGAGCCCCTGAAAAAAAAATCAATGCTCTCGGATCATGTTTGTCCTCATTGCAATCAGTGATTCATTTAAAACACAAGTTGGTTGCTCTGGAATTCTCCCTTTTGAAGCTCAGTGTGAGACGCTAAGTGAGTTAAAGGGATACTATTTGCAAAAGATAAGCTCTAGATGCTAAATAGGTAACACTTCATCTGGATAATCACGCGCTAATGTTCAATGTATTAAAAAAAAAACAAAAAAAGAAAACATGGCATTGACCTAAATACCAAATGGTAAAAAAAAACCTTAGAAGAAAACTTGAGGAAAAGTAAGAGGATGACCAAGGTCAATAGGATTCTTCCTCTGGGGACCATAAATGTCTATTCCAATTTACATGGCAATACAAACAATAATCTCTGAGATTTTTCAGTCTTGACCAAATGACCAACCTGACTGATGTGGTCATTCTTTGAGCCACACTGCTAGCATTGCTACAAAGATTTTTTACAAACTGTAGGCTAACGTGTCCCCATGCAGAATATACTGTATCACAACACCTCTGATCTATAATAACATAAACCAATGCTAACCCTGAGAGAATGTTTTTATAAAAGGAATGCTAATATTAATTGAAATCCAGATTGTTTTTCAGTCGTTGTAAGGAGAATGACGTAAATCCTAATGTGCATTCTAGTCATTTCAGAGTTAAGTCAATTATCAACATCACAAATATTTAACAGAGAGAAAAGATGAAAATATTACATTACTAAGCATAATTTACAAAAGAAAGTATTTCGGTGCCTTTGGGGAAGCAGACGATAGCTTGACAGCTTGTATTAACCTTTGAGGGAAGCTATTGAGGAGTATGGACATTGTAAACTGTATGGGTCTGAGGTGAAAAATATGATGAAAATGTCAGAGGGAGGTGGCTGAGGATAGACAGAGTAGAATGAAATAACCTCCATTACTGAATGTGCATTCAAGACGAGTAGAGGCATTGGCACTGAAATGAGCCTTGGTGAAGAGTGCAAAGTCATGATTTGAAAGGCTCAGCAATAGGGCTATACCACATGGCACCTCAGTTAAATGGACCCTGACTTTAATTGCAAGTTGTTCCCTCTTTCATCTCCTATTTTATTGTTGGGGAGTTGTTTATTATGTTGAAAAACCATCACTTGTGGACTGGCCTCTGTCTCGACTAGGAGTTCTCAACCATAACAAATAGAGGGAAAAAACCCTTCCTGTCACCACTTGGACAATATGTTTGTCTGGAAAAATGAACTTTGTGTCAGCCCCTGCCTCATAAACAGATCTACAGCCCTTTCACATAAGGAGTAGGTGATATCGAACTCTAACATGATAATGTGAGAAGATGAAAACAAATAAAAGTGACACATGAGCCTCTCTCCAGAAGTTTAATGTAATAAAAAAGCAAATATTTGGACTGAAATCATTTTCACCCACTATTCCTTTTTAATATTTCACTTCACAGGAGACGCTCTGGGGCTGGTTATTTTTTGTAATCCTTGTGCTATGGTCACTGGTAGATCCACTGGCTTGTTTATTGTGGCACTGAACCTCTACATGCAAGTGCAGACAACCAAAATAAACCCATTTTTGTACAATGGAGTTCCCCCTGTAAAATAGCAGTAATTATTTTTTTATCCTTATCCTAATCGACTAATGGATAAGCAAAGTATGAGAGGACAAAATCAATAAGATAAGGCTCAAGGTTCCTACATTTCTGAATCAATTCACAAATTTTAATTTTTGATTCTGTTCACTACAGTTTCTCCTCACTAAATAAGCTAAAATAACATAAAAGTTAGAATTATGATGTAATTGAGGAGAAAAGTAGAATAACAAGACAATGTTATTTAATTATTTTCAAGCACCTGGGGCTGATACAGAAAGAATTTACTTTTTTTTCTCTCAGTTCCTCCACTCTTTCTTTTTTTTTTAGATTGTTTGATACTGAAGTATGCAATCATCCCCTTTACTTGGTGTCCATGAGGGCAGAAGCACCCCCAAACAAGCAGCAACTGAAGGCAGCTGCAGTAAAGGCCTGATAAAGCTTCTCAAGGGAAGAAACTCATTTGGTGATGACCATTGGTTCCAGAATTCAGGTTGTCATTGACTTCATAGGATTTCCATCCAAGTATTGAAAATAATTGTTCTATTCATAATTATGTTGGTTTGTCCAATTACTTCTGAGCCTTTAAAATGAGGGACTATGTTTTAAGATGGCTGTAATTCTTGAGTGGTTTATGCAAATATTTTTTTAAATCTCTTGAATTAAAGCTGAAAGTCTACACTTCAATCACATCTTGATTTGTTCGTTTCAAACCTGTTTGGTGGTGCACACAGGTAAAATTACAAAAGTTGTGTCACTGTCGAAATTACATGTGTATCCAACTGTACAAGGTCTTGATCAATGTCACTGTCTGACTGCAAAAATTACAAATATAGCAGATGGTGTGTGATAGTATATTTTGAGGATATTTTATTAATTTTGAAGGTGAAAAAGTTAAATTATCTGAGTGCATTGATTCCAAACAAGATACTCTCTTTTGTAGCAATGTGAACAGTGCAGCCCTGAAACAAATATTGTCATATTGTCATACAAAAATAAAAGCAATTGCACAGATTAAACCTTTAGCAGCTTACCATAAAATCCCATAATACTATAGTCTATTGGCACAGTGAATGTACCTCATGCCCTGCCAGGTCTTATAAGACCCCAACTTAGAATCTACATTTTAGGCAGCTCCAAATAATTTAATCCACACAAAAAAAAAGTTTAACTGTGACTGAACTAACATTCAGAACATTCCAGTTTTCCAAACAGATTTCTCTTTGACTTCTGTGATTAATGAAAAACAACAAGCCCTAAATAGTTTGAGAACGCATCAATAACCCTCCTGATTAATTTAAGAGGGAGATTTACATCCTCAGCCAAGTGAATTCAAACATTACCAAAACCAGTCTGTCAACAGGGTTGTTAATATCGATTCAGTCTAATTAATTTAGCAAAACCTTTTTCTTGATGGAGGAATATATTTCTAATAAAAAATATTATTAGGTGAAACTCAAGAAAAAATATGTATTTTTTGACAAATTATTTTACTTTAAATGACATCATAGCCCAGGGAAGGTAAACCAACTGGCTCAGAAGCATGGGTCCCAGTCTGAGTTATCCAGGTTACTCATGAGATCCTCTTCATCTATTCAAATATTCCTCCAAAATCACAAACCTGAAGCTGTAATGCTCAATATGTAGGCAGAATGGCCAAAAGCACAGTACCACCAATTGTAGTCCACTATTCATGAGCTGTGAATGAGGAGATGAATAGCACTTAAATTGATGGGTGGGCTTCCCACACACACTAAGAACATTTCCTCCCCCTAATTGCGCAAACACACATACACACACACACGCACACATTAGACATAGTGACAGGTATCGCCACTCCCTACCAAGCCCCCCTGCTTTAAGTTTTGAGATAATTTCATCAGTGACTTTTAAAACTAAGGAATCAGCACTCATGAAGCCATCCTAGGAGAGAGGGAAAGCAGAGGTGTCTTCTCACCCATCTGACGATGAATCACAGGGTGGCCTGAGGGCGTTCTCTTGCCGCACCAATGAACCCAGAGTATTGGGAAGCAAAGGCAATAGGTGTATAGGAAATAATTGAGAGATAGCAGGATGAGAGAGAAAGAGGGAGATAAAAAGACCTAAAAGAAAGGAGACATAGAAACAGAAAGGTGGAAGGAAGAGAGACGGAAGGACAAAGAAAATGAAAATCACTCACTTGGAGCAGAGCCTTCTTAATTACTCTCCCCACATCCTGTCTCCATTCGGGTATGTCAGGGTTGAACTCGTCCAGATTAGGGGAGAAAGATAAAAGTAGAGATTTGAAGAATTCTGTCGAGGAGAGTCGGGGGAGAATCAACCATTAATTCACTTGGATGCAAAGGCATTATTCTTGGGGAGCTGTGCCAACTGTCATTTTGCTCAAGTTGAGTTTCAGGTAGTTAACACTTGATGAAAAGAAGAAGGTTTCTCATAACCCCTGTACTGCCCTTTGGCTAAATGTACCAGATGCACTTCTAGATAATTAGAAAATGTCACAACTTTACACAGAGCCATCCGCTGGTAATAAATCATCGTATTTTACAGATGCTTGCTGCCGGATTACTTAATTTCAAGTGAAGACGGAGTCTTTAGAGGTTTAAACAGTAATGTAATATACAGTAGAAGAAATAGTTTTATTTCAGCAACATTTGAGACAAGGCATAGTCAGAATTTGTCTGTACACAATTAGGGCACAATTGGAAAATAAATATTGACCTTTGACAGCTATGGTCTTGGTATCCTGCAATACGGTGCTGGCTGCAGCCACTTGGACTGTGATGGTGTGCATTCCTTCGCTTGGGAAAGTGTATGAGATACTCCCATCCAATGTTATCACTGGCTGTAAGCATAGAATTTAAGGAATAGGTAAAAAAAATAATGTTAAACTTCTCAAGCACATGATTCAACTATTCCCCATTACGCCAGGCTTTATTCATCAATCTGAGATTGTTCTCAGGATTTTTACAAGCAAGCCATCTACTCATGTTACCTATAGATTCACAAAAAACAAAAAAGGACTTCTGACAACATATAAAATGGAGGGATGTGTTAAACTCAACTGTAAATTGATTCAAATATTAAAATGGAACAGATTTTAATATATTGTGTTTTGAAAAACAACAAAGTCTGTGGAGGGTTTTGAGGCTGAACTTAGGCACGTGCCAAAGAACAGCCTTGTGTTAAAACAGCATAGGGGGTTGCAAAGACAAAAAAATTACAGACCAGGAAGTTCATTAACAAATGAATGCAAATGCCAAAACACAGATAGACAGGATTTACAGGCACACATTTATGTCAGGTTGATATTTCACCATATGAAACCACTTTATGATTAGCTTTTATAGCTATTTTATATAATTTTCTATCCATTTGGTTAGCTGCAGCACCTTTTAAAAAATCTATATTAAAATGTTGCTTGACAAAAATAATACAAACATGAAAGCCATAATAGCAAGCAATAAAACCTCATATAGAAATGTATATTAATGAATCTCGTCCTTGTAGAATTACCTCAGTACTGTTGCCAAGCCACCAGAAGTAGGTGACAGTGCGTGAGTGGCTGGGTAAGACCACTGCTGTGATATTCACCTCCTTGTTTCTTATGACCACAAAGGGAGAAAGAAGCTGGACATGCTCCACTGGACCTAAGAGAGTTTAAGACAGAAACACCACAGGGGAGTTATAATATTATGCATGGCTACTTGTAATGGGGCTCACTTTTGAGAGTATACTTCTGATTAAAATAAGAAAAAGCCAACTAGAAAGATCACAAATCCCAAGTACCAGGGGTGTGAAGCTTGTTTGAGGAGGAGGTATACTTCACACACTATCGCTTTTATATAACAGTCGAGTGAGCTCAGGTTTGTCCCTCAGTCCAAAGACCTGCACCTTGATTGAAATTAGAAATAGTCCTGAAATGTGAGTGTGTGTCCTAGTGTAGTGATAAACTAGCAACCTGTCCAACGTGTTTCCCTGAATTCTAGGACAGGATCCGCCTCCCATTCCCAACAAGTGGATAAAGAAAATGGATGGCTGGATGGGTCCAAGTTTTGGAACAAACAAAGTGTCCCAGAAAGACTTACTGAGGCATTCTCAAGTTGTTGCCAAATGTGTGTTAATGTGAAATGATGGATGGAAATTCACATATGGCCTCTATTATTACAATTATAAAACTTCTAAAAATGTGACAAATTGTGATTGTTTGTCTGTGAGCACCCTTTTAATGTTGTGGCGGCTTTTACATTGATGGAAGATGCTTTATTTCCTGCATTCACTCTTTTCCAGTTTTAGTTGATATAATAAAGCTATTTAATTTGGCCAAGGAAGATAATCTTTAACTGAATCATGCTGTAAAGGAACTGGTCTTCCACTTTCATGTCCTAATGTCTGATTTTTAATTTTTTTTTATATACTTTAATCTAAATATGAGGGGTATATATATATATATATATATATATATATATATATATATATATATATATATATATATATATATATATATATATATATATATATATATATAAACACACCTTTTTAAGTGTTTTTTTTTTTTTTAAGACCAGGAGATGGTCTCAGATTATACTTTAAAAATTGTTACAATACGATGATAATGATTGTAAGTTGGCAGTATTTTTTTGTTATTATTATTATCATTTTGTATATTGGAGAGAAAGAGTAAGGGTTGCTTTTACAACAAGGTTCTTTAAATGGTTTCTAAATACACATTAATGCAAATTTTGGTTTGAGAAATCAATGGGATAATCAGCCTTTACCTACCATGACTACACAAGAAGACACTTATTGTGCATGAGAAATTGATTGGTCAAAGTCTCCTAACAGATAGCCAGTAAGTGGGTTAGCAATGCAGATAGATGAGGTTTACATTCTAGCTACCTCCTCCTAACTATGATAGGTCAGGTGTTCTTCTAAACAGTAACCACGTAAGTACACTATAGTCACATTTTATTTACGGGCCCAACCAGCAGCAACTGAAATCCTTGGAAATGATCACCAAAAAATTGTCTTACGTAATACAAAATGACAGATGAACAATTGATATTCTAACATTGTCTGACAGTTTAAAATGGTCACAGTAACGTTCCCTTATGCAAAAAAGTCCTTTTGGCTCTGTAACTATGGTGTTTTCAACTAAAAATGTCTCATTCTGACATTGAAAATATGTTGACACCATCATGTATTTTTGACATTATACCTCCCGGGTAAAAGCTGCCAACCTCCCCACTAACAGAACCTGACAGGGGTCTAGGTGGCTTTACACTAATCTCAGGGATGAAGTTTCAGATGTAATACACTACTTTCATGGAAAAACTTCAATGAAAGGTTTCTGTAGTGCTGTGGTCTAGAGTGTTCATCTCTCCAAGGCTTCTGTTAGCTGTCATCCTCTTTAACCAGAACTAATCTTTATCCCTACTTTGAGATGCTCAGTGTATGTGTCCGTGCATAAATGTGCGTCGATGAGAGAGTCATTTGGTATTAAATATGCTCAGCTGAGAAATGACTGTAGTAGTTTTGGCATTTCACCCTGGAAGCATCACCTGCACTCTGAAGTAAATCCAGCTAAAATCCTTGCAATCAGAAATGTATAATGTCAGAGCACACTGGCTGACACATCAGGATGGCAAAAGGTTAATCAAAATGGACAGAATAAATCAATGAAAGAGTAACTAACAAGACAAAGACACAAATCAGCAAATACTGAAAGGAGTTTGTGTAATTCCCTTGGAAATTTAAAATGATTCTCTACTTTACTGGTGTCTAACTACAGTTGGAAAGCATGAAATATTGCTGCAATTTAAAATAAACCAGTTTTGTTGTTGTATCCTCAAATAACTGGCAATTAGCTGCATTGAACTTAAGGCCCACTTCGCAGTGTCGGTTTCTGCCCACATTGAAACCTTGCATATGCAAAACTGATGTGACCTTTCTCTCAGAACTTGTTTGTGTTTATCACAGCAGCTGAATTCCATAATTCTCTGTATGGGTCAGGGCTGGACATTAAAGATGAGTGTCGCCTGGACTACCAGTGTGGCTGTCACTCAGTTGAAAATATTTAGCACTTGGAGCTACTAGAATAATATGAACAAATGCTGCTTTAGGTTAAACATTTGTTTCTCTTATGAAACACTGGAAATGATGTAGAACAAAATACCTTTATTTTCTTATTGCTGAATTAGTTTTGAAACGACTTAATGTGTTTTAAACTCAGGGTAGTATATTAACCAAGTATTTAGATAATTAACGGGAGTATAAAAAATTATGACTCACCACTAACCCTAAATTAGAAAAAAAAAGAAATCCTCTAATAGATACCTCATACTCTTTGACTAGTGTTCATTTAAAACCTATTTTAGCAACTCTAGCATTAACATGGAATAGAAATCTACTTTAAATATTTGTCCTATCTTTGTCAGTTCTGAGTAGTGTCTGTAGGTATTCTTTCTAGACTGCATACAGTCTCAACAAACCTCACCAGAAAGGTAGAGCAGCCTGTATATAGCCCGAGAGGTGGAACCCAGTGCAATGCATTCCATAAACACTCTGCTTATTAAGTTTGTTGCTTGAGCTAACACAATAACTAAAAGTCACTCAGATGAGCATATCAGCCTTTTTGTCAACTCTTCCCTAATCTGGTCTGTATTGGCAGGACAGTAGGAGAACAATTTTTAGAGACTTTAGTGACTAAATCAACCTTAAACAATAAAAGGGCTGAGAAAAAAAGAGGAAAGTGTTGGTTTCCAGTATCCCCAGGAGAAAATATACACTTTATAAAAAGCAGCAGCATGTAGTTTTGTTTTGTTACAATGTTGACACTTACATGTGACATGTAAGAAGAGTGTCGTGGTATCATAACCCAGGGTGTTTTCTGCCAGTGCTGTGACACGGAATATTCCAGCAGACTTGTAGATGTGTTTGATCCCCTCCTCAGTCCAGCTTAAGTTGGAATAGGACACAGCTGTGCCATCACCAAAATCCAGCTGGATGTTGGTCCGCAGAGAGTCGCCCTGAAACACAGCACAGCAGGGCTTCATTCGGCTACAGATGAACACTATGCACTGACATCAACACCACAGAAAGGCCAAACAGAATCATCAGATGGTTACTTTGAAAGGGGAGCGCTGTGATACAGAGAGGAAAACATGCAAAAGTAAAGGCCATGGAAAATGACAGTGTACTCCATACGATGTACAGATCAGTGAACGGTCTGATGGTGCTGAAAAACTGCAACTGCAGTGTTGGTAGAAGAAGGAGTAGAGCAGATGGAGTTCAGCTGGGTTTCATTGCTGACCAATCACGTCCACTTCGACGCAAAAAGGACAGTCTACTACTCTAAGGACAAAACTGCTCTTCTCTGAAAGGCTGAGAGCTGCAAGGCACATATTAGCAGCAAGCCTAATATTAAAAAGCATGATATCATATTTATATTCAGCACGTCATATATTAAAACACAACACCCAAAAATATATTACTATAGCACTCAGGATATTCTCTTTAAGGCAGATATTCTCAATGGAGTAAATTTATGTCATGCCTTGTTGTATACTGATGTATGTTTCAGTAACAGCATTACTGCCAGTGGGAGGAAAAGGATTGACCGGTTTATCAAAAACATACAAGACCAAAAGGAGAGTTCAGACCTGACCAGACATGTTTCAGGGACGCTGAGAGAAAAATTTTGAGGGTGTTTTGTGACCACAGATGTGAAATCTTTTAAAGCCATATGATAAATTCCAATTTCCTAAGATATGGTTTCTGTTTTCAACATTTTCTTTAAGGTGACATTGAAATGCATTCTATCTGCCTTTGTTTATTCGAAATGTTTTAATGTCAAATGCACTGCATTTGCATCAAATATGGTTGACTTTTTAATCAGTATGATTGATTGGATTCATATATTGTTTTTTTGTGTGTGTGTGTGTCTGGGTAGGCAGGCTATATTTCTTTCATATATTGTGCATGTTGTGCATGGGTGACCAGATACTCTCCCCTCTATGGAAGTTAGATATTTGTAGTCTTGTGATCACTAGAATGAGCAGAATTGAAAACAATTCCACCTTTAGTTGCAAGCACTTGACATTATGTCCAGTCCTTAAAATATTTTGAAAAAAATGCTGTCCAGTCGTAAAATTGCTTGATCATTATACCTACTGCCATTTGCCATAAATAATTAAAGGTGAACTGTTATAAAGTCTGGACAAATTAAATCAAATCTTGACCTCAGCGCATGGAATTCTTTGGAAAAAAGAATTCAATGACTAACTGTCTCTTTCCTAGTCGCTTAAAGCTACACTCTGCCTAGCTTTTCACCTACATTCATGGTGTATCCACTGTCTCACCTAAGGCTGTAATCAAGAGCTTGCTAGCCTGTTTCAGCCTCAGCGACTTCTCCCAACAATTAATACTAGTTTGAAGCTTTGTTGCAACAGCTGTGAACTCTCACCCCCGACTGTGGTCTTCTCCGACTGGTTACAGGGCAGAGGTTCGCTGCCCTACTGTTCAGTGAGTCTAGGTCACTGAAGCCTTTGACAGTTCCTCTCCACATTAAGATGAGTTTTAGGGCATATTTTAACCAATGTATATTAGAAAAGTTATATAATGTACCTTGAAGCAGGGCGTACTTCCACGCTGTGAATTGCTGCCTAAGAGCTCTACCAATCAAAATTCACAGTTTCCATTTACTCATAATCAATCATCTAGTTTTATAGCAAATCAGTGTGATTTTTCTTCATTTAAATAATATGCTGGCATTTGCTTTGTCATTGCAAATGTACATTCATATTCATTGAAGTATGTAGTTACACCATTGTATAATTACAGTCCCGAGATATAATTACACAGTTAAATAATTATAGTTCTTCTTTCAATTATTCCTCTTCCAGAGTGATAGTACAAATTCTACCAGTGGTTTCTAAAGTTTTTTCTGACTAGTTTAGCAGAAAATAATTTGTTTCATCAAACAGGAATTAATTATCTTTTTTTTTTTTTGCACAAATTTGGAAAATATTAATTTGCAAAACAAAATGTTTGGTAAACATTGATATATTAAATAGTGAAAAAAAAATAAAACTTAGTTCAAAGAGTCCTTGCAGAAATTAATTTATGAATAAAATAATTATGAAAATTGTTTAAAGTCAGCTTTGATTTCTAGATGCTTGTCAGTCAGTGTACAATGTCTTTAAAATTTTGAAATCTAAATCATTTTATTTATTCATATTTAATCAATGTTAAGAAGGTGTCTGATAAAGGTTTATAATGTATATTTATATATATATATATATATATATATATATATATATATATATATATATATATATATATATATATATATATATATATATATATAAATGAGTGTGTCTTAGAAAGCAGAAGAGATGAAATTCTGTATGCGTGTCAAAGAGTGTGCAAATGTGCATCTGTATATATGCACCAAACCCACCATGTTTGCCTTTTCATAGTGTGTGAGTCTTCAGCTGCCTGCACCGTTTCCTCTGGGAATCACATCTGGCACTATCCAAGCATCAGCACACAGAGCAAGTGTTGGTGGCTCCAGCTGCCACAGCGACCAAATCTGAGCTCATCCCCCCCAGGCCTTTGAACATAAACTCCCAGCCTCCCGCTGGCACATTGTAGCACAATGCTAGTGGGATCATCATTTGTAACACTGCATTAACATGCCAGCTCCGACGAAACGCATAACAAAGCAAGATAAATAAACTTTTTGTTTTCTCTCTCTTTTCTGCTCTTTTGCTCCATCCATACCTTGCTATCCGAGCCCCTTTTTTGTGTGCTTCCAATTGTGAAAACATAGGAGGTGGGTTGTGGCCTCTGGGGATATTCATGTCAATTTTCCTGAAAATGATAACTTTGGTAAGTGACTGGAGCGAAAAGAGAGCAGCTAAGACAAGGGCTGACAGCTTGGGCATTGTTAAGAGCCGTAATGAGCTGGCTTGCAAACAAGACTCGGACGACTTGGTGGCACCAGTGTCACTCAGCTCCTCTTGGTGTCTGGTGTCCATTCTATCTTCATGCCTGCTCTCTGCCTTGTATCAGCCACAATGAATTTCACTAAAATACGTGAGACGGATCTCGACCCATCTCTTTATGTGTGTTTCCCCGGGTTGAGCAGATCCAAAAACATTGTGGCTGGAGCCTTGAGGCCAGGACATTAGTGTCAGTTTGCAATGAAATCACTGTTGTACTGGTTGACAAGGGTTTGGCCAGTATTTGCTGATGTACGTGTCAAACCTGAGCTGACTATGTCAGTGTGGCGAGTGACAACAAAAGACACTGCAACTCTGATTATTCTGGAACATCATTCTGATTATTTCTACAACAGAGTAGAACATAATTCATATTGTATTTTAGTGTTTAGGTTCAATATTCAATGTACTATTACAGTTTGTCAATAAACAAGGTAACACGTTTTGAGACATATTATTGTTAGAGATGCCATGGATGAGAAAAAAAATATCAAAAAGTATCTGTGAGATAGAATTAAATTACCTTGTATAAACAAACATATCTAAAGCTTCTCTGATCAGTATGTATGTATTTCTGTGTATTAAATCACAATATGTGTAATGTGAAAGTTTTTATTTGTAGTGACAAATTATCAGGAGCCTCATTTGGTCTTTGTTTTGGTTTTTGTCTCCGTAGCTCTGTTCTCATCAGCCACAGCAGGCAGCTGTTCAACAAGCAACAAATTATATGGTCGATTATATATTAACTGATGCTTCACCTATTTTTTGCTTCTTTCAAAGGACAATTACTATTATTAATTTTGATATCAACACACATATGGAAATCAATATTCCTAAAAAAGATTTTGTTTAGAATTTAGGCATAATCGATTACTATCTGCATTGCCTTACATGTGAAAAAAGGGTTAAAATTCACAAATAGATCAATTCATTTTTAATTCTTGGTTGTATTTATGAACATGATTTGATTGATAATCCTTATGACTACTTGGAAGAAATGTTTGTATTTCACTGCTTCCTATGAGGCAGATGTATGGCTCAATTTTTCACTCTCATCAGAACACAAATTTTTGTATATAATTTTTCCAGGAAGACAAATGTTCATCCCACCGGGTAAAGAAGATTATCAAAATGCAATTTTTTTGATGGGGATATTTAGGATATGCTCATATGAGATGGCTGGCTTTGTTTTGTATTGCGGTGAATATGCTCCCAAACACAGTAACACTTGGTTGCTAAAGAAGTGACAGCCTTCAGGTATTAAATAATGTTGTGCTAATTGTTAAAAATTCATTTTTGATGTGGAGTCTAACTTTTGTGTCTCTTTTCCCACTGTTTTATTAATTGAAAATACGCAAGGGAATTTGAATGATTACAGGAGAAAAATGTGTAAAGTTGAAAAATCTAAAGGAATGAAAGAATTGTTGAAGTTTACTCTTTTATTCTTTAATCTACTTTATTTTACCTGGACTGATAATGTAAACAGGCAACTGTAGTATGGTGATAATATGTATGTTAAAATTTACACTTTGTTCTGCTGCCCCAAAGTCCCCCTTGACGGTCCATGAATAAAGAAATAAATAGACATAGATAGAAAGAAAAATAAATAGATAGACAGATAGATAGATAGATAGATAGATAGATACATACATACATACATACATACATACATACATACATACATACATACATTAGATACATAGATAGATAGATAGATAGATAGATAGAAAGATAGATAGATACATACATACATACATACATACATACATTAAATACATAGATAGATAGATAGATAGATAGATACATACATACATACAGACATACATACATACATACATACATACATACATACGTACATACATAATCAATTCATGCAGCTTAAAATATTACATTTTTTGCAGACATGTGATTGATTGGATCTTTTTTTTTGACAAACACAAAAAAGGTTGTCTACCACCTGTGCCTCAAGGAAAAATAACAGAAAAAATTAATACTAAAGGGTTTACTTTCCCCTTATTAACTAATTTTTGCTAAAAGCCTAACAAGTCAGGACAAATCTATTTAATATTACAATTGCACAGAGTTTGAAAATGAACTCTGCAGTTAATATTTTAGCTGTGAATCCTCTGTGGTCACGCCTGTCATTGTTAATCATTGTGTTAGTTGGCAGGAGATCCCATCGAGCTTTTCCACTGGGGGAAAGAATACTTTTCATAGAAAGATAACATGACCAAGAACAATTGTAGAACATTTTCCCCCAAATGTGACACGAGTGTAAAATGAAGAAGTGACTGTTAAAAATTAAAACTGACAAAACAATTGTTTGCAAGATCACAAAGACCTTGTATTGACCAGGATGGAAACATTGTGCAAGTCCCTTGAACTTGTTCCCCTTTTGAGTGGCTGTGTCTCAGAAGGTACCACCTGAGGGTTTGTGGTTCGATCACTCGCTCCTCCAATTTGCATGTGGAAGAGTCCTTGGGACCAGAAATCCATATTGAACTTAACACTAAATGAATAAATTCAGACATTTCAACAGTTTTAAATAAATCCTTTCAAGTTTTCACACCTTGAGGGTACAATTAAAAAGCTATTAGAAAATCCTAAAATAACCACCGAAAAATCTCCTGAATTTTTTTGTGGAAAACAAAATTATGTCTCTGATGAAAGAACAAAGATGAAGCATGCTGTCACCAGTGTCAACTTTCCAACCTAAGCGCTGAGGTGGCAAAGCTTTAATTACTGCAGTTCTGCCAGCAAAAATGAATCCAAATCTGATTCATGACAACACTGAACCAAGAGGGAAGCTAGTTTATCCATGGGCAAGATGTCAGCACTTGCTCTGTGTCACCAACTAATCTATTTTACATTTTGATTTGAAAATGAATCAGTCGCAGAGAGAAAAATGTGATGTACACATTAAATTCACTTTTTAAAAAATATCCATTACATTGTAAGTTGGCAACATGCAGGTCTATTGCCAGGATTATAAAAATGTTGAGGTCATTGTGAATGAAATTTACCTACTTTAGGTCTTTAGGTAGTATTTGATAGACTTTCCACCTAACCCATATACCTTAACAAATACTAAATGATGCTTTCAAAATGTAAAATTATTCAAGTATGTAATTTATTAGATTTCACACTAATAAAGAAAAAGTGTGTAAGGTACTCCCATATATGTAAATATATTACATTTATTATTTAGATGTTCCTAAACAAACTTTCACCAATTGTGTGGCTGGCCCTTTGCTTCAGTAGCAGGATTTCTAAGATATTTTCCTGTTTTTCGAGCTCAAGCTTCTTCTTTTCCACCCGTTACCATACCTAAGGTACAGTTGCGATTTTTTTCTGAGCTGTCCGCAGTGCTAAAGGTGATTTGGGATTCTCTGCAAGAGATGCAGCTTCATTAAAATAAAACTTCATAAATTTGAGTACTCTATACACCCAGTGAGAATAGGTTTATTACTAGCCTATTACTATTTAATAGTCTATTAATTTTAAGAAGCCAAATTACCTTCATGCCTATCTGACAAAGAAAAAGATCCTCTTTAGCTTTAGTTTGCTTTTCTTCCATTAAGCCTATATAGCTCGCACTATTGTCACTGCCTGTTAGGTGATCAAAAAGGGTGAGTCATCTATAAACACAACCATGGTGATGTTGCTGTAGGGTGATATTTTGCCTGAAGAAGGTCATTCCATTTTTTTCTTCACTTCATCAACAGTCTGACTTCCCAATCAACCCTCTGCTTCATTGACTGCCACTGTTATCATCTGCCAGATGTCTTGTTTTTCTTATTAATCATGGCATTGTTTTGTTTTCATACTGAAATATGCATATACTTATTTTAGATTTCAATAATTTTCTCTTGTTTCACAATCTGAGTCATTTAATTTTCCTTTTTTTCAGGCTTAGCCAGTCATTTTTAATCTATTCATTGGCACCTTTACTGGTGCCAATGAATAGATTAAAAGAACCCCCCCCCCCCATCACAGCTTGCAAATGCTTTTTGTAGCCATTTATGATTCTTTCTGTTCTTGATTTAGAAATTTCCACCCACTCTCCTTGCAACTGACTTCAAGTTCCAACATTCCCTGTTTAATTCAAAAGAATTTAACTAAAGTAATTAAGTTTTTAAAATATACACCATTAGTTTCTTTTCATGAACTGCGATGTGAATAGTTAACCTATATGCACACTCATCACAGTTTAGGAGACTGTGATGAGTGTGTTTACTGACAAGGTTTTATGTCTGGTTATTAGAGGTCAAGCCACAGGAGTTGACTGATCAGTGTATGTGCTCTGCAGTGTTCAGTCTGCCCCTATCTGCTGGGTAGCTAACAGTAGCTAGCAGCTGTCTGTTGAGATCAGGCTGATGTCTTGTCAGGGATCACAAAAAGAAGGAGGTGAATTGGTTATTCAAGTGGATGTCTGTTCACTATTAAGTTGACAAGGCTGATACTGACATTCCCTGTGTGGGATTACCTGTATTTCTTAAAATGTGAATAACAAAAACAGCCCTGCAAGTGCAAGATTTTTATTATTTTTGCTTAACTATTTTTCAAAAGCATTGCTAAAAATATACTATCAATCATGTTTTACACTGCATTTTGAACGAATAAACATCAATTTAGTCTGTTAATCAGCTCAAAGTTTGTTTGTTTTTTGACCATATTGAAAGCTGTACTTTCAGTAATATAATTTTGGTGAAGAAATACTAAGTCCATCTATTTCACTGACACTTCATCATGTTTCTTGACTGAAAAGTAGACTTATCCTATAAAGACCCACTATGTGTAATTTGTCTTTAACTGCAGAATATAAACTGCTGTCCTCAGTGGTGGCTATGACACTGGCAACTTAATAATTAATAGTTTTCACATATATTATGCCATGTTTTAATGGTTAGTATATTGTTAGGGCTGCATTTTCTTGGATGCATAATTTGGATACACCACCCAACTGAAGTGTCAGATTTTGTAAGCTTCTTTGAAGAGACTTGGCAATAGTATCCACTGTAGAGTAACAGGTACAGCAGTGTACTGTTCTTTGTCAGTTTATTATCATTGCATGTATTTGTACAATGTCATCATGCACTTATTTGTACTTCATGGAATGTAAATCAGCCTGATGCAATTCAGTCATGCCATTAACCTAAATTTGCTAAATACCAAGCTTGAACATGAAAAATGTCTCAATGCTAATAACCATATATGGTTTTATTTCTACCACCACAAACATACATACACTATATATTGTAAACACAAGCCCATTTTAATCGGTAGAGAGAAAATAGAGTGACTATGTAACTGTCTTAAATCCCCTCTGTCTCGTTCCTTTGATGCCCAATATGGAACAGCAGATAAATTCATCATGAATTGTTTAAGATTTGGTTGATTTCATATAGACACGAGCCAATCGCCTCTCTGCCAACTGCTTAGTGAAATGTGAGTCGCTTTCACAAAGCTCATCTATAGCTGTAATTATTGGTGCTTAACAGGTTTCCTGAACAAAACAAAATCAGTAGCATGTGGTCGTGTCAGTCTTATCATATCCCAAAACATGGATCCATTTTTTCTTAGATTTTGCCCTTATTTTAAAATTGGATGTGTGCCACAGAGTCTTCTACCCATTAAATATTTAAGGCCATTTGCTCTCCCCAAGAAATACAGCCATTGCAGACTTCATGAATATAAATTAAACTTTGAATTCATCTTGAGAATTTTCTCAAAGACAGCTCATGCCACAAGGATTCTTTACTGCACCCTTCTTTTATAACATTGCTGTGCCGCCCACCTCCCTACCTCTATCATATCCTCCCCTTTCCATCAGAGAATCCCCCTTTTAATGAAAGAAAAAGGCCTCGATTCCTCAACTCATTACACAGTAATATGACAACTGGGCCTGGACAACACCCAGGGGGAAACACTTCCCTTATGCTGTTGCAATGGCAGAGAAACATTGTTGCTAATGCTCCAAACCCTGAAGTTAGTTTCATCGGATCATATTCTGCCTTATAAATCTGAGGTAGTTTCCTTGTGACCAGGCAGTCTGGCAGTGCCTGGCTCTGAACACAGTGCCTCTCACTCACTAACAGGGTCTCTGGTGAAGTCTTTTACTTCTGCCTCTGGCTCAGAACTCTTAAATTGGGTTGGTGATTTGGAGCCATTTGACTCTATTAAACGTTTGAAAGTGTTTAGAACCAGGTTACTTTCCTAGAAATTAGCAGATAATACTTTAACTACAGCATTTGTGCTTCAGGGTTTGGTAAACTATATGTTCACTGTTTTACAGTCAGAACAAAACACCTTTACACTCAGTTCCATGCAGCGCCTTACTCATTCCTTACTGTGCAGTAACCAACATTATAATTGGGACATTCAATTGTTCATATCTATGATGCATTCAACAGTGATTTAACAGGGTTTAGTTTTTCAGGGGACACAGAGAGGGTAAATTTGTTTTATCAGCATGTAACAACATAGACTGTGTGTCCAAATTATGTGGCCTAGGGGTACTTAGCCCTGAGAGATGTCATACACGATGCAAAAGTTTCCAGACGTAAAACTTGTATTATGTTTAGATAGGATGCAAAACAAACAAGTACTAAGGTCTGATTGCCAATGTTTTGTTTAATGAGATGTAAAAGTGGTCAGTGATAGGGATAAACTCTCAGGGAATTTTTGCCTGACTCTGAATAGCTAAGAATAATGGTGCAACAGAACAGCAAGGAAAGGGGCTATTGGACAAACATTCAGCACATGCCTGGACATACAAATCCAAATGAATGTTAATGTTGCTGTTTATCTGCTGGATATGAAAGAAGCAATTGTTGCTAATTTGCTAGCTAAAACATCTATAGTGTCTGTCAAAGGGTTTTTCTGCTCCCCAGTAGCCAAAAATCAATTAATCCAGCTTTAAGTAAAAATCAATTGAATAAATCAGAGCCTGAGGAAAACAGATATCTAGCAAGCTAGTGAGAGACCCATGTTAATTGTGTTCTCACCTCATCCAGATGCACCAGAAAGGTGACGTTGCTGCCGAGGGTGGCAGTGAGTTTGCCATCTTTGGTGGTCAGTAAGAGTCCTTTAGGCGGTCTGTTCGGGCACTGCTGCTTTCTCGCCGTGTACAATTCTTTCACTCCTTTAGTGCAGTTGTTCAGGACAACCTTACGATACCTTTGGAATGACACACATTGGAATTTAGTGTTTCTTCAACTTTATTCATTTTGTTGTTTTCTAGTTCAATCTACTAAGTGTAAAATTCATTTGGTTTTCAAAGTAATCACCTTGATGCCATATGAGTTTATAGTTTACAAACAGTTTTGTTGAAATCAGCAGAGTGGCGTATTGGTACAGCTGTTGTGTCTGAATAGCATCACTGTGCAAAAACCGACTAGATGACAACTGACAATGCAAGCTGTGAAAGAGACTGAGACACCTTGCAAAGCTTAATCACAGTGGTAGTGAATAAAATACCCCCACTGTGATTAAGCTTCGCAAGGTTTCTGTTCCCTGGGGAGCCTCCAAAACAAATACAGAAGATGCATCTTGATGGCACAATAAAGAAAAATGGATTCTAATGGAAAGTGAATTATTACATCTCAGGCAAAAAAATATGAGGGTTTTTTTTTTCGAAATGTTATTATCCGGTTTACTGCAGTGGTTGTCATGTTAATTTTATAGATATGGTAGTTAATCTCTATACTGAAACAAGTTAAGGTAAGTAGAGTGATGACAAAGCTAAAAGAAAATAGGAATTCTCTGATCAATTGGCCAGTAAATGGAACTTGTCAATAATTATATCAAAGTATTTGACTGGTGGTCCCTAGTCCATCACATATAATGCTTGTAATATAGGTGAAATGACCAAATAAACATTACTTGTAATAAATAAACAATGTCTTTTTTTGACAGGTTCATCGTGGCCTCCTGACCTGTTTTACAACATCAGTATGTGAAGCAATTTACACCAGTGATGGAAGTAGTTTTCAGAAGTCTCAGTTAAAGTAAGGCTATGTAACTTTTAAAATAAGTAATAGCACCTCTTCCTCTAACTTTTTCTAATCTTCTAATGCCTTCTTGCTTAGTTTAGTACACATAAGGATTTTACCTCTGCAGCCTCTGTCTACTTGTACAATTGTTAGACTATTATTATGCATGACACAAATAAACATCACACCGTCTTTACAGTGACTGATTCAAGAGAATGCTCAAGAGAATGAATGTATACATCTTACCAGTGCAATTGCCACTTGTGGCCAAGGTGACCGCTGTTAAACAAATTAACATAGCTTCATACTTGTACTTACAGTATTAAAAGTAAAAGTATTCCTTATAGGAACAGTAGGTCCCCAATCAGAGTTTTACATTACAGAGCCCCAAAGCCCTGAAAGATTCGGTTTTCTATCTTGTAAAACTACTTTGAACTGATAAAGTAGTTTGCCGGCTTAATGACCCTGCACACCCATGGGTCCAACCACCATGGGCATTTGCACTTTTTTACCCCAATTATGACTTTTCTCACGGCTGTGTTGGTGTGGAAAGTCTGAGCCTGATTGACATCTGTTGTCACTCTCTTGTCAGTTTTTGTTGTTGGACAAGTCACAACATTTATCATGCATATCAGTATACTGAATTTGGTGATAACCTGAGCAGGTCTCATCAACCACACTGAGTGTAAACACCCATCTGGGTATCCACTGCAATTAATTTTTAATAGCCCATCATATGATATAAATTGATCATATATTTTTACGTAAGCTGTAAATGGCAACTGTAGCTGTTAAATAAATGGAGTTGTATAAAAGTTAGATATTTTGCGTGGAATGTAGTGTTGTAGAAGTATAAAAAAGCATAACTTGGAAATACTTCAATAAAGTACAAGTAACTCAAAATTGTAGGGTTACGGATAGATTGGTTCAGACTGTGAGCAGCTGCTTCTTGCTGAACAGCATCTCATTCAGTTTTGTGATTCTAATCATATTACGTCTGTGATCTGTATCTGCTCTAAAACCCTGCTTGAACATCCCAAAAAAATCCCCAAAACAGACACATTTGTGCAAAAAAAAATGCACATGAATGAACAGAATAAAACATTACAGAGAATAAATAGGAATTGCTTGTAAACCAGAAACTTCTTACCCTGTGCTGTTGAGGTAGTTTTGGCCCTGGCTGCAGCTTCTAGACACAGTGGAGGGATTGAACCAGAAGGCAGGTCTGCAGTTCCCATCCCCGCGCCGCTCATATCCATAATCACTGTCAGACAACAAAGCATATTCACACAGCAGCTGATCAATATCAGCATGTAAAAAGGGACATATTGTCACACAGTGTGTCCCAAATCTCTGTCTTATCTATCTCTTTATATGTGGTGACCAGGGCCCTGTCTGGCACAGAGACGCATCATTAATATGTATTGATCAAGGCCACTGTCAACAGCTATGAAGCTGTGTATATGGAAACACATGGAGGGGGGGGTCACCATACATAAGGATGACTAACTCTCACTTGCTACTGTGTCCCAACAGAACATGATTTACTTCAAACAAAGCAACGTGAGCAAGTTCCCATTCTGATAATTGGCATGACATTGATTTACCAATTAATTACAGAGCCATAACAAATAAACAAAACCAGCAACCCTGTGGCTGACCAGTCCAGTTTGATTCTGTAATTACAACAGTGTGAACTGTTCATTAACAAGCTGCCAAAACCAATTGGTTGCACAGGTGTATATGGCCAACAGGATAAATGGTCAATATGGAGTCATTTTTGGAGCACACCAAATTGGGATAATGGCTCAACGTTTTCATAACTTTATTATTACATCTCTCTTCAGACATAAATAAATATTAGTAGAAATCAATTTTGACAACAAAAACAACTTTGACAGGGCTGGGGATACTTACTGTATATTTTTTTATTGAACCAGAGTCTTAATTCAGTAGTTTTTCAAGGTCTTAAAGATAATTTTGAGAAATATATCCTATCGTGATTTAGATTGAGATCACTTTGATGTCTGTACCATAAATAAAGGAGCTAGAGCCAGCAGGTGATTAGCCTATCTTAGCAAAAAGACACTTGAAGTGGGGGAAAACAGCTAGCCTATCTCTATCCAAAATTTAAAACCAGATTAACCAACACCAATAACAGTTGGTAATTAACAGAATGTATATCATTTGTCTAGTCCGTGAACAACCAGAAAGGTAAGTGACAAGTAATGGTTTTATTGACAGTTTAATACTGAAAATGGTTTTATAACCTGGCTAAGGCCTTATCCCATGTTTTAAGAAACCTGGATATGCTGATGCAGTACTCAAAAAGGAGCTGGGAAACATCTTATTCAGGTTTATTTCATACAAAGACACATATCTTGAATAAGATTAAAACAAGGATACTAATGTGCATGAAAACACACATAGTTATCTTTAAGGACTCCAGAGCACATGAAGTATGACAGAAGCACAACACGTTTTGGCCCCATTTAACCTTCTAAATGGATGCTGCTCATATGCTACCATGGTTACCGAATCATTTTGGTTTGTACTGGATTCAAGCGACACACATTCTTGTCAAAATATACATTATTTGAAAGCTCTAACTCTCATGATTCCAGCACCATAGCTGCTTTCCACAAAACAGGTCATATATTCTAATTTTTATACAAAAAAAGCAGCTAGGGAAAAACAAATTTGATTTTTTACACAACAAAGAGCTGAATAATAAAAGAGTTTGAATAATAGTTGTCACAACAGCCTAAATAGACCAAACCAAAGAAGAAAACGCAACAGAGTTTGTTAAAAACTCACCAAAAAATGTTAGGTGCTAGGTGATAAATTTATTAAAGTTTCCCGATTTCCAAATTTAGATCAGTAAACATGTAATAAAAGTTTAAATAGACAAGACTAAGAATCTGACTGAGCATTCAAGCCAATTTTCAGTACTTGCATACTGTGTGCTTCATTTTGGTTGGTTAATTTTCCAGCTTTATAATTTTGATGAATCAGCATCTTGCACTGTATACGGAATACAATATAATGATAGAATGGTTTTTTTTACAGCTCTTGCAGCTCTCGCTCAGTCATTTCGTATCAGTCTAATAAGTATGCACTCAAGCTGATCATGTGGCAGACAGACTCTTCACACCTCAAAGTTAAGTTACAGGATTTGAGCTTCTTTCTGCATTGATGGTTTTTTAAAATCCTCATTTTAGAATTTTGAGCATGCACCAAATAAGTCCCTGCAGTGAGATATGAGGCAAGATAGACAGGAAGAGATCAGACACACAGACACGGAGAGAAAATAAGACAAACTTTTCAGTAGTTCAATTGGAACCAATTAGCTCTCATTCTCTGACCTTCTCCAAACACTATTTACATAACCGCTGTATGTTTGGATGGCTTTTTTTCTGTTCCCTGTCATTAGAAGATAAAAAAAACTACAACTATTTAGGATTAGCATACAAATTGAAACTATTTACACCAACCACATCATCTCAACAGAATTACAAGCAGAGCGAGCTTGCATACAGACGCTACAGAGACAGACATTATGAGCAAATTGTGTAAAACAACCCCAAACTTATCAGATTATTGGAAAACACACATGCAAATGGAGTAAATTAATGAGACACATGAATAGCATATGCAATGGATTCCACTCAAATGGCTGAAAATTACCCTCCAAAATGAACAGTGGAATAGTGTTTTGTACAGAACGCCTCTCTTGCCCAGGCTGCATGCTTTAGTCTTGCACTGTTAATTCACTGATCAGAGAAGATGACACACCCTGCTTACTGCTGAGGAATAAATCACCCACTTTACATATTTTCTCTTTGACTCAGATTTTTTTTTCCTAATCTAATCTTCAAATACTCTGTGCTGCCGGATTAAAAATAAATTCATCCCTCTGACAAAAAAACCCATTTTTGGGTTGTGGTTAGAAAACCACATTAGTTGTTTTTACACATTTGTAGTTTTCTACAAGAAAAGTCATTTTAAGTTATTTTTTAACTCATTTAAGTAGTATTTTAGCTCAATTTTGAGGTACTTTTACTTAAGCATTTCCATTCTTTCACTTGATACTTCAACTCCAGTACATTTTAAAGGGAATTATTGTAGATTTTACTCCTCTACATTCGCTGACGGATATATCTACAAGTGTAGTGTGATATTACATGTAATATCTTTATAAAATACAGAACATTACTGAAGATTAAAGTAATGTTGTCCAATCTTTTCGGCTTGTGACCCCAGAAAAGAAAAAGCAATGTCATGTGTCTTTTAGCTGTTAACAGTTTCACCAAAGAGACTCATCCCCCTAAACTTCTCAAATGGTTTCAAATGAATAACAAGTTAAATAATCTGAATGAAGGATTTTTCTTTTGTATTGTGTGATTGATAATTTTATTTAAGTAAATTATCTGCGTACTTTTTTAAAACTGTCAACCTAAGACTTTTGAACTGTCAACAGGAGCATTCGCAAAATGATTAGATGAACGAAAAAAAAAAAACATTTTTGTTTAACAAATTCATGTTTGTTTTTTGTAGTTTTTTACAAGAGTAGTACTGATGTTTTAGAAATACAAGTACTGTAGTACTTCTGCAATAGCAAATATTCATCAAGCTAATTTTCTTCAAAATTCATCAGTGTAGTTATTAGAAAACCATTAAGACTAAATAAGAAAAATGAGAAAACAGTGGTCAAATGTAGAGCATTACAGCTCTAAATAATAGTGTTTTTCTCTAATGCGTGTGCCTGCTTTGCATTAAATCCACCTTTACAAGGTTGTAGTTATGTGAGTAAGTTATTTGTAGCTAAATCAGGAAGGTTAGATCAACTCTAAAGAGCATATTTAAGTGGACTAAAGAGGGTATTTAATGGTAGGTGGATAGATGAACTTGAAACAAACAAATGGTTACTAAGGGGAAGCTTTTTTTCAAGGAGTCAAGAAGTTAGAGCTGTTTTTTTATTTTTTTGATTGGGTGCAGCATTTAACTAAATGACCCACTGAATCACATCCTTGCTGTTATAAACATTTAGTCTTGGCAGCTGCTCAGTAGAAAATAAATGAATTATTAACACAAAAAAGCAACATGCATCCTTTGAAAATTCTGCTTCAACATGTGTGACACTGTTGGAGAACAAACACTGCTGTTAATGACGTTCTTTTGCACTCATGGGGAGAACTATAATCCCCCCCGATGGTTATGAAGAAAGGAGCTATTGTACAAAGACAAACTTCATCTTACCATTCAAAATCATGAGCTCGGCAAATGCAGGATTCAGCTGACAGGATTCTGGAGTAGTCTTTTCCCAGCATGCAGTAGTTCCCAGGCCTACGCTTCATGTAAATCTGTTTTTGTCCCATCACGCATGGCTCACCCTATGGGGACAATACTCACCTTAATTGCTGTCACTGATATTTCTTTTTATGTCATGAATGTTAACATGTTCAGTTTTTAACACACATGTTAAATGTTTTTTTTATTCTTACCTGGTTGTGTAGGTGCCAGGTTTGATAGTCCTCCTCTGTACATTTCCTGCTGAAGATGGACTTGTAGTCTATCTTGATGAGCTGCCATTCAGAACGGTGGCTTAAGTGTCCAAAAAAGCTTCAAATAACAAACCGCAAAATGACACAATTACTTTAAATTGAAAGCAAGTCCAGATGACCTCACAGAATAATGTGGTCGAAATTGATCCAGTAAATTACTCTATAAGCTGTGATGGAAGTTTACAATAGACAGTTTGGGTAATAAAAGTCTTATTTCCTTAATTTTCTCTTCTAAATAAGTTGACCTTCTAGCTTATTTAACACCTGTCTGATTGTTGATGATCAGTGAACATTATAACTGATATTTCGTGCCCCTTTTGAGTCTTTTTTAGGATCTCATTGAGTATGAAAATCTTAGCAATGGCTTTCATTCTTATCAGTAATAGTAAAACAAAACTGCAAAAACAAGATCCAGGTTGTAATGAACTGGAACTATTCTTTAAAGGCCCTCAAATTTCATTATCTCACTCATCTTTTTCCTATGAATAATGGATCGTACATGAACACACACATTTTCTTTTTGATCTATTTGTACTGTGCTGGTTGTTTAAAACTATGATCATTTCTTATTTATTCCTGAAAAAATTTATAGAGAAATATTTAAGGTTTGATACCATGTTTCCAGGGGCTTTGCAATTTAACAACAGCTGTCTCATTAAGAAAGAATTTTCCTGTGATAAACCCATTTGTCAAGTGATCTAATGTACACAACCATCTGACTAACAGCGTACATGACCCATTTTACATTTGCAGGACCCATGGCCCTCGAAAATATGGCTTAATAAAGATTAAATATTACAAAGGTTTGAATGGACAGCTTTTAAAGGCTGTCAGAGGACTGAAATATTAGAGAAACAGGAAGGAAGTAAGAGGACTGAAATATTAGAGAAACAGGAAGGAAGTCAGAGGACTGAAAAATTAGAGAAATACCATTCACCTTTCATTCGGCCTAAAATACCCCCAACAAGAACAAAACTCAACACTTTTTATCATGTCATTTTTGCCTTTTTGGGTTTTTATGGACTTACGTCATGATTTGGTTCTCGGCCCCAGCTTCCACCAAGACTCCATCCACGAACAATGGCACAGAAGAGAAGCTATGTTGAATCCACTGCCTCCCCTCGTCAAAGCTGACCCTGTGTCAGAATGCATTCTCATCACAGACCCTGCCACAGCAGTGGCACAGAAACAGACTCTCTGTATTAAAGCCTGGTCATAGGGGAGGATTTAGGTGGAGATCAGAGTGACTGGAATGTCTCAAAAGACAATCCCCAGTTTCTTCCGTTTGCAATTAGCTACTGTAGCTTTGGGTAAATATCAAAAGGCTCAGCATTAAAAGGGGTATTTAAGAGACAGTCTGACTGCTTATCAAAACAGAGATGCACAAAACATCTTTCCATATACATGAGGAGGTGAAATCTTTTGGTGTCAAAAAGGGAAAAGGAAGCATCCTTTGTCCTGGGTAAGGTCTACACCAGGGGGGGAAAAACAAGACCAGAGTACAACTGTTTCTATAGTCAAACATGATCACCTATAACTGCAGAGGGTGAAGGAGACAAATAATAAGAATAAAAACTGGACGGCTTTTATCATTGGGGCCTGGGTTCTATTAATATCAACATCAGTGATGTGAGAACAACTAGGTGTACTTGAGTGTGACATTGGTTGGAACACTGCAGAGGCCTGTCATGAAAAAAAGGAAATCCCCAATGCTGCCTCTGAAAAAAACTCCTACCTTCAATTAGCTAAAAGCACTCGCGACAGAAAAAGCGTTGACATGAACCTATTATGAGTTTCAGGCTCCGGAAGTGTTTAACATACCACTGGCTAAGAAACCCATACTGATTCATAGCTTCTGTGGCTGTGGAGATACACAGGCTTCTTTCTAAATGTCATTTTTCTCACTCCTTCTACCATCGTTTTTAAATTGGTTGGGAAACAAAAAACAGCAGGATTCACTTCACTGGCTCTAAAACTAATTTCAAAATTGTTGCAAAAGCGACTGGAGAACAGATCTGGTCTCACTTGGATTAGCCTGCACTGAGGCAAAGCGTAGGCACCCGATTTAGCAAGGGGAAGGAAACGTGTTAATGAAAACACTAAAAGGGGGGCTCAGACTGCTGGCTGTTAATGATAAGTGGCTGGAAAAAAATCTCTCAAATTAGATTGCCCATGACTTTTTTTTTTCAAGAACCACAGTCAAAGTGCATCAGTAAATGGATCCAGAGTCATATATAATATATACATATATGCAATTTTTCTTGGACCATAAGGGTTGAATTAATCTAAAAATAGCTATAGGAAATTGGAAAAGCAATTTAAGAAAGAAAACTTCTCTAAATGGACATACCACAAGTGTCTGGTTGGCACTGATGGCTGTTTCACAGCGACAAGGGCCCCTCCTTTATCCAAAAACCACACATTGTGCTCTTCTTCAAAAATCTGAACAGACAAATGCAGAAATTCACTCTTATAGAATTGAAAAACACAACAGGAAACATTATTGTAACATAATACTATCATCTTTGATAACAAGAAATTCTGAGAGAGTGTCCACTACATCCTACCAATAATATCTTAGCAACCATAAAGATTTGTCATCATGGTTAAGTGGCATGCTTTTACTTATCACCTTACCAAAACCAAGAACTAAAAAGGAAAATTGTTCGGAATGAATTAAACATTGTGTTTACCTGCTCTCAAGTAAGATACAAATATCAGCGGATGAGCTTTCTTTAAAGAACAGTAAGCTTGTATTACTTCCAAGGCCAAGAGTTAGCATATTCTCAGATAACTACATTTTTATAACCGGGCTAGCACATAAACTGAGAGATACCCCCAAACTCCACAGAATGTACCCCTGGATGCTACTCAGAGTTTAGGCTAATGTTAGAGCCCCCCCCTGCCCTTTGATGGATATGGGGAAGTTTGTAGTCCATCAACCCTATCTAAATGCATTGCCCAAGATCATTTTACATCCACATCTTTAAGGTCTCTTGTAAAAATGAAGGAATGTTTAGAAAGAATCTAACCACTGTGTAGCTTATCAAAATGTATTTTTCCACTGTAGGCATCCTAGTAATGAAAGACTTGTTTTACACAAACTCAAAGAGTTCTTGTTATTTAGCCAAATAGCTAACTAGAGCTGATAAAACGTGCTAGCGACAGATGTCCCCTCATTTGCTAAAATCAGCAGTTCTTTGCTAGATAGAAGAAGCCTGCTTTCACTTCTGTTTGGAATAAAGGACCCATTGTTTCAGAAATTACTATGAATTTCAAATTGTAAATACGCTACTGTTATGATAGGATTTTTCAAGATAGATATTTTACAGGAACATCACAGGTGTTACTAAAAACTATAACAATGGCTCTGTTAAGTCAGTGTCAGAGTAATCCATGACTAGAAACAGTTAGCAATGCATAATACCAAGACCCTGAAACTGAAGCAGCTAAAATTGAATTCATCAATCATTCATTTTAGTGTTTACACCTGTGCTTTTTCTTCTGTGAAGTGTCAAAACTGTCACATGAAATGGGCCCATTGTAAACTGCTTATGTGCCTTTGTGAATTAGAAGGAGGGTGGCACTTCATGGTCAAAGCGTCAAATGGGTTGTTTTACAAGACAACCTAATCTAACATATGTTTGCAAAGCCAGTAGTTGTTAATTTTGTCAACTGGCTGGATCTCAGTGTGATTCTTGGTCTACAGCTCACCTGTCTCCAGCTATTGCCAGCATCAGATGATATGAACATGCCAACGTTGTTGTAAGACAGCTCTGCTCCAATATTTCCTGTAGTGGGAATGCCAAGAGAATATATGACACAGCAAAACCACAGTAAGATCGCACAGATAAAGGGCCATGTGTGTTTTTAATATATGCTGCAAATCACACCACATCTGTGATTAACTTATTCCTTTGGTCTGATTCCCAGATCAGCTTGCCGTCTCTCAATTCACATGAATACTACAAAGAAGACCCTGGGTTATATCCTATGCATGCCTGCATTATTCAGGCAACATAATGTGAGATGTGGAGGAGGGTGGGTGCCTCCTTCGCTTTGGCAGTTTTTTGCGTTACAACACAATGCCTCCAAAGCTTTTTTTGTGTGAGTGTGCAGTGAGTGAACTAGCTTCCTCTGTCGATCTGCTTGAATATCTTGGCCATGGCTCAGTAAATAGGCATGTGTTTGATCTGGATGGTGTTTGTCATGTTGGAAAGATGATCTCTGCACCAGCTGACGTCTTAAAAGGCGCAGCGGGCAAAGTGAAGCACAGTGCCAAAGCAAAGGCTCGACCAGCAGTACACACACACAAAGACACACTCAAAGACACATTGTGCAAGCGTGGCAGCAGAGATGTATGTTTATTCAGCATTCTCACACACCAAAGAACAAACAGACAGATCCACACACGCATGAACTTTTACACAAACAGCAAAAGGTAGAGTTTTTATTGCTGACATGGCCACTGCTGATAACACCTCTATTTTCTGTCAACTCATCTCTCTTTCTTTACTACAGCTCTTTCAAAAGCTCTTGCAGGCACACAGACAATGTACTGCACAGACGCTTGCCTTTATTCACACATGCATAATTGACTGATTTACTTGTTATCAAAACAGGTGGACATGTGACAAACACATTGTTTGCTTTGGAAGAAGTGGAGATCCTGCAGTGCACTCTGCCCAGTGTAGCTTAAAGAATCTTTGACACAGAAGCTTAAGTGAGAGGGCATGGTGGGGTTATATCGCTGCTAATTAATTAGTCTATTAGCTGACTGGGAGGATCACATTACAACTCTTCATACAAAATATTTAAGTTTCATGTTATGAAATTTAATTTTGCATTTGGTGGTGCGAAGTTGAGAAAATATTATCTATTTTCATAAGAAAAAAGGCTTTATCACAGACTGCTATAGTAGAAAAACATTTCCATGTACTATTTATCAATCCTCTGTGGCTTTACTATACATACTATACTTTACTATACATTTTTATATACAACTTCTGGTCTTTTTTCTTACCTGTGGCGACTATGATCCCTGGTGCAGAGCTCTTGGTGGAGATTGCTCCTGACAAGTAAGGGTTCTCTGACATTTGAAGTTGGAGATGAAGTGAACAGAAAGGCTGGAAAAGAAGAATGAAAAAACTGAACTGAATGTCCATATAAAGAAAAAAAAAACAGAATAAAGCACATTCATGCAAAAAAATCTACATGAAAACCACTATTCATTCAAGCTAGTATTTACTTTGCAAGAAAAAAACATCACTTTTTCCAAGTGGTGGATTAATTGGATCATATTTACTATAAATATGATAACATCAAATGTGTCCTCACTGTGCTTCTGCTTATTTAACTACCACAAGATAGCAGAGAAAAGGGAGTTTGGATGCTCTAAAACTGATAGGGTCAGAACAAAATTGTTGAACTAAAACAACACTATCAAAAATTTAAAAAAGAAAAGATTCATCAGTCTCTGAAAGAGACCAAACTGTGCCCTCATAAGTTTTGCTAATTGCACTTAATCTGTCATTAATATAAAGAGGAATGGAATTGTATTAAAGAATAAAGCCAAGTCTCCAGGCCATGCACACAACAGAAGACAATTACATTTGTTCACAAAGCAGAAAAAAATGTGTCTGCTTTCATCTTTGCAGCAGACAGCGTGTCACTGGTGTAAGGACATCAAGGGCAGTGGGACTGAACAGGGTAATCAAAAGGAATCTACGGCAGTAATTAAAATGTCACATGAATGCGCAATCACGGGGAACCTGTAAGCCGCAACACACGGGCCAAAAATCACCTCTTAAGCAGCATGAAGTCCCCCTAATGTCTCAAACATCATTCCTCCTAACCGCTTGCCTGTTGGTTTTAGTTGCAGGGAGGCAATCTAATGAGGAGGGAGGTTCCATCAGCACCTGCAGTAAATCTGGATCTGCCAGTGCAGCACCTTATCCGCCTCAAGCAAAACTTACCCTTCCCTGAGAATTCCATTCAAAAAAACATGTTGGTGTATACAGTATGTATAACGCAAATATACCACTTAGCCACAACATCCATTTCGATCCTTCTCAAGCATTACATTTTCTTGGGAATGGTAAAAAGTCATTACCAATAATAATAAAAATAATAATAATAATAATAATAAAAATAATAATAGCTCTTCTGTCATGAATACAAGTATTTTTATTCCCAACCCCCAAATGCTCCAGTGAAGCTGCTCAATGGCCATCAGGGCAGTTTGTTATTGTAGTGTGCAGTGTGCAATTATGAATGCACCTGTGTAAGTGTGAAAGCGGTTAAACAATGACTCAACTAGAGAAGTAGTCGACTACTAAAATCACTTGTCAGCGCTGTGGGCAGTAGTCCATTAGTACGCATGAAGGACATCATTTTAGCCAACATCACAAGATTTACAGTTGTTAATGTTTAAACTTTTATATCTTTACTTTACATCCATTTGGTTATGGTGTCATCAAAATCCCTTATTCATTATACGGTCTTATTAATCTTGTACATAGCAGGAGCTGTGACAATATGCACTGTGCACTATTCCCTTGCTGCAGTAATCTGAAGATAATTTAGAAAACAAATGATTATACTAAAACACCATTTCCTGAATGGTTTCACTACAATTACATCTTAATATGAGGGCATAGGTAGGCCTTTACTGTGGAACACCCATTTATAAAGGATGCCTTATTTCAAAACTTACAATTAAGTCTAAATTCTATTCTCATTTTTCTTCACACAGTTTCACATGATATTTTACAGCTGTATATATAAGCACACAATCTTTATAACTATAGTCAATTTACAGTATTTTACCAGTATGCAATGGATGTCATTTCCGTCCAGGTCAGTAGCAGGGGCCTGCAGGAGCCTCCAATCCCGGCCCTTGTTGTACGTGATGTATGTCTTCACCTGGCTGTCTTGCCTCTTGTTAGCGATTAACATTCCTTTAATTCCTGCCACCTAATGGAAATAGAAACATATTGTAAAAGGTACGATCTCATCGTTACCCTCTTAAAGCAAATCAGCAGGGGTATTTTATATCTATGGAATGCTCTCATAACAGTTCAGCTCAGTTACAGATGAAAAAGCAGTCCAATACCCAGCGCTCTCATCAGAAAGGGCATTTTGAGATTTGAGGCAGCAATTTTCACAACAGCAGTTAAATGCAAATGGTGTGCTTATCCTTTCTTCCCGCGTCTGACAGTCTGGCAGACACCATCAGCCGAGTCGGCTACATTTTCTTATACAGTGTTAAGTGCTATTTGTAATTATATCCCCACATGTTTCAACAATCCAACCAGGACAAAATGGTGATTGTTGAGAAGTGACACCTTATTTGTTCTCTCACAGTCAGGCTGGATCTCTGAAATACAAACATATGTACGTAATCACAGCCATGCAGACACACACTTTTCCAAAATCCCCCCTGCAAGTCGTCTCTCTGGGATTAGTCATATCCCTCAACCAGGCCAAAGCATGAGATGCAATGGAAAGCACAGTCACTCCAAATGGTTGCCATTGTGAGGGGTTCCAGCTGGATATGTTTCCCTCCCTGAAGGGGCACGTCTGTATAAGTGGCACTAATAGGCAGCGCATTTGACATTGTCATAGAAACATGGCGCTAGGGATGGTTGTGGCTAATGAGAGTCCTCTTGTCCTTATTCAACCTGACCTGTCAATCACTGCAATAATTATTATCTATTGCCATCACCTTCTGAACACACACATACATGCAACCACAGACCTGCGCACGAACAAGCCACCTGACGCCCACTGACATACATTTCTCTCCATCACTCACACCACCACCACTATTTTGTTGACGACAAAGTAAATGATGCAGTAGAAGATCTCTCCTTTACAGAACATAACGTGTTACTCTTAGTAGTATAGCATTAAAGGGATACACCAACATTTTGGGAAATTCCCTTTACAATAATGATATAAAGAGTTCTGTTATTTGTTGAAAGTGAATAGACATGATTGCTCTGCAGTGTGTGAGCAAAGACACTGAACATCCAGCTAGTCTTCTACCATCGGTGAAGCGTGAGCCATAACTTTGAACATAACGTACACTGGTACATCTTACATTACAAAACTTTTGTTTTAATATTTTTCCCACAGCCTGTTTGGAGGCAGTAAACACTGCCCAATCCTCTGAACACCTGTAAATCAATTTGATCTTAAAAATTCTCTATTTGCTAATACTGTGTTCAGCCCTGGACTCTGTTGACTTAGTCTAATTATTATATAAAAGGGAATTCTTAAATAAAACATAAGGAGGCTGATTTGGTTGGTCAGCATTTACTGTACATGGAAGCCCCGTGAATGACTCTCTTTTGCTTTTTAAACAAATCTTAATTTAATCCACATACCCATATATAAGAAAAATAATATGCAACCATTGCACCTCATTGCATATGACAACATCAGTGTGAAATCAATTTACTGAATCTGTGAAGCAGTGTTCACAGGACAAATCCCTGTACATTTATTGTACTTTACAATGAAGCTGATGATTATTTCAATTATCAGCTGATTTATCAAATTTTTTTCTGAATGTTGCAGAATGTTTGTATTGCTTTGTTTCCCGGTTACACAAGTGTGCAGGATTAGTCTATTCATAGGTTTGGGTTCATCATGTGTCAACACAAACTGAGGAAGGCCAAATCACAATATGCCTTTGGGTATTTTTTTTCTTCAATGCTGATAACAAGCTCCTGGAAACCTAGGTGACAACTTGAATTTGCTTTAGTCCGACCAACAGCCCCAAACCCTAAGATATTCAATTTACAATGAAAGGAAACATATTTAAAGAGATCCAACCAGAGAACCATATAACGTAGTTATGGGTAATCTGTGAACAAGGGGTTACCTATCAAAATATTAAAGAAAGACATAAGCATTCATGTTAGCATTCTTGTTTCTAGCACCCTGCCATGTGTGAGCCCATTACTTACTATCTTACTTACTATGTTTGTCTCCACCAAATCCTAATTGAAATATATGACACTTTTGCTGCTAAATGCTTCATTATATTCACCAGCAAGTCATTAATTTTGTTTGTCTGTCTGCTGGTTTGTTTGTTTTTTTTCATATGCTGTGCAGGTAGCATAAAGTAGATTTATCAGCTTTCCTTGTTTGAAACAGCTGAAAACAGTAATAAGAAAAGTATGAGAGCAGCTTTTGTTGAAAACTAAAACAAAGAGCTGAAAGATACTAAAACAAATATTAACTGTGCTTAAGGAACTGCTAGTTAAATGATATATTTCAGTAATATTTTTCATAAAAAAAATTCAAAATTAACATGCCGTTGACCACCATCTAACATTGGTCCATCCATTCATGTATTTTAAACCTTTTAATCTCAAAATCAGTGATATGCATGTTTTTTCTTCCTGAACTGACTGATCATATGAGGGAAACAGAGCCCATGCACCCATTTCAGAATGTGCAATAGATTAAAACATTGTTGTCAATTAATTTGAGAAGGCTGCATTTCATCTTTATTGAACGGCAGGGAATTGCCATTATTTAATGTGGAGCAATTTAGTGTTCCATAATATATTATGTGGCTCATTTGTTGAATCACAGTTTTGTGGGTTCAGGCCGGCTGGCAGGAAAACACAAACATGAAGGGCCACATCATCAAAAGGATCAGCATCATCCAGATCATTTAATACTCTCTTCCGACAACAATCCACTTAATGTCTTCAGTCAATCATTCAGAGCTTGAGAAGGATAAATGCATTTTGATACAGTAAACCCAAGCCAGTCAGAGTTTTAACTGTCAGAGAGCATCCTGCTAAACCACATCTCAGACTGAGGGGAACTTTAGAGGTTGATGCAGAGCCCTGACATCAACAGAAAATTAGGTTGCACAAAAAAGACTCACGACTACAGACACAGCATTTAGCCAGTCTGATTGACAATTAAATAATATTTCTGATGTAGAAGATAATTGTGCAATTTTCTGTGTAAAATTAGGATTATTAATTTTAGGGTGGAGAATGCAAAGAGAACACAGGCCCTCTGGAGAAAGACATGACTTCTAAGTGGAAGTACAAAAAAACGTTCACATTCTTTGCTTATTCTCCTCTGCTCCAGTCCTGTCTTCTCTTTGGAACATTGGGTCTGTGAGGTGCAGTTTGTCAGGGTCTAACAGCAATAAATGAGATGAATTCCATAGCATATATCCACTCTCGTGTAATCGGTCTGATTTATCAGAGACAACTGTGTATCATCTATCTCTTGTTTAGGTTCAGATCAAGAACACGAGCTGTGACCGCATGACAAATGCAATTAAAATGCCTTATCATCTCATACTGTGTGCTGAAAGGCCTCAACTACTGCTGCATGGCAATAGGAGCTGCACACACTCAGAGCCACACACACCTCATACTGTGCAGGAGAAGTAATGGCATTGTTAATTACCACACTGCTGCCTCTGCTGCTGGCCAATATCTCACTTCCTTCATTCTCTAAGTCACACCTGCCAGTGTAGGAGTGATAAACTGGGTTCACCAGGGAGTGGAGAAGGAGGGAATTCTACTTTCCTGCTATGAATGTTAATGCAAACACATACAGTACAATAGCTAGCCAGAAAGCTAACAAGGTCATTACAAGTCCAGAGGTGCATGGCAGTGAGCCCCATTAAGCATTCTGTTTATACTGTGTGTGTCTGCTGTCAGGAAGATACACAACCACAGCCTGTAATGCAAACCTGTCCATATGAGACAAGTTACTGTAATCCATAGAGAATTATCACTAGACTCTGCAGTTCCCCTTAGCTCCACATAGTGTTTTACTATGTAGAGCTAAATACTATGTATTTCTTTCAGCTCATTGTTTTGGTTTTAGAGGCTGCAACATTACTAGTTTGGTTAATTATCATCAACCACATATTTATATATTAAAGTTCTGTAAATCATGCATACACTGCCCACACAGCACATTACAATGGAGAGACTAAGGTAGTGAATATAGTGGAGCATTTAGTGGCGAAAGAGCAAGATATGTCAAATGTCAAATGTCGTTGGAGACCAAAAGTCATGCCAAAAATTAATCTCTAAAAAATGCCACAGCCTGTCTGAGTATTGTTGCTGACCATGTGCCTCCCTTTATGCTCAGAATCTACCATTTTCCTATGGCTACTTCCAGCAGGATAATGCTCCATGTCTCAAAGAAAAGTCATCTCAAACTGGTTTTATGAACATGACAATAAATTCAGTTCACTTCAGTGGTCTCCCCAGTCACCAGATCTGAATCCAGAAGAAAACCTCTGGGATGTGGCAGAATGGGAGATTGTTAGCATGAATGTGCACCAGACAAACCTGCAGAAAGGATGTACTTCCATCATGTCAACTTGGACCAGAATCTCAAAGGAAAGTTTGTTGAATCAATGTCATGAGAACAGAGGTTGTTTTGAGAGCCAAACCAAGTCCTTGCTCAGTATTAGTATGGGGTTCCTAATAAAGTGCTCGGTGACTGTATATCCAAATTAAGTGGTTTGAAATAAAATAGATGGTCCAGGCTCATTCAATCAGCAGAATCAGCAAATTTAGAATCAGGAGATCATGGTGATTGTATTTTGTAGCTAGTAATAAACATTAACAACTAATAAATTTAAAACTGTTTCCGTTTAATATGATATTTACAATAGAGATTATGAGGCCAGCTAATTACTGGAGATCACAACAAAAACACCAGATAAAGTAATACTTTATGTACAATTAAGACTTTGTGATTAGCTGTCACTGCTAGGGGGGACATACAGTATTAAGAGAAGTTAAGGTTAAGTTATTTTTACTACTATACAATTCTGAACTTAAGTCACATTCATAAATTAAGATCAAAAACAACATTTTGGTTTTTCTCAGCTTATCGTGACCAAATATATTTATAATAATAATAAATATGTAATAAATATATTTCATTCACTTTATTTGTGGATCAAGTTTTTGCATTGTTATTCATTATGCAATGGAGTACTCCTTTGTGATTTAGTATGGCACCATATTATTGCTGTGCAACTCACAATAAACAGATAAAAAATTTACTTGTAAAACTCGAAGCAGCAGAGTCTGAAAAATCCCAATCTAAATCCCTTGTATGGATTGAACTAAAAAAAAATCTTTAACCTTCACTTCCCCCTTGTACAATTTGATATTAACTGTAAAGCCCTTTCATTAGTCACTCCTTGTGTAGTGACACAAGCAAACATTTTGGTGCACCCCTTTAAAAGATCTGTCAATCAACTTTGGAGTGAATGCAGGTTCCAACGCTATGTTTTCATTTTTGATTGAAAAATGGTAGGCAAATGTTTTTTCTTCATATTTGGATCAGAGGTAGATCATTAAAATGTGAAGTAGTAGTCCTTTTTCAAACTTGTTCACCAGTCCCAGTGATGCATCCTTCACAGACACCGTAAAGTCATTTTGTGCAATGGGACATAATAATAGGAATTTATTGCACAATTAACCACAAATTAAAAAAAACCTTATGCTCCACTGTTTGTGTCCTGGTAAATGTATGTACCTATACTAATGGCAGATCTTAAGAAGCAGCAAAAAAGTAACAGTCCCTGTAACTTCCCATAGATTCAATAAATGAAAACCTCACTGTATGTATCCCCACATGGTGACCAATTTCAACAAGTGCCTACCTCATACAGGTCTAGCATCTGGTTTCCTCCGATGCCCCTAGTAGTCTTAACATTTTCCATGGCCAGGGTAAAGTAGATCCCTCTGGTGTCAGACAGGTAGAGGTTATAGGTGTCGTTCTGGTTCCACTCCTGTACCGCTGCAAAAACCTGCTTCTCATCAGTGCTGACAATGTGTAAATCCTATCAGAGAGCAGGGAGAGATTAAGAGGAGTTACGACAGGAGGTGGAGGGGTGACAGATTAGAACATGCTGACCCTGTGGGATCGGTCATGAAATCAATGCTGTGGTGAATATAAATGCTTGATGACATATGGTAAGGTATAGCTCCCTCAGGGGCTCACTCTGAATGTGGTACAGGTATAGGTATAGGTACAGGTATGTGGTATAGGGATGAATTTTTGTTTTTCCTTAAAGACTGGACAGTATTGCAACTTTTAAGGAAAAACAAACTAAAAAAAAAAGTGACACATCTTAATGAATTTTTTCATCCTATTTATATATATTTTTCCATTGTACAACTTTAAATTCAAAAACCTTCAGGAATATGGAAATACTTAATATGTAATGCAATATGTAATTATTTTAATTTAAAACATCCAAAAGACAATCAATGGAATGTGAAGAAAAACAATTTTCACATTATGTCAAAGACATCTATATTTTGTGCTGCAGAGAAATCCACAGGAGTTAGCATGCTAACCAGCTACCCTGGACTCTCTTGGAGATTCTGGAATTAAAACAGATTTCTATGAGTCATAGGAGGCAAAAAAAAAATTACATACAAAAGAAAAATCGATAAAATTGTCAAGCTAATTTTGCAACTTACCTTAGGTAGGGAATATTTGGGCAGTTTTATTTGTATAAAAGAGTCTCTCTTGTAGGACACATAATAGGTGGCTCGACCTGATGTAGGAACCTATGCACATAAAACATACAGTAAAATTAATTGCATATATTGACTATTGCATACAGTGTTTCCCCTGTATCTCAAAATGTCCCTTAGCACTGCAGTGATGTTTTTCTGCAGACAAAATGCAGAGGACACCTTGTATCAAGACCTCATGTTTAACCTCATCACTGAAACCATGTCATATTTTCTCCAATCAATTAAAGTGGTGGGAGAAAGCACCCATCAATCTCTTACTCTCTTTGTCCTGCTGGTTCTCAAAGGAAACACAGGGTAAGTTTTTTTTTTTTTTTTTTTTTCAGACTTAGCCATTTATAGCAAACTCCTGGCTTGCATTCAGAGGATGCTGCCCTCCCCAGGTGTCAGTGCACTTGGTGGTTTCAAAGTGAACTTTGGTAAATATCTCGTAGGACAATCAATAGTCTCATTATTCTTTGTCAAGAGAAATCTTTAAGTTGCCTAACCAAGCCTCACCTGCTGTCTAGGAAAAAAAAGTTGTCCTTAATGATCTAGACCTTTTGCAAACAGTCCAAGCTGTTAGTTGTTAGCTTATGCAGCAAGAAAACACAGGGATGGTGGATGTTGGAGAATTATCATTAGCCTCAAGACTGCAGAAGTCAAGCACCTTATACACATACACACACATAGACACAAAGCAGAGTGAGACTGCAGCTTTATAGCTCACTTCTCCTTCCTATCAATAACAAAATGAAATTCATTTGAGGAAAACCTTCAAATCAAACTTGTGGTTCTCCGCTGAAGAGAGGCAATACCAGTATTAATGTTGTATGACAGGAATGATTCTTCTACTGATCTTTGAATGGCTCATAGGAGAGAAAACAAGCTTGTAGAGAAAATATAGCAACCTAGCAGTGAGCACTGCAGCGCAGTGCCACATGCAACCGAGTGAAGGAGCAGGAGATCGATGGTGGGGTAACCGGAGGCGGTTTGAACTTTAAGAGGAATTGGTATGATTGATTTTTTTCCCATCCCTTTCAGGATCTTTCGTGTGTGACGCATATGTGTTAAAATGTGGAGGTGCTCGACTTGAAGGGGAGGTTTAGGTTGAGTGCTTGTGAGTTTATTTGAAAGACTTCAGAGAGGTCAAACAGGATTGAAGGATCTTTGGAGTACAACTCTATTTCTTTGTCTAATGTGCTGCCAAGGGCAGTGAGGGTTCTGGAGGAAGGACGTGCCTGTAGGTGGCTCAGGTAAATAGGTTTCTAAAAAATCTGTTCTTTGTTCTTTTATAAAACATTTAGTGCAGCCATACAGCTGGAAGAGCATCATTATAGCTACTACAACAAAAAATAACATTAAAAGGCAGAATCTCGTAATCAGTACAGTGTTTACCATACAGTCTTTACCATGGACATTAATGGCTGACAAAGTCTATTTTTTGACCCATTTTGGCATTGTTTATTTTCTTTATCCATCAAAGAGAAAGATGCCATCCGTGATCATTTGATTAGTGGACGAAATCGTCTTGTTCTACCCTTTCCCTACTGGTTTGCTCTATCGCAAGAAGGCTCTAGTAGCAATCACACATGCTCTGCAGAGAAACTGAAGCTACAGAGAAACAGAGAGAGAGAGAGACATTCTCTGGTATCATATTAGAAGATGCACAGACATGGTGGACATTTTACAGGGTGCTGTCAGTAGTTGCTTTGTTTTAACATGTGCTGGACTGGCAGCTGCTAGAGGAAACATTATGAAATGATGAAGAGATGAATATAACACACTGCCAGATAAGCCCCCCCCCAAAAAAAACAAAAACAAAAAAAAACCCCACAAGACTGGAAAACGGCATACCACAACAGTTTGTGGAGGTGAATTTGAATAAAATTGGGTTTGTTGTGGACTAGCAGTGTAATTATTCTGACTTTTCCTGTTGACTTTTAAATGTATGAAACCTCATTTACACAGTGTCAAAGTAAATAATATTCACACTGTAGAGGGAATTAAAATACAACCCATAAATTGCATCTCTGTTACTTGGGATTCAGGACATTACCATTTCAGATTTTTCTGTCACACAAATCATGATTAATATGACACACCGGGCACTGGCTGGGTTGAATATTAAAACTAGTCCAAGGTTCACTGAAACACAAAGCACATGATCAGCTAAGGTTAAAGTAAAAATTTTACATATTTTCTTGCCACATGAAATCTATTTATATCAGAGACATTGTATGTGAGGCCTGCATTGAAAACATCTCTGATTTTTTGTGGCAGTAGAGTTGAGAATATTTGCAAAGAAGCAGCAACCCAAAAGTGGTCCAAACTTAAATCATTATTCTTACTATAAATACCTGTGTGTCATGTAAAATGTCTCATACAACCCGCTGACAAATTAAAACCCAACTCTGCTGAGATTCTCCCGTTTTAATGTGCCCCCCTTTGCATCTAACTTCAAATGTGTTTGCTAACAAGTTAGCTAGAATTACTTAAAGGTATTCATAGCTTGTGTTTCTTTTTATTTAGTCTTCCTGCCCATTAGTGGTCAAATGTAGATGGCTTACATATCAAGATGCAACACTGTAACTCATGAGAGCTAACATAATACTAACAAAATGCACATCCACAATTTATACAAAATAGCTAATCTAGATATAATAACTCCCCCTATGAGATGGTAATGTCCACATAAAATAATCCCTCATACACCATGTATTAAGGGGGGTTGACTGTTTCAGCGCCCTACCTGTATGAATATGTAGTCATCTTGAACCACCAGAGAGCTGATGTCGATGTATCCAGGGAATGGGTAGTTTCTGTTTGCCTCTGTGCACATCTGCACTCTGCATGTGACATACTGCACATCTGTCACATAGAAAGACATACAGGATGCATGAGAAGTTTATGACTACTAATACTATTTTGTTTCTTATAATGGATCTTGATTATCAGAGCTGTATCAAAACCTTATCTGTAAAAATAAATTGTATGCTAATTGTTTTACCCTCAATTAGATCTAATAAAATTTATGAGACTTATTTGAATTACAGTGGCTTCAAAATGTATTCAGACCATTTAATTTTCTACACTTTATTGTGGTGTAGATTTTATTCTAAACGGATAAAGTTACCTGTGCCTGTCCCTCTACAGTCAATGACCTATAATGACAAAATTAAAACGTTTTTAAATTTTTTTTTGAAAATTAAAAAAAAGAAAATCTCTCATTCACAAAAGTATTCAGACACTTGAATCATTTACTTTGTAGAGGCCCCTTTAGCAGCAATTACAGCTTTTAATCTTCTTGGGTAAGTCCTCACAAGCTTTGCTCACCTGGATTTTGGCAGTTCATCCCATTCTACATGGCATCGTCAGATGTTCTATGGGGTTTTGGCTTTGCCACTAAAGGATAGAAAAAAACTTTTTGCGAAGCTGCTCCATTGTTATCTTGGCTAGGCTTCAGGTCATTGTTGTGCTGAAGGATGAACCATTGCAACGCACTGGTCACGTGCACTGTTGCACAGGGTTTCTTCAAGGCCCCTTCCATAGCATGACGCTGCCACCACCATACTACAATAAAGGGATGGCATAACCCAGGTGACAAACAGTGCTTGGTGTTTATCAGACAGTGTTTACAATCCTGCCCAAGGTCCTATCTCAAGATCAAAGAGTCTTTGTCCTCATGCTCTCAGAATCCTATACATGTGATTTGGGGAACTCTGAGTGGGCTGTCATATGCCTTTTACTTAAACTGGCTTCCATCTAACATTTCTGCTGTAGAGGCCTGATTGATGGAGCGCTTCTAAGATGGCGGTCCTTCTGGCTGTTAGATGGATCATTGGGTTTTCAGATACTTCCCTGAATAGAACACTTTTGCCCGTTAACTCAGTTTGGCTGGACAGCAGAAGGTCCTTGAAAGTCCTGATGGTTCCAGTTAGAATTATTGATGCCACTGTGCACGTGGGAACACTCAAGGCTTTGGGAATGGCTTTATATCCTTCATGACTTGTTTTTTTACAGGACATGCAGTGCTGTGTGTGTTTCTTTGAACTCTGTCCAATCATTCCAGTTTGCCACACGTGCAACAGGATGCCACAGAAAAGGGTCTGACTAAATGAGAGACTTCAGTTTTTGATTTTTAATAAATTTGCAAAGTTTGAAAAGCACATTTTAATTTGTTATTATGGGTCATTGGATGTAGATTGATAGGTGAATGGTAATTTTATCTATTTAAGAATTAAATCTACAACAAGTGAAGTGTTTACAAAGTAAAGAGGTCTGAATACTTTCTGAAGGTACTGTATGTAAAGTTGTATTCCACTCATCTGTTCAGCCTAACATTTTCTCTGTCTAATTTTCCTCTTTGTAGCACCTGATTTAGTCTTATCATGTAGATAGCAGAAATAAGCATCTCTACATGTATATAATTCTGCCGTTATATGAGAACTAAGCAATGCTCATATCTCAGTGATGCTACTCCAACATCACAGCCATGTGAAAAAGTTTCACCTATGTCACCAGTGGGCGACCTTGGTGGTACTGCCATTCAGAGCTATGGAGCTGAAGTTCAGTGAGTAGAAGGGAAGAGAAGGAAAGCCATATTAATCAAGAATCATGCACTGGGTTTATCGGTGGGGAAAGGCAGTGCTGTTACCCTGAGGATGTCTTATGTTCTCCAGGAGGAATTCATTCCTTTAGAGACCTGTTCATTACTCCTCTTTGATGTGTGTGTTTGTGTATGTAGGAGACACTCACTTCCATCTGGTGTGTGAGCCTCCATATGGACCAGATCCGGCTCCTTGTCTAGGCCCGAGACAGACCTTGGAGACAATGATATATCGTGGAGGAATACATAAATATAATGACAATGCTCAGAAATGGATGTAAAGGAGAAAAAAAGACCAAAGAGAGAGTCAGTGTGAAGGGGGAGTGGAAGAGGAAAGAAAAAAAAGGGAGAAGGATCTCGCAAAGCATTGAGCTCCTGTTATGCAGTAAATATTTTCTTTAACTGGAAGACAGGACTATGTCCACCAAATAATAAACGCCACATTATATTAAGCACATCCACTGCAACTCACAGCTGGTTCCCTTCAATCAAAATGCAACATTACAAAGAAATACAAATACACCTATCTCATAACTGTCACCACTCTCCCCAAGTATGAATATAGTGAGGTGCATAACTATTAGGACAGTGACACAATTTTTGTAATTATGCCTCTGTAGACAACGACAATGGATTTTAACGGAATGGATCAAGATACAATTGAAGTGTAGACTTTCAGCTTTAATTCAAGGGGTTTCACAAAAATTTTGATTTTCTACTTACTGTTAGAAATTACAGCCATTTTTAAACATAGTCTCTCATTCTCATAGGCTCAAAAGTAATTGGACAATCCAACATAATTATATTACATGAAATTCCAGTGACTGCCTGGAGTCGGGAAGTTTTTCAGCCGAATGACAGCCTCCTTCATTTGCATCGACACCCCTTTAGAATGCATGCTAAAAGTTCCCATGAACAGCTACCAAATGGAAATTCAACATTTGGAATTACCTCCATACCATCCCAACACTTTGCCATGATATTAATTAGTTGTCAATTGTCCAATTACTTCTAAGTTTCTTAAAGTGAGGGACTATGCATAAAAACGGTTTCAGTTCCTAAATGGTTGCTGAGATATTTTCATTAAACCTCTTGAATTCACTCTGAAAGTCTACTTTTCTATCACCTCTTGATATCTTTGTTTCAACTACATTGTGATGGTGTGAAGAGGCAAAATTAAATATACTTATGGGTTTTACCATATATCTCTCAGTAAAATCTTGGGCTCTTGCTCATTTCACTGCTTTTGGATTATACTGGAATGATGCAAATTTCCATTGTGGTGATATTTCCTATCCCTTGGAGGTTGATGAAGCCATTGTTTAAATGCAGCCAACTGGAGATCTGCCTAGCTATTGCTAGAGGCCCATCAAGTATTTAGATGTCCTTCAAGGGGCTTTAGTGGTGAAGGGCACAGGCAGAGAGGGACTGTGCACATTATTTAGGATTATACCACAATGGCAGGGAAGCAGCTGCAGATTTATTCAAGTTACAGTGTATACAACCCATAGCAATATTGGGCACACCCAGTCACCTCACAGAGGAAGAGAGGAGCAATGAGCTGGAACAGATCCATGCCTACATTTATGATGAGTGTGCACTTTCAGACCGTAGGTACACTGCAGGGTGGTGAGCAGCAGACTGATCAGATAAGCAGTGACAGGGATGTCCTGGATCCATTATTAGTCATAATTCCTCACACTGTATGTACACTTCTGTATGTACATGTATGCATCTGTAGAAAACCACTTTCCTCCACTTCTACTGCTGATGTAAAAATAATAATCTAGTATTTATGTGGAATATGACTGATATGAGCAGGGAATTTGAGAAATGAAGTGCAATGTAACATGCCCTCGGATGCTGAATGTTAAGTGCATTCTGAAGGGGGAGATTAATCTCTGCCTGATTTTATCAAGGGGAAGAAAATGTGCAGAATTTCAGCAGCATCACCAGTCAGTAACATACCTTGTTCTAAGCCATCAATATCACCTGCTCAGCCGCGCAGAACAGTAGCAACAGTTTCTGCATTTCTGAGTAAACAAAACTTTGGAAAAGGGGGCTGGAGAGAGGGATTTAAAAAAAAAGTAAAAGACTGACTCACCAGTAGAATCTGTTTGGTGTGACATGTTCGTGGATGAGCTGCCATTTTCTTCCAAAGTCCACTGAGCTGTATAACTGCAGACATTTAGTAGAAACAGGAAAAAAATAAACTCCTCTTTTTAGAAGGATGAATGCAAGATGAATGCATCTTTCTTTTAGAAAGATGAATGCATGTTTAGAAAGATGAATGCATGTTCTAGAGTAGTCCAGTGTCTAATTAGAATGGCTGATTTAAAAGTTAGCAAATAATAAATTATTTTAAAAATTAGTGAATAATTTGATTTTATTCAGATGGTTTTAGACTGCTGTTAAAAACAATGGTTAGACAGAAAACTGTTTCCTCAGCACCCAATCAAAAGAATGAGCATCCATGAATGCAGGGAGATATATAGTTCAGCCGACATAAAGGTGTATGACATGGAGCCAGTGTCCCAATTTCAATGTTCTAATTACATTTTCTGGTGCTCGGGAAAACAATTAATAACCGAGGTGCATATCCCAACACTGTACTGACTGATGTTGTACAAACAGCTCCCTTATATGATGTCTGCACACTCTTATTTCCTTGCAGTGTGGTGAGATGGTGACCACAGTTGAGCTCTTTGCTAAAAGATACACATTTGACACTTGTTGCAAATTTCTTTGAGAGCTTTGCAACATAAAATATACTTATGTGTGTAGATGTGTTTTCCATTTTAAAAAAGATATTAGCTGTTTTCAAAACATGTGCTGCAATAGTGCCGTACATGAGCAGATTGCAGATTGAACCTATAATCTGCTTGAATTTGAAGGTCGTGGAATTCTTTGGATTTAACATACATATGTCAAATGCTATCTTATGATTATTCCATGATATAATCAGCACTTGAAGGCCACTGGTCTCTTTGGAGTGCTTGACAATGATATACAGTGGCAGAAGAGCAAAGAATTCATCCTAGTGTGCCCTGTGTGGTTAAGGCATAGATGAAGTATTAGCTGGGAGCAAACATTCGTCTAAACCTTTATAAAGTTGAGTCAAATATACAGTTCCCATAGGCATCTATTTTACAGAAAATTTGATTTCTGATTCACCCAACCTCAGTAAAGAAAGGTTCCCCACTGGAGCCCTTGGGTTGGTGTAACAGGGCTGCAGTCAGGGTCCCTCATCACTTTGGACAGTGACATATGATGCCAGTGGGCAGGCTCAGCCTCCTTTCTCTCAATTCATCAGTGCAATGACATCTTAAATTTTAAGGCTTCTGAGCTGTCACAAAGTAAGCTTCATAGTTTCCCACTCACTTCAATAAATCAAAAGTACAGCCCGCCAGCTGCCACGACACCAATGGAGTCAGTGGCAGCCGAGGGAGCTGACAAAAGACGGGAGCTTAAACGTTGATTGAGGAATTGCAGGTAGCATGTTTGTTAAACTCATCTGTTCCTGGTGATGATGGGTTTCATCAGTCTGCAGGTAATGTTGGTAATTCAGATGAAGGTGCTGTGAAATGCAGTATATATATATATATATATATATATTGCTGCTTTACCTGTTTCAATTGAAAGCATCTTGCATTTCATTTATTTGAGCTAGCACAACTGGCAGGCCAGTACACCAATGCTGATTAAATGCAAACATGTTTATTATATTGTTAATGTTATTGTTAACGTTACTCTCTGTTCATATGCTATCATTTGGAATGAGTGCAGAGTGAGAGTACACTGTCAACAATTAAATCTTCCCCTTGATGTTCAGTAATGGAATATTATCACATGGTTTACTGTAGCTGCTTCTCTCAAGATAAAACCAGGCATTAAACAGCATTTCATTGACAAATTCAAAGAGGGAATGGAGCCTCTGAACATAGTGGGCACTGGTAGCTGCATTAATTCAAAGGGACCAGGAAAGACTATGAGTGACAGCAAACAGTGCCTTTTCCTGCTACTCTTTAGTTGAGAATAACTCCTGTAACATGGTAATGAAAGAAGGTTTGGCAAAAGCTGTAGCCTCAGAGAGCCAAGAAGACAGAAAAATGAAATACATGAAATACATGACCAAACTCAGAAAAAAAAAATGTGTTCAGCAAAGTGAAGTTATATATATATATATATATATCTTTATCAAAAGACTAAAACTAATTTAAAATCAGGCGCCAAAGTAACAAGAACACAATAAAAAAAATTCTCAGAAGGATATGCATAGTTGTGTATGACACATTGACCAATATCAATCATAATATTTCTTAAGCAATTAGCAGAATGACCAAATTAAACATGCAAAATACACTGACACAGCTTAAACATCAAAACAAAAACATCCAAGAGTTGTGAAAGCCATTCCATAGTGTGAGTAAGCTTCCTTATCACAGGAATAATTCATGTTAACCGAAAATACAGGGAAATACACTTAAACTCTGTTTTCAAATAAGGTGTGTCAAAACCAAAAGCAATGTATCACTCTGTGGTTTGGATCAGAGGTACGTCTAAAAGGGCCATATCTCATAATATATTCACCAGATACCGCTGGGTTTTTTTTGTTATTTTTTATCACATTTAGCTATCAAACAACATAAATAATGCTGTAGTCAGACAGGCTAAATTTGTATGTATTTGTTTTTCTTTTTGTAGCCTTGATATGTGCTTTTCAAGAAAAAAAATCTACACAAGGATGTGAGGTCAATCAAACTCAGATAGATCTGAATTGATTGAAACTCAGTCTCGCACAGGAGAGTTTAGACAGCCACCATTGAAAGATGAATTTCATGAAGCCTTTTCATGACATTTTTTTTCTGATAGCTGTTGCTATCCACCTATTTAAAGCCTTGTATAAGGGGACTTTTGCTCAAGTTGAAATATGAATCAGAATAAAAGATAAATGACTGCTGTACCATGGCTGTCTACCCTTGAAATCACTTAGAAAAAAGTGTGTTAGTGGCAGTGGAGGTACTGAGACTTGTCTCCTGTGGACAGAATGACATGGGTTTTCAGTGTTCAATGAAAGCCCACGCTGCTCCCAGACATGCAGCAGAAGAGCTGACCGTGCTGCCAGCCCTCTGCTGCAAACTAGCACAAGATATTTGTTAGCTGCGAGGCTACTACCAGATCCACTGACAGTAACAGACAGAACTGGCTGAGATCATAATCATTGTTTTCCTTAACTCTCACTGTGAGCTGTAAAAAAGCCTGTGGTGAAAAAAAGGGGAAAAGAGGGACAGAGAAAAACCATTATCCTCACAGCTGATGATAAAATATGTTGAACCTGTACAACCAATTAGTGACAAGAATCCTTTGTAGGACTGTTTTTTGAATCAGGAATTCCCACAGGATTTCCAACCATTACCAGATGCAACATGCTACTCCTGCGTACTCCCACAGAGATTCAGATCATTTATGCCCGCAACAATGTTCTCAAATGATAGTCTGTTGGCTCCGTTCAGCAATAAAAATAAAAAATTACGGATTTTGTTTAAAGCAGTGGGAAGTAAACGTGGATAAAGATAATATGGATCCTGCCACTACTTCTGAGATTCTCCAATCCAAGGTGGATTTTGGCAGCAGATACAACCACATGCTGAAATGTCCCACTTCAGGAAAGCAGTGGTAATGTTATTGTTTAAGGATCAGATGTATAATAGGGATTATAACTTTGTTAATTTTTTTTGACAGGGAGCTTTCACAAAAAAATTAATTTTCTAGCTGACCTCTTTTGGTATCTGGCAATAGCTTTGATTTACTTAGATTTCTGCTTCTAACCCAACACACTTGAGATGAATGGAATGTCATTAGCGTAGCACACAAGGCTGACCAATTACATTTAAAAAAACAACTGCAACATTCCTTTCCAGATACAATGCACCTGTTTCTGTAGATAATTCATTGACCTCATTCTCAGCACTTTTCACAGGAGATATTTATTTGTAGTTCCAAAAGGAATGAGCGCAGAGCGAGTGTATGCTGTCAACAAATTAAAACTTCCCCTTGATGTAAGGTAATTTCCAGTAGGTGCTTGTGTCAAGATAAAAACAGACACTCTTAGCAAAGGCTTCTGCGTTGACTGAAAAAGATGCAAACGCATGCTAAAACTGAGTACTTTGGGCAAAAAGGAAAATACCCTCCACTCCCAACAAGAAAGTTGGTTTACATGAACATTATGTCCAATGGGGTAAAGAAACCAGAATAAATAATGATCCAGTCTGATTGTAAAGCATGGTGGATGAACCTTTAATGTTTCAAGTATATAGAGAGAAGAAATGTATTTACATAAATGGTTAAGCCCATTCCATGCTCATCCTGCCACGATATTGTTGACCGTCCACTCCTACCAGCATTACACTCCTGAACCCTCAACTATTTTTGCTGTCTCCCAGGATCTCAATCGTTTTGCAGTCTTCTGGCCTCATTTCCATTTTGCAAAATGAGTCAACAGGACTTTCTGTTCAGCATTGTGGTGGCAAATGAAATACAAAGGCAAAAGCGAGTACGTTAAAGAACCTTTTCTACAATCTCTATATGTTTCAAATTTGTTCCAGTTTTTTCATGGTTCTTGCCTTGATGTTGGGATAATGTGCGTACACCTGAATGAAATCTTTGGTATGACACAATGCAGCAACAGAAAGCAAGGAATAGATTTTGTGCCCTTTTTCATTTGCATAGTCCCTTTGCAGCATTGTAGTGGCAATATTCTGCCACCCAGAAAAGCTCTGTGTATTAACATCAAAGCACAAACAGCTCCACCAACACATAAAAGTTCTGAAATAAGAATCAAGACATGGAAGCTGTGGAAATGATAACTGCCGCATTATAGGCCCCTATGTCCCTTGCAATGACTATAAGTCACCTTTATAACTCCTAATTAAGTCTCCCATAAATTTTTTATGCATCTATGTACAGAGCTCTAAATCACACAGCTTCTGTTGGCTTCACCTTGGCATATCTTGTATGTAAGGGAAGAGGAGGACTGGTTTTATATCCCACAATTTAAGGAGCCTGTGATATACACAGCAGTAGGGATGATCCTATGGAGGGCGGTATAGAAAGGCTATGCAAATGAAGAGTCTGGACTGTTGTGGGAGAGACAATATGGAATACATTCTCATTCTTTGCCGCATTCTCATTGCTTGCCACTGATTTGCTACAGAATAAATCAATACCTTCAAAAAGTTTCACAAAAAGAGAACATAGCATTCCTACTTATTTACCACAGAGCAACATGTGAGCATTGGAGGCAGAGCTGAAAAAAGTGTGTGTGACACTCAACGAATCTTTTGGTTTAGTTTTTTTTAGTTTTTTTTTTTAAAAGAACAGTAATCCCAGAGTTCTTGGGAGGACTCTAGGCCTTTCCCTTGTTTTATATCTGTGTAAACTGAAAATAATTGGCATGACTGGTCAGACAAAACATTACATTTGAAGAAGACGACTTAAAAAACTGGACAAGGCATTTTTTTTCTTTTCTGGCATTTTATAAACAAAACGTTTTATCACCTAATCGGGACAATAATCAGTGGATAATTAAAATAATAGAGTTGGCTGTAACCTTAAACAGAGGCAATATTCGAGTAATCATAAAGTAGCAGGGCAAAAAAATTCTCACCATTTTTTTTAGTGTGTGCATTTTTGTTTTTTTGTTTTTTTTTCAAGAGGCTTTACCTCAAGCTTAGTTCTATGTTCTAACAAAAGTTAATGGCGATGTTTAATGACTGGGAAGGCCCTGACAGATAAGGTGAGTTCAGGCAGCAAGTTCCTGGAGCTGTATAATCAATTGAAAGCCAATTTATTTTTGTACAAAATAATCTAAACTCAAGGTCCATTTAATCGATTTTTCAAGTGTTCTTTCAACCATATCTTATGGTCTTTATCATTTGTATTTGTAGTAAAAATTGTAAACCAAGTCAACACTGGTAGATGCAGATCAAAGTGCTATAAAATCCTAGTAAGTGAGTAATCAATTCAATACAGTTCCAAAGTCAACAATGAAACTTCAAGCACTATTAACCCCTCGACGTTAATCATTTTCATTATGACAGACACTGAAATATATATTACTTATAAATAGGGACATTCATTTTCTCTGATCATACAGTTAAGACCTTTTGAAAGATGAAAGCTTTAATACGAAATGACAGCACTTCAAAGGGATTATTATGCTTATAACACAGCCACTGACCCCATAGTGTAATTCTATTAAACTGACACTGTACTTTGATGTAGTACATGCCATTAAGTTGCATAATGCATAATTATTTCTACAGCTAATCACAAATTGTCCATATGTGATCATGACCTTCTTTCACATTTTAAATACAGGGAAATATTCTATCATATTCGTCATCTTAGACACATTGTGTGTATATATCTACAGTTCTTAATGACAAAGTCTCAACATACTTCCTTCTCTGTCAAGAGGAAATCTCTTCATGGATTCACAAAAAAATACTTCATGAGGTTAAAAAGTATATTGCAGCATGACCCTGATGTGGTTTTCAACCACTTGTTTCCAGAACACACCCAACAAAATGAAATATTGTGCTGTATGATTATTAGCACTAATGTGTTCCTAGTCAAGTCTAACAAATGCATTCCCTCCGGCTTTCTGCTTGCTTTCACACAGCACCACCTCCTCTTGGTTCCCTCTATTTTTCTTTGTTATGTTACCTTGTTGCCTTATAGCTACATAACAAACCTGCCTGGCAGTCACACAGGTGCCATGTGTACTTTCAGATGACAGTAAGAGGTATACTTCATTTCCTCATTCTATTCAGCTGATCAAGCAATGTAACAGCATCCACATGGAAAAACCAGCCATCTACAGTATATCTATCAAATTGCTTGCTGGGGATCAAAAATGCCCACAATATATTTGATTTTAGCCTGCCATGTACTGTATAGGTCCACATGTGTACAAAGCAGTGCCCTGCGATCTGTATATAATATAAAGTAGCTCTCTTCAACCTGGGCCTTCAGGCAATCATTTCTCTCCACTTAGCAATAATTATGCTGTAAATTGCTAAGCCCATATGCATGAAAAGGAGCCCTATTATCTCCATTGTGCTAGAAAGTGAACTGTCTGTATTGTCCTGATCATGTGTTTCAAATTAAAGTCCATTAAACGTACCCTTGGAGGGCGGGCCCGCTGCAACCCGATGGAGCGCAGCGGAACTATAGCAGCTCAGGACAAGGGAGCTGAGCACTAAAGATACCTGCCATCTGGAGAGTCATTGAGTTGAGAAATGCACTGCAGCAGCTGAGCAGCCTTTTTGGCTCAAGCTCAACACCATCTTTCAGACAGGGGCCGAAAGGGGCTGGAAGTGGATCTGTCCAAACAGACACACCGTGATAGATTTGTAGGAAGGGGTTAGGTTTGGATTTTGAATCAGTGGTTATTACACCTTTTTTGGGTGATTTTTATTCATTTACGTATTTACTTATTAAATTCATGTATTTGCATGTTTTTGTTCTATTATGGCACATGGATCTGCCGACCATAATGAGATGACCTGTGCACTTTGAAAATTACAACCAAAATGGAGGAATTTTATTTATTTTTTTTATATTTAACAGCTAGGCAACAGCAATGGCAGGGCACAAAAAGAGCCCCAGACTTTGAACTGCACTCCATATTAACTTTCCAGCTCCTGTCTACTTCTCCTCCCACAAGTATTGATACATATGTTGTGTTGCACCTTGGCTTGCTGAGCAAGCTACCAAACAAACATCCACCAGAGGAAAAAAGTGCATTGCTAATGTCAGGCTACTGGCTAGGTAGCTAATTATCTTACAGCTGTAGCTCATGGAACAGCCTAAAAACTCATCAGATGTCAAACTCATTTGGTTTCAATGCAACCTGGAGTAATAAATAACTGTCTGTCTTAACTAATAAACTACAGTTACTGGTGGTAGTTGGTTCCATTGTATGTGTGCCCCTGCCAAGACATACTGTACATTTTTCCATCCATTAAGAGTTTGTTTCTTTATTTATTTTATAGAAAAATAAATAAATAACAATTTTGGGAGTTCTTTTGTGATTTTAGTTGGACCATAAAAAAATAGAAATTTATCAAGTGTCTTATAGTAAACTGTATAGAGGTCTATAGTTTAAGTATAGGGAAGCTCAATCAGAAGAAAGTGGCCCTGCTTGAAACCAATCTTGACTATAATCACACTGTGATTAAAATAGCTTCTTCACCAGTAAACTGATCTACTGTGTATGATGTCACAACATTCATTTAGAGTCTGTACATGTAACGTATTAGAGGTTTAAATGAGGACTCATATTTAGCAGGCAAAAAGGTGTCAGCTGAAGATTACAATAACAGGGAACGATCCTGAAAGCAAAGAATTCAGGGCTGTAGACTGTTTCCTATTAAATAAGGTTTGAATTAAAAGAGCTTATCTAAAGAAGATTCTTCAAACAGAATCTATAGCCACAGACAACAATATCACCCAAATATCACACAAAATGGAAATGCAAATTCTTTTTTCTGGAGCTAATGCAAATGAAAAAGAATGAAAGAAAAGAAGAAAAAGTAATCCTGAATAATGTCTTCTCCCTCTTTCCCTGAATACTTTATTGAGTCTGATGTCCCCATTGCATTTCTGAAAACGTTTAACCAGGATACGATTCAGCCAGAAATAATTAACAGCATAAATTTGCATCATTAGGGTGGATTAAGTCAAACAATGTTTGCATATTGAGGGACTGAAGGGACTGTGCTGCTCTATCGGAGAGGCGCTTATGCTGGTTTCTTTCTCATTTTAGGTGGGCTGTTGGCTTCTCATGGGAGCATATAGTAGAGCATATTCTGACTTTGTCTGGGAAACAACTATGCAGACACATTATTTTAGTATTGTTTGGGTCTTAAACCAAGGTGGTTGTGTATGTTAGTGTGTATGTGTAAGAAAACAGAGTTAGAAAAGAATAGCAGTTACAGGCAGCATTATAGTGTACTTTAGTTGTCCCTCGGGCCTCTTTCAGTCACAACCTTACCAGCTAAAGTAATATGCCCATTTTCCTTGACATATCATATTCCCATTTCCCAAGTTCACTCTGCTGACGGCTAACACCCACTCAAAAACGTAAGACCCTAACAGACCTGGACAGCTGTTTCTGTATATCCCTGCAAAGAATTTATAGACAAAAAATAGAAAAAATAGAAAAAAAAGAGAATTAGCCCCCATCAAATTCTCTGCTCAGTTTTGATAGGTGAACCTGCATTATTTCATTATTTCATTCATCAACATAGATATTCGGATTCATTAACTTGTTTTAAGACTTGGCCCCAGCATTACGCAATAATGCAGGATCTGGTCGAGTTGATATTGTACTTAAAGGGTGCAAATTTGGAAAATTTGCCACAAATTCCCCATTAGTATGTAAAGTATAAAAAAAACACCCCCCCCCCAAAAAAAAAACCAAAACAAAACACGACCCTGGCAATCCGACCTTGACAGATTTTTAGTTAGCAAATATTGAACATTGCTGTTGGTGTTTATTTTTCAAACTTTTTTTAGATTTAGTCATAGTTTTTTTTTGCCATAAAGATGTCGATTTTATTCTTTAATTTTGAGGGCCTTTGTGGTAGTGTACTAGTAGACTGTAATATACTTTTAAAGATAGGCAAGCAGAGTCAAACAGCCATTCTCCAATACTAAATTCCATTGTATGGAGATTTAATCCTAATTATTGTTCGGTGATGTCAGTTTTGTCACATCAAAATCTCGTCTTCATCATGAGAAACAGGTGTTGAATTTGGGGAAATACAGCAGGTTGTTGTTTTTCACATAGCATATGCCCATCAGCCTGCACAACACCAGGTTTAATATGTGTTTCACTGAACAAATTGGTGATGTGGGCAGTAATTCAGAAGTCTGAAACAGGCTAAAGACACACTGGAATACCCATACATTTTTTCCACTATGTGATTTGCAAAGTCCAGACTCTAGTCTTAAGATAACAATAGTAGCATGGGTCCCCGCTTTTAATCTATCCTAAGATGTAGTTTACAACCGAAATAAATCTTGCAGTTCTAGGTCACCTTGTTCAGTACATGGAGGAACATATCTGTAAGCAACAAGAAAACTACAGCATAATTTAGGTGTCTTATATAGAGCACATTGCCAGAGAATGAACATGACATGTTTTGACCCTCTTCTGATGGACTGAGTTGTGACTAATTTAGTCCATGTTTGTCATGTGACATGAAAGAATCACTTCGTGGTTTTACCTATTCACAGACGTGAACAGATGTACACTTGAACCCTAATCCTGCCAAGGTTATAGCTGTCCAGCAAAAACCTCTGGCAGAGTTTGTAACTTCTCCAGGGAACAAGTGCCAGCAACAACATTACCTCAACTGAAAATGACTCTGTCAACTTAACTCAGTCATCACCATTAGTCAAGTGGAAGAGTAATTCAGCTCACACCCATTACACATAAGACAACAATATGGCACTAGGACATTATTAGGTGCAGGAGGGGAAAAAAGTGATGAAGAGCTCACTAAAATGAGATTGGATTTAAACAAGTTCTGCCGCTGTCCTGGGGGCCTTACATGGATGCTCTTTGAGCAGATAGGTGGAGGCTGCATAATGATGAGACACTTAGTTTCCCTACTGTTCAGATTTATGGGCTCCAAGGCCTGTTACGATCATTAGGGGGATTGTGAAAGGAAAAGGGAAATGGGGTTGAGACTATATCGGCTTGGGAGGAGGTGGAAATTGCATAGAGGTTTTTTTCTGGTAACACAGCACTTTTGAACCATAAATCTTTGATCCTCTCCTCCCTATTTGTGCAATGGCATTTTATAATGGAAGACTCCCTATAATTTCACACTCCAATTAGTAAATTACTAATGTCATCCTAAAATGCAAGTCTTGGGGTGGTAATAAACAAACAGGTCGCACCCTGAGGGGACCTGGTTAACTAAAAAAATATATATATATTACAAGGTTAATAAAAAATTATTGTGTTTGATGTTTGTCAAACACCCCCAAACGAACTATAACATCACTGAAAAAAAGGACATAAAAGGAAAAAAATGACCCTTAAAACAACAATCTAACTATTGTTTTGGGGTTTTTTTGTTTTTCTTTTTTTGCATATTAACTGCAAATAGAGAAGAGGAAACTTGAGTCAATGAGTTGGTTCCCTATCAAAGGCTATGCAAACATCAGCAAAATTTTACCACCTCTACAACTAAATTAATGGGAGTTATTAGGCATTTGGAACATGCTGAATAATTCATATCACATAATCAACTTAAGACAACAGGAATATTTGCTTTTATGTTACCTGGATTGGAAAGAAATGCTATTGTTGTTCTGATGACTCATATTCCGTTGAAATTAGTGTAGTTTTTTGCTAATATTTTTTGTAGCGAAAAACAAGCCAAGGACAGAACACATCTTTTTGTTGACCATTGTCTTGACAAAGCAACACAGGTCAAAAATATTCTAGCATGTATAACTGGAGGTGTAATGGTACATATATGCAGGTATATACCATAGTCTCTTTCCACCTCTAGGCAGGCAAATGTACCTAAATACCTAAAAATAGTCCAATCAGTGTGTATCTTGCAAAGCAAGACTTCAGGCTGTCATGTTACTGTCTCCTAATAATCTGTGCTTCCTATACACAAAGATTTTTGTTCCCTGACTTTAGAGTCTTTCTACCTGACTATTGACTGCCGGTCAATAATCAGATCCCAGATGAGCTTCATAACTAATTAGGCACACACAACTACACATATGAAGTGAACCCACCAAGTCAGCATCACAAGCTTGCAAGTTGATAAGAGGTGAAAGAACCATTCAGATCCTGAAAGTAGCAAGACTTCAATATAAAAAAGCCCTGCATGGAAAATTTCAGTTAAGTGTATTTAAAGAATCTAAACTTAAAAGAGGCTACTTCTTGTATATAGTTCAGGTATATGTAGAAGTCAAGAAATAAATTGATTTTGAGTTGAGATTGTTTTGCCTGTGTTTGCTTTGTTCAGCATAAGTCCAGTGATCCAGCTACTCTCCTGAGCTGCAAATGTAAGTAAACCAATACTAACTTCCAGGACCTTCCAATGGCACTAGGAACACAAATGGATTCCAAGTAAAAGCAATTATTTTCATAAATTCTACCAGCAGAGCTGGTTTAGAAGAATGACAAGAGTTCTCCAGTCAATGAGTGGTAAATGATGTTTGCTGCCCTCTAGCTGTCCTGTGTTTCAATACACTGACAGGTTTATTTTTGAGATGCCACTAACTTAAACAAATTTCATAATTACCTGTAGACCCAAAACACACAACCTGACTCCTAGCAGTGAGAAAACAGCTCAGAGAAGACCTTGCATCCATCCTGCTGCCAGCAGGCGCAGAGACATGAGGAGCGAATGCTATAAATTGTCACATCAACCTCCACAGAAGAGAAATATGCAAATCATTAAAATGTTTTCCCTTACCTATGTGAAGGGATAAAAGGGAATGGTTTTGATACTAAGGAGTGATTTTAACCTAGCATGTCATATCAGGCCTCGGCTCAGCTGTAGCTTCAGTGGGGCCAACGATGAGGGAATACACCGCAGGCCTGTTTGAAAACTGATAAACAAGCCAACAAACAGATCAAGTGATATCTATTCATGCGTTGCCGCGCCAATGGATCATGTCAGCAAAGCCTCCATAACAGATAGAAATAAGCTATTTAATACGAATTCAAGCATGATCCATCAATCTTCATCTTCTCTCATTTTTTGGTTCATTTCCCTCCCTCTGTTCCTACATCCCCACCTTCATTTCTACCTCACACACACATCCCAGCTCCCCTAACCTTAAGCCTCTTTTTTCTATCCCTTGCCCCTGACAAATTTTGTTTCTCTTTCATGAAAAGCTAAAAGTGGACTCATGCAGCTAAAAGAGAGCAGCGACATGTAAAGGTTACCATGGTTGTTGAAATATCAAAGGCTCCTCCTTCGGCCAGTGAATTCTAAACACCTTCAGAGGACACAGGGAGTTTACTAAGGGCAAAGAGACAAGCTTCTACCTCTAAACCTGTGTCCCCCAGGGAGGAATACTGACCTGATTTTAGGATGAAATGAAGAAATCCCATTTTGGAATGGATTGAGAACACCAGAACAGCACTTTATGAATGTGAACGTTAGTTTGTGTAGTACATTTGTGTAGTCTAAAATTTCCAAAGAATGTATGCAAAATGAATGTATAAGGGTTCCCTGGAATATGGTTAGGGTTAGGTGAGGGTGGTGCAGAGTTAGGGGTCGGTTTAGGGTTGAAATCTGTTAGGACAGGATTAAGCCTCCTCAGGTCAAATGGTTGAGCACCTTCATAACTCCCTTTTCACCTGACCTTTGGGTGTTTCGGTGTTCTGAACAGCAGTAACACTTTTTGTGTGTTGGGTACGGCTGAGTCTGACCAGTAACCTGGTTAGCTGAATGATTTTTTCCCTGCCCTTAGGTTTCAGTGTTTAGGATTCAGGTTTAAGGGAGGGGGGCTAAGGGATTTGATGACATTTCACCCTTTACCAACAACAAGGTTGACAAAAACAACCACTTGTTCTAGAACTTTCCACCATGGTAAAATGAACCTCAATCAATATGGTTTACATGTCTTGGGGGTGATCAGAATAATTGAAAGTTTGAATGTTAATGGCAAATTACATCTGCTGAGGAAGACCATGTGATGCAGTCAAGAGTTGAAGTTAAAAAGTGAGTAAATAGACCTTGAGATGTGATTGTCTAGCCAACAGCTGTTTCCATGGTCAAGAGCCAAGATTAAGTTCAAGAACCTGATTTTGATACAGGGCCCCTCTACAATACAGGGCCACAGTAAAGGTAGAAAAAAAGTGACAATTCATGAAACTGCTAAACTCAATTGACATAAAGTTAATTCTAAGTCCTTCAGGCCCCTAGGAGTGCAAGGACCTTGCATCGCTGCCATTTTTCCTGCTTGCTAATTGAGCTCTGCATGGCAGTTACAGACAGCTGTTATAATCATTTTGTAATCATACAAAAACCTACTCATATAAAATATAAGACCATACAGAGCACCTTCTAATAAACGCTTTGTTCCCATAAAATCAACACATATATTAAAAGACAGAAGTACAGGATAATCTAGTTAGGGCCACCAAGTCACAGAAAAGTTTCTTCATTTCGGTGCTGTTAAGACACTCCACTGTGAGCTTGGCAGCACACTTCCATCTGCTGTTTTGAAAACAGAGTGACAATACATATCTAGTATTCCATCAGAACAAGTTACTCCATCTGTTCTGCCTGCCTCTCTTTGCCATGGAGCCGTCACTGTTTCACTGTTTCCATAATTTCACTTTGATTTCAGAGTTCCTTTTACTGTTTCATCATGCCAGAGCAACAAAACTACAATCAAACATTTCCTGATGAATCAAGCCATGCTTGACCTGGTGTCATCTCTTGCTATCTCACTGTTTTTTAAGTTCATATTATAAAGTTTTCAAATTTGGCTTCTCATTTGCACAGATGCACCTCCCACACAGCTGCTCCCTCTGTCTTAGGCTTATAATAATTATTATTGGGTTTTTTTGCCCTCTGTTAGTGATAGTGATAGAGAAGTGATTTGGATAATCAATCACCTCACTAATGACATTAATCCTTAATTATGTAGTGCATTGCCAGGTCACGGCCATGCAGAGCTTTGGTTGAGTCCCATATGTGTTCCAGTTCAGACACAGCCATATAGCTCCTTTAGCAACTGAGACAACAGATCTCTGCTACAACAGCCTCACCTTTAATGGATTGCTAGTCCTCCAATGGAAATACAAACAAACAAATGAAATGTTTGTCTTGACCTGGGTTTGTTTTGTGTAGCATGAATTAACACAACATTTGAAGATGACTCTTGATGAGGTTAGATCTGAACTACAAAAGCCATGTCATGGTGTGAATATATACCAGTGGCTCTAGTTGTTTCTTTAAAGTGCAAGTTTGGTTATTTGCTGCTTGGGGTTCAAAGGAGAGCAAGGACGGGGAATTTCAATTTGTCAGCTCTCAACTAGTGTTTCTGCAGGCTGCAGCAAAGCAGCAGGCAATACACTGGGTGAGTCTGTGTGCGTGTGTGTGGCAGATCGCTGTTCAGAGGTGTGCTGGGTATATCACGACGGGCGCTTGACAGGCACATTTTTAGAACATAAGAACAAAACAAAAATATGTCAGTCACAGATTTGTTTGTTGAATAGCTGACACCAAATCATTAAAACATCATGAATATGAAATCTTGAAAACAGCTGGCTGTGTTGTTGTGAAATGTTTTACAGCCATTAAGATATACATGATCCCATAAAGATAAATTCTACTGACTTTGATAATTCCCTAACTTGTGCACTAGCAGCAGGTCAAAGTTTTCACTCTCTGAGTGAAAATTCTCAACACCTACCACATGTATCACCACAAAGTTCATGGTTACCAGATGAAGTGCCCTAATTACTATATTACTATCCCTTGGATTTCACTTAGCACCACCATGAGAACGACATTTGTTGTTTCAAATCAAATCAGCAACTATTGGTTCGATCACTGTAAAAAGTGGGAAATTCATTTTAGCCTCAGAAGTAATTTGCTAATTGTTAAAAGGTAGCATTCTAAAATGCTAAACTAAGATAGTGAGCATGATAAAAATGATACCTGCTAAACATCAGAGTATTAGCATTATCTTTGTGAGCATTTTAGTATCCTGGCATTTTTTCCTCAACAAACTACTAGCATGGCTGTAGACTCTTAGTCTTGGTAGCAGAAAGCTAATGTTACAAACCATAAGAGCTGTGGGTCTGACAAAGTATACTTTCATATTGCATTATGGGAAGTATAGGATTATTAGTGAATACAACATATATTAATGTCTGCTGCACCAATTTTGACCATTCCTCTTTTACTCTGTCTCACACAAGTCTCCGAACCTTAGTAAAGCGCGATACTAAAAGCACGAGAAATACAGGCATAATATTATGCTAATAAAGACAATAATGATTAATGACAAATAGTATCTAGAAAAAGATTCCATTTTGTAATAGGCAAGAAATTCAGATAAGGAAATGGCTGATTGCAAGTAATGTTTTATTACAGTGCATAGCATTGTGCTCTTGTCTCTGACACAATTATTGGATGAGTTAATCATTGCACAGTCCATTAGAGAGTCATGGCCTTGTCTTTCATGTTTGCTGATGCGTAAGCAGAGGTATGGGAATATTTATTGACATGATAGAAACCTTTTGTTTACTAATCCCTGTAGTTCCACTGCAAATGAAATTAATATTTATCTTTTTTTTTGTCTGAGAAATGTATTTCTGTGCAGCATCCCACAAATACTACTTACCATTTGCCATTATACAATCAGTAATTTTGTAGTTTTCACATTACCTAAAAGGCACAAAGGTCTCTCATGAATAAGTGAGAAAATATATATTAAAAAAAAACAGCCTGTTTGTTTGGGCCTTTGTCTGAAAGAACAAAAAAAAAAGATTTTCGGCAAGTTGCCCTAACACCCAGTCTACTGGGAGCTCAAACAGTTCACAGGGAATCAAATAAGACAACTCTTACTTATTCAATGTGTGGAGCTTCTTTTCCCTACTGTTCTTCTGTATCAGGCTGTTTACATAACTCACACAGTTGGCAGCAGCAACACTGGCCTTACTCTCAGAAGCCAACTTCGGACAACATCAATAAGTAATTGTCTTCAAAAAACCCTCACAGTCGAGAGATAAGAGCCTGGAAAGGTCACTAAGAGTTCTAAAACCAAAAGTACCTGTATTTACTTACTCTAAGAGGGGACTGACCTGAATGTTAATTTTAAAAAGAAGTCATAAAAGAGAATCAAGAATAACAACAAATACTTCATTCAAGCCTATTTGTCCTGACATGAATTTTGATGTTTCACTCAAGAGTTTCACCCTTGCCTCAATGTTAAGTCCTCAGGGCTGTACATTACCATGACTAGGCACCATCTTACAGCTGATTAAATTCAGAGTGACCCTGTCTGAAAACTATTAGCCAGTTAAAGGCTGAAAATGAACATATTAGTTGGCTGCAGTCGAGAGGAAGTGGGAAATCAGGTTGAATGAACCAACCAATAAATCAGTGTAAACCTTATTTAACGAACTAGATGAAAAACATATTCTTTAAATGCACCAGCAGCCCTGGAGTGGTGGTTGCAGACTGTAGATGACACATTCAGGAGGGGAATGAAAATGGGTCTAGCAGAGGTGGTAATCATGCCCGGTCCTTTTGCTTTGAGTGCCAAGGTGTCCTGATGATAGTATCATTAGTCACATCCACATAATACCTGTGATCATTGCCCGCTCTGACCCCTACTATCTTGTTAATGTTGAGTTACCAAATCCAAGTCTCAGCCGACTCATCCTACTTGAACTTTCAACTATGCTGCTTGATGTAATTCCCCCTTCATGACTTAGATGTATTTAATCAGAGAGATCAATAGCTGTTACCACCATTGATCTTGAGAGTCTTTTTCATGGGTGAGGCAGGCACACCTCATATTTTGTATATGCAATAATTTTTATAGATAGTGTAAGCTTCTAAGAGCTGTTTTTACATTAAAATCAGAAAAGACTATTTTGGAATAATATAACAGCAGTACTGATGAGTAGTTTTTGCTCTTTGCAATCCACCTGAATAATTTTATGTTTTGCCCAGAACCTTGGCTGAAGGCAGACAGCATCTCTCTTTCAACTTCACTTCTCCCCAGACTTCACAGAGATTTGAACTTCTTGAACCTGGCCTCCTTGTTCTTCTAAATAGTTAGTAGTGCAGTCTAAACTAGAAACAGCAGAATAAATGCTGAGTTTTAATATTGGAGCAGAGTAATGGAGCTAAAATGAAAGTTTTGTCCTTGTAATTTTTTTTTCTTTCTGTGACCAAATTGTTAACGAGTGAGAGTAAGATTAATGGTAGATGTGAGTTTAGAGGGGAGGTTCTTTAGAAAGCAAATCATAATTCATACCCAAAAATCATACCCAATTAGCTTCATAACATCAACTAGATATAATAGACTCGTATAAACAGGATGTTCCTAATACCTGGTAAAAAGTATCAATCATCAGATGAATTTTTCTCTCTTTGCCTCTGTGAAGCTCTGTAACTCTGTCTGCCAATAAAAAAAAAAACTGACATTGGTTCATGCAGTGACAACCTTTACAAAGTTTTTTCATTGACAAGTTTGATAGAGACATTGCTTTTCACCAATCATCATTCTCCAGCACCGTTACCCCCTAGAGCTTTTGCTCTCAGGTCACAGCCATTGACCTTAATGGCTGACTTTTGCTGGGTACAGTCTTAGAGCACTGTGCGAAGATAGTGTGCAGAGCTTCATACTGTGTGACAAAGCCCAGTGAAGGTGAAACCATGATGAAGACTAAAAGGAAGATGGGAACCTGAGAATGGGAGTTTAAAAATCTTAACTAAAAAAATCTAGGTCTGAAATAATACATGCAGATTTTTCCTGTTCACAGGAAAAAAAGGTCCAGTCCAAAATAAAGCCGGAGGAAATAAACAAGCACCTTTACTGTAATGGCTTATGTGGCGCATTCAGGATTATGTACATGTCTACAGCATCATTTCCATTAATACATCAACACAGTGGTGCTACAGTCACTATTCTGTTCCTCTGAACTTCCAGAAATACCATTTTCATTCTGAGGAAGTCATTCCAATTGGTTATATTTTACTGTGCTTTTTCAAATTTAAGCTACTACTCTACCTCTTACAAAAACAGTATTTCAAAGGGAAAAAAATTCCAGTTTGTAAATTCCTAATAATTTCCCAGTCAATTTCTAGGAAGAATTCTGTAAAGAACCATGTATTATGGCACTAAAAGTATAAAAAAAATAGACAGTGTTCAGTTGGTATAACAGTTAGATGATTACAATTAATTGCTAAGCTAGCAATTAAAAATAAATATTCACTTAGGCTGAAATGGAGCTGTTCCTTCCAGAAAGTTCCTCTGAAAATCTGTTCTTAAAGGGAACTTCCAACAATTTTACAAATCAAAATGAATGTGTTTACAGGTGTTGGAAGTACCACTGCATATTTGAAACAACATGTATGAAGCCTGATGCGTCTTCAGTGGGAACAACACAAAATCTGATAAATGTCCTCAAGTGATCTCACTTGAGTCAGCTTCGGCTGGGACTGAAGAAAGCAGTGAGGTTACCAGTCTGCTGTCACTGGCTCCTCATCTCTGCTTGAGCTACATTAGCAGCTACTAATATAACATACCTGAATCTCCCTTTGAACTTATAAGCATTTTTAATGAAATGTAGAGTTTCTAGTGTGCAAAAACTTAACTAATTGCTGCCTAAATGTTTCATGATGAAAGCCTACCAGGGAAATTCAAAATAAAGATTTCAAGATAGTCTGCTAAATACAACTTCACACTGTTTTTGGAACATTTACATCATCTCCACAAACAAATCTACTTGGTCTATTGAAATTAAACACTTTCATTCTTAGTCTTAAATCCTTCAGTGATTATGTCCCATTACTACTTGAGGGGCTTTAATGTGGAACAGTGGAAAGAGAGATTAGTTTGCATTATCACAAAACCTTATCAAAGTAATGGCAGCAGATTAGAAAACTAGAAGGTTGCTTATTGAGTTATGATTATATATACCTATGTAATGAATGGATATAGACATAAAGGACAATCTCTAATAATAGCATGTCTCAAATAATGGCCCAATTCTCTCTTCTTTTCAGGTGAATAAAGATTCAAACCACTGTTTTAGCATTTCAGTTATTTATATTCAGGATGAATGAATGCTTCGCCATCAGTTAATTAGTGAAATTGATGAAAACTATAGGTTCTATTGAATAAGTGTTTCCCAAGTTGGAGATGGCTCCAAGTAAATCAAGTTCAGCTAATTGTGGTGAGCAAGAAGAGATATGACATCAAACACAATCTCACCTTCTGGTCGTGACTGTAGGCTAAGGCCCAGTCCTCTTCAGTGGGGTGAAATAAAAGGCTAAGGACGTAGAACGTGAGGCGGTACTTCTGGTAACTGGCGCCCTCATCAGAGCTGATGAGCACGCTGCTTTCAAACTCTGGATCTGTCAACACCATAATCTGAGAGCAGGAAAAACAGAGGGGGGAGGAGAGTGTGAACACATGTGAGGGCAGTCAGTATGAGTTTTTGAAGACAGGAGAAGAAAGGATTTGAAGGGCGAGTTTTGAGTGAAGATGTGGAAAGATAGGGGAAAGAGAGTAGGTAGAAGAGAAAGGTTAGAGGCAGGAGCAGTGTCAGCAGAAAAGTCCTGGCTTTTGGCACACGTCAGGCTTATGCTTGGCAAACAACTCCACTTCATTTTGTGAGTGTGACTCTTTACACATCAGTTGCCATAGCTCTGTCATTCTTTCTGTGCACTCTGAGGTAAAGACTTGAAGTTTTCATCGTCTTTCTTCAAAATAAGATGAAGCTTGTTCAAAGCAATAAGAGATCAAATCGTGTATAAACCAAAAAGTACACCTGAAGCACACAGGTGGGTTGAAAAATCATGAAATGATTTTCCATATATATGAGAATAATGTGATGGAGCTTGTAGCCTAGTGACAATTAAGGGCTTCGCAAACACACGAGTAGGATGCCGTGTATGAGTCTGCATATACAGTAAGTTGTTTTCTTTATTGGCTAGTCCTTTAGCATGTCATCTCTTAGCATTTCTCCTTCCAAATAAATTCTAATTTCAAATTTAACAGTGCCACAGTGGCAGAAGCTCCAATTTCATGCTTGGAATATTTCTGCCAGACCAATCACAGCTATTACAGAATTCAATAAGACCAGGAATTCCACACTGCATATTTCTTTCAGTTAATGACATTTAGAGTCCTTGTGAAAGGAGATAAAATGATCACACAAATTCCTCTTTGACTAAAGAAGAGGTGTGTGAATAGGTGTATAATATATTTTAAGAAGCTGGTATTCTTTTGAATCAGACTGTGTTACTGAATACATTTATTCATGTTAAAAGGTTATACAATTTAAAATGTTGGGGAAACATTCATTATCAGATCATTTATCTAAATAGAAATGCTGTGAAAAATTATATGTTTATTTTAACTATATGTTGCTCTCCAAGAACATAACATATTTTACAAGTCCTCCAAATTAAATTATATATATTGTTGGTCGATGCACACATTCATCTCGAGCAACACATAGAAGCATTGTCTAATCGGATGCCCCTATGGGTAGTTCAGGTCAGTTTAAGTTCAACCATCCTGGTCCTACTTCTACAATGTAGACTTTGAAACATAGCCTCGCTTCTTCCTTTACTTCCATTATAATACCTAGCAGGTTTTGCCACTTGAATGTAAACGAACAGGTAGTTTCAAAAGTACTTGGACAGTGACCCAAGTTTTGTAATTTTGCCTCTTTACACAAGCACAATGGATTTGAAATGAATGAATCAAGATGTGATTGAAGTTTAGATTAGAGGCTTTAATTTAAAGGGTTTTAAAAAAAACATCACATCAACTGTTTAGGAATTAAACTAATTTTTATACATAGTCCCTTATTTCCAGAGGCTCAAAGGTAATTGGACATTTGACAGTTAATCAGTTTCATTTCCAGGTTTGGCCTTTTCCCTTGTTATTTCATGACATTAAGCATATTAAAGGTCTGGAGTTGATTGAAGGTATTGAAAATGCATTTGATAGCTGTTTATGGAAATTTTTAATGTGAGTTCCAAAAAGGTGTTGATGCAAATGAAGGAGGCATCATTAGGCTGATAAAACAAAACAAACCTATCAGACAGATGCAGAAACTTCATTAGTGGCCAGATCAACATTTTAATACATTCTTAAAAAGAAGGAATGAACTGGCAAGTTCAGTAACACTTAAAGGCCTGGAGAACCACAGAAGATGACTAAAGTGGATGATCACCGAATTCTTTCAACCAGGTCAAGAACAGTCTCGAGGAGGAAGGTGTATCATAGTCATAGTCCACAGTCAAGAGACGCCTTCATGAATGTAAATACAGAGGGTTTACTACAAGGTACAAACCACTGGTACAAATCAAGAACAGAAGGGTCAGATTACACTTTACCAGAAAACAAAAAACAAAACAAAACAAAACAAAAAAAACCCTCTAAAAATTCTCTAAAACCACACAGTTCTTGAACAAGATTCTTCAGAGAAATTAAACCAAGATAAACTTTTACCTGGATGATGGGAAGAAAAGAGAATGGAGAAGCAAAGGAACGGCTCATGATCCAAAACCACCACATCCTCCGTCAGACGTGGCGGAGACAGTGTTATGAGATGGACATGTATGGCTGCCAATGGAACTGGGTCACTGGTGATCATTGATGATGTTACTGCTGGTAGAAATAACAGGATGAACTCTGAAGTGTATAGAGCTTTATTATCTGCTCAGATTCAGCCAAATGCTGCAAAACTGATAGGATGGTGCTTCACATTGCAGATGGATAATGACCCAAAACATAATGTGAAAGCAACACAAAAGCCAATCCAAGAGTAGAAAGACCAACAAACAAGCAGCAACTGAAGGCGGCTGCAATAAAGGCCTGACAAAGCATCTCGAGTGGGGAAAGTAAGTATTTGGTGATGCCCATGGGTTCCAGACCTCAGGACTTCAGTCACTGATTGCAAAGGATTTTGATCTTAGCATTAGACTGAATCCTTACATTTATAATTACGTTGGTTTGTCCAATTACTAATAAGACTTTAAAGCTAGGGACTATGTATAAAAACAGTTGTAATTCTCTAAATGGTTCAAGTAAAATTTTTGTGAAACCCCTTGAATCAAAGCTGAAAGTCTACACTTCAGTCATATCTTGGCGGCTTTGTTTCAAATCCACTGTGTTGGTGTGGGGAGGCAAAATTACAACAAAACATTCCGCTGTTCAAAACTTTGTGCTTAAATGTATATGACACTGCCTGAAATGAATGACTGTAGTTTTTGTTTTTTTTTTTTTTTCCTCAACCTCACACAATCAGCTGAAAATAAGGCTCATCAGAGTTTTTTCAGACTTAAAGACCTAAACAATGAGCTAAAAAGACTAACAAGCTCCATAAGTGGAATTATGGAATCAGGTGATAGTTCTTTAGTGGTTTGTCATTACGAGTGAATTCCTTGACATTATGCTTTATCATTATTCAACTATAAATATAGAGCTCTCTGTGTGTTTGTCTGTCTGTCTGTCTGTCTGTATTTCCATTTTCTCGATAACTGCTCATCTGATAAACTTCTCGGCTGTATTTCTGAGAAACTAAGAAGTGCAGTGTCAAGTATGAAGTTTTTTGGATGAGTGATTCTCGAGGAAGCTTCAAACATTGCTTTTTCTGCATATTACTTGATTTAAAAAAAAAAAAAGTGTAACTAAACTACCTGGACAATTAGTGCACACATACCATAGTTTTAAGAAAGGCAGAACTCAAATCCGTTTCTATGCTGTTACCCAAACACAATCCTAGCAATGTCCACTAGGGGACACAACTATGTCACGGCAGGTGTATTTCTCAGGACCCAAGGAAGTGCAGTGCTGAGAGTCAAATTGTTTGGATGATGCTCTCAAGAAAGCTGCAGACCAAACAATTAGCCTGTACTGGCAGATACATTTTGAACAGACTCTGTACTAGTTCCATAATTGATATGAAAATATGACAAGACTGGTGCGGCTTCAAATGTTTATCTCTTAGTATGGAGTCTTTAATTTGTCTTTAACTACAAATCCATGCATCTCCAAGGATTGTTTGGTGGAACTGTGGGTAGTGACTGAACTCCTGGTCCAAATGGCTGTGTTTTCTCTCGTCAGTTCAGTTTGAATTGGAAAAACAGCAGCACATTTGTCACTGACAGAAATGCTAGTTCTCTTTCCAGGGCTTTAACCGGGACCCCTCCCTGGTGGTGATTTAGATAAATTGTTTTTCATTAAGCACCAATAAACAGGCAGCACATTCTCAACCTGGATTTCTCATTGGCCCAGGCTCGCTGATCTGGCCATTCATTACCTGTCACTGTGTAATGCCAAGGCCTCATGATATCTGCCAGTATCTTTGGGGCTTGTCAGATGTAATTTACTGTTTTTAAGCAGTAATCATTTTCTATAATATTAGAGTAACCAGCAGAGTCTATATGAATGGAAAATTACATTTCACTGTGCCTCATTTTGAGTCAACTGTCATGATTTTCAGTTAAATAGAAAAGTAGAAATGTCTCCAGAGGTATATACACATACTGTTCATTTCATATTAAATCCTACTCCTGCTCTCTATTCAAGCCTTGTACTGAGTGATGAGTGTTATGTTCCCCTATCTATGCTCTCTGTGTAACTATAACCTTCAATTGCAGTGCATTTAGCTCATCTTTTCTCAAGCCTTGCTCAGGCAGGCAAACAATGTACTCTTTTAATACTGGGAATGGGGCTTAGAAAGTATTTTCACATTCACATTACTCATTTACTGCCATGCAAGTGTGAAAAAGCCACATCATTTCCCAACCTTACACATTATTGTAACAAGCCAGTTTCTGTCTGTCGCCTCTGCATTTAGAAAGAACCCACAACAAATGTGAAGCCAATACAAAGGAGCAGAAGCCAATTTCTCTCCTGCCTACTAAAACAATCTCCCTTAAACAGTAATTACTCACTTCTAAAATCACAGTGACCGATAACATTAGAAAGGGGTGATTAAGATTTCTCTCACAGCATCCACTCAGCTTCTGTGAGGCAGCTGGCCAGTGAGGAGGGTAACAAAACTAAATCAATAGAGGTTGGAAGGATAACCTTTGTGTTTTATCAGCCCGATGTTAAGCTGTGCATAAGCTGGAGCACAGAGATAGAAGCCGGTAGTTGTCGGATCATGAGGTAAGTGGAGGTATGGATCAGAGACAGAGAGGAAAGAGACACCCTGCAGCAAATGAATCACGTCATGCCAAATCAATTGAGCTTAGTCTGTATTTGATGGGAGGTTTTAACAGAGTTGTCGCTGCAATATGCTCATTAACCATGGATCAGGAATTAATCACCCACATTTAGCTATCATGTTTTCTCTTTCTTGCTTCTTCAATGGCATTTTAACTGTGCATGTCTTTATTTTTAAATTAACCTAATCTACCAGCCGTTCAATCAAACCATTCAAGGACTGAGTGCAGGCTGAGCCTAGAAAAAGACATCAAAATATAGCCAAGATGATTCATGGGAGGTGTCATTTTCAGAAGCTTTGTGCTAAATGTCATTACTATCATTCAAATCTATAATGTGACATTGTAAAAGGTCACAGCTTCAACTTATTTCTTGGACAATCTAAGAGAAAAAAATATACATATGCCATGAATTGCCATGTTGGACATATAACGATTCCTTTTTTGGGATTGAAAGAAATATCTTAAAGAGCAGCAGAAAATTATATCTTACTGTGATTAAGCATCCCGACTCTTTATCTGTTAGAACACAGGCAGATGCTAAATAAGGCCACTCAAATGCAAGGCAGCAACAGAGCAATGTAGTCAGCATACAGGTAAACTTCCATCCATCTACGGGATGGCAAATTGAAATAATTAGATCAAAGATAAGGTGTGGAGAGGGAATCGTCCATGGGCAGAGCCAGAGGTCAACCACTAGAGTAATATAATCTCAAGGGATTGCTCTAGTGCTTGTCTGCAATGATTCACTTACATTGCTTTTTTCCATACTTCGAAAAAAATTAAATATCCTGAATGTATTTTGGTTAAACTGATATCAGAATTCTATTTTTCCTAGGCCTTGTTTACACCCTGTATATCGGGTCCGAGTATAAAATCTCTTTTTTCTTATTTTTCCTTATTGATTATCCAATCTCTTATAACCAAAATAATAAAAGTATGTCACATGTACAACAGAAAGAACCTTAGGGACTACATTTTTGCCATGCCCTTAATGTTGAATTAAATTTTATCCACATCAAAAAGGCAGGAGGACTGAGTCATGAGGAGCAATCAGTGCCAGCTATGATCTGTTGCTCACCCTGACATGGTTTAACTCAACAGTCCCAGGATCCTATTAACTCCTGTGATATGCAAACATATTCAGGGTCAGTACCTTGGCTCGGCATTGGAATTGGAAGCAAAGCTGATGAACTTCCAGAACTCCAACCACAACCTCGTCATACACATGAGTCATGTTTTATTTTCTGTCTGTTGATGCCACACAGATTTTTTATTTATTTAACATTTGTCATGCAGGTTAACCTGAATGCAATTATTATTTGCAAGGAAACATCTACCATATTGTTGTGAGATTATCAACTCAATTGTCAGATGGCCAAGGCTTGTTCTATACCACATCATTATGAAGATGCCCTATGGGTTGAAAGTTGCATAAATCCTTGAATCTCTTAGGACCTCTGTTTATGCTCCTTTTCAAATGTCTGGAGAAAATAATTGTGCATGCCAAAGACTCGAATAAACCTTTTTATTTATAAACTTATTCTGTATCTTGTTATTTTGAATTGTCTGTTTAAAATGGGTTAACACAAGACTATGTAACTATGGCAACTGTGGAAATAAGTGGCAGTTACAACAGCTATCACAAATATTTGTATATGAACAATGTATAAAAAGACAATTTGAAGACAATGTCATTTTCGACCGGAGCAAGCAGCTGCTTTCAACAAGAAGGCTCCAAAAAACCCAATTCACACTACCTGCTCAGCAAAAAATGTCAGGCAGACACAGTTTGCAACTAACTGGCAAACGTAGTGGAGTCTAAAGAGTCAGATGTTTCCCACAGTTAGTATAAACCAGAGAAAAACTGAGCTAAAAGTGTATATTGGTCTGACATTTATCACGTGGCCAGAAACAAAACTCCAAATGACTAATAATGTTGCTCTGTAAGTTCTGGATGTGTAAATAGGCAAATGTTTGTCAATGTGCTAGCCATATCAATTTAAAAGGATAATTTGTCAATGTTGTGTTCACACCTGGTTTCCACTGCCCCAAAGTAGCCCAAAGAGATAAGGCGTGGAGACATTTTAACATTCTTTTGAGTAAGTTGTTTAAAGATTAATTTCCTACAGTAGATCCAAAAGCAGAAAATGTCTCCTGTGTGTTTACTTATTATTTCATAATTTGGATGAAAGCCCTAGAATCTGTCACTTGATTAAAATATACTGGAACAGTAGTATAGAGGAGAGAATGCAAAAAGGCAGTGAACTCACACAGACATGTGGTTTATACAGTGATATTGGTCTTACGTGAGCTTACAACAGTAGCCAAAGTAAGGTACAGTGCTGGTCATCCCAGACCAAGCAAACCTGTAGAAGCAATACCCCTCAGTGTACGAATTGAATTAATTTTATCATTTATCATTTTTAACTTTTTAATTTGTAAGAAAAAGACTGTTATTTCCTCTATCTAGTCACCCTTTACCTGCTAATCATATCATTTACACTCACCAAGCACTTTATTAGGGACATTGCTAACACTGGGTCCTCATAACAGCCTCAGTTCTTTTTGGCCTGGATTCCACAGAGAATTCTTTGAAACATTCTTTCGAGATTCTGGTTCATGTTGACATGATTTAATCAAATAATTTCTGTCAGCTGCACTGAAGTTCACTGAACTTATTGTCAGGTTCATGTCACCAGTTTGAGACGACTTTTGCTTAGTGACATAGTGCAGTATCTGATACTTGATGGAAGTAGCCATTGGAAGATGGTAAATTCAGACCATAAAGGGATGCACATGGACAGCCATAAGAGGCTGTGGCATTCAGATGATGTTTATCGGTATTAGTTTATTGGGTCCAAGTGCTGAAGAAAACATCCCTCACACCATTACACCATCAGCAGCCTGGACTGTGACACAAAGGCAGGTTGGGTCAATGGATTCATGCTGTTGATGCCAAATTCTGACACGACCATCTGCTGCCTCAGCAGAAATCCAAATTCCAGTTTTGTTAAGCCTGTGCCCACTGCAGCCTCAGATATATGTTCCTGACTGGGAACTTGATGTGGTCTTCTACTGTTGTAGCTCATGGGCCTCAAAGTCTGAGGTGCTGTTTATTCTGTGATGCTTTTCTGCTCACTACAGTTGTAAAGAGTGGTTATCTGAGTTACTTTAGGCTTTTTCTCAGCCTCTAACCTGTTTGGCCATTCTCTTCTGAACTCTCTCATCAACTAGGCATCTCCATCAACAGAAGTCACTTGATATATATATATATATATATATATATATATATATATATATATATATATATTTTTTTTTTTTTTTTTTTTTTTTTTTAACCATTCTTATTAAACTCTAGAGACTGTAGTGTTTGAAAATCGAAGATCAGCAGTTTCAGAAACATTCAGAAACAACTCATGTGGCACCAGCAATCCCACCATGGTCAAAGTCATTGAGATCAAATTTTCTCCCTATTCTGTTATTTGATGGAAACATTAACTAAAGCATGTGACCTTTACCAGCATGATTTCATGAACTGCACTGCTGCCACCCGATTTGATTGATTTAATAATTTTATGAGTAAACAGGTGTTCAGATGTTCCTAGTAAAGTGCTTGGTGAGTGTATATCAGCTGCAATGAAGCTTAAAAGAAATCTCTGGCACTTAAGCTAAATTGTACTGTAAGAATTTATTGTTAACATGATATGTTAATTTATTGTTTTCAATGTAAAGTTCATGGAAAATGTTTATTTTGTAGATAGAGGTCACTAATTGATGGCCCTGTTACTTGAGTGATAGCTCATGCTACACTGAATCAGACATGCTCTTTATAACTTTTCATGGTTGACATGGTGAAAATACTCACAGAGTAAGTATCATTTCAGGATGTAAAACTATAATGTTTATGTCTTCTTCTCTGTGTTACTCGAGGAACACTTCAGTTTAACGCTTTGTAAACTTCATCTCCTCCATATGCATACAATTTGGTGTAATTGTTAGTGGAATGCTAACAAGACCTTGGTAAATTAGTATTTTTATATATTATAGTCAATTTTCTAAGTTGTAGTACTGGGAACATATTGACACAGAAAAGTCCTTGGGGCAGTCTGGTCTATAGATTGAGACTAGACTCCTACTCTAGCTGAGCTGCTTGCAGAACTCTGACTTCTTGGCTACAGTTCCAGTTGTCTATTAAATCATTGCTCTGAGCAATATATGGGTGGACTTCACAACACAAGGGCAAATCAGATTTATTGCCTGATACTTTGAATTTTGAGTCAAAGTATAGAGTTTTAGGGATGTAGAATGCTCCCTATAAGCTGATACAAAATATAGGATCAAGGAAGGAGCATATTCAGTTAACTGCACAATTCAGTTCACTTATTGTGAAAGCTGAATGTATACTTTTAAAAAAGGAAGGTTAGGGAGATCCCCTAAGCATTTTTTTATTCATTAAATTAAAAAAACAAAGGCAGATGGTGGAAAATTAAGTAAAAAACATATACTGATGAGTTAAATACAGCTTGGGGATGTCAGGAAAAAATAAGATGAAAAGTTATTGACAGACCTCTTAGGCAGATTAAAGACGCTGGCAGATGGTTGTCAGCTGGCAGTGCTCATATTTTCTGTCTTTCATTTTTGTGGCCTGAAATTCTTAAAATTCCACTTTAACAGTTGCTGGAAACATTCTACAGTAGAGAAATAACACACATCTGAATTGTTCCCTGTGTCAAGATGGCAATACCATATATTAACACAATGTCTATGGCTTACAGAGACAAAACCATAAATTCTTCAATAAAAGCTCGTCATGAAATAATGACCAAAGATGAATAATGAATAAATAAATGAAGAGGAAGAGTGGGATTACCTCTCTATTACCTATTTTAGTTTACAAGTTTAAATTTAGCATAATGATCACTTCTTCTTTTCCACTTTTTCAGTTGGTGTGAAATTCCTGACAATGAAACTCCTTAGGATTTTTGATAACAAAAATGCCAGAAAAAAAAAGGGCAGAACCTGAAAAGGTTCTGATTTATGAAGTACATTTAAGATGTTATTAAAATATGTTTTCAACTGGTTATATTGACCATGTGTCCAAGAAAGTTTTTATACAGACTACAACTCATTCAAACCGGCTGTGACTCCCAGGTTGAGCAAATCAGTCAATACATACACATCAGAGTATTTGCAATATTCATGGTACAAAATTTACATATTAATTCCATATCAATCACTGGGGTGTGATCAAATGCTTAACCCAAACAAATAAGTTTATTTTAATATAATGATGTAGCTAGCAAATACGATATAAATAAGAGTGCAGGTACACTTTTTTTCATGAAGTTGCTTTTGCCTTTTTGCCTGCACATGTAGTATCATGTTGTTGTTGCATACACTACCTTGAAGCACCAAATCAAAAGCATACCAAGAAATGGAGGGATTATGCCATTTGAGACTTTTAATGTGAAACATCTGTGCAGGAAGAGTGGGGTTACATTGATAGTAACACCTGTTTCAAAAATGGCAAAGTAGACATAATAAGAATTATTGAATGAATGGAAAATGTGTTCCTGGCAAACAAGCAACTCTCAGCACAGCAGAATGGTGAGTACGACTTGACTCTGCTGTTGTACTGAAGGAATTAGCGATGTGCAAATGCACATCAGACTGAATTTATCAGGTACACATGGACAGAATTTTGAGTGTGGTTTAGAGGCAAACAACATCAAGACTAAATTAAAATGGGGAGTCTTCGTACTACTTTATGTTAAGATATACTTATAAAGTAGGGGACACAAGTTTTTTGTTGTAGATGAACATTATTAGCATATAAGGAAAAACTTGCAACATCTCACCTTTCTCTTGTTAGTTGGACAAACATAGAGGTAACTCAGGACAGTCTTGGATCCAACTTTGTCATTCATTCTCTCATATGTGGAGCCGTAGTCAGTAGATCTGAATGGAGGAAATGAGGGAACAATGCAGTGATAATCAAGCAAATAATACTGTAGATAAACCCACCAAAAGCACATTGAAAGTTGTCTAAAAAATCTAATGGGTAAACAAAAAAAAATCAAGCAGCTGTCACAGCACTGTATATGCATATGATTTTAGAACCCTTCACTTTCACTTTATGGCTGGACCTCAACAAAAGCACCAGACCTATAAACACGAATGTCCATGACTGACTGACTGAGTAATAAAGTTACACCTTTGGTCAGTTGGCCAAGTGTTGGACTATAGCCACTGGCTGTTGATCTTTCAGAATTAAGTGGTGACAGAAGTTTCTATTATGTCATTAAGGGGACATTTACAGTTAGTCTAGTATTTGGCGCTTGATTTACAGACTTTTGAGAACCCTTTAGTGATTTTTCTTTATAGAAAAAAAATCAAATCTGGTGACTTTTTGGACAAACCTTAGCTACTTTCTATAGAAGAGAGTTGCCAGTACTGCCTTTGCTGTGACACTTAAACATTTAGGTGCCACCATTTTTGCTTGATCATCTTTGAGATGTGTCTAAAACTTGAATGGAAACCACCTGCTGTAAAATGAGTTGTTGGAACATAATTTTGAAAGGTACACTCCGTCTATATAAGGTCCCACTGCTGACAATTCACATCAGAGAAAACCCAAGCCAAGCAGTCTAAGGAACTGCTGACAGAGCTCAGAGACAGGATAGTGTTCGGGCACAGATTTGGGGAAGGCTTAAAAAAATTTTCTGTTTCCTAGGACTCTTCCCTTGAGCTTGCTGCTGGGCCAAACTGAGCAATCGGGAGAGCAGCCTAACAGAGGTAAGAGAGGTGACTAAGAACCTCATAGTTACTTACAAAGATCCTGTGTGGAGATGGGAGAAACTTCCGACTGCGAAAGACAAGATTCTCTGGTCTGATGAAATCAAGATTTAACAGTTTGGCCTCAATTCTAAGCATCATGTCTGGAAGAAACTAGTCATTTCTCATTACCTGCCCAAAACCATCCCAATGGTGATGCATCATGATTGGAGGAGCATCGTGCTGTGATGGTGTTTTTGGCAAATGGGACCAGGAGACTGGTTAGAATTGAGGTAAAGTGGGACAGAGCAAATTACAGAGATAATGAAATCCAGAGTGCTCAGGACCTCTGTCTGAATACTTATCTCAATGTCATATTTAAGTTTTTCCTTTTTAAAAATGTTTACAAAGAAATTAAAAAAAATTGGTTTCTGTCATTATGGGGTATTGATTCTAGATTGATGAGGGGAGATATTGAATTTCAGTCATGTTAGCATAAAGCTGAAACATAAAATGTCAAAAAGGTGAAGGGTGTGAATTCTTTCTGAAGGCATTGTATACAGTAGAACCTGTGGCAATAGAACAAGAGGGTTAACCAATCATCTATAGCCGCCAGCAAAAATGAACCATTTGAAAATGTTTGGGGACCTAGCACTGTAAATAATTAATTCTCTCCCGATGACTACTATGAAATAAAATATGATGAGTGCAAAAACATGCGGATGTTCCTGAACCCTTAGGCTTTAATAATTTAACAGTGAGAATGAGCCTGTTAGCCAGCCTAGTCCCTAGAAACTCCACATGAATCCATCATCACTAGTAACTACCAAATCTGCCTTCAAGTAGAATATTACAGCATTTACAGGGTGTACTGGTTTGTCTTTTTTTTCTATCAAAGCACTCTTGTTCTCAGGATTTTCAACTATTTCTCTATGGGGACAGAAGTACCCATCCACAGCTGTGGCATAACTCCTATATGATTTGCACTCTTACTTCACAGTGTCCTGAGGAAAATGAAGATGATACCTATTTCTTTCTCTTTTTTAGTCAGACCCTACTGCTTGTACTCTTTCCGAGGAGAAATTGGAGAGATTTTTCACATATCACAAATTCATTCCTGAATGCCTCAGAGAGACACAGTAGTTGCTATGATTACAAAACACAATAATGAGTCAGACATACATCATTTCCACAGCATATTAAAGTGGAGGTGAGGGGAGAAGAGCTGCACTGAGAATGATCCTGATTTGGAGCAGGGGCGATGAATTACACTGCCTCAGTATTACACTGGTGGAGCCTTCTGAGAGGTAGTGATGTTCAAAACAGTGCGTTTTCGGTGTCCTGAATCACTACAATCAGTTCATTAAAAAGATGCATTCACCAAATCATTCAGTGTTTGACCAGAGCCGAATGCATAGTCCCACTTACTAAGCTGAAACACAGCTGAACAGTATATAATCCTCTTGATCCCCGGCTTGCGGAACAAGCAGTGCTGTCATTTGACAAACAAACCATTTATAGTTCTTGATATTTTAATATTTTCTACCATTAATATAGCAGGCGAATGCTGGTCTTTAATGACTTTTAAGTCTTTTTAACTGATCTACATTTAAGCATTATTCTTGAACTTGCTGGGTCTTATTCCAGCAGTTTCATCTGATTACTATCACAGGGCTCACGTTCACAGCAGTACATTCAGTGAACCAATCATTGAACATGCACCAGCTTCATGTGAATATATCCCTGCGAACGAATGACTTGAATCACTCACCCACTGAGTGAGCGTATCCCTGCACATTCGCTCACAACAGAATGAGAACTCAATTGAACTGAGAAATGAACAGATCATTTCAGGAAGTGATTCAATTCACTTTGGTCAACCAAAAGGTTTGTTCTTTTGAATGAATTGTTCACAAATGAAAGAATACAACTGAGAGGAGACTTCATGAATAACAGACACGTTAATTCTGCCATTATTTTGGTAAGTACTACTGCAGTGCGTGCCTTCATCATCTAGTCACCACAATGCATATGCTTATATTTCTTTAATGGAAAAGGGGGATGTCTTTGGCACAGACAGCAGGGAAATGTCAGCTCTTGGATGTGGACCAAGATTAACTGTGACCCCCAAACACTCTCTTACCCTGCACAAGAGAGCTAACCAATTTGAAAAGGAAAATCATCGGCTTTTATCAGGGGATATGACTGAATGACAAAAGATATCCATCCAAATTTTTTTTTGGACTACTTTGTAAATGAGAAATGGAAATGGGGAATGATTGCACTGTACTATATGTAAAAGGTGGGAGTATCTTAATACGGCTTTGTGTCAGTTCAGTAAGATACTGGATTTTATGTTTGCAAGGCATTGCATTTATGTCTTAATGAGCTGTCTAAAAAACTATGTTGGATTCAATGGCCTCCCCCTCATGCGCTCCTCGTTTTGTAGAGTCCCCCATTGGTCAACAGTAACAGTCCTGTCATAAATCTTACTTCTTTGACGCTTATTAGAATCCCTTTAATTATCTATTGAGGTTGAGGTAAAAATTTTGAGCTCCACATTACCTGCAATTTGTTCACTTTAATTTATCGTTTTCACATTCAACATGAATTAAATTCGCAACTTTGAATAACAGCTAATTTGATGTCAATTACTGGCTATAATGCTTGATAAATACAAATGACTTTCCAATTAAATTTTGACAAAATGGAAGTCTTTTTGATATGTCCTGAGTGTGTTCCTGGCCACAGTTGGCTAACAAGTCCAATTCGACCTTAGCCATACTTTCAAGCATTCTCAGAGGCACAGAGAAGATTTTCCATGCTTATATTCCAGAGTTCACTGCAGTGTTTTTGGGTGTTTTTTGTTTTTTTTACTAATGCAGGCAGAATATTTGTATTGTTTTTTAAAACTTGCCAAGCTTTTAACCCAGCGTTACAGATGGTATGTGTCACTGCTCATTGAAGAGTTGATATTACATATTTCATTGATAACTTTTAAGGGTAAAAGGTAAGATTTTTTAAATATATCAGAATGTTTAATTCTTCTTCTGTAGATGTTTTGTCTGTAGCTCCTGTGTGTAGCTCCTATGTGGATAATCTTTGCTTTCTTATGACTATCGGATAATTTTGCCGTTTTGGGCCTTAAATATTTATTTATATTAGACCATCTGATAAGTTCTCAGTGAAAATCACCATTTTGTGGAAGCGGTAAAAACTCATAGACATCTAAAGAGACAAATTGCGTACTGCTTTTTTGAGGTAACAAGCCAGAAAGGTTAGAAATACCTAGTTTAATCTTTAACAATGTGTCATTTTTATAAGAATATCATATTTTGCTTTATTTAAAATCTAAATCTCAGCTTAAGTAACTGTATCTGTCAGATGCAGTAGTCAAAGTAGTCGAGTAAAGTACAAGTACCTCAAACTGTACTTGCATACAGTACAGTATATTTACTTGTTACTTTACACCACTGTGTACCACAAGTAAAGAACCTCCAAAAGAAGAATATGTGAAGATTCACTAGTTGCACTGAAGCTAGAGTTTCATTTGCAGATGCTTGCACAAGGTCCTATTTACATCAACTGAAAGATTTGGTGAGAAAATTATACCCTTTCTGCCCAGCCTATGGGAAGTAATGGGAACATAGTCACTATATAGGACAGTCCCCTTTTATGCTTGAAGCGGCTTATTCCAATTTCCAAGCTACAGTCCAGCTTGAGAGGTCTTTTATTTATAGAACTAAGGTTATAATGCCTAACCATCATCTTCTGTTAACTAATATCATATATTTACATTTCATTAAAGTCTACAGAGGAATGAACCTCATCTCATAATTAAAATGGGATTACGTTTATCTCACTCTTCAGTCACCAACTCTGCACTTGACTAAAACAGGTTTCAGTCATTTCTTCCCCATGAGTTGAGTCAATTGAGACACTTGTTTACCTCTTGTTTTTTCTGGTCACCATGTGCAGAGAAGTGAAAAGGGCAAAGTTGCAGAGACAGTGCCCACAAAGAATGGAGGGAAGAAAGAAAAATACTTCCAGTGCCTTGAGTGCTCTACATATTTTCAAGTTGAAGCACAGCCCCAGTATGCCTTTTGGCAGAAAGAAACTTGTTTCACTTTCTGTTAAGACAAGCAGTTTGTAAGCTTTATTGTGGAATTAATGGCTGTTTCAGGGCTGCGGTGAAAGACAGGGAGTGGAAATGTTTTTATGACTATCAGTAGTCTATATTCTTGGAGATACTCTGTTTAAAAAGCATAATTTTATACAGAACTTGCAAAGGCTATTTCTTTATTCTGCCTTACCATTAACATTTACAAATTGTGACATTTCAAAGATGTGACTCCCTATTATATTCCCTAAACTGAAACACAATAATGGCATCTGCTGTATCTACACATTCACAAAATGGAGCTATCCATTCCTCACAGTCCTCTGTTATTTTTGAGAGCCAGAGAGGGAGTATGGTGGAGTGCATTGCAGTGGGTTAACATCAAATGATTGGAAAAAAAGGCAGACAGAAATTGCATTAGGGGATGTTTGTGAGGTTTTGCCAGATGGCTGCCAATAAAGCAGAACAATTCAGGGTTGGTGTATAACGCTGTTGACCATGCTCTGGGGAGAGAAAGAAAAAAGCCATGTACTTCAAAGACTGAAGGATGAAAACTCCAACCAAATCATTGTTCTCAAGCTTATACAAACAAAGTAAATCACCCTGAAGCATACAGAGGAATTAAAGAGAAATGAAAACTGTTGCAATATAATTCAAACAAAAACAAAAGGTTACTGATCTAACTCTTCTCACTGTAAACCTGACGTTGGCTTGCTCACTGCCGAACAAACACTGTTTGTAAATGCATGCTGGTGTCTATAAAACTGCAAAGCGGTGCAATTGGAACAGAAAACACCAATTCAATATTCATCAGGGGTCTGAAGATGAAAGCGTCATCAGGTGTTTGTCGGAGTCGAACCAAAGCAGCAACAACTCAATTGTCTATCCTCAGAAGGAGACTCACACTGTGACACAGGAGGCCCAGAGAACAAGTGAGACAGAGAGAGGAAAAGGTTTCTTAGCAGAGAACCTTGCGGCAAAATCAAGCCTGAAGACTCCGAACACTCGCTGACTGATGTGCTTGAAAAACATTCTCAGCACTGGTGAACCGAAGCGTTCTTTGCAGTGCTGAGGGGGTTTAGAGGTAGAGATGCCTGAGTGCATCCCTGACATTTCCACTGCAACTGTCTGAATTGTTGCAGTCTTTTGTTCCAGGGACATACTCTAGGGGAATGACAAAGCCAATTCTGCTCCAGCCACAGGTCCACGACACAAGCCCGCTCTCTGGAAGCAATCCAGGAATACCGGGTGACCAGGAAAAGAACTAAATCTCTGCTAGAACAAAAGGGCTGAAAATTTGATGACAAATTAGGACACACTGTATATCGCAAACTGAAATTTTCCTATTAACCTTCATTTACCCAGTGAAGGGTTTGCCGAGCATTTGAACTCTCCCATCTACACTAGATTGCTTTAAATTGGTCCACTAACATATATTTATGTGCAAACAGTACAGAGCTGAACAAGATCATGGGTTTATATTCTGCTCCTCTCTGTATAGGGTTTAGATGTTGTCTTTGTGTTGGTTTTCTCCTGCTGCTCTGATATCCACCCACTCCAAAGACATGCAGGTCAGCTAAATTTAAACCTTCTCAGTAAGAACTGATTGGGACATTTGCAGGTCAGATGACGACTGTGAGTCTAGCTTGAAACTGGGCTAAATTTGTTTGGAAAGGAAAGCTTTTACCTAACCATTTAAATCACATAAATACATAACCAATGGATCTCCATTACTTTACAGACAGATGACAGGTTAAAGGCAAAACCTAAAAAACATGACAAATGTTTAAGATTCTATGCAAAGCACAAATGGCCACCGAATGGTCTGATGAATATTCAGATGATTTAAAATATATTTCTGAGGCCTTCACAGTCACCAGACCTCAGCTCTCCAATGGGAGATTTTGGTGTAATGCATTCTGCTCAGCAGCCCCCACCTATTTTTATTATTTGTGTATATTAAACTACACATTTAAACTGTCCCTCCTGCATGGGCAGAACCTTTGAAATTTTAACTCTCACACTTATCATTACCAGCCATTACATGAGTGCTCAAGCTGAAAGCAAAAAATTACATGCATTAAATTATAGAAATCTGCAATACATAATCTGGAAAATAAAGAATTTTGATTAAATTGGTTTTCACAGTTGCCAAAATTATTTGATTGTTTCAAAATCCAAAAAATAAACGAATAAATGTCTGCATGTTAATACAGTTACCCAATAATCACATAGAATTTCCTTGACAAAGACCTGATACTTTATGATGAATATGATATTTAAAAATACAAAAGATATAGACTGGCATTTACAATGTCAAATATAAGACTTTTAAATAAATATAAGCCATATTTCAATTTTAACAAAGAATACTGTCCTTTGCTGCATTATCATTGATGATCAGTTTAGCATCTTTTTTAGGAGAATTATTTGTAAATAAAAACACCTAAATTAAACTCGATTGTTTTACCCAGAAAAGCAAATGTGTTGACTCAGGGCTTTTTTCAGCCCTGAGTTGCTTCTACAGTCTTCTTCACGAACTACCTGCTCCAAGAAATCGGGGCAAACCCCTCGTTACTGCTAGCAAAGCCCGAATGCTGTGAGTGCATGGTAAAAACTAAGTGCGACTCAGATGAACATTTTAACAATATGATCAAAACAGACCTTGATCCCATCTAAATACTCCAACAATGGTTATAACAAGGGTTTAATCAAGGTGTTCATAAAACATAACCTAACCCAGCCAAATTTAGCCCAGTAGATGTCTAGACAACTGGTCAGAACTAAAGATCAGTGCTCACAGCGTTAGGATTTGCCCGCAGTGTAGACTGTAACATATTTGTCTCATTGATGGCCCAGAAGCGACTGGTGACCTGTCCAGGGTGTTTCCCCGAGGCTTCAGCCTCTGTGAGGCCGAACAGCGGAAAGCAGGCACAGATAATGAATAGATGGATGGGTTGCCCTGGGCAAGTAGATTGTTACTTACAGCCAGTGTACTTCTTTATTCAGTCAGTGGATTATTGAGTGCTTTAATCCAAAACACTAGATGGACACACTTGACAACATTCAAGCAGAAATAATGTTGTCATAATTCACTGTTACAGCAGGTAGGGATCACTCTGGCATACAGGCTTCATTCAAAGCAGTTTTCCAGCCCAATTATTTCATATTAGCTGGGGCTCTATCTCTATCTCTATCTCTAAGGGTGACTGAAAAAACAAAATCACTCTTACAACTATTGTTCAGTGTTGTCTGTACATATAAACCAACACACAAAAGTCATTTGAATATGAAATATAAATTAAAATATCTGGTTTATCAAATAATTCATTTTAAAATTGTCCATGAATCATAAATTGTAATTTTTTTAAAACATACACTTACTGGCCACTTTATAAGGTAAACCTGTCAAATATAATGTAATGTAATACCACTGTTCTGCCTTTAAGTCTACTTTTATGACTGCTACACTCAGTTTTTGTTGACACAATCACAGAGGTGATAATTTAGTTACACAGTATGTTTTAAGCACTAAGTTCATAGTGGCAGTATTGTACTGGACTATATCATATTCAGACGTGCTTCTAATTATGGTGTTCAAGTGCAAAAAACACCTCTCAGTGTAATATAGTCAAGTACAACACTACCTCTAAGACCATCAATAATAAACATAAACTGGATTTACATAGTTTGGGACTGTATTTATATGGCGCTTTTCTAGTCTTTCTTACCACTCAAAGTGCTTTTACACAACTGTCATTTTCACCCATTCACACATACATTCAACCTACGCTTTTTCTACACATTGCAGCACATCTACAAAACATATTTATACACCAATGAAACCCACACATCGGGGGTGATTTGGGGTCGGGACCTTAAACAAGGACACTTTGACATGTGGACTGGAGGAACTGGGATCGAACCACCACTCTTCCGGTTGGTGGGCAACTACTCTACCTGAGCCACTCTACCTGAGCCCCCAGTGTCTAACAACGTCTCCAGAAACTGAATATTACCTGGTTCTTAAGGATAGACTTTATCCGATAGCCGTTGCATTGAATTGCAAAACAGTGTATATCATTAACACAATATAAAATAACATACCTCTATAGATAACTTTACTAAAATCATCAGCTCCTTAAATAGATGCAATGTAGTGAGAAGGAGTAACAATTAGTTGTTCACAGCTTGAGATTTATAGCTCCTATGTGGATAATTTTAATGTGATTATAGCATTTTTCAAATTATGCTGATGGCTTTTATAAGTTTTTGTTTGTAGAAAATTGAGAAAATCCCTGGGAAAATCACTCTATGTTCTTCTTTCAGCCCAGCAGGGGCTAGCCATTTTTGTCTCAGTTGTTCATTTTAAAATTGTCCATGAATCATAAATTGTAATTTTTTTAAAACATACACTTACTGGCCACTTTATAAGGTAAACCTGTCAAATATAATGTAATGCAATACCACTGTTCTGCCTTTAAGTCTACTTTTATGACTGCTACACTCAGTTTTTGTTGACACAATCACAGAGGTGATAATTTAGTTACACAGTATGTTTTAAGCACTAAGTTCATAGTGGCAGTATTGTACTGGACTATATCATATTCAGACGTGCTTCTAATTATGGTGTTCAAGTGCAAAAAACACCTCTCAGTGTAATATAGTCAAGTACAACACTACCTCTAAGACCATCAATAATAAACATAAACTGGATTTACATAGTTTGGGACTGTATTTATATGGCGCTTTTCTAGTCTTTCTTACCACTCAAAGTGCTTTTACACAACTGTCATTTTCACCCATTCACACATACATTCAACCTACGCTTTTTCTACACATTGCAGCACATCTACAAAACATATTTATACACCAATGAAACCCACACATCGGGGGTGATTTGGGGTCCGGGACCTTAAACAAGGACACTTTGACATGTGGACTGGAGGAACCGGGGATCGAACCACCACTCTTCCGGTTGGTGGGCAACTACTCTACCTGAGCCACTCTACCTGAGCCCCCAGTGTCTAACAACGTCTCCAGAAACTGAATATTACCTGGTTCTTAAGGATAGACTTTATCCGATAGCCGTTGCATTGAATTGCAAAACAGTGTATATCATTAACACAATATAAAATAACATATACCTCTATAGATAACTTTACTAAAATCATCAGCTCCTTAAATAGATGCAATGTAGTGAGAAGGAGTAACAATTAGTTGTTCACAGCTTGAGATTTATAGCTCCTATGTGGATAATTTTAATGTGATTATAGCATTTTTCAAATTATGCTGATGGCTTTTATAAGTTTTTGTTTGTAGAAAATTGAGAAAATCCCTGGGAAAATCACTCTATGTTCTTCTTTCAGCCCAGCAGGGGCTAGCCATTTTTGTCTCAGTTGTTCATTTTAAAATGTTTTACAGGAAGAGGTGGTGTAGAAGTGGGTTGTAAAAATGATGCTGTACCGTTTATTTACACGTTTGTACTTCCAGGTAGAAAAAAAGCAGCATCATATCAAATGGACTGTACAGAGGATACCCAATTAAGACTTTGAATTTGCATTCCAAGCCACATTTATTCAAACCAGCTGGTTAAAGGTACAAAACAGTACCTAAGGGCCTGAAAATGTTTCAAAGCATCTAAACTAAAAAATCGAGAGAGGAAGTTGATGCTTCCCCCTATATGGAAGACAGTTTGAATTTTGACATTGCTTCACAGTAGTGGCTGAAAATAGATTGTTTACTCTTGGTACAAATGTCTAAGATGTAATGTAAGATGTAGATGTAATGTTAAAAAAAAGGCCACAACAGTCCTCTCAGAGGGGACTCTGATATCCCAGTCTGAGTTGCTAAAACCAGCACATAATGCAGTACTGCATAATGGATTCCAACCAGCTTCCACTAGCAAATGCAATTGTTTTGAGCGAGTGAGAGACAAAAATGAAAACTTTTCGGACAAAGAAAATCCATTCTGATATTTGCTGTATGACTAGTGAATAAAATTGGTTATATTAAATGAGACCTAAATGTCTGGAGCAGAGGCAAACAGTATATAATTATCAGTGCTACCATCAGCATAGTTTATCTCAACAAGCAGTCATAATATACAAGCTGTCAGTGAGTTTATCTGTGGAATATACCTATGCCCTCACCCTGAGCTTCACTCTTGTAAAAACTTGAACACCAACTAAAGCATACACACACAAATTCATGCTAAAAAGTGGCACTTATACACACACACACACACACATACATCTTTCCTTTTTTTCATGTAAGGCAACAATATCTCCTCTAATGCAGAATCCACTGAAGCATAATTAGAAATGACTTTGGCAAATTACTACATTGAGATTGGAGGATACACTATTTGCAGGTGTTTCTGCAGGAAAGCACGGAGTTGTCAGTGAAACACATGTGAGATTAGAGTACAGTGAAGCATGAAAAAAATAATGGAACCTCAAAAGACTGAGTACTGTGAAGTCTCTTTTTCTTTCTATAGATTAAGAAATGGGTTTATGTGCCATATCCATATGTGTGCATGTGTTAATATTTGGGTCTGTGTTGAAAGGAAAACACAAAAGCAGCCCATGTGTGGAAGAAACAGAAAACAGGGAATATTTCTTCCAATGGTGCTAGAATCCAAGCTGCTGCTAATACAAAGCACTGGCCAAGTTAGAGACAATCCTGCAGCGTAAAACAAAAGATTTCACACAACAAACGTGTTGGTGTTTAATACATGCAAACAACAGGCAAAACAGAAGGGGAAGAACAAGAGATGATTAAATAGTAATAAAAAAAAATCCTTATAGTATCCCATTTTGCTATCAGGTATTACCAAATATAGCCCTGACAGCATCATTGCATCGTGTCTGACAAATGCAGTGTTGAGGAAATACCTTAAAGGAACAGCCAAAGTGGGACAGAGTGCTGACATTCAAAGATCGCTCTCAGTGACAACATGTGTCGTGTATCCCACTCACAGCCCATGTTCTCCATTCAACCTTGACAGCGGGTAGGCAAATATCTTTGCTTCATCCCTTTCCCTATTCACCACAGTCTAGAGAGATTTTACCAGAGTGAATCTTTAAATAAAGTATATAACTTAAAAAAAAAGAAAAAAAACCCTGCCAGACATGATGACTTTTTTATGCAATCTAGGAGGACTTTTTTGGTTACAAAGGATGAATCTGCTTTTCATATGGACCTTGTTTTCACTGTCAATGGTGGCTGCTGACCTGAGTGATATCCCCTTCTGAGCTAGTCACCTCACCCAACCCTCTTTTCTTCCACTCTGTCCACTCTGAGGTAAACCAATAACCAGCTTCCCTGTCAGCCAGGGTGCAGACTTTAGAGGAAAAATTCCCCAGTGTATCTTTCAACCCTGCAAAGCTGGCAGGCAAAGAACAACCAGAAATGACTTCCATTCATTATTCATGCCATGAGAAGGTTTGGAAAACAGCAAATTCAGTGGTTAGATTATTGCAGTGTATTGCTGAAGAGTTGAAGCAGACCATAGTGGCCGTTGGGTTCAAGTCTATCCTCCAACAAGGTCTCTGGAGTGTTGTTAGTGATAATATACTGACATGCTGGGGTCAGTCCATGTGCTAAAAAAGGCACCAAGAAAGTAAGGGAGCTTGCTGGTGAAGACACTTATGAAAGTTGATAGATATGTTAACTCTTCTCTAACTGTTCTCTAATAGAAAACTGGAAATCCTTATCAATTATGAACAGTTTAAGTGACACAATGGCTACCGACAATGTGTTAAAGCATTTTCTAATCATGAACATAGAAATACCTACATTTTAAATGCAACAACAGCAGGGCTAAAAAGCACAAATTAGCTGAATTATGAATAACATGCCCCTCTAATATGAAAACCTAAATTGACAAAAGCCAAAGTCAGTCAAACATTTCACTGACTAGACAAATAAATCATATTATCAATTAAATAATTCAGATGGAGTGTAAAAGAAAATAATAATAATAATGATTCCACCGCATTACTGTCTGCCTCAGAGGTGTCTAGAGGGGAAAAGAGCCTGAGCATAGGTGCCTTGGCATCACTGAGCAACTGCCTACTATGAACTATCAACTACTGAGTGTTTATTATATGAAGAGTAACCAATGACTGAGCATACCCTGGACATACATAGACACATCCCTCGCCCATTTTATGTAACTGCAAGGAAAACTGTAAATGGGTGAAGAAATGGTAATTGTTGCAATGGGGAAAATAGGGGACAGATGAATGATTAAATGTTGAAGAAGAAAGAGGAGAAAAAAAGGAAAATAAAGTGCTCCAGTTTTAAGATAAATAGAGAAGAAAATTAAATGAAGTTTTATTGTATTTAATCAAAAAATTGGTGGTAAAAGTGGTAATAAAATGCTTCTCTCTTTTTTATCAAGTGATAAGTTTTAAAGTAAACTATCAACCGTTTTATTCCTTTTTTCACTCTGTTTTAATTAATAAAATAAAATACCAACTAACAAATTATTTATCAATATAATCAGTCAGATTTTTGACTTGTTTGATAACCATTCACTACATTTTGTTAGTTTGGTCCTTCATATTCCAAATAAATATTAATGTTAATTTAAACCAGCTTCATCAATAAAGTTTTTCTTTTTTTCTTCTCTGAGCTGAGGTGTAGAGCACAGACATGGAGGTCAGGGTTGCTTTCAAACATCAAATCCTCAAGCACATTTATCCCATGGCAATTGGAGATAGCTTAATGATCTGTCTGTAAACTCACTGGGTGACTCTAAAAATAAAAGGCTTACTTTCTAAAACTGTAATGTGACTCACTGACTACAGGAACCTTTGAATTCTTTTTTCAAGAGTGTCAGAATGGATGAAGGTTGAAAACAAACTTTTGATTTATATGCCATAACTTCTTTGGATTTATGCTCATCATGCATCGTCTATGTAAAATCCAATTTTAAATCGGTCCCTCCTTTTCTGAGAGTGTTGCATACCAAGGATGAACGACTCACAAATGCAAGTGTTTAGTGAGCACCAGCTGTTTCCCTCTTGAAGAAATGGTAAAGTAGGAGTGATAAAAGCAAGGAGGGAGCGTAAGAAGTCTGAGCACGCTCTAAGAGTCTTTTGTTTGATTGCCTGCTCATTTGCCAGCATGCATCCTGTTGCTGCAGCACAGGAGTAAATAGTCCTCTTGGTTCCATTTCCAAAGAGAGGGGGGAAAGAGTTCCCTCCTGGAAGGTGAGTGGGAGCTATCCTTCATGACACTGCAGTGCCTTTATCTGGTACCTTTCTTCTTTGTGATGAGCAGCTCCAGAGCCAATCATGTGGAACTTATAACTCAGACGTGTGAAAGTGAAGTTTTACCGAGGTAAGTAAGAAGAGGGATGGGAAAACGACTAATAAACTTTCCTCCAACCTTCAGGAAATTCCTTCCTGTGCTGCACACACTCTTGTGGTGTTCACACATTCGGCAGCACTTGGAGCTTCTCAGCGCTGGCAGCACCCTGTCCATATCTCAACAGATCTCTGCCTGTGGCCTTAGTGCTGACTCGTGCAAGCAGCGGGCAGCTGGTATTTGGCAAAAACAAACATGTACCTAGCTATAGCACCCACGCCACCAGCTACATCACCAGCCACCACAGTCCAGCATGATGCTTCGGGGGACTGATGTCAGAGTGTTGTCCTCCATAGAAATATTTGTGTCATTTCAGATAAGCTGTGGAATCAGAGCTCTTGGCTACCCGCTGCTGTCGACAAACATAGGACATTTTGACAGGGGTATTTACTTACTAGTCTGTATGTTTGAGAATCCATTAGAGAGACAGATTTATAATGTAGGATTAAGCCAGAAAAGGTAATAAGAGTGATGTGGACAGTTTAAAGATCTAATAACATTTTAACACTAAAAAATATAATTTTAACATTCTTAAACTGGTATAAGAATTAGTGTTAATCACTGCAACGGCTAGACCCCAGATGAGAGTTAAAGGTGATTACTGAAAGCCAAAAACAAGCCAGAGAGATGCCCTTGAATCGCAGTAGTGTGAAATTCCGCGTTGCCTCTAGACTAGAGTCTAATCATGAAATCCACCATTTGCTGTTATGACAAGGAGAAAATGAGTGTGTGCTTCAGGATATGAGGAAAAAGCCCAAGAGTGTGTAATTAAAAAGGTAAGAATTTAAATATTGCAAGAAAGGATCAAAGTAAATGACCTCTTTAATAATAGTGAAGGTGATTTATGCTTCAACTCGAAGATAAGGCAAAAAGGGGAAAACAAAAAGGTTGCGGTAAGTCATATTAAATTTGTTTTAAAGCAGCCTGCATGTGATGTGTTTTTTTCAGCCTGACTTTAATTCAATGCTGTATTTTTTTATTGCCAAAAAATGTATAATATTCACAGTCATACTTGCAAATGTGTTGCTTTTTGATTTTGTGTTGTTTTGATTTTGACAGCTGCTTATGAATAATCCAGTCTAACTAGTTCTGTCTGACAAATACCTTGTTTGAATGGCTTCTGATGGACACTTGTGATCTTTGTAACTGCATATATTGAATGCTAATGTGAAAAGCACTGGCCCAGACCAGCACTGTATATGAATGATAAAAACAACTTGGCATATAAGTGACGGTCATAGAGATTTTGTTGTTGTTTTAGTTGTATCTTTCTTATGAATCTGGTATTCTTTGGAATTATAATTATATGGGACTATTTCACAGCACATGATTAACAGCCAATGCTAATGTTTATTGACAATTTTGGAACAACTGCATCCGTCATATAGCAAGGCAGAAAGTAATGTCAGGGAGGTCAGAATGCTGGAGACCACATTTCAGGTCCCATCACAGTCCAACAGTTTAGTCAGTGTCGTGGTGTCTTGGTAATACTGAACCTAATATCCAGTCCCCCCAAACTCCCTGGCCACCCTTTACAGCATATCTTATTTCATTTGAAAGTATTGGAATGTAATGTGGAATGTAACTAATAATATTTACTTACGTATTGTACTGTATAAATGAAATGTATCACTGGTAGTTCAACTGCATGTTTCCAATTCAAATAACTTTATTCCTCTGCTCCTCTGCAAAAATTTAGAGGGTAAATGTTTGATGTGCACTTATGGATGACAATGCCCAATAATATTTAAAATAGTTTATTATTAAAATGCTGCTCACATTAATGTATTAGTAACAATAATTCAGCAATATATTGTCACCTATAACAGTACAACAGGGTGAGAGGGGACAGGCATATGAATTATGAGTACCTTAATTTTACTTTTGATTCTCTGTGCTATCATTTTCAGTGCTTGAGTTTCACGAGTATGGATATTGCAATGTTGCATCTTTCGGGATCTAAATAGTTCCTACAGTACTGATTTACAAACTCTAGTACCAGTAGTGCTGTGGTCTAATGTTGTTATCTAAAGATATTTTTTATCTCATCATGTCCTTCTGGAGAAAATTACTTCATAATTCTAATTGTGTGAGAAATCAGTCATTTGTTTCCTGAGTTTTGCCTTAAGGTGGCCCTTCTCCCCAGGTTTGGTGCAGATTTAACAGGGTACTGGGAGAGAATGCCCTAAAGACTAAAGTCAGGTAACAAAAGACTCATCTTTTCAGTGACAGACTGTAAAATAATTGCCCGTAGTCCTCAAGATCTGCACTGATATGTATCTGCAGCAATCTTTAGGTAGATACATGGAAACTGCCCTTGCCCATAGGTGGGTGTATGCCACGTCTGGGTATATACCCGTGCATATGCACCACTATACCTCATGGTTTAAAGTACCGTGATTATTTTTTTCCTTAGCTTTGACCATCATTTCCATCAGTTTTAATAAAATTGTACTCAAAGTAATTGCTGAGATCACATGAAGCAGCAATATCGCCAGAGAAATTTGTCCAGCTGGGACTTTTATTATCTACCACTTAATTTGGGGTTAAAACTGAATGTGAGAAAGCCCTGCTTAGAGAACCAAGGGGAACTGCAGAGTTTGATAATTCACTATGCAGTAGTCATTAGCTCACAAGCAATACTCTTTTGATCTATTGTTCATAAAACAATATTGATTTGTGCAGCTTTGACCATTGTGTAGTTGCTATGCACAAATGTTTCTATTGAAACTTATTACTCATCTTACTTTTCACAACTTTCTTCTATATACAGTCATTTTAAGAGAGGCTGCAGTAGCTCTATCAATCTTATCCTCTCCTGAGTACTGTCATAGAAGTGCTTTTGAAAAGTTCGGATGAGCCCAGGTTGGTGAGCTTTTGAGGGAAATACCAAGTCCAATTGCAAAAGGTTACAGACATCAGATGGGTCTCTCTGAGAGAGCTGGGCCCTTATTATAGGCACTGACCTGTGAAATATCACATAGCCTGTGAGCATGCTCAGCAAAATGATGCAATTTGAGAGGATGTCACTCCTCACCCCTAGATGACCCCCATTCTGGCACAGCAGGAGAGGAGGACTCGGAAGCCAGGGAGTGATAACGCAGAGCCAACTCCTCTTCCTCTCACTCACTCTTTCTGATGGTCTCCTGTATGTGGACAAGGGGAGCCTCTCACAAAATGATGGCCCTCTCAAAAGGTTGTGGTGCAGATCCACTGTTCATTTTTTTCTTCTTTTACTCTTTCTCACTCTTTCATGGTCTGCAGTGGAAATTAATTCTATACGGACATGTTTAAGATTTTTGTATGTCTTGTAGTTATTAAACTGCATTGGACAGCTTTATATAGCACTTTTAAAAATAAAGTTAACAGGTGTTTTACAAACATACATAAAAGTGACAAAAAATCACTGTAACAAATGTAATTAAAAGTATACACAAAATAAAAGGTCAGAGAGACACAGATTAAAGAACACTTAGTCTAAAAAGTCTAAAAAAAAGTGTTTCAACAGAGATTAAATATATGGCTATGATATATATGTATACAATCAATTTTGTGTTATATAGTATTTTGAGTGGTTCTACATACTTATTAGGACAAGAATCACAAATTTAATAGAGCTGAAGATTTTCCTATGATTACAACTTACTGGGAATTTCTCAGAGATTTCTCATAATAAATGACCATATCTACAACAGCTGCATATAAGCATTAATGATTTTTCGAGAAATGCCCTTGTTTAAGTACACGCAATATTCTTCAGTATGCTAATGCAAAGGTGCAAATAGACTTTTTTTTACCAGGAAAACAGGGCCAGATTTGGGTAGGAAATACCAGTATCTCAATCACTGTTTTCACCCCTAATATAAATGCTACACACCTGTGGTTCTGATGCAAGCTACTAATTCACTATCACTTCCATATGCAGGCACAATACAGATGAGAACCAGCTCAAGACATAGAACGTGTGTGCTCATGGGAAAATAATAGAGAAATGTTGCTACTCAGTAGTGTGTAGCAACAGACTACACAGTAGTGTAGCAACCATAGAAAGAAAGAAAGAAAAAAGAAAGAAAGAAAATCACATTTTTTCCTACATCACTACAAGTTCCTATAATTATTTTTGTCTGATTGGCTAGACAATAAGTGCAATGTCATCCTTCCAAAAGCCAGTATCCATAATTATAACATGAAATTCCACCATTGGTCAGCACAGTATTGAAGTTTGTCAATTGACTATTTTTCTTTTAAAACGAATTGGTGCAAAAAGTTTCTATTATTTCATAAGGGGGCATTTATAGGCAGTGTGGTCAACTTAGTGCCTTCATCACTAGATTTACCAACTTTTCAGACCCCTTTAGTCACTTTTTTTCTAGCACCTAGTCATAAATCTAGCAATGTTGTGGAAAAATGTAAGCAACTTTCCAGAGAGAACGGTACTGCCTAACAAGCATGAGGTCACTTTCCCTTCGCAGGCGTACCCCTCTATACGTCTAATTTACTTGAATGCTAAAGTGCTAAAGTGACACAGACCGAGCTTTATATTTCCTTTCTGGGTGATCATTTCAGAAGTAAATATAGCCGAGATCACAGCACAGCCATTGTCTTTATGTGTATGGTTATTTTGTCAGACGATGTTGCAAAAAAACCTTTAAATAAGAACAGCTTTATTGGAAATCTGACTGTGAAATTATTGCATATGTGAGTATAGGAGAGAGACAAAACAGATAAAGGGCTGAAAATGGTGATACTGGGCAGAATGCAAATACGACATGAATACATCATGAATATGCTAATTTGTATATTATGTCATCTAGCAACATTAACAACTTTTTGAGAAGACTCAAAGTAAATGTTTACAGCAGTTCCACAAAAGTTTTCAATTCCTTATATTGACCACACAGGGTCCAACTTCATACTGGGTTTTGTGCTAGTCTTGATTTTTTCACAGGATGAGTTATACTCTCATGACTAATAAACTGACTTTTAAGGGTAAAATTGGTGAATTTACCATTTATTTCCTCGATATATTCAAGATTACTAATTGTTTTCTTGACCTGAAGGAATTATTGTAGCACAAAAATTTCCCCACCAGTTGTCTAAATGTTGCCTAATACTTTATAATCACTGTCATTTTCATTGACACTAATTCCTGGCAGTTATCCTCATTATGAACATTTCTTCATACCAAACATCATTACAGCTGTAATCAGCATGTTAATAGGGGACAAAGAAGAGCGAAAAGAATTCTCTTTTTTTTATCAGATCAGCATTAATTTGCTGAAGGCGAGAATAAGACCAATTAAATCAAAATAATTAGACTCAAACGCCTGATCATTCGGTGTGAAACTTTGCCTTAATGAAAGAAGAGCAAACTGACTAAGACTACCACAAAGTTCCCTGTAGAATAAGTTTAAGTAAAGTCAAACAGTTATTACATGTTCATTGGTGGTATGGTGTTATCATTTAGAGGTCCATTGGGGGAGAGTTGTTAATTTTCACACATATTGATTGATCTCACGCCAAGGAGATAAGTTAATAATTGTTAAAACGAGAGTTATATCCAACGAGTGCATTGCAGAGAAAGGGAGACAGTTAAAAGTTGTAGAATGTATAATACCTCTATAAGACTAGAGCTCTTAAAATCACATGGTAATGTATTACAAATATACAATAGTAATTTTTAGTTGTGTTAAGTTTTTGGACATTTACGGTATTTATGAAGTAAAGCCTACAAGACTATGTGACAAATGTAGTTCACTTCTTGTCTAACATGCAGTATTGCCAGATCTGATTAATACTAAATGACCCAATCAGAACCGTAAACCCAGTTACCTAGTTGTAACAAAATCAAATCCCATTTAGTTTTGTGTTTAAAAAAAAAAGTTGCTGCATGCAGGGCCTATCTAATTCTCTGTAATTTTCAATGATACCAATCAGAGGTGGGGAGAGGCTTGATCAGATTGTTTTTTGTTTTTTTTTTTGATAAATAACAATAACAGTGTTTATTCTGAGCCAGCACTAAAATGGTGGTGTGACGCTGGAGCAATATTAATAGTAAATTTACAATCTTAATTTAGCATGTTAACATGCTAAATTAAGATGTTACCATTTGCTTATTAGGATTAAGGGGCACCAGAATTAGGCTAGGGGTGGCAAGGGGCCGTTGCCCCTTCTTTATGACCCTGTCCCACATATTTTTTTGGAGCACTATACACCCATTTCAATCATCCACTCTAAGGCATTAGGCAAAATATAACAGGTAAACACAAAAATTGGCTGAATATTAAAATTCAATCCAATCAAAGAGGACATTGTGTAAGGAGGAGGACTGATAGTGGCTAGGTACCTCTGGCTGCTTACATCTTAAATTGCAGGGAAAAGTGAGGGACAGCCAGAACCAAGGCTCTGTGACTCAGTTCCCAGCCTGAGACCTCTGGTGACATTAGAGTGAGAAAGTCAGTCAGGTGGGGAGAGTTTCAGTACTTAAACTCTATGTGCTTCACATCAGTTCATTTCTTTTGTAACTCTGTCATAGGCTTGCTGTGGGAAAATGGTTCCTTTGTGTAGTTCATAACAATGAGGCATGTTAGTTAGTGTTTTACAGAAGAAGCATTGTTATGCATTAAGGATGTTTTGGATTATAGCAGGTTTAGACGCATTTACAGACCAGCCTCCCTCCTGCCAAAGGCAAAGGTTTTGTTTCCAGTTCCTCATAAGGAAATTATAGCTATTAGAGTGTTAACTTAATTTTATACACACAAGATTGGGACTGAAATCTGGGTGATATGAAATCAACAATGGCTTGAATTAAATGTTTGAAATTACATAAAATGCATGACTTGTTGCTTTAGCCTTCTGATAACATAATCCATCTGTGTCTGCAAGCTGCTGGCAGTGGTGCCGTATAGTATGCAGACATTGTAATTTACCACTGCATGCTCAAGTGTAGGCTTGGAGACAAGCCTTAAAACCATTTCTGCACCCTCATGTTCAGCTGAGTATCTGAAGCCCTATGTTGCCCATCAGATTCACCATCAAGACACTCCACAGAAGCAAGCAGCAAGCTGGCAAGAGGAGCGCCATGCATAGAGCTTCATTTACTCAAAAAAATAAAGCAATGAATCTGTTGCTCAATATGGGTAGCCCACACTTATTGGCCTCCCCAGTCCTGAAAGGGATCTGACACCCTTGGTTTGCGGATTCAGTGTTTATTTTTGCACTGAACATCTCTGATAACTAGGCCTGTAATTATAATTGCAACAATATCTCAGTCATTGTTGTTCAAACAGAAAATAAGAAACAAGGATTGGACTTTGGCCAATGCATATTATATGGCTGCAAAAGGAGATCAACATCATCCCCAAGATTTTCTGCAGACTATTTCAGTAACACACTATGAGAACAACTTCAATATAGTCACTGCGTAAAGCAGAGAAAACAACTGCTGCATAGGCTTGTTTTTCAAAAAGTACAAGTATAGGATATGTCATATTTGTACAGGTATAGGAGAGAAATACAACCTGACATTGTTGTTGGCATTAATTTACCCACATCTGAATACCTGCAAATGAGTACAAGGCTTGTCATATTTGATAAATTTTCATCCACAGAGGGACAATGCTCCAGAGGCCAGATGAGAGAGGCTGAAGAACTTTGAAGAATTGTTTTGCTGAGTTGATTTATTGTCAACAATGAATTGCTTGCCTTCACTTCTATCCCCTCTACTATGTACATATGAGGACTGCTTTGAAAATTATGCACAGACTGACTGATCAGCTTTCATTGTTTAAGGTCAGGATGTTCATTAAAATTGACAGGCTGACTCTGCAATACTTTGACTTGTTGCCACTGCCTTGACCTTTGCAAAAAGGCAGCGTTAGAGTTGCCATTTGGGACATCTTCCCGGGAAGTAATAACGATTCTCCCCAACTCACTCCTCCCCTCATCAAACCCTATCAAAGCTGTGATCTCAATTAGCCAGCAACAGAGAGACAAATCAGACATGAGTCGGTCAGCTTGCTTAGCACTGCCCAGTGATGTCAAGAAAATGGCTGCTTTAGTTTCAGTGTGAGTTTGTCTTTTATCTTTCTCTGTTTACCCCATTATCAAACCTCCTTCCTTCAACTTCATCTGCTTCTACCATTCCTATCTCAGTTTCTTCTTGACGTATTGTAAATTGGAAAGTTGAAAGTCAAGCCTGGATGGACAGCTGCTCCCTTCACTGTAGGTTTGTGGGAGAGTGACAGGGCTGGGAGTGCTGCCAATAATGCTGATCTACAACCACAGTGATATTCCTGTTCTCACACCATGTATAAGTTACTTCACTTGATTATGTCTTCCCTACAGATTTTAACTGTCATTGTGTGTTTAATTCTGACGACAGTGGCAGGGTTTATGTGAATCCAATCATCACTTATTTTGTGTGCAAAAATTGCTGTGGAGCAGGGGATTATACTCAGACATCCTATTGATATTGTTGTCTTCCCTTAAATGTTCTATGCTGAAAGCTGTGAAGACTTGCATAGATGTGCAATGAGCTGTTTTTTTTTTTGTGGATGTTTAAAAAGTTCAGCTTTTAGTAACATCTCAAGACTTTACCTCAGTTAAACTCCACTTTACCCACTCATTTCGCATTTTTAGATAACTAGTTAAAGGCCCCCACCAATGAAAATGAAGTATTTAACTTTATTAGCATCCATATGGTGTTTTTAGATGATACAAGACATATCATGAGCAGTCGACGCCATGGCTTCGAGACTCTTTTCTTTTTTTTTACTTTTATGTAGTAAAACCTTATAAAACAAAATATTTATCATAGCAGAGTATTTTTAATCCTTCCGAACATGTCTGGAGGGGAACTTCAAGCACTCGTCTGATAGCTTTGGAGGCAAAGCCTAATTGCCTACAACCCCTTTCGAAGTACAACTGCCTAGCCGACTATATCCAGATTGTCTTCGGCTTCAGAACAGCTTCAATCACCAAATCTTGAATGAAAACATTTCTCATGGCAATGTGGTTTGTTCCTTAAGGGACCTAATGCTTAACTGAATTTGCTGTTTTAACAACTTTTAGTTCATTTCAGACTGATGGAGGTTAGCCCCAAACCCTTTCTGCCACTACCAGGCCTTCTCTCTCTAGCCTCTTGCATGACATTATTCTTATAGATATATTACTCCACACTATATAGCAAACGATAGAAGTCAGCTGTCAGTCTTATAAAATCTTGGTAGCTGCTTCAATCACACTTTCTATTGTTGATTTAAGATTTAATGTGTATACATTCATATATGTGTTTGTTAAGGGGATATGTTCTCCAAAAAATATCTACACTGTTGCTTGACTACTTAGTTCCCTCAAATAGCAGAAACTTTTCAAGTAAACCTATATCAGCTGTGTAAGCATTTGATGTAAACAGACAATTTCTTCACTCCTTCGATTCCCACTGCTGACTGAATAGGGCTACAATAGTAGTTTGTATTAACATTAGGCAACCTATACATTTTAAACTTTCATTTATAAATTCCTTCTAAACCAAAAAAAACTATGTTACACCAAATATTTGTTAACGATGCACCATGGAGTATAACATGATAGGGAAAAATAATCAATTCCAAGATAACAGAGTATGAAGTAGGGCAATGCAGTTTGACTAACTTGGCTCCTGATAAATGTATCTTGTGTTTTGAGAAACAACACTTTTCATCTTGCACAAGTTTCTTTCAGCTCCATTCTGCTTGCATTATGATGGTTTTCAGTTCAGCTCTGTCCCCTCCCTGCCAGCGGTGGTGGTTGTGACAGGGGTATGTCTGGGGGTGTTATATAGAAAAAGGAAAGACTATAGGGATCATCAGAGAGAGCAGATTTTAAAACATTTACTACACATGTAGAAACTTGAATTTCTTATGCAGCTTTATTTTACAGGTTTTAAACAGTTAAAATACAACTACAAACTATGCAATTATTTGTGAACATCACTTTAAAAGCTTAAAATATTTTGGACCATTATTTGAGCACTTATCCCTTTTCTTGAAGTTTTCTTAGTTGTAGTTGTATACAGATAGGATAGACTGGGGCATCCTGTATATTTTTGACACTCTTTTACATATCTTGGGATCAATACATTATATTGGTAAAAATTGCATACCAAATAAAAGAACAAAGTCTAAGGCATATGTTTTGTACGAATTTCATTTTGATATGTTTTTTCAGTACAGAGTTATAAGCATTTAAATAGTGAGTGTGCACACATGACATGTTGCCCCTTCAGCGGGTAAGATATGTGAGTTATGGCACCACAATGGAATTTTGTAACAAAGAAAGGAAGAACCAATTTTTTGTTGGGTTATTAATTTTAAATTCAGTTGCATTTATGGTATGAATTAATTGCCTTGCTGGGTTAAACTCTTCATTTCACACACTGGACTCAGTTTTGGGTTTTTTTGCATCTTCATTTGATGAATAGGTTTCTGGAATCTTTTTTATATACCTGCTTTGTTTTTTTTTCTGTGTTTCAGATTTAGTGCCAGTTAATTTCTTTGGGAATAGATCGATTTGACCTTGTGCCTGCCTCCTGTCTCCTTTTCCTGTGGGGCAATCTGAGGCATAGGATGGTGCAAATTTTGTCTTCAGCAACACATCTCTGTTGTATGGTTGAACCCCTGTCAAAGCAGGGTATTAGCAGTTTTTCTCTACTCTACCAAGGACAAATGTAAAATGTAAAATTGTGAAGTTTGAACCACACTTTTTAACCAGTTAAGGTGTGACCATATTACCCAAAATGGAAATATAAAGCTACTGACACACAAAATTGTGTGTTGTGACTGGTTGCTAAGAATAAAGCATCTTCACTAGCTGATGATCCATGTAGAAGACATAGAAAGAAAGAAACAGTTTGTCAGGTAGTGCAGTGAAGATATATTTACTCCTCGTATAAATAGTACAATATGGTACCATTCCAACATAACCTGTTTGACTGCATTTTTTTTTTAAGTTTCTGTATATATTCTTACTTTTAACATTACATGAGCAAAGAATTCTGGAATGATCAAAAACTGGTGTGTTTGGCTAATGTAACACTATCTTGGGTAATAGTGGGTGGGTTTGCTCAAGTGCATACTTCCCCAAGTATGATAAAGAGCAAAACAAATCTGCTAAAATCAGCCTAAACTCTGATACCATACAAGATTGGCTGCAAAGCAGTGGATGTGCCATTTCTTAATTCTTTTTGACTCAATATGTATCCCCAAAAACTAATGTAGTCAGTTAATGAGGAGATCCTTGATCTTGGAAGCAATGCTGGGTTAGGGAACTCCTATAGGTTCTGAGCTAGTTAGCTGGGCGTCTCAACAATCATAGTTCATTTTGAAGCATTTAATTCATTACTCACACTTTTGCAGCTACTTAAGGTTTTGGAAAGACTTGAAATGAAATGTATTGTATAGCTCTCACTAAAGCCCCATATATACTACTTCAGCCTGTGAAACATTCCAAAGCTTTAGCCCAGGAAGACTGTGTCCTTTGTTTAGCATCATTTCAAAATCCACACAAAGCAATACTGTAACTCTAAGTGTGTTTTAAAATCTATCCAGATTTGAAAAAGGGTTACATGAAGTTTTAAGTCATCAGGGATGGGCTACCCATCTTTTTGCTATTGTATTTTTATTCTTTACAAGCACTCTTGTTGCCTCAGAATCGTGTGTGCATGTGTATGTGTTTATTTTATTCCCAGTAGGGGTTAGGAAGCAAGGTACATCAGATAATACACCAGAACGAGACCACTGCAAACAGTATCCTCAACCCTGAGTGCCCTTTCTGACCATGCATGACACCAGAACATACTGTTCACAGCACCAAGGAGCGGGTGAGAACAGGATACGGATTGACTCCAGACAAGTGAGAAAAGAGACTGACAGTTTAGAGTTGTACGAGGAAATGAATGAGTAGGCAAGACAGATATAACGTTTGTTTTAACATTTATAAGAAAAAATGGATCAAGTCAGATGCTGTTGGGTTAGTTGTAAATCATTGGAAAATAAATTAACTTACCAAAATATTAAGTCAATCAAAAGGATCATCATAACAGGCTAATTCTCCCCTTGGACACTATGAGTACCATCAAGGATTCACAGACATTTACTTGTAAGTATTTCATGAATATAAATCTCCCCTTTTACTCACCTCCAAAGGGTGCTCTCAGTGACGCTGCCAATATGAAAGTCATACAGCTTCGTCAGAATCAGGATCACCTGTAAAGAGAAGGGATTACCCATTAAAATCTTTTCTATAGGGCCATCACAGTAAGCAGTGAATTCTTCACAGCAATGATTTCTTCACTTGCATCAAACACCACAGAATATCACATATTCAATTGTTCCAAACCACCCTGTCCCAACATCAGGGTTGAACTGGAATACACGATCATCAGATAGGTTGGTGCAGGATCAGCGGGCGCTGTATTGAATGATACTCGATACTCGTCGGTCTACTTTCCAACCCCCACCTTTCCAAGCTGTACTCATGGTCATGGGCTTTGGGTAGTGACCAAAAGAATGAGATGCACCCAACCAAGAAAGTATGCTATATAACTTCTCAATGGACTCGCACCAAGAGGGTGTGTTTCCCAAAATGTCAAGCTATTGTCAAAGTAAAGACAAGATAGACAGTACAAATATCTGGAAGAAGGTGAGAATAGAAACACTTTATGTTGAAAGGAGCCGGTTGAGCATCCGATCAGGATGCCTTCAGGATGCTTACATGTGAAGATTGTCTTTACATATTCAAGTTGATGGAAGGGACCTTCCTTGTTAAGTTAAGAGTTAGATCAAAACATGTTTCCATGTATTAATCCTCTCAAAACTCAACAAATATCTGACACAATGTTAGCATACATTTTACATTATAAGCTTTCTAAAGCTAGTTGAAAATTTAGTTCGCATACTCTGAAGGGCGAAGTCAAAATTTCCTGCAGCTGTTTCACAGTAAACAGGTGTGTTTTTTACAGTGAAGAAATTGCAGATTAGTTTAACAGATAGCTTATCTATTCTTTTATCATCTATTCTTCACTTCTTTATTGCTCTGCCATAATAGCTTTTGTGACCTGCCTGTTTGATCAGCTTCAGTTACACTTTCTAATTAAGTGAATGTCAGAAAACTAACATAAATCATCAAATATGATGGAATTAGCTCAACTATTTGTTTGTCTATCTAAAACAAAAATTGCATGCATCTTAAGGCCTGTAACAAAATAATTAATCGTAGTTATGGTATTATTTTGAATTCTCCCCAAGACTAGTTGGGAAAACACTACAAGTTTCTGTGAGTAATAGATCAGCATGCTGGGAGGTAATGCTTTGCATAAATAAAACTGTGTAACCAACTCTGTGTATGCCACTTTGAAACGCAGTTTTTCTCTTGATGGAGCACATTGCCATCCTCGTTCCTCACCCCTGTGGAAAAGCCTTAACCAACCATTTCTGTGTTCACAGCTTTGGTCTCTGCTCTTTTGGAGAGATAATCAGCAGGCGGGCACTTTGATAGCACCGTGCAAGTCCTCAGAGCAAATCAAAAGACATGAAGGCCAAGTCTGGCATGGCAGGATCAGTGGTCAGCTGTGATACTTCACTCCAGAGTGGAGGATCACAACTCTGCTGTATGCAGAGAGACAGCTGGGGGTATGAAAGTGCAACACAGAAAAAAGGTAAGAGACTTAACTAGGGGGAGGACCACTGTTTATGACACTGAACCATTTAATAAGATCCACAACTGCTATTCAGCTCAAGTTACAGAATGTATACAAGGCATAGGAAAAAAATTATTTTAGCTAAGGTGAAAACACAGGAAAGAGGGCGATTATTATGTATTTATCACACAATTGACCTGACCTCACTCAGGGAAACATCCTTTTTCATAATAGAAGCTGTTTTCATCCATCAGTCCATTTGTTGTCAGCTGTACACTTTTGCTTCCCTGATTAAATGACTGCTGCTCTTCCTCATTAGCATCCTTATGTCCTACTAGCATTTCCCTCCCCACATGAATCTTATGCTTGTTTAAAGCAACGTGACAAGCTTGACTCAAGGAGGAGAAGCAGGGGGTGTGGCTTTCATTCTTCTGACAGGCATCAGCAATCCAGGCTAGATAGGAAACAAGTGAATCCTTGTATACAGTATATTAGATAAGAAACCATGTTCTGACATCCTCGACTTCCCTTAGTCCTCATATCCTTCTGAGGCTCTGTGGCTAGCAGACTTCCAGGACCTTTCCACCTCTGGCTGAGCCTCTGTGTCCCCACAAGCCCTGTGAACAAGCCAGCTGCTCACTAGGGGCCCATGGATGGTTCTTGTGGAGAGATGTGCCATATGCCCAAGGGATCCTCCTACTAAAACTATGGACATATGGTTAAAGCCAGGAAAATTTGCAATGCCAGGGTGAGAGCAATGTTGAACGACAAGAACAGAAAAACTGGATCAATGTGTGTATTAACATCTCATTATTTAGTTTAGGGTATATGTTTGTGTTAAGGGGCAAGGTGCATGCCTATGTAGAAATGTCTGTGTACTGTTCCTATGGGCTTTGTGATGTCAGACATTTGGTCTCGGGGTGGGGGTGACACACACAGACATGAGTTGTCTCATCCCCACATGACAGTCTAAATTTGAAATCCAACATTCAACAACCAGCTTAAAAAAGGGGAAAATGCTTTTGTCCTTTCAAATGTATCTTAAGAAAACATAAAAATGTGTCTCAAAAACATTTTTTCAGCCAACCTTAAAATTACTTTCAAAGAAATTTAATGTGTTAAGCCACACACCTTAATGAAAGGGCTTGAGGTTTTCAAAGAGAACTTGGCATATACCCTTACTGTTTATTTGCATGCATGTTCAGAACTGCTTATGGTTGTTGTTCAGCAACAGGTGTACAAGAAGGACAAAACTGCAGCAATTTAAAAAAAAAAATGTTTGACAGGATATCTATTTCAAGTACACTTTACCCTTCTAAATCCCTAATTGACTTCCAATCATTGAATCCAAATGTCAGTCATACAGCACTTGCTTCAGCCTTGTTACCTCAGCAAGTACCCAACTACGGTGAAAACATATTATTATGTCTAATGGTCCCCCTGTCCTCGAAGGCCAAATCAAATAGTAAAGCACAGTGTCGTCATCAAGACACAAGATAATGAAATTTGAATTATGTTTTGAATGAACATAAAGTTACATTCCATTTTTTAATGCACTCAAATCAGGCTTTTCAAATAAAAAATTGCAACGCAGTGTGCAGAATGAAACACGATGAAACAAAAATGGAAAATGAGATAAATCTGATAAAGAAAAGTTTCCTATGTGTAGAATTTTTTGTTAATTAATCCTGCTTCATAATTTATTTCACCCTATTCAAAGGCTTGTGGCATCAAAGTGAATGATCAAAGTGAAACAAAAGATTTAAAAGTTGAATCAACATCCACAGCACGAGGATCTTTTCAAATAAAGCTCCTCAGACATTTCTGTTTTAGGTCAAACAATTTCAAAGGAGTCCAATTTGTATGTGTCACTTCAGAACAAAAGGACTCTGCAGAATCACATGTTACTCCTTTATTGACTGACCCATACACAACTGAAAACAAGGTTTTAGTAGTCTACAAACAAACATCAGTTTAGTCGCAACAAAATTGGCAGCTGGAACTGATCATTATCTAGAAGTGATTAAGCTTCTCTGCCTCTCAGTAGCATGTCAACAGCTGAGCAATTAATTTGTCAATTGGCAAGAGCTGGTTATGAGACATAATGTCAACTGGGGATGACAGAGCTACCAGTTAACATCACGGCAAGGCTGAAAAACAGTGAAATCTTTTGTGCCATTTGGTATGACTGCAAGGGGAAATTAAGCTACTGACTTAATGGTAAGTAGATAACTCATCGCGAGATGTTTTTGAATAATTCTAAGGATCATAACTAGAAACAAATGGAGAGTTCAAATAGAAGGAGCCAAAAATAGGGAGTATCTAACATTCATGATACAGCTGTCAACTGGTGCCTTTGTTTTCCTGCCAACAAATAAGAAGGTTGGACTCCATGGACAACAATGTCTATTTGTTCAGGCTTTTCTTCAAAAGGTTGGTCAGCGTATGCTGCACAGCAAATGAAACACTCTGTAAAAGACAAACAAAGAGGTAGGTAACCTTCAATCTGGGAAGATTAAAGCTGCAAGATTCAATATTACACACAATGGATCAAACAAGGTGATCCACTGTGTTGTAGTGATGAACCCATAGAAAGTTAGCACTCAACATTGCAGTTACCCTCAGCTCTACATTCTAGCCTCTTTTCAGTCATTTTTTTTTAATTTAGTTATCTATAAACTCCACTCTCAATAACTATTCCAACCAAAGTAGGAAACTGTTTTCAGTGAAAAAATATCGATAAAACTATGAACAGCAGCCCAACAGACAAAGTTAGCAGCTGTCTGGTGGACCGTAGAACATCAAGCAAGCCAAAGAGCCAGATAGGATTCTCAAGAGTTGATGGACAGAGCTACAAGAGAGTGAATGGTGCCCCTACATTTGTTGGGAGGCCAAAAAGTCGACTCCAAATGAATGATAATGTTACTCTGTGTCATTTGGATGTGTGAATAGATAATTATTTTCTACACATTCACTATTAGAAATTTATGAAGTGATAAGATGTCACTTGTTGTTTTAGCTCATTCTCCTGTCCCCAAGTGGCCAACAAAAAAAAAAAAATCAATTCAATACTACTTTTGAAATGAAACAAATATTTAGGTGAGGCTTCACATTATGATGAAGCTCTACAACTAGTGAATGTAACAAACCTTAGAAGTTTACAACAGTCTGATAGCTTGACAGATTGTGATTAAGCAAACAGACACATATAGCATAGTTAAGCTATATGGTTAGGATTAGGATGAATACATTTTTAATGATTGAATCTGGGATGGGCTGATACTATTTCTTTCCCAAAAGAAATAGAAAAGAATGAAAGGGTTTGGGTCTATGCTCATGAACTCTTACTAATTCCTTTGTTCACAAAACTCTGTATTACAATAGTGAGACTCTTCAAATACTCAACTATTCAGCACCTTTATGGAGCCTTTGTAACTATCAGGCATGTTCCATAGTTTCTGCTTCATACACAGTGGAAGAAAGCCTCAAGCCACTGGTGCATGGTGTCCCACAAATGCTTAATGTCAAGCGTCCATGTCAGCTTTAAATAATGTGAGGATTTTGAGCTGAAGAAAAGGACTGCATTCGGTGGATTGGAGCCATGTGAAACATGCTAGTGTCTTACTGTGAGAGACACTGTTGAAATGCCTCTACTCTGTTTCCCTCATGCTGTGTAGTCAAGGATAATATGTCCAGCATCAGCACCACATGTACCAGCACTGTACATAGACATATCATTATGCACGTCAACACAGGCTATGAGGGGAAATAATCCCCCTTAGCCTCAAATAGATTTGGCTGTCTCTTAACTACAATCACATACAGCAAAGAAAAACAAAAAAGCAAGGTCTGGCTACAAGTCACCACTCTGAAAGCTGCGATTAACTTGCCTGTATCGTGTGCAAATTAAATACGTGTGACAATTCCAAGATGACAGGCACTGGTTGAAGGTAGGAAATTAAGATGTAAAATGAGTTGGGTTTGCATGTGTTAATGAAGTACACCAGGGTATGGTTTTTGTTAGTTGAATCAAGGCCACACCAGGGAGAAGACTGCAGTTCTGAGCCCCGTCTGGACATCACTGAATGCACTTCCTTTCAGCTCCCTCCCTCTCTTTTTCTGTCTCAATCTGTCACACTCCTTCTTCACACTCCCTCTCACTCTTTCTGTCCCCATCTCTCTCTATCCAAATCACTTCTTCCCTTTTTCCTCATATGCCTCCCCGGAATGAAGACGTATCTCATTTATTCCATCCGTCATGTGTCTGTCTTTCCCTTGTGCCATTTCTCCTCGCTGGCCACATCTCACCCCATCATTACTCTACTAATTCTGAGTGTTCCTCCTAACCAAAGCCACTTTATCTCTGTTTTGCTTGTCTCTTTCCTCCTCCCCTCAAACTGTTCTCCCTTGGTTTTTCTTACCTTTCTTGTCTACGTCTTATCTGAATTCTTTCAGTAGTTTCTCATATTCCCTTCCTTATGTTCTACAGTCTCGGTCCCTCACACTAACTTTCTTTTTTCCTCTGCTTATCTCTCTACCCAGTAACCCTCTCTGTCTTCCAATTTCTTTCACTTTTACTTGCATGCCTTGTTTTATTTTCGTTCTCTATTTTTCACCCACCCATACTCACTTAAAGTAGACAGACATAGACTTTGAGATGTTTACTAACAGAATATCTAATTAAAGTAGATTTAAAAGTGTAAGACAAAAAAAATGATATCATCACTAATATGCAAAAAAAAACAGAGAACAATGTCCATTTTATGTGAATGTGTGATGTGGTATTTGTACTTAGGGCCCACAGAGGACCTATAGAAACTTATCACTCAACTCACCTCAGTTCTACAATATCTTTAGGTCTGTTTTGAAGCATAGTTTTGTTTTTTCTGGACTACAAGCTCCATTATCATCAACCTCCTTTCCCCTCATAAGAGGCAACTGTTTTTAATATAGAAATGTATGTTGAAGCCAATTTCCCCACATCAATGTTGTGTTACAGTTTCTCCTTTTCTGTTGCCCCCAAGTTGTAATGAATCAGTTAATGCAGCTTTATATCCTTACTTGCATGGTTTCTAGTCATTTCTAACTTGAAAAATATTCTTGGAAAAATAATTAGTGTCTGATATGTTGATTTCACAAAGTAAAATAAAATGAAATAGAAATATTCTTGCTCATTTAAATAAAAACATCTATAAATAAGCAAATATTCAAACATTATTCCTGTATGTGCACTAGATCCTCCAGGTTCCCATATCACATCGAGTTAAGTCTTAAATTGAGATTTAAGTTGAGGACAGAGAAACTTTCTCCCCTCAGCAGATGAGTGTGAAAACAGCCTTTTAGTGTCAAATTCATATATATGCATTTATCATTCTGCAAGGTGAGGCACAGTGAGGCTCAACATCCAAGTGAGGTGACAATTCTGAAAACACATTTCTGTGTGGAGGGGACTAAGATTTTTAAGATTTATTAATTAAAATTACTTTTAATTAAGGCTCTTTAAAAAGCAATACTATTCTTGCTTCCAAGTAACTCAAGTTGAATTAGATATTTCGGAGCATTACCTCTTCATTGGATTTATTTATCATTGACTGGTATGAAGCTCCTGCTTGAGCAGGTGACATGGCATTCAAAAAAGAACTGGTGGATCAATATTGCGCTAGAAGGTGAGGGAAGGGTCAATTGATAAACCAATCAAGTGGCCTGCATGGCAGGAATGAGATTGTGAGTCTATCTTTTTCCATCGCCTCAGATGGACTTGACTGTGGGAGGAATAACCTTTCAAGCACACTGAGATAAACCTGTCGTATTACATTGTGCATTCCTTACCCCTAAAAAAAGTTTTAAGTGCTGCCATTTCACACTAGCACACTATATCCTCAACCTCAGCTTCAAAGACTTGAGATAGAAATGTTACCATAACAACCGTCTGTCTGTAGAGGAGCTGCAAATTTTCGGAGAACTCAAGTCATTCTGGATCCACAGTTTCTTAAAGTCGAGAGAAACCCGCTGCTATCTTCTTCAGAGAGGATTAATAAATCGTTAAAAGCAAGGATATTCTAGCATGGGTGATATAAAAATGCTGAAATGTACCTAACATCAAAAGGAAACTAGAAGGTGATTTCTTTTACTTATATATATTTACACGCATTTTAGTAGCACTGCCATGAGTTAGCTATATGCAAAGCCTGAGCTGCTGGATGAATGACAGCCCTATGCTGCTGGATGGTTCATCTAAAAGAAAAAAAAAACAAAAAACAGCCAGAGCCCTTTAGATTTGAATCAAACTTTATTTTTAGATCATTCTTGTCATTTAATTCATCCTTCGTGAAGTACACTCAGGATGTTGTTTGCTGTACATAGACAGTTCCACCATGTGAGGTAAGATGTCAGTCTAATTTTGACACATAAATAGACTTGAGTACCTCTAAAAATATTTTCAGATTCAAAAGGAATTCTACATTGTCTTAATAAACACAGGGAAAGTTGTTTCTCTTTAAAGTCTTTTGTTTACAGGAGAATAATTTCAGTGTTGTCATTAATAGTCTTCATTTGCAAGAGCATGCAGGACACCAGCCCCTAAGATCTCCTATTTAGCCGTTCTCCTTCCCATGGAGCATCTGTCTCTCAGGCCAGCTCTTGAGGAAGTCAAGCGAAGCAAACACTATCTGGCTAGCTGTGGAGCCTGCACTGGGGGTTAGAGCTTATCACAGTGCAAGCAAGAGTGCAATAACAACAAAACCTGTGTAGACTCCCTGACTTTACTCCATCATACTATGTAACACAGAGACAGCCAGAAAAATGGAAGTGGTGAAATTTCATTGACACACAGCCAGACTCGCCACGCCACCACAGTAAAAAAAACTAAAAAGACATCCCACAATTTCATAAGCTAACACTGACTGTAGAAAAGAAAGAATGTGAAACTTTATCATATATCTTTGACAGAAAAAAGAAAGATAGCAGTTATTCTTTGTTCTACACATCTGATTTTTTTTTTTTTTTTTACTTCTTATCATTCAGTACATGGGGGTTTAATTCAGTGGGAGCCCACAGTGACATTCTGGGAGATGTTCCAAGAAGGGAACTTTTTCAAGTGAAAAAAAGTATCCTTGCATTCTAACTAATTGGAAAACGGGGCATTAGCAACTGTGTATTTTGGAAGCCAATGATACCTCATGCTGAAATATGAACTACGGCAAAGAAAAAATTCTCAATGTCACGAATAAGATATCGTCCAATAGAGCCCGTGAATATGTATAATGTATTTTATTGAATGCCACAATAGCTGCATGTTTTCCTTCTCCCTCTCTGAGAGGAAAGTTTAAAAAGAGAATCCATAATGTATAGTATGTTGCTATTTTTTGTGGAACATGTGGACCTGTGTATTATAAGCTCATTTTCATTCATGTTTCTGCCACCTGAGCAGATTTGTCTGTGTTGTCAAAGCTCAGCTCATGCTCTATAGGTATTGCATTTTACAGGTTTATAGTCAAGTCTGGCCAAAGTTTAATCCAAATCAAAGTATAGTCAAATGTAAATCAAAGCTTGACATTTTTTATTATACTTGAAAATCACAGAGTAGGAAACACTCGGAGAGAGAGGGACATGTATTACAACTGTCTCTCCTCCGTATCCTGCTCATACACAACTAATTTGCAAAAGAATATTTTGAGAATTTTGTTGGAAACAGAGCTTAGAAAATATTAGTTAAAGTAAAAATGCAGAGACTGGAAGTATCAGGAAGTATCAGGAAGTAATATGCAAACGTGACTTCTGAGACACAGACTTAGTATGCATCGTAACCATGAAGTTACAGGGGCTGCCCCCCAAAAATATTGATTTCAAGAGACACATTGCAATAAGAAAATTGATGAAAGATCAACACATGGCCACGGTATGGGTCAAGATTTAAAAGATTTAATCCTAACGTTGATGACATCACCAGGGTTGTTTTTTGATACTTTGGAATACTCCTCCAGAGCCACAAAATACATTATACACTTATACCATACTACTCCCCACTGATGTGTAAAATTGGTGGATAAAGGATGATAAATTTCTAAATTTCTAAATTTTTCTTTAAATGTTTCATAAGTAACAGCCTTTGTGCTATATATAACAGTGATAAAACGCTGGAAGAGCAAAAACTTATTTCTGCAAAATGTACTTTAAATGTATGACTGTCCTTACAATTGTGAAGTGAGTGTTGAAAGGACTGGGTGATTTATTTTCTTTTTCTGACATGGAAAAGACTTTCAAGTTCCAGCAAAAATGAAAAAAAAAAAAAGATGGTGACAGAAGGAACATGTGGGTATACACACAAACACACACCCCCACATATATATATCTATCTATCTCTCTCTCTCTCTCTCTCTCTCTCTATATATATATATATATATATATATATATATATATATATATATATATATATATATATAGAGTGTCAAAAACAAATTTGCAAGTGGAGGGAAATATGTGAGACTCAGCACAGGGTGTCACTAGCCACAGCTATTGTCGCTATTGTGAAATTTCTCATTGTCTCATAGAGGATGCTATTTAAGACACACTGTATACTATATTCAAAATGAAGACTATTGGCTTTGACTCTCAAAAAGCATCAATCACCCTGACAGCTCAAGGTCTAAATACATCCCCTAGTACAAGCTACTATTAATCTAATCAGTCATCTTCTACTACAGAGTCTGAATACCCCCAACCCCCCCACCCCCAACCCCACGTTAGCACAGACACATCATTTCTGATTAGAGGGACATATTGCTCTTTATTCAGCAAACAAGCGACGGGAATTAGTTGGAGTCTGTCATTTTCATCTTCATATTATTTCTTTTTTTCTCTCTGAGTTCTGGTAATTTTTCCCACTCTGGTGTCAGCAGGAGCAGATGAGAAAGAGGAGAAGTGAGGCAGAGAGCTTTAACTGCAGGCGTACTTGCATGTCATTGCGAATCTTTTCAGATGTGACACGATATGGAAGCAGCAGGACAGCTGATTAACACCAGGCTCCGTCTTAAACTCTTAATTACGTTTTTCCCTAGCTCTGACGCCGTCTCCAGTCTCTAGATGGTACATCCTGATGGGCTGGTATGAGGGGCGAAACAGGAGGGGGAGAGATGTACTTTAAAGAAATGCTCAGTCTTTGATAGCATATCCCAAGCTAATGCAGGTATACCTAGCTTGACACTGCAGACACACTAAAAACATCAAAAGTGAGTGGGCATAATTAAAACTGCAATATGTTTTCCTTTCAAGGACATTATGTTTTCCATCAAGCACTTGATCCATCAACTTCAGCACAAGCCAGCTCAATGATGGCCCCTGGGCTGCTTATACTGACATCTGCCATGACAATGCTGGGTTAGCAGACACTTGAACGTGATGACAGTGCCACCATGCTGCCCCATCCATTACCCTCATCCCTTCCACCTGACTCATCAAACATATCAGGAGAATTATCTGAGAGCAGAAAAAATAACTTTGCAACCATGGGACAGATAAAAGCAAACTGTTTTCACGTCTGTTTTCTGTAATAGCTAAATTAATGAGTTCAGACTGAAAAATGCAAATTAGCAGCCTATACAGATCCCTTTAAGAATCCAAAGTGTTCTGTTTGATGATCATGTTTTGCAGACAGATATCACATCTGCCATACTCCCAGACTTAGATATTTTTCCAAGAGAACTACTGATGTGGAAAAAAAAAAATTAGTTCAGGAAAAAGCTCAGTCCTTTTCTGTGAAATTGGCCCATCAAACTGCATAGTTCCATAGAAAGCAGAAACTGTCACTGCGGTTAAGTTACAGAGAGACAGTGCCACTCTTCAGTCCTGCCAATAAAATCAGGACTGGAGCTTCAAAAAGCCTGCATGTCTCAACTCATCATCCGGTGCCATTGCGGGTCATGGGCTGTGGGCATCACTTTGTGCTAACAACAGTTTCCCCGCAAATAAAACAGTTGGTGCCATGTGTTTCATGGCATGATTCATTTTGACATGCCCGGTGTCCAGCATCTTCAAAGCCAAAGCATTTTTAAGTGAGTCATTTTCTGAGAGTCAACTCAGAATCTAGCTCTGCTCTGCGGGTCCCCGAACAAAACCTTATACATCAAAGGTAATGGTTTGCTCAGACTGTTAAGATGTAATAATGAATTGATAATTAATGATGAAACCTCTACATTTTCAAACAAACAAATTGTATGGCTTACTGGGAGTCCACAGAGGAATTGTGTGATTTAAATTGAACTCAACTTCCCGGGGTCCTTGGGTCTCACACTTATACCTGAACCCTGCCCCCAGACCCAACAAACAAGTGCCACTGATCACTGTGTGCCATAAATCCATGATGCCACCAGGTCCACACAATCCGAACGATCCTGTCTTGTTGTTGTCTTGTTGTCTTCTCTTCACCACTACTGGCTCTTCCTCTGGTATATGCAGCATGAGCTTGTGCCCTCTGACCTCTGTTTGGCCTGCTCAGAGCAGATTGCTGCACTGAACTCCTCAATGATAGCAACATGAGAGCCTGCAAGATTAAGATTAACCGATAATAATTCATTTTAATGTGGAACCAGCAGCTATGACACAGTCTGCCAGATGATGTTACAAGTAATAGGAGCCAAGAGGCATTGCTGGTTAACTCTGCAGGGATAACAGAGGAGTCACTGGTGATCTCCACAACGACACAGAAACTGCAAAGCCAGTGCTATGCCGCACAAGCCTGCAGCTCACTGGATTCACTATGGCAGCGCACCAAAAGGCCTTGCATAGCATAGCACAGCTATGCATAGGACTGTTTAACTTTTGCCAGTCTACTGTTTGGGTTTTGTTTGACTGGGTTTTGCAAGTAACCAACTAACCTCTGATTCAAACTGGCATTGTTATCCTTCATAAATTGGTCTTAAAAAAAGGAAAACACATTCCCTATCTCTCTCTCTCTCCAAGACACACTGGGCAGTCTCAGCAGCTATCTTTAAGTCCACCATTTGGTTTTGTAGTTTCCTTTGTTTACCTCTTGCACATGGCATGTGGTCCCATGTGTCTCTCTTCCAGCATGGCTAGCTGGAAAAAAACTGTTATTTTGGTAGATAATTACATTAATATGTACAGTAATTATAAGAACATGCATGCATTACCTACTGCTGCGCTTAAGTTGCGGAAAAAAGGCAGCACAGATTGTCTGTTCGGCATGAAAATCAGGATCAAGTCATGCTGTACTCTGGGTGTATCAGGGGATAATTCACCATAACCGTAGCATGCTGATGTTTGTTCACATATAGAGTAAATAATACAGGCATTGTCGTCAAATGTTTCCAGAAATAACTGTATTTATTTCAATATTAATTTTACAAGAAGACACCAATTAAAATATGTGATAATCAGTGTTAAACAACATAATGTATTCTTTGATATTATAAAGGCTCTGAAATGCTAACAAGCCAATAAATTAGCCCTGGTTGGCCCATGTAGCTTACTCTAAATTTTTTCTCTGAACATTCACATGTTGCATGTTAAGAAAGTGTCACATTACCACCCAGCTTCAAGTGAATCCCTCTCCTGATAAGTTGGCCAGAATCACAGTGATGTTGAGTACAGATGCACATAGCCAGTAGATATTTTGAATCAGACATTACATTACATAATAACAAAACCCAGCCCTACTAAATCCAGACATTTCTAGAGGCACCCACGAGCCCCATGGGAAGGGCTCTCATGGGCTGCTCTTTTGTCCTGCACGCCCCCTGGATGTGAAGCACAAGGAGATCATTGAGGTCCTGATCAATAGACCAGCCTTGCCAAAAAGAACAATTTGAGCCCTAAAGATGACTTATGAACTACAAAACTATTGAGCTCTAAATAAAACGACATTTGGAAGTTTTCTGCAAGACATCTGATTCTGACTGATCCTGATTGATTTTGTAAAGCTAACAATCAATTAGCCTCAATGAATTTTGAAGGACTACACTTTTTCACAGTTTGTGAAAAAGAACTATTTTTTTTTAATCATGCATGACATTGCTTTAATGACTAGTACAAGTTCAGTCCTCACGCCGGGGAATAAAAAAGACATTTCAAACAGCCCTTACTTATCTAGCCAAGCTTCAGTGCAGCCGTGAGAGACTTTCCATAAACCAATTAGATGAAGAAAAGGTCATACAGTAGCCTTGGAGAAAAAGAGATAAAAGCCTGATTGGATTTGTTCATGCTCTAATTTTGACCATCACACTTTTCACTTAGTTATTCAACTGAGCACAGAAGTAGAGAGAAGATGAGACCATATGCTCATTTCATTCTGTCTCCGAATGCCACTGATAAAAAAGAGCAAACTTATCAAAATTGATTGCAAGCACCAAGATTGCTATGTTCGTGTGATGCAGACTGTGCCCCGAAATTGATCACAATCTATAATGAAGTTTTGTAAGAATAACAACAACATGAGACATGAGTTGCTTATCAGTGACAACAAGGGGAAAGAGGAGTCAGCAACATGAAGAAAATCCTATGCTGTAGTCTTTTATGAGAGCATCAAGTAAAATGCTTTTAAGTATAGTACTGTTCATGATATGCAGTTTAGTCTTTACCCTTACAAGTACCAGACACACTTACATGTAACTTGATAAATTCAAGACAACTAGTAGACTGGCACGAGTGAAAGGAGACTCTCGGATGTTAGCTGTTTCACATTGCTGTTGGTCTTTATGCTAAACTAAGCTGATTGTTTCCCAATTCTTTGCTGTTAGTGCACAGATATAAGAATGGCGTCGATCTTCATATTTAACTCTAAGCAAGATATTAAAGTTTATTTTCCGAAATTAAATAACTTAAATTATGGTTAAGATCAGACAGCAAACAGATTGTATTTTTCATACTGTATTCAGAAAATGTAAGTACAAAATAAGTACAAATTAATTTGAAGAAACTAAGAGGGCTGTGTTTAAAGTAATTAACAGCAAAATCATTTTTGTAGTATTGTAATAAAAAGCACAATTATCACAATCCCGCAATCATTTAAACACGGTAGCAATCTGATAAGAACTGTTTTCTTCAGGTCAATATTGATCCTTGCTGTTGGTAAAAGAGAACCCCTGATGAAAAGACATTTGATTTTCTTCCTTTGTTTGGTTAGCATACTCTTTAGATTTTGTACCCTTTTCATGTGGTAACAATTAGCAAACTGCACAGACCTTGAATCTGAGGAGTTATCTTTGTTCTCAGTGTGAAAAGCACAAAAATCACTCTGTTGCTCCTGTTGTAGTGGGAGTATTATCTACTATGTAGCTTTGAATGGGGAAAGAAAATAAAGGATTTTCTATTGACACAGAGAATTAGGACTATTAGGTCTCATTAAGAGGCTCGATCAGGCCTGCTTGTGTGCTTTCCTTGATATTTGACGTGCCAGGGAGATAGAGGAGACCTGAAGTAATCATTACAAAGAGAAGCACATTTGTTCTTTCTGTCAGCTGCTGAGAAACAGTGGATGCTGCCAATGAATGTCTAATTTTTTAAGCCACTGAGATGGGAAAATTAAAATAAAAAACAAAAAACAAAAAAAACACCTTGCAGAGCATCCTTGTTCTGCTTCCAGTGTTGTTGTTGTTGCACAGGAAGAAAGAGACAGAGAGGGAACTCAAGGAGATTGAGGTAGGAACAGCGTATTCATTTGATCAGCATCACAGACAGTCCTTTGAATGCAAAATAAGATGTATGGCTCTGTATATGAATACTTTTTTATTCATGACTGTGAAAACACCGACATAGCTTCACATCCCTTTTTTTTATTAGCAAAAAGCCAGTATGTATTCTGCATGCTCCTTTTTTTGACAGTGCTAAATCAAACTGTTAAAAGTGGAACTCCACAGTGTGGTATAGTATTAAAATCAACTTTTCAGCTTCCTTTCTAGGCTGCTGTTCTCTTTGTATCTATCTATACCAGCATTGCTACGCTATAAATAGGGACCCTCAGAAAAGTGGGGTAATAAAAGTGTCAGGATTTTGCAATGAAGAATGATGCCTTTTGCTGTTAAGTTAAGAAACTGCAATTCTTAGATCTGGTGAAATTCAGGAATATAGAGACTGGCTGACATTTGAATGGTGGCATATCTACCTGTTGCTGACTGTCCATTTCTTTCTCTGTTCCCTTCCTGTTGCATTTCTTCCTCTTGTTCAAAGTTCAAGGCTTTAATTGACTTTGCTGATTCCTTTCAGACTCAGAGGAGCATGAGTGTAGAATCTACCAATCCTAAAGCTGACATCTCTTCTCAGTTAAATCTGGCATCTTAGCTGTACATTGTAATGGACTTGGTAGTCAATAAAAAAGAAGGATTTAGTCCTCAGTAGCAGGGTATGGAGTTGAATATAGAAACATAGGCAGTGATTTGCTTGGATTAAAGTGAATGTAATATTAAACCATATGTTTTGGCATAGCACTTTAATAAAACTCATAACAGAGTTGCATGTGAGCCATATTAGCTGCCAACTTGATGTGAGTGCAGTAATGATGCAGCTGGAGCGAGGTGACAGCCTAAGAACAACTGAAAGTCGAACCGATAACCAAGTAAAGAATATCTCTTATATAAAAAGGAAATTATCCTCATTAAGTTCACGTTTGCTGCCTGAAATATTGCTGTTGTGTTCCCTATGCAGAAATAGAAAAAACTGCTATTCCTGCCATAACTACACCCAACTAATACCGTATGACAACAGTGTGTTTTCAATGGAAACCATCAATTGAACAATGGCTTTTTTTAAACAAGTGAAAAAAAGGTGTTCACAATATTTTTACAATGCAAGCAAGTGAATTGAAGACTGAATTCACTGAACTGAAATTTTCCTCAAAGTGTGCTTAATTCTAACCTGCCTGCATGTCAGCCTGCCGTAAATGTCAATTTCTGGTGTTATGTCTGAAAAAAATCTCAGGTAACTTTCAATAGTTTTTCTTGGGAGGAATACATTCCAGTCTATGATGAAATCTAGTTATTTTTCCTTTGGAGCATAAATACCCTTATTGTTATCACTTTAGACAACATCTCTGTCAAAAGAATATAAATGCAGAGGTAAAATGTGGAGACAAATTAACACAAAGCTGACCTAATCAAAATTTTGATTCAACATTTTATGAAATGACTACACATGCCAATTGTTAAAGGAGTTGCTTGTAGAAACAAACTAACACGGACACCAGACAGCTCCCCTCAAGTTCTGTGTAGGATGTTAGCATATCTTAGCTCGTTGTTTTGTTTTTACTGCCCACCACTTCAGTCTCTCTTCACCTTTCAATCTGTTGTCCAGCCAGAGTGAGCAACTGTTTTCGTCAAACCTGCCCAGCACCAAATGGCAGCCAAAGTTAACAACTAGCTGGTGAACATAGTGGATCCTTTTGCAGCTAAGGAGCCAGATAGATTTCTCAGGGGCTGGAGGAGACAAAAATGGAATGAATGGATACTGGAATTGGATTCTTTGGTTGGAGTGGCTCTAAACATGACTCTAAATTAATGCTAATGTCTATTGGATTGGTAAATAGGCCTTGGCGAATGTTTGCTAAAGGTTTTTCCATATCAATTTTATAAAGTGATATTCTGCCAGGGCTGAATTTTTCAACCCAAACAGGTGAATTAATTTTGTTTTCATCAAAGTCAGAGTACTACATTATTAGCTTTGGCCTAATGTGATTTTCAGTATCCAGGGGGAATTAAATCTGAAAGAAAAATCTTAGGCACATTAACTTAAAAACTTGGTCAACTAAAAAAAGGTGTTTTTTTGTGTAGGTAGAAGACATGAGTAAATTCATGTTGTGGTATTCAAACATGGAAGCCTAAATGAAGGCTACTTGCCAATAAGCAAAAAACTTGTCCATAAAAGAGAACATTTGTGTCTCTCATGTTGCTGATAACCCTTAGCTTTATGAAAAATGGTATGGCATGATGGAAATGAAAAGTTTACCACCATTCTCTTCCAGGATGAATACAAAAAAATGGTAACACCATCTGGCGAAGTGTGACAGTAGGGACTTATCATTAGCTGTTCATGATCCAGTCCATTTTGGAAAGAGAGAGCTGAGCTAAAATGCAGCATAAAGCCTTCCCTTGAGCTAGATAAAGGAAGTGGGTAGGTTTTGGGGTATGTGGGAATACACAGAACTGGGCCACATCACAACAACAAACCACAACAGCAACATAAAGCAGCATTCAAAACACAGTGTTTGTTGTTTCACAGAATCACAAGCTGGCTTTAAATTGATGGGGTTTAGACTTTGCGAGTTGTTTTGACCAGAATGTGACTCTGGGAATTTGCAAATCATTGATTTTTTAAAAGGTGACCTGGAGTTTGTTCCTACATCTTGAGTGTGGAAACAGCCCCATGCAGCTCTATACATACACACACAGTCATATTAATGGTGAATCACTACAAAAGACTTTACTAGGTAAAGACGATACAAATCTTTGACAATTTGCCAGGTGACAACTCTGCCCCCAAATGCAACTATCATGTCTGAGGAAAACGGAAATATTTCCATGAAATTCTCCTTTTTATGTATGTAAAAATAAGCGCTAAATTACTGGCTGACAGCCCAAAGGGTTTTTTCCAATTATGGTAAACACAAGAGGGCTATGTCTTCAAGAGAAAACAAACAAAAAATTTAATATAGCTACTGGAGAAAGAAAAAGCTGCATGAATCCCCATGTCTTTATGTGACAGAGGAAATAGAAAGCACTGCTTGTTTTTCTATAACTCCCAGAGACAGGAATTTATGTTCATTGTGAAAATCAATTAAACAAAGCTGCTGGGCCATGAAAGCTAAGAAGTGCACATTTTTGAAATTACATCATGTCTGGAAATGTTTTCTTTCTTGCTATGAACTGAAACATAGCTTAATTCCCCCTAAAATCAATGCTTCGTTTAGTCTTTCATTTCTGATACTTGCCACTATGCTTGGACTGCTTGACTCTGCAATGTTGCAGAGTGCATTTGTAATCAAATCTAACCTGCTTTTATACACTGATAGATAATAAAGAAAGAATGGGATATTTTTTTCTTCTGTACATTCACTTCATAATTTCTCTACACAATAGATAAGTGGATAATATCGTGTCTGGTGATGCTATGTACTTGTATGGCACAGAAGCATCTCTATAAAGATTGCCTTGTGATTATATTTCCTGAGACTAAACAGTAAGAGATTACATCTAAAAAAAATCCTCCAGTATATAGGAATAACAGCACAATTCTATTAAAAGTCTGTGACCCAGAATAAATGGACTGTGTTTATATAGCATTTTTCCAGTCTCAGACTAAGAGGGCCAGGATCTAACCGCCGACCTTCTGGTTGGTTGACAGCTCGCTCTACCTCCTGCGCCAAAGTCACAGATTTTAAGAAAACAAACTTCCATATATAACTGCCATACTCTGAGGATTTGCAACTGGGGTTATTTGTGGTTTTGAAGCAATAGTTCCAAGAACTGTTTAAATTGATTGGTGTTAAATTTGGTATAGGTATCCATGTCCTGCTAAACATAAATAAGTAAAATTTTGCTTTACCTACTTAGATCGATCATCAGGGCCTACTTTAATTTGTCTGCTGCCCTAGTTAATGACAAAATACATCTGACAAATCAGTTTTGAGGTCATTCCTTGGATTGTAATGTGAACTCCAAATTTCATATTGCTACTGTTTACAATGCAATAATCATGCCCAAAAAATGTAGTTGCTGCAGTGTTTTACCATCTTTTAGTCTATCATTTCTGCTGGACTTAAATGATCATATTTAATTTTCTCACCGAACAACGCACACCCACCAAAACAGCCCCTACATTTATTTAAAGGCAAGACTATGGTCAAACTGAATGCTCGCTTACACTTTTCTTTCATGAAGGTTGTGTTACATTTAATTATCGAAAACGAACTGACACAGAGAAAATCTGGGGCAAAACACTATTTCAGAAAAGGAGTATTTGTCGGCCTCTGGGTCCCTGGGCAAATAATGAAGCTGCCATATTGTTTTCTTTGTGCACTGTACTTGCTGTATAAGCACTTCCTTCCTTGTAGCAACAGTTTGAGGAAAGACCCTTTCGGTTTTAACATTGTGTATAAAATTCCTGATTCCCCTGATCTGATAATTAGCAGTCATATAATATACAGTTTCCATTTTTCTAAAGATGACTGACAACAAATCATTTTCTCCCTTTCAATCTATTTGATACTTGTAGGTGGCTTGCCCAAAAAGACTGCTTTGATGATAGTAAGTGTAGGATGTCTTGTAACTTTCTTATTTATTTGCCCCACCTAGCCTGACATTTGAAATGAATGGAAAACTTGGCTTCATGCCAACCAACACAGACCTATCTATCAGGTATTTGGAAGTAATGTATGATTCAAATCTGACCTTTGAAAACAAGTATAAGGTTATTAAGTCTTGATTTTTTTCAGTTGAGAAGCATCTCTAAAGTCAAACCATTTCAGTCTACCAGTGACCTGAAGAAAGTTATTTACCATATGTCTTTATTTCATCCGGTCTCAGTCACTGTAAATCTCTCCATTCTGCACTCTGCAAAGCATTAAATCATCTGCAATTGGTCCAGAATGCAGCCACTCAATGTGTAACCATGAGAACAGAACAAATTACTCCAATTCTAGCAGCCCTCAGTTTTCTTATATACTTATTCACTATTGAGGTCCCATTGCTTCGAGAATACTGTTCAGAATACTTCAGTGGATTAGCTCCTAGCTGTACCTCTAACACTTTTATGATTTGATATCGTTTTATATCTCTATCTTAACAAATGTGCTATACAAATGGTTATTATAAAGAAATTCTCAACCATATCTAACATCTTTGGGATCAACTGACTGCAAGCTAAATCCCTGTAGTCCGGTTCAAAAATCTTAGGTATAGCAGAAGAGTGGAAACTGTAATAGCATCTTAGCCCATGGTTTTGGACTGAGATGTTCAACAAACACATAGCGCTGTATTAGACAGCGTTTGATTGTCCACATACTTTTGTATGCCATAAAGTCTGCAGTAAATGTGAACAGCATATCATTAAGTAATTCCCTAAAAACCTCAAACCCACTAGTTCCAGGTGGGCAGACATCCACAATCCATAATACACTTTACGAATTAAAATGGCAGGGTGCCCATTAAAAAATCCCTCAATTGAATTTTCATGGTCCACAAACCATACAGGGAGAATTATTAGAACTTTCTCAAAATTTATTGATGATCACTCATCACAGATGTATTAGACAGGCTCTGGGTAAGAATTAATAGAAATATACTAAACCCTACACATGATCAATAAAAATATAACCCATTATACAAGAGTGTACCTGTAAAATGTCCGGCTTCTGTGGATTTGGATATCAAATATGATATGCCATAATAGTCTGGAAAAATCAAAAATTATTACCCACCTAAATTTTCAACCCAGAATGTTTGCCATGAATCACATGTTGGCTGATGTAATGCAGCTTTCAGCCTATTTCAACAAACCATACAATACAGCACAATACGAGCATTGATATTAGCTTTTAATAACAGCTGTGTTGTTTGCTGATCTGTTAGTTAAGTTGGTTATCCATTTGTTTATTCATGTGGGATTCAAGGCACGATGTGTTCTTTCTATTCATTATGATAAATTTAGACTCTTCAAACCAGCAGCTCTGTGCTGTGTGCGCCGAGTAAGACCTGTTGAAGGTCATTATCTACCGTATTTACATCTAATTTCTACTCCTGTTTGAAGTATTCTTATCTGTTGGAGAAAAGGAGTTATATTTAGGGGTAGTCTGTCAGGTCCTGCTGCATTCCAACAAGCTCATCTACAGGAATCTGTTAGGGTTTAGCATAGCCAGTGACCTTTCAGACAACCAACACACATGACAGCCTGCAGTCACCTCTGCAGCTTTAACTTGGCATGAGAAGACTCCATTAAAGGCTCCCTGACACCCAACAGCTTTAGAACATCTCTCTTTGGCCACACGTGAAAAATAAACACTTGTTTGCTTTACATGATGTATCAAACAATAAAACCATGCAAAGCTGTTTGCCAACAATTTGCCAACCTTTCACATGCAGTCACATGTCTCTCAGATGCTCTCTCTTTTTCCTCTCACTCTCTGCCCCTCTACTTCTCCCTTTTTTCTCACAGTCACATGCAAACACACTTGGTAGATCAATCTCCCTGGATTAGATTGATGACCCACAGGCCTTTTGCTGACTATGGGGTTGCCAAATATGGTGAGTTATTGGGAAATTATGCTTAGCTGTCATTCCATCTGGGATGGTGATCCACTTTGTCAATCCTGATCTTTAACTGCTGTCAACATAGTACCACCCAGCTTGCCTCTGTGACCTCACACTGCTGGTGGAGAGAGCAGATGTCACTACAGGTGTGATAAATGCATCCCAATGAGTTCAGTCTTCAGTGATTTGGATCAATATCAGTGACCCTTCAAAGAGAGACATTACATTTGCTTGATGAATTTTAGGTGCCAAAAATTAGGGCATTGATTAATTGGAAATAAAACAGCCAACTCTTTCCAGTGCAGAAACAGTGAAGGAAAAAGAAACAAATGCCTGTGTTTGGTTGGGGGATTGGTGAAACAAAGGCGCAGAGAATTTCTCTGTCCTTTCATGTCTGGTCATTTCCATATGTCCCCCTTGCTCTCCTACCCATCCATCACATTTCACTCTGGGCAAGACAGCTGTCTGGGGCTGAAGCATATTCACAGTTCAGCAGTCCATCAAATTGCACCAAATATAGTAATTCTTCAGTCAAGCTGGAGCAAGGGTGGAAGGGTGGGAGGCAAAAAGTGTCAAGGAGGCAGAGCTGTGTTGGTGAACCCGCCAAACCTTAACACTTTGAACACCGAGCAGTTCTATGATATGGTCATTGTATTCAGTGTGTAAGTACTGGCAAGGGACCAAATGTTATTTCCTATCTAAGTGACCATGGTTGCCTGACGGGAAACTCAAGAAACTTCTGTAATAAAGACTAAAGTTTATCCCAAACACATAAATGTTTGCTTTCAAAGATTACAAATAAACAGAATGGGGACAGGGTTGGACATGAGAAAAACTAGAATTTCCCTAAAATCTGCACTTTCATAATGCAAATACATTTAACTTCTACAAGAAATTAATTCTGACCCCAGTGCCCTCAATCATCTCTATTCTCTAAAAATTACTACCACTATTAATACTACTACTAATAATAATAATTTGGAATACAGTTGAATTAATTTTCCTTAATAACAATGGGCATAATGATAATAATAATAATAATAATAATAATAACTGTAGCTTGAAATGCCAAGTGTTTGTCAGTGAAATTAGCATTTACCATTTACTCATTAAAATTTCATCTACAAAACACGAAAATGGTCATTTCCGGCATATCTGGATAGCAAGTTAGCTTGAAACATTGCAGAGAATAATGGAAGAAGAAGGAGCAGTCATGGTGAGCTGTTAGATGAAGAGCTGCAGGCGACAGGCTGCACACCTCCAACTCCTCAGTGAGGTGAGCAGCTCCTTTCTCTGCTTCTTGCTCTTGGCAGACTCATGCTGTGTGCAGCACAAAATCAGATCATGGTTTCGCATAGAACGATGGAAAACAGCCAATTATTGCCTGACTTCTTTATTAAAAAGACAGTAGTTTGTTTTGCTGCTCCCAAATTCTGTGACCTGTAGTATTAAAGCACATTTGCTGTTGCCACCAGTAACTTCAGTTTTGCCAAATAACCCAGGACTGAAAATCTTCCAGATTACCACTTTAAGAAATTAGTATGTAAAAGCATTACATTAAGGTATATTCAGTTTTAATCAAACCAAATCATTTAAGATCCAAACAACTTTTACAAACATTCTGTGAAATGCTGGTAAACTTAATAAATAACTAGTAAACGTCACCAACAAATACAATAACTTTTCTCGTGGTTATGTAGATAATACCATATAAAAAGCATATAACATAACTAGTGGCCTATTCCAGTCAAACAAGTTGTTACTCTATTCCCAAGCTTCTATTGTGTGTGAGAAAATAACCGTGTTAGCTCAAGCATAAAGTCATTGCAACATTCCACAAGGTTGCAGAGAATAAAACTAAGATCAAAATGAAAATGAGACAAGAAGATGCAGGGGTTATTGAAGGAAAGTGAAATTTGTCTACTTCAGTGGTGGAGGTAGGTCCTATAAAGATATTCCACACAGGATGGCTTTATTATTGATATGCCTTAAGTAAGCAATCTCTAACAGGATTTTTTTCCACCATTGTGTGTTAAAGGACAAAGTAGGCAGGTACACCAACCCATACACACTAAGTGGAACACTCATAAGACCAATAACCTATCCTTTTTCTGTTCCTCCTAAAGAAGATCACCACTACTACCTAAAAGATAGTGGTCCCGCAGAAGCGTATTCCGAATGTAACTTTGAAACATGAGGTACAACCATTTCATTAACTGTAACCATGTCGAGGTCTTTTTCCCCTCTGAGAGGTTTATGGCTTTTATGACTGAGCCTTTGTTCTCTCTTGGGCATGTTGATTCTTCACTTGAGAGTGCTTTGTTAACCCGCTCAGTGAGCACACAAGTGCACTTTATTTAATGCATGGAGGTGGCACCTAGCCAGCTGCTGAACATTTTTATATGATGGCAGGCCTCCCTCAAATCCCTTGTATTAAAGGCTGCCAGCTTCCACTCCCGCACTTACTAATTATGTTGTGATCAACCTGAGGCGATTTTCCTCACCATGGCTTGTCCCTTTTTTAACTCTAAAGACAAATTTAAGACTCCTCATGAATGCAAACAAAAGCATACCATATGATAGATGAAAACGCCTTATTAATGGGTTTTTAGTTCCCCTCTTGCACTTTCTTTATTATGGTGGGGTTGTTTGTATGCTCTCGTTACCCTGGGAGCTATGTTGTCAGGGGCAATAGCTCCTGGTAGAAACTCTAAAGACAAATTGGTCCCAGGTGAGGAACCAGATGATTCATAGACTTCTAGCTTGAGTACGAAAGAGTGACTTCACAGGCAGTAGGTACACAATGACTTTCTTCTGGAGCCAGGGGAGATCACAGGTGAGTGCCTAGTTCTGGGGCCTTTTCTTACTGGACTTAACCTTAGTTAAAGGTGAACAGCCTGATGCAAAGACAGTAAGGTGGCAGGCAAAGGTGAAAGCTTTGGCAGATTGACTCCTGGCTAATTATGATGTTAATGATGTAGATCTTTTCTGGTGGGAAAGGAGCTGGATACAAAGTAGCTCTCTGGAACCAAACTCCTTAGCAGGAGTTCAACCTTTCTCAGAGGACTGTTGATGGTGAGAGGTAGTTACACCCATTTCTCTGAGGTAGTGTCAGAGCCCTTGATGCTTGTAATATTTTCTATCCAACGTTAGGCAGTCTTCACTGACAAGTCTTTCAAATGTTGCAGAGAGACCAGGGTAACTTTAACTATAGACTGATAGGCTACCAGCCTGGCAAAATGGTCCCCCTTTTTTAAAAGGGGCCCTGGGGATCTGCTACATCCGTCAGGATATAACCCCTCATAGGTTCCCTAGGAATCCTTCTGCCAAAGTAATGGAAATGGGATGTCAACAGATTGTCAAAACTTGAATTTTAAGTGAGCAATTTGATATCTGACCTGTTTGTAGAACAGTGGACCAGGAGCATTATGAGTTTACTTTGTGGGTTGATGAATGAGCTTCTTCCAATGGTCACACTTGACAGGGGACAGGGGAAAGAACTCCAAAATGCAGTATAAGCTTGGAGTAGAAACTCTTCTCCTTCACATCTAAAGGAATGACTAGAAGAGGTCTGTACATCGTATCATGATGCCTCCCTGTGGAGAAATCCCAACTATGTCCAACTGGGAGATGACCCCTGGGTAGACCCAGAATACAGTGAATGGGTTACACTTGCTATCTGACTGAGGGATGATTTTGTATCCCAGAAGCGGAGCAGGAGGGAGCTGCTTGGGATAAGGACATCTGAGTTCCTTTGCTTGGTCTGCAGCCGCGACACAGACCCAGGTAAGTAGTGGAAAAGAGATGGTTGCAAGGCTTTGTTTCCCTATATTACCTTTACCAGATTTTGGAACATTCATTTGAGATACTCTTATTTCAGAACTTTGGTATATTTACAGGATGTACTAAAAAAAGGCCGTTAATGATCCTAAATTTACTAGAACTAGACTGGAAGACAAGGAAGCAAAGTAAGATCAAATGTGGACAAAATGACCATTAAACAAACTAAACATCCAATTATGGTTTTATTACCAGTCAAAAAGGTGCCGCATTTCTCACAGTGAAATAAGATACTACTTATCATGCAAAGAAACAAACAGGAGAGAGCAGTCTGGACGATGAATACAGATTACTTCTGAAACTATATTAGCAGAGTTAATTAACTTCAGATCATGGTCAGGTAAACAGTACTGCAGTTTTGGAATATAAGCCCCTGGCTTTGAATGAATGTGTCAAACTGAAAGTCATTTCCTACCATCTCAAATGTAATGGAAACATTTGAAACTAGCACTGGTAATGACTAGAATTATAAGTCATTTAATAGAAAGGAGATCATTCTGGAAATTGAAATGCTAATACAAACACTGTGACAACTCCTGACACTCATAACTTTTAGGTAAATGTTAGATTTTACAAAGATAACCTACTTTCCTCCCACTGGTTTATGTAACTCACATACTTTCAGAATTAAAAATCTCAATGAACAGCATTTAAACATATATGAAAGAGAGGGAGGAAAACAGTCATTAAACCGTCTGGATTCTGAGAGCTGGCGGTTCATTCCCTGTAATGTTTTATTAATGCTGCCTTTCTGCCTGAGGGGTAAATGTTTCTTTTCCAGTGCCACACATTCACTTTAAGAAATCAATCATTCTACTCACTAATGGCAGATCATCTGTGCTTGCAGGCAAGCAACATCTTTTCAAAGCCTCTATCTCTGAACTGTGGCACTCTGATCAGAAACTGCAGATTAAATGAGTAGCATTGACAGCGAGTACACCTTTTCTTTTGTTTGTGTGTGTGTGTGTGTGTGTGTGTGTGTGTGTGTGTGTGTGTGTGGGGGATGATTAGGAACATAGAATTGTGTGACTAGGATAAGGTTTTCTTTAATTCTGCTGAACAATTTGCAGCTCTGTGAAGGACATGTCTAACAATAATTGTTAGATCTTGTCAAATGAATGACTTCTGAGTTTCAAGAAATTTAATCAGAATGAAACAATAAAAGATATCTGTATTGATGTAAATGCTTATAGGGATATTATCACACTGGGTTCAATTGTGGACTCCAGTAGTCTGAACAGGTTTTTGTTATATCACCTATAACCAGGCTCGACAGATTGTAGTCTTTTTTTAATGTACTGTAGATCTACAGGTGGGCCTACGTGATTTTGGATGCTATACCACTATACAATCCCCTTGGTCTTTTCTTCAATTGATTCTTTTTCTCCCTTTAAAAAAATCTAGATATTGTCCCCTCAATTGCAATGCTTAATGTGTAATATGCCAGAGATGTATTCTTGCCTTGCCGTTATTCATTAAGGGTTATGTGAATGAAGCTCAGTCAAATCATTGTATGTAATATAATGATGCAAGAAAATTGTGTTTGGATATAATGTATCGCATCAACTTCTATCCATATTTGTCGTTTGTCCCTGGCCTCTGATACAAACCCATAGGAGCGCACCAATGGCAGGTTTACTGCCTCCCCACCTGGTTATGTTTAGGAAAAGATCATGGTTTGGTTTGAAATAAGCACTTACTTAAAGTTAGAGCACCTTTGTCATCATGATTATGATGATTATCATGTGGCTAAGGTTAAGGGACGGTCATGAATAAAAGAAGCAACATGGATTATCAGTTTTACATATGTAATGTATAGCAGATTCCTCTGTAACTGTCCTCTTTTTTGTCGACCCATTCATCCATCCCATCATCCTCCTTCCCCTAATGCAGACATTGTCATCTATATTTTAAATCATCTGACTTCCTCGTTTGCTCCTCTTATAATTACTATGGTTGCTCGAGGTCACCAAGCAATACTACATAACTATGGATTGAAACAATCTACTTGCATAGATGACATATGAGCTTGTATTTAATGGGGGACAGTTTCATAAATGGGACTACTCTTTAATTTGAGCACATTAGAATAAATAAATATCATTGAGCTGATAAGACCACTGTGACGATGCACTGTAAGGGTTGACAGGTGGTTGACCTGTTAGTCTTAAGATATGAAAAAATTATGAATAGTGGCATCCAAACACTTTTTGGGGGAAAGGCTTCCCTAGGATACCAATAAACCAATAGCAGGACTTTCTATTCTAGTGAATGAAAACATGATCCCTCACTGGCTTCCCAACCACACACAGCCAATATTTTGCTGAAATGCATGAACCGAAACCAGCAATACTGCTGCAGGTAACTGAGCCCCCAGGTACTTTAATGACAAAGACATGATCCCTCACGTGTTTCTCAACCACTAACATCGCCTTACTTGACCAAGCCAGAGGACTGGAAAAACTGCCACTCTTCTGCCTGTACACCTACCTTCACCCTCAAGCTTGATGGCTGTCAACAGTGTGGTAAAACTCACAACGCTGGGGTTCACCCAGGTACATGAATGAAAAACAATGAGCTACAGCTGATGGGCCACCAGCATCAGCAAGAACTCTCAGCCATCCACAGGAGGACCTAGTTTACCCTCTGGCAGCCTTTTTCCGGTCATTACATCCCATCCGTTCATATTGTGAGGAGAATTGCATGGCCTTGATATATCTGTAGGTTCGGGTTGGGTGAAGGATATTGCCACATTTCAGTGGAAAAATTTTTCACTAAACCAGTTACATTCTGTTTTCCACAATGACCATCACAGATTTTCTCTGTGTTATTATCTGCTTTATTGGCTGGATAAAATTCCTCTATTTTTAGACTTTCAGTTCCTGTTGAATTCCTACAGGCCTCCTGCTGATTTCTTTTCAATTTAAAATTTTCTAATGTTCTGGAACATAGAGATGTGCAGGCACCATGGCAACAGAAAAAATAAAAAAAAAAATCTTGGTCATTTGCTTGGATTATGAAAAGCTCCCTGAATTCAGCTCTGTACTGGAGTATATTCAAGCAAAACCTGTCTGGCAGACTTCCCCGGCTCAGTTCACACACCAAACAACATTGTAGAAAATGCAGAATAGCCACTGAGCTAACCTTGACCACTGCTGCCACTGTGGGCGGCTGATGGAGGAGCTGGGGAGCGGAGGAGGAAGAGGTCCTGAACTGCCCCTCTGGTACTAAATGGATAGTTCAACTATATTCCACTAAAATACCTACCAGAGCCAGGAGGCAGTAGAGTTTGTACTATACCTCATGTCATCAACAACATAACAGGCTCCATCACCTCTTGGAATAAAAGAATGAAATGGTAAGCAAACCCTGCACATAACACCCCCCCACCCCCATTTCTTTTCTATTAGTCATTTCTGCCATTTGTTGCCTGTAGCTTAATACAATCCATCATTTGCTCCTGTGGCTCCTTAGGTTCCATGTGTGCATAGTTTACCATAGGGTTTCCGAAACAAAAAATTTCTCCTCTCTGAATCCAACTCTCTCTGCCCCTGTTCTTTTGACCTCTCGTTATTAATAGACAGGTTACTGAGCAAACCATTTCAGCACAGGCTGGATTTGCTACCATTAGACAGAAAAGACCGAACAGAAGATAATAGGACCACCCCTGTCCTTGCCTGCTACTGTGTTTTCGTTTAGTTTTTATTGTACCTTCAAATTACACATGCTTTTTTGTCGCACAAATATTTGCTGTACACAAAAGCTTTTAGCCAGGGCTAGAATAAGGCATAGGCGACATAGGGGGTTTCCTATGGTGCAGAATGTCAAGGGATGCCACAAGAATGCAGCTAATATAATTGTATTAATTGGAGTTACAGTAATAACATTATCAGCACAGGCAGCCTTTTAATTACAATAATAAATACACTCTGTCAGTCTGTCAGTCACAAGTCGAAAACATGATGCAATAAACACTGCTTTTATCTACCCTGCACTGCAATTGTACTTGGTGCACTGCATCCTTAACACTGACTGACTGGAGGCAAATAATAGATTGGATCAGCCAAAGGGGCATTTAAATTTTTATAATTTTAAATTATTTCATTCAGGTATGCAAGGATGAAAACATGAAGAAGAAAGCTCAGTATTGAAGTATGTTATCTTATGTTCACCTTTGTAGTAGCTAGCTAGCTAAGTAGCAATGCTAGATAATGGTGCTACAATAGCTGCTAGTCTCAGATACAGAATGGCATGAATTTTAATGAGAAGCCAGCAGTCATGGATAAAGTTTTCAGATCCATTACTTAAGTTTTAGTACCAATACAGTGATGTAAAAATACTACATTACAAGTAAAAGTCCTGCATGAAAAAATCCACCATAAGTAAAAGTATCAGCAGCAAAATGTAGTTAAAGTATTAAGAGTAAAAGTACTGGTTTGGTCCCTTTGCCTTATATATTATTACATGTGACATGATTAGATGATTAATAGTGAAGCATCAATGCGTATCAGCATGTTACTGTTGTAGCTGCTGGAGGTGGAGCTGGTTAGAACGACTTCATATACAGTGTTATAAACAGGGACACCAGATAAAGCTGAGGGGTCGTGAGATGATTCATGGCAGGAGAAAGAAGAAAAAACAAGGTTCTGATACTGAATCAGATTTTTGAATTCTTTGTGGGATATTGGGTCATTTGAACATTTATTTAAATTAAACTATGAGAGACCACTATTTAGTGGAGCTGTCACCAACTCCTAGACACTGGAAATGTGACTCTGACTCTGCATCAGAAGTCTAAAAGGTTGGAAACCACTAGTGTAATCTATAGCAACGTGTTGTATTTAAATGCCTGTGATATTATCCATTGTATAAAATCTTCATCTTAAAGTTAACTAATAATTAAAACTGTGAAATAAATGTCATGAACTAGAAAGTAAAATATTTCACTCTGAAATTCAGTTGAGTGGAAGCATAAAGTAGTATAAAATGGAAATACTCAAGTTAAGAACGAGTATCTTAAAACTGCACTTAAAACTGCACCTAAGTACAATACTTGAATGTAATTAGTTTCTTTCCACCAGTGCAAGCCAGTAGCTTGCTATCTGGATGAGTGCTCCTTCTTGGAAATCACTTATTAGAATTAGAACTATCATCTTAATCTGCAGCTCAACTGCGCTTTGCAGAGCTTCATAATGATTTTCATTGCATTTTTTGGCAGTACCTGCCCAAAACTTTACTGTTTTGGTTCACACTCACCACTCTAATTGCGTTGTTTCAGGAGGCAGTGTTTTCAGTAAAAAATCTCTGAAAACCCGCTGGATGCTTATCCACCACCTAACAGCAGAGAGACACATAGTGGAGAATTTAGTGGTTAAACAGCCAGCTATTTCCGACAGTGACCAAAAAAAGAGCTAAAAGGAGACCAAATAATTGCAATTACATTAACCATGTGGCCAGAAACACAACTCCAAATAGATCCTTATGTAGTTGTTAACTGATGGATGCGTAAATAAGCCAACAAGTTTAATGTAATATAAACTTAAAAGGTGATTATATGTCAATGTGGTCATCACAACTTGTGTCTGCTGCACACAAAAGGCAAAAAATCAGTTATTGCAGGTTTTACAGACACCTTTGACATAGCCAGGTTGAGCGGGGGAGAAAATGAAAGCATTATTTTAACTAATTGGTCATTCAGTAATTAGTTACATAATGTAATCATTGAATTAAAATCAATTAATTTGAACGTAGTTATTGAATTTAAACAAAATTCAAAAGATAAACCCTTCAGAGCAGCATTTGAAAAACGTATTTGATAAATATCATACCTGGGTGCATCTGCACAGACGCATTGTTGAGTACACTGTTCATCACATATTCCTACCTCAGGCTGCGCAAGGATTAGTCACACTGCTATTTACCTGTAATTGTTGAGTGTTTTTTCATCCTACTTTAATGGAAAGATTATTTTGTACTTTGAGTTGGCTTTATTTGTTTTTACTGACAACATGTGATCATCCTTGGCTTGCTGAAAGGCCTCCTTTGTTATAATGATGGGCTCAACGTTTTCACAGGTGCTTGTATTATCAAAGGTGACACAGTCTTCAGCAGTGACAATCAATACTCTGTGTTTCTTGAACATGTACATTCAATATGTGTCACACTACTTAAATGCCACTGATTCTCAAAACTGAACACACAGCACTTAAAATGTGCGATAAAAGTGCAAAGGCAGCTAGACGTTGGAACTGCCAAAACATTAATTTAGGAAAATCATTAAGCCACCTTCAAAGACCTTATCGAAGCAGCTTGTCTCTCTACGGCCTCAAAGGGGTAAACATATCCTGTTAGAAGCGAAACCATTTTGTTAAGACGCTCACTTTTGTTGTAAAGTCAAATGAAGGATAAAGAAACAATCCGTCACATGTAGCTCATTAGAGGAGAGATGAGCTGGGTGCTCTCAGCAGAGCAAAACCCATCAGCTGTCAAACACCTGCTTTCCATGTCTGGGAGACAGGCACACTAGAGCCTAACAAAGCAGAGTGCAAACATTGGGTGTGACTGTAAAACATCCAAAACAACAACATCAAGAAGAATACGCCACATCATTATGACTAGAATCCATTCCACAAGTACACGAGAGTATGGCAGCAGCTCAGAGCTTTTGTGGAGATTCACAGCATCTCCAGTGCCCGAAAAGCAGAAATAAGGCCTGACTTTCATAAGATAAAAGGGGACATGAGAGGTGAGCATGCGCTGTCTTACAACTTTGAATCAAATCTACTCACATTTCACCTCTTCTTCAGTTCTTTTTTTCCTCTTCGTTACCCTCAGTAAAGGTCAGGCTCCGTGAGAAATTCATTAAAGCTGCTTGAACAGCACCAGAAGTGTAAAAAAAGAATTGTCCTCCGAACTTGCACCTGTCCCAGGAGAGCTTTACAGGGTATCCCACAACTTGGTCTGTCTGACCAATTGCATTGATCATTTTCATGTCAGACCACTTTAAATAAAACCACACCAAGCCTACAGGCTTGCAGGCTCTCATTCCATCTGCTGATCTTCATATAAATGATGTTACTGAGCTAATTATACATTCATATTAATGCCTGAAATTGATGAACCAGTCTCTAAAGAATTACTGCTTTCACCACATATAAAAAGATAGCATTTATTTGAACATTTTTTAGATGGAAAATTGTAAAAAAAAAAAAAAAACAAAGCATTCAGACTGATAGCTGTTCAGATTTTTCTGAAGTCTGTAGTCTTAGATGCAGCACGAAGCAGCAAAGACTTTGTGATACTTGAACAGATATCGTCTTTCAGCTTATGCACTTGAACTGCCAGGGATTTCTTTCAGGACTTTAACTTGAACTGACTGTTTGAATTTCAGTTCGATATTTAACTCCTTTTAGTACTTTAATTTTAAATGATACTTTGACTTCATTCAGTACTTATACTTAAATCAAAACTTCAACTTCATTCAGTGATTAAAATTAGGATGAACCTTTAGTTTCTTCCAGTATTTCCATTTAAAGACTATCTACTTTGAGCATTTGTATTTCAGGTGACAGTTATACTACGACTTCATATGTTGCAGAATGTCAACAATTCAGACGTTTCAGATATTTCGGGTGCAAATTTTCGGCGGTAAGCATGTGAATATTTTCCTTAGAAAATTTGATATTTCTACTCATACATTCCTTTTAATTTCAACATTGGTATAACTGTTTTCTGAATAACTACTTATACGACAAAGAAAAACAAAGAATATACCCTTTTTTGGACAGGGAATTTAATTAAACAAAGCTTTAAGATTGAAAGCAACTGTATTCTTTTTTTTTTTTTTTTCTGTAGGTCCTTTATCTTAGATACAGCACAAATGAGCACAGGCTTTGTGATATATGGCCTATATCCACCCACTCCTTTACCTCCTGAAAATAACTATGAATCTGGTCCATAGTTTTACTTAGTATTAATAACACCAGGAAAAACCTAAAATCCAACATTTTCTGACAATGAGAAAATGTGGAAAGAACATTTCCTCTGCATTACACCTTACTTCTGAGTAAATTCAGCCTTTAAATCACACACGGCTTCACTTAAGAGGAAAGTTCATTTTGTCAGAGAAGTAAATGATCTTCTCGCTTCCCTGATTTTCCCTTGTTTCACCAAGCAAGAGACTCACTCTTAATCTCTCCATGAAATGAGACTATAAACAATGAGAAATCCACCAGACATCTCCTATTCCATTCCAGTGGAAAAGGTTGAAGTTAGCCTTGGGCAAAGCTGTTAGTGCTTCATGCTTCAGCAATCTGGCAACTACTCCTGTTGGGGAACCTTCGCACAAGGGTGAGAGAGGTTGCCAGGCGGTATTTTGTGTTTTGTTTTTTTCTGTATTCCTTTTCTTTTCAAAATCAATCCTTAGTTTTGTGGTGTATAGAGAAGAAGAAATGAGAATAAGGTTTATTTTGTCATGGCACTGACACATCTGAGCTCTGTCTTTGAGACTATGCTATGTTCAAGCACTGCAGAACTCGATTTAGCTTGAATGTCAAAATGACAAGAAAGTGTATTCCACGTTTGTTCACCTCACAATAGCAGGGTCATGAACAAGATGACACGTATAAATTGTTTTGCATTCCGATCATGTCATTTCAAAAATCTATAAAGGTCTTAGGGAGCATCATGAAATCCTTTTTTTTTTTTTTTGAACTGAACTGATATTATTGTACAAATAAGTCTCTTTAGAGATTAAATGTGTCTTTCTTCACCTCATTAATCTGAATATGATAAGGCTGTCATATTAGCCTGTGTTATTTTTGAAAATCAATAGAAGTAGGTGCAATTGGCTGAATTCCCAACTCATTTCAACTTCTTAGGATACTATATGAAGCAATCTTTCCACTCTCCTCTCTCATCAGGCCTCCTGCAGAGGCTCTCTCCACTCATTAACCTTTGTGCTGCAGCACACCCAGGGACTCTGTGTTTGGGTGCATTTGCTTCTTTTATTTTACTCAGGGTCTGTGTGCTGGGCCATTTCCCTGCTTGACCAGATGCCTCCTATCACTCTTTCTGAACTTCTTTAGCACATTTCTGCCTTCCTGTTTCTGCCTCTGTGCTCTGATAAAAGGCTTCTATCATGCTGGTTTCAGAGTCCTCCTTTTCTCCTCTGCAAACCACCAGAGGGTATCCTCTAACTCTGCACTGTCCTAGCACATTAAATCAAATATATGTCCTCTTTGAGCAGGCTATGCCATATGCCCTCCTTTGACACATTTTCAAAGTGGGAATCACTGAATGTCACACACTGAGATTTTCTACCAAAACAGCTATGCGGGGGAAGAAAACCACCTAAGTATTACAGTTTCAGCTACGAACTCAAATTCTCACACAAACACGAACTTATTTATCTAACTGCTATCTTACAAAGGCTGATTTCCACTGAGCCTTTGAAGACAACACCATGGAATAGGTAAAAGTGTATTGATTTTAGTATGTAAAGAAATTCAATCCAGTCAAAAAGAAAGTTTTAAAGTTTATGCACAGGATGTGGGAGCAGATTGTGAAGAGTGTTTACCGAGGGTTGACAAACTATTCTGTATTCTGCTTTTTTAAGATTTAGAAAAATACCTGTAAAAAAATTCAGTGATTTCAGCACCTGAAGAGGAAAAACTAAGGTAAAATAAGTGAGTAATTAATCTCGTATTTTATACGGAAACTCTATGAGGAATTTTTTTTTTTTTTTGAACTGAACTGATATTATTGTACAAATAAGTCTCTTTAGAGATTAAATGTGTCTTTCTTCACCTCATTAATCTGAATATGATAAGGCTGTCATATTAGCCTGTGTTATTTTTGAAAATCAATAGAAGTAGGTGCAATTGGCTGAATTCCCAACTCATTTCAACTTCTTAGGATACTATATGAAGCAATCTTTCCACTCTCCTCTCTCATCAGGCCTCCTGCAGAGGCTCTCTCCACTCATTAACCTTTGTGCTGCAGCACACCCAGGGACTCTGTGTTTGGGTGCATTTGCTTCTTTTATTTTACTCAGGGTCTGTGTGCTGGGCCATTTCCCTGCTTGACCAGATGCCTCCTATCACTCTTTCTGAACTTCTTTAGCACATTTCTGCCTTCCTGTTTCTGCCTCTGTGCTCTGATAAAAGGCTTCTATCATGCTGGTTTCAGAGTCCTCCTTTTCTCCTCTGCAAACCACCAGAGGGTATCCTCTAACTCTGCACTGTCCTAGCACATTAAATCAAATATATGTCCTCTTTGAGCAGGCTATGCCATATGCCCTCCTTTGACACATTTTCAAAGTGGGAATCACTGAATGTCACACACTGAGATTTTCTACCAAAACAGCTATGCGGGGGAAGAAAACCACCTAAGTATTACAGTTTCAGCTAAGAACTCAAATTCTCACACAAACACGAACTTATTTATCTAACTGCTATCTTACAAAGGCTGATTTCCACTGAGCCTTTGAAGACAACACCATGGAATAGGTAAAAGTGTATTGATTTTAGTATGTAAAGAAATTCAATCCAGTCAAAAAGAACGTTTTAAAGTTTATGCACAGGATGTGGGAGCAGATCGTGAAGAGTGTTTACCGAGGGTTGACAAACTATTCTGTATTCTGCTTTTGTAAGATTTAGAAAAATACCTGTAAAAAAATTCAGTGATTTCAGCACCTGAAGAGGAAAAACTAAGGTAAAATAAGTGAGTAATTAATCTCGTATTTTATACGGAAACTCTATGAGGAATTTTTTTTTTTTTTTACATGTAAAAACATATGAAAAAAAAATTGCCTCTCAGGTTCTTTGTAAATGTGACATCCTTTAATCATATATTTGCTACAAGAGTAATCTCACACACTGTAATTAATTTTCTGGGGGGAATGCAGGATATTTAGCACAGAATAGCAGGGCAGCGGCAGAGGTTGGGTCTAATGAAGCAAAAACTACACAGCAATCCATTTGTGTTCCATTTTAATGAAATGACTAAACACTGCCTTAGGCTTGACTGTCAGCAGAGCAGTAAAGAATGCATTACATTGAAAAAAAAGGCTTTTGTGACTCTACTCATCGCACCCCATGTAGCTGCAGAATGCTGCTGAATTAAAGTACTTTTTTCTAAATCCAACGTGATGAAATTGTTCTCAATATCCTACCCTGAGGTTGCACAATAAAAACATTTGGGAAGCCCTTTGTTCTCCATTATTGTCTCCAGTCTTCAAAGACAAGCTTGGTGAGTAGTCATGCATTCCGTTGAAATACAGTGCAACACCTTTGAAAAAAATCCACTTTTTTCACTTTGTAATACAGTCAAAATATACAGCAAGTATCTGCCATCATCTATGTATTTTTCATTTTGCTAAGTGACAATGATATTATTATATAATTATGCTATTCTGAGTTATTTCTAATGTTAATGTAGCCATATAAAATTTATCATGAATTTTCAACAACTTCCTCTCTCTCTGAGTTTCTCCCTCAGTGTCTATATCTCTCTGCATCTTTCCGTCTTATTCTTTTGTCCCCATTTTGGATTCAGTTGACACCACATCACAGGCACTCCCTTTTGTCATTTCCAATGTCGTCCTTATCCCCCACAGACATTCTTGTCTTCCTCTTCTTCTTGCCACCTTTATTTTCCTTCCCCCTCTGTGTCACTCCCACTTCCTGGGCCCAAGACTGTGACTAATGCTTTGCATTCCAATGAAAATGGGGGGAACTAGAGACACCCCAAACAAGGTCCTTCAGTGCTGATTGCCTTAATTCTAACTCTGCTGTATGATATGCTTTTTCCCCACAATACCTCATTGAAGTTCCTCACAGTTTCTCACTGCCACATCCCTCCAAACCACCCACTCCCAACTCTCTTGTTCTGCTCCCTGTCAATGATTCTGCCTAATGTTTCAATGATTCTGCCTTATGGGCAATGACTATTATTAACATCCTTCACTTGGAAGAAAAGGTTCTCCCCTGCAGTACTTTGAGCTAAATACTCAACACAACAATGCTCAGACAGGCTCCAGAAGTCCCTGTGCCCTGTAGACAACATGCAGTCTCCTCATTGAGTCATTTTGAAAGGACCATACCAACTAAACCCATTGTGTGCATAGATGACAGAAAGTAACTAGACTGTTCAGTTAACTGTTTTAGGAAAAAAAAACTGTGGTTCTGTAGATGTTAATGAGATAGTTTTTGTTAAGTTAGGCCCTCAAGGCTTTTGTTGTCCTTTGTTAATATCGGCTATGGCTAGGGAGCCTTGTCGAGTTTAATGGCAGATTGGAACTGATATGTTCAAATTCAATAATTAAGCTACTGAACGTGGAAGTTGGTAGCCTTCATGTTGCACACTTAGTGTTTTGGACAACAGATTTAATCAGCTTCTGTGAAATTCTGCCCTCTGCTAACTACTGAGATTTAGTTGTTATATCTTTTATGCTTACTCTGGTATTACTATTTAGACTTTTTTATCTTGTTTATGAAGTAATGATAATGACTCATTTGTTTTAGACCATACACACTCTCCTGCGGACAGATGGATAAGACTGAAAGACTGTAAACACAAAACACAGCTGAGGCTGATGGAAATGTGATTCATTCTGCAAGTATTTAGTCATAAACCAAAGTCTTGGACAAATTCAAATTTTGACCTATTGCTGGTACCAGAGGAAAAAATTCAGAGTTTTTTACTTGCACAATTCATTCATTCATTCATCCATCCATTCAGTAAGCATGTTTACAACTTATGATGGTGCAAGGGGAACAGTATGGAAATCGTCAGATGCCGTAGGATTCACAAATGTCTAAAAAAATTTCATGACAATCCATCCAATAGCTGTTTGTTATTTCATTGGGTCTGACGTGGTTAAACAACTGACAGACTAACATGAGCATCTTTAGACATGTTGCTAGCACTGATGTTGTTCTCTAGAATTTAAACCTTACCAGAGGGTCACTAGGTGCACAGTTACCATCTACAGTATTGTAAAAGATTGGAAGATTTTTCCAAACTGCTTGCTGACAGCACTGTTGGCCTTAGCAAAGGCCCAATCATGATGACATTAGAGCTGTGTGTTTGGTAACCCCCTGTGGATGTCTGGAATCTAATTATGTTCAGCTCTGCACTCGCAAAACATTGCCAGGACATTTCTCCCCCTGTCACATTACTGTGCTTTCTGGGATTTCATCTCTTCCTAGAGAAAAACACAGATGGCACATTGGAACTGATGTGTTCAGGATTAAATGGGCCATGAACATTCGGGTCTGACCTCTTGCAAGAGTGCACATCCCTAAAAGAGAAAAATGCATGTCACCTTTGTCCAAGCTTTGTAGAGCTTTTCTCTCATCCCCTCTGTCACTTTGTGAGGCAGTCAAGGATTCAATTTAAAAAGTTGCCGCAGTTCTCATCAGTGAAACTTTCGCTAAGTCAACAAGCCATTTGCCAGCGTGATGTCAAGTTGGAATAGTCTAAGTAATTTGCTGTTACATATTGTGACTCCACAGGGAGAATTCAAAATGGACATATGGACAGAGGCTATGAGACTGTGAAAGTCATTGAAATTAGTTAATTTCCTTATTGAGGCCATCAACAGCTTGTCAGCATGGCTTTTCATTGCCACTTTCACGGCAGGATAAAACTAATAACAAAGATGCTGGAGTGGGCAATAACAACACCTGACATTTCAACAGCTCTGATATGGCAGCTTAATGCTTAATTGTAATTGGCTAAATGTGAGGAAGCACACTGAGAACACAGCACATTGGTAGTGTTCCCAAATTTTCACTACATTTTAATTTAAAAGAGCAAAGGAGGCAGACCAGTGCGCAAGCCTATCAAAAGCTGTGCTGGAAAAGCACTGCTCCTGCAATTCTCCTAGAAATTAAATTCATATACTCTGTGAGAAACAAAATTCCAGCTAGACAACTTGTTTTATTAACAATGCACGGAAATTTTTTAGTAATGTATTCCTTACTATATCCACTAGCAAGTAAAAGTATGAATAGTATTTTTATAGTTTAATTTAGGGACTTCAAAGCACTTAAGGTTAGGGAATGAGGCTGGTCTTGAATAAAAAATGAAGAAGGCAATGCTCACATGAAGAATGAGACAGGACATGATTTCTCTCACTATATTTTACCCAAACCAATTTTTGGTAACATTAAAACAATATTGAATGATTTTCTCACCACCTGGCTCAGCTGAAAAAGATTTAAAAGAATATTTACATACTGTATTATCACCTTAATAATCTACCGCTAATACTGTACATTGACAACTGATTCCTATTTACTATAGCTGCAAAAATTAGTCAGTCAATTAAAATAAATCAGCAAGTACTGATAACAAATCAATCATATATGAGAGTAAATTGAATATCTTGATGTTTGCCACTGTTGGTGGGACAAGACAAACAAACTGAAGATGGGATTTGAATTATTCTTTAATATTTAACAGACCAAAACACTCATTTAGGAAATAATCAAGGAAATAATCAGCTGATTCATGGATTGTGAAAATAACTGTTCACACATCCAATGAGCAAAATAAAGTTCCATTTTCACTCTCCTTTTAGCTTGTATTTGGTCTCCTGCTTATAACATCTCTAACTCTAGCAGCCAAATGTTCTACTAAGTTCACCGGCTGGTTGTTAATTTTTGCTGTGTGCCATTTGGTGCTAGGGAGGTAGCGGACACTGGGCTTTTAGAGCTTTTTTGAAGAAAACAGCTCCTTGTTGCAGCTGTAAACAAGTTCAATGACATCAAATAGAGAGTGAAGCAAAATGGTTAAGTTGTGGCCAAAAAAATCAAAACAATAAGCCAAAGACAAAAAGCTCCAGCAAACTGAGTGTAACTGCTGTCTGGTGATCATTCTAAGTGAGTTTTACTAAAACACACCTCTGTCACATTATACATAGCCATTTTATTGAATGTAAACATGAAAGTATTATTACATGGAACCCGTGAATTCTGGTCTCCAGTGCCAAAGACCTGCACTGTGTATATACCGAGTGAAAATTTCAAGGTAGCAATTCCATTTCCTTCGAAACATAGTTGGCAAACCATTAAATACTGTAAAAATATATTTTTTAGATAAATATAAAAAGATAAAAGAGGCAATGTTTTATGGAACACTGGCAAATGAGCATCTACTGTAAAAGAATAGCATTAGCATTAAGAGGAAATCAAGAAAAAGAAATATTTGATAGTCTTCATGAGGCGGTAGTATGCTAGGTTTAGGACAAAATCAGATATGGCAGCAGCACTGTAAGGTACATTTAAGTTTACTTTTGTAACATGTATTTAAAATCATTAACACAAAATGTAGTTAAGGGAAGATGGTTTATAAGTAAAAGTGGAGCAGTACAGTGCCCAGACATTGAAAAACATCCTCAACAGTTAAAGTGACATTAACTTTCATGTATGCACACAATGTCTGCTTGTAGGCATCAGTTGTATCACCAGGCATCTTGACCTCTCACATAATTTATGCATGTAAATGGCTTCATCTGATTTGTTGTGGCCAGTTAATGCAGCATCATAACAGACACTGACTAAGAGATAATGTCATTCATTTAAAGTACAGTTGTTAAATATTTTACACTCCTAACAAGGTCTGTTGACAAGTCATACACAAAGGACTGTGTAGTTGCTGAGCTCTGAAGCACTGCACAAATCTGAAATTTGACTGTTTCAAAATTTCATTGATTTTCTCTGCACTTTGTTAGTAGACAACTTAAAAGCAGTGTGTAATTAACTAAATTGAGAGATGACAGCCCATTAAAGTGGTCCAATCACAAACAATAATATCTGAGTATAAAAGTAATCTTTGGTTCATTTTTAAGTAATTTTTGTACAATCTGAGTTATTATATTGCTCCCTATTTTGTGGAAATACACAGGGGAAGATAGAAACAGCAAACTTTTTTTCTCTGTCTCATGGACCTATCTGATAAACCATCTCTCCCAACAACAGCTTAAAGCTACTTTGAAAAAGAGAATTTTCTGTCAGCTGATGTTGTGCATACAAAGTGACCCACTGTGCATCTCTCTGTGTTTTGTTATGCCACCTCTACTAATTCAAACTAACAATAATCTGATGAACTCATCATGTCCAGCTGTTTTCTCTGTGCAGTTATGCTCTTCCATTTTTTTTATCTGCCTAATGATAAGTCAAAGTTTGGGGTAGTTTCTTAGGGAGTGCAGTGCACTGTACAGTATGTGTGGGTGAGGTTCTGACTTTTCAGTTACAGCTGTGAACTTGACAGAGACAAGGGCAAGAGAGAGGCCTATTGATACCACATGAAAAACTTTGTCCAAAGTGCCCACAGAGTGCATCTATTTTTAGTGTCAGTTGGAGTTGGGATACAGTACACATTTCTACAGATATATGGCTGACGAGTCCGTTACAGTGATCTTCCTCCATGCATTCTTTTTTATAAAGTACCAACTTACTATAAGGATTGAGAATTTGTGTTTGTCACTAGTTTCAATACTAATTCTTTAGAGGTCAGTCAATACATTAGGACTAATGTTGAAGCACTGATTCTCTTCCCACTTTACAGAGCAAAACTTGCACACCTTACTTACAACAGCTTTAGAAAAAGTGTTTCCATAATTAAGAACAATGGCACATGTCGCCATAATTAAGAACAGTAAACAGCCTCATACTGTATGGTAATGACCCATGTAATAGGTGATATAGTTAAAAGAAGTCTCCAAAACTATTACAGACCAAGATGAAGCTTCTTTTGCCCATCTCTATCTCTCTCTCCCTCCAGTCAGTCATCATTTATAGATCTGAGCTGCCATTACCCCATAGTACTGGATGGTCACAGATATATTTCAAGCTGGGAGTTATAACCCTAAATACAGTCTTGGATTTGATGTAATTAGGACATTTTCCAAAGGTTAGTAGCCCTTCAAAAAAGCCTGCCGATGATTGTCCTCACCTAGAGAGTCAAAGCATTTCATCAGGCTGATGAAATAATGAGTTCAGCCTTGTTAACAACCCTTATGAGAAAGCTTGTGTGGAAGAGGGCTTGTTTGCTCACATTTGAATAAGACATGGGTTTGTTACATGCTGAGATTATAGGCAACATCAACTGACTTTGTTTATGCCCAGGTTCTTCTCATTTCACTCACAGAGAATGCCAAATATCATCTCACTAAAATCTATTATTGGTTATGAGCCATTCCAAGCAAGTTGGTGTCCATAGATAAAAAAAAAAACAAAAGAAACAAAACAAAAAAACTGTAGCCAGAATCAGAGACCCTCTATATCCTCTAAAAGCTTCCTAACAAGATCAGGAATTGAGTCATCTGTGTTGTGCAAGAGGGATTCCTTATCTCGGAAACCAATTAATGGCAGAGGCTTGAATGGTGTTCACCATGGGAACTTTTGACACAGCATGACAGTTTAATCACATCACTCACAGACAAGATGAAAGCAGAGATGCTAAAGTGCACTGCATGTTATTTGCACACTGAAGTGTTGGGATATTTTTAGTCTACATAGAAGATAGACTGAACGATTAGTGAGACGAGGAGAAGGGATGAAGAACCTATAGTTAACTGATATGACAATGGGGTTTGATATCATTAAGGTATATTTGATAATTTGGTGTTAGTCTTGCATTTAATCACTGTAGTTTATTAGTTCATTCAGTTTTGCTTTGTGCGTAGTGCTAATTTGCAAGTATTAACATGCTACCATGCTACACTAAGCTGGTAAACATGGTAAACATACCTGCTTAACATCAGCATGTTAGCATTTTCATTGTGAACATGTATATTAAAATTATCATTGAACTCAAAGCACTACTGTGCCAAAGTAGAGCCTCACAGGGCCAATAGCATGGGTACGGATCTCAGACTTATCTAAACACTAGAGGACTGAAAGTAAATTTCAAAACATACTCTCATGACAATTAAATCATGTATGCAGATGACATGTTTCTGTATATTAAAATCATGTCACCTGCATATGTGATTTAATGACATTTTCTTGCATTCTCATCCCCCTGAATTTAATATATATTTATTTGGATGACATAAGAAACAGAAGTAATACTTTTTTTCAAATTGTACATGTTGAACCATATTAATAACATTGGATTAATTATAACAAGGAGCTGATACCTACAAGTAAATCTGCTTCCAAATTACCAGTATCTAATGAAACTATTTTTCTTTTATAAGATTCATGATTCAGTTCCAAACTGTATACTGTCTGATGGTGAAAACAATGGAGCATGCGCATGTGAATCCATGAACTCGTGCACCTGTCTCAAGTTCTGTGTATCCTCTTGACTGTCTTTCTGTCCAACTCTCTTGTTCTTCCTTCCTTTTAGTTAGTCTTTGTCTTTGTTTGATATTTTTGTATCCCATTCTCTTTTTTCCTTTCATTGGTGACAGAGAATGTATTCCTTATGAGAGCCAGGAATTTGCTTCCATGGCCCTGCTGCACAGAGGAGTCCAATACATCCATTTGTGTATTTTAATTCATAAGGAAATCAGAGATTCCAAACAATCAAAGATAGCTAAATCGTTAGTTTTTCAACACTTGCTTAATTGTTGCCATATAAGAACCTTTTTATCAATCTTTTTTAAAAATTGAGGGAAAAGCTGTGTATCTAATACTTTGGCTGATCATTGATACTGAGAAGAAGAGAAAAACAGAGGTAGCTGAACAGCTTCAAAGGCAGCGCTCCTTACCAAAAATTGAATGAAATAAACAACTTATCCCATTAAAACACAAATATCTGCTCACTGGATGCTTGGTAAACAAGCACTTGATGGCAAAAGAGCACTTTTAGTGTTGTCATGTATACTTCTTTGTAAAGTAATCAAACCTAATCATTTTTTAGTGAACTACCTTCTAATGAACTAAGCTTTCTTTGTGTTCATATAGTGTACGTGGAATTGGAAATAAAAAGCTCTTTTTGTTCCACTTTAGCACTCATGACACAGTACAGTATATCTGATCACTTTCACGTCAGGGATCCTTTAGAAGTCAGGCCATGCACAGCAATTTTTATGGATTATAATACTGTAGAAAATAGTAGTAGGAATACATAAGTAAACTAAAATACTTGCTTAAATTGAAAGTTATACATCCTTTAAAAGACACTTAATCGCTTTTTGGAGAAGAGTGACATGAGGAGATTCAATCTCATATCAACATAAGGCTAAAGCCAGCAATGCTTAGCTTAGCTTAGCACAAAGTTTGAAAATGGGAGGAAACAGTGAGCGTGCTTTTATTCGAGGGTAAAAAAATCCATCTACCAGCACCTCAGAACTCACTAATTAACAGGTTACATCTCATTTATTTGCCAAATAATTGGCTCGGAGCAGTGGCCAGGTAACCAGTTGAGAGGAATTTACCGTGCCAAGACACCATAAGATGGGACGTTGTCTGACCACTTTTTTGCCGTTTTTTTTGTTTTTACTCCTTAAAGGTTAGAGAAAAAACCTCCTTGCTAACTACTTGCTGCATTAGCATTGAACTTTGGGGCTGAAAATAGATCCTAGCCAGCAAAAGTCTCCAAAACGTTTTCTAACGATACTGACTACGTTTATGAGGCAACTGAAATGAGCCGACTATTAATACATCTCTTGGAAATAACTTGTTGAAGATCTTACATCATATGACTGTGTTTAGGGACACATGCCTAATTTTGAATTTGATGTTAAAAGATGATACAATTCGTGCAAATTAATAGCCATTTTAGAAGACAAATGAGATAATTCTAGCAAATGGGTAATGGCTCATTATATTGCAGGCTGATTTTTCTGTGCAATTCAATTTAAGAGAATTCAGCCCAGAGAGTCATTAAGCACATAGTTAGTCCTCTGTGTGCAATTGCACTGCCACACATGATGAGAAAAATACCTATATTCAATAAGGTGACCAGTGGGTAAAACAGGGTCAACACAAAAAGAAAAAATGCTCTCCAATGTGTTTACTGGCATCTCAGCTTAACACAACAGCAACCTCAGTTACATGTTTTTCTGTGAGTGAGCATATTGTGTTTGAGTGATATGAAAATTCAGTAAACCACCACTTTATGTTTTTCATCTATTGCACTTGGCTTTCTAGCCAGCTGGACAGCTAACACTAAAGGAAACATCAAGTCCAACCTTGAGGCAGCACAACATGCAATGTTTTGCATACACTAATGACCAGTTGGAGTCAGACATGGCCTCGAAATAACAATAGTCATGAATAGGCCTCAGTTGATTTGAAACATATCTTTTCATTAATTCTGTGTAGAGTTGGTGTGGTTAATAATTATGACCCCAGATGAAGATGCATATGCAGCCTGAAGTCGGAATTAAGACAAACATTAGAAAAAATGCATGGATTTATGAAGGACATGTCGATTAAAGTCACATAAACATCCTTCAAGATAATTATAAACCCAGTATGTACTTTATATACTGCTGTCCTCTTCAAATTTTGCATTGAAAATGCATGTAATGTATGTAATTATGATTCTTTAGGGATTTAACTCAGGCTATATTTTAAACATGCCAGTCAAAAAAGGAATTTTGAGCTCTTAACCTGTCAGCGGGCAGGAACAAATGGAGTTAAATTACCTCACTTCAGCAGATGTAAGTCATGGGTTTATGATTTATGAATAATAAAGTGAGTGTTACCTGTAAAGCAGTCAACCTGAAACTTGTTTCTCCGCTGTGAAAGATCTGAAGCCCTTATACAGATGGTGATCTGATTTGTTCCAGAACTCTACCCTCTTTTATTATCTTCCTTTTGAATTTCTAGACATCTATTTTGTTAAAGGAGTGTGTCTGTTTAAACAAGCTTTTCCAAATATGAATTCCAAAAACGGAAGGAAACAAAAACACTCAGTTGGGATTTGCACAAAGCTATAGTGAATCTTCAGTCTGGTAAATATAAACAAGACTTATGCTTTAATAAATGTATGACAACATTAACTACAATTATGTTTATATACCTACCACTGAGTACCTTGCTCTCATGTGCTCATAATTTTTTTCTGTCGATTTTGGTTTTAGTAACTTAGGGAAGTTTTAATTCAACTATTTAATAAATTTACATGGTGAGTATTGAAGCACCTATATAGTTGAAGCTGCAATAATCAGTAATTTTATATCAATAACTGGACAACCTAACTGAGCAAACAGACAAAGACAGTGACTAGCTGGTGAAACTTTAGCGGCTAAAGAGCCAGATATTTCCCTTAGGTGTAAAAAATCAAAAAGGAGCTGAAAGGAGAGTGAACAATGGACTCAGATTCATTGGGATTTAAGTACTGAAGGTCTCAAGGACTCTAATTTGACTCCTCTAAAGGACTTCACAGATATAGCACCTCTCTAATCTTATCAACCTCTCAAAGCACTTTATGTTACTGCCACATTCACCCATTCAAACAGCGCTTTTTTTCTGTACATACATTCTATAAATACAGTGCTTTCTACCCACACACACACTCAAAAACACTGATAAAACTTCAAAGGAAAATTAGGGTTCTGGATCCAAGGGCACTTCTACATGCAGATTGAAGGAGCTGGGGATTGAACCACCGACCTACTGGTAAGAGGACAACCACTCTACTTCCCTAGCCACAGTCTACCCCAAAAAAGTAAAGCCAACCAAATACAAAATGGATGAAGCATTCCCCATTTAACAACCTTATCTTCGTGCCTGGTACTATAGAGTTAGATCTTCCTTTTGGGAAACATGAAGGTCTAAAAATATAAAATATATAAATTCATATATATATATATATATATGAGAGATTTTCCCTTTGCTATCTGTTCAGAAATTATTGAGGGGTTGTTGTGGGGCAACTATGCTCATGACCAATAAAAATTTCTAAATTGTTTTCCTAGACCTCGCCACTTTCGTACACTCTGTATTTGGAAGTATCAGGGCTGATCAATAGTATGCATCTTGCTCAAGATGAAAACCAAGTTCTGCTTCAACTAAATTAATCCATGCTACCGTTAAATGCAATAATTTATTACAAGAGGATGTAAACGTATAACAGGTTCTAACTGTGTGAGGAATATGCAGATTATCTCCTAAGAGCTTTAAATACCTGAAAATCAAGCTGAGCTAAATGACAATTGGCAAAGCTCCTTGAGTGTAATACCCCTGGATCAGACTGAATTAAAAGGGGATTTTCCTGCAACTCTCTGTGAAGGAATTCTTCACATTGCCACTATTATCTAAGCCTGTGTGTACAGTCTGCCCTTCTGGTGAAGCATGAAACCAAAGTTATATCCTCAAGATGGAGTAGCACTTTTCCAGACTGAGAGACAGACGTTGCCAGCATTGTCTCACCCTCAAGCAAAGAATATTAATTGGGCTATTTAAAGTCCATCCCTGGCAAAAAATAAATATATAGATTAATTGATATTTAAGCTATTCAACATATGATGTTTACAGTTATCACATAAATTATGTGAGAGAACTTGATTAATTTATAGGAACTACTGGATGACAGTAGTGTTACAAGTCACATATAGATTGCTGGCTCATCTAGATTAGTTCTAGTGATGGCAAGCATGACTAATCTATATTACTTTTCTTTGAGGTTTTATCCAGTGTTGCAAATATTTCAACTGGTGATAAATTGATAGATGCTATATAACAAATCTAATTCAGCTGTTTTTAGCTGAAAAAACTGCAAGATTTATGAGGTAGTTTGTGTGCACAAGAAACACACACCCAGATCCATGCCTTCTGACTCACATTAGGCCCCATGCAGTTGACATAATGTGAGAGGAAACACTCTCACTGCAGGATCCATGGTACAATTAATAAAGTAAAGACATTATATATTTGTTTACAAGTCATTAAGATTCAGGGCCCGAGGAGTCACATCCTGTCTCTGCCAAGACTCTCTGAGGAGCATTCATTTTGTTTGGTCTACATAACAAAGAGAAAAATTAAAAGCTGCCATAGAAGCCCTCAAGCTTAAAGCACACAAAGCCTCAAGTCTGCATTGTTGACGGAGAAGCTTTAAGCATGGAGAGGGAATTTTGTGACTGAATGTTTATAGATTTAATTAAATTACAAGATGAGACAAAAAAGCCTGAAGGCAAATTGCTATGTTTAACAGAAGCCAGCTATGCGTATGTTTGAGATGAACAATCAGCTGGAATTCCTTTTTGAGGTTTAATTCTGCTTTATAGTCTGCATAATATGCTGACTAATAATAGTATCACTGGGTTTATTAAGTAATGGCTACACTGAAGAGCAATTCTCAGTAGTGTGATCTGGTAAAAGAAATAGCAAACATAAGAGGCACCGTGAGAAGATGTCAAGTAAGTACGTGAGCGCATTCAGGTTTTTGTTTTTTTAATCAATGCTTCCATGTGAGAGCTATACACAGTTTTTCTCTCTCTGTGAGGAGCAGGTATGCATACTCTCCATCCAAACTGCTCATCTGATAACCTAGAGGTGATGAACTGGGAAGGAAGAATGCCATGGTTACGTAAAGTCATCATTTAGTCTCATCAATTAATCTGGTGACATAACATGCCCTCTGACTATACTGAGAGCTCATTCTCGGAGTGCCCTTGCCAATATGTGTCCCGTGTGACAAAACCCAAAGTGCTGCCAAGCGCTGATATTGCCATGCGGAAGGTCGTGATAAACGAAGGGGATTGTTCAAGTACTGACGCTTCTCACATCTTGTAGTTTAATGGCTTCCCCCACTCACACATACAACAGGCCTGTGTCAGACTGCCGCTTTGGAAACTTAACCTTTTTCACAAGGTATAAATGAGTTCTCAGTGAGCATGTAAACTTCTTCGAAACCCAGCGTGAAATGAGTGGAAAGGGTCTAAATGATCAAACTGGAACACAGCATGAACACATTGCTGGGAGATAATATCAGGATACGAGTTAGGGAAACGAGCACAGATCCTTCCTCTGGCCAGGTTCATACTCTGCACTTTTTCAAGTGGCACATTTAGAGTATATCTTAAAAAATCCAGCACCTGACAGAGCTAAACGGTCAAATTATCCCTCAGGATGCCTTACCTTACCTAACCTAACCGTCATCCAAGACTTAGCCAAACACTGCAGTGCAGTTCCACAAGAAATGGTGTGTATTACTATTGGTGTGTTTCTCTTTGTGAGAAGAAAACACATTCCCATCAAATCCACTTGCAACGCAACATGCACAAGATGAATAAAACAGCATGAAGCCTAAAAGAGATTGGAAAAAAGACCAGAATCATAATATGATGATGAAAAATATCTAAACTGGAGTACCCGAATGGTAGCAAACACAACCCCCCCCCCCTTCATATAAATTTTCTGTTAGAAATATACATTCAGAAAATGTCTATTTTCACCTATATACTATTGTCTGTGATGAAATTTACTATATTGTAGTGGCACATACTGTTTACGCTTTTTCCCTTTTTTTTAAAGCAAAATAAAACCAAAGTAAAAATCCTCAAATCCTCTTAAACACAACACAGGCCTAGTCGTATTTTCTAATATTAGTTTGAACTCTCACCCCTTCTCCAGCTCCCAGTGGGTCACTGGCCAGGTGTTGCAGAGGGTTACTGGGTCAGCTTAACACTAGAGGCCACAAAAGTGAGTGGGAAACAAGGCAGAAATAGGTCAGTGGTTACAAAGGATGACAAATTGAAAGTGACACTGAACCCTCAGTGGTGCAGGAGAACAAGGGGAAACATGGATACACTGTATAATTTATGGAGTATCTTGAGTAGCCATGCCAAAAGTGTGTAAAACTGACATATCCATTCATGTTTTGCATAAACAAAAAATTGTATTTCTATTTACTGAGGAATAGAGAGATAGCATTAGCTGTAGTCTAGCATATGTATAGAGGAGTTCAAGGGTTCATGGCTCACAGCCACAGCAGGAGGTTACCATGGCTGAACAGTGTTGAGGTTAGTGAGACAGGCAGGTAGCATCACATGCAACAGCCAGCTTTACTGTTCCAGCTTGATACATATTTCTGATGTACTTCAACACCCCAGTGAGATGAGCTCAAATGCACCTTCATCCAATAACCTGTCATGGTCCAAATAACATGTTTATTTCACTAGGATTTTTTTTAGTGTATAGAATCATTTTTAGCAATTTCAGTCTTTTTTTTGATAGCCTACATAGAAGACACAGACAGCATATGAGGGGGGTGGGAGAGGGCTGACATGTTACAAATGCCCCTGACTGGCTTTGAACAGGAGATCTTGAAATTACATGGAAAAGTATGTGCCTCAACAGACTACTAGGCTGCCAGGAAACTCCATTTGACAATATTTTAAACCGAATGTTACTTTAATCTAGCGTAGATATTTTCATATTTTTTTATACAAAATTTTGTGATTCTGTGAGTGTCTCCATTCAGCTGCTTTTATGCTCATTTTCAGTTTGCATATGATAAAACCTGAGTGGCAATGCTGGAATTTCTTAAGAACAAAACATATCACAAAATCCTTTTTATGCTTGGCTGAGGTAAAAAAGTGGCAAAGCACAATGGAAACAGACTTAGTGAATTAAAAATATTGTAAAGACACATCAGAAAAAAAATTGAAAGGGCAGCTGGACTTGGTTGAAGATCTTCGTGATGGTTTGCGAGCCTAAGACTCTTATTCTTTCTCTTTGTCACTGGCTCAATAACTCACTTTTTTCTTACTTTTTTCTCTCTGCCTCCTATTTCACCATCTTTGTCGCTATTAAAAAGTTCAGACAAGTGCAGCTGCAATGCCGGATCACCCCCCCCTCCACACACACACACACACAAGAAAACACACATTCACACATACATAAAAAATATCACTTGGAAGAACAGAGCACAATCAGTAAGTAATCTGTATTGCCAAGTTTACTGGTGGATCAAGTCAGCCTTAAGCAGTTAAGCTGATGTTCTGCAGAGAAAACAAAAACAATATAAGCACAGTGTAGAATAAATGAATAGTATCACAACAAGGGCTTTGCTTGCACGTTATGTTGTGCTAGTTCCAGCTGTCCAGACACTGAGCCAGTGTTCACACTACAGTATGAGGAGAAGAAACTGATGAGAAAAAACGAATTAAGTTATGAACATGAGTTGAGACTGCACAGTATTATAGTCACTGTATAGTGAGATGATCGAATTGTTTTATCAGTGAACTAAATATGTGAAAATTCATGTTGAGAGGTTGTCGTGTATGGTGATTATCTTTTAAGTGTAAGGCACTATGTAACCAAGGGATAGTATTATAAGTACATGTGCATCATATCATAACCTATGAAGCTGACACAATTACAAAACATATGATGTAGCAAAGGACTTATTTTATTTGTTGAAATTTGCATAAAGTCAATGTCGTGCAATTAAAAAAAAAACTAGTAAAAGTGCAATGGAAAAATAATGTGAAGGATTTTGCAGAAAATTGCAATAGAAATTTCTTTTCAAATAGTTGTGAATAATTGCAAGTATTTTTCTCATTGTGATTTCCCATTAGCAAGCCTTCAATGATTTCCTCAACAGTTCTCCCTAATGATACTAAATCTGGATTGTTTTTTTTCTCCCTCTGCAGATGGCTCTAAATACCTCAGTACCAATGAACCTCTCAGAATGCACCAAGTGCATGTAAAGAAAAATATGTTTATATCTTTTTTGAATGTTCACAGTGGATGGTAGGGAAGAGAGCCAGCCATAGCCTCCTTCTGGCTGCATAATACTGCCTCCCTGATCTCTCTCCAAGAACTCTGTGTCACCTAAGTGTCTCTGTAGTCTTGAAAAATGTACCGAACACTGTCTGAAAATGAAATGTCTGTAGAAAATTGAATAACTTATTGCATTATTTACTAAATGTTATCAAATTATTCACAACCTGTTTTTTACATTGCAGGTGGATTATCCTATTTATTACATTATCATCAGGTCATGAATTATACAAATGGGAATAATAGTGGACACTTTGTAACAGTCTCACCTCAATGGTGTTACACTTGGATGTGTTAAAAGGACAATAATAGTTGTGTCAAGCGCTTCAGTCCAAACTAAGCCTCACTTCAACACCTCCGCTCACTTGGCCAATCACTGTGTAAAGTGGGTGCAATTGTTGGATTGTCTACTTACAAAAATTGTCAGACACAACCCCACATACTGCTGTCAATAAAGGGGTTTCAAAAACTGTCAGACAATCTGACAAGCAATATGGGTGAATCAAACTGAGGCTTTGAGACTCAGCCATGTTTTCTAGAGATGGAATAGAGAATCAGAAATGTAGAAAATGGTTTTGTATGATTGAGAACAAAATCTTGTGTCATAATTTCAGAATTCATCCAAAGTTGGATCAAAATCTGAAAGTGAACTGATTTAAAAGTGTAGTTAACCTGATAATAGTTTATCACGTCTCTGCCAAGCATAACATTTAGTTTTTTTGTTATTAGTCATGCATGCAACATAGATATCGGGATATTACTGTTATAAAATGACCTTGGGTGTTTTGGTTAATTTCAAAGGCCTTGTTAGAATACTTATCAAAGAACCACATTATTCTTCCACAGCTGGTCATCTTTGGAGATCCTGATGCCTTTCAAAACCCCAGAGTTTCTCCACCTCTCTCGTCCAAAATTGCCATTGAAGAAAATGAGTGGCCTTTTTACTTCCGGATTGTTGGACACCTGAAATAAACCCTCCTACTTTGCAACTGTATTCTAAGCCTGACATCTGAGGTTTAATTATGACATATGGTACTTAAAAAATGAGAAAAATATTTAAATGATCTACATATATAGGCAGTGGTGTTGTGGGGCTTTGGGAGGTGATATAGAGTATATTTGAGAATGTGATATAATATCTTGCCCAGTTAATTTGATGGTCATTAATTAAAACGATTGCACAGTATCCCTCAATTGCCCCCGTCCTTTAAGAAGTAAAAGCGGAAAGATAAAGGTAGGGACCTTGAGCAAATTAAAAGGCAAGTCAGAGGGAAAGACATCATGAGGGAGACAGAAGGGGAGGATGTGAGTTTGATTAGACAAGCTCAGAGAGGGGCTTCGTTTGGCGTGAGGGCTGTTAATTACTGCTACAGTTCAAAACAATCTCTCTTCCCCGCTGAGTTCCTCCCCTCCCATACAACATCAGCCACATGCTCTGTCACATTGTAGTCCCTTCATCAGGCTCAAGGGCCCGCATTTACGCGTCACATCCTCATCACCCAGGATTGGCACAGATCACCCCATCACCTTGTAATTAGCTCTCATAGTCCAGTAGCCATAATCAAGCCCTTGTCATTACTATTGTAGGAAGGGCAAAGTTACTAGGACTGATGATTTCTTTGAATTTATCTTAAAAATAACAACATTTACAGATACATGTTGTTGTTGTTAAGATACATTCAAAGAAAACATTGGTTCCTGTAGAATTGCTGTATACATTACCGAAGCATATTTGTAATTATTATCCAAAAAGTACACGTTTGCTTGGTTCTTTCAGTTACTCTGTACTTAGATATAACCATACATTCAATCGTGATTCTTGTTGCCTTTCACATAAAATTTGTGCTTGAATCATTCAGAGTTTTTCTTTGCGGTTTTTGTAAGAACATCACATTTTTTACCATATGGAAAATGAGAATGTCAGTTCAATCATAAAGGATCTATAATTAATTGTTTTAAAAGGAAAACAAAACACACAAATGTTTTGACCACTTCTTTGGAATACTTTAACTGTCTATGATGCTATCAGTCAGACAGCAAAGAAGGTTTCATATGAACCGAAACATTTACTTTTCTGGTGAGGCAGAAAAAAGTAGGCTATTGACAGATTAGCAAAGAGGTTCAGCAGTTACCACCTGTCCTCTCTCTGGAGTTTTGCAAAACAAAAGAAGCAGGAGATTACAGCTGACCCCACTCAAACATGCCAGCACTCGTTCAATCATCTCCCATCAGGGGAAACATTGAGGTCAAACATAACAAAAGACCACTTACTGCACATCCAGTTTCTTTCCACTGTGTCATTGCCCTCATAGTGACCAATACCCCTTTTCACCCACACACGAAACATGTTTAAAGAGGGGATTTTTGCACTATTGTCACTGTATATACCGTCCATTAGCACTTATGTGTTGACACAGACAAATAAATGTTAAAGTGTAAGCATTAGTCACTGCCAAAATTGTAATTAAATTTTACTTATATACAATGGAAACTTTAATAGAATTGTGAGGAGGGAGTTACTTTAGGCATAGGCGGGTGGAAGTAAAAGTCCTGTCAGTTTCTGCCTAGACAATATTGAGTGCCAGAATTGGGGCACTCCAAGTCCTTTGATGGGCATGAAATTGGACAGGTCAAATCATTAGTGCAACAGGTACGCAACTGTGAGAAAATATTTGGTCCTTTTATAAAAAGTCAAAAGTATAAAAAAATCATCAAGTTCAAAGCTCTGTTGGGCAGACTGCTAATGAAGCCTGATTCCAGAGCCCTGACTCACTGCACACATCTACAACTTCTCAAGCAATTTGAATAAATAAAGAAACAGAATAGAATTAAATGAAACAAAATGGCATTTCAGTCAGACTGTCAGGCTACTGCTAACATCAAGCATACATTAAAGATTCTGATAATACATTTGGTGGCAACAGTTTAACATTTTGAACTATTTGTTTGAACTATACATTTAACTATAGAGCTAGGTGAGAAGTAGCATACTACTTTCATGCCTGTATGCTCAATATGAAAAAAATATTATATTCCCATTTTGTTTTTACTTTTTTGTATGTTTTTATACGGTTCACTTTTTGAAACTTGCAATAAAATTTTAAGCTCCCACACTTTTGACCATCCTCTCCTAAGCAACAGCAGAGCAGGCTCATTGGTATAATAGTTTACCGTACCAAAAAAAAGGGATGATGGAATGGGAATTTACAATGAGGAAATATACATCCAGAACCAGGCTCCTCCCCCTTTTCATCTCTAAAGACCCATCTAATTTAATCATCAGGCCATCACAATCTACACAGTCTTTATTATGTATATATTCTCTGCTTACACTGTACAGCAGTTTGAGTTTTGCAAGTGTATCGTGCTACTTTTTCCAGAATTAATCAGCTATCAGACTCAGCTTTCCTCTATATGTGGATTATCAAATTAAGTAATACTGATCCTGGTATTTTTGTTCAAGGGAAAAAGACAAATGGCGGCAGAGCTCTCATTTTCATTCGATCTCGGTTTCATATCTGTGCCAGGGAGAAATGGCAGCCATCTTCTTTGAGCCTGACCATTTTAATGCAGTACTCTAACTGATCAGCATTCATCCCTCATCCACACTGGATTTACGGAGACACAGCCCACGGCTGCCATAGGGCTGCCAGACCTAAAGAGAAATGGCCAGAGGAGCTCTGCCATCCACCATCCACACTGGGAGGTTGCAGACACTGCCGCCACACAGGCTGTTTACTAATCAAGATTTACGCTGTTTGTTTGTATATATCAATAAATTATTTCTGAGTGCATGTGGTTGACCATGAATCTAAAGCAGGAGTAGATCTCTAATTGCATCCCACAGGGCTGAAGAAAATATATACCATGATTTTACCACCCTGGGTTTGATATTAGACTACAGGGAACAAATGCTTTGTTTTTAATTGCTATATAACTGTGGCTCCTGGGGAGATTTTCATTTTCAGGCAGTCTTGATAGAGGAAGTGATCGTCCCAAGTGCCAGAGGCAAGGCTGATTCATCAACCACGTATTCAACTCCATGTTTGATGTCAGTGTTTTGAAAAAGCTAATTCCTTCTAACTCCTGGATGAAATGATCCCACGAGTAAACTAAATGTGCCTCTAAAGACAGATTTTCAAATTTAAATTTTTGTCCTCTGACGAGGTTGAAACGCCACATTCCCCAAGGTGCATCCAGTTCCTCTCTAAGATAGATGGAAAGGAATATTATACACATCTAATGGAGAAAGAGAAAGCCTCTGAAGGTCAAAGAGTGAGACCATGATATCTGTAATAGACAGAAGGACCCTTAGAGGAGAGGAGGAGGTGGAGGCACTGAGGAGATGGTTTAAGTTCCTGTCCTTGGGGAAATCTTCCATCTGGGGAGTCACTGAGAGCACAGCCAATTCACATGCTCTAACAGGCCCTTAATTTGGGGAAACATATGCCACCACTTAGGCTTTTTGGAATCTGTTCACATGGATGGAATTGGTTGTTATGGTGGACATTAGCTGGTAGGCTAGATGAGGCATAAATAATGTTATTTACAGTGATGCACACATAACACTTCCTCCTAAACACATTCTTCCTTGATTTAATCTTATTGCATTTTACACTTTATTTTTTCCCATGACACCACAAACAAATTTTTCATATTACAATATGGACATTTTAAGACCTCTGTCTAAGTACATATAGTCCATGAAATATAATGCCCTTTTTTATGTGTGGGAATACTGCAAATGAGATTCATATAGTATTACTGGAACAACTCCCTATCTGTTTCTGTGGATATGACCTGGAGGCAAAACCAGAGGATCGGTGGTGATAGAAGTACTCAGATCTCTTACTTACATAAAAGGAGAAATACCTCTGGTGTCCACTAGCTTCTGCTGAATCCTTTACTGCTATCACCAGCCATTTGGAAATGAGGTTAATGAGGATGATGAGCCAACCAAAGCCATAAAGGGAACTGCAGAGTCACTGCAAGCAACACCTTTTACATGACATGTTGCCATTTAATCCAGTATTAATAGAAAAATCAAAATGAATGCTGCTAATGTATGGATTATCTAACCTCCTTGCATCTTTTAAAATAAACCTCAGCATCCTCAGCAACCTTATAAAAACACATGCTTATATTTAAAAATAAAAGTATCAATAAAAAAATCAAGACTGAATTTGGTGTCAAAACAGGTATTGTGTCAGTACTAGTAAAAAAAATTCAAACAAACCCTAGCCTCAATATGTAGTGCATGTAATGTTATGGATGATCATGATGGAACTTTAATCTTCTTTATATAGAGCTGGGTAGTGCCATCTATAAGTACATTATGTCTAATAAACTGATCATATGTGTTATATGTAAAATCTGCAAAGTACCCTCAGCAGACAAATAAATAATGTAGAAATAAAAGTCCAATATTTCCTTTTGAAATGTGATTGAGTGTAAAATATCAGGAAATTGAAACACTAAAATATAGTACAAACACCTTAAAGTAAAACCAAACTGAAAGGAGATAATAAAGGAATAAAGGGATTCATTTTTGCTGGTTGGGGTTTTAGGCATAGAACAATCTTTGTCACTACATCTTTGAACAAATCTATTTTCCATAGGTTCTGGCACCAGTCATATGAGCCCTGTCTCCTGCTTACTGGCCTGAACAGCAGTAACATCTTAACACTGATTATTCACACCCAGGCTCTGCGGCGATGGCGTCACAGTGTCAGGTTAACAGCATACCCTTTACAGTTGAACCGAGCCTTAACTGCATTCTACTGCAACACACCAAAGCAAGGAGAAAAAGTTTTCTACTACTGTGGCAGCCCCAGAGGGAGTGCAGAAAAATGTGGAGTGAGCTCTTTCAGCATTTTCAGTCCCAGCCCCCACCATGAGCATCAGAGCCTGAGGAGCAGATATGGTCCGAATTGTGAATCCGCCCACACTGCATGTCACTCTCTATAACAGAAAAACTGGGAGCGTGCTATCAACACTGACCACACATACGTGTGCACACGCACACCTACACACACACAGTCTCGCAGAAAAATTATGTTTCACACATACACAGAAAAATTGAAAACTTCGCATAGAAAGATGGAGTCGATTATGGAATCTATATACCGTGGATAACAAAAGGTATTAGATATTCCTATACTCCCTTTGCACTTATTTTAGAGTGCTTCCCGTCACACTCCTGCTGTAATTATCTATAATATCTTCCCAGTGTTGCATCTAAGGTTTGAGTATGAGCGGGAGCTTGCCATGTTGGCATGCTCTTTGTCTGCCTCCTGATAGAACTCTTTCCACTCGGCTGAATTACCCACTCCATGATGACTAGATGCAGCAGAGCAAAAAATGATGCTCCCTGGACTCCCATGTATTCAGATTTTTTCAAATGGATTCCTAAGGCCCCTCATGCAGCAGGAATATAGCCTGTTATGGATCGAGGCTCTATGATATCCAGCTGATAAGAAAATATCTACTATGACTTCTTTGTGCGTGTATGTATGTGTGTGTTTGTTTTTGATAGATTTGTGTGTTGTGATATTGTTCATATCTCTGTGGTCATGTAAAGACAGTATATGCATCATTGAATTTGTATGAAAAATTGGCTTGACTGCAAAATGTTCACAACCAACTGCATGTTCAATTGACTAAAATGCCGGAATGTACATTCATTTTTGCAGTATTTTATCCTTATTTAGTCTCTGCTCTGAACATGTTTATAGTTGTGCTATAGTAATTCAGTCCATTTGAGGATATTACAATCACTGGAAAGAATGAAATTACATGTTAACTGTACTGAGAAATGAAATTGCTCTATTACCATGAGGAATAACAGGAAAGATTTTAATTTAGATTATTTTAATTCTTATTTGCAACTAGCTTGCAGTGCTTGAACAAAATTACAGAATCATTTATTAAACTGTTTTATATCCAGTGGGTCGTAACTCTGCCCTCTATGTGTGATTGATTGGTTTGACCAATCACCTGTCTCCCCTTCAATAAGCGCTTCACTGCTTCGGGCGCCCATCACTCTGTCTGCAGGTGAGGATGGGGTGACTGAACTTCCCCTGACCTTTGAACTCATGTTGACAACTCAGCAACCTCAAGTTGCATGAGGGGTTCATGTGAGGTTCTTGGTTGGCATGGCAATGACATGACAAGCAATATCACAGGAAGATACTGGAAGACTGCTCCCACTTCGGTATTGACATTCTACCTACAGGGAAATAAGACATGGCAGACAGTATGCAAAACATGGTAATATTATGCTGCTATGGTCTGTTAGATTTATGTATATTTATAATGTGGGTACATAATTATATATAAAATACTGTATCTACAAAATTCACAACTATTGAGATAAAATCAACTAATCCCAAGTATTCTGCACATAATAATCTTTCCACATCAAGCGATCTGCAATCTCCGTGATGAGCTTATTGCCGCAATGTAAGATGTGAATCATTGTTGTGTTTGAATGTCAAATACGACCTGTGTGACATCATCCCCTCTCTCTTTCTCCTTTTCATCATTCTCTGCCATGTGTAACTAAGCAAAGCATGAAGAGTCTAAAATAAACCTTTCAAAATAAAACAGCCCTGAGATAGTGAAGTGGTTAATTCCACATCTGGAGCCCTGCTAACCAAGGATGGAATCCCACCGGGACTTTTTCTCCTGTGTGACTGCTGTATCTTCCTATTCAGTCATTCTCTGCCTGAATAAAAAATAACAAGACTGTAAGTCTAAAGCTTTATAAAAAGGCCCCCTTACATAGGGCTGTAACTAAATACAATGTTCATTGTCTATTAATGTGACATTATTTTCTGACTTGATCAATTATGAATTGTCTATAAAAATTGTGGTAAATGCCCTGAAGAATTCCCTGAAGCCCAAGGTGATATCTTCGAGTTTCTTGTTTTAACCAATCAACAGTCCAATAGCCAAATATTGTCAATGTATAGTGATATAAAAAAGAGGAAAACCACAAATTCTCACTTTTAAGAAATAGGAAGCAAAATATCAATGTTTGGCATTTTTTGCTAGACAAATGAAGTGAATATCAGTTATAAAAATAGCTGACAATTAATTTTCTGCCATGTCACTAATATTTTATTTAAATAATAATTTCAGATATACTTAGAACACAAACTTTGGATGGAACATGGGTTGAAACAAATCAGAATGATCAAAAATAATCTGCAAATTAATTTTTCTTTATTCTTGTTTATCAAACTTTTTTTTTTAACTGAGAAAATAGGTAAGATGAACCAAGACCCAATTTTACAACCATCAGTGGAGCGGTTGTGCGCTGTACCAAAGTTTTGGGCGGACGTGGACAGACTAACCAACAAGGTCATGAAAAGCAGGGCAAAAATGATGAAGGGTAGCACACACACCTTTCTCTTTAGGGAAAATGAATGAAATGACAGTGACGTCATATGCCACTCTGTGATCACTGTATCCTGAGGGAGAGTATTGCTAAGATTTGGCTCCACCTAAATTCCCCCTCCCAGTGATGGCTAAAACTCAAGCTCCTTAAATGCAGAGATAGGCTGCAGAAGCGAAGAATCTTTACTAGAGGGATTATCTCTCTTGTAACAGCCTGCTCTACAAATGCTTTTCTGTCTGGTAAACCATGTAGCTCTAAATTCAATTAGGGCCACATAAACATTTTCATGTGTGGCAAGTGAGCTGTGAAAGGGCAGCAAACAGGCTCAGGCTGCAGCTGTGAGAGACGAGCAGGGCCTGATCTACTTCTGAGGAACAGAGGAGGGAACAGATTTGAAAATGCTGCAGGAAATGTGCTGTAATATTTAGCATTCACCAAACTAGCTTCTTTGTGAGGGTCCATGGGAGCGGCTCTGTCTCTTTATCGCTCAGAGTATGTCTATCTGAATCTGTGTGCCTCCCTTCTGCCTTTTCTCATCCTGTACAACACACACAGACAGACTGACAAAGAGTAAACACCATATCTATTAATTTCAATCACAAACAGAAGATGTTTTTTACCTGCCAAATAGCATGGCATCAGCTCAGTTATATCTATCCAGTTACACTCACATATACACAAACAGCATAATCATCATTTAGTATCAATGTGCGTTGATCATCGGTCTATATCTTGACTTCTCCGTGTCCTCCTGTCCCACAGCTCATATTACACTTCATTATTCTTTAGGCTACCCACTCCCTCTAGTGATGGACACAGGCACTGCCTAAGGAGCAGCCGGCAGACAAACAGGCAGCAAATGTAAAACCAGGGGAACGGCAGGAAGAGTCAGCCCCCTTTGCTACAGGATGAATGCTGTGCCCGGATGCTGGTGGGACACTCAGCGGTGGACTGAGAAGAACACTTGTTTGACAAGAACACACAAAGCAGTTGGTTCTGTATAAAAATGACCAACTGAGTAAAAATGCCATGCTCTTTTTCAGGGAATATGGGGCGCTAAAGTGCTAAGAGTCACAATAAAACAAGAGGCACATAGGAACAGGCAGAGAACAAACACAAATTCACACACACAAATACACTTGATTAAACTGCTCTCCACTGTGACAAAGCATGTTCATTTGTATTTAAGAGGCACAAACTGTTAATTACTTGGGCTGGGTTTCTTCAGAGCTGCATGCTACTCTGTGGGTTACCAAAAAGACCTAGTTTTTCCTTGGGCCTTCTTCCCCTCATCTATCTCAGTGGTCTGGATGATGTAGCAATGCCTTCACTTGTGGCCCTACCTTGGCAAATGTTAATAATAGTACACAGCTTTTGGTTTCCTATCTGCATTCCCAGCGCTTATCAGTGGGATATCATCTTCAAAAGATAAACGCTGTGAGCAATAAACAACCAGATCTGTCTGTGTATCAGATTCTGTGTCCATGTGTTCAGAACAGAGAGATTAGCCCAGTAAGTATTAGGCTGAAAATATAGATACATAATGAATATTATGTAGCTAGTGTAGATGCATAGAACAAATGAAAAGGTGAGGCTGAATTCAGCACACTGAACTAAATAGAATTCATTAAATAAAGTTGCTACAGAGCAGTCTCTATGCAAAAAATCATTGCATCAGCTTGAGTGGTCTCATTTAAATTCCATTATGTCTTTACACTGACATGTTAAAAATCAGATAGGAATTGGAATGAGATCTTTCCTCTTCAAGATAATTGATACCGCTAGAGTCTGGGCAGGACACACGGTGAAAATGGGTCCTTATTCATAATTCATTACATTTTATATAACTGACTTACTTTTGAAGACTACACAATAACATATTCATTGTTATGTAGGGAGCCATGGTCAACCAGGACTACACACACATTTTCATACTAAAAGACCCAGACAGAATCACTTGGATGAATCCAATCCCGGTGTTAAATAAAGATTATCTCACAGATGCTGGCATTTTAAAGTGTTTTGGTCATGGTTCTGTTCATCTACCTGATGAAAAGGTCAAATTTGAGCTAATGCTCCTGCTATCATATTGGGACAGCTCTGGGATAATGTGTGATAAATCCAATGTTAGCAATAGTAGTCATATTCTTTGGCATATGACTACTGTCACAAACAGAGTCAATTGGAGCTATTTGGGAAAAAAAAACATTTTAAAAAGCCATTGTGGAAGAGAATTAAGTTAACTGGGAAAAAATGTATTATTAGATTGAGTGTTTGGTTTGTTTTAATTTCAGTTTTTAAGGGCAAAGCTGCATTAAGCTGAGCAGCTGTGGCTCAGGTGGTAGAGTGGTCGCACACCAACCAGAAGGTTGGTGGGCAAATTGCCCCTGATGTGTGTGTCATGGGTGCATGAATGTGTTTTTGTAGATGTGCTGCAATGTGTAGAAAAAGCGCAGTTTGAATGTATGTGTGAATGGGTGAATGTGACAGTGGTGTAAAAGCACTTTGAGTGGTCAGAAAGACTAGAAAAGTGCTATATAAGTACAGTCCGTTTACCATTAATCATGCTAATGCAACAAGCACCACATACCTGGCTAAAAACTACTACATGTTGGCAAACAATTGCATACTTACATATCTAGCAGACACAACATTAGCATTTATTTCTCATGTTTCTAGACACCTTGCACAATGTAGGACTACTATTTACTTTACTCTTAGCTCTGTTTTGCCTCTAAGGAATCTGAGAGAAAACAAAAAACAAAAAAAAAACTCAGCTGTAGCTTGCTAAATGTTCCATTTTCTTGAAAAGCTAGTTGCTAACTTTGTAATGGAATATTTTGCTAAAATAGCTGGCAGTGAGATTGTACCATATCATGGTACAAGCCGGGTGTAAACCAAATTAAAAAAAAAATAGAAAAGCTTAAAAGTCTTATACAGAGTTTGCTGTAAGTTAATTTACCACGATTTCAGTCCTAGAACTGACCCTGACACATTCCAGTCATTTGATACATTGTTAATGTCAAAAATATTGATAAATGCGGGTTTATACTGTCCCTAAACTACAAGAAAACACAGCACCAAAAAGAGTCTCACTGTGGCTGAACAGTTATTTGCCTTTTTTTTTTACTGTAGCCTGAAGGCATATGATACAGAGCACCATTGATTGTAAAGACCCACTATCAGTCTCCCTATGACAGGACTAGGGCAGCACTGTGGCTATCTTAACTGAGAATTATTGGAATTTTAGGAGGTTTAAGCTTCTACTTTGGGGCAAGAAATGTAGGCTACTAGAAGGTGGCAGGTTTTGAAAGACTAAATGCACTTTTCATCAAAAAATGGCACTGTAATATAAGTGAATATTCAATATTCTCTTTATTAGGACTACGACAAAATGGTTATAAAGCCAAAGCATTAAAAAAGAAAAAGCCCTCATTGATGCTTCATTTTATTTTTATTTTTTTATTTTATCTGGAAAAACAAGAGATGCGGGTCAAAATGGGGCCACTTGGGGATGACTTTATTAAAGCAGTATGAAAAAACAGATTATTTAGCATTTGAAGGTAACGTAATGTAGAGGAAAAATTTCATAGATTTTTTGAGTTCAAGCTCTGACACTTATTTTGTCAGTTAAATAAGCCAAAGGTGACAACTCTCAGTTCAGCAAGTTTCATTGGGTTTTCAATGTGATAGTGGCAGCTAACATCCATTAGCAGCAAAACAAATTAAAACATACAGTGTGTGTTTTTTCACACACACACTTTCAGTTATGCAACGCAATTAAATTAAAAAATAAATGTAATTGTAATCCTCTGAAGTTCCTGAGAAAAAAATTCCAATTAAAATACAGCTAGTACTAAATGGGATATTTGTGATTGTGAATGTTGGTGTTTACAAAGGGGTTACATTTAAAAACTTGCATGTAAAATATAATGTTCATACTGTTGCTTTACATTTATTCACCCTGCAGGAATGCCTGCTTTTGGCATATTTCCAAACAACACAGATCAGATGGGACAATTTTAAGTGAAAGACCATTAAGGGAGGATAGCTTATATGGAGCTGTCTCTATGTCTAGACACGCTCCATTCATTTGGCAGTATGCACTCAAATTTTGAGCTTTGTTTGTGATTGGTTCACTTGTTTGAATTTGCAGTGCCTCTTGTCTGCTAATTAAAGCAATATGCATTTTTCTAAGCAACCTGTCTGCCATGACTCCAACCGGCTGACAATGCCAAGGCAGGTTGCCATGCTGCCGGACAAGAACGACTTTCAGTACTGGAAATTCAATGATATATATTTCTTCTGAAATTAAAGAAGGGCTCTTACATGAGTAAGAGAGTAGGCTACTGTTCTTAGGTTTACATTGCCTGGTTTAAATTTATGTTTTTAGACTTTTCATCTTTATTGCCCAGTTAAAAAATTTGTTAAAAATGTAATATAAAAACATTCAAATGTAACAAGTTACATTACTTTTAGTGTAACTATCCATCTGTAACTTACTACATTTTAAAAATAGCCTCCCTAACACTGCAAATCCCATACAATGATGCACACAAACAGGTACTTTCACACATCTATTCCATTTATTACTATAATGTGACAGTGTGAGGCAACTGCAGTCTAGTCTCCAGACTCTGTGCAGTGATACCTGGCAGCTAAGAGGAGTGATGCACAGGGACAAACACAGTCTCCTCTCATCTTTATACTAAAACCAGACAGACACTGACTAGGAAAAGAAAGCAACAGCCTCATTCTTATGTGCATCAGGTAAACAAACTTGATTACAGGTGGCAACAGTTTGTCATCTCTTGGATCTGGATGCCAGCTTGCAAAGATCCTTGAAAGTATTAATCGGCTAAAACAAACTACTGTACTCTATCGAATATCCTCTGGCCGATATTTCACCAATGATTCTTAAACAGAGTGACCAGAAAAAAAAGAAAACCTGGTAATCCAGTAATGCAATCAACTTCAAAAGTAATGATATTATTGATTTAGACAAATGTCCACTCAAGGTATACTTATTTGCCTGTTCTGGAATTTTGACAATATCCCTCAGTTTTCATGAGCAGAAGTATGAACGAAATTAAGGGCGTCTCATCCATGTTGGCTTAAAATAAGCCTATGCAGCATTTGCTGATGATTTCTTTAATTTTTGTAGTACACACTGAAGCATAGTGTCACAAAAGGGAAAAATAGAGTAAAATCCTTAATCCAGCAAACTGACTCAGTAAATTCTAGTTTAAGTTTTCTAACATAGGCTAAGGTTAGCTACCACAAGCTACTATTCATACCAGGCCACGTAAGGCTGTGGCAGCAGAATCCCCAAATGTATTTAACTGAGCAAGACTTATCTTTGTATTTCAAATTATAACTTGTCATTTTAAGGAGGAAGATTGTGTGATTTCTTTTTTCAAAAGTTACACAGTGTTACTTTAAAAGTTGAGCTTGAAAACTCAATTTTGACGTTTTGAAACAGCAAATGGAAGGCCACTTAAGGACCACTTACTTTTTTGTTCTGAAAATTTCAATCAACAATTCTCTGACATGGTCTCAACAACAGTTAAAAAGGTGACATTACTTTTTAACTGTTGTTGAGACTGTGTCAGAGAATTGTTGATTACCCATCTCCGTTGGAAAAAATATTAGAAACCTGTTAAATTATTATGCACCAAAATACATTATTTCCGTTGCAAAGGAAAGCCTCACACTGTACCACAAAAATGTGTCAACACACTATGTAAGTCTCAATAAGAACTGACATTTCAATAAGATAGGACTGAGTATGTTGCATTTCATCATACACTCATTTCTACAGTATGTAGCATGTGTGCATACCTTTATAATGGGACCTCAGTAGGAATGCCAGAGGCTTGAGGTGTTAGTGTACCCACTACTCACTGACTTAGAAGTATTTTCTCAGGATTATGAGGAGGCACCCTCACAGAAAACACCTATAAAAAGGCATGGGGATTAATAATTCATTGATGTCCATGACCACTTACACTTTCCTTTATAAGGAGGACTTATATTAGTAACGCACCCATCAAGGAGTCCAAACAACTCTTTCAGCATCATTAAAATTTTAAAAGCTGTTCAACATGGAGCTGGGTAAGTAAAAGACAATTATTGTTGTGAATAGATATATAATGCAGTTTCCATTCAAAGGAAATAAGCGCGAACCTTTTGGGAAGGAGAATGACTTAAAAAAAATGACTTAAGGGATAATTTATTTAAGGGGCGCTTTTCAGGCAGAGTTCCACACCAGCTACTATGGACAGTCAGGAGTTCAGTCACGTCTGGCAGCTCCCAGAGTATTTTGCGCTGCTTGAGAGGGGTATTAACAGAAAATAGAAATCTAAAATCGCGAGCATCTATCTCCCGCCGCCGTCAATGAAAGATGCTTACACAATCTGTTTGGTAATGGGGGGATCTTTAAGCAGGTTATTACCATTAAAATCCAAATGGAAATAAAGAAGCAGACCTGATTGTAAAATTAATGCAGCGTGGACCCATTTTACAGCCACTTTCAATCTCTCATAGATAAACCAGTAGATCACTTTAATTAGACAATGTGTTAATTGACTGCAGGTCCTGGGGTGTGATGTGTCAACATTAGTCTCCATCAATGACAACCTCCTCAGGCACAACACCATTCACTCCGACCAAGAATGACTGAGGTTGTATGTCTGTGCATATATGTTCATGTCTTTATATATTTATTTTTTCACGTGTCTGAAGTTTTTGCGAACAAGTGCATCTCTGAATGCCTGCGACTTTTTGTGACTGTGACCTTGTGAACACATGTCAATGCATGGGAGGGGCAGTGCCTGCTAAAGGAGGCCACACAGAAAGAGAAAGAGAAAAAGCAAATAGAGGCCGGGGAGAGTGAGAGAGAGAAACAGCGTGTAATCACTTCACTGTGGTCTGACATTATTATGTGCACATCGCCTGGCCGCTCTCCCCAGCTTGCCTGTGTTTGTGAAATGGCAAGGGACATCAACATTACAAGGTATCGCACTTGGCTCAGAAAAAAAGGAGAGGAAGGTCAAGATGCACTGTGCGCCTTGTGCCTTTGGGACTTGGGTATCCCAGAGGCACAAAGCTCAAAGCTCAATATTCCTTGAGTCGATCCACTGATGTTTCAAACTGAGCACAGCAAGTTGAAGACAGTGGGAAGGGGATACTCTGGCCTGTTAGGCGGTAACCCATGTGGGGAAAAGACATTAAGTAAAACAGAAATTAAACTAAATTAGATTTGACACTGAGGTGTACCAAAGTCAGTAACATGCATGTACCTCACACGCTCTCCCTCACACAGATTATGGCAAAGCATATGATTATGCTCAGTCTCTGAAGTCATAGTAAGGTGTCTCCCATCAGTCTGTCAGCCATTTGGGCAATCAAACCGGAAACGTATCAAGGCCACTAGGTTTTTACGAACGCAGTGTTAAGGCCCCTTGTCGGACCGGCTGGGCTTCTACTACACATGCTCCTATAACTTCAAAGCTTTTAGCAGCTTGATGTGATCTGAGATCCACGGCATGATGCAGCAGCAAGTGCAATGCACCCTGATTGGATGGCTTCCTGAATGGTTTCCTTAAAGTGGTTGTGTTCCTGTGCTGAGCACTAAAGAAGTTTTAACATTATGTGACACTTTTATGTGAATCATTTGACCTTTAACTTAAGTAATACAATGCAATCTAAAACTGTGCTGAACTAGTTAACTTTAGGTTAAAAGAAAGAGCTGGAATTACTGTTGATGCAGTCAGAAGGGTTAGGTGCTTCTGACCACAATATGTGTTAGTCTGATGATTTATGCTTAACAATTTTCTGGTTAGATTTCAATGATGAGGTTGGCCCTACTGCCCTTACCACACTAAATTTCTATATGGAAATGTTGCATTTATTCTGCAAGGCTATAATGCAACTGCACAAAAAGAAATCCACAAATGAATTGTCACCTGTTATACATTATGTTACTTATCCTACACATATAAAATAAAAGCTTAGGCATACAGTGTATACGTTAAGTAATATAATGCTATAATAATGCTAAAATGATTTTAAAACCACACTGCATGAAATCAGGAGGTCACAGGCAAGCCACAGCCCAACCCCAACTGTTTAGGAACCGCAGCCAAGAGAGAAGCTCTAGAGGCCTGTCAAGACGGATTCTCCGTTCATGTTTTGTGGCACATGGCTTCTTGCCACAACATCATACTTCCATGCAAAAAAAGGGATGGGAAACAAATTTGCAGACACTAATTAGAGGTGGAGGGAGGGAGGGAGGTAAGATTGAGGGATAAGGGAGATAAGGCAGTGCTGGAAGGGTTACATTATTTATGATATTCTAGTTTTTTCCCCTCTCTCTTACTCCAGAGAAGAGGGCCACCAGTGTAGTGGGAGAGGGAAGAAAAGAAACAACTTTATAATGTATTATCATCAGTAATTTAGGCTGAGGGACGGGATGGGTTGATAGAAAGTGAGCAGGAGCAAGACCTGTCTCTACATCCTAAATCACATCCCCTTGCTGCAGAGACCGTGGTTAAGAAGGCTGTACACAGTCCCGTGCTTGATGGTGGGTTTCTGGGCTCTTTCTACAATGTAGATGGTACAAATAATGACCATGCCATGCAAATAGCTTTCAGTGAAGTTGAGGAAGTATTCTACTGCAGGATTTTTTCACGATGTCAGATTCTTTCCAAACAGGAGTCGTTTAATGATTCCTGCCCAACATCTTGCAAAATTACAGATACTGTATTTGTCCTGTTCCAGCCTAACATATGTGTGTGTGTTTGTTGCACAACATTTTTGTCTTCAAATCCAGTCCTGAAAATGGATTTGGGGTTTTCAAACACACAGCTTCATTGATGACTTGCAAGACATGACTGACCTGCCTCTGTATGAGGTCTCAAGTCTTTAAAGCAACCCCCCCCCCCGCCCCCATCCACAATGGATGGAGAACAACAAAGACCGCACCATGTGTGGTGGTACATGACAAAAGCATCAAAGCATGAAAATGTGGCATCCATCAACCGAAAAGCTGATGCTCAGCCCTGTGCTATTGACCAAATATGCTGATATTTATGGTCACAGTCCTCTTAAAGGAACATATTCACTGTGATTATGCTCTTTAGAGGAATTCTCAAGTTTCTCTAAGAAGAGATGAATGTTTCAAGATACCACTAAAAGAGGCATTGCACAAGCTATCCATTTTGTATTCAAGCTGTCACAATGCCATAATGCTTGTGACTGCTGAGGGTGGGCATGTGTGTGTGTGTGTGTGTGTGTGTGTGTGTGTGTGTGTGTGTGTGTGTGTGTGTGTGTGTGTGTGTGTGTGTGTGTGTGTGCGTGTGGGGGGGGGGGGGTTCACAGCCTCAAAAATACTTCAGGAAAGAACTTGTCACTTTGCTGTAGGGATGCTTCATTGGAATTATGCCCATGAATATGATAAATGACAGTAAGGCTCAACATTGCTGCCTCTACATTCCCAGTTAATATCTGAGGTTAAGATTTCGACATAACCTGCATAAGCCTGAGGCAGAGACATGAAGAAACATACAACAACAGACAGAGAGGTAGTGCAGTGGGGGCAGAGACAGCAAGTCGGACAGGTACAGAGAGACAGTGAGAGTGCATTAGCCTTGTGTACACGCCTCAGAGGACACACCATTCCCCCCACAGGGAACCCACAGCAACGTCAAGTCCTTGCAGAGGTAGCAGCAGAACACGGCTGGACAATCTGGCTGAAATAAGACTGGGAGAAAGTCCCTAGACCAAAGAGGCTGTGAATTTATGGTCAATGCAGGGGTCAGTCAACCAAACAGCATACCAGTCAGCCAACATTTATATTTTAGGCATTTAGTCGCGATGAATTTAAATGGTTGAGCAGACAGGGATTCAGTATCTTGGCTAAAGGTCGTGGAACAGGGCACATGATGGCCATTCATCCAATCTGTCTGACAGTCCGTCCAGATAAGCAATCTTCTACCAAAATAAAATGCCATAGTACCAATAAGTCCTCCAACCTAAAGGACAAAGCAGGTCATATGTGAGTGCTTGAGTGTTTTCTGATCTGTGATCCCGCTCAGCAACATTGTTTGACAATTCTTTCTGAAAACATTCAGCATAACTGTTACAATTATTATTCATATGAGCATTTTCTGATATACCATCTGTAGGGTCATCATTTGGTAAGGTTTAGCTACTTAAAATTATTTAGATAAGGACAGAACTGATTGTGGTCAGTGTCTAGCCAAGACGCAAACAACAGCCTGAAGACTTTGATCAAGGTTATAGAAAGATTATGGTCAATGCTAAAAAAAACAAAAAAACAAAAAAAAACTTAATGGTCAAGTTTAGGGAAACATTGGTTAGAGAATGATCATGGTCATGCTTAAAAGAAACCTTTTTCTTGGTTGAGGTTTGGAAATGATCAATGTGATGTTTAAAGGACAGTCTAAATGGATAAGATTAGGGAATGGTTGTAGTCATGGTTAAAAGAAGACCAATCGGATCAAGGCTATGAAAAGATTGTCATCAAGGTTAAAAAAAAAAAAAATAGGATACAACCAACCAAGTATTGGTGTCTGATGTCAAAGTTGGCTGCCGACTAAAGTAATTATTTGGCACATTTGGAAACAATTGTTGGCATGTAAAATAAGAAGTTCGTGTTTATAGTTCGGGAAAGATTATCGTCAATCTTAAAAGAAACCAATACTGACAGTTGGTAGGAGATGGGATGGAAAAAGTGGTGTCTAGTATTATTGTTGGACACTTCATACATCCAACCACCCTGACTACCTTCCTAAGAGGTTTGGTGACACAATAATTATATCCTTCTTTTACTGCTTTTGCTCCTCAGAGACAACAGTCATCATGTGCAAGAGCTAGTTAGTCAAATGTAAATATAGGTCACTGGAAGGTTACAACTTTTTTTATATTACATTGTGATTTTTTTTAGCATTTTTTGATTATTTGATTCCTTACAGTTTTGAGAGAGACAGAGAAAATTGGAAGAAAGAAATGGATAATGCCATGCAACAGCTGTGCCCCACTGGAATAGAACCAGGAGTATTATGTTTTGTTTGCTATACGTCTTAGCCACAAGACCAAAAGGATGCCTTAGGTTGATTTAAATGTCTAACTAAACAACCACTGTTGTTATTGATCTAGTGAAGGACAGTCAAATGAAAAGTGAAGAAGCTCACAAAGTGCATAATGGGCCATGAATAGACAGTTCAGATTAAGGTGGCTGAGCCCAGCTGGTCATCCATCCAACCAGCTAGTCATCCCATTAGCCAGTCATTTATTCTTACTCCAACCGAACTACTGCTGCAGTTAAGTTAGTGGACTTAATGCTATATCTTTCTGTCCTATCACCCCATTTATCATCAGTAAAAGCACCAATGGCTGATGAAGATTAAGTAGGAGATCTTTTTTGAGGATGCTCTTGAGGCCAGGCCTGATTCCCTTTGTTTTTTTTTTTGAGGAAAGAAGAAAAGACTTTGAAATAGTGGCCTCAGTTGTCAAGATAATTATTAAAGATTTAAGATGAGGGGTAACGGCATACAATAACCTCCTCACCCTCTCCATCCACTGCACAATCATGCAGTTACACACACATGCAAGTACACACAAACATGTTCAACTCACAGTGCCTCAGTCTTCACTGCGGGTTAAAAAACAAGTTCATGCACCATGTCATAATCAGCTCAGACAAGACTGAATATGTGGGATTTTTTTTTTTTTTCAAATGGAATAAAGCGAGTGGAGCAGCCACAACAACAAATTAAGCTTGTGAAACCACAAAGAAGGGCCCACCAGCTCCCTGTGAGCTTCCATGGCTGTGTAAATGACTTTGATTCATTTTGTCTCATTATTCTCTTCCTATGGGGGCCCTCTTGTGTAAGAGGAGCAGGATCTTCAACCATTTGTATGCACCATGGGCTTGAATGTGGTCTGTGTCATTTTTGAGACCAGTAAGTGGTACTGTGAGAACTATCTACTGAAACTGTAAAGATTTCCACATGCTGTGGCAGCAGGTTGCCCGATCCATACGGTAACGTTATGATATTCAAAAAACTGCATATTGCCCTCCTACAGCCACAGAGCAAGAGAATCTATTAAGGCTCTGATTTCGATAATATACAATGCAATTTCAAGGAGTCTTAAACTGAGCATCTAACATTCTTGAAGTGTTTTTGGAGGTAATTGTTTCAGAAATTACCAAATGTTCTGAAATCACATTTAGAATAATAAAAAAAGGAGATATTTCCCCCAATTTCTCTATCTTATTTCAGTGCAGTCACAAAATCTCTACAATTTAGTGTATTATTTAAATCGTGAGTCCTTGTCATTAGGCACTATTGTTTCATGGACGCACACTACTCCTTCTTGGTTATAATGCAGATAGGGTAAGACTGAACCTTCCAACATTGAACACCCCCTTTGGAAAGTCTGTGGTAATGCATCGAGGGCTGACACCTTTTTATGTGCAATATAAAAACGGTATCACAGACCGGTGGCGGTCGCCTATTACCTTTAAACATTAAATAGGTCCTAAACGTCAATAAACCCCTATAAATTCCATCTTTTTTAGGGGTTCAGTCCAGCCAACTCAAACAATCTGTGGTTGCATGAGAAGTCATAAAGAGGAGAAATTAATATTCTAAAGAATTTAACGGTTTAGAGAAGATTAAGCAATTATTTACGACCCCCTCACTACCCTGTCAATTAACTTGGATGAAAAACCTCGCATCAGTTGGGAGGAATGAATGATGCATTTGCATCTCTCCAACCCGCTGCAAATAAATCATAAATGTTTTCAACACTAAGACCATAAATCACGGCAAACTAAATATTAAACTGGAAATGCGAGACTCTCAGACCATGCACTGAGCCACAAGACAACAAAAGAAATGTTAGAACAGAGAGAGGTTTTCGTGCGTAATGCGTGAGAGAGTCGGTGGAGTACAATCCACAAACGCTGCACAAGTCCGGCATTTAGGGAACAGTGTGCGCCCGTGCGCATCTGTAGCTTGCGGTGCACCTGTTAACAGTGAGCCAGAACTTGGCGGTACGACAGAGCGCAGATCCTCCGGTCCGAGCGCCACAGTCGACGCGCCCAGCGACTGGAAATGTGCCGCTCTTAGGAAAGGGGTCCTGTGAAATGTGGAGCCCAGATAAGCAGCGGAAAAATGATAAGAGACCAGAGTTACTTACGCTGCTGTTCTGCCCTGACCAGTAGACCACCGCGTGGTTATGTGCAGAGTCCCCCGTCAGAGCGAAAGTGTTGCTGCTGAGCCTGGGCTCATCCTGCCGGGTATTTCCTCTCCCTTCGTCCCTGCTCCATCTGAAGTCGGACCTGCCCTGCCTCTGTCCGTCTAACAACGAGCCTCGATCTTCCGGAGCGCCCGCATCCACGCCGGTCCGGCCGGTCCACCTGCTCTCGCTGAACTCGGCAAACTCGGGACCGCTTCTCTTCGCCCTCCGGAGCGCAGCGTTTTCACCCATCTCGGCCCCTCTTTCCTTAACACTGCTGCGTTGACCTTCTTCACTGGACCCTGATGTATCTTCCTTTGTACTAACTCCATCCATACTGACATCTTGGGGGAACAGGGGGACATCCTCGACAGAAACGCCTGTATCATGGTCGTCGTCCACTCCAGTATTTTGGTCGGTATCCACGAGTTCCTTAAACTCTAATCGGATGTTTTTTAGGGTGCTCAGTTCCTCCATCGGGTCACTGCGCATCCCCAGCTGTAATTTCTCCAGGTGAAGTTGAACTGGCGACGGGCAAGATGCGCAAGTTATCTCCGCCTTGGCATTTTGCAGGGCAAGAGCGGCGATCATCACCCAGATACCCAGAGATAAGTGCAACCCTGGGCAGAAGCCAGCCCAAGTCTCCATCGCTGACAGAGATTTGGGGGGGGTGAAAGACCGTTAGAGACCTTATCCGACACCTTAACTCCCTTCTCTCAGGTCGATATGGAATAACTGGCGCCTCGATCGTCCGTCTTGGGTTTTTTGGGGGGGGAGAAAAGTGCTCTTCAGCGAAACTGTTCACGTCCAAGGATCTTTGGTCGGGAAAGCCACCACACAGGAGGGAGGAGCTGTATCGCAGCCAGCTGCCTAGTGTGCGCCCGGAAGAGAGAGAGAGAGAGAGAGAGAGAGAGAGAGAGAGAGACGCTGTCCGTGGTGCTGAGTCTTCTCCGCTTCTCGCTGTTTTAAGTTTAGATCGTAGTTGTAGTCTATGTATGGCACATTTCGGTAAAAAAAAAAGCCCTAGAATTAATAAAAAGCCATTATAATTTAGAACATATTTTTTATGTATCGTATATCTTGTCTATGCAATTTTGTAATACTGGAGTTTCTGCTGGCTTCGTCGAATCATTATTACCAACAATAATAGTATTACTAGATTTACCTAATGAGTGACTTAATTCAAAAAAAGCCCTATGGGCAGAGGTAGCACTGCCACCGGTGATAAGAGTGAAGAGGTCAGGGTATATAGTTGTTAACATGCTTAAACCAGATTTGGTGAATTATTATCACCAACACAGCTGTAAGCCCACGGATGTACATAATGAGTCAGTGTATTTCCAATGAAAACAAAAAAAAAATACAAATACAAATACAACAGAGTAAATTGGCTTGTATCTACATTTATACTAAGAGAACTTTGTGTCATATGGTGATATTTAGTTTTGGCCAAATAACAAAATGAAATAGTGTTTTATCAAAATGTTTCGTTTTTTTTTAATTTCATTCAAGAATTCATGATTTACTTGTTTCATGTATGAATTTAATCCTGTCCGGTAAACTTTCTAATATTAAACTACAACAAAAAATATGCTTACTATCAAAAACATTACAAGATGGCTCAGTCAGGTACAGGTAAGAACAATACATTTTTCAGTATGGTATCACATCTGGTTAATCACACCATTAAAGGGGTACCTATGCTGCCATTAGCCAAAATCTAAAAAAAAAAAAAAACAATAACAATAAGAATAACAATAATAATAATGTGTACTTTAAAATATCCTGAATTTACTGATATACAGCCTGCACAGCCTCAAACAGTGATATGCCCACACAAGCCTACAGGCTGCCAATCCCTCCCTCTCATACCAAACTCGAGGTTATGTGAAGAATGAGGCAGAAGCAGCTTATCTATGGTGAGAAGACCAGGTCAGGCTTAGGGTATGGGGGGGGGGGGTCTGGGGGGGATACCAATGATGAATTGGGAAGAATTGGTAGGGAGTTGCACCACTCCGAGTGGGGAGAATAAGACAGTGTGGGGAGGCACATGAAAAAGCAACGGCAGAGAGAAGGAGGAGACGGAGTGCTGGGGTCCTGAGCTGCCACCCTCTGTGCATCAAGGACAAGGAATGGTGATATAAAAGCAGGAAACGTGTGTTTCTGTGAGTGTGTCAGACAGAGAGCGAGTGTTTGTATGTATGAGTAGGTGTTTGAGTGTGTGTGCTTAAGTGCAGGAGGGTTATTCATTAATGATCTAAAATGTGTCCTTGTCTATCAACTTGACTGCTCACAAATTACCCATCAGCGAATACTCAGGGGACTCTGAATTTTTTCAAATTTCCAATCATATCAGTGTGCAAAAGACAGTTTTGTGGATTTCCAACTACAGCTGCAGAGCAACCAGACACACATTCTTGTAAAGATATCAATTGGATAGAAATGCAATAAAACAGTATGTACAGAGTAATCTGCTTCCTCTGTATTCCACAGACATGGACATTTAACCAAATGAGACCAAGTCTGATGGACATCAGGACTTCTTACAGCACCTCATTTAAAAGGACTAAAGGTGTGACCGATAAGGTCATGCTGGTTTGTTTTGTTAACCAGATGTTCTCATCCTGGGGTTAAGGTTGCAATATAGTACTCAAGGCTCATGAAATGGTTGACAGGATAGGCAAGCTGAAAATAAAATCTAAGATGTAATTTTTTCACAAAGTTTTTTTCTTTTTAAGCTTTTGCCTAATCTTTTCCTTATGAAGTACTTATTACTTTAGCTCTTTAGGCCTGTAGTCAGATAAATAAATCTGAGAAAGAATGATCACCCTTTGGTTGACCTTGTGTTACTGTTTGATGGTCACAAATAGCCAGTAGACATACTATGTTTTGTATTTAAAGGATTAATTTGAAATTTGGAAAATACACATATTCCCTTCTTTTAGAAGATTGATAACACTTTCACATCTGTATCCTAAATATGAAGCTATAGCCAGAAACTGAGTAGCTTAGCATAAAGCTAGAGTTACAGTTACAGTTACAGTTTTTTTCAGTGTGGAAGGTGCTGTATTAAAGTGATGAATGAAATATAAGAATGCCAGTACACTGACTGTCACAAACATCTATATGCGGTAATTGCTGATAATAGCCTGCAAGGTCGTTAACATTACCTAGCATGGCAGAATCTCCATGAAAGAAGGTGAATATGTACCATTTACATCAAGAATTAGAAAAGGAATGTCTTTTAAGCTTGGTGATTACAAGTGTTCATGTATGTTTTGTCACCAAAAACAAGCACTGGCTAAAAGAGGAAATCTGGAGCGGCTCCAAAAAACCACCACCAGGAATTCAAAGACAGCTCATCAAAGAGCCAAACCGTGCAAGGAAAGTTAACGAGCTGACATCGGGGTTGCGGGCCCAGCAATCGCTTCTCACAAAACCTGCTGCTCAAAATAAGGCTTCTCCTTAGGCATCATTCCACGTAAATCACCTTTTGGCTAAACATAAGAAGCCTTTTACAGATGGCGATTTATCCAAGGAAGCAATGGCCATTACCATTGTTTTCAACAGACTGTTTTCAACAAATTCAAAAAGAAAGACATCAAAACTAAAGTCTCTGGTGTACTGCTGAAGCAGTGACAAGGAGCGGTGAGTCACTGCCACAGGACGTGGAACGATAAGTGTTAAGGCCAGATCAAGGGACAGTGCCTTTTGGGGACTTGTCAGCAGAGAGAAGTTTCCTCTCCCCATTGTATGTGTAGAAGATAATAATCAAATCAAAGTACAGGAGCCACTTTACTGACAGACACCTCACAGACCACCTTGGACTGGTTGTCTGTAGCTATGAGCCAAACTACAAAGCAATCACTGGCAGGATTCAGTCGCAGCCATCACACTGACATGAGTGAGTAACATGACGGCAACAGTTCTGGCTTCTGATGACACTGTGAAAAGTGATGCTGCATAAGGGAGACATGGAGCTGCGCTTAACTTAATTGCCCCAACTGAGAATTTTGTTAGCACACATTACAGTTCTTATTTCTAAAATGCTACTGGTAACTGTAGTAACTTGCACAAAGCTTCAGTGGATAAACATAACAGTTTACAATGGCACTTCAGATGATCTGTTTACTGCAAGTATGTTGATTTATTTTTCTTTGTTGTCTACTATGAAATAAAATAATTTCCCTATGCAAACTGAAAATAGGCAACATGCTTTAGTCTTTTCTGTTAGAATGAAATTAAATTATGGAGCCTAGAATTAAAGGTATGATGTAAAGACAGCTATGGCCTGTTTTTTATGCTAGTGAAAGTATTTTTAGATAAAGTTAGACAAAAAAAGCCCCAAGTAGAAAGTACAATGTGGGCTGTATTTTTCTTGTAACATATCAATAGGTAAATCTTGCCTTTGACTAAGGCTGAAGTCAGGAATTTTGGGCGTAAAATCATTGGGAACCACTGTCCCAGACTAGGCCATGTCTTCTCCCCTCTATGTCCAACCTGACCATCACCCAAGAAAAACTATGCAACTCAGATCAACACGGAGACAGGCACCGTATGCCAGGACTGAATTATTTCAGAGTGAGACATATAATGAGATTTTAATGAAAGTGAATGAAACTTCTCATCTCTTGTGATGCTGCCATTTATCAATTACCATGGCTTACTAATGGAGTGGAAATTATTAATCTCTTTTACCAATTAATCACGTGAAATTTTTCAAATCAATTCCCATCCAAGTGAGATGTATTTTGTAACTTGGAGGAGCACTGCACTAAAAAGAAACTGAGTACACTTTATAACTGAGGCATACTGTACCCCACACGTATCTCAACACTGTGCTTAGAGACCATTGTTTAACAGGAGGAAGTGTCCTTAAGCAAGACATTTAATTCCTCCTTGACCCTGGACTGTTGATCCGTGCTTGACCCCACCCTCTGTCCTTCCCGCAACGAGGCAGCTGAAAACTTCTTAAGCGCATTAAATTACAGTGTTAGAAAAAAAAAATGATATGAAGAACTTCAGCTCTGAATGCTACATTTTTCCGATAACCTTATGTAAGTTTGTGGGTGTTAATAATTGTAAAAACAAGAATGAGTCATTGTTTTGTATCTACGGATGATGTAGATGAAACGATTTATGAAGAGAGCCTTTGATTCCAATCCTGTTGAAAAGAAAAACCTTTATAGTCATTCTCTGGCAGTGAGAGGCTGCGTAGCCTAATCATTTAGATTTCAGGTATTTTATTTATTGTTGTAATCTCCTTTTTAGGCAAATTTTATTTTTCAACATGAAGGTCTAATGGCTGTTTTAAAACCTTTAAAACTGCCACCAACATTCTAACAAAGAAATACTGAGCAGGGAGGTCCTCCCAACCAAAAAGGAGTGGATTATATGAATCTCGCCTTAAGTTAAGACCAAAAAGACCCTGCTGTGTCAGCAGGGACCATCAGAAGCATCCAAGTGGGACTGACCTACCACACTGTACTTACCACAAGTCATCCAACAGTTTTGAATCTCTACTGGTATACCTTAGAGACAGGGCCCCCTATAGAGAGGAAGACTGGGGTGACATCTGTTAGGAACATTAGACAGGTGAAATGACAAGAACTCTGGAGAAGAGGCTGAAAGAGCACCAGAAGTAAATGACATTAGCAAAACCAGTCACACTAGCGACAAAGGTGTACAAAGGTCATCGACCAGGAGTCAGTTGACAGCTGGAAAAAGATATATGAGGACATTAGCTGCTCTACATTGACTCCCTGTGAAATCCTCATCTACAAAGCCCTAATGATCAGGCACCACCATCTTTCAAAGAGCTCATAGTACCTTACTACCAAGGTAGAACAGTTTGTTCCAAGAAAGCAGACTGACGCTTGGCTCCTAGAGTCTCCACAAGCAGAATGGAGGCAGAGATTTCAGTTATCAGGCTCCTCTGCTGTGGAACCATCTCCCAGTTTGGGTCCAGGAGGCAGACATCCTCTCCATGTTTAAGAGTCGGCTTAGATCCTTCCTCTTTGATAAAGCTTATGGTTAGAACTGGCTCAGCATTAGCTCGAGCCATCCCCTCACTATACTGCTATAGGCCTAGACTAACGGGGGACTTCCCATGATGCACCAAGCTCTTCTCTTCTCCTCTCCTTCTCAATCTGTACAGATTCATATCCCATTAATGGTCATAACCAACTTTCTGTGTTTTGTGCTTTCTCTTCTCTCTCCTCTCTCATCCAGTTTCTTGCTTCAGGTTTTCTACCTCTGATTCTGCAGAGTCTGGATCTGTGTCTGCTGACCATCTACTGCCCTATGAGACTGATCAACACGCACAGCTTAAATTGTTGTTTTTGTTGTTGTTATTATTATTATTATTATTATTATTATTATTATTATTATTATTATTATTATTATTATTATTATTATTAATAATACCTGTTTAAATTACCTCAGAGTATAGTCTTAACATACATTTTTAACCCTTCTTGTGAAAAATAATAGCATTTTGCAACCAGAATTCACTTCAGTTCTCAGAATGTCGCATAATGTCTCACAAATATATTAGCTGCATGATAACTGATGAGCCAGCTTATGTAAATTATTTTTCCTTTTGCTCCCCCACAAACTTTCAAGCAGAACACGTCAGCCTAACCAGCATGTAATAGAATACTTTAATATTGCTTCTAGCAAAGCTAAATAAGTGCTTTGAAAGCCAATGACTCAATCAGTTGGGGTTCAAAGAGGTGCAAATTAAAGTCTGTTTTAATGATGAGTAAATGATGCTTAAAAGCTTTCAAGAATAATGATTTACTACAGAGTATAAAGACAACATCTTTGTATTTAGAGGAGATATTTCATTGGAATCCAGATTGAGGTTCATGGTGTTCAAGTCCCTTAGGACTGCTGAAGGTAAAAGAAAAAGAGCCGTCTTTGCTGCGCGTATCCTTGTTTACAGCTTCATGGTAAGAGCAAATACTTTGATAATCAACTTCTGCACACTGCTACAGCTTCCAAGGTAAAAAGGAAACATTTCCTCTTTTAAATATAAAACTTAGCTCCTCTCATCCTGGTATTTATATTGATGTTCTGAACACAATGCTTACTAAAGTTCATGACACATGAATTATAATAATTACCAACTGTATGCAACATAAGACATAAGCTTCTGTAGACTATCAGACTGTATCACTGAAGCATCTCTGTGTCTGATTCTGTTTTAAAGGGATCTTATATTAACTTTCAAATACAAAAAATTCTATGTGCTGAAAGCAAACAAATGTGGGGTCACTTATCATGATATCCAATACTGAAAAGGCAGAGTCCTCATTCCTAAGCAACAAAAACTATGAAAAGAAGACGGTGTGCGCCAAAGCAATTACAAATAACCGCTACAAAAGGATTTGTATGATCTGCCACAGCTGTAGTTAAAGACTGGTTAAAGAACAATTTAACAATTAGACAGCTTTAGTGTTTTCGCTGACCAGTGACTGCAGAACCTTTTCACTAATTGTATAATTCCATCAGTGGAAGCTTATACATACTGAATCAATACAGGCAGGGGACACAGTAAATACTCCAAAGCCTTGGGAATCAAGCACTGTCAGGAAATGTGACATTTGGATGAGACTCTTGTGGGTTTCTTGGCACATCAAGCTAAAAGGTCAGGCTATGATAGAGAGTCCTTGGACATACAACTGTAATTGACCTTTTCCTTTGATAGTAGGTCATGGATTGACATATGCTTCCATAGGGATCCAGCTTCATTCACTGCTGTACAAATATGATTAGCTAAGTTGCTCTGGGAGTTATTAGGTATGATAAGTGTTAAGCGTAGAGGACAGGCTTCAGCGGTGTTAAATAAAGAGAAACATGCTAGCTTTTTTCTTGCTTTGTATTAGGACTGACCAGAATGCCTTGGATGAATCAAAGTTTCTACCATTTCCATGTAATCAACATCTAAATCAGCATTCAAATGCTTTACTAAGTATGCATTACCTAAAAAATACCAAATAGCACCAGGAGTAATCTAATAATCTAGTAATCTAGCATTATTCATTATGCATCAACATGAATTATTATTAGTTACTCTCCGATAAGGACACTTAATCTAAGTGACAGTTTTGTGTGTAACAGCTCTCATCTAACGATAACAGTGCTGAAAATGAAAAAGTGCCACATGACCATGTCATGGTTAATCAGTTACAACTGCACTAGCAAGACCTCAAAAATGTCAAGTGTCTTGAATAACTTCCAAATTTTCAAAAGTTCCGAACCAACTAAACTAAAACTAAACTAAAACTTTCGTTTTCTATTATTGTTGACGTTAGCGTGACCTTCCTCATGCAGGTATCAAAGTATAAGCTGAAGTCTGATTTTTATCAGACAATGAGATTCAAATTGTTAGGCTAAAACAGACCAAAACATGGTTACACAACAACAACAAAATGTTAAAAATCATATTTTCATACATGTAACATTCATCTCTCAATGCAAATGTCAGCAGCTGCAAAATCATCTTTAGAGAATAATGCAAGAATAGTAGTCTACATATTTTGGGCCACTTTAGCTTGACAGTGTGAATTTCAACCATATAATACTTGGTCTGAGGAATAAAGGGATGTATGAAAAACCCATGCATCCAAATGTTGATCTTCAAATTCCACAAGCTAAAAAAGCCAGGCTGTAAGTTACTGGTAAAACTAATGCGAGACAAACACCTGCTATAGTTAACACAAATATTTTCAGCTATAAACTTTTGTGTTAGCCTCTGTGATGCAGGAACTTCAGTTGTAGCATGATTTCCAACTTCAGACTGTGATTAGCTGACAGGTGTGCCACTATCTCTGGAGCCAGCACTCCCACGGCACCTCTATTAGTGTCTCTTTGCCTTATTAACCTCTTTATGCCTGTAACCTAGCAAACTATCATCAGCCATGAGCCGGGCCAAATAAACTAGCCAACTGAATATCCATTTAATTTCTACTGTGTGGGAATAGATGTGTCAACTTTTTTTACATCTATTAGCTTTGGATAGCTGAAGGAGCTTCAAATTAGCTACAGATGGTGATTAATGAAGTTTGCATCTCTGGTATAATGTGATGTGCCAGTCAGAGTTGTCTTTGAATGAAAGCTAGCTGGCAGGCACTGTGTGGACATAAGCCACAGCTTAGGGACAGCTTGTGTCAAAGATGTCTAAAGAGCTTTTTATGAATATCAGTAATAAACTGTGGATAACAACAACAATAGATGAGAGTGTTTGATGCCATGTGAAATTGCATTGACTTCAATTCCTTCAACAAATCTTAGAATTGCTGGGAGGCTCCAGTGGAAGTTAAATGTAACAGCTTGCATTCAGCTCTATTTCGTGTGCATCATAATGACTGGATTTTCATTTTTCTTGTTTCAAGCCTAGTGTTTTCACTGAAGCACATTGAAGTTCCATTTAAAACCCTTGACATGGCATTGTATTTCTATAAATCTGGACTAATTGCAATTTTTTAATTACCAATGAAGCAAATGACTCTTTGTAAAATAAAAGTGATAACTTGTACAAAGAGTTAAAATGTCTTTTAGTGATTGTTTCAGTTTTAGAGCTCACAATTTTACCTTTTTACTTTATAGTAACAAATGGACAACGAAAAGCCGTTATTTGCAATAACGACTTTATACGGCTTAAATTGAAACAGAAATCATATATTTCTGAGCACTAACAAAGTAACAAAGTACTAATAGCTCTGATCCATCCAGCACAGCTACATAAATCAGTAGAATACAGACTGAGGTAGTTGTGGTTTTCAGTGGACAAATTTGCTGTGTATGAATATTTTTTTTGTTTTTTTTTTTTCTTTCAGTTGGAACACCCCTCTCTAACCTATTCAAGTACAACTGTTCCTGCTAACTTAGCATATCTTCAGTTATCTGTGCTGTTCACTGCAGAGCAGTGAATTATCCTGAAAATGGATTCACTCACTTACAATACTTTTCATTTTTCCCAGGTTTATTTTTGAGAAACATTATATTCTATAATCCTTTTTATTACTGACAATTGGAAGACAATTCAGATGAAGCACCAACATTGAACCTAGGGCTTACTCACCCCTCCTGACAGCAACAGATGGCCAATTGAAAGTAACATTAAAGTTACTTCCACAGCACTTGATACTTACATTAGCTTATTTTTTTTTCATAAATTTTTATAAATATCTTTTCTATCCTGTTCCTACAAAGAACAAATAATGTCAGATAACATTGCTGGCACATGCAAAACTTTGCAAAGTGTTTCAGTTGTCAATAGTTATCAATAGTCGTTCACCAAGTCAAGCAGTAAAATCGAAACAGTTTTATTGATCAGGAGCTACATTGTGTTATTCCACAGATGCAAGTTGCTGAATATGACTTAACATCCATTTGTCTGTTTTCAAATGATTGTTTAGTTTTCATATGATGATAAGAAATGTAACACAATTTGCCATATTTCTCATTTTCAAAGGTCACGTTTTAATTCAGTTTTAGTTTTATTTTCATTGTGAAAAATTGGTCCTCAACAAATATTTTTCATTATAGTTTTCATTTACAAAATTATCACTGACTAAAAGTAGTACCGAACAGCTTTTGAAGAACAGTCTTCAGAACCAAGATAGGCAAACAGTTAATGAGGAGGGGAGGTCAGATAATACATGTACAGCATTCTTAAATAGACATATGCAACAGTAATGGTCCCAGCACTTTGAATCCAATAAGTGAATATGAGAGTGAAAATGAAAATACGTGCAGCTCCTTCATCTTTGAGCATCCAGCCCAGCATACATGGCTATTTTTCTTATCCAAGATCACTTAAACACTTCACATTGTGTGTTGCGCCTGTTCATCTATCACTTGATCAGACTACCATTAATTACTTCTTCTTTGCACTATCACATCTGGCAGCCTAATTACTTGCACTGCTTTTGTGTGTTAGTTTTCTTCAAGAGAAGCACAGGTGATAAATGTAGCCCTGAAGAGTGTTGTTTTATGTGACTAATTGTTGCAGCATTGAGGTAACATTGCAGTGAATTTGTTAAATAGTACGATGCAAAGACTTATTAAGTAAAAGTTTTGAAATATTTCGACAATATAAATTCAACTTCTGTAGATTTTAAGCCTTCCATTTCGTCACTGACAGCATGAGGGGCAGGGTGAACGGTTGCTGTATCGATTACTGATTTAATTCTAAATAGAGACTGACAGTTCGGGCAGCTACTGGATCCTCCAATGGCTGAGTCAGTGCCTTGTCGCTGTCACAGCTGTGCTTGCCGGTGGCAGGTTTGTTCTCCTGTCAGTGGATAAGGATATCCATCTTCCCACCTCAGGGTCCTCCCAAATGGCCAACTTTGCTGAGTCCAGGCAGGGCATTTCAGGTAACCAGCCTCTCTCTTTGGATGTATTACACTTCAGGAGCAATTTTGGTGCAATAGTGGGGACCTCAGAGGCAAGGCTTTGAACTTTATCACAGCTCTTTTTTCATGTGGGACAAATTTTATGAGTTAGCCACCATTTTTAGAATCATGTCCTGTGATATGTTCAATATGCTAACGTTTCATGTCATGACAGAGTAAGTAGTGTGTTGTCAGTCAGATTTGAACCACTTTGTCAGCGATCCTTGCCTCATCCTTACTGAAGTATCCTTGGACAACTTATCATTTGATTGCACTCATATGCTGAAGCAGACCTCAATAGAAAGAGGTCCTTATGAAGACTGATTGTAAATGAAATGTTGATGGACCTTAGCGACAGTTAATGTGGAAGACATCTTCAGTCATTCCCCTCAACTCCTTCATTCCTTATTTCTGCTGTGCCACACTCCTTGGCTTACTTCCACACTTCCTTTATTATCCCTTTTGTTAAAAATGTAAGTAACAAATCCTTCCTATTTAGCTTTTGCTAAGCCGGTAAGCCTAACACAACCACTCCTACTTTCTTTATGGGGCGCTAATCACCAATCACAAACCCGGTTATCAATCAAATGAAGTTCACACATAGCAGTCCTGCACACGTAACAGTCCTGATCAGGTACTGACTTCAGATGGAGTCTCTTTTATGACTCAGGTTAATAGTCACAGCCCAGAATCCCCCAAAACGCCTACTATCAATTTGTCAAAATAGGGAACACACATTTAAAATTTGAGGGGGGCTTCTTATTTGATATTACTACATCCGCTATAGATATTTATGTGGCAAAGTTAGCTACAACGTTAACTAGCTTACACCTAGCTCAACTATCAAAGGGAGGCAGACACCTGCTCAATGTTTAAGAGTCGGCTTAAAACCTTCCTTTTTGACAAAACGTAGAGTTAGAACTGATTCAGCCTCAGTTTGAACCAACCCCTAGTTATGCCTAGACTGCCGACGGACTTCCCATGATGCACCAACCTCCTCTCTCCTCCTCTCTCTCTCTCTATCTGTGCATATTCATATCCCATTAAAGTATGTTACTAACTCTGCATCTTCTCCATCCTCCATAGTTTTTTGCGTCTCTCTCCTCTTTCTCTTGTTGTTTTCTGCAGGTTTTTTTCTGCCTCTGATGCTGCAGAGTCTTGATCCATGACTGTAGACCACCTACTGCCCCATGATCTTGCTCAACACTCACTGATTCAATTAATATTATGCGTCTTCTTATTCCTCTACTTCTTCTTCTTATTATTATTATTATATTATTATTACTGTTATTATAGGGAGTTTTCCCTTGCAACTGTCTCTAAGTGCTTCTCATGGGGGAAATGTTGGGTCTCTGTAAATAACAACTATAAAGAGTCTGGTCTAGACCTGCTCTATATGAAAAGCGCCCTGAGATAATGTCTATTATGATTTGGGGCTATATAGATAAAACTGACTTGACCTGACTATATACTGGAACTCTGTAACAGTACATTAGTTTGTTTCTATGGTGAAAAAATGTAAGAGCTGTGATGCTACATATCAGTATGACTTGCCACTCAGAAAATTCTGTAATCATATCACATACGGATGTGTATATATATATATATATATATATATATATATATATATATAGTATATAATATATATATATATATATAAGTAATCTGACCTATCAACCTATTACTATGACTGTCATAACAATAACATGACCAGCTGATCCTGGAGCTGTGTGGAAGAGCTGATCTAAAGCAGTGCTATCTTAACAGTGGATTTTTGTCAGATTGCTGTTTAGGAGAGTGCCTCATTCCCGCTTCAGGAGTATTTCTAGCCATATGTTATATTATTAAAAAAAACATGAGATGTCCAACCATACAACAACTAATACAAATTCCGACTGCTGGTGTAGACAAAAAGTTAGAGGACAAAATAACAAACACTTCCTTTCTGTTTGATTCGATCTGTGACTGCTTGAATGGCTCAGTAGTTTTTTTTGTTTGTTTGGTTGATTTTTTTAATTGTTTTTGTTTTCCCAATGTATATTTCCAGACCAGGACCCTGTAGACACGGTGAGGAGAAAGTGAGGATTCAAGCTGAGAAAACACAGACCATCCATTAAAAGCCCAAATCACATAACACTTCAAAACACTTTACACTTTAAAAAACTAAAAAGAAGAATTCGTTTACAACCTATTAATTCCCAGAACTTGTAGTTCGTAAAAGATTCTGTTCCCAAGAAAAATTAATGGCTCCTATACAGTATACCATTATTTGACACAAATACTGCCACATTATATCACAAGACTGTTTTCCACTCTATATCGTTATAAATATATAGTATGTATCTACATAAATTCCCTAGCCACAAGTGCACGGTCTGATAAAAGTTTTATCACAGGCTTTTTGGCAGCTCATGAGACATAGAATGTGCTTGTGTTTGGGGACTTCACACAGTACTGTGGCAATACATTTTCAGCATCTCAGTGCATCTAAGAGGGGTGCCAAGAAAAACAGAAAGAAAGAAAATTACAGAAATAGCGAAGTAGTTTTTTTTTTTGGCGCTTTTTTATTTTCACTTTAGTAATTGTATTCATTTTTTGAATAACTTACACGTTTCTCAGGTGCCCTTGTAAACAGACCTCAGGAAAAAATGTGTTGAATGTGGTATGGCCAATATACAGGCCAGTTCCATGAAATGGTGCACATAAAAAAGGAAAAAAGAAAAGACATAAGCCATTAACTCTATCAGCAACTCTTGTTGTGATAAACATTATTTCCTTTATAGACTCTACAGTTACACAGTTACACAGATGCTCTCTGCTTAGGAAACTATTTAGGCATTTCAAACTGTTATATTATGCAGTAAATAGACAGTATATAGGCAGTGTAAGAACTGCAGACTTTGTCTCCTGCACTCGGTTCAGCACTCTTTTTGAATTTGGGCCACAGTTATGGCCAAACACAAACAACATAGAATGTCAGTAGCTATAGACCATTTCTACATTGTAATTTATGGAATATAATGTAATCAATGATCATCTTGTTTCATCGAAACAAAATACATTATGACAGCTATGAATGATGATGTGTTTAGAGTTGGAAGTTTCTCTTAAGTTGCTAAAGGATGCCTGCAAATGAGTTCATTTTTTAAGAAATCCTTTGTGATAAAAGAAATGACTAAAGAATAACGATTGAACAATTTAGTCTGAAGGAAAAAATTTGAAGGGATTTTGTGAGAATTCTCACAAGAGGATTTATACAACGTATCATCAATCTCTGGAGGTTAGGGCTGCATCATCATTAGTATTTCAGTTAGAGGGGGAACACGTGTGCACATAATAGTTGTTTGTAATCAGTAAAGTTGTTTTACATCATTGATTAATGAGAGTTAAGTACAGTGTGATCAGGAAAAAAGAGAAAAATAAACTTTTGTTCTACAGCAACTGCCATTCTGACTCTTCATTATTGATAAAAAAAAAAAAAGCATTTATTTCATGTTGTTATCCATAGAAAGGTTATGTGCCCAACACACAGAAACACAAAAAAATTTGAATCTATTTATCTTTAAATGTGTCTATGACTTCTTTTATTTATTTTCCTATGCAGTAGTTTCACCCTAATGCCATTTAAATCACTATTTTTATATGAGTGATTAATTAAATCACTATGAATAATGTGTGAGGTGTCAATCATAGTGGAGAAACCCCAGACAATCATTACATAACTCGGCAGTTTTGCTCAGATCAATAGATTGTTCTAGTGTTTAGCTTTTAACCCATTGTTTTGGTTTTTGTACCTGCAGACTCTGGTCTTACCATCCACCATCTTTCCAGGTGTGGTAGGCAGCTATTTTCAGTGAAAAAAAGCTCAGCTAAACACTCTGTATACTACTTTTCCTTTACCAAACAGCAGACAGACAGAGTAAGTTAGTAACATAGGGGAACAATGGAACAGCAGTGGAAAACCAATGTTTCCCTGTTTCTCTCATGGAAGTAGTGTAGACCAAAGCAGAGCTAAAAGGAGGGTCATCACGGACCTTTGGTAAGAAATCCAAGTCCAATGGATGGATAGACAACTATTTACAGTGTATTATTAATGTATTATACTTAGTAAGGAAAAAAAAACAAGTGGGCACTTTATTAAGTACACTTGTACAGCAGCTTGTTAATGCAAATATTTTAGTCAGACATCATGTGGCAGGAAAAGCATGCTGACATAATCAGTTGTTGTTCAGACCAAACATGGAATAACTGTTGGTGCTAGTTTCGTTGCTTTGAGTTATCTCACAAACTGTTGATCTCCTGGGTTTCTTTTACACAGTCTCTAGATGTTACAGAAAATGGCATGAAAAACAAAAAACATCCAGTGAGCAGTGGTTCTGTGGGAAAACTCACCTTGCTAATGAGAGAGGTCAGAGGAGAATGGCCCGACAGGCGCATGCTGCCAGGATGGACACAGTAATTCAAATATTAGGCCGCTCTGATGAATCTGGGTTTCTGCTGCAGCACACAGAGGGCAGGGTCAGAATGCGGTGAAACAGCATGAATCCAGGGACCCATCTTGCCTTGTTTCAATGGTTCACGCTGGTGGAGGTGGTGGTGTTATGGTGTGGGGAATGTTTTCTTTTGTAAATGCCATAGCCCACCTGAGTATTGCTGTTACTTCATCCTTTTATGGCCTCAGTCTACCTATATTCCAACGGTTACTTCCACAAGGAGAAAACCTCTCAAGGCAGTTCCACAATCATGTCAATGAGCTGGATGGCCTCCACAGTCACCAGAAAACTACATTTGGATGATACAGTATAGAGCTATAAGCTGCAGAAGACATAAGTGACTCCCACTGTTAACAATTCCTTTATCTGCATTTTTGTATTATTATTATAAAATGCCTATGGTACTCATAGCGCTCATGATAGTGCCTTTAACACCTGCTGATGCACTGATAAGGAGGGAATTATTAATTCAAAGACACATGAATGCAACATGAGTAAAACATGAATAGGAATAATCCAATTCCTATATCTGAACTTCTATCTAGTAGACTATACTTACTATGGCACTGACTTTTTTCTGCTTTAAATATTTTAAAAGTGATGTTTTTAATTGCACAAGCATTTGAATCGTCACTACTTCTGTGCCTTTTCATTTACAATTCTCTCTTTCCTCCTTAGGAGATAGAAGAGGCAAACTGCTTTATTTCAGGGCCTCTGAATAATTGATGTGTACTGCTGTTGTGAAGTGGAAAGCACCTCATAGTGGCTGCTTCAGCGAGCAAGGGAGACATCGTGCACCTTTCAAGCCTCCTTCTCCCCATCTCAAGAACAGAGAGAAAAAAAAAGGGGGGGGGCAGACAAAACAGAAAGGTACCCCCCCAGCCATGACCAGCAATGCCATTTACATGTTTGGTAGAATCCCTCTGCAAGTCAGATCGGAATTGTAACTGAGAAAGCAGAAAAACAAAGACAAGAACAAGCTCTCTTTTTCCACCCGAGTTCCTCTGATGGTGTTTGTTCGTTTCTCCGAGGCTGCTCTTGACTTGATGTTCCTGGTGTGAGTCGATCATATTTAAATGCTTAGAGCTGTTCTGTCTAGCAGGAGGCCTGAGACTAAGAGGGAGATTAAAGCGGCAATCACTGCTACTCTGAGGAAATGGCGAGTGGGATATTCCATTCTTCAACTTCTCATCATCCAATATTTTTTACAGGTCAATTCATCTAAAAGCCCTCAGCCCCTTTGAGGAGGGGAGGAAAGCATTTGGTTCATGAGCCTGTGTGTGTGTGTGTGTGTGTGTGTGTGTGTGTGTGTGTCTGTCTGTGTCTGTTTGTGTGTGTGCATGCGTCTGTGAGCTTAGTGCATTCACCGAAACATAGGCACATGAATGTACACAAATGTTTTACTGATAAATGAGAGAAGCAGCAAAATGCAACAAGCTTGGGGAAAGCAAGTTTGTCAAAGGAAGAAATTTCCAAAAAAAGTCTTTGAAATCTGCTCTTGCTATTCATATAAAATGATAAATATTAATAGCAACTATGCTGCCAAAAAGCTTTTAAAGAGCCACACACTGAAACGTGGCAGGGACTCCACTGACACATTTGTAGTCAACAGGCGATACTTTAAGTGATTTGGACAGATGCCGACAGAAGCTATCACAGTCATCAACTTTGAAAAAAAAGGGAATTTGCTCAGTTGTCCTCAGTCAACTGTCTTTAGATACTGATATACTAATAATATCTGACTGTAAAGTATAAACACATTAGTGTGGGATTACTGTGCAAATACACACCACTTTCCCCTCCTTTCAACATCCAAGTTTAAATTCAGCTGGTGTTGGTTTATTGTAGAACTGTAAGAATTTTTAGCCCCATATATTGGTGAACGGTGTTGGCCAGGTTCATTAGTACTAGTACAGTATTACCAAGTTTTGATTTAACTGGTCACTCCTGGTAGACAAATGCAACCAGTAAGAAGGGGTGACAAAAAGACATTGCTTCATTTTAAGGGGTCAAAAGCCAGAACCGTTAGGAGCCAATGACCTGGATAAGAACTGTCTTAACCATGAAACCTACAAACTACTGAAACCATGCTTACTAGGAAAAGCAGTGGTGGATGTTTCAGTCAAATAAACATCAACAACTAAGCCAGATCTGCGGTAAACAAGGCTGTAATGTCATTAAATGACATTCTCTAGAGCAGTTCAGTTAATAAAAAGACTTCCCAGATAAACAATAGCCTCATTTCAAGGTTGTACTCATAAGACAGAAATCAAACCACATGTCTGGAAAAACATCCTCAGCAGTGTCACATGTGCTAACTTGTTCCTCCTTTAGCTCAAAAAACTGCAAGTTTAGAGTGTAAAAAAGATGATTTACCATCACAGGTTGATCAAAGACAATTTCCTGTTTTATTCATTGCCAAAGCTGTCATCATACACTAGAATACTTTTTGTTTGCTCGGGTAGAGATTTGCACGATAGATGCATGTGGAAAAATGTCTAGACACTGATTACTAGTCATTTCTGATACAAATGTTGGAGGAGTGAGTGGATGATAATGTTGTCACGGCATCCTCCTGATATTGGCTCATCATTTAATATTACAATTGCATCCTACAACAGATCAGAAATTCTGCACAGTTCTAGACTTTTGGGAGGAGGAAGACACAATGATGTCAAATCACGTTTTCAGCCTTCTAACACAGTTTTGTAAGCTACTGCAAACAATGCCCCAAGTCTGACAGGCTGCTACTGTCACAAAGTCACATTATACAAAATCCTTGTTCGATTTTGGAATTCATAGATTCAGGATGTGAAATTGCAATGAGAGAATGCTCATCTTTGGCACTTTACTCACAATCTGCAATGACAGACAGTGATGACAACTCAGACTCTTTGAACAAATGTTTTATTTCCAGCAGACAGAGCTTTCTGTTCCTGCAGACTCTCACTGGTCCTATACTGTACCATCTCCACTTTCTGAGCCACCAAGAAGAGCTTGCTAATTATCGTGGTAAGACGGTAGGTGTCAAGAAGCGCAGAAGACCTGGCATGGTCCCTTCCGCCTCACCTTCCTGAGCTTTCTTAATTAAACTTGTGTAATTAACTGCTTTTGATTGTACCTCTAATCTGCATTTAATTTATCTTATTCGGTCAGGGCCCTTGACTACTGTATAGTGATATTGTTCCAATATATCCAACTAGGAAGAATCCCCTTAGTCTATGTATACTATATTGGTTGCAGTTAGATTTTGAGTCATTGCTGGAACTATTCCTTCAGTCCAAAAATGTCCTAGATCAGAATATGATTTTTTGGATGTAAATTTATTCTGATTTGGAGCAACATATTAAACATTTTGCACAACTTTCCTTTCCATTTCCCCTTGCATTACTGATTTTAATATAGTCTCTGATAACGAAGCTCTGTGAGAGTGCACAGCAGGGATTTCATTGTGGTGTAAAAGTGATGGATTCATTTTCTCAAACAGTTGAAAGATCAGTCTTAATTATCTCAGGTTCTGGCCTTTGATCTGATCTCCTGGTGCCTCAGGTGTCTTTACACATCATATTGAGTTCATTTGAAGTTTGTGAGTGTGTGCTTTTGGACAAGAACACTAGGTTCTCACAAAAACTCTTGTTTCTGACAAAGACGTAAGTGATAGTTAAATGAGAACAAACTCTGAAACTGGTTGTTGGTTTTCAGTGTCCTGGTGAATTTAGGGTTATTTCATACTACTGGTATGGTCTAGTCTTCATAGAACACAGACATCAAAGTCCATAAATCAGCAGCATCTAGCAGCACAGTTGATACAGTAAGCAAGAGAACTATATAAGTCCCCAGGTATTAATTTGATATTAATTATTCCTAGTTCAGCGATGCAAGGGCCAAATGGCTGTATTTGATTAACAGATTGTCTTTATGCAAAAAAAGCACACAATGTTAATTTAATGCAAATGAAATAGAAATGCATGGGATTATAGTATGAGGTTCCTGCTACTTTCCACACTATTTGACTGTACTAAAGTGAGTCATGTTTTATGCCCCTGTGGTTCTCTGTTGAGCCAAAAGCTGAGTGGAAGGACTGGGCTTTTGTTTCAAAACACACAGCATATGTCAAAAACAAATACAACCGGGGACCCTGGGAAAGGAAGAAATGTTTTGCTACCATCATTCTGCAGTAATACTTTAACACTTTTACCACATACAGTAGCTTCTCACTGTTTTCAACTTCACAACACTGCCATACTTTGTCAGATATGACCTCCTGTGGTAGGACATTGCTGCTTTTCAAGTCAAGATTAGGCCCAATTTACTGCAACACCTTTGCCCTATCATGTATGAAAGCTCCCTTGCAACTATAACCAAATCCAAGTTTGTGTTGGCTTTTGGCTGAAGCCTGGGTCCACCTCTTGGTTCCCTCCAATCATGTTTAAACAATGTCTGCGACTTTATAATGAAGCATGATGGAGCCTAAGTAATGAGGTGGTGGTTAGAGACCCCTGTATAGCTTCTCCCAAGCCCTTTAGCACAGAGCCCTGACCTTTTTAACTAGCAGAATTAATTGGCCCAGGCTAACCTTTTAGAGGCTAACTGTGACATAAGACCAGCGTTCCCGGGTCGTCTCATTATACCACAGTAGCTTTGGAGTGTGAGCATTCCTTGTCCCCTATAGTTTGGGGACGCACAGAAGCCTGTCAGTGGTTCAGAGGGGGAATAAATTTCAGGTCAGTGCAATTGAGCTCAATGCTCTAAGCCTGGTCTTTGAGATTCTCCAGTTGAAGGGGTGAGCTACTGTTCCCTCTTGGGGAGTAAGGGTCTATATTATAGTGCATCACAATTTGTTTCATGGGATAGTACTGCAACTTAGTTGTCCTTTGATAAAGAAAGTTTTGTATTGAATAATTTCCTATTGAACTCAATTATCATGGTTCTGAAAAGCTTCAAATTTGGATTCCCAAACTCCCACAATTAACCATTAACTCATTGTTAAATTATACTGAATTGTCTAAAAGCACACACTGACAGAAAGGAGTGCAGACATTATGTTAGACAAAGTAAAAAGGAATGAAAAAGCCCAAATATTCTATTTTAAGAATTTAAACCAGAACACAAGAATGCACAGTGTGAAATCACAGCCCAACTGTATGCTACTAAGGAGGGTTAATATTGGATTATCTTTACAAAACTAGCTGACCTGTCACTTTGGTCTTGAACTATTGTGGTCAGAACTAGGGACTGATATTAGGAAGCAACCCAAACAGGTTTGTGGATAACGGCAGGCACAGATGAAGTACAGGAAAAGGACCCAGCCACTCGAAAATCCCTGATTCCTTTCAAGATTGCAGCAACATATCTCAGTCCCTGCTCCATGCCCCATTACACATGCTTACAGTTCAAATGCTGGATGGAGAAAGCTCAGCCATAGTATGGTTAAGGTTGGATTGAAATATGTGTCATCTTCTTAATGCTTCTCTTCGATGAATAATGAAAAAATATTGGCCAGGATATTATTACATAAATAGTATACTAAAGTTCATAAGGATATTTTCTTTCATGATTCAGCCTAGATTTTTCTATCTTTTTGCTTCATGCATTTCTGTCATGATTTTGGTGGGTGGGGATGCGAGCACAAATCGCAGTAATTGCACTCAATGCATCATCATTACTGGCATTACTGGTTAAGCCCTGACATCATAGAAGTAGTCTTATTCTTGAAATTGCCAATTTCAATTAGAAATATTTTTGTATAAAACTACAGCACATAGCATTCACATTCTTGAGAACGAGACAGCCGTGTTCTCAGAGGATTCTGGATTTTGCCATGGCTGTCCCTTGTTGCCTATTCTGTTGGTGATCCTGAGGCCATGCCAAAAATGATGGATGAACCCTTTTCAGGTTGGGAACAACTTGTTCCCCAAGTGAAAGAGCTGAACTATATTGGATTCTTGTCCACAAGTGAGGGGAATTTCACCAAGCTAATCGGAGCCACGTCAGCTGGTGGATGCTGGGCATTGTACCACACTGTTGAAAAACAATGGCTGAGCTCTGGATTTACCTTCTGATCTTCATTCCAACCCTCAGTAATGGTCATGAGCTTGAAGTGGTAACTAAAAGAATGAGATCATGGATACAAGCGACCAAAATGGGTTTACTTCATAGGGTATCTGAGCTGATTCAGACTGAGGAGTAGAACGGCTGCACCTTCGCATTATAAGGAACCAGTTGTAGTTTTGCCATCTGATCAGGATGCCCCCTGGATGCTTCTCTGTGGAGGTATTCCAAATATGTTCAACTTAGAAGAGACACTGAGACAAAACAGAGCACGCTGATGGGATTGCACACCCCATTTGGCCTGGGAAAGCTTTGGGATCCCCTAGGAGAACCTGGGGGAAGTAGCTAGGGAAAAGGATTTTTGGGCTACTTTTGCTTACCCTTTTACCACTGTGACTCAGACCCAGATTAGTGTCAGGAAATGTAGTTTGTTTGCTGATTTACAAATCTAGCCCTTTTTAAGTCCACAAACACACTTCAATCTATGTCAAAGGTACTCTAAGGTCTTTTCTTCTTCACAAAGAAAAGCAGCTAGTGTCAGCCCAAACTCACATTGGTTACAATGTGGAGTACATGGTAACAAGTTTTCTGGGGTGAAATTTAGTGAAAAAGTTTTAAGAAAGAAAAAAAGTTCAGTCTTCTGGCTATCCCAGTCACTGGGACTTGACTAAAGTTCCTGTTGAAAGCCTTGGCAAGGAAAAGTTATGACTTAATAAGAACAGAAGATACAGTGTTGCTTTGTCCTCTCAGTGTGTCACACTGAGAGGTACAGGTAACTATTTCTGCTGTCTAGTAGGAAAGAAAAAACACCTGTATGAGACCCATATTGCATCAAACTGCTTTGCACGGACTGAAGTGTCATGAATATATTCAACACAAGTCACCCAAACATTGTCTGTGAATTCAGCTTGTTCAGCCAAGTGCATCACGGCTGGAAATTAGCCTAGTGGTTCACTGGCCAAAATGGCTACTAGTATGATGGTTAACTAGCATCTCTGAATGTCATTTAGCCAATTTATTATTTTTTAAATTTTTTTCAACAAATCAGGTTATTAGTCACTGCATCAGGATCAGTTTCAACATTTAATAACATTTCATTTCACAGGCACTGGTAATCACATATTCAGCAAGACATGTATCATATCTATATGCAGTATAAACAAGAAAAGTATGTCTACATGTCCTCTTTTGTTTTCTAATCTGAGTTACTGAGTTTGTGACCACTAAAATTTAACCTACATTCAGGTTATTTGAGAAACCAGGTCAAAAACAGAAATCTCTAGTCACAAAGCAGTTAGGTCAGTTATTATGAGATAACAACGGTCCTTTTTTCTCTGACTAACCCCACACCTGTACAACAGAGCATTGCACAGGTTATATTGTCTGCATTGATCAAGTCCACTGAGAGTATGCCAAACAAAACAACAGACATCTGCTTTGTCTAGTGGCCAGGCATGTTGAAGTTGGACTGGAGCTTGTCCAGAGTTAGGCACTGTGTGCTGAACATCTATTTTTATATTTTGCACAGCATTTAATGTTGTTCTGCCGGTGAGTGGTTTGTTTTTGACCTAGAAAAAGAAAAGTGTAGCTATAGTCAGAAGTGCAAAGTTGACAACGCTGAAAAATATTTCATCTATGGAACTTTCTGACTTTGTTTCCTTTATAATGTACCAGTTCAATTGCATTTCAATTAACAGACATATTTATGAATGAATTATAGACATATGAATTACATACATGTGCATGCTAAAGATTTATAGAATTATGTTATAGATTTTTGTAAAGATTTCTTTTATTTTCATGATTTAATGTGCTTCAGTGTTTGCGATGACTCATAGTCTGGTTTATTGGAAGCTGTTCAGTCAGTGGAAATTCAAAGTGGCTGGTAACTTTGAATTCTTGTTGCCATTTTAGTTGTTGATCCAAGTTAATTTCCAGCCATGGCTACAGTGCCTATTTCGCTTAGAAAGGAGCTGAAATCACAGGCAAAATGCTGAGGGCTTGTGTTGAAAACATTTTTGACGGTTAAATCAGAGCAAATCTCTCCTATGACACTGCAGAAATACTGTATTAACACTTGCTTTTTCTGTGTTACATCTAGAGGGGATAAAACCAGAATGTCACCCCAGTTTTCAGTATTTTGCCACTTTTTACAAAGGCTTTTAACAAGTTTATTCTAGCTGCACAAACTCTTATAAACTATGAAGTTATTGTAATCTGAAGAGGTTACTAAATTTGACATGAGGCCAATATAGCTGCATACACACTTAGAGGATACGTTGGACATAAAACAGAAGTATATTTAGCTTACTGTGAAGTGTCACTGACCCATCGCCAGTGACCTGAATAGCATGCCATATGTCAATAACTTGTCTCTGAATATCTGCTGTCTTTTTTCTATTTTTCATCTGTATTTACAGATACAGTAACACTAAGGCAACCTTCTAACCGACCAGTAATTCCTTTAATGTTGATCTGATCACTATTTTTACTTTAAAAACAGATCAAATACCTATGTATAATGTTAAAGGGGTCACTCATAGTAACAAACTCACAATTAGTACCTGACTCTGCAATTCCCCCTAAACTCTATGGATAAGATCTTTTAGCTCATTAATTTCCTCTTATTGCCCCCAACTGAACTGTTGAAAGGTGTTTTGTTTTGAAGGTGTCCCAATAACCTGCTGTACACTGCCTGCAAAAAGCAGACAAAGTTAGCAGCTAGCTGGTGAGCATAATGAAGCACTTAACAGAGAGCCCCTAAAACCCAACTAAAAGCTCTGGGACTTACATTTTTTCAGGTGACTAGAAACATGCCTCCAAAATAATGTTGATATTGCTGTAGTTGTCAGCAATAATTTGTTGAATGTGTAAATAAGCAACTGTATGCTATTACGTTCCATATCAAGTTTATAAGGTGGCCAAAAAATTAATTAATGCAGGTATAAACATTACAACCTTCAATAATGGTCATGCTTGCATAGTTTGGAGCATTTACATTTACATTGACTAATTCTGCAGATGCTTTTATCCAAAGCAACTTACAAGTGAGAGACAACACTACAGCTTTAGTGCAGTAGGAGGCCTTGAAGTAAGTGGTAAGTGCTAGATCTATTCAAAAGACAAAGCGCAAAGAGATCAAGTAAAAAAGTGCACAGTAAGTGCTATTTGGGAATATTAGGGTGTTGGAGCTGTTGGAGAGGAGCTGCTCTCGGAGGAGATGAGTCTTCAAGCGTTTCTGGAAGATAGAAATAACCACAGCTTGTACCAAGGGTCTGGTGGTGTACTGAGTCAGGTAAGGCCTGATTTTTCTGGTGTTGTAAGCGGCATGACTGGGAGGCAGATGTAATATGGTCAGAAAAGGATGATCATCAAAAATGGCACCCAAGTTTCTTGCAACCTTGGTTGGGATGTCGGAAATACCACTAAAGGGTCATTTCAAACAGAAATAAGGTTATGAAGTAAATCGGATATTGAATGATTACATCGTTATCCAAGAGCTCTGTAATGTGGTCTTTCTTTACAGTTACAGTAGTCATTTGCGAACTTTAAACAGTTCAAAATTGGGAGTGCAGGAAGATTTCATCCCACTTATCTCCCTTTTAGAGAAAGTGTTTCAGAAATTTTGCAGCAGAAACTGTCAAAAATAACAACAATCTTATAGTCAATCTTATCCTGAGTCAAATAATATACAGAGTCTTCACTGAATCAAAACAGCTTTCACCTGCTTATGCATTATAGATGTTCGGGTAACACTTGCCACAAAGACAGATAACATTATTACCATAACTTTTAATATTTAAGTAGTTCAAAAAGTAACTCACTTGCATGTATAACTGCTGATAATTTTAGTAAGTCAAGTGTAGCTTGGGACTGTATATTGGCTTTACTGCAATTTTCATACTTACTATGCAAAATTACTGACCTTTTTAATATCATTTAAGATTCATGGATACAGTTTGATTTTCCAGTCTAATCCCCATAATAGTATTAATGTATTTTGTGAGCTACATTCTTCTTCTAAGACAGATACACAGAAACCTTAAGCATACCTCACAGCACACTTGGGCCAACTTTTAAGTACATGCTGTACTACTGATGCAAGATCCATCTCCATGCACTTCCTTTTTTCTTTTTTTTCCTTTTTTTTGACAGTTTTAGTTGGGTGGCAAATTCCTTGTCCCTGGCAGCCAGTAAAATGGCAGTCTGCATTAACAGTGTGATGTTTAGTTCACAGGGTATTAACCAGGCTTATCCCTGCAGTGCCTGATGAGCTCTTTATCCCCACTAACCTGCCTCATGAAATTTTTTTTTTTTTTTTCATTTTTGAGGGCAGCTTCCGTTTCAAGTAGTCGACCTGTGAAGAGGCTAAACCAACAGTAACTGTATCAAATACAAACATGCATTTAGCTAAATATAGGACAGGCAGCAGCTGAAATGAAAACTTCAAGCTCTCAAAAAGGTGGCTGATAGTGGGATGTTCACTGAGTTCCTTTCAGCATATGAATGAATTCTTCCTCTGCATGTGTTTATTAGTTTATTAGATGATTCATGCATGATTCACCTTGAAACAGTAGTATTTATGGAGTGACTTCAGCATGACTGGATAATTGCACAGTAGATATTATATTTTAAACAGAGAAAAGGCTCACTTTTTGCATCCTCTTTGAGGTCTAATGAGTATTTTTCATTTGTGATTACATCCTCAAGTGGCAAACTGACATTCTCGCCATCACTAAATTCCAAGCACCACCCAAACATTCGAATCAATCTACCCTCAAATTGTATGCCAGCTTTTGTCAGTACAATTCAGCTTGAAGAAAAATAAAAAAGTACAATTCTACTTTATATGCTAAAGATTTAGTCTAGGTAAGAATGCCTTATCTATATGCAAATTATAAGTTATCAACTTCAATAACTGTTGAACGAGGTGTCTCCAAACATGCTATTGCCTTCATTTGTCAGGCTGCCAGGGTGGCCCAGTTTTTAATGCAAAGCATTCAATCTTGAGGGAGATGGCAGCAAACACAGACAAATAGTCCACAGAAAAAAGAGAGGATAGTTAAGAGCATAAAACACCAGTGATGATAATGAGCCTTGTTTGTGTTTCCCACTTCATCTTTATAGCCAATGATAAACCAACTAGTCAAAAGCAAATGAAATACACCTCTGTAATGCTAATTGAAACTGTTTTCCTGCGCAGCGAGGGGAATTGTGCAGTTTTTGAAAAAAAAAAAAAAAAAAGGGAAGTATGTCCTTGAGTGGATGCTGGTGCTGCCCAAGAACTGTCTGCAAACAAAAGGTGGCAGACATATTCTAAAATAATAGCTAACATTTTCTTTATATATTGTTGACCCAGTTCATACATGCTGAAGTTATTTTGTATGGCCCCGGGCAGCTCCTTTCATAAGGCTTATTGCTGGCACAAAAAGGCAATGGTATCATGGAGCTTGGAGTTAAAATATGGAAATCACACTAGTATTTAATTTTTTTTTCAAATGGCATCATCAGGACTGACACTGAGGGTGGCTGGAGGCATGTGTGTTTGGTGATTCACTGGGTGTGGATAGGAAGATTGATGGAGATCGGGAGACCCGCCCAAAAGGTCATTGTTCTGAATAAGAAATCTACAATGAATAAATAACAAACGCATTCCCTCTCTTCATCCCCTGTCTTACAAGAAATACATACAGAGTACTGTGCCAATGAATTAGGCACTGAATGTAAGAATGAATTTGGGACCAATCAGACACCTTCTGGACAGCAATGGTTAAGAATCTAAACATCTGAACTGCCTTAAACATTTGTACAATACTGGATGGTCTCTTAATCAAGGCAACAATAAATTGCAACATAGCCCCAGTTACAAAAGGAACAACACCATGGTAGCAATCCTTCTCCTTTATATTTGCATTTTCACCATCTATACAGTTAGGTACATGAGTAATTGGACACTGACACAATTTTCATAATTTGCCAGAGGTGACCTGTTCCCTAGTTAATTCATGACATATGCAGCAGATAAAAGATCTGAGTTGATTTAATGTGTTTCTACATAATTTTTATGTAGAAAGGGAACTCTTAATATGTGCTCTGAAGAGGTGCTGATACAAATGAAGGAGGACATCATTAGACTGAAAAAAATAAACAAATCAATTAGATAAATGGCAGAAATTAAGCAATAGAGAAATCAAAATTTGGTACGTTCTGAAAAAGAAGGATTGTACCGCTGAGTTCAGCTGCACCAAAGGGCCTGGAAGATCATGCAAGAAAGCTAAAGTGGATGATTATAGAATTTCTTCCTTGGTGAAGAAAAACCCTTCATAACAGGTCAAGAAAACTGTCCAGGAGGAAGGTGTATCATAGTCAAAGTCTATAAACAGGAAATGCCTTCATGAATGTAAATACAGAGGGTTTATCAAAAGGTACAAACCACTGGTACAAATCAAGAACAGAAGGGTCAGATTAGATTTTGCCAGGAAACATCTTAAAAAGCCTGCAACAATATTCTTTGGACAGAAGAAACCAAGATTAAGTAGTACCAGAATGATGGGAAGAGAAGAGGATGGAGAAGGACGGAACAGCTCATGATCCAAAGCCACCACATCCTCCGTCAGACGTGGTGGAGACAGTGTTATGAGATGGACATGTATGGCTGCCAATGGAACTGGGTCACTGGTGATCATTGATGATGTTACTGCTAGTAGAAATAACAGGATGAACTCTGAAGTGCATAGAGCTTTACTCTCTGCTCAGATGGATAATGACCCAAAAAAGACTGTGAAAGCATCACAAGAGCTTCTCAAAGCAAATAAGGAAATATTCTTCAATGACCATTTGATCACTTGACCACAACCCAACTGAACCTGTTTTTTCACTTCTTGAAGACAAAACTGTGGGCAGAAATACTCACAAATAAGCAGCAACTGAAGGCGGCTGCAGTAAAGGCCTGGCAAAGCATCTTAAGGGGGAAACTAAGCATTTGGTGATGTACATGGGTTCCAGACCTCAGGCTGCAATTGACTGCAAAGGATTTTAATCCAAGTACGAAAAATAATGCTGATATATATGATTATGTTTGTTAGTCAAATTACATCTGAGACCCTAAAAAATCAGGGACTATGTAAGAAGGTTGTAATTCCTTAACTGTTTATATGACATTCCTTAAACCCTTTGAATTACAGTTTACACTTCAAACCCATTGTTGTTGTACACAGAGGCAAAATAAAACAATTGCATCACTGGATAAGTACTTACGGACTTAATAGTACATGTTTCATATGTGCAGTTCTGGATTTGTGGAAAAATTCTCCTAATATCTCTCTTGAATTGTTGTATTTCAAGCACATTTCTTAACACCTTTGTTTTAACTATTTTAAGGGTAATTGTACTTTGGGTACATTTTTTGTTATTGTGCCTTTGCTGTTTTCTGTGAAAATGACAATGATTGTTGATTAAATAAAAAAAGGAAATATAAACAATATATAAACATTTACAGTCCTCTTGATGTTGTTACTATTGAACTACAAAAGCTTCGATGTGATGTTTCATCATACATGAAGCAGTAGTTCCACCTATAAATGGGCTCCCTTGGTAACATCCTATCCTCTTGTCTTGGACATACCGGTTCAGCTGGAGGGTGTAGGGACTGGGTCGCCAATAAACACCTGCTGAGAAGAGCCTGGCTGCCTATTCTTCCATCTGTCTGCCTGCAGAAACTCCAACCATAAAGAAAAATTGTCACAGGAATCCAAAAGGGAATGAGTCTCTTTTTCCAGCTTCTTTGAATATCAGGCAATTGCAAACATCTAATACACTTGAGGGCAAAACTGATGAGATCCAATGAGTCTCAGGCAGATGATTTGAGCTTTAAAAGCCTTAAGAATATAGTCCTTATCTGGTCCCCCTTCCCTCAACAGACGGCAACTGTATGAACGTCTCCTCCAATCACCTGTGTTGCAAACGCTCTCTCTCTTATCTCGCTCCACTGCATACCTTCTTCCTTTGCTCGCAAATTGAGCCACATTTCACTAGGCTTCTAGTCAAAGGTTTCATTCCAAAATGTAGTATGTGATATATCCATTTTAAAGAAGAGGTTCTTGATATTTTTCCCATTAACACATATGATTGCATCCCCTGAAAATATTACTGCTTTGTACGTAAAGGTCAGGGGATGGCTGATGACATAAGTAATGCTCCAAAATAAATTCATGCAATTTGTAACAGAAGGTACATTTCACAATATAATCATCTCCTTTTTAAATCTTTAATATAACCACTGATTCCCATGGACTTTTGCCATTAAATGGCCCTTCAGAAATGTTGTAAGAGCTCAAATCCGCAACAAAAAATCAATAGTATGAGTAAGATTAATGCTTCAAAGTATTGCAGCTTAAACAATAATTTTGTTACAGCTGAGTACTGGCTTAAATTCCGTGCATGCCTCCCGCAAAGGTTATTAACAAAGATAGTGTTTATCATGGTGTTATGCTCTCCGGAAAATAAAACAAGGGGAGAAATGTGTTTGCATTTGAAGCAGTGTAACACACTATTTCACTGTTACTGAGCAGAAAAAGAGTGGCCAGGGGGTATATGTTTTTGACATGCTACCACATGTTAAACACATACACTTTATTATTACAGACATGCACAGCTCATAGTAGAAATGATTTAAACTCAAACTATATGACACATAAAGCTGCACAGTTTATTTTCAATGTAAGTTGGCAAGTGCTCTTCAACAGTCCCACAAAAAACCTATCCCACAGGTATTTGTTTCTCTTTGCTTGCTGAGGAAAACATAGCCATCAGACATATGTTAGCTTTAGGCAGCAGAAAGAATGAAATGTACAATGCTGTGTGTCAAAATGTCAGTGTTTTGAGTAAGCATCGTAGCCCACTGTACTGCAAAACTTATAAGTGTTCCAGTTTCCTTCCAACAATGAAACATACTGTGTGTTGTAGTTAGTTTGGCCATAAAATGATTTGACAGTTAATGCCCAGATAATGATATAGTTCCAAAGCCACAGTCTGGAATAAATGAGCACCCCAGCTAATAGATCATACAGTATGATGACTGCTGCACAATTAAGTGAAGTGAGACCAGAACTTCCAGGTTCTGTACCAGAAGGTAGAAAACCACATTCAAAATCCCACTGACATTTGTAACTACACTAATAACTAAACATCTAGCCTCAGAACAGACCTTTCTCTAAAGTATGTCGTGGCTTGCTTCATGTATTTACTTGAGAATGGCAGTTATTTGAAAAATGATCTAATGTGTTGTTTATTTCATATATTTATTCTTGCTTTGTTTGTATTGATTAATGACCTTTGCAAGTTGAGGAGTTAGTCAAAATGTCCTAGTTAGTTCAGAAAAACAACTGAAAAAACAACTTAGTTGTAGTTTTTCCTTTGCTCAAAAAATGATTGTTGTTTAACTTTGTTTAAAATGATAAAGGATTCAGTTTCTAAAAGCAAGTGTTGTAGTGCAGCAGATTTGTCAGAGATTGCATTGAGTTGCAGAAGCAAGTGAAATAGAGTCTATCCGGGACAAGATGTCATGATTTCAGCTCTCCATACTATGAAGCGGTAAAGAGATACACAAAGTGGCCTGGGAGCTACAGAGAATCGTTGGCCTTCACACAACCTCATTCATATTGTTAGATCAGGAGAAGAAGGACAAGGAGAGATGAATAAATTACAAACCTCACCCACATTCTTTGGAAGTGTTAACAAATTTATCAGCTGAAAACCAAACACACACTTCCTACTAAGATATTGATTCGCTAGCTACACATACACAAGCTCACAGTGAGCAGGGTTAGCTTTTCCATGCACATCACATTCGATCCATTTATGATATTGCCACAGAGTTCAAGATGAGACATAAAACATACTTAAGAAGAAATGAATTTAGTCTGATGTAAAATTCTTCTAAAGTTCTATTTGACACATATTTAGCATGGAACAAGAGATAAACTAATAATTAACACAGGGAGACAGGATTAGAATCTGTAGAAACTACTTTTTATCCCTCTTTGCTTTGGGCTTAAGCTGTAGGTGTCATATGCTTCCACCTCTCTCCATATTTACTCTGCCTGTTTGGTCAACTCTAGACAGTAGTCATGCTTGATATGTAAATACAGAATGGTTTGTAACCCTCAGTGTGCAGTCCTGATAAACTGTAGTGTTGTTACAATATTTATATATTCAACTTATTAGTAAGCTTTCCTTTATTCCAGTTCTAGCTGAAGCTGAATGAAACCATCCTACCTTTGTAATTTCTCTGCTCCTCCTGCAATTCAAGTAATTTTGCTGTTTCTCCCATCCACCACCCCAAGCCACCAGTGTCAACTTCCCATCTATGGATCCCTGGAGAGGATAACCAATTGGCTGCAATTTATCGAGGCCTATCCCTACAAATCTATCTAACTGATGGGTCCAGAGCCATAGCATTTCTTTTTTTATATAAATAAGGCTCCTGCAAGATCTTGTCTCTCTACAGAGAGATCGTAAGGTTCTACTTATATATATACCTGCATAGTTGAAATTGTTAGGCTAAAAAAAAAAAGAATGACTGTGTTAAGACCATAGAGAGAAGCACCCTCTCAGAGCTTTCTTTTTAAAGGAAACTCCAGTAAATGAAATATACCACAGGAAGTGAGAACACACCTACTCTATATACAGTATACAGTTTGCATCTGTCAGATAAAAAGGAACAAACCAGCCTGTATTATTCACTCCTCACATTAAGCAATAAGCCCAATGGCTGTATTGATCTCAAGGGAAGGCTATGGTCTGAAAACTGATGTATACATGAAGCCGAAAGACCACAACAGTACAGTCCTGCTCAGAGACAGTTCCTATCAACTCTCCCTGAAGATCTCCCAACAATCAGCCAGGTTTGCCAGGAATTACAGTCCAAAAAGAAAATATTAACGTTGTGCTAATTGTTACATATTCACCTTTTAACGTAACATTTTACTTTTTTCTTCTTGTCTTTTCTTTAATTCGACTGTAGAATTTCTAATGGAGGATTTCTCTACAACAATATAGAGACTAGATTCTGTTTGGTGGACAGAAATTGTAGATGGGAAAAAATAAACAACAGACAAAATGAAAATTTATTAGGGAAGGATTATGAAATGATGGGATCCATAAAATACAGCATTATCAAGAAAGTATTATTTTTATTATTAGGAGGAGTAGTAGTTTTAGAGGTACTAGCAGGATATCACAAGGATAATATTTAACTGACGGTCATTCCATGTCGTGGTTTAAAGTTGAAGCAAGAAATCTTTAAACTGACTGAGGTCATAAGAGGATGTCATTGAGGGAAGGCCAGTATTATCCATTAACAAAGAGATAAGAGGGCATTATTGTGTTTTCTCTAAATCTCTGTCCAAAGACCCCCACACAAACACACACACACACACACACACGCACGCACACACCCACACACACACACGCACACACACACACACACACACACACACACACACACACACACACACACACACACAAACACAAAATGATGCACACATGCACCTATTCACCAACAATCAAGGGCATGAAATCAATCTCAATATTTATACATAGCTTGGATGAGTTCAGAGTTAGACGAGCGTCCTGAGAGATACCATCAAAGTGACGCTCACCTGACAATAACTTTGGTGCAGGCAGAAAAGGGTTCATTTTACCTGAGACATGTCCTCTTCATTGTATGGAGTGAGGCCCTGTAGGACTCAAGGTTACCCTCTATCACCGAGAGAAATCATTACGGCGGGACGGGGAGACAAATCTAAAGAGTCTGGTCCCTATTCCCCAGCAACACAGCCAATCTGTGTATAGGTTTTTCTAACGATCACTGCACATGGATGTTGTCATGGCGAGGAAAGCTTTTTTAACCTCCTTCTCTCCACACAAATGGCTGTTCAGCACATTTATAACACATTTGGCAGCTCCCTTGGTGTTACCCTCTCTTACACCACATGCGCTGATACGCAGCGTATCATAACTGGATGATGTCAACCAAAACGCTCACTGTGCTCATATCTCTCAGAGGTATTGCAAAATTCACTGCAAAAAAGATTCACATTAGCTTTAATATCGTATTGAAATGCTTAATTGACAAAAAATATTGAATAGATCCCATTCTGTGAAAGACCTGACTCAGTCTGCACAGGTCTCATGTGAGCCTGGATGCATATTACACTGCAGTGTCTGATACGCGGTGAGCTTCTTCGCTGAAGAGCACCTTTTAGTAGAAAACAGAAAAAAAGAGAGTTCATCTTCAAAGACTTTATTGCATTCTTTAACTTGATCTTTTCTCCTGTGTCGAAGCCATTGCAATTATCAGGTCATTTGTATTTCTTTATTGCCGACTTGGCAGGTGCCTGAAGTCTGTTCATTTCCTCCTGGGAGCTGTGGCTGTGCTCTCTCTGACGCCTCCATTGATTACAATGGCTGATAGGACTGGGCCATCAGGAAACCCATTCTATAAACCCAGCACACTGTTTGTTCCCTCATGTACCGGTCAGGCTCTGCTTGCTGTCAACCAGAAGGTTATATGTGGGGTTCACTGTGTGTCTGTATGTGTGTGTGGACATGTATGACATGTAGGACATGAATGATGGAGGAAAACCAAGTCAGGGTTAATCTGAGGTGGGTGAAAGACTGCAGGAGACAGAAATAAAGAGTCAGAGTAAAAGAAAGTCTCCTCTTCTTCAGTGTGCAGTTGCCTTTAACATTGCTGGTGTCAGCTCCTCAAATGTTTTCCTTTCTTTTTCCCTTGCTTTAGCTTCCTTCTCTAGTCTCCTTCTTTAGTGTCCCTTTTTCCCTCCCCCCTTCTACCTCTTATCTTATTTTTATTCCCTGCACTGACTCCTTTGTCTCTTCTTCCATCATCCCTCCTTCCTCATGCTATTATTACCAGCCACATTAATACCAGGTGTGCAATTGTAATGATTCTGCCCTGTTTGGTCATGTGGACAAGGTCAATAATATTGATGTGAAGTAAAAAGTGGCAGATTCGGGTCAGCTATTGGGAAGAAATACATGGTGCTGGTTTGGTTATATCGTATAAGGGGTGTATACATGCTATGTGTACATACTGACAAAAATATATGCAATACAATTTTGACTGAAATCATTGACACTGGAATTTTAAATAGAGAATTTGAAATATCTACAGAAATAAATGAAAATTAATCAAATTGTATAATAAGAATGTTTAATTAAATGCAGAAAGTTGCAAAAATGCTTTCATGTGGTGGAATAAAAAAATGCAGACATGAAATGTATGCTTTTGATGCTTTCGATGAATTTAAATTAATTCCTCAAAAAAAATGAAGAACAGACTCACTTGTGTTTAGTTTTCAAGGTTCACATGACCTGAATTAACCAATGAATGATGCCGTTACTGCATAAAGTAGCTTTCTAGTGTATTTTTCACAATTGTTAAGACAACAGAGCAAGAGAAATATTATTATCAAAAAACATACCAAAAATAATAAAATTCCAAAGGCTACAAGAAAGTCACCAAAGATCTTGAAATCCCTGTTTCAACCAGATTCTCAAGATTTTCAAGTTAGGAGGAATAAAAGTGGGTTTTTCTTGTTTTGGGGCAATCTCCAGACAGCTGCATCGGATTTAGAGGTCCTATTTCATCTTTGTTGAATTTCGACATAGCAAATGTGCTCACTTCCTTTACTAAGCATTTTGAATTGTAGGAGTTGGAATTCTAGCTTGCTTTATCACCATATTATCATACTACCTGACTTCAAGCTGTAGCATTGCTATGTACTTTACACATTATGATTGATCTGATCAATATTTATTTAATACCTGCACCAGAAATGAGAAATCATGTCTTTTTTGGGGGCCAAGTATAGAGAACTTTGTAGCATGGAAATGTTACTTGATGCTACTTTTTTGGCTACACAGTGATATGTGTGCAGCTAACTGCCAGACTTGGCAGCAGAACCCAGAATTGCTAAAACAAAGTTCACTACAGCAATGCAACTGGATGAAAAAAGTGTTGAGAGGGCAAAAAATTAAATGAGTGTTATAATCAAACAATACTGATATGAAGAGATTAATTTAGTATTTGTATAGAACTTTTCCAGACACGTTAATTTTTAATCACTCTAGAGGTAGAACACCAACTGTTTAATAATTTAACCCGCAACATAGAATATGTTATTTGTTTATCTTGTGTTTTATATGGAAAATTTAAATTTGTAAAATAAAAATAAACTCATCTGGTAAATTAAATGTGGTGGGGTAAAAGCACAATATTTCTCGCAGTGTATGTGAAGGGTTTTTTTTTTTTCAATCCTGGATGATTTGAGAAAATGACTTTAAATTCATCTTTTTGATGTAAATAATTTATTCCATACACATTTTAGGCTCAGTAAAATACAAACAAAATGTAAATGGGACTGTGGCATGAAACAAAACAAGAAAAAGTACAAGCTGACTTATATTATTTCTGCAGCTGATTGCAAGGCTATTCTTTTAGTCTGTGACATCAAATATGATTGTCATTGGTAAGATGGATTTAATTTAGTTTACCATACCTGAATTGTGGGTAAGCCATGCCAATTACCTTAGTAATGCCTTATTAATTATAGTGTATACTATTGCAGTATGTATGTAATATTAGAATAAATGACACGATGACAGATGTAAACACACACAGAGAATCTGCTCCTATACTGTAACTAAATGTCAGCCCCGGTCTTAGCTTTAGTAGAGAGCAGGAGGTCTTGTTTCCTCCCTTGCCAAAGGGATTCAGCAGCGCTTCAGTTGTTCAACTTCGGAGTTGGTCCAATGCACAGCTCCATTTGTAGCATCAACTGTCTGAATGCACAGCTTGTTAGAAGCTCCAGGCCAGCGAGCTCACCGAGGTGCAGTGGGGACGCAAGCAGGGAAGCAGCAGGCCCACTGGCACCGCTGGCCCAGACTTAATGGTCATCATAGCAGACAGGTCGGATACTGGTTGGAGAGAGAGAGAGAGAGAGTGAGAGAGAGGGTGGGGAGATGTAGGGAAGGAATGAAAAGAAAAAGCAGAGATAGCAACAGCAAGACACATCTTTGATGATATTAAAAACAAAAATGAAAAAACAGATATCCTGTGGTTTTCTGTCTATCAAAAAATATTGCTGTCTGTAGGAAGGCCGGGGGAACTGTCAAATTAATGTGAACTGTGGGCTAAAGGGTACTAAGGAAATAGAGTAAATGCTACAGGATCAGTAAGTCTGTGTGGATAGTGAGGGTGAGGATTTTCTGCACTAAGCCAAGTTACTGTACCTACCTGTCTCTAAGAAATGAAAGCCAGAGCATGACCCAGGGGTGCAAATATAAAATTTAAGAGGTGAAAGATAAGTAGGATTATGGATTTGAAAAGGAACAATTTAAGTCAATGGGGGCCAAAATGGTTGATATGTTGTGAGTTTATGCACCTTAACCAAAGGTCAGACATGCTGATAGTGTGTTGTGGTAGATTTTTAGCCATTGCTATAGGGATGGCAATATTGGTCTCTATGTTGTTCTTTCATTCCACCACTTTGGTCGAGACTGATATATCTCAACAACACGGATTATAAAGAATATTCATAGATTACCATGAATATGTATATTCATGTTGTCCCTAGGTTGAATCCTACTTACTTTGGTTATCCTCTGACTTTTTCTATAGCACCATCAGATTTAGATTTGTCCAAAACTTTTGTTTGTGACTAAATACTTGAAAATGTTAGTATGCTAACATACTAATATGATATAGTTAACATGTTAGAAATTAGTACTAATGCTGCCTGCTTAACATCCCCATGTTAACATTTTCACTTTGCACAGTGCCGGCATTGGCATTCAGCTCAAAGCACCACTCTACATAAGTACAGCTTGTTGGAGTTGCTAGCATGGTTTTAGACTCTTGGTCTAGTTTTAAGACTTGATTTCATAATTTCTATCTATGATATACTTCAACAATTATCCATAAGTAAAAATCATGTAAAAAATGATTTAAATTCATTGTGTGCAGCACATTAATAAGTATATATAAGAATATGGACAAACATAGACAATAGACAAATAATAAAGTACAAGATAAAATACAATCACAAGGCACCTTATTATGAACACCTGTACAACTGCTTATTCATTCAGCAGTGCAATGCATAAAATATTTCAGATACAGGTCAGGAGCTTCAGTTAAATTTCACATTAAACGTCAGAATACCACAATTGTTGGTGCCAGATTTGAGTGTTGAGTTTTCTAAAACTTCTAATTTTATGCACAACAGTCTTAGACTCGGTATAGTTAGTTAGTTAGTAGGGTTTACTCAGAATGATACCAAATAAAAGACATCCATGTGCATCTCTTCATAGCCATAGTTTACCATCTTCTAATGTTCCCTTTTAAGTGGGATAATACCCCATGCCACATGTACGTTACAATAAGTTCAGTGAACTTCATTGGTCTCCCCAGTCAGATCTGAATCCAGTAGAAAACCTCTGGGATGTGGTAGAATGGGAGGTTGTCAGCATGAATGAGCAGCTGATAAATCTGCAGAAATTTTGTTACGCAATCATGTCAACATGAAGCAGAATCTCAAAGGAAATTTTCTAAGAATTCTTTGTGGAATCCATGCCACAAAGAACTGAGGCTGTTTTTAGAGAAAAACGAGGCCATAACAGGTATTAGACTGGTGTCCCTAATAAAGTGCTCAGGGAGTGTACACTAAAGTACAGACAGTCATTCAATATAGTAAAATCTCTGACTTAAATGACTGTGGCTTAAGCAGTAGTAAGCTGCATCATCCTCAAAAAAGTCATTACAAAGTCCAGAGCTTTTATACCACCGGATCCAGGATCAAGGAACAGTTAGAAGATTCCGAGGACTCAGGTTACGATGTAGCTCATAAGCAGTCAGATGTTCACTAATATAGTTTAGAGCTTCATCTAGATTCATCTTGAATGTGAAACATTTTTCACCTAACACAATCAAAGTGCATTTGCCACCTAAACCTTACCACATGTACAACTTAGTATGTGTACCCTGGGCTCTGGTGTCAATGTGCACTTAAATTCATCCACCCTGACCACCTCCCTACAACTTCTGTGCAGTACAAGAACATAGCACTTCCTTCACTGGAAAAACACTGCTGTAAACATAATCAATTGCGTTTTCTTAAAAAATGAAAATGTATGTGGCAAAATATGAGTAGTATGTAAATGTACTTTATAGCACAATTTCTAGGAGTGCTGGATTTTTGAGCTGCACCACAGGAGAAATCCTTGCCCTAAAAATTGAGAAAACAAAGTGATTTTTTTTGTCATCAGTCCAAAATGGTGGTCCTGGATCGCAGTGTGAGAAACTCCATCAGAATCTGCATCTTGGTTATTTCAGACCAGGTTCTCCCAGCATGACTGCTGCTACAACCCACATTCAGTATACTGTACACACCACCCAGTCAGAAAGTGAGGAAAAGACGCCAAACACACACACCAATGCTGCATTGCAATCAAAATTTTTGAAAAGCTTTAAAAATAGCGGAAGTTTTGAGATGTTTTTTTGCAGTACTTTCAAAACATGAGATTGATGATGGCTCACACAATCTGGCATGCATCACAAGTGAAATTGTATTGTCTGTTACAGACTGCAACCAGGATTATTTTTGCAAAGTGTGACACGCAATAAATCTGAAAGATCACCCTTATCACACAGTGAATAAAGAGGACATAAGGCAAATGCAACCTATCCATATGTGTCAGCTATTACAGAGGTCTACCAGTCAGTGGCTGATGTGTGAGTTTTATCAGTGTGTCAGGTTAGAGACTAAATATTTAATCCAATTTTGTGAGTTACTTTGATCATTTTCTCTAGTCGTCCCTTTACACCTGCCCCAAATATAATGCAGCCTGCTGACCTCATGTCCTCACTAGAGGGAATTCCATTACTGAGGAGTGAATAAAGTACATCGATCAACCACTGGTTTTAATGAACAGGTCATTAAACCCAGTTACTGGTTTTAATGTTGTGGTTGAATGGTGAAGAGATATAGTATATATTGGTTTGTGCAGCACCTTTAAGAACATTAGATGGATATACTGAATAAAGATATATTAATGGTGAAGAGATTCATTACATCTATTGTATCTGTACAACATCAGTGTAAAGACATGCATATTGAAGTGTCAGAGTAAGGAATTTTGAAAGACAGAGTAAAGGATGTGATGATGCTGTTTACAGTCTTGGATCAGATCCAACTCCAGCAGGAATTGAAAATACACTAATGGGTAAATAGAAAGGAAGTTTTGGAAAGGAATCTGTTCCCACAAGAGCCTGTCGAGACAAAACACATGTGTGTAACGTAATTAACATAAAGCTACGCAGCCGTGTTGAAGTCACAGTAGGAGATAGGGAACAGTGGTGGCCAACATTTGTTTTCCGAGGAAGAGCAAGACAAAGAGTAAAACAAACAGCATCTGTTAACAAAGACAAACTGTATGACCCACTTAGAGCCAGGCTCCAAATGCAGAGGTCCTCTCTATGTATTCTGCTCTCTGCACTTCAAAGTTGCTCTCTCATTACTCCCATTTGAACCAGGCCGACATGACACTCTGCTGACTTCACTGACTCTCCACTTTGGCTCAGCTTGTTTTCTGCCACACATACATGCTGGTCAGAGACCAGATGGAACCAAACACGGAGTATTTGCACTTTCTATGGGAGTTTAGACAACCATGCCATGCTTTGAGTTGACTTTGAGCATGCTTCTAGGCTTAAGAAAGCTTTGATACAGAGAAGAGTAGGCACAGGACCACAAGTGACAAACAAAAAAATTCATGTAGAGCAAGATAAATCATACATTTGTAGCATTTAACATGGACACAGAACTGGAAAAATAGTTGTCTCCATGGCTGATATGGATGCTGCTGGCGTCTTCACACTGCTAAAAACCACAGCACCCTCAAAAAAATTGAGTCCTATTTAAAGAGTGGCAACATGGGGGTTGAGGTGTTCCATGTTGTTGTTTTGTTGTGGAGAAGAGAGAGAAAAAGCAGGAGACAGAGCAGGACGGAGTCAGTGAGAGATGTAAAAAGGAACAATTCCCAGGGGCATGAGCATTCATATTTGTTGGGACCAACAGAAACCCAAAAGGGATTGTTGAAGAAATATAACAACCATTAACTGTGGCTGCTGAGAATGAGGAAACCATATTCCTTCAACAGACTGTCCCTAAAAAGTGAATGGGATGAGACCTGTGGAGGGAAACGATCCAGGGTCAAGGGAGGAGGAGGCTGATGTTTGTGTGTGTGTGGATGTCATGTAGAGGTTACAAACTGAACAAGTGGTCTTCAGCCCTGGTTAGTTTATTTGGCTCAGTAAAATTGCTGCCAGGTACACACTAAGATTGGAAACCTGAAAATGATCTAGTGTGGGTTCTACTCCTAAGCCTCTCTGCTGAGCCCAGCTAAAAAATAACATGTTTCTGTACTTGTTAAATAATATTACAAGTAGTTTTTTTTCCATGAAAGATGCAAAAATACAGCTCAATATGAAGAGGATAAGATTAGAATATACAGAATGATTATATACAATTTGCTGAATTCATTAAACTGAATTGTAACTAAAACAACAGCAGGCAATAATTAATGTCCAATGGCCTGTTGTGTTATACAGGAGAAATCAGTATGATTAAATGTGCAAGTTACTCAATAAAATGTTCAAAAAATAACCCAAATTCATCTTTTAAATGAGGAAAAAAAGAAAAAAAAAATCCTACTCACTGAGGCACTTAGCCTACTGTGTCTCAAACATTGTGTGATGTCTTTATTGATCCCTGACCTGATTCAGATGATGGACTTCTTTCCAAGTCACTTAGAATTGATTCATCTTAGTGCCACAATCAGTAGGTGTATCCAAGGGGCAAATAAGGTAGGGAAGTTAAACAACTGGTAAAAAGTAGGTAAAAAGTGCAACACATGACATGATGTCAAAAAGTTGCCTGTGACCGATGCAAAATTGGGGAAGGTATTTTCTTAGATTGGTCAGTCATTGAAGAATCTATTACAACTTAAAATCAGCCCATTTACAACGTTTCTGGCTTTGTTAAATTTTTTTTGGACAGGAGATAATTGAGTAAAACAAAATATCACAGTGCTTAATAAGATGCAATAAGATGTACATTTAATGTTTCTATGCGTATATTCCAGCCTCCCTCACTTTGGTTCAATGTGATAGCATTCAATTCAGACTTGTTGCCACTGTAGGTTTATTCTAGTAAAATCACTATTGTCTCCTAAAAGTAACTCTGACACTCATTTGGACCAACATGAAAAATTGCATCCAAAAAATGTACATGATAGGCTTGACGAATAGTAAAAACTTGTTATAGTTTTTCCCACCCTAAAACAACTCAGTCGTTGATGTGAAGGGGTTGTAGAATGTGGCTCAGAGTACAATAAACATATGAGCTTAGCCATGAAGGTTGCTATTAACTTTATTAGATTACGTTAGCCAGGGTTGTGCCGACCAAAAAAAGCATTTCTTAAACTCTGACAACAGCAGACAAACAAAGATAGCTAATAGCCGTTAGTCATAGTGGAGTATTTGGCAGTTGAAAAGTCATATATTATTCTTAGGATTTGGTGAGGACCAAAAAAAAAGTGAGAAAAATGTGTAAAATGACAACTGTTCAAACATTTTTGAAATATCATTATACTGTATGTCAGTGTTGTAATGATAATGAGTAATAATAAAAATAATGATAATGAAAGTTAGGAAATCATAGTTCAATTTTGTCAATAATAAAAACTGAACCAGAGTCCAAGCATGACCTCTGTTTGACTGCTATCGTTCCCTCTAAGAGCTCCAAACTGTCATTTGTAGGTTCTAGTTTTCTACAGGAGGCTCTTGCCACAGTCCAGGCTTGTCATCTGTGGGACGGATGAGGACAATCTCTTGTCGTCACTCTCTTGATCTCCAGATTAGGAGCAGGCAGGCAATTCCTTTGTGCTGACAGGCAACGGCAGTTCCTCTGAAGAGAAAGAATCACACTTTGTAATGAGCTATCTTCCACAAATAGGCTCAGGAGGACGAGCAGAAGAGGTAGCAGCGTGGGAGCTGACACAGGGGAATGATGAGAATTAAAATACCCTGCATACAAGAGGAACACCAGAGGTATGGTAATGCTTCTTTGCTTCATTGTAGAGTAGTAACTGTATAGACTACACTTTTCACCTCACACTCGTTCAGTTAGTGGTGTGAAAAAGCAGGATAAAGTTCATTTTCACTGCTGAAAAATAAAATCTGAGAACATTCGGATACTACAAAGTTATCTAACTCAATGGTGATCTGTATACTGTACTTATATTCCGAAGTGTGCACTGTACAGCCGCCTCTAAATATTAGATGTGGAAAAGATAGTTGAGTTACTTCAGTGGTAAACAATGCGAAAAAAACAAACTGTGAATCAGACATACAAAATGCCCCTGAGGCAATTTGATTAATCAAACCAGAAAAATGTTTGTTTACAAAAATATGAACCCACATGGGAATGCTTAAAAAAGTCACTAATTAATTTTTGGCAAATACTATGCGATCCTCTGAAGTGGCTCAGTAATTAGTTGTTTCATATTAATTTTTTATGGATTTGTTTTCACGTGAGTTGACAGTGATGGACTTTTTTAATTTCAATTCTTCCTTGAAGAACAGGTTTTAATAAGCAAAATAGACACTGTGGGAGACTGCAGACTGTAAAACTTCATATATATATGATTAGAGGATAGACCTGTTCCTGAAAGTCTGTGAAAACACTGTAAACTTGCTGAAGGTGGAAAATAAAGCAAGGCCAAAATGTTCAGTTTAAAAAATTCGTTTTTTTATGCTCATCTGAGTCTTTTTTCAGTTATTACCATGCATCAGAAATTAGCCCCATAATAATAATTGTGTAATAACAGTAACGGAAACGAGCAGAAGATGTCTACCTTTTTTTGCCCTGGGTTTCACCTCTCAGGCAACATTCTTATCAGTGGATTTTGTTGGGACCCTATTCATCCTGCAAAGAATCCCCACAGACACTGTTCAGCACTAAAAAGTGCTCCTGACTGATCTGCATCATTTTGAGGGAAAACGTTTCATGGTTTATATACTTATGGAAATAACAACACTTCTGAATATTTTTATATCAACAGGATAAATATTAAGTTAACTCGCAACTTCTATCGAATACTACTAACTGCTTCTATGTTGACCAAGCTGACAGATACTGAAAAACCAAATATTCACACAAAGAATCCATATTATTGTATTTCAAGGGAAACTTGGACATTTACGGTTCAGAATGCGGTTAATACTTCATCGTTGAAACACAGTCTATTTAAATCACAGCATCACTGATGCACATTTTAAATATCAACTGTTTTTTACTGCTCTTGATCATTATATCTAGTGTTTGTCAGTGTAATAGACTAAAGGATGATATGGGTTTGGCTCAGTCTCTGGTCTTTTGAAAAATGGGTCTGTAGCTGATGTATCACTGCACTATGTCGCTCTGAATTGACCACAATTTCATGGGTGCACCAGAGTGTATAGTCCTTACCACTCTGTGTCCCATGTATTAAAATGTTTGTATGTGTGTGTATGTGTGTGTGTATGTACGTGTGCATACAATTAGTTACAGTTACAGTTAGCACACAGCAAACAAGTTATAAAACCAATTAGCTGTTGTAAGTTTGATAGGAACAAAGGAGTAGGAGATATTCATACCAAACAGCAAAATCCATGTAAGAAGAAGGTTGCTGTGGATGATGGTTGGACCAAAAAAACATTGGACAGTAACATTGCTGATCAATGTTCATTTCCTGTTTCCAACCAACAGTCTACATTTAATTAATTTTGTGTGGCTTGACTCAGCTTTGTGGAGCTTTAAAGTGAGTTTCAGCTCATCCTTTCCCTCTCTGGACCACAATATTTACTGTTGTGGTTCACTCTCACTCTAAAAACAAATTCTTTAGCTATAGCCAGCAGCTTTTTTCAGTGAAGATGCCCTAAAAATCAACTGTGCATGTCTTACTCAGCAGTATCAAACAGATGCAGTTAGCAACTAGCTGGTGAATATTGTGGAGGCAGATATTTCATTCTGGAGTCACTTGAGACCAAAAACAGAGCTAAAAGAGACTGAATATCACGCCTGACTGGGACAACGGGACAACGGGTGAACAGAAACATGACTTCTAATAAATGATCATTTTTGCACTGTAACTGCTGGATGATGAAACAACTATTTGCTAACAGACTATCCATACCAGTTTAAAGGGTTATAATATGCCAAAGGGTTTTTTTTAACAGCTGGTTTCTCCCCCCAAGTGGCCAAAAAAACCCTATCATTGCAGGTTTACCCGAGTCTTTTTTACTGTAACTATGATGACATGGTTCTCCGTACACAGTTATCATTTTAACCAGGACTATGTATCCCTAACTTTAAAAAAGTACTTAAAAAAAAAAACATGACTTTTCCCTAAATCTATTCAGCTCAATTCTGTGATTAAACCTAAAGAAACCCTTACCATGGCTTTCCCACATCAGATGTATTTTTTAAAAGTGTATGAGTTTTGGAGGTTATGGCAAATTATGTCTTACTGCCAATGGGCTGGCAGATCAGACAATGTTTCCATGTGCTGTTTTAGAGGGAATGGACGAGTGATATATTTAGTTGTTTAATTTGGAGTACTTATTGTCCAAAACTCAATGTCGGCCTGTTTACAATGATGTTAAACATTGAAAAGCAGCAGAACTTCACATTTTAGAAGTTAATGTCTTCACTCTCAGCCTGACCTGAGAGAATGTGCCTGTTTAAAAAGGCTCCCCCAGGTCTTTGGTGAGGAGGGATCAAGGGAGAGTGCTGTCCACTCTCTGGGGTTGGAAGATTCACCATGTCTGTAAATAACTGTGAGGTATATGAGTCTCCAAAATTATTATTGTCTGAAATACTTGCACTTGCAAGCTTGCATGTGCAGTGTGGCTCTGAGTCTAACTGGGAATTACACAACTTAGTAAAGGCTCACAGTATATGGAATGGGCCTGTTTGAATTGATTATTGTGGACTGACTTCTTTCATGTTATTGGTAGTACTACTGTGCTGTTATTCAAGAAGAGGTGAACCACAGGTGTTTTCCTATTATACTAACATTAACTTTATGTGGCACATTGCCTGCAGTCTGCTTAATTTATAGCTTCCTAGCAAGGGCCAAGAGAGTTAGCTCTTACATCTCATGCATAGACTGATCAATGGCACCCAAATACTGCTATAAAAGTTTCTGTTTATGCCGCTTATCCACAACTACACAAAAGCACGTGTTTTGGAGTCGTTACTATACCGATATAAAAATGATGTGGGTGTCATTTGCAAATAACTTACAACAAAACCAAAAATATCCACAGGATTATAATGGCTGTTGTGCTCACCACAGTCTTGTAAAAGGAAAAAGGAAAGGGAAAGTGCAGCCAGAAGCATTAGATGGTAAGAATATTCATCAGCACCCTGACCCAAGGCAAGAGACTCCTGAATCCCTGCCAACCAGAAGTGGACGGCTTAGTACATGAGAGATACACTATTACTGCTCTTTTACAAATAGCCTGTCTCTTTATAGTGCTATATAAATTTTGAATCTCAAAAGATGATTAATTGACTTTTTCTTTCATCGGGTCTAGGCTTTGTTATTAGGCAATTAATTATAGCAGACAGTACAATTAAGACAATTTATTGTTAACACCTAAATAAAACAAACTTAAAACAAGGTACACTGGACTGTATTATGATGTTAATGAGCCCCTCTTCTGTTTTTAATAAGAGCTAAAGCTTCACTGGTGCTTATGATGGGCTGATAATGGAGGAAGCCAGCATGTCGCTGCTGCAGGGCCTGTTTTTTCCTCTCATTTTTTCTTCTTGTTTTCAATCTGCTAGTACTACATTTTGAGGTCTTTATTTTTTGCTGGCACTCTTTCAGATTTTATCAGAATCTGGGGTCTTGGATTGAGGTTGATATAAAGTGAAAAAACTGACCTTTTCCATTTTATTGATTTCATCTGTCTTTGAAACGTCTCTTTTCCCAGCATAACTTAGACTGGAAGATTTTTTTTTTCCATGCAGAAGGGTTCCAATTAAAATAAGGTTAATATTTGACTTGGTTCTTAAGATTCTGACTGTAACTATATAAAAATTAACCATTACCAACATAATATACATCAAACATGCAAATTTAAAAAGTAAACATTTAAAATTAAAGATTATGTCCCACTTGTCACCCTAGTGGCTTTACTTTTCATTACATGTTCAATAGCTGAGTGTTGGATGGAATAAACAACATAGTTACAATTTTACCGTTCTATTTCTTTCAGGTTATGGAATCACAAAACTCACAAGCCTTTTTGGACTGAGGAACATAAATATACTTTGCAAATGTCATAGCAATCCCCCTGTAATCTAATGTCATATCTAATGTAAAAATTTAAACTCTGGTGAAAAGCTGGCACCAGAGACAAAAGCATGGGGTGCCTAAAATCAGGCCACCTTCCTAATATAGATGCATATTTCTTGTGGACATTTTGACCAGTGTTTCATGAATAACATTAAGATTAGGACGTCTTAAGGCAAAAGTGTTTATAGCTGTTCCGAATTGCTGGAGAAGGTGGGGTGTAAAGCTAGCTGTCACAAAGAGGGGAACATGCAATGATTGTCTTTAAGACACTTTCAAAAGTCTTCCCTCAGAAGGATTCATGGTGTCGTACTTGGTTATACACACAAAAAGTGATGGAAGACATTTTGTGAAGAAAGAAGAAGCGGTACAAATCCAGCACAGTAAATGCAAATCCAGCATCTGATGTTTAATATCTTGTGGGAAAAGGGTAATGTTGGTACAAAAATTAAAGGTTCAAAGGAACTGACAGACATTTGTTCTTATGACATACAGCCAAATGAAGCATATGAAATATTGATATTATGCACCATACACTGGACATTTTTTTATTCTAGATCCAGCTCTCAATCATTCCTATATTCAAAGCCCATTTGTTTCAAATAAAGGAATAAAATTTGACTCCAGTATATTCTGGACATTTAACAGGAGGAGGGCAGTAAGTGTTGGTGTTGTGGAGTTATGTGAATAATGTAAAACTATCTGGTAGTGGAATTGCAGTGCTTGCAATGTAGCTTATGCTCAGTCAGTGGCAGAGTGCACCAGACAGTTCCCTGGACTTACAAACAGCATTGATGTTTAAATCAGGTTAGTAAGGTTTCCGTGTTGATGCAAAGTATGTACACTGGCCTCTTAATGCACAAACTTACTGGGGCTTGAGCCCTAAAACTTCTAGAAACATTGTAGAAACAGAATAGTATTACTAATGACCAGGGGAAGTAATGAGTTGTATGGTTTTGTGTGTTTGTGTATGTGTGTGAGTGTGTACTTTTGTCATTTTTGGAGTATTTTTAATAATCAGCTATTTCACATTCACTTAAGTGTTTTGTAACTCAGGTATTTTACTTCACTACATTTAAAGTTGAAAGAGTGAAGATTAAAAACAGTGAAAACAAAAGTAGCATGAGGAAGTTATAATTAACTGTGTGTAAAATCAGCAGCTATAGCAGAGAAAAGGCTGCTGATTGTATGCACCACACAAAGACCACGGCAAGTGTCCCAAATCAAACACACCTGCCATGATGCTTGACAAACAGGGGCATGCTGGGTCTGGCTAAATGCTAATTGCTAGGATAGTGACGGTGGACTCTTCGGCTGTGATATCTACATTCAATTCAACCATCAGTGAGGTGTGCGCCGCTTTTTGCTGTTTGTGATAATCCCTGTTGTGACTGCAGAGCTCATTCAGCTCAGTGTTTGAAAAGCTGGGGGAGCACAGTGAAACATAGGAGGCTGAGTGGACTGGTTATATAGAGCATTGAGAATGACCTAGCAGAGAAGTTGGAAGCAGATTCTGGAGGATTTAATGATGCACAAGACTCATAGAGTGACATTCAGAGAGGTTAGTGAAAAAAATGTCTGATGTTGTTATTTACTGTACAGAGGAGAGCCTCAACAAGTCCTGCATTGCCTAGCGATGTAGTGTTTTGTCTCGCTTAATAGGCTGCAGCGCTGTTGAAAGATCTATCCTCGAATACTTCCATAGCCCTGGGATGTACAGTAATGTTCAGACAACGCTGAGTGTGCAGGCGAGCTGGACTGAAATATGTAGACAGTACTGCTTACTGCTAGCTTATGCATCAAGATTGGATAAGGAGCCCAACAAAGTCAAAAGTGAGGTATACTAAGATAGTAGATCAGCACAAGGCCAACCCTAATGCAGTCCTCCGGTCTGGAAGTTTAATGCTGGGCTTTCAGTCTATGAATTTCACATGCAGACTTGTGGGCAGCAACCTATTTTCAGGCTGAGACAGATACTGCAAGCCACCCCCACACCTGTAAGCAGTCAAAAGCTTTTGCAGATGAGTAGGAAGCACAGTCAGCCAACAATAATAGTAACAAAGAAATGCAGTGGGAGTAAATACCCCACAATTAATCCTGTCTACTCCAAATTACATCTTTGCAAACGCTAAGATTAAAACTGATATAGATGGTGCCAAATCTGAAACAAAGAGCTGTAATTATTTCACAGATTCTAAAAGGTGAGATGCATATTTACAGTATACATGTTGACTTATTACAGCAGGAGAGACATGCAAGTCATTCTGCTTGCAAAATACCAAGATGCTGGTGTTGGAACATTTCCTGTGAATGGAATGCACACATTGTCAGTTTTATTATTTCCCTTTTTAAGAACTCAATATTTCCACCCTGCCATTAAGGCTTGAGTACTCCTCAAAGCAGCCATGAGTTTTGTAAAGGTGGAAAGTACAAATAGCTGATATGAATAATATTGTTCATTCAAGTGCCAAAACATTTTATAGTTGACTATGTATTTTAAAAATCCTAATCACTCACAGTTTCCCCAGAAATTGGTTTCATTTAAGGTTGATTAGAATACCTCTCTGGACTGTGTGGACAAGTATAGACAATGCTCTAAAGCTGTGTTATGGCACTGTTTCTGATTGTCCTTATTAAGTTTGTCACTGTTTAAGCACTGTTCAAAAAGTCAATCGCTCTGGAGCCACATTCATAGTCCCTCATCATAATAAAGTTAACGATTATATTATATTTTGATTGTTCGCGTAGCGTCTTTGGTCTTTACATGCTGTGTATCGTGACAGGCTATGGCTAAGGCTAAGTCACCTTTGAGAGGAACTCCAACACTGATTCTGATTCATTCAGTGAGACTGATTGCTAAGGACACTCATACCACATTTAATGTACACTTAGCCACTTCACACATCTCAGGCAGACTGGATAGTGTAACAGACAAAATTAAACAGAGTCTTAAAAAGTTGTAAATAATTCCATCTGAACAAGACACAGTTGGCCCCATTTATACTACTCATTACAAAAGTCTCGAAAAAAAAATGAAATACATGCAAAAAATTGGGGCTGGCTTGATCACAAAGGCGCTTTGTTCTGAGCACTTAAATACATGCAAAACGGGTTGAGCCGCACTCCAGTGCATCTATGGCTGTTTTAGTATTAGCCAGAAATGCCAGAAGAAGACTAATGAGCAGCTTAGCTAGCTAGTTAACAAGTATTATAAGTATCACAGGAGTTCAGCCAATTTAAATGGACAGAGTTATCATTGTGTTATTTAGTGTCTTTGTGTCTACAACATTGAACAGGGAAAAGAGAGAGGAAAGAAGAGAGAAGTCTGAGGAGATAAGGAAGAAAATAATTGCAAATTGAGGTCGAGGTAAAGGCTGAGAGATCAGCTACAAGCAGCTTGATGCTCCTTTGACCACAGCTAGCAATATTATCAGTATTATCAGGTCATGGCTCCTCCAACAGGATCCAAAAGCAGAGGGAGACACTTGACTATTCTGAAGTGCCCTTCCCTGAGTCCTAATCTTAATCCAGCTCAACATCTGGGGAAAAAGCTGAAACTCACAGCTGGGAGAAGGGACCCATCAACCTGAGGTAACTGGAACAGTTTGCTCAAGAAGATTCTGGCAAAAATATCAACTGAGGTTCATCCTTTTGGATGCTTTTACACTTAGAGATTTGATATCAGATAACAATCTAATCTGCACCTAATGAATGAAGGGATAGAGTGTTAATGGCATCCATGTAATCTATACCCACACTCCTCCTTGATAGTGAGTGATGTGCTGAAGAATCCACTTTTATGTCCCCTTTGAAAAGGAGCTGAAACAACAGTGAAATTCTCCATTTCACATTGGAATGATAGGAAGAAAGTGGTCTCACCGATTTTCATACAACATTGCAGCAGGCATTATGTGCTGCTGTAGCATCTATTTTATCATTCAACCATGGAATTATCTGTGTGGGTGAGATAGCAGTGATCTACATGGATGAGGGTTCTCCCTGTTTTTTTGGACTGTTGTTAGCTACCTACCTAAACTGTTGTTGTAACTAGCTAACGCATTATATTTTGTCTGGCATTTTATAAGTTACCTCAGGTAACATCACTCTGACCAGGTGCATTAGTCTAATTTCATGATACGTGGGAAACCAAGATGGATATTGCCAACCCATATATGTGGCTAAGTGTCAACAAAAAGGTGTCCGATCTCATCTGTATTTTATCCCTGAAAGAGACCTTAGAAATGACAAACGTAAAATGCACCTCCAGTTGAGACTGAGGACTGTGTCATTGATGTAATAAACACCATTAGTGTTTAGTGGGAGACCAGGCTAACTAAAGGAAAAGAAAAATAATGAGCATATGCAAATTCCAAAAAGAATCGAGGCTCTGATTCAAACCCAAAACCTTGGCTGAAGCAATGTCAGAAAAAATGATCGGCTCATTGATTTAGAAGCAGTCGATTTTGTGGCATAGAATGCTGTTAGTGTCTGCTGCCATTTTCTACTGTTGCTACTTGAAGATTTATTTGGGGCCATTTTGCTCTGAAAACACGGTAGACGCTAAACAGGGAAATGCAGTCATGGCAAATGAGATTAAGCTAATTGTTTATTCCTTGGGGTTTATATGAATAACATTACACACTAGGTTAATTATCCCAATAAAATATGCTAACATAATCGACAGAGATCATGTCTTTGATTAGCAGACAAGAGTTCTGTTGCTTGATTTCAATTAAACACATGATAAATGGCGTGTGACAATCTGCTGGCTCTGTTCACTGTGTTTACACAGGAACCCTCTGAACTTCTCTTAAAAATCACAGTTTAGCAGTGACATACAGTATAAGTCACAGGCTTTACAACTGACAATAAAGTAATGGCTCATAAATCATTGTGTCATGCTACAGCTGTTTCCTGTGTGCTGTGATAATGACTTATATTCTGGCAGCGCAAGAAAAAAAAAATATTGGCCATTTACAGACTATTCATTAACATCTCAAAATGTCGTCAACCTTCTGCCTCCGTGCTCAAAAACAGATAAAATGTTCTGTCATTCAGTGTTTGTCAGGGCAGAAATGGAGCTACATGACAGTGAAGGAGGATACCTAGATGTCCCACACTTCCATCCCGTCCCAGAGTCATTAGCATCGGTTTGTGATGACAGCACCTGACACATGACAGGCAAAAGCCTTCTCTGCCGTTCATCCCAGGAGAGCATATCTGACAACCAACTGACTTGACTGGCTCACTCACTCACAAAATGCCTAACTGGCTGACTGGCTGACTGGCAGATGATCTTGCAGTCAAGAGTTGTGACAGTGCACAGATGATAAGCAAAGAGGGCAAACAAGTTGCAGACTGGAAGTAGAGAGTGGAATGGAAGACGAAGCACGAAGCAAACTGCTGTGTTTGTTTGGAAAGTAGCCTTACATGGCTACACACCAAAGTTGGAGCCTTTTGTGACACAAGTGACACCCTTCCCAAATAGCAATAAAAAGTGAAGAGAAACAAAGATGCTGAAAGACTCAGAGAGACTAGTGACGCTTTGTGCTTGACTGCCAAGTGGCACCGGTGCCACTGCACATGGAGTTAGATGCCAAAGCTTGTCAAACATGGGGCACCAATCCAATCCAATCCAGTGGAAGAGCGGAGAGCTGGTTGCCACTCATGTCACCTATATAAGAGTTGTCACTGCTTGCCGCTGCCAGGTCACAAAGCCACCTGCTATCGTACAGATCCATTTGTGGGATAAAGGCACAAATTGCAGGTGCATGTTCACATAAAGGTGAGGAGGAAATTAGATTACACTCAGACTATTAGAAGGGGCCATATGTTTTGGAAAGACTCCAGAATATGAGTGCTGAACTTTCAACTTTCTGCAAATTCCTTCAATACCATATGTCAAGATTGCTGCATTTGTCCTATGCTATAAATATAAAGGAGGTTTCTTGCTGAATCAGTAAATTTAAAGGCGCGCAAAGTTTATATGTGTGTGTGTGTGTGTGTGTGTGTGTGTGTGTGTGTGTGTTCCATCTATTTGCATTGTCATTTTCAACAATGTTTCTCATTGTCATTGAGTCTTTATTAAGATTTCCTATACATTAACACACCCTCTGTGTGTGCCCCTCCTCCATGGATAAATAAGTGAGATGTCCAAGAGATCATTATCAGAGAGCCTCTTAATCGATCTATCCTAATTAATTACCTGCCTGATGAATAGGAGTGAGGCCCGTCTCACTCTAACAACCCAAGAGAATGGAACCAGCTGTTTAAATCCCACACATCTTGCAGACAGACAAACTGTACAGACAAATGCATGATAGTAATGTTTGTTAAAGGCAAAATTAAACAGTTAAAAACTGTTAACAAACATTCCATGCACAAGTGGTATTACGTTGCAGTCTGTTACAATCTTATTTGAAATAGGAAAGATTAGAAGTTGAACATATTGCAATCAGCACTGCTATCAGGCCTAGAGTGCATTGTTGGATCAGATCTTGGCTCAGTCCAATTTCAATCTGTAATGTCTGGATAAATTCCTATTATAAATGAAAAGACTTTGATCAGTTTTCATTATCCAGATTGTGATCACATGTTTATACAAGGAGTAAATAAAAGTAAAATTGCTCTGAAATAAAAGTTAATACGAAAAGAATTAAAAAATTAAAAAAAAAAATTTGATATGTGTGATATGATACAGTTGAAAGCTGAAGAACAAGCAAGTACATGGAGTTTGAGTGGAGTTTGAGTGGTTTCATTACTTTTAGATAATTCTTTAGACGACAAGATGTTTATGTCATTTTTAGTTTAGTCATGGTTCTGCAAAGTGTGAAATATAATGTAACTAGATGGACAAATGGACACGCTGATGCATGGAATGAAGAATTTCCACATCGCCTCAAGAGCACACAGACAGGAATAACCTTTTAACCAATAACTTGTCATTTTCCTTTTAAAAAGGAATCACTGGCTCCTTTGTAATCCTATCTTTGAAATGATCCCTGCCTTTTTTACCCCCTAACACTTCCTTATCCAATGACATGCACCTAAGTAGAGGATCAGCGGGCTCATCTGCGAAATCGCTAGAAGGCCAATGAGACAGTAAAACCTTCCTAAACTCTAATTACATAGTGTGTTAGAGAGAGGCAGATGAAATACAACCATACTGTAATCTTGTGTTGAACTGGGACACTACATCAGCTGGAAGAAAAAACATAAGAATGCAAATGTGAGACATAAACCAGCTGAAAATTTCTTTTATCCTGAATAGTCAAGTGATCAGTGATTGTAGTGATCATTATATTATTTTTGGTTTTTACAAGTTCAGTTTGGGGAAAAAAAGGAAAGGAGCACTGTACAAAATTTTGGGAACCCCAAGAGATTTGAGCCCTCGGGGCTATGGCTTGTTCACAATCATCTTTAGAAATGGCCAGATGATGCAAATTTCAAAGCTTTAATAACACTGTTACTCGTCAAACCTTGTCCCAACCATCAGCAGCCATGGGCTCCACTAAGCAGCTGCCTAACACTCTGAGAATTAAAATTACTGATGCCCACAAAGCAGGAGAAGACTATAAGAAGATAGCAAAGGGTTTTCAGGAAGCTGTTTACTCAGTTTGTAATGTAAGAAATGTTAGTTAACAAGAACGGAGAAGGTCCAGTTGTGGTGTCGAAGACCGAGAAAACCCTCCCAGTGAACTGGACTTAGGATTGTTCAGTGTAAGTAGTTTGCAAAGAAACCGCCAAACAAGCCTGATGCAGTTTGGAAACAAGCCCTGTAGTTTTAGAGAAAAGAGGCTGCAGAATTTCATGAAAAGAAAACCTCTCCAACTGTTACGCAAAAAGGTGAATTGATCCTTCTTTGGGCTTGTATAGCAGCCAGTGGCACCAGAAACATTTCCCTGGTAGAGGAAAGAATGGATTCTATTGAATACAGAAATTTTTGGAAGCAAACATCCCACTGTCTGTAAAAAAGCTGAAGATGAAAGGAGGAGGGCTTCTACGACAGGATAATGATCCTAAACACACCTCAAAATCCACAAAGGACGACCTAAAGAGGCACAAGCTGGAGGTTTTTCCATGGCTCAGTCCCCTTTGCTGCTCCAAAAAGTGTTTACAAGCTGTGATACTTGTCAAAGGGGAGGTTACTGAGTGCTGACCATGCAAGGAAGCACAATTTTTTGTTCAGGGCCCTTTTCCTTTTTTGCTATTTTGAAACTGTAAGAGATGGAAATAGAAAAAACTAATCTTGCTTAAAATATTAAAGAAATGTATCATCTTTAACTTTATGCCTTTTGGAAATCAGGTCATCTTTTATTCGCTTAACTATTTGCAATAGCAGAAATTTTACCAGGGGTGCCAGTGTAACTGGATTTAATCTTGTGGCAGATCAGTGTATCTGTTGGCCAAATCCTTTCATTATGTCCACTTGTATGTGTGTTTGTGTGTGTGTGTGAGTGTCTTCTTTGTCTCTGGGCTTTTCTGGGGTTTCTGTTGAGTTTATCTATAAACTCATCTATCTCCTTGCCTGCATCTGCTCTATTGCCCCCATCTCACTTTCTTCCCTCTTCTTCTTCTAACTAAAGTAAAAGTGTCTACATTATTTTGCACTGAAAATGTTTTTCTTCTCTTGGCAAAAGTTACTTTTCGGATCATCAAAATGATGATAAAGCACAAAAAGTCAAATTTGAAACAAAATTTGTGGGAAAAAGCATCCGTGCTTTGAACCTTTTTTTCCTTCTGCAATGGTTGACTGAGAGCTGGCATTTTGGCTACGTTGTAATTATTCAACAGCAAAAGTATTAACATTTTTACTCAGCCCAGTCTCATCAAAGATGCCTTCACACAAGTGCACACCTACAAGTCATATTTTTATCTATCTATTTAATACATGTAGAAATAGAAAAAGAGACAGCCAGCCTACAGTTTTGGCAGATTTTCTTTAATGTTTCTTTACCACCCTTGGCCCTATTCTTGTTATGCAGTCAATCGCACAGGCTTATTTTTTCTGACTTTTTCAAGTTGTTCAGCCAATTACAACACAACCAAAGAGCCTCTTGCTTATCAGATGTCACTTTTATGTTTTGTACTGCAGATGTGTGGAATGTGTCCGCTTGTGAATTCCCACGATTGTATTTGAATAGTAGTTTGTGCACATCTGTTTTCCACTTCTACATATGTCAAGAAGTATAATCAAGAGTTAAGAACACACATCATGTAAATAAGAGAGATTGCCGCCCTATAAAATTCATAAAATTGCTATAGGTTGTCTATGAAAACAGTTTATTCAGACCCATAGTTATGTGTTTTTTTTAGGCAACCTCTAGCGGCCATAGTACTTATGATGGGAGAAAAGAGGGAAATGTGGGATGATGTATAAAGAGCGAGTCTCCACCAGGAGGTAAGCACAAGTTTATTATTGTAACCATGACGACAAAGGTCCTCTAACGTTCTTTTCCACTTTTACTAAACCTAAACAAGCAGTCTTTGTGACTGATCCACACCAAACTGTCAGTGTTCAATGAACAACTCAATCAAAAAACATATTCATCATTGTTTCCTGTATTTCTGCTGCTGGTATGCTCCGATGGGTTGTATATTAGGGTAAGGCTTTTATTTGCCTATATTGGAGTTTAGGATAGAGGACATCTTGGAGTTACTAGGAGGTGCCCTTTTTGTTACAAGAAGATATTTCCCCACATGTTTCCCCACAACTCCTTACTGATTTCGAAGCAAAATTTGTTAATAGCAAAATTGTTTTTACCTTATGTTTGACTGTATCTGTGGCCTTTAAAAAGATAAAGTCCACAGGGAAAAAAGATACACACCAACATGTGTGTGAGATGTGGCACGATTCATCCCCATTGTGTTTACGTATTGTGTATGTGTGAGTGTGTATCAGTGTGGATGTGGAGGGGGCAGACCGGGTGAGTCTAGGGGTTCTGGAGAGGTGAGACAGGTAGTCAGAGCAACCACACGGTAGCACTACACTGTCTATGCCATCCTTAATCATCTCTCATCACAGCTGTGCTTGCACAGCAGGCTCATAAACATGACCACTTAGGCTGGATCACAGACACAGGCGCACACACTCACACACTTGAACACTCACAGTGGCAAATGCAATAACCTGTGGTTTCATTTGCATACATTATATTGGAGACTTGTCAGCCTTCTGCCTGACTCCTCCCGATTGCCTTTTTTACATGAGAATCAGCATCAAGTTGTGATTGCTCGTTGTGCATCATCAGATTTACACCAAGTGCTTCAACACAAACACGCTTGTAGACACAAAAAAAATCAAAGGAACAGTGATGCTTAAATAAATCCATCATTGTTTGTTGTTAGGAAGAAGCAACAACAAAACTATTACTTGAAATGCATTGCAATAGCTGTCTTAAGATTTTCCTTCATGTTTCTTAATGTTTTTCAAATCTTCCAAAACCCAAGCATACAAATGTGTTCCGTGCTTTGGACATATCCTCTACTCAGAGAGAGATGCAATTTTGATTCCTGATTTTCACAGCTAATGTAGTTTAAAATGTCAATTCGTACCTGTTATCAAGATGAACAGAGAGAGCTTGTGGTATTGTTATTTGATTTAATTTCATGGCCTAATCCGTGTGGATTTCATGGACAACACCAGATCCATATCTGAACACATCTTGTTCCTGTTTGGATCTGCCAATTGCTGTTTGAATATTCTTAATTGATTTCATTGATTTTCTCATAGTCATCAGAGGCTTGACCTGTGTGAGCCATGAGAATGGATAGCCTTCATTTTACAGAGAGCAGCTGTCTCCTCTTGCCAACAATGAATAGACATAGAAAGTGATAAAGCTTATTACTGACTAGAGTTAAAGGTGGTGAAGAATGATGACATAATCCAAACTTGCAACCCTTTTTTGCTCTGTTACTGGGGAATTCAACAGATCCTCCCTAGAATGAGCTTAAAAATCTTCTTTAAAGTTGCTGAATTTTGTGATGGGAGCATTAGCATTCAGATGCTTGAGCTGTAATAATGTCAAAGGTCTCCATCTGAACTGTATGACTAATTTAACAGAGGTGTGACTTCATTACGAGAGAGCTCTGGGTCATAATAGCCTCCAGTTAATTTCCTCAGAAGAGACATTGATCTACCTTTGATCTACATTGCTTGTGGCACCAAGGACTTGATTCCTCATCCACTCATCACTGATGAATCAGCTACTTCTGTCATAACTGACCCCAGACTCTATTAAAAGGCATCCGACCCCAGAATTGAACAGATACAGCTTTTCCTGAGCCTCTCTGGGAAACATAAGATGAAAAATCAAAACTGTACTCATTTCAGGGGGAGGTCTGCATGCTCTTAGCACTGAGGAGATGCCATCAACTGTTGTGTCACTTCTCTTTTCAGGGATGAGAATTTCACTTTTGCCTGTAAGCCAGAGGAGTCTCCCATCGAAATAAGAGCAACTGGAAACACACAATCTCGATTTCCAGCACATACACACAAAATTCCATTAATATCCCTCTCTCTCAGCCACTGTCACTGGCACAATATCAAATCCTAAGCGTGAGTGAAAAGAAAAGAGACAAGGAGAGTAATGGGAGGAATGATGAGGGGAGAGAGCAAAGGGTAGCAAGCACATGGAAAAAGAGGGAAGGCAGAAAAAACTGCCGGTCAGGAATTGTGGTAGGTAGGAGAGAAATGTGCGGAGACATACTTTTTTATTGCTTTTCTTTTTCCTGAAAGGTAGGGGATTGGTACCATGAGGCCCTGGATCATCAAGTTACAAACCCACCCAATAGTCAAATCAGTAATGTGTGTGTAAATGTTAGCCACCTCAAACACTCCAGGCAGCCTGGAGGAATATCAGCCTGTCAGTCTAAAAGCAAGTGCAGGTTATTTGCATTGGCTAATATGCTACACTGTGCCCCAGTGCCAGATTCCAAAATGGCATGAACTCAACCTGCCACATCCCTCTGAAAAATTGAACAGCTCCTGGTCTATTCTGTGACAGTTCTTATCAGCTGGTGGTTACTTAAATTATTTTTTTAAAGCATTTTGTATTGGAACATTATCCCGATATTTGTTTTATCTGCTTCTCAGTGTGCATACAATATACACATTTCAATATAAAAATGTTGACATTAGAGGGGATTCATAATAATTCTATATATTTATATGTCACTACAAGCAACACCTTCACAATACACACAGTCATTTGATAGACTGTTGATATAAAAAAAAATATTGATTCATTTAGCTTGAAAGGGGTGTAACCATAATGTAAATTTGATTCAGCCCATACTGATAATTTTTTCATCCTTAGTTACCTTCTAGAATTTTATAAGGGCCTTATGTACAAGATGTAGAGTATTGAAGAGTATATTAGTTAAGTCTAAATGCAATCAATATTTGTTTAAAAGATTAAAAAAAAACTACAATAAACTACACTGGCCACCACTGATACTTTAATTACAGTCTGAGACACCTACCTAATTAAGCATAAAAAAATCAAAGGTAAAATCCCTATAATCCATAGTCCCACACACAGTTTCGAAGAAAACACTTTGACCTCTGATTTGAGCAAGTGCAATGAGTCAGCAACATTCATCTTTATTTTATTGACTTTCTCATCCCTGTATTGGCTCTGAAGAGCTGATTGGCACACTGGCACACTGAGTAAGTCATGACAGCTCAGCTGCATGTTAGGAGCCATAGTTTAAGGTGATATTATGTTTGTATGAGTTGAATCTCATTACTCATAGTTCCCTTAGCATATCTGGGGATGAACAAGAGGAGTAAGAACAAGGGGAAATGTTTTCCTTTTACTGGTAGAACAAGCGATATAGATCATGGGCACAGCCAATACTGAGGGAATGAAGTAGGCAAAAACATGAGCTCATGCCCCATGAGGGGCAAACCGATCTATCCAATGTCTTTCTTACTTAAGACAAAGGCCTACATTTGACACCCCTTTGCTATTTCATACTTCTCATTTCTAATCGTCCCAGCTGTTCAAATAAGCTGTGTAGACTCTTAAGTGGAATTAGTATCTGATGCCTTGCACACGCTGACCTCAGGTTCAGAGACCGATTCAAGTGAATGTTAACTTTGCCTGTTGGGGTGTAAGAACTGACTTATGCCCAGCTAGATCCAGTGCATCAAACCTCTGTGGCACAGTAATGGAGACAGAGCCCTAGCCTGTATGCATTGTCTAGAGAGGAAGCACTCTGAAATGGAAGCCCTGGGTTTTGGATGCAATTCATTTGCTGTGACAGATTGGCTTTCATCGGCCACAGTGCTGCATAAGAGAGGTCGACCTTAAAACCGCAATCTGCCTCTTTTTTTATGCGCGTGATAAGGGGAGGGGAAGGAACTGTCTCTCTCTACATACATTTGGTCAAACAGTAGCTGGCAGTCAGCCGTAATTATACACCTAAGCCTGTGAATTATTTATGCCACCTTTTAAAATCCATTAAAAGTCATTTGGTCTCTTCCAAAACTTGTCATTATCGATTGACTTTACTGTAATTGCTGCTTTAAGCCCTTAAAGATTTTCTGCCGGGTGATTAAGGATGTAGGCATGGCTGCAAGATTGTGCAGCAAACATACGGTAATAGAGGTACTGTAAAACTTTGCATGCCCAAGTAGTATTTCACCTGGTGGTCAGCAGCCAAGTCAGAGGCTTGGATTCAGTCTCTGATTGGAATGGCTGTGGGGTTTTATAACTTTGATCCCACAGACGTAATACGGTACTCCTCCTAAGCTGATGATTTGTACACTAATAAGGCTGTGGCTTTACTTCTACAGTAGTAGCTACTAAATTTGAATTGCATCAATCACCTCCACTTAAAAAAAACTCTTTGGTTTGACTTGCTGAACTGAAACAAAGCAGCATTTCTAAGCAGAATCCATTTGATCCATAAGCACATGCTCCTTAAAATCACACTTTTATTCAAAAACACAATTGACAGATCTCTCCCTCCATCTCCCTATCTAAGGCTTGCAGAAGTGCTCAAGTAAATGAGAGTAATCAATACCGACACCATAAGTTTATCCTTGTCAGAGCGGCTGTCGAAACGTTGTGTGTTTACCATATGACATCATGAGACACTGGAAATGTTTCTGGGGGGCTTATTAATTAAAAGGAAGTCCAGCATGGTGGGATGCTCAGTGAGCTAAAGCCAAACGGCCTCTTAATCCTGAACTAAATGCAGCTGCAGGTGGAGGAAATCATGATAGTAACACATATAGCATAATGGCTGAGCCCTGAATAGTGCCTGTGTATATTGTTGAAGTGATATATTAATTGTACCACTGTCATTATGCACTAAAGGATGACCAATAAAAAAATGTTTGTGCATTCATTGCAATCTAAAACATGGAAATACTCCTAATAATTTTGGCTTTAGTGACTGAAAAGGATTCTGATTTATATGACAGGTAACCCATAGAAAGTAGTGAGCCCCTTTAGAGCAATGGTTCTCAACAAGGATGTGGGACCTCCAAGGAGGTTCAAAACAACACTGATTTCAGTCAGTGGTCACGATCAAGGTAACTGGTCACAAGATGATTAACAAGATGGGAAATAAGAAAACAACACTAGTGCATTTTACTCGTAGAATGTAAAAATGTGGCAACAAATTCACTTCCCTTGTTCTGTGGAATATGTTTGCCTGTTGGACAATTTGCTTCATATAACAAAGTATCTAAAAATGGAAAAATGATCATCCCCAAAACAAAACATTTCCCAAGTTTCCCAAACTGTTGTTGAAACTTTATGGATAACTGTTTGTCACACTCCTGCTTGTTGGGGATTTGTATATAAATCCCAGGCCGACAGAAGCGGTTTCAGGCTCAGATCATCATCCTCCAGCGGCACTTGCAGAGAACGTGGATTATTATCATGGCTTCAATGATATTACACCAGAATAAGAATTTACTGCTAACAGCAAACTGCTTACCACTTGAGCTGGCAAATTGTATGAGTTTTCAATTGATTCAGTACCAATAACTACATCACCAGCAGAATCTTGCCAAGTGCTGTGCCACCTTCCATAGCAAAACATGCTAGAAGGATAAATTCTGCATCAGCAAACAAGTCAAAATGCACATTTAAACATTCCAAGCACTATTCCTAAATGTGATCAACTACAGCATCTTCTATATGATTCAAATTTAGACTTCCTATGTCTATCAAAGGCACTGTTACACAAAAACTTTCCTGCAAACATATTTAAAGTGTACAGCTATATTAGAAGATATTAAGACAAAGAAAGAGCTAATGGTTGGTGATTGATGGTTACTCATTAAACAAAGGGATCATGCTCTCAAGAGACTTCCCAACAATAAGGTGCAAGGCGTTTATTTACCTCCATGAGAAATTAGGTTGTAAAAGAGCTCAAGAGGCAAAAGCACCATTTTTTAATGATGCTATTACTGAATGCCAAAGAGAGCCAATGAACCTGGCAAAATCCAGCAAAACTAACACGGGATGCTAATATCTGTGACATAACAGAAGTAAATATGAAGAGAAATTAGACACGGGCAGTGATAAAAGGATGCAATACTTATTTCATTGATTCTACAAAAAGTCTGCATCAGAATTACCCTTTTTGAAGGAGTTTTTCCAAGTGCTTGGGAACCTTCAAAAATGATCCAGTATAAAAATCAGGTTAATACATGGTCATGGTAATTATACACCCATCAGTATCCTTGCCATGGTCTCAAAAGTTGAAGAAAAATTGATCTCTGAACCATTTATATTAAATCCGAATTCTATGTCCTTCTCATTGCATCCTATGCATTTTGGGTTTTGAAAACATCACTCCACTGAAACTGCAAACTGTTTTGTTTATGTTAATATGTTTGTACATTAATGACCTACCAGAAGCTTGTTCAACTATGGTAACCTCTTAGATGTGTACATGCTAAAAACAAGAAGCAAGCCACAAAAGAAATAAACATAAACATCTATTGCAGAACTGCAGAACGGAACAAAAGTTTACTTTTGGGATATAGGAAAGTTTCAGAGCTCTGCCACAGACTTAGCTGCTAGAATAGCTAGACATACGCAAATTGAAGACTGAAATGCTGTATCCGCATTGAGTGAGCAAAGCACTGATGCTTTAGCAGGTACAGTACAAGGTGTCAAGCCACCAATTAGTAACGGTCAGACGCACGTTTTTATAGATGGGATTACATCAAATGTAGAACCCCATTACAAACTTGGCTGACAGGCCAAGAGTAATACACCAAAGGCATCCACTCTAGCTAGGAACACAGAAAGCATTTTGAATAGAAAAGTACATTAACGCCAAGATGATGGTTGTATAACACAAACTCTGCCCCTTCCCCTCAAAAGCCAATCACCTGCTTTGTAACAGCTGAATTGGAAACATCAAGGCAATCATGTTATTGCAACAACACAATAACACCTTGTTTTTTTTAAACCTCATTTTGGGGAAAAATCATGCAGTTATTTTGACCAGCTGCCCATGGAAATGGAAGTTGTGGCTATCTCCCCCTTTATTTAGATAGGGCGCTGTCTTGTTAGACTGAAATAACAGCCCGAGGAATGACATAGATGGCTGCCAAGTGGCAAGACTTGCCTATGAGGGTCTTGGTCTGACGTTATCAGAGGTAAATCCAGCAAGAAATTTAATAAGAGAGCACCAGTGATCATTACATCACTTAAACTCTCATTTAAAAACATGTACAATTCACAGACTTCACTGGGAGGCTAATCACACCACAAGTAGTAGTAGGAGGAAGAGGAGGAGGAGGAGAAGTAGCTTTATTCTCATTATATTTAGGATCCTACAACAATATAATGAATTTTAGATAGCATTCCTTGAGGCATATAAATACAGTAATTTCAGGGAGCAACAAGCTGCTGTGTCCATGTGCGCCACCATCTCTCTTGCAATAACTTGGCATCTGCATTAAGGCTAACCAAAACCCAAGCCCCAAAACCGAGGCTTGAGCCGGAGGAAACTTTGCTAAGCCAGACACTATTCTGATTATGTCTACACCATAACTAAGGATGTAAGCAAAGACTGAAAATCTAACAGTAGCTAACACTTCTATCAGGAGTTATCAACTCTACACATTAAAGTAATATCAGGATTTTTATCTACTCTGGATCTTTTGATATTCTACGAAGGAAAACTAGCTCTAACATCCTGAACAAATGCTTTTCCTTGCTGCTGGAGAAACTGACTGTCATTCACAACATGTATTCATCTCCAACACACTACCACACTGAAGCTCATTCAAATTGCTGAACTAGGGATTAGAAAGACCTGTTGGCATGGTCAAACACATTGTAGCAGGATGAACAAAGTTTACTCAAAGCACACAGCTACTTTATCTCCAGTTATGAGCCAGCCACAGACTTTCTCAGACAATGACTTTAGTACACTAAACTTAGTTTTATTACATATCTGGTTTCTAGCTGATATGTCACCATTAATCAATGATTTTATTATTATGAAAACCTTGATTTTTTTTTGTTTGTTTTTTTTCACTGAAACTATTAATTAAAGCAACATTGCAATAGCCCTTGTCGATCAGCTCCCCCAAACTTCCATATTATATGTGAGGCTAGACTACCATTGTGTTTAATAATGTCTACTAGTGCAAAAACTTTTCATATGGAAAGTCTGGCTCCTTTAAATATGTTGCCCCTGGGTTATATGCTCCTGTCAAGCAATATTCGTAACTATCTACAGGCTCCCAAAATATATTGCATGCTTTTTTGATGACTTTGTGACACTACTGTCTTTTATGTGCATTGATTTCAAATGTGCTATTATAGTGGGTAATTTTAATATTCATATTGATAATTCCAAAGATGGCAGCACTTTCTGGATAACTTTGGCTTTTCCCAGCCTTTAACAGATTCAACACATAATAAGGGACAAATCTTATACTAAAATATTTACAAAGATCTAATCGTTTCTGGGGTTGTGGTGACAGATGTTGCCCTTTCCGATCATTGTGTTTTGAAATGACCATCTTTGCTAAAACCAAAAAACTGAATCAAAGGTGATCACAAAGCACCAGTACATTATTCACCTAGGGTTTAAACCCACCAGTTCTTGTCAGTGATGTTGTTGACGGTTTCAGTTCTAAATTTATGAATGTTATTTGTGCCATTGCCCCCATGAAGATCAAAGTTGTCTCACCTAAGAAAAAACACAGTGGAAGGATGCCACATAGGTATAAGCTCAAAAAATTTCAATTCAATTTCAATTTCAATTTTATTTATATAGCTCCAGATCATAACAGATGTTATCTCAGGGCACACTCATACAGAGCAGGTCTAGACCAGACTCTTTAGTTATTATTTACAGAGACAAAACATTTCCCCCATGAGCAAGAACTTGGTGACAGCAGCAATGAAAAACTCCCTTTTAACAGGTAGAAACATTAAACAGAACCCAGCTCATGGTGGTGGTGGTGGGGGGGGGGGCTGCCTCGACCGGCTGGGTTGAGAGTGAGAGGGAGAGGGAGAGAGTAGGAGACAAGGGGGGGCAGGGGCAGGAGGGAGGAGGGAGAGCATAAAGAAAGTAGACAGGCAGAACAAGGCATTCATTATGACATCTGTAAAGAGAGACTTTATATCTATAACTTGAAGACAAAAAGAAAAAGACAGTAATTTTTCTCTGAGATTATTAATGAAAATAACAATAAAGCACTCACCTTATTCACTGTTGTTGACAAACTGACAAACACCTCAGCATCAGTCCCTCCTGAACTCTTATCCACCAAGTCATGCAATGACTTTGCATCTTTTTTACAGATAAAAATCTGAGGTTGAGAAAAACAGTCTGTAACACCATCTTGGGCAAAATGGCTGTTTTGCTTGTGTCACTGCATAAAACTAATCTAGTCAGTTTGGCACATTTTCACACCCTAGATTTTGCAGCCTCGACAGATGTTATTCAACACATTAGGTCGAGTAACTGCTTTCTTGACTCTCTGCCTACAAGCTTCTTTAAAGATTTTTTTACTGCATAGCATCAGACGTACAACAGATAGTCAATATTTCTCTTCGGTCAGGCCTTTTTCCAAGGGCCCTGAAGACTGTAGTTATTAAACCTCTTAAAAAAAAAAAAGTCTAATCAGGATGCCTCAGTCATTAAAATAACTATAGGCCCATATTAAATGTACCGTTTGTAGAAGAGATCATTGAAAAGTTTTATTTGCAATGAGAGTGCACTGGTCAAAGTTTTAAATAATATTCATTTGACCAGTGACGTCTCAAAAATTTCGGTTTTGGAATTACTTGATCTGCATCGACACATTAACCATAAGATACTGCTCGACAGACTAGAAAAGTGGTCCAAATCACATTTATAAAATGTATGATTTGTATGATCAGTTTGTGGGTTTGGATTTTAAACGAAAAAAAATCCCACATGGAGTTACTCAAGGGTTCATTCTTGGGCCTCTTCTACTTAACATCTACATGCTCTCCCTCGCTCAGAATATAGAATATTATAAAATCTCTTTCCTCATATTATACAGGCGATATATCAGTGTCACCACGTGACTACCGTCCCATAAATTTTCCTGAATAAGTGAATTGAATAAATAAATGAGTGGACGTGCCAGAATTTCCTTCAACTAAACACATACCGAAACACTAAAATAATGCTTTCTGGCCCCCAAAGGATGGTTAAAAGTCAGTGCTCACTTTGAATACATTACAATAAAATCTACAAAGACCAAATTTTGGTGTAGTTATTGACCTATATTTCAGCAGCTACATAAAGACAATTACAAAATCAGCCTACTACTAAACATAGCAAGAATTAAAGGATTTTTGTCCTAACACAAAGCATCAAGACTTCTCAGGCCATCTGGGACAGGTTTACTCAGTGGTCCCACCTGAGGAACAAGTTAAGGCCTGAAAAAACTGTGAGCTCACAAAAACAGTATTTTAAAATGTGTTTTGCTGTGGCTTTCCAATAAATTACATACATACCCTTGTTTTAATATTTAACTGTTTATTTGCTTGTTTTTGCAGTTAGTTTTTATTGCCTTTTAAAGGTAATTTTAATGTCCTCCTAACGTCTCATTTTCAATGATTTTTAATTAGTCTATGCCTCTGTAAAGCACTTTGAATTGCCTTGTTTTTATTGTCTTTTAAATGAAGTTCCAATGTCCTCTTAATGTCTGATTTTACATCTATTTCTATGCCCCTGTAAGGCACTCCAAATTGCTTTGTGTCTTGTTGATGGTGTATAAATAAAAAAAAACTTTGCTTTGCCTCACTTTGCCTTGACTATTGCTAAAACCTGGATATGGTTATATACCCATTTTCTATAATGAAAACTTTCTTTCATAAAAACTTTTTTTTTTTTTCTAAAAAGTAATCAATGATTGCCATCTGATGAGGGGAGTGATAAGGGGTGGCAAACAGACATTGCTTTGTTTTAAACAGTCACAGGCCAAACAGACTGGAAAGCACCACTCTAGAATGACATCTCTGAATCACTTCAGACTCTCTCCAAACTCACATTGTTCATATATTCAAACTTTCTTTTTTATCCTCATCATCAGTCTCCATATTCCTAGTTTAGTCCAAACTGCAGTGCTCTACAAATGTGAATCAAATTGTGCTTTGTTTCAGGCAGTAAACACATCAGATGAAGCATAATTAGGCATCAGTTCAGAGATGACAGCATATGTAGCAGCCACCTGAACAGAGTCCAGGCCAGGCCTGGGCTGGGGCTGGTCAGGTGGGGGATCTATACACCAGACTCCCATGGTACCAGCAGATGGCTGAGAGGCTGACCATGTATGGCGATTCAATCTGCTGCTATTATCCAAGGTGGGCCAACTTCCTCTTGCCAGCAGGTTGTCTGTTTCATCATGCACTCACTCTCCAAAACTAATGTCTCCTGAGTATATCAGCTCTGATGTTGTGGAGCACTGCTGTGGGTGGCAAAATATAAGAATTTCTGAGTCATGCTAAAAATTTTGGGAATAGCACTTGATTGCAAGTGAAAATGAAGCAGGCAAGTAAATCTTGAAATGATTAAGAGCAGTTGGAAACCTAGCAACAAGGAGACTAGATGGGCTTCCTAATTCCTCCCAGAAATTTCCATATCTGTGTTTGGGAGGAGATGACGAATTCGAAATGTTGAAAGGAAATAGAAATATGATTAAAAGAAATGTTCATATGTGTAATGAGTCTGCATCTATCCATTTGTCTGTGAGTGCTAGTGAATCAGTACAGTTCTGTATGTGTATGAGAGTGTATCTGCAAAGGTGGTGATTAAATTGGACAAAAATAACAGAAAAAAACCTTTCGATTACTTCCACAGGCCAAATATTGGGTATCCTGGCAGAGCTAGTACCAAGATATAAATCAATATTTTGTAAACACGTAACTACAGACTCCAGGAAAGGCCAGGAAGGATAGGACTATGGAGGTTAACCATCAATTTCATTACTTAAAATCTGATTAGAGTTGAGATTCCCTAGGAGGGAGCCACAGATGATTCATACATAAGCACAGCTCAACTGGAAATCTTCAGCAGCACATTTACCTCTGTAAGAGTTCGTAATGAGGGCCAGCCACATATCACTGTTTAATCTTCCATGGCACAGTTTCTATTAGAAGCCAGACAAATGATAGTAAGTAAGGAAAAAGAAAGGTCAGCCGATTCTCTGGCTCATTGATCGTCTGATTTTCTACCTAAGTTGCCGGTGTGATCCCACATCTGATTTTATGATCTGTATCATTTTCCACATGTCAGAAGGCCAATCTGAGAGTAGCTGATCATCCATAGAGAAGGTCAAATACAGTTAAAACACAACAAGATTCACATGCATACAAACAAAGCAGAAACAGGTACACAGAGACGGAACACAATGTAATTTCACTACCATTTTTAAAGTGTTACAAAAATCAACTTTGCAAATGTTTTACAATGAGAGACACACGTTCAAAGCATTTACAGACAAGGATACACAGAATGAGTGTTGGTGTTTAACACTGAATAGAAACATAACTTTTGTTTGTTCAAAATCAAACTCAACGGAGTACCTTTTTATAGACCAACCCCAGCAGTTTATATAGTATAATTCTGGAGCTTTTTACTGTGATCCATAGACACTTGCATTGTGTAATTGAAGAAAGCATTACTAAAAGACTGGCATGCTAGCTAAAACAGTTGGACCTGTTTGAATGAAGTTACCTAAGCTGGAAAGCTAGCCTTCTTGTATTACCCAGCCTGCAGATATAAGCAAGTAACAGAGCTAGTTCAGCAGCCTAAAACGGCATTTCATTCAGAGCATGTAACATAGGGAAGCATTTTTTAAATTATTTTTTGTTAATATATTGTTTGAATCAATGCAATATTAGAGCAACCTTCCATTTTGTTTCCTTCCCATGAGCTCTTATTAGTGACTTGCTCCCCTTTAAATAATAGTAGGCTATCTTTTTTATGATCTGGCACATTTTTAAAGGGACATTTTATCCGTACCATGTGGATGCCTGAAAATGATGCCTTTTTGTGTAGACCATTAAATTATAGCCCCACAGTGACATTTATACTGTTAGAGAAATCATTACTTTCTTGTTTAAAGAGTTTTCACAGTGCGCACATGTTCCTTTATGCCCTGTGCTCATTCTGAGATGCCCAGTTGTTTTTCTACAATTTGCGCAGTTAAGAAAAGACAGGAAAGGCAAATAGTGGCTCTAATGCTTAGCAGCATAAACTATATTTAGGAATCATAACAGCAGCAATTTATTGTATATTACTGACCATATAAAAATACAGATTACAATAACACCCAATGAGCACCCTCTACCTTACATTTGCATAGTCTTGTTGTTGTTCTATCTAGTTCTATTGTTCTACTTCACATAGGCTATGCCTAATTCATGTCCATGTTTATCCGTGTGAAAGTGTAAGGTGGATATTCAGTCTTGCTTCAACTTTAATACAGATATAGCTCAGGCAGAGGGTCTGGGTTTAATGAGAGGAAAGGAGGCCCCAGTCTGTCCATGTTGTATATGAAAAATGATTACTGGTTATATGAACGTTCCTTCTTATCGAAATAGGTAAAGTTTCTACATATGGGTGGTATGTCTAGCTGACCAGGCAGAATGGAATTCGAAGTTCTTAGATATCTATGAGAATGATAGTTTTATCTCTGTTAGATGAGACAGGGTTGTTTGCCAACTTTGTATAAATTACTGTTTCCTGCTGTTATTGATCAATAATAACATTCATTTTAACCTTTAAGTTCATCAGTGTCTGTGCTTTGTTGTGTTGAGTGTCCAGAGCATTGATATAATTTTAATTACAACTGAAGTTTTATGTTCACTGGCGAAGCCTGCTCAACTTTCTGTGAGGCTAAAGGGACACCTCTTCATCCTGCCCCAGTTGATCACTGGTTTGAATCTTTTGCAGTTTGTGCCCCAGCACCTTCACGTTAAGGGACAAGCCAGAGTATGACGAATATCGGGCCTTCCCTATACAGTTGATGGAATAACTCCATGTTAGAGTTAAGCTCAAGCAACAGTAAACCATGGTGTAGTATCAGCTCTTCAATTTTTCATCCGTTTACATTTCACTCATTGGTGTGACTCCTTTTTAGCTACTCTCCTACCACTTAAAACCTGTTTGAATATAGCACTTGAGCAGCACATGTACAGTCCTGATTGAAACAATAAACCACTGATAACCACTGAGGAGATTTTTTGTTATCTTCTTTTGACCAGTAACCTTTTGTTCAGTAAAATTTATTTCTAAATGCTATTCAAAATTCTGTACTTGTCTGAAAAGACAGGAGGCAGAGCTTGAAAAGACAGGAGGCAGAGCTGGAGGTAGCAGAGATGAAGATGTTGAGGTTCTCTCTGGGAGTGACCAGGATGGATAGGATCAGGAATGAGTACATCAGAGGGACAGCACATGTTAGAGGTTTAGGAGATAAAGTCAGAGAGGCCAGACTGAGATGGTTTGGACATGTACTGAGAAGAGATAGTGATTATATTGGTAGAAGGATACTGAGTTTTGAACTGCCAGGCAGGAGGCCTAGAGGAAGACCAAAGAGGAGGTTTATGGATGTAGTGAAAGTGGACATGAAGGTAGTTGGTGTGAGTGAAGAGGACGCAGAAGACAGGGTTAGATGGAGGACACTGATTCGCTGTGGCGACCCCTAAAGGGAAAAGCCGAAAGAAAAAGAAGATTCAAAATTCTGTACTTGAAAATCAAGGGTGCCAGTAATTTGATATAGGACTATCTGGCCACACAAATAGTACTGCATGTGTTGACATGGCTGTACACTTTCACTATTGCATTAAAGTGGATTATGTTTGGAGTTGGTTTTAGCCTACCTTGCTGCCCTCATCTTTGATGTTCAGGTGAGACAAAAAAAACCTACATAAAACTTACACTGCAAGAAGATTTTAATGACAGATATTGGTAAAGATCATGTATTGATCTACAGCTACTAAAAAGATTGTCACTCACATTTAATATTGTGTTTTGCATTTGCAGCGGGAGCAAATAAAAAATTCACATGAACTCACATCATGAGTATGACTTTGTCTACAGGCATCTGACCAAGTCTGAGAAGGCTAGTGGCAGATAATGAAATATTGTGTTTTCTTGCATGCCCAAACTGCAGATTGTTATTCTTATTTAGGGGTCCCTTTCTATGCCTTTCAAGTCTGGTCATTATAACAGACAAGGAAAACTGATAATTTTGTAGCAAAAATCATCTTTTTGTCAGGACATGCAAATGAAAAACACTGAAATAACCAAAGTTACCATGATATGCAATTTTCCCCTTTAAACCCTGCTAGAGAACAGAGTCTGTCTGAAACTGAATCACAGTGAAGTTACACATAACAACTCTAGTGTCATGAACACAAGTGCAGGTAAATGCAGTAACCTCATACTACCAATGCTCACTGAAGAGTTACTGACTTTGGGCCCATTTTATAGCAGTTTCCCCATGTGTTTGAGTGGGATCGTAATGATATGCACTGAACAAATTTTAATATAAAGATGAGTGGCTCAATACTCCAAAGATGATCTGATGATAATCAAACCAGATAGTCATCATCTGTAACTATAATTTCTGTTAGTTTAAATTCTTGGATCAGGTTTCAGTACACATCTTCTTGTACTTAAGCCATGCTGGCATCAGTATCAGAATCTAAAAAAAAAGAACAATGGTGAAACGCACTGCAGTATGGTGACATGGTGTCTTTTGGCATTGATGGGCAGCATAGGACAAAAGCTGCAATTCGGCTCTACGTGTCAGCGCCCAACAGCTCTGTGTTGATACTGATGTCAGTCAGTGATGGTTTATTGCAATCGTTTTTTTCTGTAAGTACATCCTGTTTCTTAGAGTCGAATTGTAAGTCATTACTACAGTTTTTCAAGTGGATAAAAGATCTTAAAATAAAATATATCTGTGTGCCATAAATTGTCAGCACAGCCACAGATTATCTTTTATCTTTAGCTTTGACATCACCCCCTATGTATTGTTACAGGAAAGATGCATTTTTTTCCCTAAATGTGCTCCCGCTTAGGACTGTCTTCCACGAAAAAATACAAGCACGTAGGTCATCTCTGCCAGCAACTCATTATTACTCATAGTTAAGTTTTGTTGTTAGGCGACCTCTACTATCAGTAGTAATTATAAAGCGATCTAAAGGTTAAATTTGGTGATTTAATATAAAGAACAACAAAGTCTGTGTTGGAAAGAGGTTGCAGGAATGAATACACTGACAAAACACAGGAGATACACTCAGGAGACAGTCATGTGTTAACAGTTTCAAAATGATAGTGTTTTTTCTTTTACCCCTCACCGTTCTACAATGTGTTTATTACTGTTTCCATGATGACGGGGTCCTCTAACCTTAACTAAGTACTTATTTTAACCCAAACCAAGATTTTGTGCCTAAACCTAATCAAACTGTCACACTTCCAATATCCTGCCTGCTAGTTTATTATTGTTAACATGATGATCAAGGTCTGGTTCACCCACCATTGTGCTTCTGCGGGTCATATTATTGTCCCATTACGATGAAGGTGCAGTACGCCTTCTGCTGGTACACTCCCATGGGTCCTATCTTGGGTAGGGGCAAATTATGTGATTTAGGTTGGTTGCTCTCTCTAACCTCCTTTCATTTATTTTTTTTAAATCTGGTGCTGAAATCTAAAGCAACTTTTCACAAACTAAAATTCCAGTAGTTTATGCAATTCTACAAATACTATTGTACTGTAATTGCTGTGCTACATTCACTATATTAGTAGGCAAATGGTGATAGAGACCAATAGCCAAAGGGGATGATAGAGAATGGCAAACAAAACAAAAATTGTTATCACAATAATGTGTGAAAAAATATTGACAAAAATAAACCTTTCACATTTTGATGAAACCGTATCTGCAAAACATAAATGTAACATAGCATAGAGGGGTTCATTAAATCAGTCTTACAGCCTGTTCGTCTACCTTTATAGCACTACAAGTTGATTTTCAAACACAAGTTGATTGTGCTTCAGTTATTGTGGCCTGTTATCGTTCGACTGTAGCCAGTGTTCCCTGCTAAACAACCTGATAATGGAGCTCATAAGTAAAGGGATGGTCTTTGCTGGTCTAGAAGTGATAATGAATCTAATTATTCATTTGGTCATGGCAGGCATTTATTTACAACTATCAGCCATTTAATGTCAAAACTGAAACTCTGTCTCATTTGGTAGATAAACACTTGAATCTGTGTTAGTCACTCTACCTTTGTCATGTCAAGGTAGGCACCCAGAACATTGTTTTCCATTTGTAATTGTATTACTAATAGGATCACATTGCAAGACAAGCAAAGCAAATAATAGGGTAATAATTAGCAGCATTACAAATGAAGAAGCCAGCTTTTTTAATTTCAGAAAAACAGATTCTTCATTTTTATCTTACTGGAGGCCTAAACGATGCTTACTCCATATTAGCATTGCAATTGCCTGGATGCAAACTTGTTTAGCTAAACCCTTGCCAACAGTGCCAGGGGTCCACATTTAATTAAGCCTGGTAATAAATTATCAAAGAATTCAGCTCAGAGTGTCTCCACCATTGGGCATGGGTAGGCTTTATATTCAACTTGCCAATGAAATTATGTGCAGCTAACTACATTTGCTTCCCAACGGTTTATGTGCACCTGCAGTATTTTGAAAATCTACCTTCATACATATTATGGTTCATTTTTTCAAGAGTAACACTGAGATTGCTGAGGTCCGCTTTGAAATCACCTGAAGCATCACAAAAATAGAAGAATACTAATACCATTTTTTCACTTTACACAGTATTTATTCTGAATGTTTGCATGATCTCTGAATTCAAAATTTCAAAAAAATTAAAAGGAAGTGAGAAAAAAAATCCCAAATCTGTGTTGCAAATTTAGCCACCATACCTCTTTATGGTTGAGCTCTTAATTAGGTGATGGTGGTGGAGGGGCGCCTAATTATTCATTTAAGTGAACTGGCCCGAACTCACAACTAGTCTGTGAGGGAGAAATGATTTATGTAGCCCTGAAAAGCCCTCTGCAGGATGGGTGATAGAGGCAAGTGGAAAAGCAGGGCTGCTGGACATGGTGGCAGCAGTACTGTGAAGATAACAGAAGGTGAGGACAGAGACACAGAGAGGGGATTGAAAAAAAAATGGGGGGCTGATGGGAAATATTGCTGCCCTAAAAAGCTGGACAATATCCACGCTAGGTGTGTGAGCCTCATGTACCATTTCTGTGCCAGTGGTCAAAGATCCTAGAGTAACAGTAAAAAAACATAGTGAACGAGTAAGAGATATATACCGAGACAGACACAGCATGGCTGAAGAGATGTGGGACAGAAAGAGGGAGAGAACAAGACAGACAGGGGCAGAAGTGGAAAACAAGCAGGACTGCAAGAGAAATAATGATAAAGGTCAAGAAGACAGTAAACATGAAGAAAACTGAAAAAGTAAGTGTTTCCTGTGACAGTGTGAGAGAGATGCTTTGAGAGGAAAAAAAAGTAGAGATGGAGAATGATAAAACACAAGTGAGACACAGAGATAGATGAAAGTCAGTCAAGACATTGACCACCCTCTGATGCTACTCTGGCACTGCTGGAGCTGCAGAGCTGCCTCTGAATCTAGCCACACCAAAATGCACCTCAGCCCCACACCGCTATCTCCTGCTTGGAGTGGGAGGGTTGCACAGTGGGAATGAGAGAGATAAAATGAGTAAGTGAGTCAACCATATTGAGCAGTCTTCTTAAAAATGTGCCACACATCCACTGGCTGCTTTACTACCAGCCACAGACTCAAACGTTTATCCTAGCCTCTTAGATCTAACTGAAGATATTATGTCAAAACATACAGGGCCCTGGAGTCCCAGGCTATGAATGCGAGCAGTGTTATTGCTGCAGTTTGTAATAACTGAAGATTTACAACTCAAAATCTGTATTAGGCTGGTATTTGAAAGAATGGGACCCTGATTTCTGACAGAAGGACAATAAGCAGTCTTCTCATTTCTAGCCAGAAACTGTCAAGTTTGCTGAGATGGCAACTTTGTCTGTCAGGTTTTATTAGCTGTAGTATGCTAGCCATTTAAGCTAATATTATCTCCCTGAGTTGACTGAAAAAACTTTCTCCATCAGGCTTCTTAAGGTCAAATTCAATTCAAGTCAGTTTCATATAACAGCGGTTATCTCAAGGTACTTTTCATATAGAGCAGGTCTAGACCAGACTCTATAGTTTTTAGTTTTTTTATTTACAGAGACACAACATTTCCCCCATGAGCAAGAAGTTGGCAACAGCAGCAACAAAAAATTCCCTTTTAACAGGTAGAAACATTGAACAGATCCCAGCTCCGGGATGGGCGGGGGGGGGGGGCTGCCTCGACCGGCTGGGTTGAGAGTGAAAAAGAGAGGGTGTGTGAAAGAGGGATGCGGAGGGAGACAGGGGGTGGGAGTAGAGAGAGCATAGGACAATACAGGCATCACGTAAGGATGTCTGATAATAAGGGGACTAATAATCAAACTAATAATCATAATGACAGGGCTTATAATAATATTAATATGACTAAATATAATAATAATTACAGCAGTGGGTGTTGATCAAGCTCATTTGGCAGTAGGTGGATCCGCAATCATGGATCCAGACCCTGCAGCATCAGAGGAAGAAAAACCTGCAGAAAGCAACAGGAGGAAGAGGAGAGAGATGAGGAAGCACAAAACTATAGGAGAGAGAAGATGGACAGTTAGTAATGAACACTGATGGGATATGAATGAGAACAGATGGAGAGGGAGAGGAGAGAGGAGGTCGGTGCATCATGGGAAGTCCCCGTTAGTCTAAGCGTATAGCAGCATAACAAGGGGATGATTCAAGCTGACTCTGAGCCTGTTCTAACCATAAACTATATCAAAGAGGAAGGATTTAAGCCGACTCTTAAACATGGAGAGGGCGTCTGCCTCCTGGACCCAAACTGGAAGATGGTTCCACAGCAGAGGAGCCTGATAACTGAAGGCTCTGCCTCCATTCTGCTTGTGGAGACTCTAGGAACCCCTAGTAGATCTGTAGTCTGGGAGAACAGTGTTCTACTGGGATAATAAGGTACCAGCAGCTCTTTAATATATGATGGTGCCTGATCATTAGGGCTTTGGAGTGAGGACGAGATTTTTAAATTCTACTCTGGATTTTACAGGGAGCCACTGTGGAGAAGTTAATTCAGAAAAAGTATGATCTCTTTTTGCTGTTTCTGTCAGTGCTCACACTGTAGCATTTTGGAACAGCTAGAGAGTATTTAGAGATTTGTTGTGGTGACTTGATTATATGGAATTGCAATAATCCAGCCTAGAAGTAACGAAAGCATGTACTAGTTACTAGTTATTAAGTTATTCTGCGTCTTTTTGAGACAGAATCTACTGTATGTTTAACGGCACAAAGTTGATGGTCATTCAGGACCTTAAGACATGCTTGAAGTTGAGCTAACTGATTGGTTTCTTCGGGCTTCATTGATAGGCACAATCAGGTATCATCCGCATAACAATGGAAGTTTAAGGAGTTTTTCCTGATAATATTGCCAAAGGGAAGCACATACATGGTCAATAGAACTGGTCCAAGCACAGAACCTTGTGGAACTCCGTGACTAATTTTTGAGTAGATTGATTCATCGTTAACATGCACAAATTGGAATCAATCTGATAAAAGGACTTAAACCAGCCATGAGCAAGTCTTTAAACGGCATTTAAACATTTCAGTCATTTTTCCAGTGCAATTAGAAGATCATTTGTAACTTTCACTGCTGCCATCTCTCTGCTATGATGCACTCTAAGTCCTTACTGAAAATCATACTATTATCATATGTGCTCACTTCTCTTGCATTCTGTCTCTCTGTCTCTGTCTCTGTCTCTATCTCTCTCTCCCCTTCTATCTCTCTCTCTATTCATCAGCTGGTAATAGACCGGCAACAAGAGAGTTACCTCAGAAATGTTACCTAGGTTACCTGCATTCCATGATGGGAAAGAAGGGTGGGGTCTTCACAGAATATCTGTCACAATGTGTATCAAACACCATTACAGACAGAGGACAGAAGCAGAGTGTCCATAATACAATGTGGTGGAGACTCTTAGAACAGTGTTTTATGACTATTATGGTACAAACATTTACTCACCAGTGTAGTGGATAGTCATCTGAGATTTATTCACTCAAAGAAAGTTTACCCATCATTGGCATTTGGAGAGTGTTAATTTCGGACTCTGCAAACAGGCCTTGATAGGCCTGTCATGCCTATTTACAATTTCTAAACTATGTTTGGAAAATAGCTGTTTGGGGTGGAGTTTAACGAAAAATCAATTAACCATTGTCACCTGCATGCTTACACAGCCAGAGCCCTCCTTATCACTGACACTTAAAGCATATTTCACATACCATATCATACATGGCAGGACGGCCTCCTAAATCAAAGCCACGGTCTATTAAAAGTGTAATCAGGCACACGTGGTGGGACTGCAGGCCCTGTTTGACCCCATCAAGTCTTAATGAGGTCCACTGAGTCGTTAACCCACACATTTAAATAACATGCATCAATATTAATAGGTTATTAATGACTCAAAGAAATTACATAGAGTAGACTGGACAAAGAGTGCTGAGTAGAGACAGCAAGAGCAGGAGAGAGAAAGGGAGAAAGACAGTGATACTCTTAAAAGTGTGTAATATTATCTGTCCTTGTGTCAATGGTGACTTATTGTAAATTTTCATATGGGGCCATTATCCAAATATTGGCCGGGCTTTAAATTTATTGAGTCGGACGCTATGAAAAATAAAAAGCCAGTCCCTTATAAAGTCCATAACCGCCTTACCCTCAAAAACCATTGGGGTGAAGAGTACTTGCACTACAGTGGCTCCAATGTTATATGTAGCATTTCCACGGCACTAATTCTATCAATGGAGTCATATTGTACTCACCCATCTGCTTCTCTGAAAAAATACTGGATAGTATTTAATTCAAATAATTCTCCTTTGCACTTTTTAGGTATTATGCCTAGAGGTCTTCCTGGTTCCTAATAACTGCGTCCAAATCAGCCGCAAGCAACAGCAATGAGCCCATTCTGTAACTGAAACCAAACCTGGACACAAAAGTGAAATTTGTACTTTATTGTGTTATTTTTAAACTGTTTGCTTTAGTTATTAGCAGAACAGACTTCAAGGATGAGGAATAACATGCTAGTTTGACAATTACAGATATAATTAACACTCCCACCTCAGATAAGGAGCAGCACACACCAAGTTGTTCTTTCTTTGTTTGGGTCCATTTGAGGTGACTGCATTTTTCCCCTTGTCTAATTATCTTCTGATCTAATTCAAGTTGGTACTGACTGTCCTTTGGTCCCTTTAGGACTTGGACTCTTTTTTTGAAAATGTATTTATGCACAGCAGCCTCTGGTACATTTTCCTTTTTCTTTCAGACCTGTGAAACCCTCTAATTATACTCTTTGGGCAGCTGGAGGGCTTTTATTATGAAGCATCTTTCTAGGAAGAGTTGAGTTTCATTGATATTAGTTTAACACTAAAAAAAGAAAAAATGGAAAATTCGAACCAAGTGCCATCAAATATGAGAAAAATATCCATATTGTTGACAAAATAATCTCAAACCTAGGTCCATTTAGAATATGCTCTGGGACTTTTCTTCATCAGGAGATTTCCCTGTCTGTCATGGAACTGTCCAAATTTCCCTTTTTTCTGAGAAATCTAAAAACTTCTAGTCCAAGTGGGCTTAAAAGTTGGGAACTTGGGATTGGGTATTTCTGTTAAAAAGAGAAATTCAGAGCAGCACAGTGGTGAGTACGTTACTGATGGAATTGGTACTGTGGAAATATACATTCTGCTAAATTAAAGAAAAACAGGTAAACTTGAAGGAAGTTGGAAGGGCATCAGGGGTGGATCTACTGAGGTGGACGTTTGTGCCAATCTAATTCAAAAATATAAAATTGAAAAGTTGCGACTGGTCGGAAATTTACAAGAATGAATCTCCAAAGTACAAATGCAAGTGAATGACGCAAGAGATGACACTCCCAGGAGTTGGTTTCAACCTTTCATTTATTCAATAGTAGTTGTCAGACCATACAGTGAAAGTATGAGGTTATACTTTCTGAACACATCCCTCGCATCCTCACAAATTCTCAACTTCTGAGGATGTGAGGGAGATGTGGGGTAGACAGAGGGGCAAAAATAGATTTTATTCCCATAAAATAAGAAACAAACAAACCATCTCACCAAAGTGTGATGCAAGGACCTGTGAGAGGACACAGGTTTGCGATTTCATCCAGCTGCTGCTAGCCATCACTGCTGTGGGCAGAAGCTTCCTCCAGTTTCTCCTGGCCTTGCAAGCTCTCTGTTCAGCCTCCCTCATCCTGGTGAGACAGACTGACTGCTGAAGGCTTTTATGTCCTTTTAATTGTGTGTATAAAGGTTTCCGACACCCACTAGTAAAAATAAACTGTGGCCACAGATGGACAGTGGCGGGGTTGTTGTGTTCAAGAGTGTTTTGTTTATTAATAACTTGATTAATAATAATTTGATTGTGTGAGGGGCATGAGTGAATGGTTCTTTCTCCAGCTGTGACAAGGTGATATCAGCAGATAAGCCCTAGAGACCGAGGTAGCAGATGACTGCACAAAGACAGATATTGTCCATTTTCCCAGACAATGCTGACTTGCAATTTTCAAACTTTCTGCATAATCACTTGAAGAGTTTAGCCACACATCCATGTAAAAAGTGCTGTATAACTCAACACTGCCACAAACTTATCAATAATAAGTGGATTAAGTGGTCATCACAGCCACTGGGTGAGCTGCCCCTTACTAGATTTCTGATTGTTCAGCCAATCAGAAGGAACTTGGCCTTTAAGGAGATCTCTCAAGGAGGTTTGAGCTGATATTACCTGTTTCAGTCATAGGTTTAACTGAGGTACTGCATAACAAGCATTTTGAGATCAATAAGGACTTTTTGAAGCTGTGAATCATGTAAAGCTACTGTAGTGGAGTCCCAGAATCAAAATATTTAAATGGAAATGAGTAAACAACAGATGTCCTTAAAAGGTATTCCAATCACTCACTCCAAACCCCAAACAAAACGTCACATTAGTCAGCAATGCAGTGCCAGTTTGATGAAATTATGCACTTTCACCACATTTTCAGATTGACGCTCTAAGAAAATTACTTTAGCCATGTATATGTATAGGTATATATATATATATATATATATATATATATATATATATGTATATATAAAAGTGTGTATATGTGTGCATTAATGTAAAACATTCATTTAGATTAATTATACAATAAATTAAGAACCATATATTAAAGCATATAGTTAAATATCACCTATGGCCACACTGTAGGCTAAGTGTTTATCAATAAAAAAAGAAAAGTATTTGGAAAAATGCATTTTATTTGTAAACATGATTTGGAAATAAAACGTTTTATTGATTCATATCGCCACCTTCAGATATGTATGTTAAATGCTTTACTCATGTACCACAATCATCTAATGTTTATGACTAATATTTATTTGGCGTTATTTATTTATTTATTTAATGTTTTTTTTGCCACCACTAGACAGATAGTGTGAGATCTTCACTTGGTGTAAAACCATAAGCTCAGGAGTGGAGGGCAGACAGCAGTGAGCCCATTCATATGCAGTGTCTTCAGAGGGGCCTAGGCCAGCAGCAGAGGCAATAGCATTTCTGTGGGTTGTGTATATGTACATGTGTTTGTATATGCGAGAGTTTGTGTCTTCACAAACATAGAGGTGAGTGACAGAGTTGCTTGAATCTGATCAGCCCAGGCCCAGAAGGTCCACGGGGGGTGAAGCACTCCACAGAGGGAGAAAGCAGCACTAAAATCCCAAAAGCTGCTCCTCAGTAAAGGCTTAATCCTTTGATGTGAGGCCTCTTTTCATGCTGTGACTGACAGATGCATGTGTGAACACCTACTGTAAGCAAATGTTTGTTTACAGGTTACGAATCTGCAGCATCAAAGCTTAAAGATTTGAAAGCAGCTTAATCCAAGAGAATAAATCTAAATAAGATTTTATTTATTTTAAAGCACATTTTCAAGCTTAGGTTACGAAGTGCTTTGTAAAAAAAAAAAGAAAAAAGAACCAACAGCAATATTATATTAGACACTATAAAATCCGATGTGTACAAAATCAGTACCAACTAGTCGGAGAGTAAAAAAAACAGCAGAGGGCTGACATACAAAGATGAGTTTTGTTTAATCAACTGTGTTTGCAGATACCACTCTGAGAGAAGCTTCTCCTTAGCATACAACAGCAAACACAGTTGCCAATAGATTTAGGTTTAAAGAGCCAACACCAACTGTATTACCTCCAAAGTGACATTGCAGCTTCTTTTTTGGGGGGGGGCAACATTTCACCACTCTGGTGTCCTACATTTAAAGAAAAATAGAGTAACTAGCTTACACTGTGTTTCACTTTATCTTTTATTTTTCTTCTTCCTCTTCTCGCATGCAACATCTTGTACATAACACTGTCAGTCTGTTTGTCACTGCAAAAATGCGACACAATATTTCACCCCTTACATGGAGGAATTATTTACTATGTAAACCAGAAAAATTTTGCCTTGTTTTGATCCACATCCTGTAATAGTAACAAGTGTAACTTGTTATCAAAACAAAACAACATGAATCATCAAAAATGAATAACTGAGAAGCCATTACTAGCTATTAAACCAGGTAAGGTACCGGTTTAAGTCCAAAGCCTGAATGCAAAACTAGCCTTAATCACTTAGTATTAAGTAACTATCACATTATGGATGGAAAAATGAAATCACACATTCAGCCTTTGGTAAATGCGTTGCATTAGGTCTTGTTAACATTTTCTTTAACACAGTCCTCAGAACAGTATGAAAGCCTTTTTATTTCAGTAAGGACAGTATTCTCAGTCCAAGGGCCTTGTTTCTTTCGTCTTTACCTTTAAAAAAATCTGCTCCTTCTTTGGCCTGGTTCATGTGCATTATACAGGACATTCTCGGGCACCATGAGCCCATCATGCATAATCTTATCATCCTTACTGGTGCAGGCTAGAGGCTTCTTAAGAGAGTAAGCAAGTTTTGATAAATTCCACTTGGGCAGGCAAGTACAGGGTCCCACTTTCTAAATGACTTGCAGAGGTTCAATGAATCTGAATGAGCCGTTATCGATATGTTCAGGACTCTGGATACTTACAATGTCATTTACTTGGAACATGGACACTCCTACCCAAGTTTGTGTTTATGTCTCACAGCGTCTTTCTACTCCAGCAACTCAAATGGAGTAGCTCCTGTAGTCGCATGAGGTGTAGCACTATAATTCTATAGGAACTCCTATTGCTTTTCCCATAGTTGATGCATTCTTTTTGCAGTCTGTATACACTCTTTAAGCACCTTTCTGAATCTTTCAATGGCTCCATTTGCTTTCAAATAGTAGACAGTGGAGTGCAGGTGCTTTGTTGCTCACTGTTTCAGAGAGATGGCAATTGCCTGGGAGGTCAACTGGCATCCATTGTCTGAAACCAGTTAGGGAGGGTTTCCTTTACAATTGAACCCTGAAGTTAAGAAGCATATTGTCACCTTTGTAGTGACAGTGTAGAAAAATGTAAGTGCACTTGCCAGTGTGCTGACCCAGTTTTGGTCAGGGTGAAGTCCATCTATGCTTATGGTGGGGTTTGGAAATACAGAGGGGTCTGGTTAAACTTACAGTTATGCAAGTTCAGTTTGAGACCCACATCATTCAGAGCATGCAAACAGTAGCATATCATATGGTCGTCATCATTTTGTGAAAGGCTGATGGAGCCAAAGCGAGGCCAAAAGAAGTCAGCCAAAACAGAAACGACCATCATGATTGATAATAGCAGTTAAGTCATGGCTATCTGGATGTAGAGGCATTTGTTAAAGGCAGAGGCTAAGTCCATGGTAGAAAAGACTGCAGCCCCTCACAGGTTAGTGAGAAGCTTGTCCATGTGCAGTTCGAGATGACAGTCAGTGACAATTAACTTGTCTAGCTCCCCAAGGTCAACACACAGGCAAGGCTTTCTTCCCTCCTTTGTCTTGGTTACAAGTAAGACCCATGGGGATGCATCAGTTCATTTAATGATGCCCTTCCCTGTAGATCTTTGAGCTCATCAGACACAGCCTGTCTCACCAAGTCTCATTACTTTCTGTTGTACTTGCATCTGGTTTGAGTTGAATTTTGCGCACAAATTTTCATAACAAGTTATTGTGGCATGCAACAAGTCTTCAATTTTTTTTTCTCTCTTGTACTTGTACATGTGAGCACAGTCACTGTAGGTTCAGCAAGGTCACATGTAGGAAATAGGGTCTAGTGAGTATTTTAGAATAAATGGACAAACCTGCATCTACTATTAAATCAATAACATGGGAGTGTAAATTTGCATGCACTTTTAGAGTACAGAGGATTTTATCCTGCACAGCGTCATTAATGTAAAGCACAGTTAGTTCAGATATTACTACCTCATGGACCTTCTTTTGACCAGACTGGCAAATTTTGCAAAAATGTCCCACTTTTCCAAATGAGTTGCATGTTACTTGCAACTCGTGCATGCCACTGGGCATGAAGGCTTTTTAGCTAAGTGGTTGGTAGATCAGCACCAATAGCAGGAGCAGCATTTCCTGGTAGTTTTGACTGCGGCAGGCACAGTCTTCGAAGCAGGTTTCCTCTTTTCCCACTGGTGATTCCTTCTCGGTTATTTGTGTATGCTTTCAACTGACACAGCATTAGCAGTAGCATTGGAGAGAACTTCAGCATTCTGTAGTCCAGTGTCAATCTTCAAAGCCAGTGTAGTAGCTTTAGCCAGGGTCAGGTCCAGTCGTCACATATGAGTCTGTCTCATATGCACATATTAGCAAGACGTTCTATCAGTTGATCACAAAGCATTTACTCCTTAATGTCAATGAACTCACATGCCATAGCAAGCTCATGTAGTGGAGACAGAAACTGATTAATAATCTTGTTAGATCTCTGCACTCTTTTGAGAAAGCTGTAGCATTCTGCAAACACATTAACTTTGAGAACAAAGTTCTTTTTCAGTCATTCCAGTGCAGAAGTCTAGGAAGTACCTGTGTCTGGTAAAGTGTAAAACAATCTTTGTCCCTTTGTGCCAAGTGCTTGAAGAAAAACAGCACGTTTCCTTTTCCGGGCTAGTTGGCCTCTATAGCAATGATGACTAACAAGTAGTTCTCAAACACTGTCAACCAATTAGGGAAAGAAATAGTCAGTTCGCTTAGGCAAGGCAAGAACGGTACAGGTAAAGGCATAGAATTGGCCATCCTTGTCACCAAAATGTGGTGTCTTACTCCTTTAGAAAAATGACGCAACTAGGTGGAGAGCCTACACTGTGTTTCACTTAATCCTTTATTTTTCTTCTTGCCAATCTCGCATTGCAATATCACTAATGTTTCCTGTAGGGCCTGCAGTCTCAGAGCAGGAATAACCAATGAGGCAGGAATTGAACATGCATTTTCTACAGCCATGCAAAAGCCTGTGTGATTTAGTTTTTAAAGTTAAGTTTATTTAAAAGAGTTTAAACTGTTGATTGCTCTGGTGGCTGAATGGTTACAGCAAATGCCACATGACCTCATTGTCTGTAGTTAGAATCCAACCAGGGACCTTTATTGCATGTCATAACCCTTCTCTCTCCCCATGCTTTCTTGTCTGCCTCTTCACTATTACCTATCAAATAAATGCAAACATCCTGGACAAAAGAGTGAGAAGTCATTATTATTTTGTATGTAACATGAGATAATTGAGTGAGCGGGAGGAAATAAGATTGCCAATTGCAGAAAATTAAAGATGTATAGAGAAAAAAATCCAAACAAAATCACTTTTAGCTTTAGTATTGTCACTAAGTAAGGCAAAATATAAAGGACATAACATCGTATCAATAATATGTTTGGACATAAGAAATGCCCTTCTCTGTATTTTACTTGTTGCTTTAGATAATATATTATTCATGATGGCCTAGGATACATTGTACAACCACTTCCGAAATTATCTGAGAACATTTAGATGCACCACATGCAAAACCCTTAATGTGTGATGCAATTTGAGTCACAAATCCCACTCCTTCTTAACACTCAGCTAATACACATAGTTTTAGATTCAGGGAAACATCCACTTTCCAAGCATATATCCAGCAACCATTACAAATAAACATCCACAAATATGCTTAGATATTGCAGAAAGAATAAGCTCCTTCAACAAATTGCTTCAGAAATACCATGTTGTCATGTTTTCTTCTGTTTTATCTTCTTCTTTTTCTTCTTCTTCTTCTTCTTCTTTTTCTTTCTATCTAATTAATCCAATGATAGTCATCTGTACATCAATGGGTACACCGCAAACAACAGCAACTGTTAATAGCTAACTCAGCATTCTTTTAATGGTGCAAATTTGACAAAATGTACAAAAATACAGGCTAAAAATATGCAGTTAAATTTTTAGTCCGCAGATAAGTAAATGACTCAGTCAATCATCCCCCAATGCCCCAAAATTATAGAAATTGTAGTTTCAAAACTTAAAGCTGCATCACCCAAAGAAAATGAATAATAACACATAACTGCCTGCCTGGTTAATACTCTGGCCAACATAAAACATCATTCATCATTTTCATAGGTAAGTAGCAGATTAGTAAACTCATCCTATAAGTTCATTCTTGGCTGATTTATTGGCACCCCTAATTTTTTAGAACAGAATTTAATTTATCTTTAAAACTGAATGCAAATTTACCAATTTGTGTAATCAAAACATTTAAATAAAAGTTTGAAATATACTGAATAAAAACAACAACAAAAAATGCTTCAATACTGTGAAATAACATTTTTTTTAACACAATTATTGGAACCTTTAGATGAATTTTCAGTTTTCACATGACCTGAATTAACCAGTGAATGATGGTTTTATTCCATAAAAGGGGCTGATTATTTCCAGTTTCCCATTTCACAATGGTGAAGACAAAAGTGCTGTCTGAAAGCATCGGAAATGTTATTACCAAAAAACATAATAAGGCTATTAGGAAATGGCCGAAGAACTTGAAATCCCTCTTTCAACAGTTAATTATTTTATCAAGAAGTTTCATAAACTGATTAAGATGATTTAAGACCTAGATCAATCTGGAGTGGTGGTTTCAGTCTGGACCATATGAAACACACTAAACCAAGTAGGGCTCCATGGGCAGAGGCCAAGGACACGAAAAGTCAAGACTAATGTTTGAAAAAACCTTTATATATAAGCCACAGTCTTCTGGGATAATGTTCTATGGACAAATGAAACCAAAGTAGAGCTCATTTATAGGTAACAAAATGAAGCACATAAGTTAAAAGAACAACCTACCTACAGTAAAGCATGGTGGAGGTTCTATCATGAGGTACCAGAGACAGTGAATGTGTCCAAGGAATGATGAAATCAGAAAATTACCAAGGCATTTCAGAGTAAACTGTATAACCCAGTGTCGGAAAACTAGTTTTGAGGTGAAGGAAAAGGAAAAGATGAACTATTTTAAGCTAACTGGCAATGATTCCTGACCTAAATCACATTAAAAGCCTTCATAGAGAGCTGAAATCTCCCAATGCAACGGAAGAGTGTTGCAAACTTGGCATAACTTCAACACACAGCAGGGAAGAGCATTTTGTGTTTGTATAATTTCACAATCATGCAAGGTTTTCTTTCTTTTGCTCAATAAAATTGGACAATTTATTAGAGTATTTTCTCTATACTTATATTTATTTCTGAAGATATTCTAAATCATGCACTTAAAATTCAGGGGTTCAAAAAATTTCAGGGACCTCTGTAAAACCCATTGAGTGCCCTCCGGCTGTTCGGCAAATACAGGCTCAGATAAGTAATCAGAATAAAACTAATGTATAACTTTACAGTAGTCTATGTGATGGCTCTGAGAAGCCTCATGTATGCATCTTGTGGCTTGAATTAGATATGAGTACAGAGAAGTACTACTATAAAGATGGGATGGCTGTGGTTCAGGTGGTAGAGCGGTTGGAAGGGTGTTGGTTCGATCCCCGGTTCCTCCAGTCCGCATGTCAAAGTGTCCTTGGGCAAGATCCTGAACCCGAATTGCCCCGGATGTATGTGTCATCGGTGCATGGATGTGTAGGTGTGTAGTTGCCCATCAATGTGTAGAATAAATGCACTGTGTGAATGTGTGTGAATGGGTGAATGTAAAGTAGTGTAAAAGCACTTTCAGTGGTCAAAAAGACTAGAAAAGTGCTATACAAGTACAGTCCATTTACCATGGGATACATTACAGGCATAAAAAGTCATTTAGAAACTTAAAGCAATAACATAAGGCATGATCAAGCATTAATTTGTATCACAGGAAACAGAAAATAATGCATTTTTAATGTAATAAGCTTTGCGCTGAGGATTGGGACAGCGGCAGTCTTTGAATATGCCATGAAAGCAAAAATATGTGCATCCATTTGGTGTTTTTGCACTGCTGTTTCCAGATGTTAATTGTCACAGAAAGCCACAATTACAACAATCAAAGCCCTTGTGTTGTAATGGACACATGAAAACAGTCAGTGTGTTTTCCACCTCAAAAGGAATTGTGTGGATGCACAGCACATGAAGGGCAGGACATATGGTTCTTGTAGATTTAGTGTCAGTTTTCAGAATATGTTTTTCCTGCTCGAGGAGGGAACAGAGGGACAAAGCAGAGACCCACTGGACTCTGGACTGAACCAGCATTATTTCCTCCTGCTCTCCTTGTCTTGACTGAGACCACATAGCACATCGGAATAAATGACTATGACTCACTGGCTATGTCGTGAGCAACTGCAGGAAAATGTTTCAGAACCCCATCATTTAGCTCAGCTCAGTTATTAAGTGAAACCTGTGACGATGGTAAACAACAGCAGTGTCACCTGAAATAGCTCAAACATTGTTTTAAAAGAATGGTCACAGCTATACTGTACCTCCATTGTGACACAGCATCAATATAAACATATAGCCTGACAAACCAAGCTGTGCGAGTGATTTGTCTGTATACAGGGGCTGAGGCAATTGCCAGCTAAGTGACAGTGATCAATATGTATGTTATCAAGTCAAGGCTCTGCTGTATGAAAGGCACCATTATCTGCCCGAGAAGAACAATATTCTCACAGCAGTTATTCCGGGCACAATGACTTGCTCTTTATTGGAAGCTCATGAAAATCTAAGCTGTCAAACCGTCAAAAGGAAGTGAGCTTTCACTAATATATTTCTGAACTGACTGACTGCAATACTGCCTCTGCGAGAAAAGGGGGAGTGCAACTGAGAAGATTAAACCACTGCCAGTATATACACTGCCACTTAGCAAAAGAAGAAAGGGAGCAATTAAAAAAGGTGACAAATCTTTATTGCTACACTGTAAATTAGTGGGACAAAAAACAAATGTGATCTTAATATGAGAGAGGTAAATAAAATGGGCATAGTGTGGGACCCTGGAGGACCAAAGGGCCAACTAAAGAAATCAGCATAATGCGTCTGGATGATCCTGGAGACCCAGCAAGGGCCTGGTGACATCTACGGGTTGCCATTTTTGACAGATAGCGAGGATTGGCTCACAGTAGCTGTGGAACAGTTGCATATCCTGCATGATTCCCGGGTCTGCCATTGTCCCTTAATAGCAGACTAATGAGCGGCCCCGGCACTGAAGTCAGAGATGACAGAGACGGAAGGGGCCAGCGAGTGAGTCATGTGAAACGAAGACCATTACTGCAGACTGAAATCATCGCAATTCCACAACAGCATTCAGCTTCAGAGTATCTTGGTAACCGTAGCTGGCACCCGCAGTCCCTCCCACAGTTCCATTATGTTTCTCCTGCTCACACTATAAAAATTTCAGCAACAGCTGTACCAGTCTAAACTGCTGGATCACAGATTTGACCAGACACCAGAATATGTGAAAGAGGGGTTCGGGGGCAAGGCTGCTAGAAAGGCTGTTATAGGAGGGAGCATTGTGCATTTAAAGCAGGGAAAGAAAGAAAATACTAAGATCAGTACTACCAAAGCCTAATATAATGGCAGAAGCCACCGATATCCAGTTTGTAATTATCCTGTTGTATTAGTGTTGTATATAATCTTATTCAGGGCACCCAAGGTACTCAATTTTTAGAATAGAAAATACTATATTTCTCAGCCATCAAAATGTAGAGGACATGATATTACCGTCTTTACCATAATGCAAATAATTACAAAACCAACAAATTATCAACAATGTCTAATGGTGAGATTAAGAGCAACCTTTGCACATTCAAAAAATGGATAGATAAAATCCTGTATAAGAGTTGATGATGACAGTATATTGAGTCAGCCAAGCATGAAAAACTGGAAACCATTTCATTGAAAGAAAACACACTTAAACTGTAAGTGTGGATTGAGGGTGACACAGTGTCTCTGTGATTATGGCCTCAAAATCTTGAAGGCACTACAGGCTTTGTTTTCCCTTTTTTATACCAAAAAAAGCCATACCAAGGAAAAACAACTCACCTTTCATGACTGTGTTTGTGACTCTGTAAGAATTCGCCATTTACACTCCCTTCCTTGCCTATCTATAACTTTGCCTGACTCAGACAGGCCAATGAATGCTATGTTGATGTCAAGGAAATGTAGCCCTTGAGGCAGCACGCATCCTCCTACAGCACTGAGGGATGGCTTAATATCCACTGATTTATTTTTCTCATGTAGATCCTCCAACTCTCCATCTAGTGAATTAATGATGAAGCCAAAAGCATCAAATGCAAATCATCAACAAGTGATCAAAAGAGGACACAGAACATTTAGGCCTGAAAACGCCACAGAACTCACAGTGTGTGTTTACCAGTGTGCGTATAACAGCCTGTGTTTGAGGGCAAAAGTTCACACAGAATGAAAAATGAAGATTGTTTCTTCATTTTTCTTTATTCATGTAAAATAGAAATACTATTTTTGTTTGATGTAAAAAACAACATCAGGTAAGATGCATAGATAAAAGACACCATTACTTTTATTTTAATGGTGTTTCCAAAGCACATCAGGTACATTAAGCATGAGTTTGCAATGAGGCACATGTGAATTTCGAGTGAACGCTAACATCAACACTTGCTGTGGACTTTCTCTGTATTGTACCAGACCATGATCTTTCCCTAGATTTAACCAAAGTGCTGTTAGTGGTGAAACATAACCATATGAAAGTTTAATAATGTTGTAGTTACTGTAAGTGGAAACTGTCCTGTATTCTGGTATGTTCTGTAAATTAACAAATGTGTTTTCATTGAACATTTTAGCAATTTTACCAGTGTATTGTTTTTTTTTTTGTTACATTTCTCGTACTGGTGCGTTGCTCCAGACTATGATTGACTACATTATAGTTTTAAATGTCCTGAAAAAATTGTATACTCAGCACCCCACAATTTGATTTAAAAGTCAGTTAAATATTTAAAAATTGTTTATTCATGATAAAAACCGCCAGTGTACATGGGCACAATCAGAGAAAAAGCACCTCTCTGTGTGGTTTTCTGCGATCACATAGTACAGCTGTAGTCATTAACATGTAGTCATGTAGTCTTTATTTTACCAGATGACATAATGATTATAAAACAGATTGACAGATTGAATGTCTCAGTCAGCAGCACAGTTGAAGGTTTTTACAAGGACAACCTGAAAACATGGTTTTGACTCATACAGTAAGCAGCCTTTTTTTTAGATTTCAACAGTTTGTGTTGAAAAGGAAGCATCAATGTCCAACCAACTGAACTGGAAGAAAATATCCCACTGTTCTAGCAACAGCCCATCAGCGAAACTCCCATAGGCAGTGGGACTCAAAGCCGCCACAAAGCAGGCAGAGACACTTGGATGTGTGTCTGAAATTGCAACACACCACAACACGTTAAGAATGTTATTTCTTATATATTTATTAGAAATGAAGCAAATTTTGTGTAAAACATTTCAACTCAGTGCATCAAATCTAGACTTCACACTTCACACCTATCTTGATTGGATTGGCAAGATAGGCAGTAATATCCATTAATGTATATTTTTTTTCAGTCAGATTACACAGTGGCATTATTGTGGTCTCTTTTCACACACCAGGAAATAGTGTGGAGGGTCATCAGAGGCAATACGCACAGTGCATCTGTCATAAAAAACTGCTCCCTGGACAGCATTGCCAGGGCTGAGAGAGAGAGAGAGAGAGAGATCCACACACAATAAATTATTATGTATAAGTTCACACATGGAAACAGCTCATGAGCCAAGGCACATTAAAAACATGTTGCGCACGTCTGGATCAGTCATGTAATGCTCATCCCTGGCAGCAAATAAAGTCAGACACACTGACAGAGTGCAGAGCCACAAATATTTAAAATGACTGATGATTAGACATTGAATTTAATTTTAAATATTTCTCACATCACTGCAGTATTAGAAATGCTACCGGTTATTTTTCAATTTTTGAGGCGTCTTAGGGGAGAGAACAAGTCTGTTCCAGAGGAATTAAGCCCCTCTGTCTCCTCCTGGCACTGATCAGTCATGGATCATATGCTGCATTATTAAACTGATTATTTTAACTTTCCAAACTTTATTTAAATCACAAATTGGTAGGAAAATTTTAAATTTTCCCTTTGTTCAGCTCTCTGTTACGATTCAAAGGTGGGAGCTCTTGTAGCCAGTTTTTGAAAAAGTGCACTCTGTCTCTGTGAAGAGACAACACTGTGTTTCTCAAAAGCGACCTTTATTTGGCACATGCAAGCAGTCCTTTCAGTTACAATTTTTTGTAATAAATCTAACAAGGGAAAGCTGAAATGAAATATAGAGCCAAAATGAAAAAAAAGATTGATTCCCTGGCTGTCAAAAGTCAGAAGACAGATGCATTTATTTGCATGTGCACCCTCTCTGTCCAGATATCCCAATAATCCAGTATGAGTTCCTGATGTGGAGAAAAGGACATGATCCCTCACTGGCTTCCCATCCACAAACATTTCCAGTTGTATATAACTGGCGAACACAACAAATTTGGAGAGTGAAATGAACCTCAGATCTTTGCCGTGATGGGTGCTCACTTGTAACCAGGACCAGGGCCACCCGAGCCTTCTAGTACATTTTGCTGCTTTATTTGACAGCATTAAACAGTACTGTGTTGGAGAGTCTGGAAATTAGCTGGAGCTGTGTCTTTTGTATCCTTTCTGTAATATGGTCTCAATACCGGCAGGCACATGTTTGCGTGTGTATGTGTGTGTGCTTACATGTGGCAGAAAAGGAGAATGATATGCCATCATGCTCCATTTCTACTACCTTTCCCTTTTCATTATTTCTCTAGAGATAGTCAAATAAGGCCCCACTCCAATTCCCAATGCACACAGCAACCTGTCAACAGGTTCATGTCGCTAAGCGGAGATCTCATATAGGACTTTCCTGCACACACACACACACACACACACACACACAGACACACACACACATACACACACACACACAGTTACACACTGTCAGTCTGTCTTATGTTTTGCAGCCTTTCTCTTTCACATGTGATTTCTGATCCTTATAGACTGTATCAGCTCAGCAATTCTCTCCTCTCAGCCAAAGAGATTGCGGTAACAAATCTCATGGCCTAATCTCACCTAGGCTTATTTCAGAGATGTTGCTGCTCATGTTTTCCAATCTCAGCACTGAACACTCTTATGATTAAATTACTGAGGCAAATCAGATATGGGAGAGGCCGTGAGAGAGGATGGGCAAATACGTTTCCCAGCTCTCTTTTCAACTGCCTGGTATACAGGGGAACTATATGTGGAAACGTCCACCTAACTCTGCAGGGCAGCATTACCAGACAAAATGTGTCTAGAACAATGTGTTTTGACATGCGGAAGAGCAAAATAACAACTGACAAACAGAACAATGATTTTGGCAGAAGTGGATGTGGTGGCATTGATGCAATCTAGTGCAAGTCCTGCGACAGGGCGAGCAAAAGCCTTGAGCAAAGCTGTACGGGCTACATCAAGCTGTGCATGTGAAATGATCATGGAAAGCAGCTATGGTCTGCACCAACGTCAAACATGACATTATGGAGATAAACCTACTTTCTACTGTCTAAAACTATTCTAGTATGATAAGAGTTACTTTCAGTTCATGTTGCACTGACAGAACAAAAAGCAATCATAACATTTAGTTACTGAACATCACTTGGCAGCTGCAGCTTTCAGCCTGACTAATCCACCATCTCTGCAAAGTAAATCAAAAAGCTATTCTTTATTAATCTTAGTGGGGATTACTAAGGTTAACAAAAATTGACTGAAGCCAGTGCGTTGGTCAAGGACAATTGCAGAGGTATTTCTTATACAACAAATATTTGATTAATCCCTCTGATCAATATATATTTTCTATTAACAAAAAATGACTGTGTGTACTTTGAGAGGGGTTGCAAAGAATCCATCCAAAGAACTCTGCAGTTCTCCTCAACTACAGTGTTTTAGTCTTTGAGCTCATTGTTTGGGACTTAATTCTTCTATATTGTAAAAGCAGTAGGCAGCTGTTCAACAACAGCAAAGTAAAACATCCTACACTACTGCCCAGGACCAAATGGATGACAGACAAAACTGGAAACTAGCTTGTGGAAAAAATGGCGCCTTTAGAAAACATATTGCACAGATAATATTTCAGAGGAATTAGATTGGATGGACACCAAACTAGAGATAGGTAATATCTACTTAAAGGGCAACTCCCCCGTTTTTACACATCAAGGTCCGTTTACATTTGGATTTTTTTTCAGACTTTTCATTGTGAGGCAGAAGGTTTTATAGGATTATGATGCTAATTGGTAGAGTTCACTTTTAACCTTTTTCAGGAAGCCAGAAACATCACTCTAAATGAATTTTGTCCATATGTTACTCCATGTCTGCTAGATTTGTAAATATCTGGCCATTCGCCCGAGCATTCTAAGGTGATAATATGTGAATGTAGAGCTTGTTTATTTACTCTATAAAGGTATAGTCAGTGATTCTAATCTTAAACACGTTTTGTAAAATTCAGTGAATATGTCCACATGGTCCACTAGCTGTGCATTCTGTTAAAATGAAATCTGGTTCTCTAACACAGCCCTGGCTAAGTAAATGGGTAAAGGAGGAGGCTCAGACCAAGCCACACAACACTCTTCCAGCCAGTCAGCAGAAATCTGTAAATCTGAGTTCTGGCAAAAGCTCACATGCTGAACATAATCACACTGTCAACAAGGAGAGATCTTCAAGATGAGTAGGTCAGAACAACTGAAACTGAAAAAGAAGGGCTTTGAACAGGGAAAAGTGAAGAGCTGTGCTAAGGTCAGCAGGGCTTTCCAGTGGTGGAGAGACCTCAGAGGGTTGAAAGACAGGAAGACGAATGCAGAGATTGCTGTTTGTGCTCGACGGGTTTGTGAAACTTTAATTTTGACGTGGCGTCGGTGTGAGTATCGCTGTCTTCAGGCGATGGTCTGGCTCTGGGAAACCATCTCATCCCCTCTGCAGCTCCGCAGTAGCAACTATAGCAATAGTCTGTTAGCTACATTACATTGTCTCCGTGTCTGCTGTCTATCATGTATTTTTTAATTGGCAGTGGATGGAGGGTTTTATAGCCACAAAAAAATGAAAACGGACAAACAGCAAAGTGTATTTATTTGGACTGATGCATAATCCAAACGTTATGCCAGGTAACGTCACCTTCCGTGTTAGCTTAGCTACAAACCTACAGTCCTCTCCTCTCTCACTGTAGTTTTTTAAAAACAATCTAAACCTGCAGCTCTCACTAGTTTTCCTCTGTTGTTTTTTGGAGGCTGTCTTTATGTGAAAGTCATTTGTTTAATGAAATTTTACATTGTAATGTTTGTTTTGCTTCTGCTATGAGAAAAAGGATCCAATTCCCGCCATTTTTGACGCTTATGTTGTTGACTTGCACAATGCACACCCATGAATTTGGGGGGCAGAGCTTATGAAGGAGCACTGAAGGGAGGGATGTGTTTGTTTGGATGTTAAGTTCAAATATCTTAATGTAATATTATTCTAATGTAAGCAATGTATTTAAAAAGGCCCAAGTAAGAACAGGAGTGTGGAACAGTGATGGTATAAAATAGCGAACATATTTCTGTTGCACTGTAATAGACTTTTTTCTGGGGTGACTTTAGCCTACTGGCTTCACTGGGCCAATAGAATGAGTATTAAAGGCTGTGTATATATACAGTAGAGTGTATGTAGTGTATATGCTTGTTAGGTTGTGCATGTGTATGTGCGTGTGTTTGTTTGTGTGTGTGTGTGTGTGTGTCAGAGTGTTTGCACTGTGGAGCACTTACCTCCTGTGGAGGCTCTTTGTAGACCAGTTCTTACATGTAGACCAGTACAACATGTCTTTGACATTTTTATAGTGAATCTTTTTTGAAATCAGCTAATCCTGGATCTGTGCAGGTTGTGAAAGAGGCTACTGACACACATACAACCTTTTCCTTTTCATATAGCTCCTGTGTATTCAGCAGTGCCTGTGTGAGGGTCATAACTCTTTTTGAAGAAGTACCTTTGAACCTTTGGACATTGCAGTAATGTAAAAAAAAGAAGAAAGAGAAGGAACAAAACTAAAGAGAAAAAGATGTAGGTCTCATGTTGGTATCGTATACCAACACTATTTCTATTAATTTTCTATCATGAATAAATAAATGAAAATACAGTATTTAGTATATCCCAGGTGTCCGTGAAAACATGGAATTGCCTTTGTATAACCTGGCAACACATGTCCTGGATCTTTTGCTTTGTATTTTTGATAATTATTTTACTGTTAGTAACTGTTAAGTCTTGGACATAGGTATGTAGTAAATCCTCACAATAGCAGAGTAATGGACATAGAGTATGTTTTGCCGTATTGGTATCTCTGTATTTATTGGCGTTAATGTGTTCTGCATTGAGCTCCACAGTTTCTAATATTTGCACACACCCATTTCTTTTTTACATCAGGTATTATGAGTGAATAGGGGACGATTCCACAGCCATGACAGGGTTATTGATTAGCTACATGGTGCCTACCAGCAGGAGAAACTGAGAAGATGCCAAAATTTCCTGTTCAGTGAAAGGTGGCGGGTGATTGATGACGGAGAAACTAAACTGCAGCATCTTCACGCAGTTCCTCCCCGTCTTCCCAAGTAGTGTTGGCCGTCACAGCCAGAAGGTCTGGGCAGGTCACAGTGAAATTGTCAGGTTCACCTTGCCAGGAATGGCCTCCAAAGACCTGCCATATCCAAAAGCAGTTTGCTGCCAAGCTTAGAAAAACAACTTGAAAATAGAAACAGACAACCTCTTTTTTGCTGACCTCCTATGGTTTAAATTCTGACTTTACTGCAGTGATTCAGTTTACGCCATGGTGTATCAGTGCATGATGACATCACTGTTGGATGTTGTTACAACTTCACACATTTAATGACAGCCAGCCCAAATTATGCCATTGATCCTAAGTGTGGTGAGACAATGATAAAGTCATTTCAGCCTCTTGTTAGGTCTCTTTATAATGTCACAACAGAAGAGAAGAGTAGTCTAAGTTAGTCCAAGTTTTCCTCAGTCTGGAATAAAGATTTTTTTCTAGATAAATAGGAAATTTAGAAAACATACACAGCTACAGTAAGTATGGTAGGTCAAAGTTGACCCAGGAAGCTGTGTTGGATGTTTGCAGCAGTTTGGATATTAATTATAACTTCTATTTTTTTCCCCCAAATATGATAATCCAGGTGTTAACCTGTACCGCCGTCTGCCTGGCTATGTTTCATGCCCTGTCAGACAACACTGATGAAAAGAAGATCTTGGGAGTATATTGTTATTAGTACAATACAGATAATCATCAGAAGTATAACAAGCTGCTCAGGCAATTTTTAATAACGCAAAACTGTTACAATGCTAAGAAAATCTGATCGAATTTGCAGATTATTGGAGTTAGAGAGGGATGTAAATGGGACTGTTTGAAATGAGAAGGGTGAGGCAGGGTAATGTGTGGGGGAGCTCACCACTCTGTAACTGTTCCTTTTCTTCATCACTGTGCCCCAGGCTGAAACAGAGGTAAATGAATGAAACTGCAATTCAGACAGCAGTGGTGGCCCAATCAATTGCTTTTCAGATGACTATATTACTGGCCAAGCATTTTAAACACCTGTCTGTGCCTCTGTGCTTTTTTCCAATGCGAGATGTTTCTGCTGTGCCTCCTCCTTCTTGTACATGATGCATTGACCCTGTCAAGCCAGCCATATGCTAAGCAATTGAGTAGCAACTAAGAGATGTATAATCTCACACTTAAAGTCAGATCCACAAGAGACTTTACAGTTTCATTCAGAGCGGAGCAAATGGTGATAACAGACAGCTCATTAGGCAAATACAGAGAGCAAATCAAGCTATTATCTTGAGGCATCTCCTGGATGCCATTAGCATTGGAGAATCAAATTATATATATTTATGTGTCCTTACATAAGGCCCCAGTTTTAACCTTGTGCTTGATGCAGTGAATTTCATATCAATGGCACAGACTTTTTTCATACAATCAAGTCACAAAAGAGAAGACAGATCCAAGACAAAATCAGATTCATAATTTGCAAAGATGCAAAGAGTCTATAAGATATATTTAAAATTTTCTTAGTCCTTTTCCTTGTGAAGGAGCTGAGGAAATGGATTTCCATGTGTGTGTGTTTTTACTGAGCCTTCAGTATATGTATGTACTGTATGTGACTGATTCATTGAGGTAAGCGAGGCTGCTGTAATGCTGATAGCCTTCTGCCTCAAAGTTTAATCAATACCTTAGACTGGAAGCCAAAGCTGCAACTATTTTGCTCAGCTGCCAACATTTCTATCTATATCAATTCTGCCTTTGCAAACTCATGTTAAACTGTATGGTCTTAGCCTGCTGTGTGGGTGACAGCATGCACAAAGACGTCACCTATGAAAATGTTTATTAAAAGTGCCCCTGAGCTGATTTTTTTCATCAGGCCAAGTCAAGAGGAATCCAATAGGAAAAACTAATTTGGGGGCATTGTGTTTGGTTTATGAAATGTGTTTTTATTAGAGACACAGTTTCTACACAGAAAGAGGTCAGAGTTGTCTTACTCTCAGAGAAAAACTTTATCATTATCATTCAATTTCTTAAAAAGGTACAAGATAAAAATAAAAAATACAAGCATAGCAGTTAGAGCTGGGCTTCAATACCATAGTGCTTATTTTAACATTAGAGATGTAGTTCAACACTAAGGGATATATGCGTTTTTGCTTTCTCTCTAGGAATGGGTTGAGAAGATCAATAATAATCTCATATGTGTGCATAAGGAGTTCCAGTCAGGACATTGCTAGCTTAGCTTAGTATAACAACCCGAAGCTTTCTCCCAACGCGAGAGAAATGCTTAGCAACACGTCCACCAGTGCCTACTCATTAACATCTTACATTTTGTTTTTCTAATCCATACACATAAATGTAAAAAAAAACTCCACAATTTACGATCTAATTAATTATGTGCTATTTCTTTGATAACAGCTGTGTACAGTTAATGTGCACAACAGTGTGTTTGGAAAACTGCTGTTCATCAAACTCCTCTAAACCACAGTATGGATTTAACAAATGAGATGTAAAGTGTGAATAAGTAAGCTTTAGAGGTGATGTGAAAAGCATTTTTGAATTGGAGTCAGGGTGACTGTTTACCCCTTTTCTAGTCTCATTAATAAGCTAAGCTAGCCATGTTCCCACTCCTGCCTGTACTTTTAGCTGAATTAATCATTATTATATATCAACAATAGATCCACTGAGCACATGTAACATGAAAGCTGTTGCTTACTTTTGCCACTGTCCACTACCTGCTTAGCACCAGACAGCAAAGAGACAAAGTGTGTTATTAGCTGGTGAACGTAGTGGAGCATTCACTGGATAAAGGTCTTACAGCTAGTTTTTCTGCCCCTAAGTGGCCAAGTTATGCATCAATGCAGGGTTAATAAACAGCCATGAGACCGATATCAATCTTGTTATAACAATCACTTTATTAAGAAAGTAATCAAGTGTGTCCCAAACATTTTGAACTTCTAACCCTTTAACATTGTATCATTCTTTCGCACACATGTAGATACCTAAAGAGACAATCCATCAGATCACTTCAGCTCCAAAGGCCCTTTCAAAATTTTAGATGTGTGAATAATGACATAATTGTACAAAGCGATGGAGAGGAGGCCAGAGGCCAACATAAAGTTGCACAGTACTCTGGGGGGATGGAGTGATTTGAATCCCTGTAATGTGGCTCACGGTAATGTCGTAATTATGGACCATGGGACCTGGCATTGCTTAATGCATGCAATAGTGTACTGCAAGTGTCTCTGTATGTGCACATACATATACTGTGTGTACGGCAGATTTTGTTTCTGCATGTGTTACTGTGTGCACATGTGTGCGTGTTTGTTTGTTTGCACATGTGTAAGTGGACAGGATGCATCTGGCTCTCTATGATATTTCACATTTCCATTCAGGCAGAGAGTAAGTAGGCTGGCACCTAATGAGCCGATTACTGGGAGCAGCATATGGTGTGTTCTGTATGGTTCTCCTGGCTCCACCATTAGCGCTGATGTGAGCTGGGAGAGACATGGAGAGTGGGTGGGTCAGCTTGGGGAGAAAATGCACAGATATGTGTCTGCTCAGACATGCAAAGCTGATTTGTGATAGCACGATCTCTCTGGGATGGAATGTACAAAGACGAGATGCTGCAGGGGTTTTTGGAATTTACTCCATTTCATCTCATGTCATTATAAAATTCCAACAAGTCCACTTCGGATGTCGGCCAAATGTACCAGTGTTTAAAGAATCGTTTTTTAATTAATGAGGAAATGCTTCTGGCAGTCACTGATGCATATTTTCAAGATATAATACAAGAAGGATAATATGTCATTGACTTCTGTATGTTTTTGAAACCACTGCACATGTTAAGACATGGCTCATTAAAAATGACTAACATGAACTGCAACAATTTTCAACAGAAACAGGTACCTATTTGCTTCTGTAAAAGACTAAGTGCTACATGTTTATTTAACTTACAGTACAGTAATGATTACATGGTATGCATGAAATATTGTCATGAAACAATTTAATGTGAGTGCTCTAAAAATACAGTTTCAGCTCATTGTTTTGGGTCTTTTTCTCCACAGTTTAATGTGTTTTGGTTCAGTTTCACTGCTCTCACCATCATCAGCTTCGTGTGATGTAGTAGGCACCTGTTTAAAGCAAAAACCTTTAAAAACACACTGAACACGTCCTGCCAAGCACCAAACACTAGACAGAAAAAAATAGCCAACCAGCTGTTGAAAATAGTGGCGAATTTAGGAGCTTAAAAGGCAAATATTGTATTTCCCTTAGGAGCTGGTTCAAAACAGAAATAAGAGGACAATGAATCTTGGACTCACATTCATTAGGTCAATAGAAAAATATTCCAAATGAGTGCTGGTGTTGCTCTTTGTCTTCCGGATTTGCCATATTAATTTTAGAAGCGGATCATACATGAGTATTGTGTTTACATCTTCCTGTGCTGCCTTTGTCACCACAGACAATAAACACAGATATGATCCAGTTAGGACAAATTACAGTTATTTTTTCCCCAGAGTCCCCCTAGCAAGATTCCCGGCACTGATTTAGTACTCCTGGTCTCCAAAATCTTCTAAGGGTAATCTATGGCTCTTTAGCTGCTAGATGCTCCACTATGTTCACAAGCTGGTCTCTGACCATGTTTTTCCGCTGTTTGGAGCTGGGCAGGTAGCATGCAGTGGGTTTATCTGCTCTTTTTGACTGAAATCAGATGGCAACTGAGCTTGAAATGGGGTTGGCAGGAGCAGCAAGAGTTAGCCACAACAATAAAGATACAAGTCGAGTGGAAATTCTCTGTAGGTTTATCATCATAAGGGACCCCTTTCATATTACACATAGTCATTGGATACATTGTTAAGGTAAAGAAAGTCAAAGTGCAGCTTTATGGGTTTGAAACACGTGGCATAATATCTCTTGAAATATTAAAGGTATGAAGGCATTTTGACACAGACCCCCTAAACAGCACCACATTAAGGACATAACCTATTCAGTTTTTAATTGTGCTTAATGGTGCATATTACCTCAAAAATTTTTATTATTAAATTTGCACACAAGCTAATTGCCACACAAACATCCAAGGTCCTTTGGGGGCCCTGGAGGTCTGGAGAGCACAGGGCAGTTGTCCATTTTTAATGCATTCCCGATTAAATAGAAAAGCTAGTTCAAAAAATTACCAGGTAAGCTTTAGTCTGGAGTTCTTTTAGCGCTCTCATTAACATTTGAATTTGAAAAAGAATTAAAACCATGTGCCAAATACCATAAATTGAGTGCTTTATGCTGAATCTGCATCTACAAACTAATGTCATAACAGCTCCCAAAAGCACCCAGGAAAACTCTGAAATATCAAAACTTTAATAATAAAATAATGCAAAATGAGAAGCCTTTTTATTAGTGCATAATTCAGGCTCATTGATTATTTATTGAAGCGGCTGGGGACTGACTACAGTCTGAAAGGTTACTGTATATAGCAAAGCGTCTTGCTACAGAAATAGCCCAGAACTAGGAAGAGTTTCAATGTAAATGAATCCACTATGGGTTTGAGCGTGAATGCTCTAGAGAAGGGCTCTATGTCTTTCTATCATGTCATCTCATTGACAGCTGAGTCTCTATCTCATCTTGTGTCTCTCCTATTCTTTTTTCTGCTCTTTCTCTCTTCTGATTAATAACCCATTTTTGTCTTCTTTGCCACTTTAGCCTGTTTTTTTCCTGCCTATACCTCAGCACCTCTCTCTTCCTGTAAATCATGTTTACTGCTCTCCCACCTCAATTATCCCATTTTGTCGTTGTCATTTTTATGAGTTGAACTTACAGACACCACGCACATTATATACAGTGTACTGATGTCACTAATATAACACTACAAGTGAACTTAAAAAATCTTTATTTCATTTCAATTCAATTCAGGTCAATTCAATCAATGCTTTATGCTTTATCTGTGTGTAGTTTCCTGAGAATTTTCTAATTGTGGCTCAGGCAGTAGAGCGGTCACCCACCAACCGGAAGGTTTGTGGTTTGATCCCCGGCTCCTCCAGTCCGCATGTCAAAGTGTCCTTGGGCAAGATACTGAACCCGAATTGCCCCGGATGTGTGTGTCATCGGTGCATGAATATGTAGGTGTGTAGTTGCCCATCAATGTGTAGAATAAATGCGCCGTGTGAATATGTGTGTGAATGGGTGAATGTGACAGTAGTTTAAAAGCCCTTTGAGTGGTCAAAAAGACTAGAAACACACTATATAAGTGCAGTCCATTTACCATTAATCCATTCTTGAAGGTTTTATAAAGGAACAATTATAAATTGATACTGATTATTGGAGAGATAGACAAAGTAAGAGTTAATTTACTTAGTCCTGTTCAAAATCTATAGATTTCAAGAAAAATTTCCTTGAATGTGATGTAATTAAATAACATAAGTCACTTCCTCTTTCCCATATTATTGGAAATTTTTATTTTTTGCTTCTGTTGAATTGTATGCTGCAGATAAACTGCAGATATTTGCATGTTCAGCTAATGTGCAGTGACTCAATATCTCCTTATCTTACGCTTGATTAACATTTAAATGGAATTAATCTAGCTCTATTTTGATGGTATTCAGCAAAAAATTACATAGTTCTTTCCAGGAAACTTTACAAACCGATAAAATAAAAACTTATAAAAAGAGATTTCAGAATGGTGTTTATTTGGTATTTAATGCTTACAATACTCTAAATGAACTCTGAAAATATCTGTCATTGTAAGTAGGGATCCTTCTCATATAGTGTGCCAAAAAGGGCACACTTTGTTCAAGAACAATTTCAGCAATTTGCTTCTTATGTTACCATTGTAATTATGCTTCAGTTTTAATAATCAGCATCATGATGAAAAAGTAAACCTTCACAAATGAAACACTGTATGCTCCACTGTCTTTTCTTTACTTTGAACAACTGTAAAGTTACTGATTTTATCATTAGGCTTTACTAGTATATGTCTAGCACCTAAATATGACCATGCCTATTTAACTAAATGTTTATGTTAACACCTGGTGTTAACATATACACTTAGTTAACACCTGGTGTCCTGTCTATGATGTGATATCTAAATATAACCTTTTCCTAGAGAAAAAAAGACGTCATCTACAGTACAGGGATTCAAATCCTGTATAACTGACTATATTGGCATAAATATAAACCAAACCAAAAAAGGCACAAATTTGTGCCAATTCATTGAACTGACCGAGAGGAGCAGTGTTGTGGAGCCTTGTTGGTCAGTAGGTATCCTGAAGAGTTTAAAGCCTCCGTGTGTAATGTTTATGTGCTAATAGCATATTTCAAAGTATTCAGATTTAGTGTTTTTATTTGGAAATTAGTTTAGTCTGTATTTTTCCACCAAACTCTAAAGCCTAGAATTCATGTTCAAGGAGCCTATAACTCTGGATAAATGGACAACATCTGCTGTATAAAATTTGATACAGAAGAAAACGTCTAAATATACAGCAATAATCATTTGTCAGGATCTTTAGTTATAAGGACTTTTTTTCTTTGATTCTATGACACTTATCTGTGATGGAGGTACAACACTAAGAGCAGGATGTCTGTTTGTTCTCATTTGAGTAAGTTATGAGCCTGAGGAGGAGGGTGCAACCCTTTCAACCTGATTATCACATATTGCATACTGACACCATAGTTCAGCATCTCTCTCTAAGAAACAGTCTCCAATCTTGTGTGGCTCTGCTGCTATTGTCAGTGTTTCAAGTCATAAGTCATTACACCATTAAACAGTGATTCACAAGAAAAAATATAATAGCCTCATTAACATAATTATTTTTAGCTCTGTAGAAAAAAATAGCACAATGACAGTTGCTAATGACAGTGCTAACTGATGGAAATGTCTGTGTCCATCGCCTGCTTCAAAGAGCACACTCACAGTCAGCTTCACTTCACCAGAGACAAATGCTTCTCAAAAAGTAGGTGCTCACCCACATACGAGACACATATCCCCTGAAGGATGGCTGTTACAGTGGCATATAACATCAAAGCAGCATCTATCTGTCCCTTGCAGTCTATTGTGCCTGTTTGTTCAGGGTCCATTTGGTCACCTGTTGACATTAGCATTCTGGGACCCAGTGTGTCACAACAAGGGAACTTGAGGGCTGTATTCAGACAGCTGCATTTTGCTTGGTGCAGGGTTAACAAGGTCACAGAGGCCTTTAGGCTTTAGTTGGAGAGGCTGGCTCTGTGTTTAATGAGCTTGGAGCAGACCCAGATTTTGGTCTCTTTCATCCCTTTAGCAGTCAGTGTAGCCAGTTAGCTCAGTGAAGCAAGGAAAGACCCCTTTAACAACCCCTTTCTTTCCTCCTACTCTCTCTGTCCTCTCTTTTTTCAAAATTCTTTCTCTCTGAGTCTTTCTATCTCTGTATCTCTCTTGGTCTGTGTCCTTACCTGGTCCAGTTGTTTCTTCTGTCGGATCAGCTCAGCATCACCATTGGCTAAGATCGTGCACAGTTTTGCTCCTCTGCCTTCTGGCTTTCAATGCACAGCCTTGTTTCCTCCCCCTGTCGCTTCATTAGCTGTGGATCCTTCTGTATCGGGACGCAGAGAGAAAGAAAATGATACACTTTTGCACATAAAAACGGGGTTTAGACAAGAATTGTGTTTCATATACATGTCAAATATGGATTAGAGGTCGTCTTTAGGTTATAAATACAGGGAATTGCTTCTGAATATCTCATAGGTTGGACTCTCCAGACCGGATGATCTGTTTGGGGAAAAAAATTACTCGTTCTTCCATGAGCATTGGCAGGCCTTGACGAAGACACTTAATTGCCAGTAGAGATTCGGTAACTGCACAGACTGCATTGGCTGTGGTAGATGATACTGGACATCTCTTTGGAGTGAATATGTGTCACTCTCTGAATCTCTGAATCTCTGAATCTCTTCTCTGTTCACATTACAGAGAGATTCATATGATATCAGTGAAACTTTGAGAGCACATGTTGGAAGAAGTCAAACTGTGAGAAAAATTATGAGACAGAAGGCAGGAGATCAAAGAGCAGGAAAGAAAAGTAAGGTAATTTTTTTCCGTCTAATAAGCTTCAGCCCCTGTCCTTCTATTCATCTTAAGGACGCAGCGTGGGCAGGTTGGTGGTGAAGAACTGCTATACTGATGTAGCAAAAAGGGCTAAATATCCTCATTCCCTCAGAGCAGGTGTCCCTCAGGCTGGCTGTGATCTGTAAATCCACTACTTTGGACAAAAATAGAGAACTCTATTGTTTTCACTTGTCTTCCATGTAGGTGGAGTTTCAAAAACAATAAAACAGCATTGGAGACATGACATTGGTTAACAAAGATGATTTACTTTCTACATGTTTGTCCGAAACAGTCTAGAAAATTGTAAAACCTAATAATTAAAATACTTGGATTGATTTTAAGAATTAACTACACCCACAGTAAAAATCCTTCTTACACTGCCATTTTGTAATTAGTTCCTGTCTACATTCTGAGCCGTCCAGCAGCTCACAACTCACTGTTGTGTAACACTATGTCACTGTCAGTTGCAGTCAAACCATATTGCCATACAAGAAAATGATACTGGATGATCCTGTAAAACCAAGGATTATGCCACAGTTCAAAATACAAGCTTTCAATAATACCTATACATGTCAACGACAGTATGGTAAAGGTTAGGAATAGGTAGTGGTTATAGCAAAAAAAACAATGGTTACAGTTTGGTTAGGGTTGGCCAACTAAACACTAAGTAAAGTTAGGGAAACACTATCATTCATGTTAAAATCCCTACTTTGTTAAGTTTAGGGGACTCTCACAATCATGTTACAATAATAACCATATTTGGGGTCAAGAAATAATTGTGTTTATGGTCAGTAAAAAGGGGAATGCTGTTTAGAGGTCTGTGACAGGATACCCCCCCATGATGATGGAAGTGATTAAAAAAACAACTTGGTTCCTTCAACCCCAAAAGGTCAGTACAGCAATACATAGCCTCTATACATGATTGATTGTGGGGTTGCTTTTTCAGCATCAAACTTTAAATGGACTCCATAGCAGGGCTGTACCCCTTTTAGACAAGCTGTGTAAGAGGGCTTGTCTCAAGTGGTACTGAAGCAATGAAAAGCCCAGTCTATTGCTGTGCCTCACTTGTGTGTTTGGTATGAAAACATGTAAATAAGCAATAAATCATTGCATATATGAAGCATCTGACTTATTTGTAATTAAAGAGTCTGCAACACTGAAAAAATGAAAAAATAACATCTGATTAAGCATCACATCTTTTTGGAAGGATAAGCAGACTGCAGCCTTTCTCAAATCAAATCAGACTTATGGAACATATAGATGAAATATATGATCCAAGCAGAAATGCCAAGTTCACATTATGTTTTCTACAGGGCTTTCTCGGTTTCCCACCATTTGAACTTCTTTTCACCCCTTTCTTCTGCTATAATTGGATGGCACCAGCTGCAGAATTAGTGCCACCAACTGTTTATCTTACTGAATTTCTGATGTTCAAATAACGATCTGCATAGAAACACACATTAAAGTATTTTTGGTTTAACCAATTTCCTGGACATGCAGACACAATTCTTAAAACTAACTTTTACCAAGTGCTGGACCTGCAGTGCTACTCTGTTTAAGTAGTTCACAAACACCCGGGTAATTGTGACTGATTGAGCCTTTTGTTTTAAACATTTTGCTTCACTTAGGTTTTTGGGATGAGAAGGGTTTTATACTGTTTAATATCTGTTGGTACTGGAATTAAATCTGCAACTGTAACCATTCCCAAACTAATAACCAGATAGTCCTGGCCTCTCATCTTTTAAATAGTTAATTGATTCTTCTTTTTTTTTTTTTTAATGGAATGAAGACACAAAAAAAGCACAGCTAAGGGTCTCTTTGGATGAAGAATGTCCCTCATAAAGCTTAATAGGCACTGGGTTTATGATTAGGACCTAATGTAACAACTGCAACATAGACAAAACCATTGTCTTGTGTGGGTAATTAAAGTGGAAAGGAAGAGAGAATCTCTAACTCAAAGGTTCAGCAAAGACCAGGCTCACACTGCAAAGATGGAGGACTGAATCCTTTACTGGGGTAGACTAACCGAAACATCTTTGGAGCTGAGCATCTATTGCATTCATTTTGTGCTGCTTTGCAGCACAGCATGCACAGCAAAATGAATAACAAGTGGCCACTGAGAGATAAAGATACCTAATTCAACATAATTTAACACAGGCTTTTAAACAATGGTAAAAGGGGAAGGTGTTACAATAACTTAAAAATAAAAAATAAATAGTTATCCCACTGCAGTCAATTAAGCACAAGGGTGTGAAATTTAATTATATTTATGCACTTAGTATCACACAGAGCTATGCCAGATTTTTAAATCTGTAAATATAAAAGGTATTTTTAAGTCATTAATGAGAGTTTTGGATATCTTGTGTGATGCCTTATTATTCATTGACTAAACATTTCAAAGAGAAACAGAATCCTTTTCAAATCTTTTTTAATTTTCAAAGTTTTTCATACAGTTACCTAGTGAGAAGAGAAAATCAAGGTAACAAGATCATCTCTGACTACAAAAAGAAAGACAGATGAGAGAGGGCATAAAATCAAATATGTAAATTCTATTTCAGCTTCATTGGTTAAAGTCAAACATAGATAAAGCACATATAAAGTCCCTGAAATGTTCAACAGAATGAAATGACGCAAACTCTTTTTTTCTTTAGTACTATATAATGATAAGATATACAGTCAGGTTAAATCCGGTTTGTTTCAGGGAGGAGAAGAGCAAATGCAATCCAAGTAACAGGGTGGAACATGGGCGCTGGGAGGCCACATGCATGGGAACCCTGTGTGGGCAACGCTCTGTGTGGAATAATTCAGTTGGCACAGCAGTGAAGTGTTTAGAAATGACTGAAGTTTTGGTCCGGATCTGAGGAAGACCTGCTAATGGTGACTCTTTCTGACAGGCCGAAAAGTGGGAGCTTGCTGGAAATTCAGCAGCGTTAAAAAATGAGAAAGTATAGAGACAAAGACAAAAATATGACAGGATATTTTTCCCATTTTTGTGTAGTGTGTGAAGCAGAGACAGAATTTGTTAGTGTCTCCAGAAATACCTATTGACATCCTGTCATAGGGCTGGTAGAGGGGTAAATGTTAAATGAAGAGTGAAATAAGAGAGGTTGACAAGAGCAGGGGGCTGACAACTGACAAATTGGTGGAGAGGACTTGAGATGACAGGAATTATATTTCTTTAATGGTGAATCAGGATGTCAATGTCCTTTTAAAGGGTCATATATTAAAAATGTACACTGTCATGCCATTTAAATAGTAACACAACTGTTCTGCATGCAGTATGTGAATAGATGTGTAGAAAAAGATAGATGTGATGATTTTTGTAGAATTGTTATTGCTTTTTACGAAAGGTTATAGATCTCAATAAAGCAAAAGGTTTGTTATTATTTTATCTCAACCTGCTAGAGTGCTAGAAAGTGATAAAGTGACCAGATGGAGTGGCACATTAACTCCATCCACAGAGCATCTTGATTGAGCTCAAATCCAATTACAGTTGTTCATAAAAGTAGAGCTCTGCTGAGAACAACCTACAGTTTGTCGCTACATGAGTGGGTATTCTTCTCAAAGACAGACAAGTAAGGGAGATACAGAGAAAGAATTTGAATAAGAGAGAAATTAGAGGAAAAACTGAATGCCAGTTATAAGCCTTGTTAGCGTGACTTGTACAGTATGTAAAAAAAATGACAAGGGAGATAGAAATATTATAGTTATATAATGACAGAAAATGGGACGAAGAATGTTCTTTCCGCTGGTCAGTAGGAGACTTAAACTGTTACCATGAAAAGTGAAAAAAGTAAACTGATAGTATGAAAATTTGGATAAAATATGAAAATCAGTTAAAAAAAAAAAAACCTGGTTTGGAAGTGTCGTCCTAGGACTGACTGTGATGTTTTCAGGTGTTGTATTGCTGTCTCTGTTTTCTGTCTTTCTTAGCACATGATAAAACGAATAAGTCTCATTCTTGTTTCATTCTCTTTGGTTACTTTTTATAATGGCACCTCAGTTTTGTGATCAAAATATTCCTGGCATATTGTATTAATAAGTCATTAATATTAATGGTAGTAATAATAATTGTCGTCAAAGGTTGTGCCTGTGCATTGTATTTGAAGAATGCTGAAAATTTATCATGGATTGTCAGATTATTTGGTTTGAGAATGACAATAAGGTAATAAGGTAATGAATTATATAAAAAAAAAAGAATGAATAATAAACTGTTCCCAAAATGTAATGTCCAAACTACCATAACCAGTGGTCCTTTGCTGTGAAATAGCATGGTGCACAATGCAAAAATACATACTACACTCTCACCCAGTTGGTTAAACATTATCAGACATATCTGCAAGTCAAAGCATGTGTGGGTATTAACAAAAAAGTCTCCAAAATGAATTTAATATATGTAGTAATATGAAAAAGTTTAGTGGGGGTTGCAACAGTGGGCAGCAATCTGTAACAATGCCAGAAGACAGTGGTAGCTTTTAAACATCCTGCAAAACCAACAAATAGATAAAGGCTGAACACAAAATGTGGCCAAAATTAAAGCTGTTCTTCTAAGGTTAACTTTAAAAAAAATGAAAATGCAAAATAAAGTTCATGTGCTGCTGCTGAGATTTCTTTAATATAAATGTTTTCTAGATATTTAGAATAGGTTGCCATGTCTAGCCAGCAGAAGTCTTAAAATAAGATCAAAGAGATCATTTCAAAGAATTCTTGGCTAGTGTAGTTAATACAAGCCAACTGATTATTGAAACTAGGGAACAGAATTAGGTAAAATTAATATACTGGGGGAAAATAAGATTTGTGTTATTCTTATTTCTAGAACACAATTCTACAGAGACAATCCACTTTTATTTTGAAATTATACCCCAACTACTGGATCAATCACCATGAAATTTTGTACAGACTTTCATGTTCCCCAGGTTCTTTACTACATTGTCTCACCAACTATTGACCAGTTGCCATGGAATTTCTTGTATAGACACTCATGGTTCCCAAAGAATGAATGTCATTGACTTTAGTGATCCTCAGACCTCAATATGTCGGAAGGGTTGAGACCATTTTCAGATATACATGGGACCCAGACAATGAATCCCAATGAATTAAATGATCCCCAGATCTTTTAATTTAACACTACTATCAATTAGTCGTATACTTTGGTTCGGTATTAAATAATATTGAGCAAATGTTAGCATGCTAACTACGATGGTAAACATGGTAAAAATTATGAACACAAACATTTTCTGCAAACATGTTAGCATGGTGACAACAGAATTTTAGATCAAAGCACAGCTGCTCTGTGGACTGAAAATATCACCTATGATGAAACATTTGATTAGTGATATCGGACTAACCTCATAGTTGGTCCTCTATTGTCTACCACATTTTGTCCGTACCGAGCATAGCTGTATAAATTGGTTTAGTGTACAATATGAGCTATTCTGGTTGATATCATTCATCATCAGAGAATAACATTAGGTCTAATCATTATTCTGGCTGTATTGTTTTGTTCATTTTCTTTCTGAATATGATGTAAACCATCTGAAGAAAACATTAAACTTATGCAAAACTAAAGACTAAATCTTAAAATTAAATACTTCGTCTCAAGACCAAGTTAAGAATGTACAGTCGAACAAGGCAATATACTAAACATTTGAAGTAACTAGTTCTTGTCTTGAAAACTAAAAGCTTACAATAAGTATAACACTTCTCTTTTTGAAAATGTTATGACTGTACCTCAAGTTACTGTAGTTGTAGATGGACGTCAGTATCTTCTAAAATAACTTCATGTGAATTGTGAATCATTCCACTGTGAAAGGATTTTCAAAGGTCTCCTGAAACATCAGTTGATGCAATGCCCTTTATGAGCTCACTGTCTACCTGATACAAACAAAGTAAGTGACTCACTTCCTTCCTGCTCTGCTTATTGAACCTGTTCTGTAAATGTCTGGTTGTGATTAGAAAGATGAAGCTCACCTTTCTGTAGGGCCAACAGCAAGTGTTCATACAGCTTGCTGCACACTCATTAATTCAGAAACCACAGTGTGGGACAGGTTTGGGGGTGGTGAAGACAGCTCTTCAAATGTTGGCTGGTGAGTAAAGGGCCTTAGGTCAACCTCCCTGCTGTTTTTATGTCCACTCTTCCTGAGAGGCTGGACAGATAACAGTATAGCGGGAAACTGCCATGTTAATCATGTTGCTGAGGGCACAAGCAGTAGTCCCCGGAGGTGGACCACAGCTATTGGCTTCCCATGGATCATGCTGTGGCAGATGTGAGTGAGTGTAAGTGAACCCTGAAGCATGCTGGGTTAAGCTGAAGGGTGGATATAAGTGCTCAAGCAAAATTAAGATCACACAGAAGAGAGTGGAGAGTTTTGGGAGAGATTGTGTGGGAGTAGCCATGGGATCAACTAATTTTCATTTTCATCATCAAGCTCAAATCTTATTGCTTATTACAAGGCAGGACTGACTTGTCATGCCTGTAGAGTTTTTGGTGCCAGTGCAGCAAATGTTAATTATAACATGGTCTGCCAATAAAGTTTAGCAGAGGCCTAAACCCTTCGACCCAAAATCATCCAGTACCTGCACCCTGCCAACCCAAACTGACAAAGCCTGCCCGGTACTGCAGAATTGAGACCCACACCTGACTCAAGACCATGGCTTTGTTTATTATTTTAATTTCTTCTTCAAAGACAAAGTTATACCCTGATCAGGTACAACATTAAAACCAGTGCTAGTTGTGGCTGATCAGTGTATGCCTGCATGAAAAAGGGTTCTTTCATAAATAGAAAAGAATCTGAAAACAGCTGCAGACCCACACAATATATGGCATGGTGCCACACCAGAACAAATCTATATAAATTCTACTAGCTGATAAGGCAGGTCTTCCACAGTCCATCCCATTTAATTACACTGAAATAATTACAGCTATTGGTCCATCAAATAATAATGAATAGTGAATAATTTCTTTTAGGTCCCGCTGTGTGGGCATACAATGGCCATTAAAACTCTCCCATGCTTATTATTTTGCATGAATTTACAACTGCATTTAACAAATTCCGGTAGAATCATTATTTGTTCTACATAACCGTGTCAAGTAAACAATAATAATAACTGATTCTAAATGTCACTTTGCTAATGTGATTTGTGCTCAGAAATTATCCATGTGTAAATTATAAATGCACCTGATTAAGGCTCAAGATGTGCTACTGTAAATTGCCTTACTCTGAGCTTTGAATTTTAATCATCTGTGAGAGATGTTTGTGAGTGTGCTGAGTGCTGAGATCCCTCCCCACAGGGCTCTTCAGCATGGCATTATTTTAGCATTTACTTAAGGAACTTTTGGTGTGTGTCTGTGATTGTGTGGTGTTTGTGTTGTCTAAATCTAACGCTGATGGCAGATGCTGTCAGACAGGAAATATATAAAGTACTCTAAGTATTTAGTTATGTATAAGTTCATCAATAACCCGAGGACCAGAAAATATCATTCTGATCTGTTTCCTTATAATTCGTAATGTATAATTGGTAATGTAATAATTGTCTTCATCATTTTTGCCATCCACATTATACTGAGACCAAAACCAACAACATTTTGCAAAAAGTGCAAGCATCCAAAAAAAGGAGTGCAAACCTGCTACACAGCAGTTGCCCATGTCTGTACAGGAATATCTTATTGTTTTAGAAAACCTTCTTTTTAGCCACACCATAGGCAAGGCTATGGGGATGGCAATATTGGTCAGTTGATCCACCAATTTGGTCGAGCCTCTCAACATCTACAAGATGGATTGGGGTAAAATTTTGTGCAGACTTTCAGGGTTCCCAGGAGGTGAATCTTAATCCCTCTGGACATCCCCTGATTTTTCTTTTAGCACTATCATGGGTTCAACATTTTTTATTGTAAGTGAAATATCTCAAAGACTTTAATCTTGCCAGAGGGTTGGCTGACTTCACTGACTTTAGTGACCTGCTGACTTTTCTTCTAGCTCTACATGTTTTTTGACTCCCATTGAAAATAATTAGATGAATTACGTTGAGATTTGGTGTAGACATTAAACTAGTCTTCTCATCTTGACAGACGTTTGATTTGTCCACAACTTTGTGAACAAATGAACAAAACTAATGGCACTCCCATTATCCTCAGCTGTAAATATTTTACAGTGCTTATTAGCGAATGTCAGCATTTTAGTATGTGCAATTAACATTTTTCGCTCAAGGCATAGCTGTGTCTACGTACTGCTTTATCAATTACTAACATGGCTTAAGACAAGTATTGTTTTTTCTATCCACTCCAGTATTTTCTGATTTAGAAAAGCATGTAGAGTGCTTTCTAAATGCAGTTTATGGGGAGCAAAGAGGAGAAACAATCATTTCTCATTCATCCACATGGGAAATGGATAGTTTGATACTCTAAATTTGTAACCAATCTAATTAACTATTTCTCTTGTACTGTGCTGGACTACATTTTTGATCAGTTTTTTATAGGTTTTCTGTTGAAACTTGAACACTAGACATTAGGAATCACAGACTGAGACAGAGAACAGGCCCCAGTGGAGTTCCATAGTTCACTAATAACTTTTGACTATTGTTTCTACATAAACTTCTGTGAACCACTGATGGAAATCATTTTTATTCCTACCATATACTCTCTGTCAGTGGTGGAGGCTTTCTTGCTGTGCCCCACTATGGCTGAATGAATGATGAACATACAGCGAACAATGAATTTGTGAGGAATACATATACCACCCTGTATTAATAACTAGTGCTGTGTCTCCTCCCTCCATTTGGACTGGAGCTCATTTTGTTGGTTGGAGGCACTTTCAGTGATGTGCTCAGTAAGACAGATAATAATTGCCTTTTTATAATCATGGCCTGCTGTTCAACAGCAAAAACATGTCAAACATGAAAATAATAAGAGAACATTTTACCCTCCACATCACCAACACACAAAGACACACATATTATTCTTTTGCTGTATCTCCAATTCCTCCGGTCTTGTCTATGACAAGCCCCCCAGTGACCGAATCAGCTAGCCGTGAACATCAGGACTACACTCTCCACGAAAACCTTCCGGTGCGCCCCACCAAAACCATCTGTTCAGACCTCTGGTGCTGGGCAGCCCTACAATGTCTCCACACAGCCAGGGAAATGTTGGACACACACACCTTCCTGTTTGGCTGGTCGATTGCTGTCTCTTTCTCTCTTGTACATGCATACAGTACAGTCACACAAACACACACACTTTTTCTCCCTCTGAGCTTCTCTTAGTGATCCTTACTATGAATACGTGTGTGGAGTTAGACTGGCATGTGTGAATGCATACATATCATGATGAATATGGAGGTTAAATGTCGTTCCATCCATTTGTGAAATTATGTTAAGGTGATAGGTTATTATAGAGAGGCCAAGTGTTACAATGGTGTATGTTTCATCCCCTGCAACTGAACACTGAAACAATTCATTTCAAGTCTTTTGTAGTGATCATACCCATAGTCTTTTCGAATTGAAAGCCCATTTATTCAGACACACACTACACAAACTTAGAGACTCATACAGTACAAATATTTCTCTACCGCTCTTAAGTTCTTTTCTCACTGCCCAACCCACATATATCTTACATACATTTTAACAAGGCTAAGAGTCTGCAGCCATGCTAGTGACACTGTGTTTATTAAAAGTTGTGCTTGGAGCTAAATCTCAATAGGTGCATGCTAATAGGCTGACGCTAAGCAAGTATAATGTCTATCATTTTCATCATCTTAGTTTAGCATTGTAGCATGTTAACAGTAACTACTTAGCACTTAAGTACAGGTCAGGCTGGTAGAAAAGTCATTAGTTATGAAAAAAAAAAAATTGGAGAGGCGTACATTTTGTGCCAATGATGGCACTATTCACAGGAAAAAAGCAACGAAGTAATTACAATTCATCCTGAAGGAAAATAAATAAAAATAAAATTTCATTCCAACCGATCCAATAGTTGTTGAGACATTTCACTCAAAGCCACAAATACAACCACATTGTGGCACTTGAGGAAAGGTCGGGATAGTTTTAGAGTCTTTAGTTTTCATCCCTCAGTAAACGTAACTGTCTGTTCCAAATTTAGTGCCAATTCATCAAGTATTTCACATGATAAGTTAACATTTTTATATGTTCATGATGCAAGAGGAACACTCACTGTATCACTAAAGCCATGAGGATTCATCCTCTGGGCACTATGACTGGGAATTCATTGTATACATGTGGAGATATTTCAGTCGTTGCCAAATTGATGTACTGACAGACTGACATTACCATCCTTGGAGGAATGCTGCTAGCACGACTAATAATAGAAATGAAATTGATAAAAGACAGCCTCTTTGGTAATAAAGAAAAGTGTATAGTACATATATTGATGATAGGGTTTATCATACAGCTTTATTGGGTAATACTGTTCAAATTATCAAAAAGTGTGAGGGGAGCTCTTAGTCTTAAAGTGCTCTCAAAAAAATCTAAAGTCTCTGTAGCCTCCTTGCTTTCAAACATAGGCCTTGATGTCTTCAGTGTCTTCACATCAGGTTGGGGTGAAATGGCATCTCAAATGTAGCTCTAAAATTTTAATGCAGCACCTTTTCTGTAGTAATCATGTGTCAGGTCTTGGATTGAAGAACTGGGACCAAATGTCATCAATGAAAAGAGGCAGTGTCTAAACTGGAAGGTTTTCCAAAAATCTGTATTTGCCAAATTATGAAATCCAAAACCATTTGATTTTTTTTATTTATTTTTTTTTTTTGGTAGACGTTAGATAAATAGACATCCAATCCCGGAGCACATCATAGCCAGGAATCTAAAAGCATTTCCAGTCCCCTGTTTGTTATATCAATATCCACTAGATCTGTGTTATATAAAGATATACATACAAGGTGCTTCAGTCAGTGAATTCCTTATAGTGGTCTGCCGACACATCATCCTAAAATATATACAAATGTATCCCTTTCTCTTTAATCAGTTTAGGAAGGAAATAGCATATTGCATACAAGGTTGTTTGAGTGTGCCAGCAATTTATCAGCTCTTTCACTTTTTGTTTTATGTAGAGTAAACACAACTTTGTTTTTAACAATGGTGTTAATTTCAAAGTTAAGAATATTTATATTATTCCAAAATATTATATCTAGATTAGTAAATTAAAAGTTAAATTGTAAGGCCAGAAATTGTGGTCTTTATGTATAAATTAGAAGAACATTATAGTGTCATTGGTCCGTACATGCCAGATGTTTTCATCTGCAACCTTTTTTTTGGCACTCCAGTATAGCAGAAGCTTGTTTAAGAAATTTATATTATTTGGTACATGTGCCATTACACTGTCAAACGTTCCTTTTACTGATACAACAACCTTTTCATCTTACCACGCATACAAACATTTTGACTTTTTTTTTCAAATTTCCAGTGTTTCTGTTTAAGTTTTTTAATTTCTTATGAGCAAATTGATCATGCACAGATGGAAGGAAACTGTGTGGGGTAACATGTTCTAAAATTATGATGAACACAGGCACTGTGCTTTATTTCAAGTTGTGCAGTTGTAAATACACCAAATGTGTATTTATCCACAGCTGAATAATAGTCCCCAATAAATGCCCTGTTTATTACAGTTTGCATTATGTTTGCTCAAAACTACAGTGCCCAGCTGTTTGCCCTTTGTCCCCAATTTTTGTCAGCTAATCTGTTTTTGTTCCTGGTTGTGTTCCCCAGTGTTCCTCACATGAACTATCCTGTTGCTTTTTCCTGTTTGTTTGTCTTTCACTTAATCATTTCAGCTGCCTGATGGTTCTTCCATCCACCTGAAAGCCTTTGATTTTGTCACTGAAAGTTCATCAATGCATCGGCCAGCTAGTGTGTCTGCAGCAGGGCCCTCATTGCTCTGAACTACAACTGTGACACAAGGTCCAGTGTAATTCCATTTATTTCACATTAGTAAGAGGTTTTTGATTGAGTTGTTTTTAATCACAATTTTAAATTATTAATGAAACAATCATAATGAACCCTGTAAATCATAATTTTGTCCAATTTTATCTCTGTGGGAAAGTTTAAACTTCTTTACAATGTGGTAGATAATAGATATCACCATCAACATTACTTCTCCAAATGGCGTAGATTTGTGAGAATGCATTTTGCTATTCAGATTACATTGTCCTCTAAATAAAGGAACTTCCAGACATCCATTATTGTGATTTTTACTCAATGTTCAAGTTCTTTGTTTTTACTGCGGACTCAACTCAACTCACTTCAACACCTCATCTGCCATTGTTGTCAGTGAGTGAAAAGCTGAGTATATATTTCAGAAATTAAGCAATATCATGCCATTAGAAATATCATGACAAAGGATTACACATATGTGGCTCCCCTTTTCAAGCAGCAGCTTCAGATCAGCTGAAGTTCTGGAGAAAACAAAATTTCTTTTTTTTTTCAAGAAGGGCTCAGCTTGCTTCTAGACAAGAGCAGTGCACATATCAGGGTAAACTCTGAGGATATTTCCTTGGTAAAGGAATCTAATGTGTGGCCTATTTGGCAGAAGGCTCCTGGTCACGGTATGAAGCACAAAACAAATGGCTTTACAGGTTTATTGGTAGCAGGCTTGGGGCCAAGAGTGCAGAGTGCTGTAAGTAACTGCAACGGAGTTCTACAAATGTATAGCCTATAACTTCTTGTGGTACTTCAGAGACAAATGTGGTGGGATCCAAGCTGTCTTCATCAGTGCCTGGGAAAAATTTAAATAATATGGACTGGACACGTGTGATCTATTCTCCAGATCATCCTTATACTCATAGATACGACATCCTTTGCACGTTTGGTCACCAGCAGGTTCATGGAGAAAGCCAAGAGATAACATTAAATAGAGGCTTGCCATTCTGTTTATTCCCACCAACAGCAGTTACACTATGCTTGCAAGTCAAATAAGTTATTGTCTATACAACTTATATATCATTGTGTTCTGTGATGGAAAAATAGATAAGTTACAGTAGGTGAGTAACTGGAGTAATCTTTGATCCACCTATGTGTTCTGGTAAAGGGCTTTCATCAGGCTTTTTTTCATCCACAAAATCAATGGAAAAGTACTGTTAAATGGTAATTAAGTTTTCTGAGTAAGCAAATGAGTGCCATTTTAGAGTTATAATGCATCCATGGTTTCATTTTATTGCCAGTCTCTTTCTCCCCTAATTTCCTGACAGTTTTCTACTCTCCACTCTCAAATAAAAAGGGATAAAATGCTCAAAAAGAAAGGTGTACAATGTTGTACAATGATCTTGCATCCTTACCCTACAACCAACATCAACCTCACCTAGCCAGAAGTCATCAAAAACCCTTTTCAAGTTAAACACAGCCATGTACTGAGAGATATTGTTGCACATGTATTAACTGTAATAGCAAACAAGTCTAGGAAAATGGAATTCAAAGGTAACATTACAAGAACCAATATAATTTGGAACAGACATAAAATGTTATGTAGCAGAAAAATCCTCAGAAATAGTAGTGATTCAATGAATAATTGTGGATATCAGTGAACTATTGTGCAAAGGACAATGTGGTGTGTTAACTGTACTACTAATTACAGGACCACAAAGAAAGCAATCTCCTGAAAAATGTGCAACATTATGGGACCATACTATAAATGTAGAAAGCAGAGTTACTCAGTGCTGATCTCACAATAGTCAATATCATAAGTAATTTAAGGTCTGAAAAAAAGCTGATTTCTGCATATACTGTCATGGATCCTGATGACATTTTTGCAGAAATTTTCTTGGCCATTACAACAAATACAGACTTGCTCAAATGGAATGATAAACATTGATTTATAATCTTAAATCAAGGTATATAATCCTTGCTTGACATTACAACATCCAGACTGACAGTATATTATATACATCCTGTTGTATCTGATCAAAGTTGGTTGGTCTTGTTTCCACAAGTTTTGTACAGGCATTCATCATTACACTGATTTGGTTATGCCATCCTCAGCATTAGTGGCACCACAGGGTTGACTCCTGCTTTTTACTGAAATATATCAACAATTTTTGAGTGGATCCATGAAATTTGGTGTATACAGTATATGCATTGTCCTTGGTTTCCAGAAGATGAATCCCACTGGCTTTGGTGATCTTCCAACTTTATCTTTGGCACCCACAACAGATAGACATTTCTGGCTTTTGGGGAATAGTCTTGAAAACTTGTTGAAGATGTTCAAGGTCCCTGCAGATGAAACTTACTGACTTTAATGTTCCCCTGATGTTTCAACAAGCAACCAGCAAGTTGATATTTATGACTTTTGATTGAAAGGTCCAAAAAAAAAAATTGAATGGACTGATGAATTGTACTAACTTTCATCTAGCATCACCATCAGGTCATCAGGTAATTTGTCCAATTCTTTGGCTGATGTCCAGATACCTGCACAACTAATGCCATTCCCAATAGTCTCAGATTTACTTTGAGTTTCAGGCTAATTAATAAATGTTAGAATGCTATTACACTAATCTATGATGATCAACATGGTAAACATTACACCTGCTTATCTTCAACATTTAAGCATTGTCTATGTTAGCATGCTGACGTTAGCATTTAGTTCAAAGCACTACTATGCCTAAGTGCTGCCACTAGCATGGCTGTAAACTCTTTGTTTTGTTTCTTGTTAAATGCTAACAAATACAAGCCCTCAGGTGATACAGTGCAGCCCATAGTTAAGGCAGGAATGACATTAGTCAAACATGTTTCACATATTTTTTGACTCAAGCTATCATTTGCCTCTGGCTCAAATCTATGTATTTCAGACTAGCAATGAGACAAATTGAATGGCCAAATGAACCAGTAAAGATCTAAGCAGATATACTGCTGTACATGTAGCAGGAGAGAGGTGTGAGATGGGGTCAGGATACACTGGGGCTCTTGTTAAATAATTACACCCCCTGGACAAAAAGCTGTGAAAAAATGTGACAAGGTCACTGTGCTTTTCAGTGGAGGACACACTTAGAGAAAAGTCAGTGTTTAGCATCAGCTTTCTTTCAAACTATCAAAGACATGATATAAAAGATGATTAAACCAAAAAGGGAATCAAAAAAGACTTTGATACATACTGTATCAGACCTCTTCCTGTGATATGGCATTTTGTGACATGAAAGCCTCATGCAGTCATACATTTCCTGTTTTCCCTAACTGTCAGCGCAATGCATTGCATTAATATTGGCATTAACCATTGGCTGATCGAAAAGGTTCAATTGGACTAGAACAGCATTTTAATAGGGATCACATGGAACAAGCTCAAACAAACAAACATTAGGATCAGAGTTAATGAGCTTTGCAGCACAATATAAATGACCTGCAGGAGGCTGTGGCATCCTTCGTTCTGTACAGTCAAGCTGCAGTGTCTACCAAGAGTAATTCAGCTTGTTAAGATGAGGCAGCATGCAAAATTTAAAAAAGCAGCTGAGAGTGTGAATGAGTGAGCAGGTGAGTCACTGAGAAGGTTGACTAACAACATCTAGACACAACTGCAATGCTCATGTGATTTTAGGCTAATTGTTCATGAGAGGGAGTGATGTCACCAAGGTAGAAAAGTATTCACAATGTGTCAGTGGTGACTTTTAAAATGTATTTTATAGTTTATGCATTAAGTAATGTCCATCATGAGCATAAGGGATGCTTTTACTCAGTTCACTATTGGATTTCCTAATGTTATCATCAGGGCATCTCAAAAATTTTGACATTTATTAGACAGACCAACAAAGTCCAAGCATAATTCATTCATACTGTTGATATATGACAAGAATAGGAAAGTGTAAAGATTAAGATCTCTTCTGACCTTTTTTCTATTGTGATGCACATGAAAAAAAAAAAAATCTATAGATCGCTCTGACATGAGAAGAAGTAGCTTTTCAACATGACACATTTAGTGTTTTCTGATTTAATGATAATTTTTTTTTTTTTTTTTTTTTTGCAGAAATAATGATTAAACGACAAATTAATTTCCGCACTCTTATGGTGGAACAACGGGTGCATTGAATCTGTCTATATACCAATCTCACCTTGTGCTATTGAAGCATTTAAATTAATATTACAGCATTAATTTCAGTCTAGTGCTATTTGTTACAGAATCTCCAATCTTCCAGCATCTCCAAAATAATATGTAACTTTTACAGGTTTTTTTTCTATTGTGTATTTATATTTTGCCTTTATTGATTAGACTGATAGGAAACATGGGGAGAGAGAGTATGACTTGCATCCATTTTATCATTCAAAGTCTATTTAAATGTCTTGAGGTGTACAACTGCATACAGTATGTGGAAAGAGTTTTATAAAGTTTTTTGTGGCTCCAAAGAAAGCTGAGCGAAACCTGATGGTTTGCCTATTGTGATATTACTTGACTCATCATCAGTTGGAGCTGGAGATTACAAGAATGAAAATGAAAAAAATCTGGGGGTTTTAAACTACAACATGTCTAAACAGAAGATAAAGTGTGAACAGCACAATAGCTGAGTTCTACAAAGGACACATTCAGACACTGTATTGAGCAGTAGGACACTGGCATTCTGGAAGTGCTCAAAGCTTAATACACAATCACTGTAGTTATGCATGTAAAACGCAGGAAAAATTGACTTGGAATGTAGAATTACTCTTCTGGGATGTGTTAATGAGCATTAGCAAAAATGCATTTGAGTATTTTGACAAACGAGGACAACGCATTCAGTGTCTATAACCTGGTGCCATACTGACCTTTCCATTCATGTGATGGTAGGAGACTGTTCTCCAGGTTATTATGAGCCATAAGTATATTTTAGAATATGTCACAAAATAGCAAACAGATGAAAAGATCAGCAAAAACAATCTACTAATGTTAAAATGAAAAAAACAGGATAATGACATATAAGGTGCATCCAACTCTTCACATGTGTAAAAAAAAAAATGAAACTGTTGGTTTTGTAAGTTTTTAAGCACAGCTTACCCAGATTCAATTACTTGGAATACGGATTAGTAGAATCATAAAATAATGAGCTCACATCAAGATGATGTGATTCCACTGGGACCGTTCTCAAAAAATTTTTTACGGAAAAGTGACTTAAGGGCTTCTTCAAACTTAAGCGACATATGAGGGAAGTCACAAACACATTTATATAATGAAGTGAAGTGATTTGCCCTAACAACCAACTTGTCATGTCACTGACTCGCTGCCTTTGTGAGTAATTGGCACAGTGGCAGGTAAGTGATTGACAAACTACATATCAGCAGTGGGTGGCAACGCGCATTATCCTTATCTGAACACATCACTATAAGTCATGTCTTTGCTGTAGTGGTTCCTGCGCATGAAAGAGCCAAATGGTCTCTGATGTTGTTTGTTCTTGGGCTCAGTGACCTTTTCATTTACACTCAAATACAACTTTCTTTTGTACATGAGTATCTGCCAGAGAAAGAGATCATTTGAGGGACATGCCGAGGGCCAAGGTAATGATGGTTGTTTGGAAAGTATTCATATTTCTGTTTTTCCTCTCACGTCTCTGGTCAACAACTGCCATCTTGATAAAGCTGGAGGGGAAATAGTAGAGTAGAAATCAAGCAGCGACAACTGTGTTACTCCAAAGTAAACTTAATAGCTCCCATTGTTATTGGATGACTAGAGGCTCGGTTAACAGCCTTGGCCAATTTCAATTTGTATGAGATCAATACAGATTTCAAACAAGCTATCCTGTTCTGTTTTGTTTATACGTCTACTCTGTCCAGCACAAAGCAAGATAAGAAACTTCAAATTGCATTCCTCGATCCTTTCCAAATCAAATAAGGTTTCTGGGTTGTATTATACCACTCCCTGTGCATGGGTCTGCTAATCCAATTATGGACTGCCGAGGATCACTTCACCCCAATCGAAGATAACATGCGCAGAATCAAATAATCTTATCCAAGAAGAATTTATGAATGAAGTAATTGTAGAACAGCTCCCTATTGTTGTCAGTGAAAAGCACTTCAAAGTAACATTAACCAGGAGGAGACTGACTCATGACAAAAGTGTGACCTTAAATCCATGGGCCCTCCTTTAACAGTAGCTGCCTTTCTGGATACCAAGTGAGATGAAAAATCAATTTTTAATATTTTCTTAAGTTCAGCTCATGCACACAGCTTGTCTACAAACTGAATAAGGTTAGTACTGCAAATTCCTCTTCTCATTCAAAGAAGATCAATCTTTCTTATGAAATACCTAATATTGTTCAGCTGCTTTTGCAAAAGATAAGAGTTGAAAAAGCCATTTCCCTTAACCTTACAGGTGACAGCCTCAGGCAATGAAAAAAACGGAATTAATGCTGCTGAAAGATGATTGATTAAAGAAGGAGCACTGGATTAAAATCGATACCTGCACTGCAATGCTCAACAAGAATTTTATATTTTAACTATATTGCCTGGCCCAGGTACAGTTTAGGATTGATTTATCCAGCAGTTTATTGTGCACTGGTGGCAGAATCTAAGCAAAAAGGGAAATATTCATATCTGTTTAAGTGTTTCAGTAACTCAGAGAGCTAGTCAGAGGTAAAGACGAATTCAGAAAACAATTACTAGGACAGTGGTTTCAAACTCCCTTGCAGTGCTTTACAACAGCATTCAGTGTGGCAGCTTAGAGTTGTATGAAATGTTGTGGGAAAGACATTGCTTTATTGGCCAACATGGTTTAAAAGTTCAAACTGAAAAATAGAATTTTTTTTTAACTTTAAGTGGCAGCTTAAAAACCAACCATAAGTTTGCACTGTTATGCAAAGTGACAGAGGCAGAGGACTGAATATGAAGACAGTGAGGAAGATTTAAGTGAAAGTTTGGCACTAAGCTGAAGAGAACATCGACTTTTGATACTACATCTGGAGAACTGGTATGAAAAAAAATTACAACACTGAAAAGTAGAATTTCTTACAAAGGAAATGGAAATGATAAAAACCCAAACTCTGAGTTACACTGGTTTAAAAATAGAGAAAGCATTCTTTCCCTTTAAATCTGCAGAGGCGAACACTAGCAGCTTTAGAAAGAGTAATTGGTGGTGTTTTTCCTCTGCTATCACAATGACACGGGAGGAATAAAACTAGATAATAAGGTGCAGTATCACTAGTCCTGATATAATAATTAATCAGTGTGCTTTGACGACTGCACAGTGCCCATTAGAGACTGCAGAACAGCACTGCGTCATGAGAGATTAATGTACATGGCTTAGGGTAGCCCAGCAGTCAGCCTCTACAGTGCACAGGAGTACAAAGCCTTTCTGCAGGCTGACGCTTTGATGAGCACCTTTTCTAAACTGTTTTTCACTCTTTTAGAGGGACTGAGAGGAAGAGCCATGTTGTCTTCAAAAGGAGGGGGGCAGGGAAAAATGACCGTAAATGGATGCAGGGTCTCTACGGTACTGTCATTATCGCCTGGATTGTTGGTTGTCTTTCCTCGCCGTAGCATCAGTGACTGTTTGCAGAGGCGATGTAACCAGCTGACAGAATCGTGTTGACATTGTGAGATGAGTGTGGCAGAGTTGAGGATAACTGTCTGTGTTGCAACAAATAATCTAGACAAAGAGCCAGCATACAGCTTGGAGTTGCCAGTGATAAATTGCCATATTTAAATCAAGCAGCTTCCTCACTCATTTTTTTCTGCCTCATCGACAACATGTGTAAATGTTTTATGTCCAACACCATACATGTTGGAATTTATGGAGCACATCATTAGACCATATGTTGGTAAGTGGCTTGAATGGCGATGTTATATATGTTCCTACAAGTGTGTGCGTGCGTGTGTGTGTGTGTGTGTGTGTGTGTGTGTGAGAGTGTGTGTGAGTGTGTGTGTGTGTGTGTGTGAGTGTGTGTGTGTGTGAGTGTGTGTGTGTGTGTGTGTGTGTGTGTGTGTGTGTGTGTGTGTGTGTGTGTTTGTATGGGGGGGGAGCATTAGATGATAATAAACCTAATTCATAAATCCCAGAAACCATTCCTAACTGTTACAGCATGGGACACACACCGGGTCTGATATAAATTCTAACACTTTAAAATTACCCTCATAAAATGAAAATGGATGTGCGCAGCAAGCTGACACACACATTCTGTCAAATATTTAAATTCACATTAGCTGAACCTTGAGTACTATTCTTCTGGATTCTGTGATTTCAGCACATTTTTAAATTAAACTAAATGACTTTTTAAGTCTGTGAAACTATTCTGCTCCAGTCATTTCCAAGCTTACACGAGACATAGCCTGAACTTCATTTAATCTTCAAGAATTGGGCTACTTAGGTGCCAGATGGAGGTTTTGAGATCATATTGGTTGGTATTTAGCGAACCAGTAAGAGTTTATGCTTCTATGATTGACACAGTGATTCCTGGAATTAAGAACCTTGTCTGATTCTTAAAGCAAAACTAAAAATGATTGACTTTTTGGTTTGCTCTGATCTATCTTTGGCTGTGAGAGTTCATGAGATGACAAGTGCATAAGTCTCACATCTGATGTCATATAGCTTTGATGGTGTTCTGAGCATATGCAAGGATAGCTCAGATGAATGGCCAGAAGCAGAAACCTTAAATGTTACATAAATATATTTATAATAGACTTAAAAGGACATATTGGCACCATCAATTGTTAGTATCAGTGTACATATTGGATGACCATTCAGAAGACATTGACAAATTGAGATACCATGTTGAGAAGGCTGCCTGTGGCACTATAAGCTAATCTTCATTAGATGTATTTAACATGGCAACATTACACATCTGTGTGTGCATGAATGCATGTGTGTGTCTGTTAGAGAGAGAGAGAGAGAGAAAGAGAGAGAGAGAGAGAGATAGACACTGTGGACCATGGCCCTGTAGGGGTTTTGTATAAAAGAACTAACATGTTAAAATGAACTCTGAAATTTACTGACAGCTAGTGTGGAGATGTGAGGATCAGTGTTGGCTTGTACTTTGTCCTATTAGTTGACTTGCCACTTGTGCTTCTATTGTGCTCCCTGCCAACATAAATACACCCACATGCGTTGCTGCTCCCATGTGGCCAGGTAACGTCCCGTCCCCGTAGAGATTCCCTGTTCCCCGGCAGCTCCACACTCATCCAGAGTCAGCACACACTCCCTCTCCGTCTCTTTCAGGCCATCTACCTTCAGCTTCAGCATGTCAACAACCTTCCCTAATATTCTTGGTTCCATCCTTATATGCGCCTTATAAGCCTTCTTTGTAGGGTTCTGATGTCAGCTGCAGCCTCTAGCCTGTGGTAAAACTGAGTTTTATTGCCTTTATAATGTATTGTTTCCACATCTCATGTCTCTCTCACTCAGAAAAAAATGGAGCAAATTTCTTTTCCATGACATTTTTTTCTTTTTTTTGCCCCTTGGCACTGACTCCTGGCTCACTTGGCCCCTGCACACTGGCTCTTGGCTCATTGGCTCCTGGTATGTCCCTCTAAATCTCCTCACAGGCTTCACCTTCCTTATACTCTCTTCCCTCAGTTTCCTTTCTTTCACTTTCCTCACTTCCCCTCTTACTCTCTGAAACGATGACATGTCATTGATACTTTTACAGGGAGGGTATGTAGGCTGGTCGTTGAAGTTATATTATTATTTAAGTTATAACTTCACATTATTCTTACCAAAGTTCATTTTAGGATAATACATATGGTCACTGGCCAATGCATGAACTGGAGGTTCTGTGGTACTTCTCATGGGGCATTGTACAGATATGGTTTGAACAGTATTAGCCCTCAATTTCAGTTCATTTTGGTTTTTTGTTACTGTAAATTGTTTTCCCTCAAAATGTGCCTGCAAAATGGCTCATGAGTTTATTTTTGACACTTATTTCAAATATTACTCCATAACTGTCAGTCACAGTTTCATTGCAGTCATGTTCAGTAAAATTTACTGCGCACATTTTTCTGTTATTGTAAACTCTCAGACGGGTCAGGTTGCTTCTGCTGACTTGGGCCAACCATTTTTTCTCCCGTTGGTATCTTTTGGGATGATATATATCCAGATTCTGGATGTCTGGCATGGCCCTGGACCCTAGGGTTTGCATCTTTCGTCACCTTTTTCACCCCTGATGTGTTTGCAACCCTGATAATGAATTCTTTCTGTGTTTTCCACATGGTGTTGCCAAGCGGTGGTCATGCATAAAGGGAACTGCTGAAATGTTGCCAGGGATTAACCCTTGATTCAATGATGTCTACATTGTCCAAATCCTCGTAACTGGAGGAAGGAGGACTTTGAGTGTCATGTCATGATTTGGGATTTATACAGATAGGTCAATATGTATTTGGACAATGACTGAATTTTTGGTAGGAGGGTATTTATAATTATTTGGTCATTAACTTCAAAGAATCTGCAACCAAGTACTAAATGTGATCATTTTATTCAGGTTTATAGGAATGTGTCCAATAACTTTTGATTCTCTGAAATTGGCAGTCTGTCAAATGGTTATAATTACTTCATAGTTCACTTGATGCATTTGAAAATACCTACAAATTTAAGCTGAGCATTTGCACTTGAACTCCATAGCGATTTTTTGGTTTCCAATTCAATGTACTGCAATACAGAGCCAAAACAACAGAATCCATGCCCCTGTCCAAATATGTATGGACCCAGCTGTAGATTTTTCCCACAGTCATTGCGGCATTGGCTTTCACTGTCTATTCAGTCTATGTCCTCCAACCTTAACAGGGTTTCATCTTTCTTTTCTGCTCCCACGTCTCTCCAGCAGTGACAGCCACGACTTGACTCAACACCCAGTCTCCTCTGGGGCCTATGGCATGGTCTGCTTCTAAATGCTTCTAACTAAAAACATAGGTCTGTACATATTTGAGGTACTTTAACTTCACTTGATGCCCATTTAATGCAACTCCTTACTTCTACTCTACTACATCTCAGGGGCAAACGTACTTTTTACTACACTAATACAGTGCCCTCGCCCTAAACTTCAAGTGAGTGTAGCATTACTTGTGGCGTGGAGTTTAAATGTCTTTGCTTTTATGAGATGCTTGCTCGTATGTCTGGAGATGTTTTGAGCAATAATCATCCAGTGAACTTTATTGAATGCTCACAGCCAGGTGTCCAGATCTCTTTTTCTTCCTACTGTTGCAGTGATAGAATGTAATGGCAATTTTGAACACTTGTGTGGCTTTCCTTGCCTACTTTCAGTTATCTTTCTCTCGCTGTAGGAGTTCAAGTGAGATTCTTTGAAGACTGCCCGTTGGAGGAAAAAACTTATCCATCTCTTTTCTCCCTGGATATATAACATAAAAAAATACTCTGTTGAATGCAGTTGGTTGCCTCGTTTATTTAGCACTGTTGACCAAATTTCTTTCTTGGATTTAATTGCGCAGGTCTTTACGTTCATTGATATTCAGTTGTTGTGCATGTTTATGTGAATTTCTTCACATAAGATAGCATGGTTGTGAGTGCTTTCAACCATAGAAGCATGAGAAAAATATTGATGCATACTGATACATACTTTAAATGTATTCTACTTTATGGGAGTGTTCCACTTTCCCCCTAAAAATTAAACACAGACTAATGCTACCCACCCTCCAAAACTGAATATAAGTAAATAAAAGTCAATGCAGTAATCAGTGCAAATATGGTTGTTGCTGCTGTCTGTCCCACATAAACCCATTCAAACAGGTTGACAATGTGGATTTGTCTGGAACTATTGAGAGCTGCATGAACCATGGAACCACATGGCTGCGAGATCAAAGGGTGTCAGTGGCTCTGGGTGCTGACCCCTAAGCAGGCTTCCAAAAGGTGGCCAATCAGAAGAAAGTGGGCTTTTAAGGAGGGAGAGCCTGAAAGAGCCCGGAGCTAATATTGCCTGTTTCAGTCAAAGACTCATCTAAGGGGTTGCATAACAGGCAGGATGACGGAAGAAGGATTTTTTTTAATCAGGCAGAACTCCTCTAGTGGAGTCCTGGAATGAAAATATGGAGCTGGTCCTTTTAAATAAGCAAAGTCTATGGATCGCTATCAAAAATGTACGCTTATATTAAAGAAAAATAAATACACCACTCAGCCATAACATTAAAACTGGTAACTGGTAAAGTTGTTTGATTGGACAGGCGCTCTAGATCTGTATGTTTGTACAGGACAACACTTGTCCCCTCATGCATGTCAAAGCTGTTCACATAATCATGTCTTTTAGCAGCCAGAGTGTGGCGCAATACTGCCCAAGTCAATAAAATATGAATGGGCACTCATCTCCTTATACACAACAATGATACAATATTTAGCACATGGAGATCTGTGTCAGGAGCACTCTCCTCTCCCTCGCATCTTACACTGAGAGCCTTGAAGAGCAATTAGGGCCCTTTTTTTCAAGAAGAGGAGATATGGCTGTGGCTTTAAAGAGCTGTGTTTTAGAAGCAGCAATTCTCCAGATCAAAGCCTGCCTGTCAGAGCCTCTTCTAAATCATTCTCTTGCTCCTGTCTTGTCAATAAAAAGTAGGCCACTGGTATGTACTTCTACAGCCCCAGTTTAAATCTATATGTTTCTATATTAGGAGAATTCAAAGAGTAACACAATTTTCACCTGCAGGCTTGACTTTTCTTTTTTTTTTAACTTACTCCAATGGTTTGGAGAATTGCTTTTATTTGCCCAGATTTTAAGATACTTTGTTCTTCACCATACACAGTGGAGCTTGATTGGTAAATAATATTTTAATAAATGTTCAAAATTTGAAAATGTATTTTTCCTGTGATAGCGTCCTCATCATTATTAGCCATCTATGGGACATGTTGATAACAGTTTTCATAGGAGCTGTTTCTTTGGTGCAAAGTGGTTCTGGAGTAACCACTGTCTTAGTGAACAGCTATTTTGTTTCCACATTTATTGTTCATAATAACCATTTTCTTTTTTGGAGTAGTTGTTATTTTTACCAATTCAAAGCAAGTGCTCATTGTCCCGTCAACATCATTAAGTTTGTTTCTGTCCACCCCTTTTTATGTGCATTTCCAATTTCAATTTGAAAGAACCTGAGCGGAAACACAAGTTTTTATGCCTGGCTGCAGTGGGAAAGTTATTGATAGAAGCAAAAACACACAAAATGCAATAGAAATAGACTTAATGTAGACTTATGTACATGCTTCATGTACATAGGTCTACATTAAATCCACTGAAACTTTTGTTCCACTGGCTTATTCGGAGGAGTTATTCTGGAAATTTGGTCAAAATCTCGGCTACTTTCAACATAAACACAGTTAGAAAATAGCAGTTAGTGGCAATTCTTGGGACAATTAGCTGAACAATTATTTGTGTAGGTCCATTTTCGACAGTCTTTATAGCTCTATCAATCTAATCTGTTGTCATGTTTCTAGCTCTGGCTAAGGAGGATGACGTACCCTTTCTTAATCTTGCCTACAAACCTCTGATCTGCTTGAATGTATTTTGGACCAGGAAAACAGCCACCACTGACCACTAGATATTAACTTCTGAAAAAAAATCTGAGCTGCAGACTTCAATTCTGATGTCTGGAAGCAGGATAGAGTAACATGGAACTAACACATATGTGTTGTGTTTTTCAGGGGGTTAGAGATAATCCACTATAGATAAGAACCAATGCATTTAAAAAGGCTTTTCTGTATGTAAATACATGTTGTATGTTCCTAGTAAACTTATTTCATGCCCAAGCAGCTGGACAGTATGATATTTGACACATGACGTGTGTGGAATAACATTCCAGGTACGTCTTGCTGTAGTGTGACAGTTACATCATGGAGCTGTAGGACATGTGACCTTTACGATCAAACATAGAGGGTCTTCATATGGGCTCCAACGGGAAGAGGTAAATGGTAGTGACAGGCTTATATATCTCACACCACTAACTTCAGTAGCCTGTGGTGAGGCTTGTAGCTTATTCAAAATGTCTCTTGGGCCTGCTTCTGTCAGCCCCAGCTTTCCTTTGGAGTGTTCTCCAGCTCTGCCCAGGGAGGGTGACAGGGAGTATGTATTATAGTCAAAACAATTTGCTTTCTGACATTTTGATAACTACTGTTTTTCTTGCATGACGAAGAGTGTGCCAGCATGCCATTAAATTTAGTAGCTGGATGTGTGCTATGGAGTCTAAAAGAAAGCTTATAGTGACGAGAAAAAGTCTATTATTTTTATGTCGAACAGAAAATGATGAGAGTATACATAACAGAAACATTACAATGGGAGAGAGTCGGTAAAATGAAGTTGAAATCTCTTGAAAGAGTAAAAAGGTGACACCAATAAAAAAAAACGTCACAGGCAAAAGTAAACCTAGATAAAAGCAAAGAGTTCTAAAGTGTCGCAGGAATATGGATCAACATGAAGGGATGAAAGGAAGAAAGATAGTGTGGGACGGAAAATAAAATCAAGCAAGGGATCACATCTTTGACAGCAACAGAGAGACCAGTGAACATTGCTAAGTGCATACGGTGTCAGAAGGCATGAACATCTGGGTTGTCATAAGAAATGGGCATTTCGTGTACTCCCTTCAGTCACTGCGTAGTGGATTGTGGCTGCTGACCTCCCTGTCAGATCCTGGGATCCCATCCATCATGTCCAGGAAAAATATTAGTGTGGCAGCATGTTTTTTAGTTCATCCATTACAACATCAGCAGGCCCACAAAATAGTCAGGTAAGGACACAGTCCAGTCACTTATACAATTGATTAATTAGACTTCATCTGACTTCTCTCTTTTTTAATTAAAATTTAATTAAAACCACAAATGCAAACCTGTAAAGCAAGATAACGAATAAGAATTAAAAATAAAAATATACAATATACATCAGTCAAAAATACAGTGTGCATTTTAAGAAAGGTTGGAGGCAGTAAGAACTGTGCAAAATGACTATGTATAATAAATGCAGTAAGAGTATGATATACTGCTACAGATTCTAGCGTAGCAGACCTTTCAGCAGGTCACACAGAGGTGAGCTGTTGTACAGTGTTATTGTGAACAGAAGGAATTCTTTCTAGAGACATTCTTCATCACAGCAGAACAGAATGAACCTGTATGGAAACGAGCTACGCTGTCTCTGCACTGCGTCATGGAGGAGATGGATGGATTGTCCATGGTGGAGAGCAGTTTGCTCAGTGACCTCCTGCTCCTGACTGACTCAAACATCTCCGGGTTCTGAGCAACGATGGTCCCGGCCTTGTGAAGGAGTTCATTGATCCTCTTGGCATCTCTGGCACAGATACTGCTTCCCCAGCAGACCACCGCACAGTAGACACTGCAGTCTGCTCCACCAGAGGATCTCGAGCATCTTGCTGCATACACTGAAAGATCTGAGCTCCCTCAGAAAGTAGAGTCATTCCCTTCTTGTATTGTGTACAGGGAGAGTAAGATGGATAAGTAAAGAGTATCAAATGCAGGTGAGAAATTAGATGTTAATCACAAAAAGGTTTTAGAGTCTTATCAATATGTGGCATGCTCCATTACTGATCGATTTTAGCTTGTCATATATACTGTGAATTTTCATAAATATTTCAGTATTGAAATTGTGGCTGTGTAGCCAGGGCATGGGAAGCACAGATACACCAGTCGCTGATAAAGTCCGGACATAAAATTATTGAGGAGGGTGGACAGGTTCAGGTTCACGCCTACTGTCGTTCCTGCATTTACGCTTGACATAAATACAGGGAAAGAAAAGTTGGTCCTCACAAACATTAGTGAAACACAGAACAAACGTATAAACTCCGAACACCAAAGTCTTAAGGATAAGAGTGAGGTCTCTTAACAGGGTCCTGTGTATTTTCCCCTCTCGTAGCAAACTTCACATACCGGTAGAATTTCGGCAAAACCATCTAAGAATTTGCATGACTGAAGTTGCCAAGACTAATGAAAAATCCAGCAGTGTGGCCTGTGTGCTAATCACTGGTGCTGCTGTAAAGTTCTCACAGGTAGACTGCACCTCAAGGCACTTCATCGTCATAAACGGTTATGGACACAGCCACTGTATTTGTGCATCTCCTTGTGGATATAAACACACAGTCCAGCACCATGAGTTACATAAGACAGCAATGATTCAGTAACATTCATTTCAGTAACGAGTCAGCCTATCCAGCTCAGTGGCTGTGTCCTCAACATTCATTACTTGTAATTACCTGTAGTCTTAAATGAAGTATAATGTTTATCAGCGAGATTTGTTTTTTATCATTTGTCAACATTGTTAGATATTTTTTAAGTTGCAAATATTGGAATTGGCCTCAAAAACTGAATACTGGTTACAAAGGTGTATCAGTTTCGGAGGATTTGGAAAACAGCATTCGTGGTAATTTTTTTGTTCCTACTTTATTCGGATGACTTTGAAATATCACATATATGATATCAAACCACAATGAGGTAACGATTTTTTCCTGCTTTCTGGTTGTGCATGTAAACATCATCTCCCGATTTCAGACACTTGGATGAGCACTTTTTCCACTTTGAGATACCTCATGATCTTACCAAGTGTAATGGCATATAAACACCATAGTCATGCTTCCGATCACAGTCTATTGTGTATGTAGGTGCTTCGTCAGCTTAAGCTAGTTAGTTAGGTAGTCAGTACTATATATAATATATATAATATATGTGATAAATATGATGTACAATGAGATCTAAGTAAAAATACCGATAAATACTGTCCAAAACTGCACCTGTCTTCCATTACTGCTCAAGTTATGATAGGAAGATAAGCCAGTCTCTCCAGAGAGACTGGAGATTTACAGAGTGTTAATAAACAATAGGCAAAAACACATATGGAGTGATTTTATTTACAAGGCTTCTCTGTTTTCCATATAAATGTCACATCCAGAACATGACAAAAGCCAGGATTTGTCTTAAAACCATGCATGTAAATATACTCAGTGTTTTTTATCATGCATGTTTACATGCTTTGGTCTTGGTCTGGTCACTCTTGAAAAGACATTTAATCACATTTACCTGCTAGAATAAATTGAAAAAATACAAAATTAAGCTCTTTGACAGTTTTTGAATCAGAAACTGGAACTTTAGACAACCCTATTAACACTTTAAGGGGTAATCCATCCATGTTACCCAGGAGGATTAATTTTCTCTTCACAGGGGAAACTTCTATGTTTATCTAATGTGTTTCTGGAGGAGCTTTGTCAGGCTATCTCAGCTGGGGCTTGGAGACTATAAACTAAACAGTAACAATGCTTCAGAGTGGGGGCATGCAGTTGGAAATGTGGGTATCGGTTGTCTAATGACAGACAATATCTAGTCACTAATGACAGATCAAGTAGTTCTTTGTGATTGACCACTACAATGAACTAAAACTCTGTATATCTCAGCTCGTGCTACTTTGACCATTCTGCTTTTTAATCAGACTCCCAAAAGTTTCACCTTTAACCATGACATCACCAGCTGAAAAACCTATTAGACTTTTTTGCTTTTTCCTAGAAGTAGCTAAAGAAGATGTCAGAAGAGATTCTTGCTGTCAAGACACTTGCAGTCATGACAGGAAGGGATGGACAAGGCACAGACCAGAGACTCATGTCGTATTAGCCAAGATGTGTGTGTGTGTGTGTGTGTGTGTGTGTGTGTGTGTGTGTGTGTGTGTGTGTGTGTGTGTGTGTGTGTGTGTCTGTGTGTCTGTGTCTGTGTCTGTGTGTTTGTGTTTGTGTTTGTGTATCTCCTTTGCCTCTCTCCAGTGTGCTGAAGTGTGTTTCAGTGTCTTCCAGAGCAGAGCCTCCATGTGTGCCCATCACATCTCCATCTTAGGAAACTTTTTATTTGTCTTGTCATTGTAAACCTGGCAATCTCCTGGCATCTCTGACCCACCTCTTCGTCTTTTAACTGATAGCTGTAAGGGTGGGGCAGGGGAAGCTTTAAAGATGGAAGAAAGGAGATAGAGAAAGAAGAGGGGATAATATCTTCTATTGTGTCACTGGCAAAAGGGTTAGCACCTTATTTTCTTTCTCTCCGTTGCATTTCATGGGCGACCTCTCCAGTATCAAGAGGATTTGCTTGAGGAAGACAGGTATCACAGTGATTTAGAAAGATGTAATTCTTTGGCTTTCTATGTTTCATGCCACTTCCTTACTTCTTCCTGTCCCTATCTTCTCTATATTTGATCTCTATCACTATCACTATCTCTGTATTTCTCCCTTTTCATAAATTACTACCTCCACTTCAGAGGACATGACAACAATCCTCCAACAGCATGAAGAGAGCTACTCATGAGAAATCAGGATGCACGTCATGTGCCAGCACATCAAAAGCATGCTGTGTTGGCATGCTCCTCCAGATTCACAAGAGACATTAAGGATGCTTGCTTGTAAAGCTTTCCAGTGGTTGAAGCATCTAAATGAATTATAAAGTAAAATAGCCGATTAAAATGGCAGATTTTTTTCATGCTCTACATTAGAAAGGATCTCGTACCTCCTGGTTGTTGAATGTGTGTGTGAGCAGATGTTGTTGTTTTGTCTGGATCTGTTACATGATGAACTGTATCCAAGCAGTGCCCCCTTGTGGCTGTGTGTGACAAAATCCTCCTCTGACAAATTGCATATCAAAGCCTTTAGACATGTTTCCATTGGGGGGGGGGGGTCCTCCTGGTTCACATCTAATCTGAGAACCCACTGCCACCTTTATTATTTCTATTTGAAATAAAAATGTAATGATTTAAAGATCTATGCTTCTGAAGGTTTAGAATCAATTCTGACTATTCATAATTCTAACACGAAAGATGGTAGCAATTTTAGCTGGGTATAAATGTGAAATCAATGGATGTATTTGCGGTTGGGTGGGGGGCCAAGGACCCTTAAGCTCCAGCTAAGCATGAATCATACTCTTAAGAGCAGTTATTTTTGAGCTCTACCTGATACAAATGTAAAGTGCAGCATGTGGATGTAGTCTTGGCTCTGAATGGGTAACTAAAAGCTTTTCTTCTCACCATCCCGTCACCTCGAGTTCGAAGAGGATTGGTTGATGAAGGTGAGGTGAGGTTTCCCTGAAGAGGAATAAAATCGGAAGCCTCTCACCCTTTCCAGAAGGGTCAAATATCACATTCAGTTCCTGCCTATCTAAGGGCTAAAGGAGAGACAGCACCCTGAGAAGCAATACTGGAATCCCATGGCTGCTTAATTCTTTCTGCTGGCAGCGTCCCCATCCACAGCGAGGAATACTTTAAGATGAGAGCACTGTGTGTGTCTTTCATCTGCACAGTGGGAACCTACTGTCAGATCTGTTAGTCCCGCTCCTCTATCTCTGCCAGGCGCTCACATTCATAAACATGCATGTGCAGGCATAGGTACACACTGTGGACATGCACGATTCAGACATACACACAGACAGAACATCAGATGCCTCGGTCTTCCTCTGCTGCTGTGGTGTGTGAGTGGGTAGACGGTCGAGAGTATACCTTTAGGTTATTTGCTGACATTCCTTTGAGTGATGCTCATTGGCCAATGCAAGCCTCATGCTCCATTCTCACTTGTATAGTAACTGGTTGCTTTTTTGGTAATTCAAGATCTGTCAGATGTGGGGGAAGAGCTGCAGCACAGGTGAGAAACAACCCAGGACAGGATGAGATGTCAAAATGGCAGGTTTGTACAATGTGTATGGTATTGGAGAGTAGGGGCAGGGCAAAAAAGAAAAAGAAATGAATTAAATTAGGGTTGTTTAACAGCTTTCAACAGTGAGCTCAGCAGTGGCCATTTGCAAAATGTCACTAAACACTTCAAGCTACGGCAAACCACAAATGTCAACAACAAAATCAACTATGGCACACTAACTCACACAGAGAGCAGCCAAACGATAGAGGCAACAGCTGAGCGTTTATCACTCTCCGAGCCAACAACAAATCCAATCTGCACAATGGGTAAACTTGGCTCGGCTACACCTCACCATTGCCACAGGAACAACCAGGGAGAAATAAACGATGGTGAGAAAGAAGAAGAGGAGAGGGAAAGAATGAGAGTCAGATGGAGATAGGAGAGTGCGTGTCTGGTCGTATGAGTCTGATCATGTTTTTATCTGTGCCAAGCTGGAGAGTAATTTTCTCTGGTTACAATCTTGATGTGGTAGGTACCAGCCATTGTACTTTTCAGAGCTTTTCTTGGAATACTCACAGCTTATCAATGGAGACAGTTTACATTTTCCAACCATGTTTTTGCCCATGTGACAAGAGCAACAGCCACTGGGGCAAGAGGAGCACCGTTCCATAAAAAAAATAGACGGAAATAACTCCACACTTCCATTTGAGTCTGAACACAGGTAAACTCTGGAAGTAGTCCCCTTGAAACCCTCGAAGCTGTTGTAGCAAACTGCACATCCACTATCCACTTCCAGGTCAACTTTCCAGCTGACTTACCTGCCATATTTATACACAAGCGCCAAAGCTCTGCTACCTGACCCACCAGGCTGGTTTGGACATTTTGAAATACATTTTATCATGAAATTTCTGTCCTTTTCTCTCTGACTGTGCCAGTCATCTGCATCCATGCATGTCATGTGTTGCCAGGAGATACACGATGCCCATGTGAAAAGACTGAAGGTGACAGTGTAGCCAGGGACCATTATCCTGGTGAGCTGATGGTCAGTAATGGCTGGAAAAAAGCAAAAGGTCAGGTTTAGGTCTCAGTTCCGGCAGTTGTAGTGATTTCAGCTGGCATCCATTGATTTTTTTACCTGAAATATTATCACCTTATGTAGTTGATATGACAAATGTATTAGGAAATGGCTGCTCATATATCCCCACAGCAGACATGGAGCAACATTATAATTCATTTGGAGTTGAATTCTGGCCAACTGTACATCTGTAAATCCAATGTTCACTCTCCTTTTTACTCTGTTAGTCGCTGGGCTGGTAGTGGTAGTATACATCTTGAAAACAGCTGTCTGCCGCAGCTGTAAATTAAGATGATGAGAGCAGGGAAGGTGAAACTGAACTGTAGTCTAACCAAAACCATGAGCTTTAAGATGCTAAAAAGATTTGTAGATCTGAAGGGGAACTACAAACTTGGCTTTGTCACTATGAGTGGCCTCTTCAACATTAGTCATATTCATTACATCATATTGATTACAGTGGCTTTAAAGATACAGGTACAGGCTGGGTTTTGGTCCAAGTTTCAGTCCTGTACAAAACTCCAGAGCATACCTTTTGCTTGTTTTTTTGGTGTGAGCCAGTGGCTCACATTTCATTACCCTATGTGTATGCTTGAGAAGTATCAGCACATATAAGAAGCTGGCTTATGTCCATGTGTATCTTCCTGAACTGCAAAAAAAAAAAGGTGTATACCTGCACCTTGGGTCTGCTATGATAGAGCAGGTACCTAGGTTTCAAAGAGAAGTACTTTATTTGTTTAATGAAGGAGAAAGCCTGGAGTTAGCTCAAGTCTGCTGATACCCTAGCATGGCATAGTCCCCTCACAATGATATGATGTGTATCCACTGCATCCTTTTCATCACCTAGCCTTCAGAGCTCTGCTCACTCTTCTGCTGCCACACTGCTCACCTGAAAGCTATGCTGTTGCCCGCTACTAATGCCGCTGCTGTTGCTACTGTCGATTAAGCATTTCAAAAGTCCAGCCTCCACTCCAGCATCAATTTTTAGCTACTGAGTCTACAGTCCCCTGGGGGACGTTATTATCGTTACTCCCCACTCCCTGCTGTGCTGAGCTGGGTTATTTCTTGTTGTGTGTATGTGTGTGTGTGTGTGTGTGTGTGTGTGTGTGTGTGTGTGGGGGGGGGTCAGAGCCTAGAGGCCAAAAATCAACACTGCATATTCAATTGTAACATAATAATCTATTTTACCTGTGTTGACTGAGTGAGCTTTACATGTCAGAGGTTTTTTCAGATAACCTCTGTTTGACTCAAGCAATTAGAGAAGCTGTAGGAGATTCTTCCTGCCCAGGTCAAAATCTTTCTTACTGATTCCAAGTTCCCCAAAGTTCTACAACAGGGGCGGTGAGTAACATGTTATTATGTCCATTCTGAGGGTCTGAGGATTGAGAGAAATTTGCGGGTTTGAGCTGCAGAAATAAAATCAGCTTGACCAGTAGTCATAAGGGAAGAATTTATGATAATGAAACAAAGTTTTGACAAATACAGAAATTTCCCACTTTTAGAAGAATGAGGGCCCTGAGTTTCAGTGCGTGACTTTCTTCTGCTTTGGTAAAAATCAGGCTGCATGCTCTCCTTCAGTATAAAACCCATGTTAGTGTGTAAAGAGTGAAATAACCATCAGTGTGTGTGTATCTGTGTATATAAGTGTGTTTGTGTATATCACTGTGTTTGTGAGTGTGTGTGACCGTTTGTTGGCATCTGCCCTCTTGTCTCTCTCACTTATTCTGTGTTATTCACTAGGCTGCTCCGGTGTCTGGTTCTTCTTCTCATCCCTTCTCTGCACTCAGTGCCACTGTTGTGACCTCCATCCTGGCTATTAAGCTGCTTCATCACCTTCTCCAGCCTCTGCTTCCCCCTCATTTCCCTGGAGATCTGACAGACCTGGAGGTCCAGCTAAGGCACACTTTTGAAACGCCAAAGAGTGAAGGTAGGATGATATACACGCCAAGAGCTAGTGTGCTTCGCCTCCTGAGTTATGTTCCCCAGTAGCACTGAATCCCGCTGATGCTTCCTACCTTTCTGCAAAGTATCCTTTATCTGTGAAAGTGTTCACCAGTTACTCATGTACATGGTAATGTTTCCCTTATTGATTTTGGATGTTTGTTTAGCAGAAAGCTCCGTGACAGTAGAAAAAAGGGTAAAAAGTTGCTGTCGATGTGAAGATATGAGCAGAAAATCTGACTCTCTGCATGTCTGATTTATTTTATCTAACATGCCGTTGTGAGGTCAGACTTATACTAATATCTATGATGATTAAAGGCCTACAGCTGAGAGTGGAGCATTGAAAATATAAAATAAATATATAAAAATGTACTTCACAATAATTACTCTCCAGTCATCTTGCTCCATATGACATCTGTCTCTTGCTGGTAGGTGATGGCCTTTTGATTAAAGGGGAACTACACAGATTTTACAGATAATAGTGTATTTCCAGCAGGCGAGTATTACTGCATATTTGAAAAAAAAGAAGTTGTATAAAGCCTTTTTATGTCTCCAGAGTGTGAGGTCTGACAAATGTTCTCAAGTGATGTCACTTGAGTCAGTATCAGCTGAGAATGAAGACATGGCAGAATATATCCAAATCTCTAACCAAGTAAAGATGAATGATAACTATATATGTCGTATATATGTAGAGCAAATATATGCAAAAAATATCAAAACATAATTAGTTAAAGGTGAAAGCACTGAAAAATGTGTTTCTTCCTCTTTGTCAGCAATTAATCTTCACTGGATTAACAACATATATTTGGGTTTTTATAAAAATCAACTACAGTAAAGCATAATATAGATGGGAATTGTGATATGAATAACAGAGCCAGTGACATCTAAGCAATAGTTGTGCAAAATATCTCCAAATGAAATTCATGGCTAATAAGGGTGAGACTGCTTTATCCTGGTAGAAATTATAGTGTATGAACCAAATTAAACATTTTTCTCAGCTCCTCAACAGCAGACAGGGACATCATTGAGAATAACCATGAAGCTGTTCACCAGAGGATTCAAAGTGTATTCTCCTAGTTTCTGCCTCCTGGGAACAGAGAAATGCAGTCAAGAACTGTCACTGTCAGATTGTGTGCAGGCTAATTGCGTTGAAGGAAAGTTGAGCTAAATCAAAGGCTTCCAGTCTTGGTTCTCATCCTGATGGAGACTTTTAATGTGAAATCATAAACAATTGAAATTACTGTGCCAAAGATGAACAGGTGGGAGCAGCCTGTCCTTGTTTCATTGCAGCCAAATGACATGTTAAAGTGCTCCCCTGAGGGGTCACATGTTATCATGAAATGTTTTGCTACTTTTCTCTGTATCTGCTGCCAACTGACATTTTGCAATCAGATAATACCACTGCAGTTATTGTCTGACACATCTGCTAAAACATCCGCAGTAATGTTCATCTTTAAGCCAAATGCATATTGGACAAGGTAAAACTGTTTTGTATTGTAGGGTTGCACTTTGAAAACTAAAAAAAGATTCAATCTTCTAAATATAACAAAAACAGATAGAAAACATTCTGTTTTCCATGTAGCTTAGGGACAATCGATAAAAGGTTCAGTGTGAAAACTTTATCCTTCAGTGGATCTCAGGTCCCTTTCTGCAACCAAATCAGCTAAAGACTAAAACCATATACTGCATAAATGAATGAGTCTTATTCAATAATTCTATCAATCAATTTGCTGAGCTGAGTGACATTCATTGATTGAAATAACACTCACATCATATCCTTAAGGCAAAGTAGAATAGAAGAATTTATAGATACTCCCTTACATGTAAAAAAAAACTGAATTTAAAATTACCAGCAAAATATACTTTATGTAGCAAAGTAACAGTACTCATTCTGCATAATTATTTTGACTGACATATTACGTATGTTTTATTACACTGTTAATACTGATGATTCAGTGTTTCAGCAGTATTTTACTACTGTAGCTGCTCAAAGTGGAGCTAATTGATACTTTACCGCAATGTAGCTACCGCCAACAAAAATTTGTTGTCTTTAATGGTTTTTCCCCATTCTTTTGTGGAATGTATTGAAATTGAAAAATTTCACCTCTTTGTTCTCCAGAGTAGTTATCTAAATAAAACCATGCAAGAAGTTTAGAGGATAAATGTCTCACAAACTTAACAACTAGACATTGCCTTTTTGTGCGAGGGTGCAAGGCTTACTCTTCAGCAATGCATTGTATTATAAAGGCTCATCATGTGTTTTGATGCAAACTCTTGATTGTAAAAGTCACTTGTAATTATGGCTGTCCAAGAAATGTAGTAGAGTAAAAAGTATGATATTTCCGTCTGAAAGGTATGAAAGTAAACATATAAAGTAGCAGGAAAAGAAACATAAAAAATACCTTGAAATGGTACTTAAGCACAGTACTTAAATAAAAATACATCATTATATTCCACCACTGTTTTTCAACCATGACACAAATTATACTTGTTCAAAGTATGTTATTGTGACTATATGATTATTGTGGATTTTCAAGACAAACGTTAAAGACGTAGTTCTGAAGTTTTACTGACCTAGACTTGGAGTACGATTGATTTATGGGAAAGTGGCACCACAGATCTGTCCAATGAATCGTCATTTTAATTGTGAGGTACGTCAAGGTAATTCCAATAATCAGCAGAACAACACTTCCCAATTAGAATTTTCTATTTGAATGAATGAATGAATGAATTAATGAATATGTGAACCAGGTCAAATCGTGCTCAGAAACACTGGAATAATAGCAAGGCTGTATGTGGGTTACTGTTGGGACCATGGATCAGTTTTTGGACAGAAACTGCAAATGGAAACCAAACCCCAACTGTCATTGGCTTGTTTTATGTTGTTGTTTATTGTTGATTAACACTAGATGGCAGCTTTATACAATTCATGGAGCGTGATAAAGCGCTCATTATGCATGTGCATTTGCACCTGTTTGGAACAGACTGAACATTTATATAAACACAGGTGGTCCAAGCTAAGCTGAAGTTACAGTCTCAGGTGTTAAATGAAAGCTGGGCCTTTTGTCCTCTGCATTAGAACTTTTCTAGTTTTATTTTTTGATTTTTGATTTTACGCAAATCCCGCCTTATTAAACATACCGTTGCGGGAAAAAATATTAGAAACGACAATTTTGTTTAAAAAACAAATAAAACAGCGGCTTATATTTAAAAAAAAAAAAAAAAAACAAACGCTGTATGTGACTGTTTTTTATGAAAACAATGTAATAAAAGGATGTCAGCTGTTGTCCGGGAGCACTTGGAGCCCGCTGAAGAGGATTATTCAGCCAAAGTCACATTCCGCTGATGAAAAAGCCAAAAGCTGCGTCCAGGACTCGGCGTCCTCACATCACCGCTGCTCTCTGACTCCACCTGGCACCTGGAGGACGTCGCTGGAAACGACCACACGGCCAAAGCCCGGCCACGACCGTCGAGGAAGGTCTGTCTCTGCCTCCAGGAGGAGTCCGCACCATCACACGGATTCACGGTCTCTGAGTCAAAGCCGCGGGGAATCACGGTCAGCGTCCTGGGATGGGCAACAACGTCTCGGGCATCTCGACGCTGCAGAGAGGACAACAGCCAGGGTTTCACAGACTCAGGGGCTCCCAGAAAGGTCAGTGGCACCTCAGACACGCTCCGAGGCAGAGGCTCCAATAGCAGGCTGTGTGGTGCACAAGCACTGGTTGGTGTGCGGCACCTCCTCAGGCGGGAGGGACACCGAGCCTAAAGGTGGGGACGTGCTGAGGCCAGGTGGGATCCACCTTGTGCTGTAGCCAGTTCTCCAGAGTCAGTCTGGAGCCGGTGCTGAAGAACAGCTCCCGTCTCGGGCCTGCAGCTTGTCTGGTGGCTGCAATGGGGGGAAGTGGTTTACCTCATAAACAAATCCTCAGCGTCAGGGTTATTAGATCATATTACTGGATCCTTATTATAGATGTATTAATATGTAAGTGGTACTTCGATGTTTAAAGCTGGACAATATGAAAACAATTTGAATACTTCATATATTGCTCCATTACAATGCATATGCTTTATAAAGTGATCGTATATTTCAGATCTTAATCTTCAAACTAATAACTCTACCTGGTAAATAAAATAGAATGAATTTTGAATTACTCGTGTAAGTACAAATACCTCAGCACTGTCGTGAATATGGATTTGATTAAGTGCAACATGTAAGCATGATATACTGTAAAATGTAAAATAATAAAGGAATTAAAATTAGATTTTGACACAGAGCTCATCAAAATCACAAGACTAAAAGATTAGGGTAATGAAGCTCATTTTGTACTTCAATGGCAAAAATTCCAGATAGATTAACACCAAAATTAACCAAAATAATCAAATAATTTAAAAACCCGGGGCCCCAGAGCAGTTGGCCAGATTGCCCAGTTAGTAATTCAGTCTTGTCCAACGCTATCACCCGACCTGCCACCTCATTAGGGCGACTGTCGAAATAAAATGCTTTTTCTAGAGCAAAAGTACAAATCTTTTTGTTGGGGATCCTATGGTTCCAGTCACTGGAGTCAAAAGTTTTTTCATGACTTATATAAGGGACAAAAATATCAACTCAAGGTTCACTCAAAGGCTGCTCTGCAGCTTTCGGTCATATAAAGGGATCCTCCTCAGCAGATGGAGTTTGCTCAGTTGTCATGGAATAGTAGATGTTAGAATGTCCACTTTTCTGACCACTTTAAGGCCTTCTCACCCATGTTGACTTCAAGGTTGAGCTTCACTTCTCAATGAAAACACCAGCTGACAAAAACAAAGCTAACCTCAGGGTCCAATTGAAAGAATGACCTTTGACAAAAAGTGCTCAGAAAAATGGACATTTGAAATAGTCTTCATCAGCTATTCCATCTGCTAAAGAAGGTCATATGATATGATCCAAAGATTTATGTAAGCTACTAAATGGACCTTGGGATGAGGTTCTTTGCCAACTGCTGTTTCCAAGGCCAAGAATGAACTTTCAGTTTTTTGGTAACTGTATAGTAGGAGAATTTCAGATATAGAATATCCAATAAAATTGTAACCAAAGTTTCATAAGGAGGTTTCCAGTGCTGAAATATAATCCCCCAAGGTACTCTCAAACCACATACATTTGAACTGGAAACTAATACTAACTAAATTAGGAGCAAAGTACATTGCAAATTTCTACATTTTTGTCTCTATGGATTGTTTCAGTTTGTTAGATATGAGTTGACCTTGTAGAAAAACCATGCCGAGAATCGGAAACCCTGAAATAAAACAAATACATTTGTGTACAATGAAGAGCAAAAGACTCGAAGCATATACTTTAAATACAATCCAGTTAATGATCATGGTCATTCGATACAATGTGAGAATCAGTGCATGCATAAATTGGTTGCATGATTTAAACAGAAAAAAATGGAAAATAATGAAGTAAGGCAGTGGTTTATGAGTATGACGCTCAAGTAAAGCAACAAAAATCATCTGAGTACTTCAGTCAAAAGCTGGACAAAAAATGTGCATTGCACAGCCAGACATTTATCCTCACATACCCACTCGAAAGCTCAGGACCCTCTGGGCTTAGTCCCATGTGTATTATAATCATGTGAAGTATAAAAAAGTCCACCTCCACATTCCCCCATCCTGATCCCACTGTTACATCTGGATTAGAGAGGGGAAATGAGCCTGAGGGAACAGTTTAAAATGTAGCTGTCATCGGGATAATCACGATAAGTACACCGTTTGCCCTTTCACATCCTCTTTCTCGAACACACCCTCTTAGATCGCACAGCTATTTTCACATTGCAGGAACACAGCACAGAACAAGTGAGTTAGGCTGGCAGAGGGCAGAATGTGCATGGGAGAAGAGGGGCCATTATTAAGTCAGGTTTCCTTGACGACCACAAATAACATGGGCAACAGTTCCCATGGAGATGGTTTCCAGAGTGTGTTATCAGCTGGAGATGATGACTGATTAGGATTAGGACCAGAAAACGTCACTGGCAGCCATTCAATAATGAAAGGACAGCGATGTGTTGGTCTAACAAACCAACACATCGCTGTCCTTTGGTTTATTAGACCAGTGTATGGACACTGTTCAGTGATTGGTTGGATATGGAACAAAGATACCTGGAGATCAATGCTCAACTGAGGTAATGATGAATGCACTCAGTCACACATACAGCTTGTAATCAGCCCATACACACACACATCCCCCCAGCTAATGGCTCAAAAGACACACTCATACATTCACTTCTATACCATTAAGAGGGACTAACAAGTTTTGCTGGGGTGGAGTAAAATTAAAGCAGTACATGCTTCATTATTTTACACAGTATAATGTTGTGGACTACATTTAGCATTTAGCAAAACTTGAAATAATTACTAACTCTAAAATGCACAATGATTATTCTTGTAAACCAAACTACAGCAGTGAGTCAACCTAGCAGGCAGCTGGAAAAGTATCTGCGAGCTGACAAACTTTTTCTGAAAGTGCTACATGATGCTACTGGCTAGTTGAGGAAAATAGTGGAGTATTTAGCCAATCAAACCTGCAAAAACGTTTTTTGGATACTTGGGGGCAGCAGAAAGAAGTTGTTCACACAACATTGACACATCATCACTTTTTAAGTTGATGTGTCGAACTTGTTAGCAAACAATTGCTGCATATCCAGCAGTCAGCAACATTAGGATTTAGTATATAGTATTAAGCCTTGCCACCTGATATTAATCTAATGTTCACTCTCTAATCTCACTCTCTAATCTCGCTTTAGTTGTTAAATATTCATAATTTAGTTTTCACACTGTCAATTGCTACATTTTTTTGAATAAAAATACTGATTATAGCTGCTTTAAGAGCCATCTATTTCTCTCAGGAGTAGTAGTATATTGCAAACCAGAGCTAAAAGCAGTGGCTTTAAGGTTATGCTACTTCCAAGAAGCAGTTGAAATTAAAACACGGTACAAAAGAGTTGTTGATCCATTTGTTGCCAGGACTCGTATCATCACATTTTTAGCTTTTTGAACTTACTGACTTGTCATTGTATGAACCTGTATTATTATCTATGATGCTTCAAGTGCCACTTAGCATTGCTGGTCATGTGACAGAGGGGTAGTGCAACAGCATTTAGGCGAGAGTCCTCCTGCGGGATGGTGCGTTACCGAACACATCTGAACATGCGGTTTAGTCGCAGCCGCTGACGCAAACATAATGTTAGAAAGTACGAGCTGCTGTATGTTCACACTTAGCACTCCCAGACACACAGGAAGAACTGAGATACAAACAGATGTTGCTGAAGAGGACATGCGGTTTGACATTGTGAGAGTGTGTGTTCGCTCGACTCTCCCAGGAAATGCAAATTGAGTGCTAGATAAAGTGAGAGGCAGACATGGGGAATGCAAATGCACCACCGAACAAGATGTAGAGTACTTCCTCATGGGTAAACAACAGTTTAGTTCCAGCCCATTTCTTCATCTTTTTAGAGATGAAGCCTACCTCGCTCAGAAAGTCCTGCCTGAATGAGGCTATAAATGTGTAATTCCTGCAAACTGAGAAAGGAAAATGACATTTTCCTTGTTAAGTAGGTTGTGTGAATAGAATCTAGTTCATTTTTTTAAACATTTATCCAACCAAGAAAAATTGTTAATTTAATGTCTTCCTCAAGGACACTTTTAATAGTTTTTTTTGGAGGGCAAACCATCCATTTCTATTCCCTTTGAATGGCAGTCATAACACTGACAGGGAAAAATTGTGCAGTTACTTTTCATCCCGATCAACTCATAGAACCTGTGACAGGATAGAAAATGCATTTGTGGAGAGTGTTTTATTGGCCGTCAGGGTTTGCTTCATTGAGTTATGACACAGCCCATTTAGATGGGGACAGGAGGGAGGAGTTAAACAGCCAGTCTGAGCTGTACATCATCACTTTTTCATTAGAGCAAACTGACTTCAGTTCAGCTCATCCGACTTCACTGCGATACTACTGCGAGGGTACCACAAGGGCATGCTGTTACCTCATACACACACTGACATACATACACATTCTCATTCGTATAGACACAGATGAATTGACTAGTTCATACTGTAGAGCTCAGTGATGGTGGAGGTTACTGTGGTCTCAAACCAAAGATCAAGTCAAGTCAGTATGATGTATGCAGGGCTTTACAATCTGTACAGCAAACAGTACTGTCTATCTGTAGTGCCTCAGTCTGAACAGAGAAGTGCATCCTTTAGATCAGGCAGCTTTTGATCGGTGATTTCAGATGAACAGAATCAGTCAGTAATGAGAACTAACCCAACTTCCTGTAAAATGCGGGTGACAAACCCTCACACTGTCTTCAACCTATTATGCCTCATCACAACCCTGTTTCCCTATAAAGTTCAGTTACTATGGTAACAGGTCTGATGTGGATTTGATTTTCTTTTTTTTTTAATGATAGCAATAAATTGAAAGGGGTCGCTCGAAATCATGAACCCACAAAGAATATTTACCTGACTATGCAGTTTCCTTCATCTATATAAATCTTTGTAATCTCTTTTAGGTTTTCTGGCCCAAAAACCTGTTTTCAACCACAATAATCATAAAAAGGGTCTGATAAAGCTTCATCCACAGAATGCTGGCACAATGGGAAGAATAGAAAAACTCTTATCTCTTTCTGTGCTCAGGCAATATTCCGAGAGGATTATCTTCACTGTTAGCCTCGTAGTAACACTATTTAGGAGCCTAAATTTGATTCATGTGCTGTGCTATTTATTTGTAGCGCTCTCTTTAACAAATGACACCTTATTTAGCCTATTTCTTTAGTTAGTAAAACAACAGTTCTTTTTACCAAGCCAGAATTAGTAGCTTCTCATTTCAAAATCAATGTGATTTGAATATGATGCTAAGTCACTGTACAGCACAGATAATATGGACAAAGTTTGCAACTAGCTGGTCAATATGAAGGAGTACTTAGCAGCTACAAAGCCAGGTCTTTCCCCTAGGAGCTGGTGAAGTGTAAAACAAAACTAAAAGGACAGTGAATGTTGAAATAAGTTGAATTAGGTGGCAGCAATGTTAATCTGTGTCTGTGAGATGTGACAGTAAGCAAGTGCTTGCTAACACAACAGCCATAAAAACTTTAGGAAGTCGGGGTTGTCGTTTCAACTAGTTCCACTACCCCCACTAGGCTGAAAAATCCATTAACACAACTTTTACTGACTAACAATCTTATAATCAATCTTTATTGTAACTACAGGTGAAGGCTGTATTTCATCTTTCTTTGATGGAGTTTTTGATTAGCCTCTCTTTAGCAGTTAGTGCTAAATAGCAGATCAGCAGGGGTTTGGCCTTTTGTACCAAATAGTAGCGACAAAAGTAGAACACAACATTAATATTTTCTAGAAGAATTTTAAAAGGGCAACCTATTCGTTAAAGTAATGATCATCAGAGTTTGAATTTAATAGTAAACTTTTAGTCACTCAAACCAAGGACAACATGTGCTTACTCTTTGGTAATTAAATTAAATTATACGATATTTGTTTTGTAGAGGACCTTGGACCATATTTCAAGCATTGCACAGCTGAGTGGAGCCATAACTACAAAGGACACTAATAATAAACCCCAGGAAACAGTCATAAAATATTTCAACCATTTTTTAAGTAACTGCTGTAGCAGTGACCTCCCTGGTTTCTTTTATGTGACAGTTGACAGCACTTATGTAACTTGCTACCAACAGTAAGGCTGCCTGCCTGGGGTGTTTTGCGAATATCCTTAACACCTGCCTAAGTAAGAAACACAAATAATGAGATGTGATACAGGCACATTGTCACTCCTGGGAGGATTCAAGCTCCTCAGGCATAGTAATGCAGTGTTTACACTTTGTAAACATTAGTTATAAAAAAGACTGCCAGCATTTTCCAGCCCAGACAGATGCTCGATGAGCTCATCAGGTTAGACAATGTCTCATACTTATATAAGACAATTCAAAGACAAGATATGACAAGATCGCTATAAATGCATTTTGAATCGTGGAAGAGCAGCTTCATAACAATGATACATTTGGTCTTGAAAAAAACAGGATTTTGTATTATACTGTATTTGTGCCTTGGATTGTCAGAAATATTTGTCAATAAATATAAAATAATGCATTTTACTCCTTGAACAGTAAAACAGGGGAAATGTATTAATGTCATAGTGTCATGGTTGCTGTAGTTTCTTGCTTTTGTGCCAGTGTTTGTCTTCCTACTTTTATACTGTGCTAACCAGTCAGTTTTATGGACCTTTGTTTATCATCGGCCATGCAACTGTTACACATGTGTATCGTACAAGTATAATGCTTAAAACTTCAAAACACCTTTTCACCCAAGTGAAACCATGTTTTCAAAATATTAATTCTCCTCTTGTTGCTCCAAAAGGCTTTTAATGTGTAAAGTGGAAATAGTTTGAGTATAATGTTTGCCAATATTTGAATAGGCTTGTGTGGCACTGAAAATAGCTTAACTTGTGTTAGATCAAATCTTGTTACTCAACTGAAATGAGATGAAACAGAACATTTTGGCATTTTGTGGTGAGCCGCTCCGCTGAGTGGAAGAGTGGAGCAATGGCGGTTGGAAAATGAACTGACTTGGAAAGGCCAATACCTTGTCCTAATGTGACCGGGCTCTTAAAATGTCAAAAAAAAGGACTGTTGTTTTTCTCAACCAGACCCATAAACAGTGTTTTTATGTGGCACCAGATCAAAAGAAGCATATCAGCAATACAATGAATTAGATGCACTTGGTGCATTTAAAAAAAGAGGAAGTCCGAATGGGGAAGTAAATGTTGGTAAAATGACAAGATACTCAGGATGTGTAGTGAGGTTTTGTTTTCTGATGCATTCTAGCACTGAGAACATTTTGACAGGAAGGCGATTGCTTTTAATTTTAAAAAAGCTTAATAACACTTAATTTAAAATTGATTTTGCATGTTGTTGCATGTTGGAAAACAGTAAAATCTGATGAATGTGTGATAATTTTGAAAAAAGGAAAATATTAATGTAATACAGTGAAAGCAACATGACAGTATTTGAAGGAGAACAATTTCCACTGCGTGCAAATGTGATTAAATTATAATTACTGTGAACTATTTTTACACTCCACGAGGAGAGCAAAGGATTTGGTATTCAATAAATGCATACTGTCAACTGGCATTGTTTTAGGAGTTTCATAGACAGAATGGCTTGATGTAATGTTTTTAGCTAGACTAATTAGCTTAACTCTTAATGGCTAAATATCTTGATTTTAAATACTGTAAAACTAAAAAATGTGGCAAGAAGTCAATAATTGCGTGATGATGCTTTAAGCAAAGTCCAATTGAGTTTGACGTTTGGACAAAAACTGCAAAATCAGTTTTTCAGCTAGCAGCATAGTCAGTCATATTAACTGAAGTACTAAAGGATAATTCCAGTTTTTCACAACTTGGGTAGTTTTTTCGCTGTGGCCATCATTCCTATCAGAAATAGTAACATTGGCAACAGAAGCTAAAAAGCTAAAAAGCTATATTAAAAAAAAAGGAGCAAGAAACATCCAGACAGGTTTTAAACAAACAAACCTCCATGTTGGCAGAACTCATTAGTAAAATTATTACCAGCCATCTGTTACATTCAGTGTAGTTTAAAAGAGCGACTTCCTGCTTGAACATTTTGCTGACATACCTGCTGTAGCTATGGAAGCAAAATGTTTTCCTGCACACTTAGGGATTTTCAGCACAACTTTGGGCGCACTCACCTCAAACAAGTTACCAGTTCAGTTTTACCAACTCTGAACGTGTAACTTCTTTACAACCTGATGTCTGTCATCTGACTGCTGTTGTTTTTTATCGACTTCATTGTGCCGATGTCAGTAATGACCCCGGGACTACTGTAATAAACATATTCATATCAGACTTTTTTCCTTCTTTTTTTTTGAGTGCTGCATTACGGCTCGCTTGTACTGTAGCCTGAATGTTGCTAGACTAGCGAGTTTCTTAAAGTCTGTTTAGTGTGTCCTTCAGAGTTAGGCAGCATTAAAAGTTTTTTTTGTAGCCCAGTTTAACCTATGTGTTTTGCTAGCACAGTGGAAATAAATTCCCAATCAGTGAAAATACTGATATACTATATACTGACATATTGATTAAAAAAACACTGACTACTAGAGAAAATCACCCTGAAAAAAACAAGTTGTAATAAACTGCAATTATCCTTTGTGTCATTACAGTTATGTAATAAACATTACATCTTTCTTTGGATGAGTTGTTTGTCTGCCTCTCTCCTTAAACTCTCTCCTAAACTCTGTGGAATTGTTTAGTACACACAGTGGACCATTTGCTCCCTTATCACAGACTGGTGCCATTAAAACCCATCTGTCACCGTGCTTAAAAGCAGGTTATGTTCCTATCTTTATGGGGGGAAGTCAAAACATTTTTATGCTTGGACAACAGTTACAAGCCCCAGGATTATAAAAGGGCCATAACTGTATCCTGGCTGTCATACAGGTAGAACAACTCCAAAGGGACACTAAAAGCAGGGAACTGAAGCTACTGCAAATCACTTAAATGAATATATTTTTTGTGTAATTGATGTGTGAATCTGTTGTGCATGCTGACGGAATTGGAGCTCTTTATTCCATTGATGATGGCATTATAAATAAGCACTCATATGATTTGTGATTGCATTACAATCAAATCTGAGCATTGCACATGACTTCCTTTGCCTCTCATCCCTCTATCACTCAAAATGACTGTAATTCAAACACGCACAGGCACTGCTTTCAAATAATTTTACCCACACACACAGACACACAAAGAGGGATCTCCCCTGCAGGCTGCTGCTCTGCAGAACTGCTGTAGTGTTTCTGATGGGATAATCTGTGCGTTGTGCCACAGCCCATGTGAGGAAGGGATTACATATTTATTTGGGGAGTTTTCATCCCGCCTTTGCCATCTGTCACCAGCAGTGTGTCCATGGGACTTTTACAAGAGGTTTACAGTAGAGTGATTGGATGACTGCGAGTAAGAGAAAGATTGGGTATGAGTAAGTGTGCATAATTAAGAGAGAGAGAGAGAAAGAGGAAGTTAGGGGTGAGAGTCACTGACGGTTGCCCCCCTGAGAAACAAGCGTATCCCAGGACCCAGCTGCAAACCCTTAGAGCATAAAACCACCTGCACTTTCACAAGGGGTAGGTAGTTTGACTACCTAAAATCCCCCTAAACACCTGCTGTGGAGGAATATTTAGTAACATGAAAAGTCCAGTGCTTTCCACTGAGATCCAGCCGTAGTGCCTAGGACTTTTCCCATGCTCTGTGGGAGAGTGAAGTTTCTCCGTATATCCTCTTTCTAGTCCCAGGGTGATTAAAAGCCACTCAGCGCTGATGTCATAATCCACATCCTTGTCACTTACATTATAGCTGCAGCTTGATGGGTGGTCTGGCTCACTTGGCTGGCCCTGCCGACCTCAAGAAAGGGTGGGAGGTTGGAGAGGGGGTTCAAAACAAGTAAAATCATATGTGACACATTAAGGTATGACCTTTATTCATATGAAATTTTTTTAAATATTATTGTGGACTGTGATTGCTGTTTCTTATGAATTTTCATTATATTTCGTTACGTGTTTGAATCAATTTATGGTCGTCATTTTATTACCAATAACCATCCACCGTATTTGTTTCCTGCAATTGCCTTTCTATATTTCAACCTTTATCATTAGCAGTTAATCACTCTGCAGCTCTCACATCATTACTTTTGTTTACATAACATTTTTTAGGTAAGAAAGTCTCCATAAAAACAGGCAATCCAGGGTTAGCAAATATTTTTCTCATAGTTTGCATAACCACCATGGTTTACGTGGTCACCTCACCAAATACTTCGTCTAAAGCAAAGCCTCCATCACAGCCATGACCTTTACACACAGACTCCCACAAACATCCTTTTAGTGTTTGCAACCTCATTCCCAGTACTCTGAGTTCCCACCTTACCCCTGATCAGTGATTCTGCCTCTGTTCAAATTCATTATGTTAACACTAAAATTGCTACTCAGTGGGACCCAGCTGTGGACCCCTCATGTCTAGGGACCCCAGGTCTGCATGCCAATAGAAATGAGTAGAGATGCATCACCTCCTTCTCTGCCATAGAAACAAATAGACTTTTATTGTTACAATTAATTTAATTCTATTTCACTCTGAATAAGAAACCAGTTCTTAACACATCTCTGACATGTCATTGCTTGTTAGGTTCATATGGCAAACAGTTGTGTAGTTATACATCCAGCATTTATAGAGCAAAATTAACATTCATATGGAGTCTTTTTTTTTTTTTTTTTTTTTGGCCACCTGGAGAATGTACGTCCAATATTCACTCTCTCACTCTCCTAGCTCTGTTTTTCGTCGATACCAATTCCTGAGGGAAATATCAGGCTCTTTAGCTGCTAAATGCTATTATATGTTCACCAGCTAGTCAGTAACTACGTCTTTCTGCTGTTTGTTGCTGAGCAGGTTGTGGACAGTTGGCTTTTAGAGAGACACTGTGCCAGCAGTGGACTAGACTAGCTTAGAAATTGAGCTGAAACTTGCTAAAAAGCAACCCCTTTGTTGCATTGTTTTCACATTGTCATTTGATACACTGTTAGTGTAAAATATCTGTTCTAGCCACTTTCAAGTCTTGAGCCAAGACATGACCATTCAAAATCTGGTAAAATTAAAAAAAAATAAATTCAAAAACAGATAATTGATGTGACACACTTCATGTCCGTGGACCCCACTCTTCCCCCACTGGCTCATAGACCTGGGGTCCCCAGACTTGAGGTTTGTGGTTGTGTATCACAGACATCCACTCCTGACTATAACTCACAGACTCTGACATTCTGGCAGGCTTGACCTAAAGCTCACACATAGCTCAGGGATGCAACTTGGTTTCTTTTCAGAAGAGCTGGAGGAAAGCATCAAGGAAATGGAAAGAAGATAATCTCATGCATCTTATGACTGTCCTAGAGACAGTCTGATTATTACCACAAGGCTGCTGGAACAGCAAAAACAGAGCATTTTGCTACTGGTATAACTTTGCTTTATCTTGAAATAAGGTAAAAGAAAAAGATTGTAAATGTGGAGTCGTCCTGCTGATTATTTCGTGTGTACTCCTCCTTAAGTCTCTAAATAATTACCAATTATCCAAAGTCCTTCAAAAGGTTGTCTTGCCACGACTACTGACCAGTCAAAACTGTATTTGTAATGAATTTTAGTGTATTTGGAATTTCAGGAAAAAGCCCTGGAGTTAAGGATATTGGCCAGTGTTCATCCTATTTGTGCTGCTTTAAATCCTTTAAGTTATATGGGCTCCCCTCAGGGTGTATCATTCAGAAACACAATGTTTCCTTTCATTGCTACACTCATGATGGTGTAGTGCAAAGACATTATGTGTCTGAAGTCGAAGTGATATTATATGCTGGATGGTAGCACATTTTTTCTCATCCAAAGCTCTGCAGTTTGGCTTTTAACCAGAACCAAGAGGAAAAAAAACATTAGTCCAGTTTTAGCTGCTATGCATTGGCTTCCTATAACATTCAGAGTTGACTTTAAGATCCTCCTCCTTATACATAAAGCCTTAAACCGGCAAGGACCAAACTATATCTCCAATTCACTTGTTAGCTACTTGCCATCACAAACACTGCGATCATCTACTGCTGGTAACAACCGAAAGAAGATTGGTGATGCAGTCTTTGTAAAGTACGCTCCCAAACTAAGGAACACACTACTTATAGATATCAAGGAAGCCAGATATTTTCAAAAGAAAGCTTAAAACTTATCTCATTACCTAAGCATTTAGATAGCTTTGCACTTTAATGCACTGTTACTTTCTTACCTTTGCTTTCAATATTGCTCTTACTCTTTCTATTATTATCATAAACTATGGCATTTTATCCTTGTTCATATGAATTTCTTAACTTTATCTTTATTCATTTTTATTATTATCCCTATATTCTGTCATTGTTTCTTATGTTCACTTTTGACTGTTCTTATTAATGTAATCTCTTTATTGTGAAGCATTTTGAGTTACATTTCCTCTGCGAAAAGATACTGTATAAATAAAGTGTATATATCTATATATATATAACAAAACTGTGTTTATTCTCTGGCTTGTTGGAGGGAAACCTCAGGTTGCTATAGTCTTCAGCTACATGCCAAACATCACAACTGGATTTTTTTAACTCAACCCTCCAGGTTTAAGTAGACGTAAGAGCTGTTTTGAAAGCCAAAAAAGAGTGTTGGATTGTTCACTTGTGGTCACTTGACTGTTGCTTACCTGTGGCTGATTTTATAGATTTACCATTTTTTATGGAATTTAAAATATATTGACACTCATTCATTTCAGATCATCAGATCACTTAAATATATAGACTGGTTGGGATTTTCTATCTCACATAGTTCCTTTAAATCTAAAAGACAGCTATGTTTTCAGTGTTGTGGAATATCTAATCCTGATTTGCAGAAGCCACTACTGACATTTAAAGGATCAGTTCATCCAAATTATAAAATATGTACATGTATTTTCTCACTTACCTGAAGCAGTACTCATGCAGGCAGTTTTGATTTAATATATTCAGGTTTCTAGCCATAACCAGCAGGGTGGCTCTGTGATTGGTCTGGTCAGGTGATCAGTTGATCAGACCACCATTTTGGTTCAGACTAAAATATTTCAGTAACCTGTAAATGCATTGCCACAAATGGTACATATATCCATTGAGCCCAGAGAATGGGCTCACTTTAAAAGAACCTCTCGCATATAAAAATATCTGCTTTAAATAACATTTCTGTCTGATATGGGTTTTACACATTTTACCTTTCACTGAAATTCATGGCATAGATTTAGCCATGGACAGTAGGGACATTTCCTTACCAATTTCAAGGTGTAAAGTCTACGCACGGTTGCAATGTATTTGTATTTCCTAAAAAAAAGTGCTTATCATGATAAGGAGTCAAGGACTGGGACATGTAGGCTACTCCACTATGATCTGGCAACCCTCACTTCAAACTGTGTCTTGCATCGCATACTAGTTGTATCCCACAGTAGCAGTGGTGGAGTTGATGATGAACACTGGTGAATCTGAAAAATTAAGTATTTAGAGTTTAAAGGCTTCAAATGTCACAGAATTACAATTTAAATATATAATATCAGTTGATATTATATTTAAGTTTTAATGGTCTTGGGGCTGTTGGCTAATTTGTGATTGTTGCTCAGACACAACTAAACATGAACTAAGCCATCAAGTCCTTTTTAAAGAAAAATTCAAGTGTAAAGAACATTTGATCTTAGCTAATAAGGATGTTCTGTAACACATATCTTACGTGAAATTAGCTCGGGAAATATGCCCTTATTATTACCTCCCTCCCCCTTTCGATGAGTGGATCAAGAGCAGAGTTAATACTGCATATGGGTCATTAAGAAATAAAGGTTATTCATAAAGTAAATAAGCCACAACTTGTCCAACTGATTTGTTTACATCAGAAGTTGGAAACATGATGTCTTCTGCTTCAATGAGCAGTCCATTCTCAGTGTATGTCCACTGGAGGCTTCAAGTTTTCGCATCACATTTATTTAAACTGCAGAGATTTAAGGTGAACACAGAGAAACTTAAAAGAAAAAAGACATGTTTGACTGAAGTGGGATTTTTTTTGACAAACAATTTAGTCAAAATAACTTTTCAAAATAAAAAAAGTAAGTCAGATAGAAATAGTTTCATTTATCTAATTCTGCTTCAAAAGTAAGCTGATTTGTTTGTTAGCTTAAGGTTTTTTAGATGGATGATTGTTTTTTATCAGTTAACGTCTTTGTGGTAGACTGGCCAACACTGTACGGTTGTGGCCCAGTTGGTTGAGAATTACCATCTTAGACCACAAGGCAGCATCATAGCAAGCTTTGTTTTGTCGTCCAACAATCTGAGTCTCCAAAATATTGAATGTGCAATAATGTAAAGACGTAGAGAAGCAGCAAAATCTCAAATTAGATGCTTGGCAATGTTATTTAAAAAATGAACTTAAATATTTAATCGATGGACCCATAAGCTCTAGTCAGCATGCTGACTTCAGCGTTTAGCTCAAATCAGTCCTGTGCCTCAGAGCTGCTAGCTGCCAGTCCTTCTAAGCTGCTCATCAAGCAGTTGAATAGCTTTGGAGCACCCGTCTCCCATACCTTTCCGATGTAGGATTAGGAGGAGCTGTCTCCTGCAATTTCTTTAACTTCCTTAAACAAATGATCCAATATTCACACCCAGGTAAGGTAAGAAAGGAGCCCGGGTTTGAACTTCTCTGCCCAGCTCTCTCCTTCCATTCTTACACAAGTTTACTTTTTTCCAGGAGAGGCTGTCTGAAAATGTATGAAATTATGGCCAAATTTAAACATTTACTGTGTCTCCCCCTTCTATGATAGCTGGCTTTTTACATTCGACTGTGACCGTTTAGAACAACTTTAAACACTACTGATTTTTCAACAGGGATGGTTATCAGATTTGTGCCTCCAACATTTCACTAACATTGAAAAATTAGGTGAAAAAAGTAAACAATATTATCTATTTTTGAATAACAAAATAAAAATTTCTTTTGTTTTCTATTATTTACAGGAATTTACAGGTGATTGTGCCAATTTTTCCTATCAGGTAAATTTTATCTTTCTCATAGATGCTTCCCAACCCTATGCACATGAGGAGCAGAGTGCTGGAAACTCTGCTCCTCATGACTTTCTGATTCTCGTACCCTGAAGCTACCATATCTCAGCTGAATCCTGTGACTCCTCTTTCCTTTCAGTTTTCTATCCTTCTCTCAGGCTCAAAGCAAAGCATGAGACATCTTCAAGTTTTTTTCTGTCATGCTAGAGAGAAACTGATTGTCAGGTCTGAGCTGGGTGTACAACAGGGAGAGATGCACTAAAAACAGTACCTCGATCCGCTTATCTCTATTATGGTCCCAAATGAGAAGAGCTACAGATTAGCCCGGGGTAATATCTTTGATGGCCTCTCCTGTGTCTAATTAAAAAGGTTATCGTTTTAGTGAGTACATAAAAGCAGTGACTGAGGTGATTTTCTTTCTGAGCTGTGCCAGTTCTACAGAACAATCACAACACTTTCAAGAACTCCAATTTCTTTTGATCTCATTTCAGCTCAACCCAGCTCCTGAAGGATCTAAACACAGCATAAAAACCTAGAGAGACAAGACTAACACAGGTTGTAAATTTGATAAATGAGAGGAAAGTTAAAGTGAGGCCCACATAAAAGGATAAAAGAAAGCTCTGGTAGTCCATTGCAGTGTCTGAAAGTATCCTTTTGCCAAATGTGACAGGAGCCAGTGGGTGTCAAGAAGGATACAGTGTGCTGATTCACGGGCACAGTTTTGGAAACCATTAAAACCAGCATTGGGGCTGATTGATGGCACCAGAAATCCATGCAAACACATTCATATGTTTCCCTGTGCAGCAGCTGTCCCATATTAATCTAATGTAATGAACAAAAACACCTTATCATGATCAGAATTGCAGTTTAAAGTCTCAGTAATCTGTTCTGGGATGAATTACAACTACATGTACCCCTGCTCGTAAGAGATAGGATAGCCACAAGGAACAATCACTTTCCCCATAAAATTTCTTTGGACATATCTTTTTGTCATGGCTTGGCTCTAGAGAAATAATGCTAGTCTTGGGATTCAGTGGTTGATCAGACAGTGCATAAAAATTTTCAGTATGTTACCATGACTTATAATAATCTAAAAAAATCATTACATTATAATCTTTAGTATCCATCTAATTCATAATACATTAGCAAGTAATAAACATGGTAAACAGAAGGGAGATGAAGTATAAGGCAGTCAAAGACACACTAAATACACAAGGTATAGACAGGAGAACAACCAGCAGAAAGACAGAGAGAAAGATGGAGTGAGTCCAGCAGAATGTAGCAGAGGAGGTGTTAATACTGGGGTAAATGCAGACAAACTCTCACTTAGATGTTTTAAAACAACAACAAGTTTATTTGCAGTCTATAGTGATTTTACATCAACGATGGTTAAGCTCAAATTCAAGTTTGATGAAGACAAACCAAAATTCTCTGTCCAATGTTCTTTTGCATTACAATGGTCTTGTACTGTTTATTTTAGTAATATATAAGCCTATACTATTGCTGCCACTACAGCCTGACTTTTGGCTTTCGTAAATACCATCTATACCATGTTTAAACCTCTTTTTCAAAATTGCTCGCTGCAGATACTCGCATATGACACAAAATGCAAAATCTTGCTTCAACTATTGGATACTTAGATGTACCTGGGTTGGAATGTGTCACATCTGCACCCGAAAAAAGGCACAAAACACTTGTTACATCTGGTCCTGTGTTTTCAGTTCTCTAAACAGCATAACCTCTAGCTAGCCAACAGATAGCAACTCAGGTTCATTTTTAAGCTCAGTGATTGGATGCTTCTTCTTAAATGTACCTTTTGAGTTGTCGTTAACATTAAGCCTGAAAATTTTATGTTCACAAGCATGTACCCTTCACTTTTTATCATGGAATTTGATATTTTCTAACAAGGCTGTTCATCATTTGTATTGATGATTGAATCAGGAGTGTTTCAAGCTGTAGATGTGCTCCAACTGTGAGTCACCTAACATTGACTTTAGGAAAATGAATGGGTCTTTTACTTTGAGAAATCAGGGGCCACCAAAATAGCAAATGTTAGCATGCTCACACTCTAAATCAAGATGGTTTTCGTGGTAAACATGGCACCTGCTAACATTATACCTTGGGCCACTCTGCAACCTCAGTGAGCAGCTAGAATGACTGTAGACTGTTAGTCTTGTTTAAACTGATCACACAGAGAAAATATAGTACTGTATACACAGCAGACAACAGGTAGCCCTTATTAAATTACCAGCTCAGACCCTTTCATATCCACACTGATATCCCAAAGAAGCCCATCACTCCTCACTAGCACATTTTCCCGCAGAGTATCAGACATGGAATTTATTATTTTCAGTTCCTAAGCAGCAGAGACAATAAGGTATTTCTTTGCAACAATCCAGCCCAGAGCCTAGAATCTTGAGAGATATTAAAGCAGAGTGACAGATCTAATTATCACCTCCCCACTAGGTCTGCTCCAACTCTGATGAAAAGTACTACATTACACCAGACATCCTTTGCCCTCAAACTAACTTTCACCTTTGCTAATAACTAAGAGTATAGTTATCTGGAATAACTGCTGAGGGCATGTCTCAGAATAGACAGAAAGGGATTTGCAATAAGGCTCATTTTTTGAAAGGAAGAGACCATCATTACTCCAGTGTTTACTGTAGTAACTGTGCCTATGACCCCACCTGCTATCTCTGACTTCCCCCCTTCTTTTTTCCACATTTCTCATTTTCTCTTCTTCAAATTACACAATGATGCCAGTTTCTCCGTAAGTGTTTCTCGCCCCCTCAAACATCGCCCTGTATGAGCATTCCACAAAGCTGCAGCTCCCCATCAGTGGCTTGTCAGAGGAATTCAAGGTCACTCAAGCCAGGGAGGGTATGATGTACCAGGATTCCTTTGATGCTCAGCAGGGATCCTCAAACACCAGGAAGGAAGTGGCAGGCACAGGAAGCTGCCGACAGAGCCGAGGCATGGCTGTGGCACAGCATTTTGGTCGGCAGTGTGGACATGTGGTAGGCAGGACTGGGCATCTTCCCAAACCAGGCTATGACAAAGCCTGTGGGACGGAGAAGCTTCAACTGGTTCAGGATGAGATATGAGCAGATGTGGCGGAAGAGCAATGCAGAAAATGGTTAGCATGTACAAACAAGGCACCTGGACCAGATAGGGGCATGCAGAACAGCGTAAGATCAGCTCATCCAATCAGCCCATGACTCACAAGCCTGGCACATAAGCATTGCTGGGACAAGGCAAATACCCCGTGCCAATTGTGCCATAAAAGACAGTTTGGAGCGTATCGTTAGTTGCTGCCCGAAGGCATTGGGGGATGGGCAATATCACTTGCACCATGACCAAGTCCTGTGGTCTTTAGCAGACTCAATCAGCACAGGGATTCAAAACAGCAATCATCAGCATACCCCCAATCAGTCCATCGTCTTCATCAGAGCTGGAGGGAAGACACAACATTGGCTCTTCCTCAGGAGGGGCTGCTTTCCACTGCTTAGGACTGGCAGCTCCAAGTCAACCTAGGAAGACAGCTCATGGTCCCAAAGAAAATTGCAACCTCTTCCCTCCACCCAGACATGGTGTTATAATAGGAGTCTACAAAGCAGGTTGTCCTGCTGGAACTTACTGTCCCTTGGTAAGACTGGATCAAAGGGGTACGAAGGGCTAAATATGCAGAGCTGGTGATAAAGTGGAGGAGCAGTGGCTGGAGAGCCCGTGGTGAGCCAGTTGAAGTTGGGTGCCAGGGCTTCACTGGTGAGTCATTACAGCTTACTCTCAAACTTGCTGGATTAAGAGGACTGCTGTTCAGAGGAGCCATCAAAAACAACCTGGAGGCTGCTGAGAAGGCCTCACTCCAAGGATCCTTGGAGTAGTGCACCACTTGCACACAAGTGGGGGGTAATCGCTCGATGTATAAAGACCTGTAACACCCTAAGACCCCGGGTCATGACTGAAGTTATGTCCAAGTAGCACCTAAAGGTGTATTCTACAGCCAGCGACTTTCCTGCAGTTTCTCCTCCTCTCCTCCCTTTTCTCTCCAATTTGTCCTGATTTTGGATCTGTGTGTTGCTCCACTATTACTCATATTGCAAATGGCCTTATAATGGGACTCCAGGGGCTGCATTGAATAGGAGGTTTTGTTTGCTTACACACGCCAAGCAGCACTCTCAGACAATACCAGCTGCAGGAGACCCACTCTGCTGACCTCTCCACCACTGGGCATCTGCTGCCAGATTCCCTTTCATTTGTATACAAATCACTCACAAAGAGATAGCAGGCCCCATTGTGCTGGCAGGATGTTATGTTGCCCCTGTGGTTTGGTATTGGTAGGCATAGCTCACACCTTGGTGGGCTATTACCCTGCTAAACTGCTTTTTGTTGTTTCTTTTTTTCTACTTTATGGCTAGTATTCTTGGACATTGTTTTTCATTGGATTAATACACGTCGCGTGTGTTTTGGTGTACATGCAAATGCATCACTGTTAGATGTACATGATTCCTTTCAAGCAGTGGTTGTCGTGGTAACCTTGGTTAGGTCTGGTCTCCAGCTGCTGTCAAAGACTGAAGCATGCTGGGACATGTGGCAATGAGGGTTAGTTAATCAGCAACCGCCACGTTGGACCTGCAACCACAAGATCCCTGCTGGCTGCAGTCTGTTGATTTTAAAACTATAAAACATGTTATGTTTTATGCAGAGACAGGAAAATGTGTCAAAGATGTCAAAGCTAAAATGGTGACCGACTTAAATATGTGAACTGCCTTACTGTCTCAGCTGCTTAGAAACTAAAAATAAACGTGTGAAATATGTACATAAATTTTTCTCATCTTCATTATTAACCACTGCTTTACTGTCTATAAACTGAAGATAAATATCTGTAGGAGTGAGAACAACACATTCCAGCAGCTGGTCATAAAGAAAATGATTATCATTATTCAAAAATAACATGTATATGGTGAAATAGGATGAGGATTTTCATCTTTTTTCATTTTTTGGACCTTTTTTTTGTCCTATCCTAGTTTGCTTTATTGTTATTCTGTTACCTCCTTAAACAAGTATATACCTGAGTGATATTCACCTCTATTGGCTAACTATGTTTAAACATTTAAGAAAATTTTCGGGTAGCTGTATTTACGCACTGTGCAAAAAGAACAAATACAATGCTTAAGGAAGATAAATACTGTCTGTACCTAAAAACAAGGTCAGCTAAGCAAAGCACCAAGTCGTTTTGTTGTTTAGGCACCAAAACGAGGTGTTCAGTCAAATTCATGATACTGTTGTTCTTGTAAACATATGTGGTATTTTTGTCTCTGTTGTCAGATAACAGAATTATCATCACAAAAATAATTCGTAAAAGTGACGTCTAATCCACCTTCTCTACGTTACAGGGTTGGTTAGCCAGAAAACAAATGTCGTGTTTTGTCCAACCCACAGTCCAAAACCCAAAGAAAAGAAAATTTGCACGCCATGTCATGAAGATCATCTTTAGTGGGAGTTATACAAGCCTCTTGCAGTATTTAAATTGTTACCAGCAGTAGATTTAAGAAAAACTCCACAATTTTTTTGCTGGACTGCAACAGCAGGGCCAGCCATTTAAAATGATTGTCTGTCAACGACTGACTGACTAATTGATAAGCAGCTTGGAAGTGACTGCTGGTTAACATGTAGTTGTAATGGGCCGTGTTTCAGTCACTATTTTATACTTGCTTCATTGTCGGATAAACAGAAACAGAAAACTTAAATGAAAAGAGTTTAACTGGGAATTCAACTGTATTAAAGTAAGGTAGATTATATCAGAGAATATCAGAGAAGTAAACAGATAAGTGGCTGAAACCAGTTGACACTAGGGAGAATGCAAATACAACATGATTATGTAATGAATAAGCTAATTTGTATATTTTGTCAGCAAGCGATATTTAGCAACTTTTCAACAGGCTTTAGCTACTTTCGATTGAAAGTAGTTGTTTACAGCAGTTTCACAACAGTTTTCAACCACAAACTGAATTTCACACATTGACCATTGACAGTCCAGCCACTTACCAGGTTTTGAGCTAGTCTCGTTTGTTGGAGGAACAGCTCATTTGGCCCATTGGCGGCTATTTGCCTACCACTGCGGTACAACAAAATACCATTAGTTCTACTTAACTGCTTCAGCAAAAGACTAGTGATTTTGTTTTTCCAATGACGACAGCCTTGAGAAAAATCTTCATGTATTAAAAGCATATGTGCTGTCAAAATTCCTGTACTGTATCCATCCAGTTATTTACAGCCTTTGTTCTTGTGCAAACACCAGATAACTCCAGCACAATTGTCAGAAACCTTAAGCATTCATGGTTCAGCAAAGCGAAACAGAACATAGAGGAATAAACATCTGTTGGTGATGCTTGAGGTATTAGCCAGGGATGTCCCCTTAAGACAAGAAAATATGGCTGGAATTAACATGAAACATGTAACACGTCAGAAAGGCAGTATATCAACTGAAGTTCTATGCATTGTCCTGAATAGTACTAGCTGAACGGCAGGAAAACATGAGCCACACCACATTATTTGAGTTACTAGTTATGTAATGCAATTTTGTGTAAAGACTCAGAGATGAACCTCAATCATATTGCAGGGAAGACTGCAGGCCAAAGGAGGCTTTCTTATTTAAAGGTTAAGTCTGACAGAGTGGTGGTTGCATTATGAAAACAGGAAGTAAAAGGCACTGTACAAAGGAAGGATGTCCCAGCAGTGTGCTCATGTAGAGCACCAACATCGAGCCAGGCAAGGAAGTGCACTTTACTTCAGGCCTTTCCTCTAGTGTGTATCTAGTGTGTATGTAAAACTGACCCAGTGTTTCTTCCTGAAACCTGTCTGGCCAGCGTCCAGTCACCGCTCTTCTGACAGCTGTGTCCCTTGCGTGACAAAAAGCTGTTATACCTCAGTACCTTGTCATCCCTGGGGATACTTGAGAATCCAAAAAGTTGTTTGTATTTCTTTTATTGCCAGTTTTGTCAGAATATAAATCAGGCAAAAAAAAGGTATCTCTTGACTTAAAGTCCTTTTTGCAATTACTAGAGATTTTTATCCAATTTATCAAAATGCAATGGAATCTGTTGTGATTGAATAATTTAGTGTCAAACTGAACTGGTTTATCAACACTGAGTAATGCAATAAGGAAGCTAATTTCAGTTTTTTGATATGTCCTGAGAATAGTCTTCCATTGGCTTAAATCCACTAAGCTTCTTTAAAATCCTGAATCCAGATTTTTACAATTTTCTGCAGAGGTGATACATGAAACCAAATGTTTTTTAGCCTCTTGTTGTGCTATGAGAATTTTCCCACTGTGTTCTTCTCAAATGTGCAAACCATGTGTGTGCCGCCAGAGTCTCATTTAGCAAACTAAACCTTGACGTTTTGGTCCTGGTTTCATTTTGATCAACATCACAGACAGGCTCGAGTATTTGTTATGGTTACATGGTTGGTATCATTAAAAGTGAGGGAGAAACGGGAACATGTAAAAATTATTACCGGCAGAATTTAGTGGGTAATGTCCTAAACATAAACAAGGGATGCACAATATCATGCAGCCAGTTGTTTTACAGTCTATTAACTGCTTTGTCCTTTTCACGAAAAGATAGAATCATCATATCCCTATTGGCTTGTAACTACATTTTTAACAACCAGAATTGCCTGTTTTTCCCAGTAACAGTATTATATGTTTCTAAATCAAATAGTTAAGTTTAAAGCTTGAAACTGATATTGAGATTGATACAATCAAGCACTCTACTTGAATAAATTTTTTTGGTATGTGAGAGGGAATTATTTTACTTGATCAAGTACTTGGTGAGAGCAGAACCAAAAACTTCCTTTTAACAGGTAGAAAGATTGAACAGATCCTGGCCCAATGGGGGGGTCTGCCTCAACCTGCTGGGGTGAGAGAGGAAGAGAGACAGAGAGAGAGAGGGAGAGACGGGGGTAAAAAAAATAGGATTCATTCTAATAGGTTAAACAACCAAACAGTACATAAAGTAGCAACAATTAAAATGAATTCCATCTCCACCAGCTACAAATGCAAAAGGCTGCATACTGGTTTATGGAACACTGAATTGTTTCATTTTGCTTGAGTACCTTGACTTATTTTATTTCAAGTACATTTTGCAGGTAATGCTTGTGTACATGAATGCACAACTTTTACCTGCAAAGGAATATTTTACAGTGTGGTTGTGCTACTTTAACTTTAATCTCAAGTTCAAATGTCTGGGAGGTACACTTATATGCCCTCCCGGAAAAGTTAAATGGGAAAATGAATACCACTCTCAGTTTTGACATGATCAACAAACAAAGACTAACATTTTAAATAGTATGTTTTAGAGGTGCTGAGAGATGTTGGATTGAGCTCGGCTTGATGTTTTCTCCTTTTTCTAGTCTTTTGCTGCAATCATGTCATACGGTTTAAACCATTATTATGAACAGCGGAGTAGGGAGAACGGTTCACGTCAGCCTCTGACTTGTAATTTCAAGCCTGTAACATCGGGAACTTTTCCTCACTTTACTGGAGATATACAATGTTTGTATCCGGTTTAATTTGGTAATGAACTACTATAAACACGTTATACAAGGAAAGTAGCTAATTTAGGATAATCTGTTGGGACGGGGATTGCACTAAGGCGAACCACCTTGGATTACATGAACGCAGCATTTGGCAAAGCTTAGCTAAACTATCTCTGGCTGTAGCTTTATATTTACCAAACAGATACGAGAGTCTAATAAGCAAAGTTCCCACAATGTCAACTATTCCCCAAAGGAAAAAAAAAAACTCTTAATATTTCTTCCGTCGCTGTAATCATGTATTCCCAGCTTTCATTTAGTAGACTTTTGTAATATTCCATTATTTGATATATCTATTTCACATCACCCCGTCCTTCACGCTGCCATTATCTTAGAGTGCTGCAGCTTCAGGCCCAGAGTTAACACAGCGGTGTCTGGGATTGAGGGCTGTGAGGTCACCACGGATACGTGATGACAGCTCAAGTCAGGGCCCTAACTCCTGGGGGTCACCCGGTCTGTCTGCCGGGGGCCCGAGGCACAGAAGGAAGCATGGAGGGTGAAAGAGTGAGTGCTGAAAGTAAAGAATGTGGCCACTTGCTCTCTGAGGCTCTGGATCCATACTTAGCCTCCATTGTAGGCCTATCTCTTTTATATTTTAAACATCAAAGTCTCATGTGGAAAAACATACAATAGAACGTGATTCATTTATAATTTAATTTCCGCTGCCGGCCTGTTCCCGGCCTGTGCCTAAAACGCATTACTGCTTTTCGTGCACAGCCTTTTGTTTGTCTTTCCCGGTCCCTTCCTCCTCACGCTCCACGAATACAGCGTCAAAGCGCCCGGACAGTCTCCACCTTTTATGTTAATGCCGGTGCGAGTGAGCGAGTGGGACCCGGGCGGGGGGAGCGCTCGGTGAATGGAGGCAGAGGCGGGGGGGCGGGGGTTGCCTTCACGGATGTGTCGCGGCGCTCACAAGGCGGAGGTGTGGGTCGGTCTCTCCAGTGTTTGCATCTGCCCGGAGGAGAGGAGCGGAGACAGGCCACCCTCGGATGCGACCATGTCTCGGGCACCGGGCTGCGCAGCGGGAGCGTCTCTATAAGCCACACGCGGCGGCGATAAGCGGACAGTCGAGGAGCGGCGATGGGCGGCCAGATAACGCGGAATGCCTTTTACGGTAAGACATTAGCATTTACGGTGGTGTTTTTGGGCGTCTGTTGAAAACGCCCGCCGAGCCGCGGAGGGCCGGGGCGCCGGGGCGCCCGGACGCCCCGACGCTCGGCGCTGCGGCTCGGTGCGGTTCGCCGTAGCCCGGGGCCCGGGGCCCGGCGGCCGGTGGCGGGGGCGTCCGGTCCCGTGTCTCGCCACCGCGGCCCGGTCTGTTCAGTTACGTCGCTCCGCCTAATTAGCATAAAGTGTCCGGAGACGCCGCGTCCGTGGGGATGTCAGCACCTCCGCGCGCCAGCCTCCCCCGCGGGGCCCCCGGTCCGGTGTGGGGCCCCCGGCCCCCGGCTCCGGTGGGAGGCCGCGGGGTCCCCCTCTGCTCCGCGTGTGCCCTCGTTGATAAGCAGACGCCGTGTGCAGCTGCGCTCCGGGAGATGGACGCGCTGAGCTCGGCCACCGTCGCCGTCTCCTGCGGCCCGGCAGCGGGCTCGTTTGTGGCTGTGGGCACCGGCACCGGAGAGCCAGTGTTTGGTTTCTGATTTGGTCCTGAAGCGGGGTAGTGTTGACCTTTGTGTCCGCAGGATTTTAGGCCCGTTGATGAGCTGTCGATCTGTCAGTGAGCTCTCTGTTGGTTTAATACCAGTTAATAAACAGCGGAGGTCAACAGTGTAGCTGCTGTTGTGTAGGTTCATGGGTAAATGTAGGCCAGCCTCAGGCCTTGCGTGTCTTGTTTGATGTTCCCTGTGGTGACTAGCTGCAAAACCTGTCATGAGGATTTTTCTATATACATAATAGACAGTAAATAAGTAGCCCGATGCGCTCTCTTTCCTCTCTACAGCAACATAAGAGGAATGCAACAGCAACAGATGAGGTGAACAGTGCCGATAGTATGATTTTTGAGCTCACCTTATAACTCTGCACAATTACCGTTCCCCTATTATAGTGATTTTAAACAAGCGATGGGAGTTAAGCCGAGTCCCTGCTCCCTCCGGCCTCTCCTGGTCCTGGCCACCTGATCGTTCTAATTAAAGCCCCAAGATTAATCCAATTAGTCAAAGAGGGACAGACTAAGACAGCAGGAAGAGGAGACTATAGCCCCATCTCTCTTGGATCAAGGTCAAGCCCCTCATGAAATTGCTTTTTGTAATGAATGCGTTGAATACACAGTATTACCAGATTCTTTACCTGATGGCTCAGGGGAGGGATTTGCTTATCAGACCAGAAGAGAATATAGCAGAATATAGACTTCTTCCTGCAGAGAGACATGACTGGATGTGAAACATCCATTGGAACAGACGGTTGTTTAAAACTATGCCTTGTTATTCATAAACAAAACAACTAAAATAAAATAAAAAAAACTAGAGACAAATATTTAACAAAGCTTTGGAATAATTATTGCTGACTTAAATTCGGACAAGCTGAGTTTACAAGTGAAAAGTTTACAAGTCCCAGTGGGAAGATGAGATGGTTAAACTGAATCTAATATTAGAGTACAGTTGTTGCCATGGTGACCTGCAGCCATTGAAAGAAAGCATTTGGTTGTTTCCGCTGATTCTTTTTTTTCTTCACCTAAATTTTGGAGAATTACTTTAACCCTTACACTGATATATTCCTCCATATGTGTGTTTTTGTGGAAATGTAGTTTTGAAGAAATAAATGTTCCTAGTTGAAATGCATTACCCAGAACCCTGTCACGATTATACACTCACCATTTTTATTTAGGCATAAGAAGGGTGTCAGTTACTGAGAAAAAGATTATGCTTTCTAAAGCAGTACCTCTGCAGGCAGTTGTTCTCAGGTGGGAAGCACCATAGCACATTCAAATGATGTTTGTTGAGTCGGTTGCATAATTGAGTCTGCCGAGTGCGTGGGAGCTCCACTTCTGTGCTCCCGATTGACTGAAAGTGGGCCAGTGTCTGAGGCTGCACGGATTGATTCGATGGAGCGTCTGGCTCCATTTGAAATGAATTGGATTCAGTATCCAAATGCAAAGTTATACCGCACCGAAGAGATGCTATGTAACAAAGTGAAGTTTCTTTACTTCTTAGAACAGATCAGATCCCACTAATATCATGGGATATGCCTCAGGTTATTGAATTCCAAATAAAGGGAATAGATAGTTAATACAGCATGCAAGCCACCAGCCACTGTTGAAAATATTTGCTCTTTATTCATCTATCCGTTTTCTTTCCGTCTCTCTCTGTATGAGAGCAAGAGCTAGGAAGGCAGCGCTTTAATCAGGCCTTGACTTACTAAGGAGTGACAGAAACATATGTCTCAGGCTCAGGTGGTATTGTTAGGTGGCAACGGCCATGTAATTCTTACTTCCTCCGACTTAGGTCAGCATCTTTTCTCTGTCACACACGTCAGCAGACCGGACGTAGATCCCCTGCACATGTACACATGTGCAAGTATAACCATTTTAATTGTCCAGCAAGCATGCAAAATATGTGCGTCTGCCTGTGTGTGTCTGCAGCAGCTTTTCATCCTCATCCTCATGTCAGGTCACCTTCAAGGCAGCGCCCACATAATGACTTGGGGCCAGCACTGAATAGCATCTTGCCTTCTTTCAGTCAATATACACTGCATGTCATTACGCCTCTCCACCAGCCTGCTCTCTTCCACTGCCAGAGAAGCATCATTGGGTTACATTGCGCTGGGCTGTATGCTGCCTTGCGATATTATGACTTATTGATTACTGTTGTGTAATCTTGCTCGTGAAGAGAATGTGGTGACAGTGGGAAGACTAGTGGGCTGTAGTGGGCCAGACTTGATCATCTCTGCTGTCTCACCTTTCAATGCCGGGTCATCACGACGTGAAATATTGATAGTAGTGTGTCTCTACAGTAGGATAAGCCCAAGATAGGAAACATGAGCATATTCTTTTAGGTGGTATAGATTGCTATTATGCACAAATGTGCTTCCATATACTCTAGGGGTCAGAGAGTAGGGAATTACAGTACTGTTGAATGGATTAGCTGTTTATTTAAAGAGAAGGAATCAACAAGAATTTTAAATATTAAATGAATCACTTATTTTCAGGGAAAATGCCAGACCCTTTCTGGTTTATTTTTCTCAAAAGTGAGGATTTACAGCTTTTCTCAAATTTGTGTTATTGTAAAAAGAATACATTTTGCTTTTGTTTACACTGCAATGGGCTCATTGACAATGTTATGGACAATTTTCAACCCTACAGACAAAAAAATCGGGTAACTGAAAAAACTTTTAAACGATTAATTAGTAATGAATGCATTGTTAGATACAGCCCTACAATAGATCCAGAAGTTACAGTTTTATTCTGTACAAGACCTCCGAATCAACGCCAAAATCTCTGAATTTCTCAGTAATGCAAATTGGTCAGTTAAGAATGGGGCTGTCATCTTTCTACATACCAAAACATTTGAACAACGGCTTAATTAGCAGGATGACAGTGAGAACCAGGCCTTTTTTTTAGAAATGCTTTTATTCCTAATTTCCTCACTATTATCCACTATTATTTTTATCTGTTGCCTTGATCAGTTTAGAATCATGCTGTACTCACTCTGTATTCTTTTTTAAAAAGAGAAACTGAGAGCATAAGAGGGGTGAATATAACACGTGTGTAAGGCTGAATTTACAATGTAAGTCATTGTTGTAGGTTGCAGGTAACTCCAGCCCCCCCCCTCAAAGCTTTTACTTGGCCTTTATTAGCAACCAACTGCCATAACTGGAAAAGCAGCTTTTATATTAGAATTGAGAAAGGGATGTGGATTGGTTGGAGTTTGCTGAGGCTGTACATGTTTTTGTAAGCAGATTTTCAGAAATAACAACACTTAAATCACCATATTGCTAAGTTAAATGTCCCTACAACCCACCAGTACAGCCTCGCTGTCACTGAAAATTATGTCAGCTGGACAGAAACTTCTGTCACTACTGAATGGTTTGCACAAAACCAAAAAACTCTTGCCCAATCAGAAATCTTCTAACTTGAACACTATGGGCTGACAAAAAAAGTGACAAAAATGAAATTACGTCTTATTAGCAGGCTATTAAAATGTACCAAACAGCAAAAAGAAGCCCCCAAATAGCATATCCTAGCTAATCTAGAGTAAAGAGCTTTAAATTACAAGATCACCTGATGCTACTCTGACCGGTGTCACTGTGGAAAGCCCCACCAATCAACATTACCATGGGTAAGAGTCAGCTATCAGTGCATCAACAGCAGCACGTCAGGCCACCATCATAATGAGTGATGAGTCTGTAATGAGCTCCTGGTGCCTGTCCCCAGGTAGAATAGCAGTCAGAGCTACAGTTACTATCACCGCCACAGCAGTAGCAGCCTCCCTGTCAGTGAGCCATGGACAAACTATTGGGTTTCAGCGTATCTGTGTAGCATCTGTCCCATGTATAAATGCACATGGAACTTTGGAAATGAGTAAGAAGAGGAAATGTAATACCCTGTGAACTACACTGTAAAAGGCACCATGCATAAACTGAGCTTCTGTGAGTGCATCATGCCATTTTGGCTGACCTGTGTTTTTAAGCATCTATGCCTAAATGATAATGTGTGTAATTAATCATCACTATTATTATGTGATTCATTTCACAGTTGGTGTTACATCAGACTGAAATGCTTTTTTTGCCACGAGTCAGTGGGATTAAATACATCATCCAGACACTGCTATGTAAACATCATTAAGATGTTGTTTGTCACTGCTCTCGGCAATGTTGTAAATGACACTGTCAATGGATTTACTGAGAGAAAAATCAAATAAAGAATTAAAGCAGGAAAAACAGCATTTTACATCGGTAACCTTTGTTAAAGACCAACCACAAGCTTTTATCTTTCCTGAGTCGATAACGATTGCAGTTTTTCCAGGGGAACAAAATTATTGTTAAAGCATAACAGTCCACCTGACATGAAAATGATGCAAACCATGATTTCTTTACAAATTTTGATGATGATAAATTCAAAGTGCAGCAGTACATTAACAGCAATTTACACTAATGGGTACGAATGCACACAGTGATAAGTCATTATTGAGATGCAAACATTTAAGAATTACAAATTTTTTGTTGTTCATGTTACGCAATAAAATAGCCTTATTCATATTCTTGTGATCACCGGTGTCTTATAGACCATCACACAAACTGTGTTTGTGTGTGCTTGTGTTTTGTTAAAGTCTCCAAGGGTGAGTGTTAAGCCAGGCTTTACATAGCAACAAGTGCAGGGAGTGGGTTGGTATGTGGGCTACCTCTGCTTTGTAAGCACCGATAGGCTGTTGTGACTGAATGCTACAGACTCATCACATTTCCATGGTGCTAAAATTACGCATAATGGTTATACAGTGTTGAGATATGTGTCAACAGTATCTGTAAGTACTGGTCAAGATTTGTTTCAGCATATCCAGGGAGCACAAGGGCAGGATTTGCTGTGTTGAAAAAAAGACTAAGAAAAAGTTTAGATCACCAAAGAAAAAATTCAATAGTCCTTATCTGTATATGTAATTTAATATGTTTTTACAATTCAGCAAACCCTTTAAGCAAGAGTTAAACACCAACTATACAGTCCACCACCTTCGTCCCAATGCCTGATAGTAAAATACAGTTGAACTGTTACTATATGATAACAGTTTTTGAAAAAACAGCTTTTAGAGAGTCAAGAAGTAATTTGCCTACCGAATACAGTGTAGATATTTGAATTATTTTCTCCTATCTGTAAAATCTTATTTGCATGGTAAATCACTTAGCTGATGGTCAAGTAACACAAGTCTATGGACAGATCACACACTGTACAGAAGTGTGCACATATAAGAACACACACAGCTCACCTCTCACTCACCGTCATCAGCCAAATGAAATCGTGAGAGATTAGCTTACCGCTCCACAGAGATGTTCGCTGGGGTATGACAGGTATTAGCCACACACAAGCCTTTGTATTGTGATGAGGGATTGAAGCTGTTGTGTGTGTTTTGTTATTAGTGGTATAAAGACCTCTACACTCCAGGGCAGAGGAATACAAGCTTTTCACCCTGTTGGTTCATAATAAGACACCCTTGACCTTTGGAAAAATGACTCCTGCGAGGCTGGTAAAACTACTATTGCCCAGATAACACAAGCATAAAGCTGTGTGTACAAACAGGGGTTTATTTAGAGGCAGCTGTCAGGCTGATGTTAACAGGAGCCTGTTTCACGCCATCTACATCAAGGAGTCACATCTTGGGGTCTGAGGATATGAGCATACTGCTTTGGTCTTTCTAATAACTACAACATGAATTTTAAGAGTTTATATTGGATCTTAAACACTAGAGTTGCTGTCTGGGAAAATTGTTTTCCCATCTATGAAAAATATATTCTTCTCAAATTTCTACAAAATAGATACAAATCTTAACTAATATTTTTTGGTCACACACTCTGAGACCATGCTCTGTCCACCAGTTTAATGTTTTAGTCTCCATCGGCTGATTGAGTCTCTACCTGCTGAATGTTCCACCATGTTCATTCGCTAGCTGCTTATTTTGTCTGCCATTTGTGCTGGACAGGCAGTGAACAAATTGTTTATAAGAGCATTTTGCTGAGAACACCTTCCCGCTGTGGCTGGAAATTAGGTTATAGAGTGGTGACAGTGAACCAAAACAGTCAAGTTGAGGGCTCTAATGTTTGGCAAACTGACTGCATCACAAGGTCAATGTGATATTACGATTTGGGGTCTTGCTGAAATGCTAAAGCTTCTGTCAGCATTTACACATGAACATAGAACGTAAACTAAAACCTTAGCAGTTATAGTTTTTGCCCATTCGATGTTAGAGTGCTTATCATAAAGAAAAGAGCACAGTCAGAACTTTGAGTGCTTTTTGCCAAGGATCATATTAGATTGTGTAGAAAAAGTCTTAGATTTATATACAACATCTTGCTTTATTTGTATCATTCTGGTGGATCTTTTAATCAAACAATTTTAAGAATCTAGTCTGGTTATTATTGATTATCTCCTTCCAAAGTTAAGTAGTCAAAACGTAATTGTATCAATCAAATCCACACACGTGTAGAAAAAGTATCAATGTGACCAGTGTTCAACAAATCTAATTTGCTCACACAGACATTAGAAGAGTGGTCTATGGTAGTAGGGTGGGTGTGTGTATTTGTGTGGATGTGATTGATACAATTACGTTTTGACTACTTAACTGTGGAAGGAGATAATCAATGATAACCAGACTAGATGCTTAAGATTGTTTGATTAAAAGATCCACCAGAATGAACCAAATAAAGCAAGATGTTGTTTTTGCTCTGTAAGTAAACTGATGCTCGTTCTTTGTTTGAATGGAATAGAAAAGCACACACAAGTGGAGTTGCAAAAACATATAAATCTAAGACTGTACATAAATACCATTTTGTCGTGTGTGAGTAAACAAAAGGCATCTGTTGTATCCTAGCTGATAGCTGCAGAGTGAAAGAGTGCACCAATCTAGACCTTTAGATATGAGGGGTTGCTAAGGAACATGAATTCACACATAGCCTGTGTCCCTCTACAGCAGCTGTGCCTCTTTAGAGCCTGGTAATGCATTCAGCTCAATCTGCCCAGGACCATGTGCACCACATTGAACAACTGCTCTCCCGTGGCGCAGCCTAAGACAAAAGGCCTCCATGATGCTCTCAATGGCGGGGCCAGATTGAACAGTAGACATGCTTCCAGGATGAAAAACCGGATGGGTCATTACTAGATAAACACAGACAAGAGGGAAAGAGCGAGACAAAGGAAGAGAGAGAACACTAAGCCCGCTGTTTTCAAGAACTAGCTGTATGGTGTTATCAGGCCTCTGCAGGACATCTGCTGCTGCTGTAGTGTTAGCTTTCATCTGGTTGTTACATCAATCAGTTGGCTTTGTTAAAATCAGAGAGTTCTCAGTCATAAAAGCTTCTATAGAGTCCAAAGCAGCATAAACTTAATATGACCCATAATTTTGCTTTGGCCATTTCAATTATAGCTATTTATTTTGTGAGCAGGCACCTGCCACAGAGTGAAACTTCAGCACCTTCTTTAACACTGTAATACAGTGAGAAATATATCTTATATTTCATCATGTTGATTGATGCTCTGCATTGTCATGTTCCCGAAGATAGATGGCCAAGAAGTTGGTGTCGAAATGTGTCTAGGTGGTTTATTGGAGCTCAGCTAGACAAGAAAATCAACTAACTGATACATCAGGGGTAAACAATAGGTTTTGCTGATGTTTATTCTGATGTATCACTCCCAAAGATTTGAGGAGATAGGGTTTTTTTCCTGCCAGTAAATCAAACAGAGAGAAATCAATCAAAGAAGAGGCAGACTTGCTAATTTCTCACCTGACAGTACCCTGAATAGTCCATAATGCATCACAGCTGCATACTTTGAGCTAGTACTTTGAGTCAGGAATGGGGCTCTGTCTCTGAGCCATATTGCCGTTGCTAGCATTACTACTTTTTGGGCCTATGAGTAAAACCCTGATAGAAACAAAATAGCCAGGCTAGAAGTCTGAGGAAAATGTCAATCGCTAACTGATGTAAAAATAATGCCAGACAAGTTCAGAGAAAGTTGGCACAGAACAATAATAAATGAAACCACTTCAACACAAAATGCTGGAATGTGCAAATACAGGTTCTGAAAATTCTGGTAATCATTTACCATCCCAGAATGATAAAATATAACATATTGAAGTTCTCAGGTTGTGGAATTTATGCAATTCTCTGTCAAAGGCAGGAGATTAAAGACAGTTCATCTTCAGAATACAAATTCAGTCATTTTAATCCAGCGGCTACCAGCTCTGGAAAATCTTTAAAATTGCACACAGTACATGTTTAAGTTGCTTCTCATGTGCTTGTAGTCCTAAGCCTCTCAGACACCTTCCATCAGACTCCATTCACACACTTTGACTTCCCATGCATGTACTTATGAAGTCAGTCAAGTCCTCCTATGTATGTGTTGTGGGATGAAGCAGATCACAGAGTGTAATATGTGATGTTTAGTCTTGTTAGGAACTTGTGATGGAATGACTTGGTTGGTTAGTATTGATAGACATGGACCGACTTATCCCATGCACTGGCTTTCTAAAAAGAGTGGTTTGCCTGGGAACACTGCAGGCTGTTGGTAACTGGAAAAGCATAATTTCTGTCTTGTGTTGTAATCTTGACCTACAGGGAGATTTATTTTTTCACCCTGCAGGGCCCAATGTGATTGTTGCTGATTAGCTTATTACTTTGTTGCTCACAAATATGATCGACAAAGATCCAAATACAAAAAATCAGCAATCTTAGATCATGCAGTAATATCTGATGTTATTTCCTATATTTCAAAAAAAAAACATCAGACACTAATTACAGTGTCTAAATCTAGCCTTCTGCACCCAATCAGGACATTTTTGTTCTACAGTCTAACTCGTTGTTCTTTGTGCTTTGTCTTCTTTTATCTTACTTTTTCTCAGACTCCCTTGGTGGCCAATTCCCATCCACATCACACCGATGCCACCACAAACCCAAGAGGTGCCTGCCTATCCAGTGTGGCAGTGTCAGCGGGCCCCTGCCCCTCAGCCCACTCCTCTTCCACCCAAATGCCAAGGGTTCCCAAATTGTTATGGACATTGCCCAGAAGACAGTCAAGAGGCAGGCCAGTTTCTGCAATGCCATCACCTTCAGCAACAGGCCCATAGCGCTGTATGAGCAAGTTCGCCTCAAGGTATTATTCTGTGTCAAAGTGGAGCACTTGACTTCTCAAAGTCTCAGAGCTTTTAAACTATTGGACTGTTTTGATCTCACTTAGAATCTTGAGTTGATGATATAGACTAAACTATAGTGTATGTACCAGAATAAAAACCATGTACAGCCAAATAGAAGGTAGAAGTTGAGTGTTAGGTGTTCTTTACAAATGTAAGTTAGCACTATTTTACTAATTTCTGGGAAATATTTTTTCATAATAATACCAGTAAGCTCACCTTGGCTCTCCTCTCCTCAGATTACTAAAAAGCAGTGCTGTTGGAGCGGGGCTCTGCGCCTGGGCTTCACCTCCAAAGACCCATCGAGGATAAACCCAGACAACCTGCCCAAGTATGCTTGCCCTGACCTTGTGTCCCAGAGTGGCTTCTGGGCCAAGGCTCTGCCTGAGGAGTTTGCCAACGAGGGCAATGTTATCGCCTTCTGGGTTGACAAGAAGGGCAGAGTCTTCTACCGCATAAATGAGTCCAGTCCCATGCTGTTCTTCAGCGGAGTCCGCACAGCTGAGCCCCTCTGGGCCCTCATTGATGTTTATGGACTGACCCGCGGGGTGCAGCTTCTAGGTAAGGTGGTTTAAGAAAAACCGGAGCTGAATTACAAACTAGGCAAATTGTTTTAATCAAACAAAGAATATATAACGTGTTAAATAGTGAACCTGTTAATTGGTGGGTGCTGCTAGTGGGTTAATACAGCCCAGAAATGGCGTTTTTGCAGAGGACATGTTGCAGGTGTCCTGTATAACCTTGTTTGTTCAGAGAACCGTGAACTGACCAAAAAAATGTTTTAAATCTTGTCTTCAATTATACCATGTAAGGTTATGTATTGTTGCACAATCTTCTATCAAAGCATCACATTTTGATGTTTTTGTTTTCCACATTTCTGTGGCTCACAAAGCAGGTTTTTTTGTGTCTTCATATTTACTGTAAACAGATCCTTTCTGAAGGTTACCTCCCTGGGTCCCTGTGTACAGTAAAGCCTTCCATGAAGTAAAGGCATAACAGCGAGCAAAGGGTATCTATATCTGACCAATTTTTGGCCCCCATGTTTACAGAAAAGCAGCGGTGGTGGAAGGGTCACACTGTTGTGTATTATTAACGTATGCTAGGTAGCTCTGCATACATACCACAAAGACATAGCACAGGATAGTATGGCCAAGGCTTTGATGTGAGAGAATGTATACACATACTTGTTTTCCCTGGAGATTCAGTGCTGTCATCCCCTTTGCAGTTGTAAAAATAGATCAGGGGTCACATGTCCCATAGATAGCACTTTTGATCAGAATTGTGCACTGTGTTGATTGACACTGGTATCTCCAGGCTGGTGGGGTGGATATTTAGTGTCTTTTGTATGAGGGAATCCATTTTCTTTGTTTTAACCCTTCTATGTTTGCTTTTCCCTCGATGGCAAGTGGCAGTCATGTTTCATAACTTAAAGACATATTCCCATTTCAACATACTCTGTCCCAATAAATTACTTTTCAGAGAGGAAAAACAGTGGCCTTATCAGATAAAAGGACTTGCAGAAAATGGCTCAAGTATCAAATAGCAGAGGCCCACTGGCTGAGCTTACCACCCCAAGGTTTTTTCTGACTGAAGTCTCTGTAATGCATCTTTCTGAAAAATGTCTGACCCCTTTGAAACACTGCTTCAAGCACCGTTTCAATCAAAAACCGGGATTCGCCTTAGTCCTACTTAAGTCATTTCTACTGTCTTTTTACAGTCAGACCATATGCAGCTCTGCCTATAGAGCAGGGGTTCCTGTTCCTCAGGGGCTTGACTGACTGACATCTGCCCCCACACACAGGGGCCTGTTCAGAGGGGTGGAACACTTCCGAAGGTTGAGATAGAAATACATCATCTAGACTGGACACCGCCCTACGTGACGCTTAGTGGCCAATTAAGTCAGCTCTGTGCATCGCATTTCTGTTCACAACGCTCCATGAACCTTTCCCTGTCCTCGGATAAGCCCCTGGGCTTTCACATCTGAGGCCTTTGCCTTGCTTTCACTCCTTATTTTATCTGGCATTTGAGGAGCTGTTGTTTTTTTCAGGCTTGGATTCTTGATTAAACAACAGAGACAGCAATAGAGGTGGTAAAAAGACAGAATTTCTTTATACCGTCTTACTCCTTCCAAACCTTTCAATAGATAAATACCCAATACCCAAAAGGTTTTTTTTTTCCTTACACTTGTAGACATTTTATCTTAAAGTCCATTTTTACTTTAATTTAGAGCCTGTATCACATTCTCACTCAGAATATCCAATTCTCCCAAGCCTACACCTCTATTCTTTGCTGCTTTGATGTCTAAATTTCCCCTCCAGGATCAATAACATTTACAGTATATTCTCTCCATTTCAGCGTTTTTTTGCAATGAGTGAGATTATTCATTGTGCCTCCTTGGAAATACTATAATCCTCGCTACATAAAGATTGAATTAAAATTCTATGGTGGATTAAGTTTTTCACTCTAAGACATTTTGTACAGCTTGTGCATGCAGCTCTTTCATAATGTAAATTAGCAGGGGGCCTCTGGTAGTGTCTCCAGTGTCTCCATTCAGTGGGGATAGTGCTACACACAAACACTCAACAACACAATCCTGCCTAGGCATTTAAAGCAGCTCCCACTCCCTATTCAAATCAACCATTCTACCTGTTTTCATCACATTATGTGCCTGTCATTCCAGCTGTTGCATTATTTTGCTCTTCTTATGTCATCCATTTTATTTAATGGCTCATTGCACTCACTGTATGTATTTGGAGTCGTTTTTTTTTCATTAACACTTAGAAGGGTGCTTTGCTTTAGCATGATAAATGTTTAGACATGTGGAAGTTCTTATCATAGGAGCTCCTGAGTTTTTTTTCTTTCACACAGTGTTTCAACCTCCTTCTCTTAGAATTCATAGAAAATTTATTTTATCATTTTATGTCCTTTAACCAAAGACAAAATCAATATGGAGCTTGCTACAACCCATACATAAAATGTAGGTTCTGAAAGATGACCTAAAGTATTTGGTACACCTTTGAATACCTGAAACTTTCATTGACTGTATTGATTAACTGTTGGCAGTGGAAACAAGCCCTAAACATAAAGTAGACATATTATTACAATTTAAGCTGATATGGCTATTAGCAAACAGTTGCAAGCTTTGTGGCACCTGAGATGTATACATCCAATATCACATCTCCATTTAGCTCCTTTTTGGTTTCCTTGGCAGCTAAATGCTCCATTATTTTCACTAGCTAGTTGCTCATTTTGATCATATGTCATTTAGTGCTTGACAAGTAGTGTCCTGTGAGTTTATCAGAGCTTGTTTTACTAACAACAGCTGCTTGCTGCAGCTGGAAATCAGGTTGATGAGAGATGTTAAAATTGATCCAGAAAAGTAAATTTGTGAGTGGGAAAACCAAAAACATTGATTTGAAAGAAGCTTAAACTCTCGGAGCTGGAGTTAGTAGGAAAATACTTTAACTCTCTTTGGGTTTGTCACTGAGTAAAACCATATACAAATAATTATGAACATACAAAAATCATGAAGGATCTTTTCACATACATTGTAGTATCTTTATTATTTTTTTTTTAATTTCTTTGCACACGTTCACAGTGACTTCTTGCACATGCCTTTATATCTTGAGATATATTATCTGTTTACAATCCTGCGGCTGTTCTGAGGTCAGCACAGAAGTAGAAACTGAAGGATGACCCTAGGCTACAATTTTAACGTCTTTGATGTAGAAGGATTGAAATAGGAGCTATATCATGTGATAATCTGCCCCGCAGGAATCCCCACTGGGATGCATCCTAGACTACAGGCACAAGGGTGGCAGAGCAGATTTATTGGTTCCACACCTATGTAAGCATGATGACAGCAATTTAAGACTTTGCTCTCCCACCTTACAACCTGATAACGAAGCTGAGACAGTAAAAAAGATGGGAAATATACACTAAACCCTTGCTATGAATCTTATAATACAAAAATACATGCACATGTGCTTATACAGACAAGTTTACCATGCATACAAATAATGTAGGTGACATGCACACATACACAAAGTGCAGATGCAGTTTTGTCATAGGAATGATTTCTTCCTGCTATATTCTGCTTTGATGTGATGAAGCTCACCTTCTTAGCAACATACTGTATAACCATGAAAACATCCATAATTTTAGGCTTCTGCTACAGTGAAAAGGTTTTGGATATGGTGACATCTTTGCCTAGGGTACCTGAGGTAGCAGGTGATTGACTGCATCTGGCTTTGAACTGGGCAAATACAATATTGCAGGGTTTTGGAAGGATAATCTTTTGGGGCAGACCTAAGCTATCCCCATAGGCTTGAAAGCAAAAAAAGCCAGAAAGGTTGTGAAATATATACCCATGTTCCAGGTCCTAAGGTTAGCTGTCACTCTCATATGTACACACACATACACAAGCACACAGCAGGACTTTGCTTGGCATCGGGGAGGAGGCTGAGTAACTGAGTAATTCTAGCTCCTGTGAAGCCAGCAGGACCTCAGATTGTATGAGTCTGTAAAAGTGGAGCCTTAATCAAGAGTGGCCCTCTGTGGGACTTCCTTTAAGGACAAGAGAATAAAGTATGATTGCAGAGCCTTGAGGCAGCAAACGCCTCTCAACCAGGTGGACTCAGAGAAGGAGTTGGCCAATCTAGCTTGTTGCCCCAAAGAAGCATATGTGCTACAGAGTGTCCTGGAAGAGAGGCTAATCCCTGTAGTCCATCAGGAAAACTGCATTTAAATTTGTGATAGAGCCTCTGAAATTATACCGTCAATATTATATTTATTTTTTTAAATTTAACGTGTACCATCTAGGCCTGCTATAAATGAAAAGTGCTCTGAGATACCTTCTGTTATGATTTGCTGCCATATGAATAAAACTGACTTGACTTGACATGTGCGGTGTTATGAGAGATTGTCCGCAGGTGATGGATTGAATTATACAGTAGCTCTTGACTGGAGAATGAGGTTCCACTGCCCGATCAGAAAGCAATAACTGTCGTTACACGATCTGAGTCAACTGTAGATGTGAGACGCGCATGTGCCATTTTACGACACGGTGACAGCAACCTTTGCTGTCACTCTAGATGACTGACAGAACAGCCATAGTAATAAGAGGAAATTTTGAAGATGGCCATTTATGTCAAATGAACCAAAAAATAAGATAAAGCCATTTCCTAAAAGCTTCCGTTTCTGCTATGCATCTTCTGTATGTATGATTCCTAAATCTCCTCTCTTTAAAGTAACCATGCGTTGTTTATTTTGCAGGAAGAATCACCAGTGGTTGCAGAAATGTGCCTTTGTGTAAAGATGACAGATACGGGCTTGGTGAAAGGAAAACTATTGCTTCAGTGAGAGTAAAACAATGTGTGGCGGTTTGATGGATGAAGGTGCGGCAGGCCTGGCTCTTTGTTTATGTCTTCACAAACCGTGTCAGAAGAGCTAACTTATCTCTGACAGCGCGTCACCTCATGAAGCAGGGTCGTCCTGTTCTGAAGCTTTCACAACATGTCAGCGTTGACGAGGCTAAAATAAAGGATGCTGCCTCTGGTGGAAATAGCATCCCTCATGTGTTCTCATGTAGCTTTAAGTCAGGTTTGGTCAAATGCAGGTGGAAGAATGGGTTCTATATGTGCTCACAGGTCCCCCCCCGACTTTAAAGATGTACGAAATGCCGATAAAGTGTCAAATTAAATTACAGGCATTGTCTTGGAGCCTAAACGCTATATATGTTGAAGCCTGATGGCAACAAATGTAAGTCTCTTTCATTTTAACTGTACTCAGTCTAAAGGACAGGTAAAGTTAGGGAATTTATAACAAGCAAGTAATATTACAATATACCAAATTTCAATCAGATGAACATAAAGGAGTATATGTCTGAAGGAGGCTCATGATGAAGTGTGGGTTGAAAAAAAGAGTGTGAGTTATGAGAGATAATGAAGAGAAGTGGCTTAGCACAACCTTCATCAGTGGTATAAATTGCTTTCCCCTTCAATGTCAGTTGGAAATGTTTTCTTTTGCCAATGTCTAGTGGGAGACTAATTAACATGAAAAAGTTAATGCATATCTAATAACAGGCTGGAATAAGCAAGGGATAAGATTAGATGAATTTAAAATTGTGACCTTCTAAATGTGTTCAGAGAAACAAACAGTTTTTAAATGTGTCTATATTTTTAAAAAATGTGGGCTTTTTTTCCTGGTGTGATATGAAGAAGAATTAATTTTAAAACTTCTTTTGAAACTTCTACTTAATGTTTTTGCACTTTTTGTCACTGACTGTACTTTGGCTCTCTCCTCAGTATGGTCTGGCTCCACTCCTAAGAATCCATTAACATCAAGTCACCCCAAATGACAGAAATATATTAGCTACATTTGTTGTATTATATAGCAAAGAGAGAGAGAGAGAGAGAGAGAGAGAGAGAGAGATGAGAAGGTTCTTATACTTCTGAGAGAAACGATAGTTTGATTATTGCGAGCCCTTGTCTGGCACTGGTGTTTGACTTGGCAGGACTCAGCCTCCCACTTAATAGCAGCACTTACAAATCCTGATGCTTCACACAGACCCTCCAACAAAAATACACAAAGCAGAAAAGATGGTGTAAATCTGACATTTTTTACTCATTTAGGCAACGAAGTGGGTTCAGTGTTGTAAAGACCTCCAGACATGAAGCACAGCAAATTTAGCAACTTTGTGTTTCTTGGCTTGAGGTTTCATCATATAATTTATGATGGATGTTGGTCAGAGAGCTCAAAGGCTAAAAAGACCAAACTGAATTTGTATGATTTGGCATTTAGAATCGGGTTTAAATTACCTTGGCTGGATAATCCAGTCCACTCATTTCCTCTTCAGAGAGATAAATTAGCAGATATTAGTAAAATGATTCCATTTTTTACTTTATCAGCAGTGAGAAATTGTACGGACACCTTTTAATTGGGGTAAACTAGAGGTAACTTGTCAAGGTTTATGTGGAGTTTCCTGTTTTTGCTTAACTCTGTGTCCGTTTCCTGTGCTTAAAAGACGTGACATACTCTCATAGCATGATGTTTAGTGAAGATCCTCTGAAACACCCATCCTCGGAGGGCTACTGGCCCTTGGAAGAGTCAGGAGAATCACCACCATCTTTACTGAACCATGCTTATATTCTTGTAGACTGAGAAAGGGCCGCAGGGTTTATGAAAGTTCCTCTATGACACAGTTCAAGTAAATGTAAGACCAACAGTGGGCTGGATCAGACGTAATATTCTAAAATTAGGCAGCCATGTTTTTCATGTAGTGTAATTATCCTTCTGTTTAAAGGCTCATTTATCTTGGGTCATATTTTTTTAGTTTTGCCCATCATTCTTATTTGTAACATTAACATTGTACTCAATAAGTGCTGAGTTATGGAAACACACTGACACTGAAAAAAAGAAGCCTATTTTAAAGAAACTTGCTAACCCCTAACTGGCAAATGGTAGATTTATTACCTAAACTGTCATTTTAAACCGCGTCACAGTTCACAGGTCAACTCCCCAGTTAAGCTTTGACTCCCCGATGCTACATTTCTTTGGTCACACTTACTTTCCGTTTACCTCAAAATACAATGCATGATTAATCAGTTAGTCAATTGTCAGAAAATTAATCAACAACTATTTTGATAATGGATTATTAACTGTATGGCTCAAGCTTTTGAAATGTAACAGTTTTCTGTTTTTCCTTGTCATAAATGATTGAACATAATTGAATTTATTAAGGTTTTAGATTGTTATTCAGACAATATAAGCAAAATGAAGACATTACTGTGGCCTTCTTTTTCACTATTTTTCAACATTTAATAATGGATTAATTGAGAAAATAATTGCCTAATTATGAAAAAAAATCCTCAGTTGTCACTAAGATGATGTGTCTAAACTCAGGGCCTGTTTATAACCTGTCTGGTTTTCTGACCACTTGGGGTTTCTTGTACTGTTGGATTTCATCGTGGGTGCATTACCAATTCTTAGCAATTACTTTGGTGAATGAAATGTTATTATCACTGAAAGAAATGCTTGCCAACAATATAGAAATGAAGCCTAAATTGATGTAGTTGAAAAAAAATGTTTTGAAGCAGTATAACCTGATCTGCAAATATAGTTCAATGTGTTATCACCTTTTAAATTTGATATGGTTCAATGTTTACTACCATTTGCCTGTTTACACATCCCACACACACAAGCATCATTATTAGCATTCATATGGAGTAGTGTCTTTGGGCATCCAGCAAATGTAAGTCCATTATTTACTCTCCTCTTAGCTCTGTTTTGATCTCCACCAACTCCGGAGGTGAAATGCGTAGTGTCCAGGGACTTTATCAGAAAACTGAAATGCTCAGAACAGCTTCCTGACCCATTGTTAATATAAAAATCAGACATAGCGCAGCGTTAAATCTTCTATCAGTTTTCTGTAAATATGAGTAATAGCAAAGGGATTGATACGCATGCGTGAGGGCGTCAGTCTCCCTCTGATAAATAACAAGCCTAATATCAGCCATCCGCGATGCTTGAGCACAGGAATAAAACAGGGGGCTTTAATATAAGAACCTGATGATGGAGGTTATTAACGCTGAGGTCCGGGCATGCTGATCAGCAGAGAAGGGCCGGCACAAGCTGAATACTGCTGATGACCTAAGGGACGGGGCTTTTGTGACTTAACGGGCATTTTGCCTGGCTCTTTGTTATAGCCATGTGTCGCCCTGGGAGCCTGCTGCTCTTTCCAAAAGCCCCAGGTTCAAAGCTGCCCAGCCCAATCGGGGACTGGGGATTGGGTCAGTGCCAGCGAATAAAGAACATCTCAAACATCTAGCACAAAGACCCTCTGGCTCCATCTCTGTCTTCTAAAAGCCCACTCTCTCACTCTCTCTCACTCTCCTAGTTGTTTTGTATCTCATTCTCAATCCTGTGGTTGGTCTTTCTTCATTTCTTAATCTTCATTTCTATACGCTGCCTCTCGCTCCTTCAGACACCTTGTCTCGTCTGTTCATATCAAAATCTACCTGGATATCCATGTCTACCTTCTTTCCTCTAAGCTGATTCCAGCTGACCAGTCCCCTTTACATCCACTGTACGGAATCTACTCCTCATGTCCTCTCGTCTCCTCTTTTACTACCCTCTCCTCTTTTCTCCTCCCAACTCCTCCTCACCCTCTTCAAATCTCATAAGATCTCTCTTTCGATTCTCTCTACCCTGTTCCAGCTCTCACTTCACCTTCGCTGACATCGGATGAAACCCTCCAGAGAATATGGATAAAGATAAGCCCTTTGAGATAGAATGTGTGCGTGAGAGAGAGTAAATCCCCCACCTCCACCCCCCTCCTCCAACACCGGCTCAAACCCCTGGCACGTTCCATCTGCTCAGGCTAGCAAAGCCACTAAGCCAGCCTCTCCCTCTGTCCACTTCCCCATGCACAGCATTAGCTAACCTGCTTTGTGGCTATTCCTTAATCAAAAACATTTACAGTGTGAGCCAAAGCCTATGTTGGCCAAAATAGACATGTTGCCAACCCCCCCATCACCTCCCACACATACCCAACAGGTGCTTAATTATTCAAATCCAAAAAAACACTCAAATGAGGAGCTTAGAGAAAAAAAATGCATTTTTAAAAAAGGCCAATGAAAGAGCTGACCCATAACTGTCACACTCCCCCTGCATGAATTAATTAATGGTTTAGCCCAACAGGTGCTGCATTCGGCTTCAATCAAAACGAAGAATCAGGTGATGAACCCCCCCACTCAACCCCTCCAGGCTCAGAGTGTCAGCAGCTGCATCTTCAGTGGCTCCATTACAATGTCAGAGAGAAGCACACACACACACAAACGAACACACACAGAAACGAACACACCAACACACACAGACACACACACACTGCAAAATTCTGGCGTTGGCCAATGGAGGAAGGCATCTGTGAGTGGTGGATGTGAAAGGGACCGATAGGACAAAGGGACTGTATCAGCTAAAAATGCAGGTGCACCACAATTAGTGGGCAGCAGCTGGTGAGGTCACAAACGGACACGAATACACAAATACACTGAGTGTACAAACACTCACACAAGCTTTTTCAAATGCACAGTAAATGTTCTACAGTCTTTTCATTCCTCTTTCTGCCCTCCAATCTAACAACAAACATTAGGAGCACATACAGTGCAGTGATGCCTCTGTCTCACAGGCCTTTGATGAATAAAAGAGGCAAAAGGAAGAATACATGGCATAAAGGCCAATATAGGTTTGAAATGACTAGTCTTTGAAAAGTGAGAGGCGCAGAGGAAGAGGGAAGTGGATATAAAAAGGAACATAAACTCTCAGAGAAGCTTTTTTGAAAATAGCATATAAAAGACTATTTTTTAGAGGAATCAATTTACTGTGTGTATGAGTTTGTGTTCACACATTCTGTGTTTGAGTTGGAGTCGGGATGACAGAGAGAGAGAGCAAGATGATTTGCGGCTCTTTGGAAGCCTCCACTGACTCCTTTCAACATAAATCCAGCATGGTCACAGGCAGCTGTCCCTCCCTTCCCAGCTTTACCTCCCCTCTCTGTTCTCTCTCCATCCGCTGTTATCCCCCTGAGACATGTCATCATCCTCTCCACAGCTCCAGTTCCTCCTGCATATCCCAGAGGTCTTGCAACAAAGTCTGTCCCAACGTAATCCAATTTTAGATGAGATGATGGGCAGCAGAGAAATGGCTGGCTCTGGAAGACACACTCACATTTTTCATTTGTTGGTGTCATTCAGATCCCTCAATAATTCAGAACAAGTGGGCGCAGACAGCTCTGCATCACAATCGGTTTGTGTTTGAGCAGTCAGCATGCCTGCTCCGCAAGACTGCAGCCAAAGGAAAGGGCTTCTCATAATCCTACGAGAAAGAAACTTGGGCTGGGCCACATTAAGGTTTCTCTACTTTAATTAATGGTCCATTAATGGACTCCCTTCAGCTCATGCTTCTCTGTCTGAGGAAATGCCATAAAATCAGGAAATGGACTACAAGACGGACTGAGCTGTTCAGTTACAACTTTGGAGCCGTACATTGCGAGGCCCTGTTCATTTCCACAGCCTGCACCCTAGGTTGTAGCAAGGGTTTTCATTGAGGCTGAGAGTCCATCAGGGGGAAATGATAGCAGAAGATATAGTAGACAGAATCTGAGCCGGCATGTTAGTCATCTTCGGCTAGCCTCAGGGACTCAGTTAACTGCTACACACTTAGGAGCAGAGAGGTGTTTAATGGATGATTAGCAGTCTATGGGAGCTGCCTTGTGCACCAAAGGCACTGTCCTCTCCATTTTGTGCTTCTCTGGAAAATCATTTAGCACAATTACAGGGCCTAGGTTCCATTGAACATTAACCACAAAGCGTCACGCTCTGGGTTAACATCTAACATTAATTGATGGCTGACATCACTTTGAGGAAAACTGTCTGAGCTTTACAGTGTACAAGGGCTTATCAGACAGCATGTCACTGATGATGCAGAAAATCAGACATGTCACTCTCACGGAATTAAAACACTGAAGAGATCGCTGTCATCTCCGGTTCAGTTCAACACATTCACAGCATGATACTTGATGTCAGCCAGTGTCTTTGTAGATGACTAAGGCTTACTTTTAGGTTAACTTCATAGAGGTGGTTTTAGTTAAGATGTGGAACTGGATCCTGGGTCCTGGAGTGACTTAATCTTAAAGCTCAGTGATTAGATGTTTCTTACTGAAATGCATTTTGGGAGATGTATTAGGTTGACTAATATGTTTTCTATGTACACAAGCATGGAGCATTGGCTTTTTACTCAAAGAAGCAGTTATCTTTTGTTTCACTTTTATTTTATGACTATCCAAGCCTTGGAAGTAACCACAACTAACAGTTACTTTCATTGGCAATGCAGAGATTGAACTGGACTTTTTTCATGAAACTCTGGACATCAGAATGAATTCCTTAGTCTTCACCACTCTATAGAGAAACCTGGCTTGGGATGTTTGGTCAGATATGTAGCCTTGTTTATTTATTCACTTTAAAGATAGTTCCCGATTTACATTTTTAAAACTTTTTTAAAACCATTTTTTAGACATTTTTATTGAGGCAGTTCTTGTATGGCTGCATTTATTCAGACAACATTTAACATTTAGGAAGTAAGGCTTCTTTTGCTAAATAAAACGAATAAAAAAAACCTCCACCCCCTCTTTCTTAAATCTTCTTAGAGAGCAGTATATAGATAAAATACCTAATCCTTTTTTTATTTAACTATTTCCCACATTAAATTTGTGTATTATTGTTTGCTTAGCATATAACTTGATTTATGCATGAATTAAATTACTTATTCCCCCTAAGAGACACTAATCTCGTCATCTGTTTGTTATCTGTCTGTTAATTAGCAATGCAATCGGGTTAAAACCAAACTGGCAAAATAGTACAAATGTCAAATCATTCCTATTTCAGCCATCAAAAAGTGCTGTCATGATTCTATCTTCCTTTGGTTTGTGTCCCTTTCACCTGTGGGAGGGCATCATAAGAAGCTTGGCCGCTCCGTATTCAGAGCTGCAGTTTGCAGTTAGCAGCAAGCGGCCCGTCCCACAGCCCTGGTAATTGAAGCTAAGAGGTTTATCTGGGGTTAGGCTCTGCAGTCATGGTCAGATAGAGGCGCCCATAGCTGACCAGGACTGGAGAGACTCACCAGAGACAGTCAGCGGCTAGTTACTGTCTTTCATCCTCCATGCTCCCCCCAGACCCTGCACTCCTCCACCTCTTAATTTGACTGAGGAGGGTCTCTCAGTATCTACATAACCTCCAGTGCTTGGGGAGAAGAGGTCAACGTTGCTTTCCATTCTCTCTCTTTCCTACTGTCTCCCAGTACGACAGATAGACATGCATACGACATGCACAAATCCAGCCAGATGCTAAAAGAGTAACAGGGGTCTCTCTCGGGACGCCAGGCTAATTTTACCCCTACCACCATTATTATTGAGCAGTTATTTTGAGCAGCCATGTCGAAGCTCAGAATGAGACTGTAAACAACCTGAGGGCAGCTTATCAGACATGGAGTTGTTTGTGTATTTGTGTCAATGTGAGTGCTACTTTTGCTCTAAAAGACATGCACAGTAATTACCAAATCTCTGTAGAGTGATAATGTTTGGCTCACGAACACACACATAAACACACACACACATCCACACATATATTGAATTTAATTTAGTAAAGTCATTTGTCCTTCCTCTCCCTATTCAGCTCAGTTCAATTCAATGCAATATGCTTACTTGCCATGGAAGTTTCCCTTTACCGTCATCCGCTCTGTAAAGTTTGAGATTAACAAATCAAATTTCTTAAAGTAGTTCTACTCAAATAATTTTATGTTTGTCACACTTTAAGAAGTGCATCTCTATCTCCACCTCTCGTGCAGTGATGCAGACTTCCTCTGTGGGTAGCCAGGACTTGTCCTTTCTCTCTGGTTAAATTGTGGTCACTGAGTCTGTATTTGGTCAGGATCTGTCTTTACTTTGTACATCTGACCAGAGGGAGATACTCTGCCAGTTTATATTCATGGTTTAGGGCCAGATAGCCAGAAAGTTTGTTTTGAGTTTTGGTTTGATGCGTCACATGTTCCAAGTAGACATATTTTGTTAATTTAAAAAAATTGGTTACCCTGATTAGTGGTTGGAGAGCAGTGCTGGTATGAAGTTGTATAGTACTCAGTGTTTTTTGATCAGTTATTCTCAGGACCAGCTGACAGAAGGGACTCTTTCAGGGGGTTTGGTTCTTGGGTTTGTAGTGCCTGAAATCTCAGTTTGTCTTGGAGGCTTAATGTGAGATGTAACCAATATTTAAGAGTTCTTTTATGTTAACAATCAATGAGTAATGGCCTAATTCTGCCTGCTTGCATTGGTTGGTGTTTGCCTTTGGATGTTTAATAGGGACCTGCAGATTTCTACATGCTTCTATAGGCCACTATAGTCCTATTGGTTGAGTAGGCCCCAGACTTCAATAACAAAAAGGGTGATTGGCTGCATTACAATGTCAAATATTTTTGTCCAAATTCTAAAAACTGTCTTTTTGTAAAAATTCTGTATCAGAGTTACCTGGGGCACTGACTTTGAGCCCCAGGTAATCATAATAAAGTGCGTGATCTAGATGGGTGCTTCCTAATTTGAAATGATACTTTGGTTCCTGAGGGCGGAGCTTGAATTGGAAAGTCATGATTCTAGATTTGTTAAAGTTGACTGTCGGGGCGATCCAGGTGCTGCTGTAGTCCTTGTTGTGTGGGTGACATCAGCATAAAGCAGGAATTTAACTCCCTCTTCGTTAAGTGTTAAGCCAGTGGTTCCAGATTGCTCCAGCAGTACCTACCACTAGGTCATTAATGTAGATGTTAGATCGAGTTAAAGATAAGCTGTTGCCATGAGAGACGCCTCTCCCTTGGGTGAAGACATCTGTAGTTTTGTTGCAAATTCTTACTCTACATTTGCTGTGATACAGACATACATGGACTTATGTTATAAAAGTTTACCCCCAATTCAGAGAATTTGATATTATCTCTCTGGCCAACTGCAATCAAATCAGTGGTTAAATTAGTAAAACATGCAAAAATTTTAACCTTTTTTTCATGATTAATTAGAGTGTGTAGTGTGTAAACATGGTCAAGCCATTGCCCTTTACTCAGGGTGTTGTGTTCCATAAGGAAGACCAACATCTGGGCATTGATACTGCTCCAGATCTCAAGAAAGCAACCTGACTGAAGAACCAGAGTGATGAACTGAAGCAGGGCCTGTCTCAGCTCAAGGCTGTGGTGATCCAGTGTCTCTGTCCTGATGCTGTGTCTTCAGTTTTTTATGCTGTTTTCTTTCTTCATTGCAATTAGGTAATCAAAGGGGTTCTGATTATTTTTGATTGTTGATTCAAGGATTGTCATTTTTCTTTAAACTGTTTCTGTTCATAAATGAGACTGTTTGGTGAAATTTGCTTATATAGTTTTTCAAAATACTCTTTCCAGATGTTACCATTTTGTGGGGCCAGGTCTTTTTTGTTGTTTAACTTTTTCCATCTCTCCCAGATCTTATAATTTCAATAGACTCCAGTTTCTCTCAGTTTCCAGCTGTTTATTTATCTGCCTATATTCTCTATGTTTCAACATCATTTTGTCTCAGGTCATTGTTTTATGACTATTTGTCATTGTTGTATCACTCTCCCTTTTTTTCAGTCTGTATAGATGCAAAGCCATGTTTAGTGAGACCTGCTCTACTGGCTGATACGATTTATGATATTTGTAACCATGTTTAATTTGTTGGGTTCCTCACTGTACAGAGAGGAATGTTTTGATTAGATCATTTATTTTAAGTGAAGTGATCACATTGTTAAATCAAATTTAAGCATCAGGAGTCCATTTATATTTATTTTATGACATTTACAGGGTTCAGATTCTGAGGGGCCTGTGGTTTGAAAGTATTAATGAGGGAGGGGCAGCACATATGTACAGATTATTATCACAGTCTTTTGTTCAATTTAAACCAGATTTATGTTGCTTTATAAATAATTATCATCTGTGTTCCCTTGTGAGGGATGGTAGTAATATCTCTCTTCTGCCCCCCCCCCCCCCCCCACACACACACACACACACACACACATATTCTCCCCCTTTCTCTCCCTCTCTGCCTGGCTCATAGTGGGCAGATGTTCGCCCACAATGAGCCAGGTTCTGTTCAAGGTTTCTACCTGTTAGAAGGAAGTTTTTTCTTGCTACTGTTGCCAAGTGCTTGTCTGCTGGGGAATGTTGGGTCTCTGTAAATAATAATGTCTTTTATGATTTGGTGCTATATAAAAAAAAAAAATTGACTTTACTTAACTGACACCACACATTATTTCCTCCCTGTATAAAACTAGATGATTCAGCTCTGTGCAGACATGGGTGTGAAAAACTACTTTCTTTAATTTCTTTCTCTTGAAACGCACAATCTGACACAGCAGCACCAAGTAATTAGATGCACTTTACATTGCATTCAATTTGCACAACTGAAGTGAAATTGCTTTCTCTTTTTTATCATTATCTTGTTGTCAGAGTAGCTGCAAATTCAGCCCCTCTTAGAATGGTATACACAGTTGGGATTCAGCTTACTGTAAACTTCATCAACACAGGCCTTAGGCAAATTGCTAATCAAAGCAAAACAGACTATTAACTGCTGTTCTCTCTCCATCTGAAACCAACTTCCTTTTCTCTCGCTCCATTTCCAGGCAGCGAGATTGTTCCTCCTGACTGCCTCCGCCCACGCTCCTTCACCACAGTGCGCTCCTCCTCTCTGCGGCGCGAAGCAGACGACTCCCGTCTGTCCGTCAGCCTATGTGACCTCAACCTACAGCAGGAGGATGGAGGCAATGCTCACAACCACTCCCACCACCACACCCTCCACCTGGCCTCAGCCTCCTCCTCCACTTGCCCCATCCCACAGAACTCCCTCAACTCCCAGCAGTCCTCCCTCCTGCCGTCTGCCCTGGAGAGTGACCTCCACTTCCACCAGCTGCGAGGTGCCCACATTAAGACGCTGGATGAGCAGACCGTGGCTCGATCTGAGCATGCTCGTGAAGAGCGCACACTGGTCTTCACCAACCGGCCCCTGCGCACTGGAGAAACTGTCTTCATCAAAGTCACCAAATCCAGCCCGGCACGCTCAGGCTCCTTGTCCTATGGTGTGACATCCTGTGACCCAGCTGTGCTGCGCCCCAGTGACTTGCCCTACAATCCAGAGGCTCTGGTGGACAGGAAGGAGTTTTGGGCGGTGTGTCGGGTGCCCACTCCTCTCCAAAGCAGTGACATTCTGGGTTTCTTGGTCAACCAGGAAGGAGAGGTCATCCTCAGCCACAACGGCACCAATGTGGGGATGCAAGTGTGTGTGGACAACTCCCGCCCACTCTGGATGTTCTTTGGTCTACATGGGGCTGTGACTCAGCTGAGGATTCTGGGTAAGTAAGTGCCACATGAATTCACATTAGGTGATAGGGGTAGACAAAATCATGTGAAAACCACTTGTAAGAGGAGTTAAAGGGGTACTCAAGCAATTCAGTATTGCACTTCTATACAGCAGAGGACATCCATCCATGCTTTGGCTGTACCTATTGGTTGAAGCCAATCCCAGCTGACACTGGGTGAGTGGTGGGGTACACCATGGACAGGTACCCAGTCTATCACTGGACGACCATGTAAAGAAAAACAACCGATCACTCTCACAGTCACCTATGGGCAATTCAGAGTCGCATTTTATCCTGCATGTCTTTGGGCTGCAGGCAGAAGCCAGAGTACGTGAAGGAAACCCACACAGGCACATCAATCTATCAAGATTGTTTAAGGTTTGTTTTTCTATTTTACAATGACTACAGGTTTATATATCATATATAAATAAAGATATATGCAGTATATAGTTACTTATATACAGTAAACATAACAATATATTAAGAATCAGTATAAATAAGAATACATATAGTTAATATTTATTGTAAATATTTAAACTGCCAAATATTGATATCATCACTGCACTCAAAAATCCAGTATCGGTTAGGGTTTACTTTTAGACTTGCAGATATATAGATTTCATATAACCCTGACAAAATCATCACAGAGTCATGGAAGCCAGAATGGTTTTCTCTCTCTTCATCTGTAAAGTTGGTGGAGTAGGCTCCTGAACAATGGAGAAACTTCACTGAACAGGGACTGTGTTCAGAAAAAAGACAAGACACACCGACTGCTCATTCATTCCGCTGCAGAGTACTCACATAAAAACAAGGTCATCCAAGAAAACCAAAAACCTAAAGATGACTCAGTGCTTTTATACATCAAGGGACTGTGGTGGTTGTAAGAAAACCCTGCAATTTTGTTGTTTACTTACAACTGTCAAGACAGAAAGAGGTGGTTGAAGACATTTTACAGTATCTTTCTACGTTTGTAAAATCTCGTCTCATAGGAATATAAACCATTGTGCGTTGTTTTGGTGTCTGAAGCTTAATGGGTCTTCACAGGACGTTCATGTAAAGGCAGCCCCCTGCATCTTTTAATGCAGCATTTTTTTTGACTGAGTGCAGCTTTACAATCCAAGCACTTCTACACAGGCAGGTAATATCACTATGAAAAGCACTGTTAGTACTTAGATATGTAATTTGGATTGTACTTTACCCTCCTCTTTTAAACATTTAGAATCAGTGTATTAACAATCATTGCAATCTAGTTGTTAGCAGATTTCAGTATTTATTAATACAGTATTTATGTCATGAACTCCTCTCGTGTGCTGACTGAATAATATAAAAGATGTAAGTTATATTGGTAGACATTACTGCACTTTAATAAACACTTAATGTCCATCTACTTACAACTACATTATAGTATGTTAGAAGTAGATGTAAAACATAAAAGGTATAACGGGACGTGGGGGTTGGTGAATTACACGGGTAAATGTCACCAACTTAGCAGCACTAGAAGTTCAATAGAAGTGTGTCAGGTTGAACAGTCTCAAAAATCGTGACAACCAATGCAATGTCTGACATATATTAACACTTGAAGTGTTAAAACACATCCACAACATTATCATGGACATAACAAGCATGATAGTTTGCAATTGTGGTAGTTCTGTAGTTCGCTAAACCTTTAACTCCCACTTCATGAACATTATTTGATCTACATCCTTTAAGTGGAGCTATGACCGCCACTTGTTCTTTGACTACATACTTTATCTTGTTAATAATCTGGCTTGAAGGAGTAATTCATGGTGGAAATAAACATCCTTTCAGCTCAGGGTCAGGAACTTAGAGATCAGGATATTGATCTTCATTTGGCTTGGTACAACACTGGTGAGAGCTCCGAGTTCGATGCCTAATTCACCTTCTCCCTGGGGTTGAAATCTATTTGTGTTAAGTGTTCAATGCTCTGACACTATGCCAATTTAGGTAAACCAGTTCTCCCCCTTCGGAAATTATAGCCACAGTCATGGGCAGCACTAAAGGGAGAGAGAGATAGAGCACTTTGTTACTTTATATTTCACAACAGATTCCTAGAGGCAGGAAGTATCTGTGAACATTCCTAGAATTAGCAAGAAAAGTAGATGCTCTGTCAGGACACTAGAAGATGAAAAACAGGAAGTCAGCAAGCAGAGGTGGAGAGAGGCTGTGGGAGGGAGGGTCATGACATGCACCCAGCAGGAATGACATGATGTCTCTGTGGGGTGGACACTTTGCCTGCCAGTGGTGTGCCAGGATACCTAAGGTTTGTTTACCTTTTTCTAAATGCTGATAATGACAGCATGTATTGCAATTCTGGCCCCTGTACTTTATTTTGCCCTGCAAAACATATTGCATTCCCACAAGGTGCAGTCAGCTGGGGTTGGGTGGGGGGGCTAAAGAGTATGAATAGCGGAAGACAGCCCTGGAAGTGGCTAATCTTAAAGAAAGACATTTTTAGTAGCATTTGCTCCCACATCTTTCAAAGAAAGTGGGCAAAATCCTGTTTAAAATGAGGGGCCACACAAATGTACATGTGCATACAAGCTGTTCCTAAAGCTGTCATTTAAAAAAAAACAAGTTATTATTCTGTATTCACCCAGGTATAGCAATGGGTTGACAATAAATGGCAACATCTTTGTCAGCTCTATAATGCAGATTGTCACGCACAGCAGAGAAGTTTTCTTCTGTTAACACAGCAGTTAAGAGTCATAACAGCCAAAACAGCACCGGCCTGTCATAGGTGTCACAAGTGTTTGTCCGTGGAGGAAGAGGCATCTATAAATACATCCTGCTTTTCTTCAGTGACAACAGCGGAAAAGGCAGCAGACATTAAAGAGGTGGACAACAAGAAGGGAAAAACAAGCTGAGCTGTAACTAGACGTGCAAGAGATAGAGACTGAATATAAGGATTATACCTGTCTCCCATCAAAAGTCATGATAAATATACTAATTTTAAACTCTTTTACCATTTATATATCCCTCATGTAACTTCTTTACATGTTGCCTTGCCGTGTTCAGTGGTGAATAATGTTGCCCTCCGTCAGCTTGGCCAACTTCACATCAACTAACAACAACCATGACAGCCATGTCAATACAAATCACAGTGAGCTTCATGTGCTGATAGAGGTTGTCAGTGATCAATTCAGAAAATGCCAAAATGGCAGAAACTCAGCCCTCGTGGACTTCAGTGTCCTGTTTACTTTCATGTTTCCCACTGCACAAAAGCACAGAGATCTCCTACTTTACCATGAAATTATATTTTGGCTTGGCAACTGTGCATAACAGACCACCTGGTTTTCTCACTGTGCATTTCTAACAATCATTTACTAAAACCAGAGAGCCTTGGAAGCTCATCAAAATAGGAATAGCAGAACAATGAAATGGGTCAGAAGTATATCTCCTTATCGGAGCAGAACTTGGAATTCCCACTGAGATGTGAATCATCTTAATATTCCAGCTGCTTCGCATTAGGAAGCATCACTTATCTCGCTGTTGCAACTCTTGATCTATCACTTTGTACTGACCGGGGAGCAATCCAGCTTTCTATCAGGCTGAATTTGAGTCTTGTCTTCTACTTTGAGTGAGAGATGTTAAATGTGAAAGCTTGGCTCTCCCAGTGGGCTCCTGATCTACATGATGGCAGGAGAAATTGGTCATAACAGAGACCTCTCACTTCAAAAAAAAGCATGAAGTAATGGACCTTTTTAAGGGAACAGTCATACACAAATACATCAGGGTAGCTCAGGTTTGCCAAGAGTGCCTGGACAGGGTATTAATGCTGGTTGAAACTAATACTGCATCAGCTCTATTAGTGGCAATGGCAGTGAAAATGATTCTAATTTTGTTGTGACAAATTATTTATATATTTTAATCTATTTGAAGTGTATTCCATATCAGATACATACTTCACTGTCTTAGTATCAGAATATAAAGTGTACACATTTGTGTGTATATGTGTGTGTGTGTATTTAACATACCCCTCCCATACACACACACATATAAAAAAAAATATATATATATATATATATAAATATATATATATATATATATAAATATATATATATATATATAAATATATATATATACACACACACACATCACATATTATACAGCATATTATATTTGGTGATAATTAAAGCTGCGGAGTTTGCTTGTAAATACACAAAGTTTTGTTCTTTAGGTTCATCACTATGATTGACCTCTTTCACATTATCACATTGTATCATAAACATATTTTTCTGAGCTAAATGTGCATGCGTAGTAACTATTGGTTGTTTACATGCTGAACTTTAGCATGTTATCATGTTAACATGTTCACATTTATTCAATAAGGGTTAGCATATTAGTGTATCCAATGTTAGCATGCTATGTTAGTATTAATCTCAACATACAGGTGAGGCTGACACAAATCTGATGATTAGTTTATTACACTGAATTAAAGGAGAATTGGATGGTTATAATTTTGGCCACTTAATCTCAAACCTGTTTTTCTAGATGATTAGTTTGTAGTTGTGAATTACTTTGAAAGGGGTTTATCTGGCATACACAGAATCTGTGCTTGCTAAGATGTACCATGTCAAGATAATTCATCTGGGATACATCACTTCAGACACTACATGTCACTACAGTGTTTTTGGCTAATAACCATATCCCTTATTAGTGTCATTGTATTAAAAAAAAAAAAAAAACTGACTACAGACCAGCTGACAGTTGAACTTTGAGAGAGAGAGATTGAGAGGACCTTGTGCCTTGTGGCGTGAAAATTGGACACCCATCCAGTGACCCACTTCGCATGTATTATAGATTCCATTAAAATGTCAGCGCACTCATGCTCAAGTGAAATGTCTCACCACCCACATCCTCATACACTGCAGCTGCCACACTCCTTTTCCCTCCACTTCTCGTCCTCTGTCATCTAAGCTGGTCTCTTCTCTTTCAAATTTTGTGTTGTCCTCATCATTTTTGTTCTCCACACCTCGTTTTATTTATCAACCCCAGCCATCTCACATGAAAGTAGCGGTTCTTCAAAGAAAAAAGAAAAAGAAAAAATCCTATAAATTTGTCAATGCTTTATCCTGTTTTAATATATTTCTATCAGTCTAGCAAATAACATATTGGAGAACTAGTTATGGGGATTTCCGTGTTAAGAGTATTCTAATTAAAATAAGAAATGAATACACTGACACCAATCAAGAGTTTTTCTTTATCTGATAGATAGATAGATAGATAGATAGATAGATAGATAGATAGATAGATAGATAGATAGATAGATAGATAGATAGATAGATAGACAGACAGATAGATAGATAGATAGATAGATAGATAGATAGATAGATAGATAGATAGATAGATAGATAGATAGATAGATAGATAGATAGATAGATAGAAGTGTCTGCAGGTATAACCTACCAGCACGGAGTAGCGTTTATTAGCCTGAGAGCTGACACCCAGGGCAAAAAAAAATTAGTCAGTCCCCAGCGGAAATTATGCCCTTGGTTCAAGGGTAAGAAATTGACTTTCTAATATGTCTGTTTTTTTTCCCTGTGAGCTATAATGATAAACTAATGAAATCAGATTTTTGGCTAAATAAGGTTCAATTAATTTCACTCCGGTGGAAAACGGTGGCAGGCCTTATAGAAGGGACAGTCCATCTTTCACCCTTGGGTAGACATTTTGTTAATGATATTGCTAGTTTTATTATTTGTTAATTCAGTGGTTATTAAGGGCTTGACAATTTCTGCTACTGCAGGCTAATTAAAAATAGTCTGACGAAAGTCACAACAAAATACATTATCGTTCCTAATTATCATTTTTAATTTCAGAGCCATTTAAACCTTCCTAATCTTGCTCTAATACCCGCTTCTTTTCAACCCCTTTATCTTTTTAGGCACACTGCATACATGTAAACATGCCTTCTTATGCATGTATGGAAGCACACACTCTAGCCACTATACCTGATAAAGAGATAAACAACTTGGGGATGTATGCTTATGTCCTCCCTCCAAAAAATCTCTTTTGTCTCTCTAAGATAATATCTGCACCACAGACAAAAAGAGATTATTAACTTTTATTGCAGCAGGGTAGCTAAGAACTTAAACTATTACCTGTCTGAGCTGCTTTCCTCTCATCTGATCTAAACACACAGAAAAACACCGTCTAAGTGCACTTGTGTCATGATAGCATCCAGAACAAGAGATTCTCTGCAATTGAATTAACAGCCACCAGTTCTGAAACAGGCTGTATGTGAGGATTGCATTTAACCAAAGAAATGTTGTAAACCTTTTGTAAGGGGCCTTTCTCTCTTCTCCTTTCTTTCGTTCCATCACTATTTCAGATTGTATTTTTAAACAGTTACCAGAATCTCGGTCTTGACTCACACAAGCCTAAAGGCTTTGAAAGGTGGATTCTTATACTCACAAACATACTCTTGCATGTAAGCCCCCAGCCTTTGCCCTCCACCATCCTCCTCATCCCCAGCCCCACCCATCTGCCTTGTCACATACTCCACATAGCTCCCATGCTTTAAAGGAAGAGGCTCTCTCCATAGTTGTGCCGGGTATGTGCTAAAGACGGATAGATTGTTGGATGATTAGATGAATGGATGGAAGTGGATAGCCACAGAGATGTGGCCACAATGTTGTGGTCTAGCTGTCACAGCTGTTCCCAGAGTTCGGTTTAATCTAGTGGTGAACAGGCGGGATCAGGGCTGGGCACCACAGATCCTGCCTCAGCTGCCCTGGGTGGGAGGTGCCCGCCTGCCAGGAGGATTAACAGGGGGAGATGGAGAGAGGGCAGGAGGGAGTAGGGGGTGGAGGATTTAGTTCCACAGGCGAAGCACTCATGCTACATGGCCTCAGGGTGATCAGGCTTGAGTAATGATGGTGATGATGGTTCAATTTTCAGCCTTTCTATAGTTCAGACATTGCACATGCAGGTGTTTTCTGTAGCTGCTATTATGTCTTCTGACAATGCTTGTTTATAGCAGTGATTCTGGGCATTACAACACATGAAGGGTCTGAATTTAAATTTTAGGGGTCAAAGATCATTAATATAAGAGGAAAGCAGAAAAAAAAACATGTATGGGCTCCATAAAAGTTGGTCTTATTTTTGCAAACTGTCCTCTAATCTTTGTTGGGTTTTTTTGTTTTCCACTGTAAATGACTGAATAATTTAAAATTCCCACGAACCATATATTGCACAAAACTAAAAGACATATGTGACCAGTGATGAGGAACATAAGAAGACATTGCTTCGTGTTAAGGGGGCACAAGTCAGAAAGGCTGGGAACCATTGGTTGATAGGATCCCCATTAGCCTTCACTTACAGTACTGGACTGAGGTACAGACATACACACAGATAAAATAGGACAAATGTCTACAACTACAACTGAAATGAAAATGTAACACAGGGAAAATAATAAACAGAAGAAAAGTTGCAGTAAAACATGATTGAAACAGTAGAGATCTGGGAAAAGATATTGTAAGACCATACCCTATTACTGAAACTGCATTTGTATTAGTTCATGTTGAGTTGGTAACAGTTTATAACCTAAAGAGGCACTGTCTTTGTCCACATTTCTAGTAAGACGCTGGAAGACCATGGTTTGTTACAGCTTGGGTTGTATTTTGTTGCCGACCAATGGTTCAATCAGTTATGATTATATTGTACTCGCCAAAGTGATTGGCAACATCTTGGAACATGGCAATATCACTCAACATTGGTCCAACTGGTGAGGCAAGTATGCAGCATTCAGACAGGTTAGTCAGATTTATTTGGAGGGAAAATTCAGTTCAATTCAATTTTATTTCATTCCAATACCAATACCACATCCAATGCAGCTTAACTCCCTGTTTCAACTGTTGTCTAACTGTTGTTGTTCAGTTATGTACACTGATGGTTTTCCTACTGGGTTAGGAATTGCTGGCATCACTATGAGTATGTCTACAGAAGGTTTTTCCTCCAAATAGAGTGGTTCAGATAATCTGGCAAAACCTTAGAAAATACAGTTCCTCATTAACAATACGATACAGAGGCATTGCTTGGTCTCATGTCCAGTGTTTACATATACTTGTAACTGCTTTTGTATCTATACATAGACAATGGGTCGACCACCTCAACCATCCTGTCTGGATATGGCTAATGGGGCCTCCCCTGCTAAAAATGCATTCACTCACAGTGCCCCGAATGAACTGTTACATCATGCTAAACACTGTATATACAGTACAGATCATACACACATACACACTTCAAGGTGCCAAGGGGCTTGGGAGTACCAGGGGCAACCCCTGGCATGCAAACAAAAAAGATTCTTGACAACCCCCCCCCCCCACACACACACACACACACCTAAAAGTGACAAAAACACTGGTTTAGTTTATGACCTGGAAGTTATGGGACAGTTTCTCTAAATTCCAATAACCCATTATAAGCTTGGCCCTGAAGTGACACGGGCCCTTGTGTGTTGGCCCTGGGCATCAGTTGGATTGATCAGACTGCTGGTGCAGATGGCAATAGAGGGATGCAGCCTGGCAGACTGCTGGGACATCGTTAGTGTGGGCCTGTCATCATCATGTTACTGGTCAGTGTTGATGGTGACTTCCCACAACAGTTGACTCTGCTTTCACATTTTTTCCTGTCATTTGTCCAGGAGAACAGACAACCATGGAGTTTAGCTCAGTGTGATTCACCACAGTGGAGTGATGCTTTTAGAGAAAAGCAGGCTGTAATAGGATTGTTAAATAACTAATGTGCACACAGTAGCTGATTTCTGATGCAATTATTAGTGTGCTATTCTTTGACAACAAGCTTCAGGGAGGGTAATTAAAGTAATCTGCATTTATGTTGATAAGCAGCAAATCATTTGACTGGGATAGTTTTGTGGATGATTACATGCTTGCTGTGCATGACAGCTAATTTGCATCTAATTTGTTGAGTATTTTGTTTTCTCTGCACTACCTGTGATAATAAACTATTTAAGTTATTGTAAATGACAGAGCATTCCATAAGATTACTTTGCCTGCAGAAAGGCCTTGCAAAGCACTTGTATTTAATTATTTTATAAAACACGACCTATAGCATATCTGTGCTGATAAAGCATTTTGGATGAAATGGAAATCTTGAGGCTGCACTAATTGGTTTTGCTTTTTTGTTTTTCTTTCATTCTTTAACATGTCCCTTATTTACAGATCCAATAGTTACTGTACTTTTAACTTTTTCTCGCTCTCGCCCAAGAAAAAATATTAATACTTCTATTCAGCCGCCAGCTGCTAACTGTCTTTCTGCTGTTTATTTCTTTTTTTTTCTTTCAAAACAGCTGTCTGCCACAGCTGGAAACCAGGTTGATAAGAGCAGAGTGTATGGGACGTACAACCAAAACAATGACCCAGAGCCTAAATGGCAAAAAATGCTGAAGCTCTGTTTACCAAGAACGACACCTTTAATATTATTATTTGATCAAATGTCAGTGTAAAAATGATTGGTTAGTACAGCTGTAAGGTCACATATTCGACCTCTGTGATGACTTTAAATCCAGTTTGTCATGTTGGTCAGATGGTGGCCTCCAACAGCCTGACCTGTCTTTCTAGGCATCACTGGCATTCCAACATATGTTCCCTAAACCTGCACTTGGAATTCCCATTTGTTTCCCTGACCCCTATGTAAAGATAGGACATGGAGAGAATCATGGACATCTACTCTTTTATAAAATACTCTTTCCCAAAAAAGAAGAGAGGGAGGAGGAGCGCCCCTCACATGAATATGTAACTACTAACTAATAAAATTGTTTTGTCCAGTGCTCTGCTTTTGTAATTAAAGACCAATTTCTTCATTTTTAAGACTTCCTTCCTCATCTTGCTACTGCCTTGTTTTCTTTTTGGTTTTATAGTAACACTGGTACCATCTGAGTCTGTCTGTATTTTGATGATCATTAAAAATGACAATATCAGTCTCCAGCAACGTCACAGAGACAAATCCAATATATTTGCTGTAACTGGCTACTGAAGGAGTTTGAGTACCATCTAACCCCCCTGCTTTTTTTTGCTCCATCCAGGCTCCACTCATCTTGGGGAACCACAGGCCACATCGAACCCCAGCTCACCCTCCTCCTCCCCGCACACCCCCAGCGCCCTGGGCAGCGGTAGCTCTGATCCGGTCCTGAACGGAGGCCTGTGCTCTGCCGCTTACTGCAGCTCGGCAGGCGGTAGGTACATTCTGATAAGGAGCTACTTCTACAGAGGCAGAGAATCAATCACCCCACAGGGGACTGAATGGATGCCATTATGGGACAGTGAGCAGATGTCATCCTGTGATAGTTAGGAACAATGGCCAGCACTTCATGGTCCCACTGCTGCTGCTGCTGCAGCTGAATGTAAGAAAATGTTCGGCACGTGCTGTTATGCCACATAGCACTGTTATGTAAATGGGCCCGATGCGATGTGCCTCTCCGTTGAGATATTGCAGGAAATAAACCTCATACAAAACCTCCTACACGTGTTGTTATTTTAGCCTGAAAATCAGGCTGTAGTTCCATTTAGTTTTACTTTATTTATTCAGCTGGATGTTGTTTTCATGTTAGCTCATTTCTTGTGGATGGAAGGTATTAAGGCTTGATGACAAGATGACAAGATGGTAGGGAAAAGAGAGGTTATTGGAAGTGGAGAAGGGAAGCAAGCAGAAGAGTGAGGTAGCCGGCTGGTAGGCTGAGGCAGAGATGTGGGTCGACAAGGAGACATAGTGGGGAAGAGGGTGCAGGGAATCCTGAAAATGGGAGAACACGGTTAGTACAGGCACAAGGAAACACTGGAAATCACTCAAGTTGGCCAGGTACAGCAGCAGCTGAGAGAGCGACTACCACAGAGCCTGGCAGAACAACCTGGCACTGGGTGGGTCTTGTTCTGCTGGGCTGGATGAGCTGATTGAGGATAGGCGTGGAAGTGAAGCTGGAGTCAGAAGAGGGAGAGACATGTCCACATCACACACACACACACACACACACACACACACACAGGAGAGGTGGAGACACAGGGGAGACAGGGGAACACAAGGGAAAGCTGGAGTCACAGCCGGGAGGTAGCTGTGCTGTACCAGAAAGCATGTAACGAAATGTCCTGTAAATGAAGGTAGTGGAATGGATTCGTCTGTTGCTACTGAGTGGTTGAGGCAAGTCCAGCTTATATAGCTAACGTAGAAAACGATAGATGCAGTAGTTGTTGTTGATAAACATATTGATTTGGTAGTTGTCTTTAACAGTAAGCTCGAATACAAAAATCTGTCCCTTTTTTCTAACATTTTCTGTTGCAGGGTTTTTTTGGTGGTGGTGTTTTTTTGTTTGTTGGTTTTTTTTAAATGTAACTAGGTAGTTAGCTAGTAACACAGAAACATAATGTCCCAGTTATCAGTCCTGTCTATACAGTTCTGATCAGTCCTTTGTTTCTGCCTTGCAGAGTTATTCGGTACCTTTAAATGTTAAGTAATAAATTCAAATTCATTTCAATTCTACAATCATCAAAAACAGCCAGCAACAAGCACAAGACAACAGTAACTTTGAATTGTTGGTTTTTCTAGCTGTGAAAATAATTGTATATTCTGTCAAGTTTGGATTTATTTGGCTTCTTTTCTTTTTCCATTAACATTTTATTTCTGTTTTGCCACAGGTACAACCCCGAATTCACCAGTCAGCCTCCCCAAGTCACCTACGTTCCCATCAGGCCGTGGGCCTTGGTCCGATGAGTGCTCTATCTGTTACGAGAACACGGTGGACACGGTCATCTACGCCTGTGGGCACATGTGTCTGTGCTACACTTGCGGCCTGAAACTCAAGAAGATGTCCAATGCCTGCTGTCCCATCTGCAGAAGACAGATCAAAGACATTATCAAGACCTACCGCAGCACATAAGGGGATGATGTCCAACGGACGGACGACCTCCCTAGGAAAAGCAAAATCCCACATTCAGGGAAAGAAATGTCTATGTCTAAGTGAATATTAACTTTGGTACTTCAATTTGGTATTTTCATACAATTATTTTTGGTTGGTTTTCTCTCATGACCTTTGCCAAAGCCGGAACTGTTTTGTTGGGAAGGTCACTTTCACTTTAGAGTTGTTGTCACAGCCACCCTGTGGAGGCAGCACTTGAAGTGGCAGGGGGTTCCACTGAGAACTTTATCCTTGCCAGAAGTGTTTGCTCTCCCCTGGGGAATTGGAATACTTTGAAGAAGAAAGGAAAAACTGAACAAATTCCAAAATTCTTTCATTTTGTCGAGCCATGTTGTAAGAATTAGGGACGAACTACCATTTGCAAAGGGCAAATGAGTCTCTTTGGGGCTGAATGTCTCATTAATAGCTCTTTTAGAGGATGATTGAAGCTCAGAAATATGCTGTCAAGCTGACGGATATTTCTGACTCAACCAGTCAATAAAAAAGCACACCCGCGGCAGGTAATCAGCTCAGTATGTCACAACTTGTGTCTGTGTGTTACTGAGCATTGAAATGAGACTTCAGTTTGGCATTTTAATGATGAAGTGATGGACTTCTGTAATTGTCGTAGTGATTATAAGTGAGTGACGTGTTTAGAGATACAAGGCGCTGCTCAGTATATAAAGTAGGATTGTAACACCTCTTGTACTCATATAATCTAATGTACCTTTATGGTAGTTCTATCGCAAACATCAGTGGTTGCTATATTGTTGTGCTAGCTAGCTGCTTGCTCTGCAATGTGGTATGTTGCACTGAAATCAGCATCGTCCTCTCAGAAATGCCCCATAGCTGACAGAGAGGACAAGGATATTCATCTGTTCAAACAATCTACAGACCCGTGTCCAGCAGGCCAAGCAGCTCCGAAATCTCGAAAGGAAACAGGAAGTGAATAAAAACAGCAATTTGGATTCTCCTCAGGGCCAACGATATATTTTTTAAGAAGATGTGAATATTTTCCCAAACTCTACCTATAACCATGCCTAATACACTGTGAGCATTCATGACGAATTGACAGATCCTCAAAAATAGCTCCCATAACACATGAAGTCAAAGGATTGTTGCCATGGTATCAGACGTCACCACAGATATAACACAGCCTCCTGCCTTAACACACACAGAGGGTTCACTTATTACATGCAGATCTATCATATTCTGTGTTTTCTGCCATTTTTTTCAAAAAACCCCAATAAATTACCAAATACTGCTGTTGTGTGGCACAGACTGTCGCAAAATGTTCACTCAGAGGAGAAAAAGCACACAAATTTAAAGCTATTTTTGTAATATGAATAGAAATCCATTTCAAATATTTCAAATCTTTGTGACAGGACTTTCACCAGCAGCAGAGATCCTTTACAGAAATCAGTTCAGGGGCAGGGGTATAAAAAGCTTATATTTTGAAAATTTGAACAATTCCTATCCCCTAATTCCAGTATTAAATGTCCTGATACATCCCCCACAAATTTTACCTGTAAATACTACAACTCAGCAGGAAGCCATAGCTTATTACAAGATATCCCTCAAAGCTGTCAGGCCATTTTTTGAAATGAAATTGTAATTTATTTTGTAGATAACCACCAAATGGGGCTCAAACCTATGCTGCTATGGTATTTGCCAGCTGTCCTTTATAGGCAAACACAGACAGTGACGTTTCACACATCCCTCCTCCCATGTTACAGTTTGATTACGCTACTGCTTGAAGTGTTAATTCACATTTGAATGTTAACTTATGTATTTAGAGAGATAAATGATTCTTATCAGTGTGCTTGAGTTGATAAAAAGAAAACAGAGTAAAAAGTTTTGTCTGTTTTTTGAGGTTTGTTTTAATTGATAATCATTCATTCTAATGTTTTTTTTTCTTGTTTATCCAAAACCATGAGAATCTAAATTTATCCTTGTTTTCTAATTGTGAGAGTTTCTGCAGGGGTTTCTGCAGTAATAGGAGATATGGCAGTACACAATCAAAAGCTCATTGCTTTGGGGTACAAGATTAAAAAAAAAACTCATGGTTTTATTACAATCCCTGAATATCAGGTGTAGTTTTTTGTAATTTATCTTCTTGTGTGTAAGCCTATGTTAGGGAGCCCTATTATTCACTTCTGTATTTATAGCTTGTGTGATTATATGGTCTGAGAGCCATCACTGTATGGTAATAATAAATGTCACTTTATAAAGCTACTGATTGTAATCTTGTAAATGTTTAGGCCAGCGTTGCTCTCTGAGATTCAACCATGGCATGTTTGTATTTTGTGCAGACACTCTGACCAAATGGAAAAATCCTCTGTTTTTAAATACATTGTATAAATGTAATTCCCTTCTGCAAAACCCTGTACTTATTTTGGGGCTTTTAACATTTACAGCCATCTCTTTTAGGACAACATAAGTTGGTAAACACAAATCACGGTTTCATATGAGCTAAATAGCTACTTGGCGTTGGGTGAAGGTTTTCATCTGTAAATTCTTTTTTACACACCTTTTAATCAAGGCTGCTATGCCATTTTTAACTTTTTTGTTTTCTTACATTTGCACCCAGAGTACTCCAGAGGCTCCTTGAATGTTACTGATGTATTATTTATTTGTCCATCACTGATGTGTGGACTGATTCCTCCAAACCTGCTCTTCTTGTGTCTTTTCTTTCTTCTACACAGCCACTAAACTGTAATGACTCCTCTGTGTCTGGCCATTCACGCAACAGCACATTTAGAGATTCTTTCTGTAAATCTTACTACTTTTTGTCATGCATGAGTTGTCTGTTCATCCAGTGTGAACATCGGGACCAACGGTAGACAAGCATTAGAGTGGAATGCTGTCAGTTTTCATGTAGACAAGAGCCAGTGGCAAGAGATACAGTACAGTGCTTGTTGGCCATTGTTGTGACGCAGCAGCTGAACTACTTTGCAATCCTGTATTTTCTCTCTTTTCCATTTGAAACTACAAGTGATTGTTTGTGAGCCTTGTTCAGTGTGGGTCGGACGATTGTGGTTAATAAACTTTCCAGATGTGTTTGAGCAAAAATTGTTCACTTCGTATTAGAAAATTGTTCACTTCATAATAGAATTTACACAGATACACCGCCATACAAAAATCAGGGCAAGAGAATTTAATACTTATTTTAAAAACTAATTTTCTGGAGGTTGTGTAGCTTAAAGCTGCATTAAAGTATTTTTTCGTCTAACAAGCTGACAAATGATCACCTAATGCTACTCACATTATAACAAGCTGAGATAAACTGTATTTGATGGCTTCATCAGAGGGTTATTGGACATTTGAACCAAAAAATATAGATAAGTGCAGCTTTAACTGAAAGAAAGATTAACAACACAGCACTGACTCAATGTAAATTTCAGGGCAACCAGTGGTCATTAGCTGCACTTGTACTTAACATCCAGCTGGAAAAACAGCCAATGATGCCATCTTTCAATTCAATCAAATTTTAAAGCTTCAGTTGCTGCAAACAAATAGAATAAACAATTTAAAACAGGTACAGTAGCTGTGACTTCCATGGCAGCATCTGGAGATACAAGAATCCACCTGTGTGCATTAACATCCCATCAATGCTCTTTACTAACTTGACTTCTCTCTCCTCTCTCCTCCTGTTGCTTTCCACTGGTTTTCTTTAGGTTTTTCTGCCTCTGATGCTGCAGACCACCCACTGCTTTAATTAATAGGATTAGTACTATTACAATTTTATTTAGCCTTATTAATATGATTAGCCCTATTAGTATAACTAAAAGGTTTATTATTAGTCTAAGTTTTATCATACATCTTTATGTGATGCCTGCATTGTGCTATGCCCCCTAGTCTCTCTCTCTTAGCCTCTCTCTCTCTCAACCCAGCCAGTCAAGGTAGACCCCCCCCCCACCACCACCACCACCACCTCAACTACTACTAAAACCATAGCACTGTCAGACCTTTCCTTTCTTCAGGGATGATCAATATCCTAAAGCTGCAGAATGATAAAGCACATTGGACCTATCCAGTCATCAAGGCTAGTTATTATTTTCATATTTGTTTTTTGGGGGGGAATACATTACACAAAAGATTGAAAATATATAATTTTCAGTGTATGGACTGATTCAAAGTAGCTCTCCTTTTCCTACACAGCATATTTTACCAGCATCTTTACTTGACACAAACAAATTAAGAAAAGATCACAAATGCGTGAATTGTTCCTTGGCCAACTGCTGTAGCTGAAAACAAGATCCAATTATTATATTCTTTTGGAGCTTTTAATTGTATCACATCGTCTTCATCAGCAGATGAAGTTTGCTTAGTTGTCATGGAACTGTAGAGGATCGGGTTATTCTGAGCACTTAAAGGACTTCCTACCCATGTTGCCTTTCATGTTTACAAGGTCAAGAATTAACTGTCAAGCTCAACTAAAAGCATTTGCTTTTACCAATGTAGTATTTATTACATTTTGGTTTATTATATTTGGGTTGCAGTACAGTGTACAGGGGTCTTTGTTTGTGTAATCAATCAGTGTATATATAGTATTTTGTAGTTGTATATAGTACTCTGTTAACTGCAGCATGGTTGATTCAAACTGTCACAGTATGGCTTCCACTTCATTTCACATTAGGTTCTATGTATTTTCTTCTTTCCTAGATGGAGAGTTTCCTACTGTTTGTGTGCACTTGATCTTTTACACTGCAATGCAAGTTGTCCCTATAACACAGATGCAGCCAGCCGTGCCCTTTGAGGTCTGGGTGAAACACAATGCTGGGTCATGATGTAACAGGGGGGCTCCGGCCCTGGCCCCCCTGTTACATCATGTGTCGTGGTCTCCGCCTCAACTACAGCTGCTGGGGGGCTTCACAGTAATAGGTAGGAGATCAGTGGAAAAACTCGCACCCATAATAAAAACTCAGGTTCTAAATGTGTTTCTACTGTACTATATATTCATGACGCACCTCATCCAGATGTCTCTTCAGTAGCAGTCCGATTGCCATCTTTTTGCAATAGAATGATTCACCATATCTCCGCATAAAAGAAAAGAATAAGGAACATAAATGAAATGAGTAATAATCTAGAATAATCCAGACGAGTGTGTCTAATTCTTCTCGCTAAAACTGAGCATTCCTAACTCTGTTAGGAGATGATCATCCTTCAGTGCTAACATCCAATAATATTAGTTATGTCGTATAAAATAGATAAAGGACATATCGTAATATAATTTCATTTCAGGAGTCAATGTTGGAAATGTGTGTGCTCAATGTCTGTCCTGTCATCACTGCTGCTGTCTGGTCGCAGGCTGGAGATCGGTTCAAGACAGCCATCTAGTGGAAATGTAGTGTTCTGGTACAGGTAGAAAGTTACTTTTAACAGTTTGACACAAAACAAAATCATAAAGTGATAATGCATTCAATTAATTTCCAAGAAGTTTCCATCTATGTAATTTGCAAATTACAAAATATATAAATAAAGACAGTGTTCAATTGGTACGTTTCCAATTAATTAATTCAAGAGTGAAGTTCCCAATTAAAAATGTTTACCCTGATTTAAATGGAGCGGTGCATACAACGAAATTACTTTTTCATTCAAAATTATTATCAAATTACGCTGATCTTTTCGGGAAACGTTGTGGAAAATTATTAGGAAATAAAGATCCATAAAATACAGTGTTGCCACTTACGACCCTTTAATGGAGCTTTCAACCACATCACTGTCTTTCTTTGCAGATAGAGTTTGCAATTTCCGTGATAACGTGACAACCTGTTATCACATGACCAAAGGTCACCATTTAGGTCATGTGATGAGTTTTCTTGTAACAACATTACTTACCTCTAAATTTCCCCTCAACTTAATGGGGGGTTTTACCGTCTTTTAGCTCATTGTTTTGGTTTTAGGGACTGACTTCACTGTTTCACTTCCAACTCACCATCTCATCAACCTCATTTCCAGCACCAGCAGCTGGAAAAAAAGTCTAAAAACCAACTATACACTAAGTGCAACTAGCTGGTAGAGCATTTAAGAGCTAAAGAACTAGATATGCTAAGCTAACAAACTAACTAGCTGCAAGGAGATTTGCTGTCAGCATAATATAACTGCTTTAAATGCTCAATACTTACAAAATGCAACAGATTAAGTGATTCATCTTGTTGAATGTCAAGTATCTTACAATTAGCAATTATTCATATGCAGAGAGAGAACTGGAAACTTTTTATATCATATTTGTTATTTCCATATAACAAATTACTGTCTGAGAAAGTTATGAATGATAGCCTGACCTGCAGAAACCTCCTGAAAAGCCATGTTTTCCTTAAAGAGGTGAAGATTTGTGGTGCTTCTCTGGTACAGAATGGTAAGCACATATTTCATACAACTTCAGACACAAGTGATAAATCTCTCCACGTGCGTTTGGATACAGAAGAGCAAAAATTCTTGTCTCTCCTCTTTAGTGGGGGAACTGGGGCTCCAAGAGCTCGTTCGTCTTCATTCATCGTGTTTAACCCCCCCTCACACTTTTCTACCATAATTCATACCTTGCTATATATAACCGGCTGCATTGTTCTGCTCCTCCACATCTAAACTCACTTAATCAGGTCTGCACAATAAGGTGAATAAAGATAAATGTCTCAATCTGTAATATTACTGTCACATACTATCTGGATATATCACGAGCTGGAAGCTTGTGTGTTTGTGTGTGTGTGTGTGTGTGTGTGGGGGGGGGGTCTGTTGCTCTTTATCTGCAGTAGCACATGTTACGGGATGCGAGACACACACGAAAAGGAGCCGGTATAAAACAACAAAGATAATACATTTAATATTGTTTCTCTTTTGGGCAATGCGAGATACAATGTAAACATGTACTAGATACAAAAAAAGGAACAAGACTTGTCAAAATGAAACGGTAGATAAGAAAATGCCCTGTTTTCAAAAGGATGCACATGTACAGAATGTCTCCCACCAGAAAGAAATTTGGGTGATATTTTCTTTCATTTTATTTGATACTAGTACACTGGTTTACAGTGCTATGATGCTTTGAACAGATCGGTGTGTGGCCTTGTCACCATGTATGATTTAGTGGCTAGATGACTCATCCATGGATGAGGAATTGATATTTACAGTTTTATAAAGCCTCCTTAGCCTTCTCATGGCATATCTTTTGAAAACAAGGAGTTTGCAAGAGTTCAACACAATTTGCATAACAACAATGGTTATCAGAAACAGAAAGTAACAAAAAAATAAAAGAATAGCACCTCCTTTGGTCCAACTCCAGGCCTGTAGTTGTTATAATGTGTTAGTGTGGTTGACGTGCTGGTAACGGATTGTTTTTGTCAGATTTTACAGATCAAGAGCTGGGTGGCAACAGGCTTCCAGGTTTTTTTTGGCACACTGCTTTCCATAGCAGGGTGGTGACAATTTCTATTCTATAAATGCAACATCGAGGCTAAACCAGGCTCCACCTTCCATGAATCTACCTCTGCTGTCACTCAGCATCATTCACTTCTGACAGCTCGCCTCCATCACAGAAATTTGGCCGTGCTCCGAATGGCACCAGAGGCTCCCATGCAGGATGGCAGCCACCACAGTGTTCCTGATTAGGAAACCGTTAGCACTGGAATATCGTCTGACTGGCTAAGGTTAATTAAGATGCACTGTTGTGCTAATTATAAACAGGGATTCAAACAGAGACAAAGAAAAGCGCCACAGAGACACAGCAGCCTGTCTCGTTCCTCGACACAGTCTCTTCTCTGGAGCTCAGAGACGGCTCCCGCTGATGCCCGCTGGCGTGTCAAACAACTGCAGTTCTGTGAGGAAGTTTTCAGAATGACATAAATAATCAGCGGTTCCTTATTCGCATGTTTTTTTGTTTTGTTTTGGGTTTTTTTTTACCCCAACTGCTTGAGACACAGCGCTGCAGCTTCCCTCGTTCTTTTGTTTCCTTCCTTGCATTCAGACAAAACTAGATATTAATTAAAAAACCTACAAAATCGTCCCCCAAATTACCTCCCACCTGCCCCTACACACTTACTAAAACTTTCTTATCAAACCTACCCTCCTTTCATCCAACAATTGCCTTTATTAACTCAGCAACCACTCCATTGTAGAGCTGGGTGCTGCTGACGTTTGAAGTCTATTTCATTAGATGTGAATAAACCCCTCAAATCCCGTGTTGCACTTTTACAACATTCAATTATTTTCTCAATGAAAACACAAAGGAATAAGGCAAAAAAGCCACAAGGAATCCACCTTTTGAAGCTGTTTTTTTTTTGTCTTATTCAAAAAAACTTTTTCCAACACCCAGCTCAACTCTCACACCCTCAGGGCTACATAAGATCTGAAGAAACTGACAGTAAAAGAAGCTAAAATCAGATGTCGGATCAGTTTTTAAAGTTTTTTGTGGACTGAGAGTGAGGCTGAGAGAAGTTAATGCAGTGTGAACTCATTTGTCTGTCACTGACTTGCAGTTTCTTGCAAAGCAGCTTTATGACTACAAGTGCTGCAATTAAAACTGTTTGGAGATTTCAGAGCTCAGGTTTAGGAGCAGAGAGCTCATTAGGTCTCTGGCTCTAAGAAAGGTCGGTAAAGGAGTCTGATAAAATGGTCTGCCTGTTGGAAGAAATTATTTTCCAGTTTTCAGAGTGGAAGCAGTGCCCGCTTCATCTCCTCCAATCAAAGCAGAGCTACAAAACCTACAAAATCGTCCCCCAAATTACCTCCCACCTGCCCCTACACACTTACTAAAACTTTCTTATCAAACCTACCCTCCTTTCATCCAACAATTGCCTTTATTAACTCAGCAACCACTCCATTGTAGAGCTGGGTGCTGCTGACGTTTGAAGTCTATTTCATTAGATGTGAATAAACCCCTCAAATCCCGTGTTGCACTTTTACAACATTCAATTATTTTCTCAATGAAAACACAAAGGAATAAGGCAAAAAAGCCACAAGGAATCCACCTTTTGAAGCTGTTTTTTTTTTGTCTTATTCAAAAAAACTTTTTCCAACACCCAGCTCAACTCTCACACCCTCAGGGCTACATAAGATCTGAAGAAACTGACAGTAAAAGAAGCTAAAATCAGATGTCGGATCAGTTTTTAAAGTTTTTTGTGGACTGAGAGTGAGGCTGAGAGAAGTTAATGCAGTGTGAACTCATTTGTCTGTCACTGACTTGCAGTTTCTTGCAAAGCAGCTTTATGACTACAAGTGCTGCAATTAAAACTGTTTGGAGATTTCAGAGCTCAGGTTTAGGAGCAGAGAGCTCATTAGGTCTCTGGCTCTAAGAAAGGTCGGTAAAGGAGTCTGATAAAATGGTCTGCCTGTTGGAAGAAATTATTTTCCAGTTTTCAGAGTGGAAGCAGTGCCCGCTTCATCTCCCTCCAATCAAAGCAGAGCTACAAAATCGTCCCCCAAGCGTCCTCGCTCTCACCTCATCTCCTAGAATCCACTATCTGATCCATCTTGTGTCTCCCTGTATCCTGCTCTCACAAATCTCTTCCACGACCTCTACCTTCTCTTCTCCTGAGCGCACCTGCAAACGATCCAACTCATCATGCAAAAACACACACGTATGCTAACGCTCCCCCAAATCCTCCTAGATACCTCAATCATTTCACTGGGAATAGACTGCCGGGCTGTGTTGAGGAAGGAGAGAGATGAATATATGTGGCAGAGAGGGTAGACGAAAGAGAACTGGCGAGCAGAAAGGAAGAGTATTGGGGAGGAATGTGCTATGGCAGCAGCTAGTGTTTGGGAGTACAGAACTTAAGGTGCTTCACGCCTGAGAGGTGCCGTCCATTTGTTAAAATAAAAAGAGAGCGAAGAATAACACGGTGTGGCGTAGTGGTGCTGTCTCACCCGGCTGACCTCCGGGAATATGTCAGGAAACTCATATATTTCCTCTGGCATGAATGATTCCTCATCATCATGAGTGAGTGTTGGCATGTGCAAAAATATTACCTTTGCCAATTCCATTTCCATTCTGCCGCGTGGATGCACACAAGTTTAAATGCAGCACTGGTGGCCATGACTGAAATAGGAAATATATCATTATAAATAACTTATTGTTTGGGGAAATATGTTTATTCGTTTTGTTGCCGAAAGTGTCGTGAGAAGATTGATACCACCCTCATATCTATGTGCTGAATTTGAAGGTACAGCCAGGAGATTGTTAACTTAGTTTAGCATTAATAGTGTCCTAAGCTAAGCAGAGAAAACATCTAGCTTGACCCTGTCTTAAGGTAGAAGAATCAGCCTATGAGCATTTCTAAAGCTCACTGATAAACACATCACATTTGTTTTATCTGTACAAAAACTGTAAAATGAATTGTGGTTTTACAAGCACTCATGTGCATGACTCTTTCTCGCAAGGGTATAGTGAGCTATGGTGTCTTCCCATCAACTCCCATTAATTAGTGAGCTTTAAAGATGTGTCGGCAGGCAGATTTTATGAACTTCTGACAGCACCAGGTAGCCATTTCCCCCTGCTCCCAGTCTGAGTGCTAAGCTAAGCTACCTATCTCAGGGCTTTAGCTCCATATTTAAAGATCAACTCCAGACAAGTTTTATAACATTATAAAATGCTTCATGTCTATATGGTTTCTCAACAAAAAAGATCAATTTGCTAATTGAAATTTAAATCTACTCCATCTTCCTTGTTCAAAATTCTGAAATATTTTACACATCAAACATTTATCTGTTGAACTCTCAGCAAGAAATCAAATAAATTTATTTCCCAAAACACTGAACTATTCTTGTAAGGTGGAGTGTAACTACAAACTATCCAAACAAAAAGATTTATGGATACAAGCCCGATAACAAGAAAAGGAACTCTTTATATTGGCCTGTACACACAGGAACTCTTTTGCAACTTCGCATTCACCTGCAGCACATCGATAAGGCCTGCTGGGGCTAAGCAAAGAGAAAAATAAAGGTTTTTCTATTTTTGGTGTACATCCTGGAAGTTGATGGATTGAACTTAAATGGCCTGAAGGAGTGTTCATCTCCTCGGGTTCTTGTTTACCACTGAGACTCTCCTGTCTGTTCCAAATGTCACCTTCACCATGCTGATTGGAGAGGAAAGAGTCTGACTTGGTTTGACAAGGGTGGGGTAAATGTCAAGAGTGGCATCCTTGCAGGTGGAGAGTGGGTACACAACCAGAGGGGAAAAAAAAGAGAATGAGGAGGGAAAACAACAACACAAAAGCAAGAAACTATCAAAATTCCATTCAGGCACGAACGTGACAGCTCAGAGCAGGGCCGCTCAGGCCCCTGTTGACGGACCCATGACTCTCTGTCGGTGAAGAACACCCAACATGGCTGTAATGTTGATACAGAATGGGGCAGTGGGTTTCTACCAGGCCATTCACAAATCACTGTCCACTGCTGATGGGAGGCAGGAGGAGCAGAGCCTCTGTTAGTTATTATAAAAGTCCATCACGTCAGGAGATACGTAGGTGTCATATGACTGCTTTGGTCCGATGAGTTTTCTGATGCTTTTAGAGGCCTGCAAACATCTGCTCTCTTAGGCAGACCGACATATGACTTAGTATGACATATGACGATAGTAAAAGCTCATGACTGGCAGTTTGACTGGGAACCTCGGCTCCCACCACATGTAATGGCATTGTTCTCTTGTTTCCAGACCTGTGGTATTTTTTCCTCTTGTTGAAACATGATGCATTTTTTTATCTATTGCACATTTCCTCGCAGGTCCATTTCAGAATTTGACAAAATGGGGCATAGGAATAAAAAAAATAAAAGCATGAACAGAGATAGATGCTACACAGCTAAATGTATGTTCAACACAGAACTATTCCCTTGTAAGTAAATTCAGCTCAATCAAACAAAGCGATATGCAATAATATTATGTGCTGGAGCATATTGTTAAAAGTGATTCAACACATTTACATAATGCCTTCGTCTGAATGGGGAGGGGACTTTTTTCCTCACAGCAAATATACGTGGCCTAATTCCTTATCTTTTTATTTATGGGTCCTTAGTTTTCATTTATTAAAATGAATGCAAATACCTCACATACCAAACTAAATGGTTTTGAATTTTTCCTGACTGCTGAGTTAGCATTCGGAAGGTTATCAGTTAGACATAGGTCGAATTTGTGTGACAAAAATAATCTGTATGAAAAGTTAATTATGAAAACAGAAAACTTTTGAAGGGGTGATGAGGTGATTGTCAAGCCATGATAAGATATGTAACTACTCATAATAAATATGCTTAAAATCTGGCATTATGTAAAGCACAATAAAGATGAAGGAAGTGCCCATGATTTGCGAAGTTGCAGCACACAGCATAGAGCAAAAAAGGAAACCTTTTAAATTTTCAAAAAAATAAATTATTGCCCAATACAAAACACGTGCTACAAAAATATTTTTAGCTGCACTAAGATTTAAAAAAAGAGAAAAAAACCCATTAAATTTCTGTACAGTTTTTGGGGAGGCTCACTGACCAGCAGTGCATTTCTTATTGCACTGAGGTAGAATGGCCCATAAATAAGCTGGAGGAAGGGAGAAAAATCATGTTGTAGTACCTGTGACCTCCCACAAGAGGTCTGAATTTCTCCAATTCTACTCAAACAAACTTTGGCAAACCCACTATCATGGAGAGAGCTCTTTGAAGAGTAACACCTCTCACCTGAGGTGGGGAAAAGAATAGAGAGACATTAAATAATTACAAAAACTTATTCAATAAATAATATGCTGAGTATTTACTGCATCTTTGCGTTAATGCACCTCAGAAAAAAAATTAAAGTGCACTAATTCACAAAACAGAACCACTTCATTCCTCATTATTGTCACTGTGTGATCACCAAGTAACAAAAATAAACAAACAAACAAAAAAAAAATGTGATTTTGCTAAAATAGATAACTGCAATCTAGCAGGTACTGTACTTAGTTTAGTAATATGATACTGTCCAGCAGAAACATAATCAAAAGTTAGTGTTGAGCCTCATAATGAAAGCTTACACTGTTCGTTAGAAAATGTATTTCAGCAGTCTTGAACATCAGCCATTTGAATTTCAAATTTTCAGATTTTCAACACAAGGGGAGATTTTTTTCTACCTTGATGTTTTCAGGTGGCAGCTAAGTTTTATTTATATGTTTACATTTGTATATATATATAATATGTGATATAAACCCCCAAAAATCTAGATGTGAAGAAATTTCTAAACTTTGAAACAAGATGATAAACTATGTTGCTGTCTGTTTAATGTCAAAACCTATATTGCACAGCAACATCTACTATTACAATTTACTTGTTTACTTCTTGTTTCAGTGGATCAAAATTTGAGAAAATCTTTCAAGTGCCTCCAGGTACTGACAGGAAAACTTTTCAGTTCAGTTCAGAAACCTTGTTTTAGGCATTTTGATGAATACACTATATTCATCTGTAACATAAATAAACAGTAAAAAAAAGAGAGAAACGGCCAATGAAATGATATTTTTCTTTGGTTTGATCACATTTTGGGCTAAATACTATGCAAATATGTCCCTGGGATTCAATTATTTCACCACATTTCCAGTACGCATTTAATACAACTCCACAACAGTGGTATTATTATATGAATACAAAACAAAATATATACAAAGTCAATTGTTCCTGGAGCTAAAAACACTAAAGTAAACCTAAATCATTGTAAACGAATTGTTTTCATTTTCTGAGGGTATTAACTACCCAGATATGAGGTGGTTTTGTTCTGGAGAGCACCCAAGTTACAAGATGTTCCTTCAATTTTCCAGGAAAATAAAATATCCAACTGTTACTTTCAAGTTTCACAGGTTTTTTTATACATTTGTTATCCCAGATAGGTATATCTGGGATTAAAAACATGCATATTAACATATTTTTGTGGGGCTTGCAGATCAATGTCAAAACTATGCCCATCTATCAAACTGGAGCAGCTGCTGTCAGTGTCAGATGGAGCTTTAATATGTCCATTTCTAGGCTGTTGGTGGAAAATAGATGTCACAAGAAAGCAGAAATAATTCTCTAAGGAAGACTTGCATCACTATAAGACATTACAACATGAACAATGAAACTAAATACAAACACTGATAATGAGACTTGAATGTTTTCCTTTGCTTGATGACTTGTGGCTCTAAACCAATAAATTCTCTGGTGAATCGAGTTCCTTGAATCCTTTCTCCTTTCTTTAATCTGTGTATTGGACCAATTAGAGCACTCTAGACTGTATCTTTGCACTTTGTTTGCGCTCTATGGCAAAGCTCTTAATTGGTCATGTAAATACTCTTGGTGGTGTTCATGGTCCTATGGCACTCTTAAGAGATTTGGTTGATTAACGATTTGCCATCCACTATTTGGGACCTCCATTCAGGTGATCAGATCAAATACAAAAGGCACTTATTGGCCATTATAGTCAGTGATGGGCAGGTATAAGCATAGCCATTACCTTGCACAACTTCTGTATTACATGATGCAAACCTCTTTAAGAGGTTATCACTCCCATTCATACCATTTGAAATCTCAAAGATACTGTCCTCTGTAAATTTCCTAACTCAAGGGACCAATCCCATATTTCTGCCTCTCACTCCCAGCCAGAACATTTAAAATCTTTACTCTCCTCCTCTTATATATTTAGTAAACCAGCACTAAAAGTGTCCTTCCTTATCAGATTAAAACATTTTTCTTTTTACACACAGTCTTTTCATAAATGTACACTTTCAAGGACATATTGCTTACAGAAGATTGCGGGTAACATTTTGAAGAGTGAAGCCACCCGCGACATCAAAAGAGGGAGGTGGAATGAAGGGCAAGGGAAGGACGTGGGGGTCTTTCTACTTCTTCCGTTCCAGGTAGTTGGAGGGGACCCAGCCCTTGCGGGGAAGCAGGCTGTCCTGCACCTGGCAGTACCACCATCCATTGGGGTTTCTTTCCAACACTTCCAGACAGGTGCCCTCAGTGAAACCCATAGTCTCCTCATCACCGCGATAGTCTGCAATGGATACATATACATCTCTGCCGAGGTTATTGTGGATTAGCTGGCTCTTCTCTATGGGCTTGGGCCGGACTGTGGACACAGGGATGCCGTTGCGTTGGTTAGCTCTGCTTAGGCCGTCCTGGACGTTGCTCGTGCTGAATGCGCTCCCTGAAGACCCCAGGCCGGAGTGTTCGGCAGGCCTCGTCTGACTTTCGACAACTACATGCGGCCGCACGGTGCTGAAGGAGGCATTTCGGCGGACACCGAGAGTGGCAGAACCAGAACCATAGTGATCACTTCTACCAAGTGATTCATTTCGCCTCAGAGACCCAGTCATGTAGTGTGCATCCTTTGGTGGCTGTGATGTGGTCACAAACACAGACTGAGGCCTCACTGCCACCTGGCGTACCCCGTTTCTCATCCGTACACCTCCGTTTACCATCACCGACGGCTTCGAGAAGCCACCAGGGGGCTTGGAAGGAATCGGTGGGGTGTTCCTCCTCATGCCTTGATGCTGCTGGGTCAGACCCTGAATATTGATATTATTGAGGGCCAAAACGTGCTGCTCGTTTTTCTCCAGGCTGTTGGATTTACTCCCGCCACTCCCATGTCCATCTGACTCCAACCCACCAGCATCACCCACTTGTCTGACAGGTTCCAGGTAGTACGAGGGAGCCCAGCCCTCCTCTCCTCCCCAACGGATGTACCACCAACCACTTCCCTGCTTTTCCAGAACCTCGACCTCCACCCCAGCTGGGAAGCTGACCTCAGAGTCCTGGACCTTCTTGTAGGCGTCCAAGGAGCGGTAGAGACTGGGGCCTTCCATATCTGAGTCACCGCGGCTCCCTTTCGAGTAAACAGAGGAGAGATCTGAGGTGCTGCGTGAGCACACCGAGTCCTCTGAGGAGATAACAGAGGCTGTTTCAGAGTCGTCCCCACGAGGTTTGATGCCGTGACGATACTGACTTGTAGGCCTCAACTGCCGTCTTAAGGAACCGATGTCCATCCTCTCAGGACTATGGGGCTCTGATTTGGTAAGGAGTGGTTTAGGTCTAACAGAAGGCTTGGGCCTGGTGGAGGGGCTTTGACCTATTCTCTGCTCCACATCCCGGTTGAAGGCAGCGCCTTTCTTAGGGCCTCTGCTCAATTCATCTGATGAAGAGAGGGGGCTGTTGTCCTGGGACCTGAAGCTGATGTCTATGTGTCTGCCCAAGGTCTGACTCCTGCGATTCATCTCTGGAGTCATGGTTTTGATGGGCCTACCGGCTAGGGGTGAGGATCCAGAGGGTTTTCGTGGGACTGTGGAGGAGTGGTAACTCTTTGGGGAGTTGGGTTCGCTGGAACCTTTGGCTTTGGTTCCTTCAACGCCACTACCTGGCCTGAAGCCATCATTCTCATAAATACATTCTTCTTTAGCAACCTCCTCTATAGACCTGAAGGAGGTCCTTCGATGAGTGAACACCGGAGACGCCTTACAGACAGGAGGGGAGGCCTTGCAAGAAGGAGGGGAGCTTCGGTACTTGTCGCCTACCACGCTGCTTATCTTCATATCCAGGGAGCGCTCATCCTTCAAGGAATCTGTGTCAGACTCACCCTCACATCCAACTGCAGGAACATCATATTCAGGTTCCTCATACACCGGCCTGTTAGGTGGCTCTGAGGCTTTGGGGGCAGGGTTAGCAGGAGGGGGAGCCTCTTCATTGTCTTGTTTTTTGACAGGCGGAGCTGGCGGTGGGACTTTGGGCCGGGTCAGGGTGCTGGTACGGCGGCTGAGGTTGGGTTTCTTGCGCTTGTCAATGTAGGAGCAGGGGGCCCAGCCCTCCATCTCTCCAATCTGCACGTACCACCAGCCTCCTGGGTTCTTCTCTATAACCTACACAACAAGGGTTAAAAAGCTATTTGAAATAATATATTTGCTTAAAATTTGGTCAGTCTGTAGATTAGGGCAAGGCCAAGTGCAAGGGCAAGGGTTCTCCCATAGATTTAGATGATCAGATTATCAAAAACATGCCTGAATTCCCATTGAAATTGACAATGAACAGTGTATGCAAACAACAAAGCAACAACAAAAATGAAAATCGACTATTATATTACAATGCAGTCTTCTATCACAAACATCAATGACAAGGGATAACACAGTGTCTAGAAGTGTAACCTCAACATAACATAAAAAACCTGAAGGAATCTATGCTGTCATCTTCCCCTGGGTCTCCGCAGAGCAAATTTTGTCTACATCATCATGTCCAAACATAAATCTAAAGGTCGTATCTCTATTGCCTCAGCTTCCCCGTCTATCTGGGGAGCACTCAGTAGACATACATATTCAATGAGCCCTGACTGTCTCGTCTCAGTGACAACAATGTAGATCCGGCCTCTTACATCAGCCTTTTGTCCTCCACGGAAACTGATGCCATCGGAGATCGAGGACTGGAAATCTGCTATAGTGTAATACTCTGCTTCCACAGCAGGGGGCTCTGGTGGCTTAGGTAACTGGAATCCCTGTACAGCAAGGGAGGAGAGATATGAATGGCTGAAATCATAATAAGACATCTTTATATTCAATCTACCTACAACTTTGGAATGAGTATAACTAAAGACATAATGAGGACAACATCAAGACACAAGTATTTCAAGATTTCAGCTGTGACTGCACATGATAATAATGTCATAGTATGTGGAATATATAAGTAATTGATTGTAATGATCAAGGAAAAGCTAAAATTACACTTGTGTTATTACTGCTACTACTGTTGCTACTCAACAGTGACCTATGAGCTAATTATCATCAATCTCTCTGTCTGTTATACTTTTTAACTGTATTTATACTTCCTTTGAGAAACTATTTCAACTGGAAGCAATCTATGTAAATTTTTTCTTAACTTGATCATGGGAACGTCTGTGCTTATAAGTTTCAATTGAATCTGCAACAATATTAAAGAATGCCCTCTTTTTTAGAGCTTTTTAATGGTATGTTTAGGAAGCAGTAGCTTGTGAAATGTCTTACCAAGTTGGTGTCTCTCCTTGGGGGAGGTTTTTGTCTCAGATTTGGAGACCCTGATAAACCAAATGACAGCTTATTAAAGAGATAATGCGGTGCACTCATCCTTCATAAGTTGAATCTTATACTAGGAAACACAATCAGATCATACATTTTTAGTATGTAATTGAAATGGAAATCCACACACCAAACATTTTAAAATCCCATGTTAAATAGCATCACAGGTTAATATGACAAGTGTATATTATTACATCACCACCACCACTGGATACACCAGCCATGTAGCTTACCTACAGCATCAAAGCCTACACAAATGGGAAATGACATGTCTTAATGTCTCATAAAAATCCTCATCCCCTTAGCTGCAGCACATCTACTGCTTATTCAGTGCAACAGAAAGCTTAAATCTCTCCTAACACACTAAAAAAACTCACCAATTTCCACTCTATGCGGTGCCACTCTTGCAACAGCTGGGGACCCTGGCTCACCTCTCCCTTTATTCTCATTTAAAGCAGCACTTGCTGCTATTCCCAGACAAGGACTGTTGGTGTCACGGCCTGCGCTCAGCCTCCTGCCTGTCTCAGCATTGATCTCAGAGCTGTAGGGCATGGGCAGGCTGATCTCGCTCTTGGAGATGTGGCGCTCTGGTGTTGTGCTGCCCTCGCCGTCTGTCTGAATGTCCTTCTCACTCACTGACTTCTTTTGCAGCAGGTTGCTGATTTCCATGATGTTGCCGATGATCTCCACAGGGCCCGTCAGTGTCTTCTTGCGAGGGGAAAAATCATCTTTCACCTTTTTCAAGTATGAGGCAGGGGCCCAGCCCTCTTTCCCTAAGTATCTGGACATAAAGCAGGAATGATTAATATTGTATTTTGCTGAATCCTTACCTATTTTATACTTTGTAGAGGAGCACTGCACCATTTTACACATAAAGGTCAGTTTACTCCTCCAGAGTATGTCATCAGGGTTTTCTTTGGCTTTAGCCCTAGAAAGCCTAAATTATATTCTGGTTAGATGGATTTTGAAAGATGGTGTGAGTATTTAAAAAACACATCAAATCAAATGACGCTATTAGTTGCATTATAGGAATGTAGGCCCACACTAGGGATTAAAAATCGGGCTATCTTGGTCTCTGTTGCATGATTTTGATCTCTTTTGTTTTTAAATCTGTCTGTTGTGAATCCCTCAACTGGGATCACTGGAGTAACCCTTTAAGACAGCAAACTGAATTTGGTGGAACCATATTCTATACCTAGATCAGATAAACAACTGAAAATATGCTCATTCTCTACAAAAAAAAAAATATGTAATGAAATACACCAAGAAAGATTCTGCGTATTAAGAAAAACAGCACGATTCTAATTCTAGTGAAGCAGAGGTAGCCACAGGCAAGAAAACAGACTGCATAATATATGCAAAGAGACACTGGTTCTCCGCATTTCAACATTCACTGTCATCTTAAATGAGTCATTTTAGAGTGCTTTGTGAAACAATAAGTAATGTTCCAAATGCAACTCTGAGTCATTTGCCTCTAGGTGGGCCATTTTCTGCTCAAAACACATGGTCATTCCAGGACTGTGACCACAAGGAGTCCCCCTAACTGAAAAAGCCCCATGCATGGACCTCACTGTACAAAAAAGGCCCACTGAGAGCAGCATGACTCAGAGGTACAGCTGCCGTTTTTTCATGATGTACAATGTGCTCTAAAATGATTCATTGTGCATTGCAGTGATGGCTGAGGACTGAACATATAGTTTAAACTAGCAGTTTGTGTATTCATATTGGCCATATACCACAAATATCACACCAGCATAAACAACTACAGGGCCTTGTATGTATGTTTTTGTATATTTAAGCATGCAAACTCGTATATTCACATATGTATGTGAGATACCATGAGGTCACATGTGATAATAATCAGCTGTGCACCTTTAGATGTTTGTGTTGAATTGGGATTGATGCTCCTACAGTGGCAGGTCTGTCGCCTGATGCACCATTTATTTATCAGTGTTTACTCACCTGACGTACCACCAGCCCTCCAGATTCTTTTGGATGACCTCCACGGTGACCCCTTTCTCAAAGCTGACTTCATCCTTCCCTTGACTGCTGTATGGCTGTATCGTCACATATTTCTCTTCTGGAGATCAAGAGGGGTAACGGAAAGAAAAAGACGGTGAAAATGAAGGAAATGTTATCATAAAACTGTCTTACATTGTTAGATTAAACCACTTTATAACTTGCATTGTTCCAAAAAGCCTTATGAGAGGAAAATGTTGAGTGTGACCTACTTAAATACTTTTCTTACACAATAATATCAAACAGCTCCCTCTAATGGCTGAACCCCTGTCCCTTGCGACTTGTTTCTTATCCACTCTAGGCCTCATCCTGGCTGTTTGGACCCTGATCCAGGGTTCGTCTCTATCCAGAGGGAGATTCTAGAATCTAGAAGCAGGCCAACATCATGGCCTCCCTTGAGATGATAAGATATTTGGGCTGAGATCTCCCTTCTCAATCCTTATCTGACCGCCACGCCTCTCTCATGGACTATTTGGCTTCCAAAATCCTGTAGGAAAGGAAATCCTACAGTAGGCTTGGTGGGGAGCAGGAGTAGGTTAGGGGATTCAAGACTCCGAAGCTAACGAAGGGAGACAAAAGGTGCGTAGATAGATCAGATCAGGCTCTTCCCCTGTGGCAGAGTGGATCAGTGGACAGCACAAGCTCAGGCTCATTTCCTGGGTTTATTAATTGCTGTGTTGTGTGGAAGAGGAAAAATCATCTACATATGCATGACTTTGGTGGCAGAAAACCTGACAGAAAGGAGTAAGAAGCTGCTATGGGAAGGGATCTAAACATGTACAAAATAAAAGGGAATATGACCATAGATGGCTGGGGGAATGAGATTTCTAAAGAAAATGTGAAGGGCATGGATGATATCTCAGAGGAATCTGTGCATGCGCTTATTTGTGTAGATGCATGCTTTCAGTAGATGGGGTATGTCCAGACAGTGAGCCTATCATTTCAGAATGGCTGAGGTCAATAATGTGGAGAGGAGTGGAATGTCTGGCCCTGCTTGCAAAGCATGTTGTGTGGAGAGGTGTGTGTGTGTGTATTTGGAGGCTGGGGTGAGTACTTGCAGATGGATAGGGGATACCAAATGGCGTGGCTTACAAAGGAATCCAAAACATCTAACTAAATGTGTCGGTAAATTATCATGTTCTTGCTTTTATTTCCTTGAGGACCAGAATAAAAAATGACAGATTAAATTAATCACATCTATTAATCACATTATTGAGTGTGCGTGTGCATGAATGTGTGTGTCTTTTTCATTGGCTGTACACATGCCTTGGTGTCATCTTTGTGTGTCGTTGCTGGCGTCACACTGCAGGGACAGAACAGTGAGTTGAGCAGGCGGTCAGCGGGACTCGATAAATCAGATTAGGGATCTGCTGTAAATGCTAGTGCACAGCCTGCATTCAGCAAGGCGGAGGGAGGACGGCTCATACTGAACCTCAGAGCATGAGACACCACCCCTACCGAGTACACAATGAGGTCACTTCTCCATCAGTAACCAATCAGTACCCCCACCAAGAGGTCAAAACACCTTGACCTGGCTTTGTGTCAGAGCAACAAGAGAAGTTCAGTAATTTATTTGGGTTCTGAATGCGCCCTTTTTTTATTATCTACATCTTGGTCTCAGTCCTCATCTTGTTTATGAAGCATCACTTAAAAGGCAACAAAATCCATGTCAGCAAACAGGCAGAAGAGTATACGAGTGCTTTCTTCCATTAGCAAATTACATCCTCCGAGAGCATAAATCCTATGTGATGGGTCTTTGTTTTTGTCCTTTGTCAGTGCTACTAAATCAAGCTGTATCTCAAGTGTCTGTGTGAAGCTGTAAAACCTAACTCACCCACTTCTTATCGCCAGCTAAGCAATGCATTATCATGCAGGGACAGTGGGACTTCCAATCAAAAGTAAAGAGAGGAACTGGGGATGACAAGCGAGTGTGTAGGATAAGGATAGGAGAAAAGTAGAAGGGCTGAAATTTGGTATTTGTCAAATATTAGCTACAATTAATCATCATGTTCCTAACAATGCTAGAACTTTAAAGATAAATTACACATCAGAACAGTTTTTTACACTTTGCCTTAACTGATGGCCTTAACTTTCTGGCACTCCTGTTATTCCCAACAGCCACCCCAAGCCATCTGGTGCAGCAAGCAATTCAACAGAAACACAAACCACTACCTGCACATAGTGGTGTTTGTTCCAGGTCCCAGTGGAGCACAGCTGAACCAAGTTAAGGCAAAGGCAGGCAGACAGCGAACAGCAACTGGACAACATGTCAACAGACACTAATACAGTCACAAAGCAAAAAGTGGTGGTGAATGAAAAGTTGGAAAATCCACAGAAACTAAGTTTGACATGACTCCCGTCAGCAGCAGCTGCAGTTTTCATGGTGAGGTTGTTCAGTGGTGGAAAGAGAGCTACTGGTCCAGGAGCTCTTAGCTTGTTTGCAATGTAGCCAGTAGCACCAGCTGCCATGTGAAACTCCTCTGCCCTCACTTTCTCTCTAGCCTTACATGTGGCTTTATCAATGTTTCCTTCCACCAATACATCCTAGAGGTACACAGCAATGTCTCCAAATCCCTAACTAAGATAAACCAAGTTTGCCTTATGGAATATGCTACACAGCAGTCCCTGCTACATAAACAGCTAAGAAAAAGATCTGAAGCTCCAGCACTAGTAGTGTACAAAGTTAGTGATCCAAGCATTTCTGGTTACCTATAATGACATTTTCAAATCAAAGTCATGCTAACATTGTAATTTACTATAATATATTACAATGAGGCCATGTCCTGCTATTGATAAAAGGTAGGCATGTTTGCAGTGACAGCCAACAAACGTAAGAAATGATAACGAAGGAGATATTTTTACATGGCAACATGGTGGGCCTACCCCTATTAACTTCCCTGTTCCTCCCACTCTGTGCAGAGTTTCTATATGCTGGGATACTTCCTGGCCCCAGGTTTGGGTTGTGGTAATATTCAACAAAACAAAAAAGGCAGGTTTTTAATAAAAAAAAACAAAAACTTTGAGTTGAAATACCACCTAAACTCTAAGAAAGTAAAATCCAGGTGTCGTAAAAAGTAATTGTTCGACTTCAAGAACACGGCCTCCAAAAGCGTTCCATGCCCTCATTCCCTTTATGTGACGGCTAGCCAAGTGCCTCATCAACGCTCTATAGAGGTGGAGGCCTGTGTCATTAAAACCAGTCAGCAGGTCGAGCTGCTGCCCCACTTTCACACTTACCACCGGCACACTTGGGCCAAGTCTCACTATTCTGGGAGACAGGTCTAGTTGGGGAACATTCCAGCAAACCTGGCTAACACTGTTCCTTTGACCTGATATACAATATGCTTCATATGCTCTGATTCATGTCCACGAATGATGATATAATGTAAACGGCACTCAGTTAATATTTCTACTTTAGTCACTTAACCCTGTGTAAGAGGTTGCTGATCTGAGTTCTTCAATCAGCTGCATGGGGGAGTGAATGAGTAATGGTCCCCTCTCTCTCAACAGCTACCACTCCTGTGCACCGAAAAAGAAAAAATAGACATGGATATGTGGCCATCAGCTGCTTGAAGTGTTGACTACATAACAATATTTATTTTATTACAGTCTGTGTTTTTAAAAGCAACAGGGCCCAAGTCGTTTAAAATCAATGTATTTCCCTCTTGTACAGTATAAGTCCATATGTGCTCTCTAGAAAGAAACACGTACCATTTGACCTGAGTTTTCCCTGTTCATCTCCTCTGATTAATCACTAATCTATGTCCTACTGCCCAGTGGTCTAGGAGAAGGTGGTAACACAAGCCAGTTCAGCCAGCCCATGTTTTGATAATGACAAACAAAGACCGTTGTTAGAGCATTTACAGAGGTTGCACGGGTTCAAGAACAGCTTCCATAAACAAGGTATAACTACAAGGCGTCTGTTAGAGGCCCTGACTAATCCTGGAACCAGACAGGTGCCGAACCGTCAGTCTGAGAGAAGTCTGGATTAGAAAGTGCCGACTTGCCCCCAAGAGGAGAGACTGTGATTTTTCAGGCATAGACTCATGTCTCCCTTTCAGCATTAAAGCAACGGTGACTCGAGAAAACCACAGGTAACTTGCCAAATGCAAAAATTTAAACCATGGAAGAATGTTTTCATGCTTTTTTTTTTAACTACACGCAAAATGTGAAACTCATTAACAGCATTTTAAACCTAAGGGAGCTTGTTTTAATTAAGCAGCAACACTGTTATAAAATCATTTATGTTCACAGGGCTCAGTGGCTGTCAAGGTTGTTGCATCTGTTCTGTGGGAGCAGAATCGCCTTAATTATCCAAATCTGTTCGATGCAGCCCAATTATTTTTGTTGCTCAGAGTGAGCTGCAGAGCCTCCAAGTCTGATGGAGTGAGGGTTGAGATTTTACTGTCGGAGCTGATTCATGGCCACCTAACATTCTGCTCATGGTAGATACTTCAGGCCAGTTATTGTTGGCTTACTGGTTAGGATGTAAATTATTTACGTTACATTAATTTTTACCATGCTGCTACAAAATATGTGAAAGTATAGTAGATTGGAACCACGGCAGGGGCTTGGAAATGGTATTGTTTATTTGTGTGTGTGTGTTTTTTTAAGGAGCATATTATATGCACATGTGAATAAGTTTCAGACACTTTGTGATTATTGTCTCTTGTTTGGACCAGTCAAAGTTCCACTGGCTTTGTCTGAGTTTCTACCTCTCACAGTCTTAAATATATGAGCTAACGTTTTCTACTTTGTATGTGTTTTAATCTATGTATGCACCGGTGGTATATGTATCCATACTAGCTATTATGCACTATATGTTTATACTCATGTATAGTCTTTACAATATGTGTCCAAACTGCATGAGCTTGTTTGTTACTCTCTGTGAGAGAGAAAAACAACTCAGCATCTGATGTATGGGTACATGTGAGGGTTTAAATTGACACAATGTATGGACATACAGGGCTCTACTGTGGTGTCGGCATCAGTTACGGGGTATGGCACAAAGTGCGCTGGTGGACAGGGGGACCGATATTTTCTTGCACTGCATGGAGGTTATTTCATTGAACGGGTATCTTGGTATCTTGGTGACTCGCTGTGTGCCCCAGTTTGAGGACAGGCAGAGCTGTGGTGGCAACGCAAAGCCAGTGGGATCTGCAATCAAAGTGCCAAGGATTAATGAATGATTCTTACCAGTTCTATAATCCCAAAAGGTTAGGTGGGAAGTCTATATTGAAGGCCTTTCCTTTATTCTGGTGACTCTTTATGCAACCATCAAGGCAGCACATATCTGTGCAGTCAACAGTCTCTAATAGAAATGATGTTGTGCACTGTTAAACAACAATTATGCACGGCAGAGCTGCTGGTTAAATTTTGTGCAACCAGCATCAGATTGGTGTATAATTACAGCAGAAATCTCTGTGCTTATGTTTAATCAAAATGTAGATTGTAGATTTGATTAATTATTCTACAGTTTTTACAGCAAATCAGCATGTATGTTGGATACTGACACACAGAAAACAGTTCACACAGTTTCAATTAGAAAAAAATAAATCAAAACTTTTCTCTCCACTATAACTCCCTCAGGACTGTCCAATCCCAAACACCAGGTAACCAGAGCTTTTTAATGAGTCTGGCAAAAGTAAATCCCTCATTTTTAATTAGAATACAGAAGACATGTTTCCAAAATACCAGGCTCATGTTTAAGTCACAATATGAAGGTTAAGCTGACAAAATATTTAATTATCAATTTATCAGTAATCATTTGCATACAAAGTAGGAAAATATAGACTGATTTAACCCTAAAAATAGCTTCAGATATAAAGAAATACAACAAAAACTAGGCCTAACTTTATTTCTACTTTCACTGTACATATCACACTAGGGTGGTACTTAATGGCACATGTGATTAATCATTGTGTGACAAATAAAACAGTGCACTATGCACAGCATACATGATTATAAGAGGATGATAATATCTTCAACATGTCCAGACAGAAACCAAAAGTGAATTCAACTCAAACTGCGTCATGGTGAATGTGATTGGCAATGACTGTCACAACCGCCTATAATGTATTCTTTCTGATCCCTTCCCATTTCCTGTGCTTTGCAGATGTGTCAGCCAAAGTTGGCTACAGAAATACCAAAGTGTGCTTGGCATGCCCAAGGCACACGGGGCAGGGAACACTTGGTTCATGGAAATAAAAACAGACTCATTCATGTGGGTTACGTGCGCATTTAGTCTAACTGTGTGTGTGAGTGTGGGTTTGTGCCTGCTCTCTATATGTTCACCTCTGCTCTGCTGACGGTTGACTATACCCCCGAGGGTCCAGCGGCGGTCCAGCCTCTTCAGATGCGCCTTGCGTCTCTTAGTAACTAAGGAGGATGAGGAGCAAATAAAAAGAGAAAAAAAGGAACAAAAAAGGAGTTAGTGTGAGAAGCATAAATTAGCAAAGGGAACCAAGGCAAAAAGCTGTTGGTAGTAGCGCTGAAGGGGTTTAAAGGAAAAATAAACAACCACTGTAGGTCAGTTATGAAGCCAGTAGATCAGGCTTTGCATTGGTAAAAGGCTTTATGAGTATACCCAGGTAGTTGATGCACAATGAAAACAACCAAAGGTTTTTGTCATTTTTATGATTTGTTTCCATGGTCCAAAACATATTTTGCAATTTTAATTTTTTAAAATTAATTTTTGCCTCTTTTAATTCATGAAATGTAAAATGTATGGACTCAAAAGCAGAAATCCTAATGCCACATGAAGGAATCATTTTGAGGGCAGCATCTTCCTTATTTACTTTTCAGTACAGTTTGTGGCCAACCACCATGTGTTACTATAGCTTATTTATTGTTAAACGTGTATTGTAGTATTTGGTGCATATTTATTATATTGTGGATATTCACTCAATAAAAAAAAACATATTTTTGAATATTTTTAGGGTTTTTTTTTTTTTTTTTTAATTCGACCATGGACAACAGAATGTACTTAGAGCTACTAGTTTAATATATAGACCTGCACGGCACCTGCAATAAATCCTGTCCAGGTATATCTTGCTTTTGACAATGGCAGAGAGCTTTTAATTCAACCTACATTTACCTCTATTTAAATACTCAATCCTCCCTCTCTACCCCCCATGAATGTGAAAAAAAACCAAAAATGACAGATGCCCTCATCTAACAGTGGTCGTCGGTGATTTTTTCCATTTTTATCTCCTCACATGTATCATCACAGCCTGCCAGTGGGCACCTTGGTCCAATGTTTGACTCTGACAGGAAAATAAGAAGACAGCTACTGTTGGACTGTTAGAAACACAGAGCTTCCTCCTAACAAGTAAGTGAAAAGTGGCAAAGGAGAGTTCTCTCTGTAGAAGGGATGAATTTTGATGTCTATCATCCAACCACAAACCTTAAGCAAAAACAAAGAAATTTCTTCCCCATAATTATTCGTTTAGACTATAAAATGGTTTAAAAGGGGTAAAAGGCCTTTTACAGTTTCCTAGGGTCCAACGTGGCATCTTTACTTGTTTTACCTGACCAACAGTCTGGTTAACAATGACATGAAAGAGAAAAGGAGCAAACATGCCTCATTTGTTGTGGTTCCTTTATTCCACAACACAAATCTATCAATGAGGAATCCATTTCCAGGACCCAGTTGAGCATTATGTAAAGTAAGGATACATTTACAGTATATGTATTTCCAGCACACCATAACCTTGCATCTTAACATGTAGTTTCTGTCTGTAATTGGGTCAAAAAAAAAGTTATATCCTTAAAATATATCTTCCATTGCAGTAAGAGTATTTCAGTCGTAACCAATTTATTTCAAGATTTTCTTTAGAAATTATTGTCAGTTATCTAGAAACAGAAAAACTAAGATAGGTTGACAATGACTTGAGGAAAGGAAGCTTTTGCAGTCTATAAAAACACAATTTTAAGATGCAAGATAACTGGCAAACCAGGTGGTTCATATTTCTAGATTCTCCATTGAAGAGTTCAGATGAGCTGATAGCAGAGATCATGGTGACATGAACTGTTAACTGACCAAGTCTACATACAGTATCTTAGTGGGAGTCTACATAGTCTCGAGCTGTTTTGTGCTGAACTCTGGACTCCTTTCACCCCTTATTAGTTCAAAACCTGTATAATAAAGCGGGAGTCATGATGTGATAAGTCATTTTCCTGTCTAAGTTCATTCTCTGAGGTCAAAGGAAGAGCGAATGAGGGGAGGGCTAGATAGAAACTACAGTTGTCTCTATTATCTTTCGACTATGCTAATCTAATCCCACTCAGTTTCTCTATCTTCTCTCCTCTCCTCTCCTCTCTTTGTCGCCTTATCTCTTCATCTTTCCTGCTGCACGGCATCCACCTTCTCCCTTTGTGTGCTTATGCTACCTGTCATTTCCTCTCCCTCTTGTTTCCTCTCTGCCTCGTTCCATCCCTCCGAGTACCACCCCACTCCTGTTGACCTCCTAATTGAAATTTCAGCTGAGGGACAGCACAAAGGGAAATGTTATTTCGAGGTAATTTCAGCGGGGCCAGGCTGCGCCTGTCGGTTCCTCTCCAGTAAGCTGAGTTGTCAGTGGAATTAGGTTACAGACCACGCAGAGATAATGAGAAGTAAGAGACGACAGGAAGCGAGAATGGGGAGATCAGAAATAAGAAGTGACGATGTGTGCAAATGCAAAGACACCAGGCCTAATGGGAAAATGGGGGCCACTGACTGAGGACGGGGGGATGGATGGGAAAGAGTGTGTGTGTGTGTGTGTGTGTGTGTGTGTGGTTGTGTGTGTGTGTGTGTGTCTACCTGTATGTAGTTGTGAGCTCAAGCACATCCCCCAAAATTCACTTGAGTGAATTTGTTAAGCGAATGAAGACAGTAAGAAACCATATGTAATGAGAGCATACCCCTTTTAACATAGCGGCCAGAGCCCCGCAGGCTTAAAATTCCTTCTGGCTTATTAATACATTATTCAGATAATCTATCGCAATCCTTCACTGTGTTTTTGCTCTAATAGACATCTTTGTATCAGTGTTGCTGTGTTCCAAAATCTCAGTGATCTAAAGAGTACTCCCCTGATATAGACATCGCAATCCTGTAGTATTGTTAGACTCACAATGGACAGTTGGAAGAAAAGGATTAAAAATCAATGCAGCAGAATCAGATATATCTTTTTTTTTATTCCATATGTTCTCTGGCAGTCCCATGACCTAAACAAGTTCAATATGTAATTGAGTCTGAGGAGCTAATATCCTTGTGTTTTTTATGGGCTTTATCAAAGAGCTCCTGCTGCCATGAGGAGTAAACAGTAGGATTATCTGCCATTGTGTTACTATAAACTGACATGTAGCTGTTGCCCTGTGTAATGTAGTTGGCTTCACAGACAAAAACATCAGAAAAATGACCTGGACACTAATTATAAAACACACGTCACAATTTAGTACAGCAAAATTTCACTTTGTCAGTGAAGTTACATTCTAAAAACTGCAATCCATATCCATTAAGTTGTTATTTCACCTCCAGCATAGAGGACTATAAGAGATCTCTTCTGTTACATGCACGGCCAACACCTAGTAGGTGTGTATTTGTGTATTTAAATCAAAGAAATGGATGAAAACAACAAAAGCAGTAACTATGACAACTGTATAGAAGCTGTCATCATTCCGGCACAGTGTATGTGAATGTGTGTGTGTGTGTGTGTGTGTGTGTGTGTGTGTGTGTGTGTGTGTGTGTGTGGCTAAGTGTGTGTGTGTGTCTTTCAAAATGCTTACAGTTCAATGAAGCACAATGGCCAGCATATCTTAATGAGAGACACAATGTTTCCTAGGTAATCCAGTCGCACCTAAAGCGTAAAAAACATCTGCACCATTCTTGTTTTATTTCCACACACTACCTGCAGATAAACTTTGTACGTGTGTATCAAGAGGGGAGTTTTGCTGTTTTTGCTGTCTAAACATGCATGTGTCCATACTTTTATTTATCTCTATCTCTGACACAGTGGTGAAAGGCTCCACTACAGCAGTCAGACTAAACATTTTAAAGAGGAAAGGGTCACAACAAAACAAGGCTCCTGCAAGAGTTGCAGCCTCCCTGGGGAGTTGAAAGGAATTTTCTCTGGTGCCAAAATATTGCAAAGCCTTTGGCTGCGGTCTGGTACCATTTCACCATGGTGCTGTGACTGGTCTTCAAGGTTCCTAATATGTGACTGGAAGTGGTTTGTGAGTGTGTCTGCAAGTAACTTCTCTTTGCTGCTTTTAGTCTTGGAGAGAGATGTGAGTATATAAAAAAACCTCCCCAAAAGCCAATATTGAAAAATCCTAGCCTGTCCCATGCAGACCTTTCGAATAAGGAGTCAGCCAAAATGACATTTATGTCTTTGTGAGTTTTATGAATCCAATAATGTTGTGTTGTGTTTGTGTTTGTGCTAACCTTCCCCAGTCCTGGAAGTGCAAAGATCCAAATCATCTCTAGTTCCATTCTGGGAGTCCAGGTATGTGGCCGGCACCCAGCCCTGCTCCTCTGCTGTGCTAACAAACCACCAACCTAGACAGAGAGATAGAGGAAAGAGAAATGAGAAAGGGCAGAGAGATGAACATATTAGTATCGCTAACCATCATCGAGGCCTGACAGACAGCAGGGAGCATCATTCCGACCACATGGGAATGATGCTCACCAAAGATTGGGAAGTACATGTCACTGTCGCTCAGTTTTCAACTGAAGCACAATGTATAACATTGTATCCTAATTTGTTGGGGTTTTCTGTATCAGCATGACAGAGATCTGAGGCAAACTTAGGGCAGCTGGAAGTTTCACCTACTTGGAAAGCGCTCATCACTACTAAACCAGACTCTGACAGAAACTCAAGAGAAGAAATTGCTGGAGCTTAAAGCAAAACAAAGATCACCAGAGATTTAAAAAGGCCCTCAGGAAACCTGAAGATGAATCTATTAGTACTTGAATTTTCATGATTACTCATTATGAAGTACGTTTTCTTTTAGAGATTACATGTAATGCTGCTGTCAGCCCCAAGATAATGTGGCTCTGAGTTGGACCAATAAACATTATACAGTACAAACGCCTATAAGATTACAAGTCTATGGACATGCTAGATGCACTGTGAGGCTGTACATAGGCACAAATGTTTGAGTGAAAGGCTAATATCACCATGGCAACAGACACATAATAATAATGTTAAAACGCTGGTTTTATGTTTATCAGCTCACAATCATATTTTAGTTCAGACCAAAAGAAAGTGTCGACCGGCCCTAAAGAAAAAGTTATGTGGAATAAGTGTCTGGGGACCAGGAATGTGTACAACAAATTGGCCAAACCATTTAAGATAAATTTGACTTTATGACATTGCTATATGAAACATCATGAGATCAACAAAGTTTCCAATTCATCCTGTAGAGACCTTAAAATGTACCAACTGTTATGGAAATTCATTAGTTTATGAGATATTTCACTCAAAACCAAACTTGTCGACCTAATGGTGGCACCAGAGGAAAGGTCAGGAGATCACCAATGTCATAAGCCTTTGTTAACTGGGGAGCATGATTTTTTTTTTTTTAATTCCTTTGCAAGTGATCCAATAGTTGCTGAGATATTTCAATCTCGACCAAAGTGCTTGATCTACTGACTGACTGACCAACATCACTTTCTCCAGAGATCCACTACTTAGAAAGCTATAGATGGCTTGGATAACCACATGCTTTACCCAACTGAGTCACCATAACATGCTGACTTTCTACCATTAAAGATTCTGGGGTCAAAATGTCTTGGGATTCTTTGGAACATTGTTCAATAATGACACATTACTGCCGTGCAAAACAGCCAAGGATCTCCTTGCAGTAGTTTGGAAACTCGCTGGATGGTCGACATTTTCCCAGACTAGTCCATTTTTTCATTTGCCAAAATCCGAATAAGCTTGTGTCTTTAGGGAGTTTCATGGAGCGGAAAGGCCTTCCACTCAGGCATGAATAAGATATAATAGAATAACATTACACTTTTGCCCTGAATTTGAATTAAATTTTACTTGCATCATCCATACCCTGACTGAAGGTGTAAAGATCATGCTTTGGGTACAACTGACGAATGAGAAGATTGTGATTCACATCTAAAATATTCTGTTATAGTATTCACTAAGCTGACTTGTTACAATTACAAAAACAAATCTATTTGGTTGGCAACCAAAACCAAAAGAACCGCGAGACATCTACAACCACATTCTGAATTTCTTTGGTTAAGAGTGTGTTAACAAAAGTCAAGGGCCAGCTGGGTATGGCCTTTGCAGCATTTTGGATCATGTCTATGGGACAAAAAAAAATGAAGAACTTTTGGAGGGCACCGCAGCTCTACTAAAGTAAATGGCACAATGCCTTGCTTGTGGGCACTTCTATGAGCAACTGGTGTTGGCATCACATTCCCTGAATTTCTCCACTATCCCATAGATGAAAATGGGCCACCCATGCAGACTAAAATGGCCAGAATGGTTTCAAGTGTTCTTTACTTTATAGGTGAGATTGAATAACAGTATAAAAACAGATGCAATGAGATAGAAAATTAAAACATAAAAAGCAACAAACAAAAGCAACACATTTTTTTTCTCTCCCTGTGAGTCCAAGAGTCGGGTAATAACAGCTCCAATGTATTTACAGCCATATTGCCCAGCTCTGTAATATGGTTAGAGAAGCCTGGGGGAATCAACTCATTGATATAGCAGTATAATCAAATGCAATTGTCAGAAAATATTGCACTTCCCTCTACTTCAAGTTAGAAGGGTTATCGTTAATGACAAATGCAAGGCATGTTTAGGATTACTACTTACATATTTCACGTAATGATTTTTGAGGTAATATTATAATGATTATATTCATCATCTATTTTCTTGAGAAAACCCCACAAGCCAAAGGATGACACACTCAATAATTATGTTAAAATTAAGTCAAAAATATAAAACAGAATCAAGTAAATCTTCACCTTTGAGACGCTAGAGCCAGCCAATGTTTGGCAATTTTTGCCTAATAAATAAATGTATAACTGATCATCAGAACGATTGTTGAATTGATTTTATCTTTATGAATGAAACAATTTAATGGCTAATATTTTTGACAACACACATATTTAAACTTTATTTCAGTGTAATGTTTGATGCATTCCAAACCTTGGAGAAAAAATCCTCACTTAAGATACACTTACTAGCTCTTCTGGGGCTTTCAACCGAATTGTGTGCTCTTTCTAAGCGGATGGATTTTTCTGCAATTGGCTGCAACTGACTGCAAACTTACAGCTTATCAAATTCCATCAGCTGAGGGAGGAGTTTAATTGTTTACTGCTCAATTTCTCTCATGTTAATTCTCTTGATACCAGAATTAAATTTATTTACATGTTCTGTGTACATAAAAATTTCCCATCAAACCTTGTTTTTACGTCCATCCTGATAATTTATAGCTATTTTACAGACAATATGAATGTATTTTAGGAGCTTTTTTTATACAGAAAATTGAATCTTGTTCCTAGAAAAGAAGCCCTGGGCTTCATTTATGCCAGACTATATATCAACAAATACCCTAACAGGCATTGATATATTACTGGGTTGACAGTTACCAGACCACAGAAGACAAGCCTGCTCAACCCCCTGCATGTGGCCTCATTTCTCCTTATACCTACATAAGAACAGAGAGGCCTAAGATACCCTGACTGTGACATCTTATGTGCAGCATAGAAACACCTTCCTCCAACACACACACAAGTTGACACACAAAGTCATACTGAAATACTGTCTCCCCTGAATTTCCCCATGGTGGGTCATGTCTCAGTCAACACAGGTGTTCATTCAACCTGAAGGCCAACAGGCACATGGGGTTATGCACAGTCACTGCAGTGTAGCTCGTCCATCCTGAACCTCCTCACAGTTACACTACCTTTCTGTGGATTGTGTGTGCTAACCTGCTGACTGCTCTCTGACTGTCTGCTTCAGGAGAGGTTCAGCATAGTTAATTTTGGACCCATCAGGATAAATGCAGGATCCTGTTTGGCCTCAACAGGTAGATGAAGTGCCTTCATATGAAATTATATTTGACACCGCAACAGCTATACTTTGCTAATTAAATTTTAGACCATACCTCTTGGTTTAAGAGGTCTGATGGTAGAATCTGATGTCATCTAGAGGACGTTCATTTTGGGGGGTAAAGCTTAGAAAAATGGGACATGACCAGATGGTAGCTTTAAAATACGAATCTAACTTTTTGAATTTCCTCTGTAGGTGTTAATATGTGGACCACTGAAGCAACCTTTGAGGCTTCAGATTCCTTCTTGAAGAGAGTTTGTATTTTTATTCCTGAAGGCTTTACTTTGCTGGAATCTAAAAAGGTCCATTTAGTACTACGAATCACCTTGTCCATGTGAAACATATTTGGGCTTTCATAGGTTGATTCATTGCAACTACTCAAAAAGCTAGAGACGAATTGGAGCCACCTGTACAGAGGAGAGCACAATTCCTTAGAAGAGACAAATGTAGGGGCTCTTCCTCTCTTTTGCCAACCCGGCAAACGATGGAAAAAACAGAATATTAAATCTCCTGTGCTGATAAAGGGTAGAGGAGACTGTTGACCATCAACAATGGCAAGCGCTTATTCCTCCAACCTTTACATATCTCATCTTAGTTGTAGCTAAAGATGAAGGGAATTCCTGTTGATATAGACAGAGAAAGAAGGCGCACCCTTACAATAATGGTAGTAACTCGCATCTGAAGTTAGACAATTAGAATATTAACAGAGAGTACAATGCAAAAACACAATAGCTTGGAAAACATATCGGCAACATTTTTTGAGAGAATTCAAATCTTGGGAGAGTTAAATGGTCTGATAATTTGGATACATGCAGGATCATACTCCACCATGCAGAAATTTTAAATCAGGAATGATGTGATTTCATCTGTTTGAGCCAGTAAAATCACAGCTGTTGCAATTTCCACAATGAAGACACTGTAGAATGTTTTGAGTGATGCCAGAATGATGAGGGTTGCAGAAGTCCAAATGTAGGAAATTAAAAGCAGGAGTGGCTTTCCCCGGCCCCTTAATAATAAAAATTGTTTGAGTTCTTATAGTTGTACTTGATTGAAGAAAGACACACTACACAACTCTCTTAGGCTGTACTGCTGATTAAGGCTGACATCAAAATGAAAGCGTATTCAAATTTTCAAGCGTTTGGTGAAAAAGAAGACTGGACATGTGAAGAAAAATGAACAATATTTCTTGGCCATCTCCAGAAAGGAAGATTATTTTTTTTGTATTCTTCACACATGCACACAGAAACAAAACATCCCAAAGGCCAGAAACAGTCAAGCAGCCTCTCTGTCTCATTCACGCCAAGCTGCAGAAACCATCCTGCACACACATGGCAGTGCAAGGCAAGGTTTTGACAGGACCCAGTTCCCCTATAAATCCAGCTCCAGAGAAAGTGACCACAGTAAAAGTAGATAAATGAAGACCAGAAAGACTGCTGCCCCCCTCAAATATAAACATACATTCTACTCTCGTCGAGAGTAGAAAAGACTGGAGACAATGAGTAAGACAAACAAAATAGAGATGCAGTTGTGGGTAAAAGAGATAAAACAAGAATGACAGATAAGCAGTCACTCCTCACTGTAATAGCCAGCTGGTGGGATGGCAAAACCTGGGCCCTGAGAGAAGTGGGTTGACCATCACATGCGAGAAGCCAGTGGACAGATTTCAGTTTTCACAGAAAATCTGCTCCGTAGGAGGTGATCTGGGATAAAGTTTGGCAGCCATATGGAGAAAAATCAAACAGTCAGTCAAAGCAAAGTATAACTTGGCTCAGCATATGCATGGAATGATGAGTGTACTGACCAGTGAAGTTCAGCATGAATGTGCTCATCTGCAAAGAGAATGACTATGGCCAGGAACCACTTGGCTTATTTTTGTCCTGTTAGTGTCAAGACCTAACAACCAGGGTATGCTTCGAGCAAATTAGGAGATTGCAGCATCTGAAAGTCTGTCTTCATAGAGAGGGCTTCAAATTAGAATAATTGTGCACGCTTTTGGACAGTCTCCTGAATGGCATTCATGATGTTGCACACAGGTGTAACCACAAAAGTCACAGGAATAGGAATATGAAGAATAGAAAAGGATAGCTTGAGAGAAATCTCAAATCCTAACTACTCTCTCCATCAGCACATCTGATTAGTTGGTGCATGGATTGTGAATGTCAGCAAGTTACAAAATTGTCGAACACTGCCAACCGATTTCTTTTCATCAGAACCCTTTGTATCTTATTTAATGCAATGTTGTTTGAGCTCCTGGTGAGGTTGGTGAAATGGCTTGCACGACTGGGTTGCTGCTTCATTTCTCTGTCCATCCACTGGCCAGGATTAATATATCTCACCAATTACATGCCAAATTGTCATGAAATTATACATGGACTCATGATCCTTAGTGGATCGGTCTATGTTTGTGGTGATGCATGGGCTTTTCCAAGTAAAATATGAACACTATAAACACTTTAATGCAAACAGAAGGCCAAATTTTAAATCTGTGGCCAAGAAATATCAAAATTCATCAGATATGGCATTACATCAACTGATGCATTTATGCTTCCCAGAGGATCAACTTAGTCAATTTTAACACTCTATGAGTTTTCCTTTCCTACTACTTGCAATAAAGATTTATCACATTTTACATTATTAATCTCTTTATCTTACAAGAACAGCAACCTGCACTTTGCTACGCAAATTCTTGGTGGCGCAGGTGGTGGTGGTGGCTGTGGGGGGGGGTCCTCAGCAGTGGCATTTGTGAAAATGTGTCCTGGTAATGAAGTGCATATTGTAAAGCCATCTGTATATGCAGCAGAACCTGCTAGAACTGTTGTTCTAACAGCTTGAAATCATAATACCTGGTTATTAGTGGCTGGCTCCACTATGTGTGTGTGCTTGAGTGTGTGTGTGTGTTTGTGTGTTTTTAAATGTGTCAAACTGATGAGCAAAGCATTCCCAAAGCCCTTTGAATCCTCTCAACTTCGATTGCAGCTACGATGCTTGTTGTTCTATAGGATCAAAACACAGGTGTGAGGTCTTTGTACTTGTAAAGCGGAACCCCACGTTCTTTACCTAAGGCAAATACTAAAATAGATCAGGTTTATAAATTGTATTGTATCGTCTCCAACATTTACACACTTTTGCTAGTTTGTCTGACATAACATACCCAACTGTTCTTGAGGACTTAGAGGCGCCTTGCAAATATTGTCTAATATTCAGAAATGTTATGCAGCAACACTTGCCGTCTCCAACATTATACACACAAAGCACAAAATATGAATATGTAAGACAATGGTGGGGCTGTAATTGGCTTTTCTTACAGCATTGAGCTCTAATTTGTCTTTCTAGCTATACCATGTCTTAGCATGTAATTATTACCTGTTTTTTCCCACAGAAGGAAAGTGGAGGTCATGATGAATGAAGTGGTACGCTAAATATGCAGAGCAAAATTATCACTGACTGTCTTAGATCTGGGCCCCATATGAGAGGTTTGGAGGAATGGATATCAATGTATGAGGTGCTGCTGGATGTGGAAAGTATGGGGGATAAAAATAAGACAGAGGTGAGAAAGAGAGCAAAAGAGTGAGGGGAGAGAGAGAGATTAAAAGAATGGTGTGGGCAAAGACAGAAAGAGAGAAAACAAAGGGGGAGAGCCAGCGGATACTTGGCCTTGGCTTCAAAAATGTAGTATTCAATGCTAATTCCCAGTCCAACAACACTTCACTTTTTCCTTTCAGTTTCTCATTCTGAGATAATCAGAACAGTCTTCAGACAGCTTTGACAATGACATCTGTTAGAAATGCGACATTCGGTGGGGACCAAAAAGGTGAATGCTTCCTCCTCAAAGCTTCTAATTAGAAACAGATCTCCCGGAGAGCAGCGAGCGCTGGAATGCAGTTCTGCTTTTCAGGGAAATATATTGAACTGCCTGCTTATCTTTTTGCAGACTACGCAGAACGGGAGATGCAAAGAATATGCTTAAAATAGCAGCAAAACAAGTGATGCTGCCTGAAACCAGCTGCAAAATCAGTATTATCTTTAAAAGGGACTGCACAAGCTTCATTAATGGGATTAAACTGCACGAATGCTTTTCTGACCTGGAGCCTCGGTCACATCATTTAAAAATATCCTTTTGATCTATCTGGTGGACATGACAAAGATCATAAAATGTTAGTGAATGACTGAACCGCATTCTCACCTCAGAACCAGAGACAGTCCCCAGATTATAAACCCATGTGTTTGAAACATATCTGCTGACCCTGTAATGCTTTTAAAATATGCTATATCTCATTTGCAAAGTGAAGCCATGCAAACTGCCTGTGTCAAAAAATAAAATAATGAATTACTTTAATACTATAGAAACTCTACAGACTTATCTGGCAGCTGATGTGTTGAGCTTTTTGAAACCAGAGAGGACATCTTGCTGTCAGTAATGGTGGTTCGTCTACTTCCACCTAGAACCTGGATTTATCTCTAAAGGAGAAAAGTAGGAGAAGTTATGTCAAGCATTCAAGGTTCTCTAAGTAAATGTCCCATTCATTTTCTGCAGTGACAATGTTAGATGATCAGCAGTTGAAGTATTTCCAGGACTGTTTGATTCTGGCTCAGTTTTGGACAGATTTGGGAACATGGGTTACAGCTCTGATTTGAAACAATTCCAGTGATTCATGGTTACTGTAGTATTTAAATGCCACTCACAATTCAAAACTGATGAACAACAACCCTAATTTCTTAGAAGCAATGTTTAAAAACAAAACAAAACTATATGTAGAGTATATACTGCTAAGAAACTTATCACAGTGCTGAATGCTGGATAGAAATGTTAAAACACATCAGTTCCAAGGAAAAATGTAGCTCATTGGAACAAGGAGTGTAATAATGACTGGTAACGATTTCTGAGTAAAGTAACCAGTTTTCATCCTTAGCACATTTTTGATTAAGCAATGTCCATGAAATATTCTTTCAGCCTTTACTCTGTTTGTTTTGTCTTGTGCAGAAGCAGAGGTTTGGGAAGTGAGGTCTGGGTTTTTGGGAGAAACGTGCATTTCTTGTTTTGTTGATTCGCCTAAATGCCAACAAAATCAATAAGACACATTTTTTAATTTAATTTTTCAAAAATTCAAAATTAATCCAGGACCCCCAATTTTTCTCATGCATTGAGGAACATAAAGGCTATAAAGATAACTTTTAAATGTCAACTTTACAATGGGGAAATACTTGGTAACTCATAGAAACTGCACCTCCACCCACTTCCCTAATCTGTGGGAATTATAAATTTGAGTGGACTGAAACATCTTCTGGTCTAAAAAAAAACATTGGAACTATTGGAACTCGCTTTAACTGACCATCTGAGCTGGCCACAGCCTCTGTTCTCTATGAGGTAGAAAACTACAAACTTTTTACAGTCACCTCTCAAACATAAAGGGGGTGTTTGTTTCATATTAAAAGGACTGGGTTTTGGGTAGAGTATCATGTTCACAAACTTCAAAGCTGATCTTAAAGTTAAAAATAGGGTACATGAGGGGCACCCAGCCCCTTTTGTGCTGTTTCTTTCTAGAAAGTCAGAGCCAATTTCAAGGTCCTGGTCTTTATTGACACTGTAAGATGAAGGCATTACATCCCAGTTGGAAGCTTAAGTTACCTGGTTGAGGTTTTCATAAAAAGCAGGGGTCTTGTTACTGAGCCAGACTTGTTACAAGTGGAATGGGATAGTTGGCGGGGGGTGGTTTCAATGGCCAGTGTTTACTAAACATCACGCTATGTGGGATCAGGCTGAACCTCTGTATTGATCCTCCATGTGTATCCTTCTCTGGCGCACGCACACACACACACACACACACACACACACACACACACACACACACACACACACACACACACACACACACACACACACACACACCCCTCTGTGTTAATACTATTATCATGCTCATTAAACACAACCGACTTTTCAGAAATGCCCAGCATACAGTGGCCTGTCAGGTTCCGACAGTATCTCTGCTTACTGAAACATGCTGTTTTTAACATGAACCCTTGGAAGTGGATCCACAGTCAGCTTAAAGTACAATCTATTCTTAGCCTTCACTATCCCCAGGCTGTCTGAGGTCAAATCTGAGAATGAAGCCACTAAAGCTGTTTAGCACTTTTTATGGCCTCAGGGTGAAGCTAACTAACATGGCTAAGCTAAGGTGATGTGGTAATGATAGTAGGCCTTTCTACTGGTTCAAGACATACCACTCTGAATGATGCTGGCTGTCTGTTTTATAGTCTGGAGGCAATGCTAATACTTGCCTCCAGCCTCCCATGTGAACTATGTCCAAAATAGCCTCCTCTGATCCAGAACATCCTTTAAGCTAGCCCTCAGTACACCTTGATTAAAGACATGGGCTACATTTGACAGCCTAAGGCAGAGAGTGTGTCTATCTAGCTTCTTGTGCAAAACCTTTTAAAGCTCCCTCCAGTAAAGAGTGTTAAAGGGCAATTACACATTATTTCACATTTTGAGGCTTTGACAATTTGGCCCTGGATAATCCACTTGGTATTTTAAACAACAATTCATTAGACAGCTTAAAATAATACTCTCAAGGACTTCATTTTACAATGTTGTCATTAACCAAAGATGTGTCATTCATACACTTCATATTACATTACTGGATATCTTTACTATATCTTTCCAGTATTCTTGATGAGGCTGTTTTCCTTTTTTTGGTTTGGGTCTTTCAACTTATGATGATCATTATGTTTGACATTTCACTGACTATTTCATTGACATTAGCTGCCTTCATACATCATGACATTACTATTCATGGAGTTAATCTCTGGGAAAACAGAAACCTGGTAATTTAACATATTAAAGGCGATAAGAATGACCTCCTTTGGCTTAGACTTCTAAACCAGACGTCTGTGTAAGCTTTCGGCCTACAGTTTCTCAAGGGGTAGAGCCATAGGGGCTGGCTGTCCAATATACTTGTAATTTCAGTTCCATTCATTGCCAGATTTCAGATGCATTTCTTGACATTTTCCAGCTACTACAACACACAACTACTGTAATTATTTCATAGCCTTAAGTTATGGCTTATACTAAGCTATGGGGAGCTTGAAGTACAAACGATGCAATGTGACGCAATTCTGATTCTGAAGCTGATTTTCAGAGACCAAGTACATCACTGGGGACAAACTTTTGGAAAGGTGTTATTGGACAGGCTGAGTGCTACCCACCTCACCTGGGGTATGGCAGGAAAATGTTGCCAAAACTCGCGGCATTGTTTCTCCCATAAACAGCATTGTACCTCCTAACATGCAATGTCACATAACTGAGAGATTTCCTTAATGTTTCTATGTAAACTAAAGCAATTTGTGACTGAAATCCACAAAAACACAAGCATTATCACTCTCCAAAATAGAAGATTAATACTATCTGGCCTCACAGCATGGGTCATGGACTACGTGAGGCGCAGAGTCAAGTCTAGAGAAAAATAAGCAAATCTATCTGATCTCTTTGGTTCAACTGTGACAAAATGCCCCTGAAACTTGGCAGTGCAGAGGGCCAAGATATTTGGGCAAATGGCTTCTCCGGCTGGCGTTGCGGCCTGGGCGGCACACTAACCCAAAGGATCCTGTTTGCAGTTTAGCGTCAAGGTCCTCCTGGCAGATCCATTAGTCTCGGCTGACGAAACAAGGGAAAAAAGAGTTTTTCCCCCCATATATTTCCCCCACTGTCACTGAGGCAACAGAGTGGAAGGCTTGTCGCTTAAATTTACCAATCATTCTCTGAGATGATATTAGAAAGTGAAGAAGAAAACAGCTTTAGTTGAGGACATGTGTTCACAACACTGATGGAAGGTACATTTTCTTAAGTATTTCCAAGCAGTTATGGTCAAGGTTTTAGACCCCCAAGCAACCAAGAGGTGGGACCTTGTGTTGTATGGAGGGGTAAGACACAACATTTATTTAAACAAGTATGCCAGCACACACTTTTGAACAATCTTTCCCCAAAAGCACTCGTGGTGCTGCACATTTGTATACAAAAAAGTGAAAGAATTAAGTGTTTGAAGTATGAAAAACAGACCAACAGACAGGTAACTCATTAAATTTAATGGAGCCTGTTCAGCGGTTCAGCAAAGAACACAATGCAGAGGGCTCCAATAAAAAACACAGGGTTTTCTGGTAAACAAGTGGAACCGTGCTCAACTTTTCCTGCAACACCTAAGTCCATAGACATAACCGATAACTGTGTGAAGTGGGTGTGAATGTCAGATTGTTGGTTTTGGAGAGTTACAACAGTTGCTAGACACAGCCCTTACCTAGAGCCAACATCAGAAATGTGCGCTGGGGTTTTGGACACTATCTGACAAACTCAGAAGAACTCGAAGCATTCCACCAATATGTTTTATCCTAAATAGATATTTGCTTGTTCTGCATACTGGATGTGATTGATTATATGGGGACAATACAGATTTCCACAAAGTAACAGAAGGAAAAATAAATATGTCTTTAAAAACATTCATCTCAAACTTCTAGTACTAACTGTAATGGATTTCAGGATTCTCATCTAGCAACATCTTACTCAGGTCTTTGGTTTTTAACCACAATGACATTTCTTCTTTGTCTCTTTCATAGTACTGCATCCCCTTAGCCCGACATATCATATAATTTGACTGATCACATATGCAGATTTATTTTCTCCAGCTGGGACATTCCTCTCTCCAGACACTCTATGGTTCCCATGTCCGAGGAGGAACCAGAAGGAGAAAATCAGGACAGCGGCCCAGACAAGGCCTCTACTCTTCTCTGAGGGAGGATTCCGGTCTGGCTAACCCCTCCCCCTCGGTGCTTCATAAATTTCACTATACTAGATAGCAGCTCCTAAATTATGAGTTGCTGTTGGGTATGATTAACCAGTTTTCTGTATGACATTGGATATTGTTGACACAGTTCACTGAAACAGCTGGCTCTAGACTTGTAAGGCCAACAGCATCTCACACTGGCAAAAGTGACATCCAACTCCACAGTTGTACCCATAATTATATCAGGTCAAGCCTGCAGAAATTTAAAAACTGGTTGTAATATTGTGTGTTAGGATGATTAACGGTGCCTTAATGCATAACACCATCTATGCTCAATATGTGGAAGAAAAGATCAGCTTTTAAGAGAAAAGCAGGTAATACCTGGATTCCAGTATTTCCCGAATCTGATTAAAAGATATCACAGTATTCCACTGACACTTACTGACTAGGATGTTAATTAAAATAAACTTTAATTAACAGTCAGACTGACAGTGTCTCTGAATTGAAAACTTCAAAGGAAATAAGCCCGCACAGACCAGTAGGCTGCAGAAAAGCCTTGAAAGCGGGAAGGGGTTGTGGGATATTATACAAGCTCTCAGATGTGTTTGTCTTGGCCTAGTCTCTGAGTGATGTCATCATCATCATCATGGCTGTTGCTCCAGTTCTCTGGCCCATTAAATGACGACAGCACACATATCCAGCTCTTAGGCAAGAGATCCTCCGAGATCAGAAGATGCTCCTGTTGCTGTAAACGCTTCAGTCAATGTTACATGTCATTGTTCAGAAAGAAGCTTTCAAATGGGTCTGGTGAGCAGATGCTGTCAGGCCGGATATACAGAATTGGGATCACCAACGAAAATAACCGTGTGGCTATGGCACACTCGTAAATATTCATTAAACAAAGCTTTCAATGATGCATGCAACTAACTCTAAGGAGATTCTGGTGATTAAAAGTACATGGCAAAAATGAATTTTCCCTTACAGTAACACTTGACATTTCACAACCTCACAAATAAAGCTGAGGGGTTGCTGGAAATCTTTTTCATTTTCATTCTCAAAAAGACATTAAAGTCTGTGAGTATAAATTTTAAAGCCATATGACAAACAAAATAATTTCCTGTGTAACTGTTTTGATCAGCCAAAAAATTATTTAATACATGTCCCTTTTATGTTGACAGCAGACAAATGGGAAAGGCGCCTAATGCTATATGAATAAAACACAGAAATGACAAAAAAATGACCTGTTTCTAAAAATGACACATTAAGACACATAATCATTCACTGATGCACAGGCCAAGATATATCATAGAGGATGGATTCACATGAATAATCAGTGTATACTTAAGAGTGGGAAGAATGACAGGGACACAGTGTGTTTGTGCCAAGTTCTTTGCTAAATTCTCTTGTGCAAGCTGCTGGCTGTAAGTCACTGTTTGCATGGAAAATGAGATCCAGCTCTGGATTGCTAAACAGAATTTCCACATTGGGGGAGGCGAGGTGACAAGCAAAGTGCTGCATCTCTTGGTGTTGCACATACTATCAGTTTAGTTCACTGGATACAAACCACTTAGTCCTCCCAAATGTTTAGACAATGTTTGCAACCTGGTTCCAACAGAAAGTAACCAATCAAACATCTCAATTCTCACTTTTGGAGAGCTGAAAAATTGCTTCTGAATTTGCTTCACAATGTTGCTGCAGGCAAGAGGCAAGAGGCAATAGACTGGCCTCCAGCCTCAACTCTGCCTTTCCTCCACACACGCCCGCCCACAAGCTGACTGCTGCCAACCAAATAGCACCTCCAGGTGGTGCCAAGCCCCAGCTAGGAGATTGTTAGATTGGGAGAAGAGGGGAGAGACTGAGGGAGAGCAGAGCAGCGGGAGGGAGGCTAGAGTGGGGGACTCTTGCGGACAAAGGAGGTTAGAAAAGGAGGGAGTGAAGTCAAGAAAAGGGAGAGAGAAAGCAGACAGAGAGGTGCTGAGGTAGCATGACTCTCTGTGTATGAGAAGAGTATGTTTATGCTATTAATGTGTACTCAGAGAGAGCGAGATAGAAACAGGAGGAAACAAACTAACGAAATAAATATCAAGCAGACCTAAGAATGCACAAAGAAGCCAGATTTTTATATTACTTTTAGACAAAACACATACTAATAATAATGTTGTGACATGGGTCTGAGTGTGCATACACAGACATGATGGACACATAAGCAAAAGAAGCATCAACTCACCACTTTCGCTCTTCTCAATCACGTCCACTGTCTCACCGGCCTTGAGACTGATCTCCGAGTTCTCCTGCCTCTCATAGTTGGCCACAGCCACGTACTGCTCCAGCACCATTGGCTCCGAGCTGTCAATCCCTGAGGGGAAGAAACAGGCTGTCAGCCACCTGCCTGCTGTGGCACCCCGCGAACGCCCACCGCAACCAACTACACTGCTGCTGCTGTGCACCCGGTATGCCGCCATCAGCCAACCCCCGCTCCCTGCCGCCACTGATCCTCCTTGACCACTCAGAACACAAGCTCACGACTTGGCTGCATAGTCTCAAATGTCTGGCCATATAGCTGAGTCGACCCCCGGCCCACAGCAAAGGACTGAGGAGCATTGGGAGGAATCAAAACAAAAGGACGGAGGGCGTAGAATTTGTTTGTAGGGGCTGCATCTTGCACCTACAGGGATTCCATGACCTGAACCAAACTTTAAGATCCAAAGGAAAAGATGGAGAGGGAAAAAGAAAACGGAGAAACAGAAGAGCTGCTAACGACTGGACGGGAAGACTGGGGAGCGATTGAGTGGAAGAATGGTGAAGTTTCCCTGTGGAAAATCAACAGTGTGGTTGAGAGGAAAGGCTTCCCCTCCCCTGCCGCTGGGAGCCAGCCGTTGGACAGGGAGTCAGGAGGGGGGGTGAACACACCAATCATGGTAGTCGGCACTGCTGGCCTTAAATAGAAACATATGAGTGGACTAGAGAGAGAGACACACACACAGGGAAGGAGGTTGGGTCCATGTTTATGTGAAACAAAAGAAGAAAGCATTTGAGTTAGGGTTAGGCCGCTCTGTTTTCTCTCTCTCCTTCTCTCTGATGTTTAACCTTTTCGATGCCAGCAGTGATTTAATTCACTTTGTTCACGTGGTCCATATCTGATCTGAGCTGCAGACACGCTTATTTGATGTTTGGAGAAATCACCATTGCAGTTTCAGAGGGAAAATTCTGCAGATTTTGCTTCACATCCTGTTGTGTTCTGTTGTTTAAGTATCTCAGTATGTCTGGGTTAACAATATGATCAGTAACAGAACAAAAATGCACTTAAAACAAATAAATGAATGTTGTGAGGCCAAAAAACACTGATACAGAGGAAAGATCATAGACATTTCTTTATAATAAGAGGCACATTTTAGATTCTGTCTTACATTTTTTTTAAGACTCCATTATTCCTTATATTAGGTGGCTCAAAAGGGTGTGTCGAAAGGTGTAAGCTACTTTTAAAGGATCAGTTGAGCATTTTTGGAAAATGCATTTACTTGCGTTCCTTTCACAAGTAAAAACAACAGCCAAATTATTATTGTCACATTCAGGTTGCTAGGTATCATCATGTCTGGCAACCTGAACTACAGGTAGACATAGTGGACAGAAATGCAGGGCAGACAGACGAACAGACATTCTCTTTCCCCTTTACAAGCATTGGTAGGCATAAATAGGAATATTTTTAAAGTTGGACAGACTGAGGCTAGACGTTTTCCTCTACATCCACTCTTTAACTCCTCCTGCCTTCTCATCTAACTTTCAGAAATAAAAATAATGTCAAACTTAACCTTTAAAAGTCACCCACAGACCTTAACTTTGGCTGCATTGGCACTTAACACTGACAGTGGTTTTTTTGTAATGAAGGATGCAATTTCCTGGGAAGTTGGGATTTGTACCTCTACTGCAATATGTTCTTACCAAAGTAAAATCTTAACAGGTAATTTATGTCATCCTCACACTGACTGTATGGTTGGGATTAGAAAGAGGCTCATCCCTGACAAACACCAATTTGCTGACATGAACCTGTGTACTACTGGCATCAACAATGCTGACAATCAATCAAGTATATCCAAACTACAAATGAAAGAAGTATGTTCAATAACTCAGGTGACCTGCAGTGTGTTTTTTTTACCACTGGCCTCCCTTTGCAGCAGCAAGGTCAGTAGAAAGTCTTCTGTAAGTTGTCTAAGATTGGATCAGATGTTTAGACAGGGGCAGGAGGGCAAAGATGATTATAACAGAGAACATGCAGTCGACAGATGACAGCAAGAGATCCTTGGGAGCAATGGTTATATTAAATTAGGCAGGAAAAAGGCTTGCACATGGCTAACTGCTGACCCATATCAGACATATACAGACATATTTTAGCAAAGATATGTGGAAGATGCTATATATAATGTTAAATAAAAAGATACTATATATCATACATAAAGGGAAAAGAGATGTAGCAAAATAATTCAGAAATCATGTTGGGGCTCTGATTAGCAAAAACACAAGCTCTGCCTAATTACCATGGCTGAGAATAAAGTATCCTGCTTTTTCAGCAAATTTCCTATCCTGAGATTGTAAATTCTCTCGAGTCAGCCTCTTTGTCATTTTGTTAATGGGACTAAACCTTTAAATTTAATTGTACAGCAAAATTAAAGATGTGAAGATCCAGCAATTTTGATGCCACTTTTCTTTAAGAGCTGAGATCTAAGATCTAAGATCTCCATCGTTTAGAACCAGTCAAGACTAAGATTAAGTCTACTTTTTTCTATGCAGCTCACAAGAAAGTTGTTCTCCTGAGACCCAAATGAACACAAGATAAGGGAACAACTTAGAATACATGCAGCTAAATACTATATATTCTCTGTGGCCTTGTTATATTTTAATGAGAATTAATCAGGTTGCAGTACACTCATGCATTCAAGCAACCCAGAACAATAAAAAATAGGCTAAAGCATTTGTGCAGTGCTTAAAACGTAATTATGCATCTCTACATGTTGTAACTCAAATAAACAGTCAGGGAACACCAGAGAATGCCCATAACTTTACTTCCCCACTGGGTGAGGCTCGGTATTCATCTCTGTCTTTCTTTAGCATTCTCCCAGAAGGCAAAATAAAGAAAAGAACCATATTGCTGTCAATCGAAGCAGACTATGTGCAGGGAGCAGTCAAAGACTGCCTAAGGTAATAAAACAGCACAGATCTAGCTATTTAAAAGCTTTATGAAGCCACACCTTGTTGAAAAATACCATGAATCCTCAAAACCTGTTACATTTCTGCCCTCATATTCCAAATCTTTTAATGCAAAACATTTGGATTTTTTTTTCCCCAATTTTCATACACTTTGTTCCTGCAGTAAATATGGTCTTTTTCTTTGACTAAGTCTGTTCAAAGGGTGATTTATCTTTGTTGTTCCTAACTCATACTGACACACTAATTCAAACTGTTCTAATGGAAGGAAACAATATATCTGTGTCTTTCCCCAGCAATGCCTCTATTACAGTTAAATGTCTCAGAGAACACTGGTTAAATTTTCACCAGATGGGAAAGTCTGTGATTGTATTTGTGTCAAAATGTGTGTTTATATCTGCAGGAAAAGAATTTTCAGGGCTGAGATGGAGATGTTTATTTGGAATAGAGAAGATTTCGATTCCACTCCTCTCTCTAGTCATCATCTCTATACACCCAAAGTTGAACGAGGTCGCAGGTGGTGATTCAACACCATGTTGCAGACAAATCTAAAGAACCCAAATTGACACCTCATTTCAGCCTAGGGCACATTGCCACTTGTAGCCCAGAAGTCCACATTCTGGCTCTCTGGCACTGTGCCAAGCTGTTGTGTGTTGGCCAACCAGGTCTGCAGTGATAGATGGATAGACTGTAAAGAAAGGGAGCCTGAATTGGAGCAGATGGGTAGAAGGAGAGCAGGATGACAGCACATGCAAAGCAGATGTCAAGGGGGAAGCAGAAGTGTGAAAAGAAATAAACTGAAAAACCTAAAGGGATGCAGCTGGCATGTCACTCTCACACAAGCAAAGTAGTGCATGCATTTTCAACATGTTGACATAGACACACAAGGCTACCTGAGGCCTCTTTCCTTGGGCTGTCTGTAAAGCCGTACATCCATACTGCAGAAGAGAAGGAAGAAGAGAAGCAGAGAGAGATTATTTATTTTGACAGCATGCAGAAGTAAAAGTATGGTAGAGCACACCATTAGACCCTTAGAGTCCTGCAAAGTTAGTACTGGTCCAAAGTCAGGGCCTCATTATCTGGGATTGATACACAAATCCATGGCCTACCTTTTAAACTCAGTGTTTTAGCCTTACTCAAGACATTAAAGTGAACCTGATTGCAAGAAATGGGCAAATTTTTGGTATTGTACATAACAAACAGTTCTTCAGTTTTTATTCTCTTACTCAAACCCTCCCTCCCTTTGACTGCACAATAATTGCTGCCCATGTTTCCCTTTCCTTCATCTCTTCATATCTTTCTCCATTTCTTTGGTCCCTCTGTCTTGACATTCTGGCCATCAGCCACTTCTAAAGTCATTTCTGACTGCCCATCCCCCATCTTCAAAAAAACATTTCAGCCTCCAACCAGGAAATTAAACGCCATGCATCAGAGAAGACAGGGACAGACGAGGTGGTGACAAAAGATTTGGAATGCAAGCTAAAATTAGGAGGTTGCCTTGATATATTTCAGGGAAGTCTTGATTTGAGGGCTTAAACTTAGAACAAAATAAAACTTGGTGTCTGGCTGTCCTGGTGTCTGGTGCAGCCAGCACCATGTCTGCACCACTGCCTAAGAAACAGGCCATGACAATATGAAAGACCTGGAACCAGGAACTGGGCAGGACAAGCTACTGAGAATAAGCAGGAATGTCCTCTACAACACGTCACTTGAGTTGAAATAACATATTGTAAAACATCCGCAGAGACACATGGATTTTGTAGTATGGGCAGGTGAAATGGGAGGGTCTCTTTCAAACAGGTTTCAAGCAGAGTGGGCAAGGAGGCCAAAATATGTCATAAATACATCTCACAAATTTTATTTATCAAATACTGTGGAAAATAGTAACCTATAGCTACCGACAGCAGCACTACATTGAAAGCAGTTGCAGGAAAAAAAAACCTGTCCCATAGAAATTACAAAATCCTGTCTCATAGAAATTACATTTCAGTACAACTAAACCGGGTAAATTTATGTCTATGGTGAAAAAGCATTTTTATGTATAGAAATTCACTGTATGAATTTATGGGTGATTGTGACGGTAGTGCAAAGCACTCTGAGTGGTTGAAAAGATTAGAAAAGTGCTATATAACTACTGTCCATTTACCATCAGCAAACATATTTTTATGAAAAATAATGGCTGGTTGGATTTTTATGGAGGCAGCACAGTTATTCATTTTTTGAATAACTGAAGTACTACATTTATTCATGGCAGGTGAGTTGCCAGGAGGTAGTTTGGGCAGATGGCACGACCGCCAGCAACTGGGGCTCATATCAATCCTGTGTGGTCAGCTTTAGGCAACAAAACTGCTTTAAATAAGGTTACAGTGTCTACAGCTATGCTAACGGCTCTGTGAGGCTAAGGCACAGCAGTGCTGTGTCCTAAATGTTTCCTTTGCATGCTAACATGCTGATGTTTAGCAGGTAAATAAAGTTTACCAACTCAACCATCTTAGTCTGGAATTTTATCATGCTATCATTTAATAATTAGCACATAACACAAGCTACATCTTAGGCTGATGGGAATGTCATTAGTTTTGCAGGCATTTGGTCCTTGACCAAAGTATTGGCTAAAATTTTGTACTGCTTTTCGCACTAGAGGAAAAGTCTGTCTCTGTGGACCATCAATGTCTCCGCTAAGATTTTAGCCAGCTTATGTTGTAAAGATATAACACTTGATAATTGAAAACTCTGATCTTGTGTAGGGACTACAGGAGTAGTCTAGGGATCATGAAGGTCTGCACAAAGTTTTCTGGTAATCCGTCCAGTAGGTTTTGAAATATTTCAATCTGGAACAAGTGGCGGATCAACAAGCACTGAGGATCCTTAGAGTCATGCCTCTAGTGTAAAAGGGTTATTACATGTCTATGTTGCCCAAACTAGGCTATCAATACTGAAAATGAACAGATATGATGTCCTATTTTTTCCCTTGCTTTTGATTGGCTTTTTACAGTGTCAGTAGTTTTCAGTGGGTTAGAGTTAGGGTTCTCACTTTTTCTCTTGTTAATTACTTTTGATTAACTACAACCCAGTTCGATGTACAACTGTGAGGTACTTGCTAGGTGTAACTCAAACTTGCTTTCTACAAATCATTGACAAATTTTATCTCTATCATAATCCTCATATTTGTGTAACTATATACATAAAAATATAGATAAATTAAATGGGAATGGTTGAGTAAATGGATAAAGTTTTTGAAAAAGACCTTGTAACCCCCAGGTTTTGTTCACACTCTAATAGAAGGTTTATGGTCTTTCCAAAGACCATCTTATTGTATTGCTCTAGGCTGCGGTAGAACAGCAGGTCAAAAATTTAAAGTAATCAATCTGAAAAGTGGGCTAATTCCTAGATAATCAACTCTCAACTTTCTTTTGAAAAAAAAACAGGTTTTTTAAACTTTATGAGCAGCATTTTGTACTGGATCCTCGTGAGCGCTGCCCCTGCTGAGACACAAATAGCTCCTCTCCATTGACTCACGTGAGATAATAAAAGTCAAATCCCATCTCACTATCCACTAGAGCCTCGGGAGCTTTACTGGATTGATGTTGCCCCCAGAGGGAGCAATACAGGCTGGTCTCAGGTCAGCCAGGGTCAAACCCTGCTCACCAACGCCCTACCGTGATGATTGCCCGCCCGCCTGCCCTCAGTGGAAGCTCAACATCTGATTGATATTACCTCTCCTCTCCACTCTGATCCCCTGCACTAACCGGCCACCCCCCTCCATGCAAACACACACATACAGATGCTTAATTCTTTTCAGGTTTAGGCGATGACGCCACAAACCAGCAGAAACAGCAGTGTTTTCTCTGTCTCTTTGCTATTATGGGTAATCTTCCTGGAATTCTGACCCCAAACATCTACATTACCCTGCAATTAAGGGCCTTGGGATGGTGAAAATGGCATTTGTGAAGCCCTGCTTTCTAGGTTTGGATTATAAGGGTTTATTAGCTATCTATCTTGTTTTTCTATCAACTTAGTAGATGTTTCAAAGGAAAGTTCCTGTTAATGACCCCCCCCCAGCAAAACAAAGTCTATCAACAGGCTTAAACACAAGCCTGAGGACTCTAAGTGATAAAGTATCTGTTTAGCATAATTTAATGTCTATATGTGGCCTTTTAGAAGCTTTGTAATTCACATGAACTCATAGATGCTGAAACCTTAAGACATTCCCTGATTTTGTATTAGTGCCACCAAATTTCAAATTTCATTTCAGATGCTTCAAACCTAAAGCTGCGCTAGATCTCCAGGTCACCTGGTAGATGGTAGATGTGGTTTGTGCCCTTGAAGTAAGAAGTCAAGCTCTAAAATTACTAAACCTTCTCTTTTGTGAGGGGCTACAATACAGCTCCGTAGTGCTAACAATGGGACATTGGTAACATGTTTATCAGGAAAAATGTTAAGAGGAATATTTGCTGAAATTAGCTGATTGAAGGTATCGATATCTGTTTATATGAAAGCTGATAAGTAACAAGTATTGCCAAACTAGGCTAGAAGTAATTTTAAAAGTTTAGAGTGACATTATTACATAGTTCTGCTAAGTATTTATCTTGGTAACAATTCTTAAAAAAAAAACAAATCTAAGAAATCTGTATCAAGGTTATTTATTTATTTGTTTAATATAAAAAAATATTACTTTGGTTGACATACTGTTATCAGATTTTTTTAAAACTCCCAAATATTGATATCAGTAGTGGCCTAAAAAATCCAGTATCAGTGGGGCTACTCTGATGTTCCATGTTCACTACCTTAGTTTTGTATATCAGCATGCTAAAGTGAAATACACTGACTGAAATACCACCTGTTTAAATGCCAAGGATGAAGGAGAAAGGATAGGTGAAGACCAAGAGTCATGAATGCAGTTTTAGAGAAAAGAATCACAGACATCTGACTCTACAGCCTTCAAATGATCTTCACACTACATGCTAAAGCTGCTGCCACTACATAGAAAGACACAGTCAGGAGGCTAAATTATAAACCCTTGTCACCCTGCACCAAGACAAAGGTGACCAATAACAAACTGCTGCTAACCAGGATTGATCCGACACTCGTGAAAAAGCAAAGTGGCTGAGAGTGACAGCAGCACTAACAATATAAAACCGTAGGCTGCGGTTGACTAGTATTGATACAGTGTTTAGCAAGAAGAGGAGAGAAAAGCATGCACACAACAATTTATCTCTGACTGTTTGCTTTTCAGTGACAAATGACAGTTGTGTGAAAAGAGTGTGGCAAAGGGAGGTACGGGTTATGGGCCCCCTGTCTTAGCCGTGACACAATGCTAGAAAAATACAGCTGTTAGCATAACAAACGGTTGCCAGTCCCAGCTGAGAGGTTGACACGGTGTGGGTGCTCACTTCAGGGCGGGGTCAGATCAGAGGCCACATCTGTTCCACAGTCAGCACTGTCACTTCTGGGCTGTCCATACTCTCTCTCTTCCTCCTGTTCTCTCACTCTCAGCTTCATTGTGTCTTCACTGTGACTCACCTCACACAGTAGCTTTTGCTTTGAAAAGAGCCACAGAGATACAACACTTTCACACCCCACGGAATTGCTCTAACTGCTCATACTGTCATGATGAGATTTTTATGCCTCATTGCTATAAAGCTGGAGAAAGAATTATCATTTTTCCATCTAAATCAATACACATTTTAATGTATGTTCAACACTGATGTGATAAGAATTGGCTGAAATTATCTTTGCTGCAATTAAGTGCTCAGTGTGACTGTAAATGTGTAAAGGTTAACATAGAGAAAGGTTTCATTCTTATGGGTTCTCATATGGAGACAGGTTATGTAGGGTGTAGGTTTCATATGAATGTGTCTATTGACAGAGAAGCTCCTGATCGTACAAACAACAGCCTGACTCTAAAATCCTAATTAGCACTAACAGCTTAACAGATATGTACACACACAAACAAACTGCCCTTGTCCACTAAGCCTACACCTGTAAAAACACTAACACACATACACGCACATGCATAAAAACAGCGCCCTCTTCCCTCCTCCAAGTAAATACAACTGGCCATTCCGATGTCAGTCTGAAATCTTATCCACTGTGCCACATAAACAAACTAGTGCTTGTCTGACAGTGTCAACCCCTGTGGCCTCTGCAACACAAACTGCAGCGTCCTCCATTCCCTCTGAATCTGGCCCTCACATGAAGGAGTATTAGCTCCACCTGCTCTCTGCAGAGCAGGGGAGTACAACAGAGCCGAGACTCCTGAAACTCTCCTGACCACTTTAAAAAAGAAAAAAAACATGTCTGACATATCATTATCTCCCAGTAATTTGCAGGGAAGTGAATCATTGTTTTCTGTCAGCACCAAAAACAAATATATAAATAAATGCTCATCTTTTAGTGTCCTAATTCCTTTTAAAAATTGGGTGAAATTATGTAAGTTATAGCAGTTTCAGATGTGATGTATATTTTCCTCCCCCTTGTCACATTGTTTTAAACGATCACCCACATTTAAAAAACTGGGTATTTATGAGTGATTATATGTAGCAAAGGATCCTCGAAGGACTTGAGCCTGAAGAAATGCTTGTCAAACAGACAATACTCTGTTAAATGTTTATCCACTCTGCTCCCATCTATTACCAACTTGATATTACACAGTAGTGGTTCAGCAAAAACCCAGGTTACATGTGATGTTAAAAGCATCCTGATTCTTGAGAAAATTGCATTTCACACTTCCAGCTGCTTCCACAATTTTCTTGGAATTATCAAAATAACAGCAGGATAGATGCTGAAATCAGCAACAGTCGTCATGGCTGAACAGTCAAAATAAAGAAACACTACCAAGTAACTGAGAGACAGTTCAACTTCCTTAATATTTCTCTGAGGGTTAGATCAGACGACTGATATTAGCTCCATACATGTGCATCAAGTATGGAGCTGAGGTCGGTACACGATCAGCCAGGATTAGGATATAGATAGTGAAGGAAAAAAAGCTAGTCGGGCTATGCCTAAAGTTAAAAACTACACTGATCATCAACACCTCTGAAGCTCAGTAACGGATTTTCAATCTTTTGTTTACTCATTCAGACATACAAAATCCAACAGCATTTCTATGCAGTGCCTCTAAGTTTGGCAAGGATTGACTGATGCCTGATGCAGTTAGTGAACTAACCTCACAGTGATGACAAGACTCCGCAATGTTGTTTCCCCTGACAGACATCATGATTGAAAATGTTGAACTACTCCTTTTAAACTACAAAACCGATAGCAATAGAAATTTTGAAGGGAAGTACTGGACTGGACACAGTTTGAACAGTGACCAGTGGAAGGAAAAACAAGACTTTACTGTAACAGCTATGATTATACGGTAGCAGATGAATAAGAACAACACAACTAGTGGATACTCTTTTCTGTGAACAGTGGATAGTAAGTGGGTTGTTATGGTTACTAAACACTCTAAATGGGAAGCCATCAAAAGTATAAGGGATCTACACTGAGAGCAGCAGCAAAAAGAAAACACCATCATCTTTCCTCTGGAAAGCTATATGTTGTAAACTATTTCATGTAGCACTCACCACCTCTAAATATATAAATAGAGGAGACAAACACAGACAACCTTCCCTTCATTAAGGGAATGTTCCCTCTTTCTCCTGTCATTGACAAATTGCAAATGTTATGTTCACTGTCCAATTGTTTAGAGGTAGAAATTCAGAAACCTTCTTTCTACGCTGACTGACCTTGTGTTCAGTGGGTCAGTCGAGTGGTTTCTAACCAGGCAACATCCCAAAGATTTCGGTTGGCTGACACAGATGCTATGAAAGCCACCAGTTTCAAACTTCCATAATACGCTACACTAAGGGGATTACGAGAAAAAAAAAACCAAGATGGCTTATCTAAAGATGCAATCAGCTTCCAAAGAAATCAAATCACTTTGAGAGTTGAAATGTAACAGAACTGGTGGTGAAATCGCTACAACAAAGCGATTCGTTGCAGGAGGGTCACAGGGCGCCTGTGCTTTTATTCCAAAAATAAATTCACCATCAATTTCAAGAGTACTTGGAGGAACCACCTTAACCTCACATCTGTAGAAAGAGATTCATATTCTCCATTAACCACAAGCTATTTCCTGTATGTTCTGTTCAGTAATTCACAAGAGGTACTGACATTTCCCAACATTTCATCAGTGTACATAGCCCTAAACAAGCAGCGTTTCAAGATGCTTATATTACTCACCGCATGTACCAATGCTTTTGTTAAGTAGCTAGACCATAGCCAATACCCTCTAAGAGCCATACATTTATTAAGATGGCTAATGAGACTAAAAATCTGTGACAGTAAGGAATGGATGAACAGTCCAACAGTCAAACAAGCTAGTTGTTTTGTGGCTTGTTGGCCTGTGCCAATGAATTCACATGTTGGATGCAGTGGAACTTGTCCAGGACTTGTCTATGATTGGATGTTTTTACTTTCTATTCCATTGAATAGCATGTGTGGCATCCAGTGGCTGTATTAAAGCTTTTGTTTGCCTCCTAAGTCCCAGGAAATGAAACCTCACAGATCGGGATAAAACAAAAGCCCCTTAGAAGTACAGAACCCTCAAAAGCATCTTTGTTAGAGGAAAATCATTTTTTTGCTGACAATTTATTGAATTATCAGCAAAATTACACATATACAAAAACCTATTTCTAGAACTTCAGTTGAAGACTCAGAGGCTAAGAATCCTTTCAAACATCCAGACTGCCACAACAGAGAATAATTATTTCACACAAAAGGATGTTAAACAACTCAATTTTGAAATCCCAGGGAATTATCGGGCGATTCTGAGACTCCACCCTGGACTGCAAGGCAAATCTACAGCCAACAGTAGAAGGCTTGACGTTTTTTTGAGCCCACCCCAAAACACAGTCAACAGTCAGTCAGGGTCCCGCAGCTGGACAAGTAAACAAACTACACACTGACATCACATAGATAACAGACAGGTCTCAGAGAGGTTTTAGGAGTCATAAGTCATTCAGCGTGACTTCCCCCTTTGGATCTTAAGGAGCAGTTTTATTAAGAGCTATAAAAAGAAAGGAGGTTGAGGTTAGTTTAGGGAAAGATAGTGAAGAAAACAGGTGACTTACCAGACTTGCGCTTGGAGCCATAGTCCCTGAGGAAGAAGCAACACAAGAGGGACATGGTTAGTGACAGCAGATGTGGCTCTGTCAACAACAAAGCAGTCAGTCACCCCATGTGAATGCAGATACTCCTAAATGGCAAAAACCGGCCAGTGCATGAACACAAAAACACATGCATGCAGTCAGCTCTAGCACACTAACAAATGCATGTGTTTTAGGGAGAGAGAGAAACAGAGTGAAGGAGGGATGACTTCGGCCAGCTGCCCATACTCCCTGCAACAGACACAAATTGGTCATGTGACTCTAGAACGGCACCACCATCCTCTTCCTATACTTGTTCTATTCCTCCCTCCCTCCTCCCTTCACCCTGTCAGAGAAGAAGGCGACCTCTCCCTGCATTTGAAAGAAGGAGGATCAGTTTAAGTTGGCTTGCTTAATGGATCCTAATGGGATTATGCCGCAAGGCTAAGCTATAGATGGGGGGGTGACAAATCTGTGTGGGAGGTTTACCGTGCTGAGCATGTCTGCTTCTGCCCATGTCAATAGTGACTTTGGACCCAGACAGTGTGGCAGTTGGGTTAAAAAAGATAGACGGGGGAAAGATTTCAGGTGAAGACAGAACGTGCTATTTATAGAAACATAGACCTGAAAATCTGTCCATCGTCACTCTCCATTCTCCCTCCCTTTCTTCCTTCCTCCTCCAAGTCTTTTTCTCTTACAGTATCCACAACCACTGTGTCCATTTCAGTTTTCCCAAGGGCTAATCAAAACCCTCATCTCACCTCAAATTTAGCCACGTCATCCTACTGCAGTACAGTCAGCAATCAGACACAGGCAGGGTAATAAAACTAAAGCCCACTGCTGTAGTGAATAGCTGAATCCCACTACAACCTTCTCTTTCCTGTGAATTACCCTCAATTGTTTAAAAATAACCACCATAGAGCCGGTAACATCAATACACAGACAGTAACATAGGCTATAGAGACCAGTAGGTGTAGTTGTTTCTTGATAAGTGATAGCAAAATGACTCTCATTTTCAAGAGGTGTACCAGACTGTAGGTGATGGCTGTTAGTGCATTTTGTGGGTAGGAGAGGGTTGTATGTGAGGTAAGTAGGCGTATGAACACACATCTGTGTCTGTGTAAAGAGCCCACAAGCATGGCAGTGGATGGTTGTAAATGGTTGTTTTGCTCCCCTGAGATTCAGAATCAGCAAGAGCATTCTTGATAGGGACAGCTGACCTTGCTGGCCCTGGTGAAACAGCCCATTTCTTTAATGAGGGACCTCTCATCTTGTCAGGTATAATGCAGAGCAAATAGGCATAGAAGATTATACTGCAGTGTCAAGGGAGCAGAAACTACTCCGGGCAGCACGACTGGCGGTCAGGGTAGTGCCCTCTCACTGCATGAGATTAATGAAAAGCTCCACTTGCTCTCACTGCAACCGCACCCAAGCTAATAAAGAGATGCATCAAAATGTACGCTGGCCATGCACATGAATACACAGATACCGGTACACAAGTGCTCTACAAGAAAGTGTAAGGGCAGACAGACAAGACATCACATGCATGAGTAAATGCCCTGTATCATTATAGAGAAGACAGCTCCGGTTTCTTCAGTGTCACTATGCTTGTTCCAGCTCTCTTTTTTTCTATCCCTTCATCCATCCCCCCTGTGATCTAATGTATCTGTCTCTTTGTGACTGGCCAGAGCAGCTGAATAAAGCCTTTATACCAACCTCCCCACCCAGATCTCTGTGTACTAGCAACCAGAATATGCTTCATTGTCACCAAAGTGGAACAAGGAGAGCAGGACTTGACCCCTTGCCTCATCCCATCCATCTCGAGCCATGCAATACATGAGACCTCTAATACATGCGGAATGGATAATGTTCAAGTCAATGGCCAACAACTTTCAGTGAGTTGTGCTGTGGAGTGCCTGGATATGTCTCAGTGGAAATTATGCTGTGGACAGACCGAGTCTCGGATCCAGCAGGATATTTGCCAGAAGGTTTGCTCTTTTTATTCTAGGCTTGTGACGATGGCCTTACAGATGCTCATATTCAGGCATAAGGGAATGTTTTACATTTCCAGGGAGTTTAAAACGCTGTGTTCACATTTCCATTCGCCCAGTCTACTTCTCTTTCCCGCTCTAAACTTTTGCAAACTCCAGCACAGTGTGAAAATTTGGTAAACTAAGGAATAAAATCAGGTTCTAACTTCAGTTTACTTCCAAAGCAAGTCTTACTTTAATGTCACAAAACAAATATTTATTTTAGATGGTGGAGGTACCATTTTGGAACATGACACAATTAGTTCCTCAGTCAGAGAAGCTTTCCTTAAATGGAAGACTCCTATTAATTCCCTCTGTTTCTGGTAAGTCATATAATCTCCCAACATAAAATACCACATTGAACCTGCAGCCATGTTTTTGTTCCCAGTTAATACTTAAAAGGGTAACAGGCATTCAGGTCATCTGGTTAAGATGCCTCCATCGCAGCCTTTACAGCAACACGCAGACCCAGCAGCTAGTACCATATGACCCTTTTTAAACCTGGATGCCTGTCTGGTTTACCAAGACTAAAAAGTGAAAAGAAAGACAAATAGTAATGTAATAAAGTAGCAATTGTTTTTTACATTTTTCACTCCAATTCCTATTCACCTTGTATTTGTTTTCTTAGTGGTACATAAATTGTACAGAATCTGACATGAAAAGTATATACAGGCATTAAAACGAAAAAAATCTACAGTGAAACAATTTACAGAGGAGTCCCCCAACAATACAGCATGTACAAGCCGTCTGTTTTGGGGTTTTTTTTCCACCATACAGTCAATTTCAATAGGTCTTCATGACAAAAAGACACTGTGTACCCACCCTTATCCCTCGACACTTGTTAAAGAGTTTTCAGCAACATCCCCTGCATAACCCTTGCTGTTGTTCTCTGATGCAATCTCTTTTTTACCATTACTGCCAGAGGCTACTGATTTCTCTTGTTACTTACCATGCAAAAAACATACGTGGCTGTTGATTTTTGCAAAACAAACAAAAAGGCTTGTCAATCTCCCACCTTTCATAGAACCAAGCCCATCTCCATTTATTTTTGACAGCTTTATACCTTTTTCCCTTCAGATCTACACCAATCTTGTACATGGTCTCCCGGGAATCCAGCCAAAATATATATATACATATATATATATTATACATATAGTGACGCAATGTGTAAAAGTAATGCCCTTCTACCAGCCAATCTGCAAACCTGGTTTTAAGTCAATGTTGGATGCCTGCTGGGTTAACTGAACAAGGTAATGCTAAATGATGTATACAGAGTGACAATACAATTGGTGTAGATGTAGGACCTGGAAAAGGCTGATTGTAACTTTTCAAGGAGGTGAGAACAGGGACCAATGAATGAGTTTTGTTTGGTGGAAAACAGCAGCAGCACGAAAAATACTTTTCTGTAACCAACTCCCAGGGAGCCTGTTAAGCTTTTCATGCTGTGCACGGTTTGAAAGACAAACACGACATCGAAGTTCTGTAAACAAGTCTCAATCAGGAGAAACGCTAGGGTATCAGCACTTTCTGGTCCAACTGTATACGTCTATACAAGTTTCTCAACTCTCAGGGGAAGGCCTAAACCAAAGCTGTGCAGCATGTGATTCTCTGGGCTCAATTGTTCTTGATAAATGATCAGACGCAGTCACAAAAGATACAGCTGTTGAAGCCCTTTGTTAATCCTGACACAGAATCCTGGCTGCTAATCAGATCAATAGCATGTGGCTTTACTGTTTTCATTGACAGCAGGTCAGAGCAAACGTTAAGTTGAATCACGTTAGGGTGGTTGTTAGCATTAAGCATTCACAAAGAGCTTTAGAACAACATGCCTACATGACATCTAAATATTAACTCATTTTAATCAGCTCAGGAGGCAAATATTAATCACACATTAGCCATGCAAGAAACTAACAGCTAATTATGGTAGTAGCCAAAATTAGCCTAGTTTTGAACAAGAGGAAGCATAATTTCTCTAACATAGTAAAAAAAACCAAAAAAAACAGGCGTTTAACTTATTAGCTAAGCAGCTAACATTTGACATTACATGAGGGCATGGCAGCAGGAGTACAGCTGGCTATTTCTGGCTTTATTTTGAGAGGTATGGTTTTGGAGGCATCTGCAAAGCATTAGGGTGCAAAGGAGGAGCAGAGTGAGGTAAAATACAGAGGGAAGGTGGGAGCATGAGGAGGGAGAGTAGAAAACACAGGGCACAGACTCCATCCAGTGACCCAAGTCGCTAAGGATGAAATCAAACTCTTCCCTCGAGGGCTGAGCAACCAACTCCGGCTGTAAGCTCGTCTCTTAGAGGTGTGGAGTGGAGGAAGTATGGGGTGAAAGGTGATGTGAAGAATACAGAGTGCAGTGGTGGAGAATAGGGTATTTCATGAGACTAGGTTGAATTTCAAGGCCAGGTTTTGCACCCAGATCTGCAAGTGAAGTAGGATATTTTCATGCTCACCTCAATACCACTGAAATGAGTTCAAGATCTGTTGGAAAAGAAACAAGAGCCCTGCTATCTAGACCTATGCAACAAACATCCATACACCTGTGATGTACAAAAACTGTTGAGTGCATTGCATAGACAGATGATGACTATTCACGCACAAACACATTCAATTAAATCATGAATAAATCTGTCAGACATGGTGTGTATACAAAAGCATCAAAAGATTGCCTGTTCGCACACATTAGAAAACACACACACACACACACACACACACACACACACACACACACACACACACGCACACACACACACACAAACATTTCAACACTTTTCATTACATACTGACATTTGGTCATTGCGTATTCACTGACCACCACTCCATGAAGCAGGAGCACCTTCATGAACGTCCCCTCAGTTCCACAGCTTTGAGTTTTCGACGTTGGTGGTGTAAGGCTCAGGCAAGACAGCTCAGTGTTCAGCTGGCTACAGAAGTGTTGGTTGAGGTATTTCAAACTTTTATTTATGAATGAGCATGTATACAACATGCTTAGAAATTTGTTTGATTGGGTCAATCTCTCAAATTCACTCAATTACACACATGAAAAGGAGTACACCGTGCATTTTGTTATCATGTGTTCCTCAAGTTATATCTAGTGCACATAGCAGTTCCACAGAACTAGGTTTATATTGACTTTTGGGAGTGAACAAAATTAGATTGTTAGCTTTATAAAGTTTCATAAAGAAATTCAATTGCCAATTTAATAGTAGATAATATAGTTCAATTTCTATCCACATACAGATAAATCTCAAAAAAGAGAGAGAGAGAACCCTGACAAATCCTAATATTCAAGTCCCAAATCCAAATATTTAAGAGCAGGAGACTATGATAAAAATATTTACACTTGCTCTTCCAAGAAGCTCCATGTCAGTGAGTCATCAGTTCCAAGTAATTTTGGGTGCTTGGACCTGATTATACCTGCTATACACTCTAATCGTATTATTACTAATATATTTCTTTATGGACAGTTATCAATGTTGACTAAATTCTTCGTATGAATTTTCAGAGGCCTAAAATTGTAAAATATAGTTAAGAACTGGTCAATGAAGGCAATGGATTCACTAGTTTGAATTATATGAGTGGGTTGGCAGATAAAGTGCTAATCAATGTTTTCAGTCAAGCATTAGCATAATGGCTTCAAGCTAATGGCTCTCAATGGCTCCCTGCCAGGCCACTGAATAAACACAGAGATTATCACCTTGCCTCGTCCCATGCACCACACACCCCAGTTTATCCCTAAGCGTCACCAAATCCAGACCTGAGCCCTAACCTTGCCAGCCGCAGGGCGACCTCCTCTAAGCCCCTCAGGAACCCCAAATTACCCTGAGCTCTCCCCCGTCTTTTCGGCCTCGTGACCGTGTCAAGGCTAAAGCCCAGTGTGAGCATTAACACTCCAGATGGGGCTCAAGGAATCAATTAACCTCAACACATACACAAGAGTAGACACACTTAACTAAGTTTTATTATAAACGTATATCAGGTTTTTATTACTGACCTGAGAGGACCACAACTACAGTCCATTCCTCTTTTTGCTATATACATATCCCTAAATATCCAAATTTTCAAATTATTTTTTTACTGAGAATAATAAACATGGCATAGAGACAAACAACACTGGAAATGTGATAATAGTGGTACTTTGTTTCACCGATTAGACTCATAGTTTATTAATCTTAGTAATTATTGTTTAGTCAATGAAATATTAAAAGATAATTACAATGACCATCACATTTTCTCAGAGCCCAAGGCAATGTCTTCATATAGCAAGCTTTGTCTGACCAACAGTCCAAAACCCAAATATATTCAATTTACTATCAAGTGGTACATCATGAAAATGTAAAGCTTGATTCATAATATAAAACATCAATATATTTTTATGTAATACTCTTGCTTATCTGATTACAAATTTGCCTAAACATAGATGGTTACGCGAACAAATCATCACACACTTACTTGTAATTATCCCCAAAACACTAAATCCGTCTTCACCACATCACTAGGGGTAAACTTCCTTCTTAAGTATTTCTCTGTCGAGAGCCCAAAAACTGACCAATCACACGAGTTCATGATTTATCCCAGGAATAATCTGCTAATCTTGTAGCATCTCTCTCCTCCAGGCACAAGCCAAGGTCACTCCCTATTGTTATTCATGGAGACGGTTTTGAGGGGGCATGATGAATGATGATAACATCACCCGTGTCTAACACTACTGTAGCCTATAGGGGCAGTGACCAATATTTTCATCATGGCTGAAATACAGTATGCGCATATTAATAGAGAAATTTGTCAACGTTATGGTCTGCAGAAGACAGATAATGCCATTTAGGGTGATAGTTATATGATTGCCTACCACAGGCCCAGACAGATAAAACAAATCATGGCCCACGTCCCATGCAAATTGACTCAATAAAAATGCAAGATGCAGGGACAAAATGCTAAGTAAGAAAAAAAGTAAAGTGTCACAGAAAGGGAAGAGGGATGCAGTGAGGGGATGGGGGATGTCTAGGAAGCTTTGGAGGGGTGAGAAATTCCATCCAATGGAAATACATCTCACACAGGAAGAGCAAGAGGCCAAAATAGACATAGATACAGAAAGAAAGCCAGAAAAAGAGTCAGAGAAATGCTTGAGTATGTGACCATACAGTGGATACATTTAGAGAGAAAGGGAAGCCCCCCTGGGGAGGTTTATGAGAGAGGACGTGATTGGATGAGTGGCTGAATTGGATGCAGCAGGTACAGAGAACTCCATTAGGGCTCGTCTCTATTGTGAAGTATGCCACCATGTGGAGAGTTATTGGAGAGTGGAATAAGAGATAAGGTAGTTGGGTAAAAAGCTGGGATTCCTTATATTTCTCCAGTGAGCTTGAGGCACATGAAGTGCATTATCAAGAGCAGTGGTTTCAAAACTTTTTCAAGTATGTCTTCAAGCAATACTCATATGTCCATACATATATACATACATTAAGAGTTTAATGAAGTTGATGTAACTGTTCCTACAGTCATTACTTGCTGTGAAAGAGATCCTCTCAATAAAATGACTCAAATCTTAAAAATTGGGGACAAAACACAAAAACGTGTTCCAAAGATCAGCGATAGCTAACATGAGCCTTCAGCAGCTGAGTCAGACGAATCGAGTGGGCATCTTCCAAAGTTGTAGTGGTTTTAGTAGCAAATTTCCTCTTTGTGTTTCCTCAGGCAGTGCCTCTTTTAGGAATGGGCAATTAATCCAAAACTAATCAAACAGCAACATTAAGACTCTACAGAAAACCTAATTTTAGTCATACCGATATCCTCAATATCCTTGATGCAGGCTGAAAATAATGTCACTGCATACACCAAAACATAAGCATTGTTCAGATATATTTACAGCTATATATCTATTCATATACCAAAAATTATTTTGATAGTTACATGATGTTAACGATGGCAGAGTTTAGTTTTATTTTTCTATAATGGCAAAAAATTCTCGTCAAGTATGTTAAACATTACCCTGTTATAATCCATGATTTTTTGTTCATTGTCAATGCAAAGAGTCAATAAGAGCTCCACTTTGAGGACAGAAATTCTTGTGTATTTAACAAGATAATAAGACTATTTACTGAGGTGCAGCGGAAGGATGGTAACACAAAAACAATCATTTTTTTCTTTGAATAAATTATAGATTAGCCATTTTAGATTAATCTTGTGATCCCTTCATGGAGCCGTAACCCAGAGATTTGGAACATTTGACCTGGAGGCTGTGAAACAACAAGGAAGCTGCATTTCCTTAACACTAGTCACACTAGGAAGTTTTCATGTGTTTGAAAATCCCTAAAATATCTACAAGCGTACACAGAATGTATGTGTTTTGATACATTAAAATCTCCTAAAGCTGCAATGATTAAGTTTCACCTTAGACATCAGGCATTTGCACTACAGGAGAGAAATGTCAATGTTTTGTGTTTTTTTATTCTGCAGGACATTGAAACACATCTAAAAGGAAATATAGAGACCAGAAAATCAGCAGAAGGTCCATTCAAAATAAATGAAAACTCATGGCTTTTCGGCTTCAAAAAGGAGCAGCTGATTGCTCAAGAGTGACATCATCTCAGAGGCCCAGTTACTACAGAGGTGCAGTACTTGGCTCCACAGACAGGGGTCAACATCACTCACACACAGGCAGCAAGGAGAGGAAACTGTAGCTGACTGTAGCCAATAGAGGATCCACTCAGGGTCTGTGTGCTTTTCCGAGCTTTGATTGATGGGATTGATCCCTGTGCTGCACTGTGAGGCACATGGCTCCTTTTTCTAATCGGATCATAGTCCAAAATTCAATCTTACATGGTGGAGTAGAAGCACACTGGCTATCATCAAGGCACGATATCTGTAATAGGGCTTTATGGAGGGAGTAAAACAAATAAGACGTCACAGTTCCATCTGATCATAAAATGATGCTGAAGTCAGATTTTATACCTTTAATATAAATGCCAATATACTGCATCTGCTGCCCTGAATATTGATCATTGTTTATTCCTCTGTAGAGATATCCAGGAATGGTTGGTGCACTATTGGCCTGCACTCCCCTATTTTTGACCCCCTCATCTCCCTGGGGGACCACACCCACATTCCTCTTTCCTTCCTCCTCTCCGTCCTCCTTTTGAAGGAAGTGATAAAGTGGACATATTTCATCAACTTGGTAGCTACAGCTGTCCTGGCCTGTCCTATTCATCACATTCATGTACAGCCCAGTCTTCCCTTTTATTGTAACAAGCCCAACCCCAGCATGATAACGCCCTGTGAGTAAGTGTGTGAGGAGGAGAGCACAAGTGAGTCAGACACTGCATTGGCTGGGTGGGTGAATGAGTGCATCCACGTAAGATAATGGTGATGGAAAAACAGAGCCAAGACCGTAGAACAGCGACTGACAGAAGGTGCACTGAAATAACCCGACAACAACAATCATGCTGCACACAGCAAGCAAGACCAATTTAGTTCTGAAAAAAACACACACACACCCAACTGTTTTGCTGCTGCTGCATCTCTGTGGGTATGAACACAAACATTTTTATATATAACTGCATGAAGTGCACAACTGCTCTGTTTGAGACCAGTTGATAAATGCTCACACACGAGAGAACATACATGTACATACACACACACACACACACACACACACACACACACACACACACACACACACACACACACACGGCCTCCCTAAGGCCACACGCTCAGCTGACCACTCCTCACCACTCTGACATGCTTAAGTGTTTAACCCCATCGACACCGGTGCTGTACACCGCTCCAGTTGTGCTGCCTCCAGTGAGTGCTATTGATCCTAATTGTGAGGGTAACAGAGCGGCTTATCCATTAAGGTTGAGTGAGCCTGTCGCCCGTCTCCAACTCACAGTAGACGTGGTGGGATGGACAGAGGACTGGGGGGGCAAAAGATAGGGGAGTAGAGGAATAGGGATGATTCATAACTTATTTACAATGTAGAGAACATGATGAGTACAAGATGGGAAAAGAAGGGAACTAAGTTATAGAAAAGAAAAGAGAAAAACTGAAGGAGACAATGGAAGTGGAGAGGAAGGAAGGACGTAAGTTTATCAATGCAGCCCCTTTCAAGAGCAGGACGCCACAGAGTGCTTCACAGTGAAAAACAAGGCAAAACTGAAGAAGAGTAAAAACACCATAAACAGATATTAAGATAGAAACAATTGAAAAGGCAAGTCTAAAAAGGTAATTCTTGAGAGTTTCTTCTGTTTAAAGAGAGTGAGTGCCAAGGTTTAGAGGCCACAACCTCAAAAACACAGTTTCTTTTAATTTCAAGCCTAGAGTTAGAAACAATACACAAACCCTTGTCAGAGGACCTTGGAAACCTGCTGTTGATGTAAGGCTGTCTCTAAAGTAGGCAAGTAACTGACAACATGGGGCTCTTTGACTAATCACAGGAACCTTGAATTGAATTTTGAATTTGACATGCAACCCTTGGAGCTTTTGATAATCTAGCGAAATGCTTTACAGCAGAAATTTGGACTTCTACTTCCACTTCTAAGTGATCCGAGGATTTTTTTATTGAGAAAGGTGAAGAGTACTAGCATAGCCATGACAGGAAGAAAAAAACGTGAATAATCATTGCCATCTTAGCTTGAGACTCAAATTTCCTAATAGTCCTAAGCTGGACAGGTACGAATTAAACACTTGTAAGTCAAGAGTCAGTGCCTGATCCATAGTGGCAGAAGATTTACAATAGAATAGTGTGCCTAGACTATCCATTACCTTAGGGTCAAGGCAAGATGAAGCAATAAAAGAACTTATGTTTTTCTTCAGTATTAAACTTTTGTTACATTTTGAGGCAGAAAAAAGAAAACAGAATAGGTCCCTGCATAAAAACCTTGGGGCACGACACACTACAGAATATCAGATGAGGATGCTTAGTTACCAGTAGCAATTAAGAAACTCTTAACTCAGAGAGCTAGTTGAAAAACCACTCCAATACTTCTATACATACTGCAGTTAGGGGTATGCATACATGGACACATTCCATATACTGTATGTGCATCAAAACACAATACCCCCCCCCCCAACAGCATGAAGAAGAGTTCTTTAATTTCTCATATTTGACTGAACAATTTGAAAAAGTTAAAAAAAAAAAAAAAAAAACAATGCCTAAAAGCAAGCAGCCAGGTTACTTTTCTGGCATGGTCACGGTGCATGATCTCCTATTCTGGGCTGCACATGTAAATCCACATGCAGATGACAAATTTTACATCACAAAGAATTTAACTACGTTTTCAGTGGTGGCCAAGCAGCTAAATAGGTTAGCACAAGGAAGAATAAAGGATTTTCATATTCTGTTACTTGTTCACCCTGTGGGAAATACAATAAAGTCACCAATGGTCTTTGCATTTCTCATGGATCTAAGAAATGAGGCAAAGTAGACAATCAACAATATTAGAATATTTTGCAAGAGCTTAATTCTTTTAACTCAGCAGCTATCCACACATTACTGTATTGTTTTTCAAAGTCGGAACTCTAAAGTTTATTAGGTTAATTTTTGACCATTTTCTTCTCCCAGTCCCACTTATAATGTTTTCTGCTGCTTTCAGCCATGTCACCCAGTGTTCATCAGAGGATGGAGTGGTCATGGTCATGGAGATGGAGCAGTTGACACACAGGCTTTGTATCTGTTATTTCACTCATAGCACTTTCTAGACCTCTTGTCCTTGTTAGGTCAAAGAAGGTTAAATTTGCTCCATTAATTTATGAAGAACATGCAACAGCTACTGAGTGGGCATTGAATTGGGACTGTGTCATCAAACAGTTATGATTACTTTCAGTGTTTCTCACCAAAACAAAGTAGGCCTAATGCAAAGAGCACTGCTATAAACAGTTTTATTCTTCACTTCTTAAACATACATTACTAATTTTCTGTTCACCATATCACCATCATATTGGCTTGCCAATTTACTAAGAGGTTCAACAACATTCTTTTGACAATTTTATTAGCATATTTTACAGTTAAGTGACTTCTATAGCAACTTTCACATATAAAACATCTACTATAAGCAATTCAGATAGCATCTTCTCACCTTTAGCTGGCGCTGACTCATGCTTTCACTGGTTGAAATGATAAAGGCTGCCAGCAGCAGACTTCATCTAATCTAGCTGATTAAATTTAATTACAAAATTAATTACAAAATTACAAAATTAAATTTAATTGCAAAAGAAACTTGCTAAAAGGCAACAATGAACCTGCACTGTTGTTTGCTTAATGTGAACTCTGCACCACTCTGTATCATTCCTCTGTGATCATGGGATAACTGTGTGTTTTTGTGGTTCAACAAGGCCAAGAGAGTTGTGATTGTTTGGTAGTATAATGTGTATCTGTGTGATATTTGAATCAGGAGTTGGAATCACCCAGTCAAACTTTCACATCAATCAATTATCTAAACTTATGAACTTAAGAGTTTTGAATCAGGACCTCGTGTATTTCAATCAAGTAGTTTGTGAAAAAGTAAGTGGGCTACACTAGTTATTTCAATGTGTCAGATACATATTTAATGAACATTTCATATCTTTTCCTCCTAATCTCATTTTCAGGTTGTAGCTACAGGCTGTCAATGTTAATTAGGCACCACTCCTACCTGCAGTGTTTCCTGCCTTCTCAAAGAACAGATTGCAACTGATATATAAATTAAAAATAATTTAAATGAAGTTACAGATATTGAAGCTGAACCCAAGTGGATTCATTTGGGAATTAGAGAGGATTCAGATTCAGTGAGTGAGTTTGATTTTGGATGCAGATAATCAGGACTAATGATTAGCAGATAATATGAAATGACTCAAATCAAGTTTGGTGGTTAAAAATATTTGATCTGGACATTCCTACATATCTCAATGTTTTGCCACACATATAAAACATAAAGAGCAAACAAAGGCCATGTTGGGTAAGAAGTTAATGTCATAACCCTTTTAACAGATGAACTGACAGTACACACATGCACATACACTCCACCTCACATACAAACCATGGCAGATCAATGTTATTTAATAGTTTATCCTCCTCAGGGATCAAATCACTTTTCTTCCTCCACAGGACACACAGGTGTACTCCCACACAAGCTTTAAAAACCCACATGATGCTAACACTTCTCCTCTAATCCCGACCTTAAATCTATGGCCAATCTCCTTCCTGAGTACACTCCCCCATGATTCGTTTTTATTTTGCTGATGCATTAGAGGTAAGGAACAAAAGGAACCCATCCAATTTAGCTGTGACACAAGTCAAATCCTCTGGATCATGATGTCTTGCTTACCATTAACTGAGCAGTCTTTTTCCATTTTTTAAACAGAGTATGAGTGGTTCACTCCTGAGTATTTTCCTTTTTTATTAAGAGTGAAAGCCTTTAGAGGTACAGAGAAGCCAGAGGAGGTTCTGGTTCCATTTGATCTGCAGCAGACTACAGTACAGCACTTCCTCGGGCCGAGATCTTCACAACTAAACTATCACTGGGGGTAAACTTTGACTTCCACTACACAGCCAGTCTTCTGCAGTAGCATGAATTACAGCAATAGTGTCTTCATTGTGTCTTTTAATGACAGTTAGAAAACCCCCTTCTGTGGGACAAAAAGCTGAACAGTGTTATTAGAGGTTTCTTGCTGTGCTCACTTATCTTGTTTTGGATGCCAATTAAAGCCCAATCAGACAAAATCATCAAAATATCATCCAAAAAATGACTCGACCCACTGGATTTCGGAGGTCTGGAGAAGAAATGAGCAATGGGCACAAGAATCTGTTGTTTTATCCTGCATAGTCTGACATGTCTCAACCATGTTCAGTATAACTATCAACTTTTTTTTTCAACTGATGTACCTGCAGCTTGGGCAAGGATTTGGCCTTTTGGAGCTGTATAGGTTATCTCATTCAGCTTTGAAAACTTGGATATCAAGCTACTAACTGCCAATAGTAAATTCTGTGTTTGTCAAATGACACTAATTTGTAACCAGCCTAAAATGACACAACTTTGTTGCAGAATTTCTAATTGTGGTTGTAGTAGAATCAGATCCGTGTGTGGCATGGGCAAGAGGTTGTGCTGCCCGATCACATACATGCAAGCAAGCATTACGGGTGGATTACTTTGTAACATGAACACTGTATTTCTGCTATTTATCTCAAAGTTGACACAATGAAAGATAAAACAGTTGCCACCACAATAACTTTCCAGGGTTTTAAAATCCTGTGTGTGAGTATTACAAAGCACTGTGCTGTGTTTTGGCTTGAAATAAGCTTTTAAACCCATGAATCTGTTCCTTCAACTGGACTTTCCCCCACAAAGACACCCAGTGTGCTGGTTAAAGCAGTGCGAACACAGCCTAAGAGTCAGGATATCTTTACCACTAGTAGTGATTTTGACTTCTGAAGTTAGCAATACCACAAGGTGAACATTACAAGTACAAGTCAAGTTCTTTGTTTGTGGTGAATTTCCTTCAAGCCCTGTTTAAAAATCAATTCACTAGATAAAATTAAAGTGTTTTAACACATGGTGACTGCACCACCATGTGTATCACAGATGGGGGCTAACAGTCTGTGGAGTGGTGAAGGTATAGTGTACACACGCTATTGATGCTTCTCATAAATGGCTTCATCTCCCACAACTCTTGACAAGAAGATTAATGCCATTTCTTTATGCACCACAATAGACTGGCATATACAGGACAGAGTGAGAGAGTGGGCGAGAGATAGAAATGATGTTCATAGAACAAAAGGAAAAAGAATAGAAAAGAAGAACTGCATACGTCAAATGGAAAAGTTGTATTGTGAGCGAGGAAACCAAATTCAATCAAAGAACGACTCCATTGGCATTGGTGTTTGTAACCTTAGCAGCTGCATCAATTAAATAGACATACATTTATCAGGGCAGGTGTGATACAAAGAATTAGAGGGGGGAGGAAGATGGGGGAGATACTCTAGTAACCTGTGCTGAAAAACACTGGCAGGCAGAGGTCACTAAATCCTGCCTGCTTCGCTTCTTTCCTCTCATCCAAGAGAGAAAGGCAAGCACAAAACTCTAAACTACAGCTTGAGAGGAGAGGAGAGGATATGAGAGGAGTAATTAAAATACAAAAAAAGACATAGCCCAGATCTAACAAGACTACTGAGTTGCAACGCCTCGGGTGCAGCTATCTCGGTGCATACAGGAAGACATTACAAATGAATAGTGCGATACTGGCATTTGAGGTTTGAGAGCAGAGTGTGTTCTCTAATTAAAAACTACCCAAAGGGGCTATCTCCTGCTATGAAACAAGTCATTCTCCTCCTCCCACTCTCACATCCATCAACTCCTCTCTCTGCCCCCCTCTGCCTGGCCTGGTAGGAGGTTTAAATGAACTCAGAGAGAAAGAGCTGATTTGGGAATAGACTAGAAAGTGAGAACAGAGAGAGGTAATGAGCTTAGCCACTACACAATCATGCACTATTTTTGGGACTCAACGTGAAACAACATACAAAAGAGGCTGACATTCAGACAATGATGCACAGATGTTCAGGCATGTGCGCTCGGTGCATCAACAACAGCTGAGCTATTGTGACTTATATCATAAATAAACACTTCATTTAATTCATTGTGAACAACACATTTTCATGTTTTGCATGTTTTTTAGTGTGAGAAAGTTTACATACTGCATGCATGCGGGTGCATCTATTTGTGAAATAATATGTATCTGTCAGGGTTTTAGGGCAAAAGTAAACACACCATTATTACTGTGGTGGCATATCACCTGCAAACCTGTGCAAGAATTCATCATACATATTCATTGGTTTTGTACAACTTGTGCCATGACACGTCTAGGAGATCCTGAAGAACCAGCTACATGTTAAGATATAATCACCGACATGCAATTGGAACTTTGGTTATATGCAGACATCTAAAACAACTTTAATTATGCCACTAAATTTAGTCCAGTATTTCATTGACAACTAAATGTCTCTTCACCAGCAAATACCAAAAATGAGCTTATGGTGCTGTGTGGTTTTGAGCTGCTCAAATAATCTTCACCTTTGTAAAAAAAGGAGAGTAAAAGCCATAAGCCTGTGAATTAATTTTTGTCTTAATTTATCTTAAACAAAGCTTAATGCAATGGAATATGGACAATGGATGAAATAGATTACAAGTTGTAAATTTATAATCACAATTTAGCAAATTCTGAAAAGTTGTATCAGCTAGAGAGTCGATGGCCTCAAAGACATGACCAATAGGCAACCTTAAAAAGTTCATCGATGACATGCTAAAACATAGTTTAACCGTAGCACAGAAAAAGAAAAGTTGTTAAGTTAGCAATCTGATATTATCAGTTACTGTGTATAGCAATACCTATCTGAGGTTTGCTACTCTTAGCTTGCATTAGCCAGTGTAAGTTAACAGTCATATGTAACAAAGTTAGGCTGTGGCAACAAAACTAACTATGAATTCAACTCAAGTTATGGATGAGTTATGAATTCATAACTTACATAGTCTTTCCTTAATCACTACACAGCACTTTCATATCTGTCCTCTCTACATCAGATAAAAGGAGTGACTTTAATGATTTTTTTCTTAAAGGTGATGTCAAAAACAATTCAGACTAGTTTTTGTGAATGAGCAACTCCTACATTCAAATAAAAACTATTATCTGGGGGGGTGAAGTTAAAGTGGGTTCAGTTAAACTCTGCCACCAAAGTAAAGATGGTCTCGCTACAAGAAAGCAACACATTCATCAGCAATCCAGTGAGTCTGTACATACAGTAAGTGTACATATGTTTGGTGTTGTGTGTTCACCGTGTACAGTATGTGACACTCACTCCACTGGGGGATTGATGTCCTCAGCTTTTGTCTCGAAGAAGCGAAGCACCTCCTCACTCTGAGAAATTTGAGGGGGTAGTCGCACTAGCGCCTACAGAGAGGAACAGAGAGAGAATAGTCGATACAGATCACAGTGTATAATCAAAATTATTCTCTCAGTGAAATGGGGCATCCTGATGATCATAATAGATTTTAAAGCATTTTAAAGCTACACTGCTACATATTTACTTATATTAACACTGGATCAAACAACGACCCTGCTATTGCTATTAACTATGGTAAAAATTTTAGTCAATCGTTTTTTGTTGTTCTTTTTTTTTTTGGGGGGGGGGGGATCAGCCCAAAATTCTACTCTCATCAAAAAATTTTCCAGCTGCCAATTTTTCCAGTTTCCTGTTTTAAGCAAAAGAAAGTAGAAGTAAGCCACAGTACACTACCGCTCAAACACTAAACCGTAGAAAGACAAGAGAAGCAACTATCCTGTAAGGAAACCTGAACAATTAGCTGCTAAAAGCCAGATATTTTTCTCAGGGGTTGATGAGGTCCAAAAAGTGCTTGATGTGCAAATAGGCATCTGTATAAGGTGATAATATGTTAGTAATGTGTTCACACCCCAAGAAGCTGCTAATGTAGCTCCAAAGCTTTTAGGTTGGACCACAACAGCGGAGACAGGCCTATAATCCCTAACAGCTGTCACTGACTGGATAACTTGATTGAATGAATGATGAAGTGATGGCATCGGTCAGCCGGCTGAGTGTTCAAATTTCTCCATTGGCTGTTTCTCTTTCAGAGAGAACTGGTGCAAACAGTCTCTATTTTGTCATCAGAAAACTGATTGTCACTAGATTTACCAACTTTTCAGAACCCCTTAGTGACATTTTTTTGAAAAAAATACCTAGCAACAAATCTAGCTACTTTTTGAGCAAATTGTAGCTACTTTCTGCAGAAGAGAGTCACCGGTATTACCTGTGAGTACAAGGTCAGGCTTTCCCTCTGCATACACATATCTCTGTGCCTCTCATTTAATTGACCACACGGCAGCTGACATAGACTTGAATGAGTTTCTAACTGTGTCTCTGTGGGATCATTTCAAAAGTAAATATAGTAGAATTCACCTGTATTAAATTACTGTATATGAGAGCACACAGAGAAGGAGAGAAGCAAAAAGATAAAGGGCAGAAACTAGCTGACACCAGGCAGACTACAAATATAATATTAATTTCTTGAATTTTGTAAGTTCTTCTCTTCTTTTTTGGAGCCAGTGTTTGACAGATTTAGTCTTTTTTGGAAAATAACTGCGTCTCAGGTGCATGATTATTTCTTTATATCTTTATATCTACCAAAAGATAATGAAACTACTGATAAAATAGAACAGATAAAATAAAATCCACACCATTCCAACCATCCTGCAGAAGAACCATTCTTGCTCAGCACTGGAATGTTGCAGTGTTCTTTCCCTGTATTTTCATTGACAAAGCCAAAATACAGTCAAACAGAGGATCATATGCCTGACTAACCATCTATATTTAATGATCTGGCCTACTCCCACCAAAGGAATATCTCAAGTACAGCACTGGGGTACTAGACCATGAACGTGTGCAATGACATTTGGACAGCATAGGCCTCCCATTTAAGTCAACAGAGTCCAAGCTACCCTTCATATTTCATTCATTGGATCCCACATTATCGAAAGAGCCCTGTAGTTGTGATTGGACAAGCCATATTTGGCTGTGCGACCACAGTTGGCTGGACTCAGTATCCCGCAATCTCCAGAGAGCAGACTCTTGGAGAACAGTGAGTAATTACGCTTCTTCTCTTTTGTTTCGCTCATAAACAGGATGTAGGAAGTAAAGAGTGCAGCACACTTGACAGTACTGAGCTAAAAAACAGGCTCACTACAGTAACTGTAAACATTAGAGCGCTTCGGGTTATTTGGGTAATGAGAAAGCTGGTACCCTTTTTACAAAGATTTGCTTGTGCTAAGCTAAGGATCAGGTTCATTTCAGATGTGTATAATTGCCTTTGGCTTTTAAGCTTCTTTTGGTCCCAATTACCAAGCTGATGCTGTAGCTAACCTTTCCTAATGCACACCAATGATACTGCTACCTAATTGTGTGTATAGAGATAAACATATTGGCTTTGTGCCAAGAGTAAGGAAGGAAGGATGCAAGTGGACAGAGAAAAGGATCTGAATCTTGGATAAATAAAGAAAACTATTAAGAGAGGGAACAGGAAGTGATAAGGCCATTGCTTTCAAGGGTTTTTTTTTCTTTTTGTTTTTTTTTTGTATTTGGGAAGGGGAAACTAATTTGGAGGACTTTACTTTCTAGCTGTATCAAATGAGGGGAGAAGGTTGTTAGTGATTGGAGTGTGAAATGGAGCAGCTCAAAGTCTGTTTCATGTTTTCAGTGACAGAAATTTGATGCACAACTAGGTCGGCCTACTTTTCAAACTGTGGCAAACATGAAAATAAATAAACCTGTAGCTGTAATGATTCTAATACCTTCCCACAAAGTCAAGTCCTTCACAGCCTCATAAAAGTAATGTTGTCAGAGCAGGTTTCAGGTCTTCAGATATCTAAGAATAGCACTAATAAATAGCTTTTCACTGTGAGCATTGTGTAAATTTATGCCATGTCCACAATTTTGTTTAAGCCTGATATCCAATGTTTAAAGCATGTGAAAAAAAAACAGGACAGGCTGTGATTTCTGACCCCTCAAAGGCTGGGGACATTCCCCAGAGTCAGATGGGGGACTGAAGGATGTTTACAGTAAGGCCTCTTTACCCTGCAGTAGTCGTCGATGAAACGCAGTCGTTTCATGGCCACATCTCGCACATGACTCCTCCGAAACAGGATCTTGCCTGGAGGGAAGGAAAAGTAAAACAGTAAAAATGAAGGAGAAGGGGAAGGCAGAGAGAGAAAACACATGATGATAGATACTAAGAAAAAAGGAGAAAAAGGCTCGATAAAAGAGCAGTAGGTATTTGACACATGCATACAGCCCTCCCCAAAAATACAACAAATTTAAGATGAATTCACTGTGTAGATTGCTGCCTGTAATTCCCTAGACTACCAGGAGAGGCCAGTAATGTATGGTGATGATTTCCTCGACCTCTGCCTGTGACATGGCTTACTCAATAACAAATAAGATTTACGCACACATGGGTCATGCATTTTAGGCCCTCATCTCGTCCAACTCATGGGGAGCATTAAACTCTACTACCAAGGACCCCAACCCCCCTTACAAACTGTACACACTACATCCTGTTTAGGAAATGTGAAATGATGTGCATTTCTTCTGTCCAAAAGAACCCAAGGAAAATTTTTACCAGTATTGTTTAAAATGCTTTTATAGCTTTGCAATTTGGTACTTAATTTACTGTATCAATACCAAAACGATGTCCATTTGAACACCTTGCTTTGGGGGATAAATACATGTTTTTCTTAAAAACCCTTTTTACATTTAGCAAATTGGGGTGGGCATTCTCAAATGTTAAATGGTCTCTCAATACATGCAGTGGCTTAAGGACATGGCCTGAATAAAAAATACTTAAATTGATAAAACTGTATTTGAAAACAGGGGATGTCTGATCAAAGAATAAGTAAAGAAGTTGTTGAATCGTACTAGTCTTAAATGCCAGCTTTTGTACTTGAGAGATTCAATACAAATCCATTTCAGGTGTTATAAACTTTTAGGTCCAGCCATATTCATATTTCAACATCAACTTAATAGAGATTAATTTTCACAATTATGCATTCAGTTACTTCTAAAATTCAAATTCTTACAGAGTTCTTTTGCTTCAAAATTAAGCTGAATGTAGTTGATTTCAACATTCTGTATGGCAAAATCTTTTGGTAATCACCCTACTTTATCTTAAATATTGTCCTGAAGTTTACTGAACTCCATAAGTGTTATACTGCAAGAGCAGAGAAGCTTATCCTGAAAAATGTGTCCTCAAACAAACAGACTATCGTCAATTTTTGCATCTGATGCCACAAATTTTATAGAAAAGAGGTAGATGGATGTTTAGTTGGCTTCCAAATTGATATTGTTTGTGTTTGCGCATCAACAAGAGACAGAGGGACTCAGGGGAGGAGGAGGAGACTTTGAGGGCAGAGAGCATTTACCGTAGATGCCGGGGCCAAGTGTTGGCCACAGGGCTTACACAGAGTGTTTACCAAAATAAACTACTGTCAACAGAAAAACTCCCAAAGCATAAATGAATCTACAAATAGCTCAATGACAAACATACAGGTCTACACAGAGACACACACACATATACACACAAGACATCCGTGTGATTAGCAGAATCACTGTCAGCCCTTCCGCCCCAGACGCTGAACTGCTACAAACACCATCATCGATCACTGCCACACTTTAGTGTGGGTCGCCATGAACCTGAATGTCAGGCGACAACTTACAGCAGAAGTGACGAGCACGTGTGGCACGACTGGAATCAATACCAGGACACATGCGTGCTCGTACACATAGACACACACATACAAGCACACACATGCACAAATACATCTACGTAATAAAAATGATCAAATACATACATAACCAAAAGCTCGTTTTCAAAAAAGTTACAAATAGAAACACAAAGACATACAGGCATGCAAACAGCTGAGATTTGAAAGTCACAGATAACGCCTTGTCAGCAGTAGCACGTTAACACACACATGCACAACAGGCAGGCATCAGTAACCAGCTCATATTGACCCTGGGAGTGCCAGCCATACATTATTAATATGGAAGCCTGTTCAGATAACTAGAGCTTAGAAGCAGGCTATTACCTGGAAGAAATGGGATGATCCTCTTCTTTGGATCTTTCTGCCCTCCCTCAATTGGGAACTTGTCAAGTATCTGCATCTGTTGAAGGAAGAGAAAAAAAACGCTAAAGTTCTGTAGCTTTAAATTTTAGGTTCAACATTTTTGGAAATATCTTTATTCGCTTTCTGTCCAACCATGATATAAGTCAATGGTATCAGAGTCAATATCAATATCTAACTGAAGCCAGGATACAAATAGTATAGCATAAAGACAGCTAGCCAAGCTCTTTTTAAAGTTCAACAACAGGCCTCCCAGGAGTGCTGGGCAGACAGATAAACTATTGTTTGTCAACAATTATTAAGGCTTTGGTTTGTGTATTCCAGTTTCAGTATTTATGCTAAGCTAAGCTAATCATCTAGAATGGCTACAGACACACTGGGCACAGACATTGCTCTTGTATAATTCTAATTAGGAAAATTAAAATCAAAGCACAGGTGGAAATTAAAAGCAAAACATTGTGGTTTGACAAGCAGGAAGCCTCTGGTTTGGAGTTATTGAATGTCCATCAGCAGACATCTTGGCTGTGGTGTCCTCCGACCCTGAACAAAGCTCCGGTAATTTCTTAATGTAAGCTTACCAGTGGCTAGCTAGTCAGCTAAGATCTACTAAATGTAAATAAAACAACTTTGAAATTAGCCGGAGCTGCATTTAACTTTTTTTGGTAGGGGCTTAACACTGTCCATCAACATCAAGCTAGCATGGCCTACTGATGGTAACCCCCTTTCTAATGAGGTACTGCCCAACACTGCTTTGGTCAGAACGAGGTTAGCAACCCAAGAATGGCTCCCATTGATAAATAAGAAATTCATTTATTATTTTCTATTTTTCACTAGGATACATCAAGTATCATCTTTTGCCTTTAAAGTGGATGTGGAGCAATTGGGGGTGACATCCGTCATATGCACTTGATTCCAAATCCACATGAGCACATCACACATATTCTAAAAATCAAATCTTGTCAACACGTCTCTGGTCTCAAGGGCAGGAGAGCAGTGGTGGCTCGGTGAGCTGAGGGGTTCACAGGAGTTAAACGAGCTCCGATTTATTCATAAAGCACGGCGACATGAACATGGTGAGAGGAGAAGTGCTGACACTAGAGTTTGCGGTGCAGGCAGACAGGAAGAGAATGAGGGAGGATGTAGAGAGAGAAGCAGAGAGTAGGTAGAAATGAAGTCGGGAAAATGAAAGAAAGGGGGCCCAGACAGAAAGAGAGATGCAGCAGAGGGCAGGGGGTGTAGATGAGTGTGTCAGCTCCATTGTGTTTACCCAGTTTCACCCTTCAAATAAATCATTCAAGAGAGGGATTAGATAGAAAGTAAAAGCAAAACAGCGAGAGATGCAAAGGCCTAGCAGACATACTGTACTGTACAGCACTGCAGCAAACTGGTTTCTACAGTAATCAGAGATGGCGAGATTGATGGGTGATGAGACGAGTGCATGTGTATGTATTCATGTATATGCTTTCATGCGTGGGGGATGAAGGTCCAGAAAGGAATATAACTCCAGGAAAATGGAGATTAGAGAGGAGACATCAGATGTGTCTATGGGGCTGAAAAAGACCCTTGGGAACTAAGTGACTAAAAGGCCTGAAGGGGCTCTGGATTCACGGAGACATCTAAACACACACACACACACACACACACACACACACACACACACACACACTCTTTCAAATCCCCAGTGCACCCCCCTGGAGACATGTCTGTCCCCAGATCTAGTTCTTTTTATTCATCTGTCAATCTGCATCCACCTTTTCATTGAACTCCTGTCTTTTTTTACCTGGTTCCATTTGGCTGGACAGTTAGAGGACACCAGGAGAGAGAGAATCGATGCTATACAGGTCTTGATCTAGATTCATGGTCTGTCTCTCAGACCCCCAAGTCCTAGCTCTACTAGAGAGATTTATTTAATCTCCCGGGTTTCTTCATCAATTCCATAACTTCCCCTTGCTGCGACAGCACAAAACTTGAAGCAGATCCAGCTGTTTTTCCCCCCTGCTTCTTAACGCTGCATGGGAAAAAACAAATCTTGCTCAATTTCCAACCCCTCTGAGAGACACATAGGGATGGACGGATGATAAACAAGAAACTTCACATTTAGCAGAGAGCAGATGTTGAATTTGCAGCACATATTTAAAATGTGAGTGCACTCTTTTTTTCACTCTCTTAACAAGAGTAAATGATGAGGTAAAATATGAGCTGAGAAAAAAAAAGAAATGCTAAAGAGCTTGTTATTGTGTAAGAATATACTATATGAACTATACGTATGTATATGTTCATGTATGTGCAGGGGCAAGAACTGTACCCCCCCCCAAGACAACCTTAAACTACCGGTCAGAACTGGCCTACTGGATGAAAAGGTCAGCTCTGTATTTAAAACGCTCTCCAATTGGTTCATGCTTACAGACTTCTGGCAGGAGGAAGTTTTCTCCCGCAGGAATTATGGGATCACAGACAGAGATAATGGTGACAACAGGTGGGATGGTGGGAATCAGGTGACAGAGCCTGTGTTACAACTAATCTTTTAAATGCATGCACACCCACTACACACGGTATGGTGAAATCTCAGCATTTGTGTCTCACTTCCTTCACTCGTAATATGATAAACACACAGTCATTAGTCCAGGTGGTAATAGTGCACTCTCAGGATGTCGAAAGACAAAGAAATAAAATGAATTTGAAATTTTTTAAAAAAAGGAAGAACACTCATGCCAAACCATTGCTCCACTTCCCAGACTTCAATTCACTGTCTCCTTGGTAACCAGCACAGAGAGTGTGAAGAAGAGTTGTGAAGGGACGTGATTGGATGATACTGCGCAGCACTGGACCACTGGTGTAAATGTTGGGAGTCAGGTAATAATAAAAAAAAAAAAAAAGCAAGAAGATGAGGTTCTTTTATCTCTTGTCAGAGTGAGTGCAGATTTCTATAATGTAATGTTTACTCTACCAAGTCCAAGTCATACTTTGTTTTTCTGCAAGGCTCTTGTGCATTACACCTTCAGCCTCAAGGAGACTGAAATTTGGTTTCCTCTTTTTGTGTTTACTACATAATTCAAGGTGGTTCAAATGCTGGACCACACTGTTTTATCTTAGAATAATGGCTTAAAACATAAAAAGGAAATGTAGGTAAACCTAATAAAGCAAGGGTCAAATAATAGTTAACAAAGGGAAATAAAAATGTGACAATTTGGCCATTTCTGGGGTCTCTCCAGTAAATTTGCAGTTCCAGGATAATTTAGAAGATACTTCAGATATTTTAACACAGCCTGAAATGTACCCTGGAAATTCTACTCAAACACAATATACATAAATTATTTATTTTTAAAGAGACTCAATCCAAAAGAGATCCAAGGACATTGTGACCTCGTCCAAAAAGACCGGAAAATAATTAAACCTGATCTAAAATGCAGTTCACAAACTTAAATAGAGAACACCCACAACTGGTGGGATCATGATGCACAACCCATTTATTCAGAATCACTTACATCAAAGAAGTTACAACAGTTAGTCGGTTATATTTCACAGAAAGGGCTCTGCTTGGTCTACAGAACTCTCAAACAATCCAAGCAGGAACTGGGATTCGGCTGAGAGGGCTAATCCTCCATTAATGAACATGTATGACCATAAATCTTAGTTAAATCAACAATATCAAGAATATCGTACATTGTGAAGAAGTTGGCTGGTGAAGGGGATTGTGGCAGCATAAGATGTTGGCATGAGCATAATCAGCAGAGTAACAGTAAGTGCCGGGTTGTCCACTCTCTCCACCTGCATCACTATGATTGGATGTTACAAGCCATACAGCTGTGAACGCGCCAATGATTGTGAAACATAAGAGATGATGTTAATCAGCCTGTAAAAGTGAGTACTTCAGTGAAGTAATGTTCTGCTTCATTCAGCGAGCTGCTGCCATCAAAAACAGCACCAATATGTTTACTTTTCTCCATCTTGCCTCCCAAAACCCATTTTCATCATGTGATGATTATGACACACCAAGGAGACACCTTCAAATTGCCTGTGTCCAACCAACAGTTCAAAAACCAACAATTCAAAACTTACAACACAGATGTCAAAAGCATTCAGAATCAGTTTAAAAAATTTACAATGAAAAAGCAGCAGGTCTTCATATTTGAAGACTGGCAATAATCAATTAAATGTTTGAGCACCTGTCCAGGGTTACATTTAAACCTATTCTTAGCAAACAAAGCAAGGTATTGTTTTCAAAAATTACCTTTGTACGAAAGCATTTAATCTAATTAACATCACGACCAATTCAAAAAAAAAGATCTCTCTAAACTAAAGCATTATCCACAGAGATAATTTTAGCTTTGTTTCTAGATATGTAGGAACAATGGACAAGAGGGCCAGTGTTGAACTGTGCTCAGAATGAGTCTAACAGCAGCTCCTTCTTCATAACACGTACATGTGCTAAGAATAGAGCCTCCATATAAGGAGCTTGAATAGTCAGTTGGCATAAACTTGGGGATGCCATATTGTTGTAGTGCAGTCAATTGATGCCTCACTTCCTGTCAGTGGTTATGTGACTGTAAGGGTTTACCCCAGGATTCACAGTAGTGGAACAGAGTGGAATGGAAATAAACACATGCATTGAACCTTTGGTGCAACTCATGACCAGCATGACAAAGCAGCCATGTGATCTTAGAGCCATTTCCTCAGCAAAATGGGGGGGGGGGGGGGGCTGAGCATGGTTGCACTCACTGGTCTAAATGCAAGACATGACAAGGTCATTGCTCTTGCTGTTCCTCTTGTGTTTGCAAGCACACATTAAGTTAATGATAAAGCCAACACGTGTCCTATCTCCACTGTACCCGTTTCCTCTCAGTTACTACCAGCTCAGGAGGACAGGAGAAGGAAATTATTGATTGTATGAGTCCATCTGTAGATCAAACTTTACTTTCTCTATCAGCTCAAATCCTTAAGACAGCAGGATAGAAAACTAATGGTGCACTTGAATCGAGTCTGAACATGCATTAGCAGCCAGCAGTATTCAGTTTCAGAGAGACAGATGTCTGAGATGAGCTGGGGGGGGGGGGGGTTCCTTTCCAACCACAATCACTCACAGTTGTGCCTCTAAATATAAACTAGCACCCTGGCACCAGATCTGGACATATCACTGCCTATGGTTGGCACATTATGTATGGAGTGAACATGATATCCTGGTATCCTGCATGGTATTATGCAGTGAATGCATGTGTGGGAGTGGAGTGGGCATTAGATTTGAGTTCTGTTCCTGGAGATCTCAACACCATGAGGTGTTATGTCCCATGTGGCAAGCCAGGCTCCCCTTTGTTTCAATAAGACAACAGGTGTGGGGATGTTGTAAGTTTTTCCTGTCCACAGTCGCTCATTTGTCACTCCCCAGTTTCAGGCCACAGAGCCTGCTGTGGCCTTTTAGAACAATGCTCAAGGGATTGGCTTTGACTGGCGAAGACCCTCAATGTAATGGGATCCCATTTTCATTAGGGGCTGAACCAGAATTCCATCTTATTTTAAAACATGGTGACATCTGTAGCCATATTAGTGATATCAATCAGATGGTCTCATATCAATAGGAATATTGTTGTTGTGGAGGAAGATGTGGTTGTTGGGTAAAACCTTAGGGCTGCAACAAAAATTCTTTCCATTACTGATCAATCTGTTGATTATTTGCCAGATATAATTGAAAAAACCAAAGGTAACATCTTCAAATAGTTGGTTTTATCCAACCAGCACCTTGAACCCCAAGAGGTTCGATTAACAATGATATGAAACAGTGAAAAGCAGGCAATCTTCACTTTTGAGAAGCTGGAACCAAAAAAATGTTTTGAATTTTTGCCTGATGAATTGCTGTCTCTTAACTTGACCTCTAAAATACCTCAATTTTTCCCAACACAAATCAGGCAAATCCTTAAGAAATTCCTCTCATTATCAATGTAGTGATTAAATGATGGCTTAAACAATCACCTCAATCATTAAAAATTATGCTCTTTACTGTTTGATGTAACAATTGCAAATGTGAAAATTCATTCTGACTTCAGCAAAGGCTCTCTTCATTTCAGGCAAGTGACCCCCTCCAGTATAAAGCCTTGCGGGAAACCTTGAATTTATTTTCTATTAATCCAACAATTTTTTCAGCAGCATTATTTCTAATTTACAATTTATATTGTACATCTGTCTTTAGAATAGGAATGAAAAATGGCAGTGGAAGGTGCTGATGAATGACTTTTAGAGAAGCTGCATAATTTAATTTTGTCCGAGTGCCCACACTGAAACAAATTAAAGACTCATTAGCCAGTTTGCCAAGAATGTCAACTGTGTTAACACTGTGCCGGAGCAAACCCTCGCCAGCTAGAGAAAACCTTGGCAGGCAAATGCAGAGTTTTCAAAACACTGGAACAATCCATACGTCTCTCTCCGTCTCCCAAGTTAAGAGGAGGTAGTGGTGTTGAAATTCAGACAACTGGATGCTCTACTCACACACACAGTTATTAAAAATACATTAATCAAGTAGATAAAAAAGCATAAGCTGTGAAAAAAAAACCTTGAGGACAGATTGGGTCCAGTGGGTAAACAAAAGTAGAAGAGAAAAAGAAATGAGCAGGCATTTGTTTTTTAGCTCGCATACAATAATTTACAGGCATTAGGCCAGAAATAGCTGCTTATTTTTACTTCGCAATAAACGGCACTTTTGAAGGCATGAGAAACAATCACGGGGCCAAACGCAATTGAATTTAAACAAAAAGTAATAAATCATTTTACTCTGTGAGCTTTGCCCTTCATTTATACCCTATGTTTAACCTCCCTTCATTTTTAATAGAGGCAATGGCTAAATGTTCCAGTGGCATTTTCAGGCCATTTACCACCTCAGCTGCTTGGCTGAGCTCTGCCCAAGCAACCAAACAACGGCTTCGCTTTCCAGTGCAGTCAAAACCCCAGTGTGAGGCAAAGAACAGTGTTGGCTTACACACTGACGGCTTCAGTTTGGGTTAAGTAAGTAGGGCAGGCAACTTGAAGTTCACTACAAGGCAGAGGAGAAAGGGTTCACACCTGTGCCAGGGTTCACTCCTAACAGAGTAATGTAGGACCTAATTTAGCCATGATGACGGTCTCAGGAGTTTCCACCCTCACAGCCAGGACAAACCTTGGGCAGTTTGGCCAAACCACAGTCTCTCGCAGATGGGATTGAATTGGATGGCAATGCCCTCCCTGTGTGTGTGTGTGTGTGTGTGTGTGTGTGTGTGTGTGAGTTGGTGATCAGTGCACTCCACAGCCCACACTTTTAAGGGTGCTGAAGGGAAATGAGGTGGGTTGAGAGAGGGCATGAGCACATGAACGAGACAGACAAAAAAATGAGGGAAAACGAGGGAAGATTTCTGCATTTGTCCTGCTTTGGCTGGCAGTTTTGCTAACAAGCTAGCTAGCACCTTTGCTGGCATTTGCTCACAATACCAGTAACCTGGAGTAATACTGAAATTCCTGTATTTAACTTTTAAGTATTGCCTAAATACAATACCGCTACTGGAGGTCTAGCATCAGAGGTATACTGTGGATTATGACTGACAGTTTATCTGACCCATAAAAGAGTAGTTACCACACAGATTTCCCACATTTGTCCAAAAGATAAAAAGATAAAAAAAAAATCAAATAAAAAAATTAAAAAAATTAAACAGTATGTCAACCAAAAGTCCAGAAATACTGATCTGCTAAAACTGTGATTTTGGGGATGCATTTCTTTTCATTTAAAATCCTTGCTTTGTTTTGTTCTGTAGTTAGTCGTTGTTATTGTTTGTATGTTTGCAGCCTCATACTTTTTGTATTTCTTTACTCGGACAAAATTAATTCCTTAAGGGACACCCTCCAGCGGATAACTGTCTAAGTAGCATTGTGGTCTGGTATAGAGTTTTAATTTTATGGTATTTTATTCTAAATCTTCTCCTTTGTTTATACTATACAATGTAATCTGACTGAGATGGAGAGACCCTAGCGAGAGGAAACTGGATCGCCATGTAACAGAAGAACTTCCAGGGTAATCATGAATCACACATATATACACATGAGCACACACTCACACAGACATACGGACAGATAAAATAAGTGCTCACAAAACCACCTAACAGGGAGACAGGCAAGGATTTCAGAGGAGGGACAGAGACGTTTGGGGAGAGGGAGAAATATGCAAGCAGAGGGGGGAGACATACTGGGAGACAAATAGTAGGAATGAGATATGAATGAAGTGTGTGAGGTGTTGGGGAGGATCTGAAAAGTCGGGTGTGTGGAGGGAGGCAGGAAGACTGATACAGAACATAAGGCGATAGACACCTGGGTTTCACTTTGAATTCTCATGGGAACTCTAATCTCTTATCTCTGTGTGTCTCTATCACAGATTTGTCTTTTTCTCTTCCTGTACCTGATGAGGTGGCATTAAAGCATGTGTCCAGTGTGTCTTATCCAGCCTGCTGTTTACCCAATCGCTATACATTAACTTGCAGACAGAGAGGCAAGCCGGACATTGGCTGGTCTGCGACTGGCCATTGCCACCGATACTGTAGATAAGCAGAGGCAGTCTGTGAATTCCACTGCTGGATTTTTCAATATTAGCACTATTAGACTTTTAGGGAAGTTTGTTTTAACCTGTTTGGAATGCCAGATGGGTGGGGTTTCAGGGAAAAAATAGCTAGTGTCAGATAGGTTAACAAACATTTGGAGGTATGCTCAATTAACTTTAAAATGCATGGAGTTTGCCGGGAGTGCCTTTCATTGTGTTAAGTGGCAAACGAATGCATTCAGAGAAAGGGCATAAAAGCAGCCTTTGATATAAATCCCCTTTAACAGACAAGTGTATGAAGGAAAAATGTTTCTGACCATCAAAAATAACAAGTATATTTCATAAAAAAATTTAAAGCTACTATTTGTGGAATTATTTTGACTGAATGCCTTTCAAATTATTATGGCGCATTGATTTTTGTTTTTAGGATAAGGAAACAATCTTTTTGTCACACATTCTCGTTGTTCCCTGGTCTGACCTGTGTGGGACTTAAAGGTCCCCTGCTGAGTTTTTGACCACTAGTCAGGCTATGGACCACTGTTTTTTGAGCGTGGCACCATTTTCTTTTGTATTGTGAAGAGACAAAAGATGCACATGCACGCTGCATAGGTGATATAATATACATTACTGTTGGTTTAATGTTACACACTGATTGGCAGTTGGTGGCAGTATTCTGCTGAGAGATGTAGCAATGTGTCAACATATGAAGTGAAGAGGAAGACTGCAAGACTGTTTTATGGGGAAGGAAATAAGCTAAACACATTTATCAGACTTCAAGAATTGTTCAGCAGCATCTGAAACACATTTTCCTATGATACCATTTGAAAGGGGGTGGAACAATGTATCCATCAGTTTTCATAACCTTCTGAAACAAATCAACTAAGCCCACTTTTCCATACTTCTAGTGGTAGGCACACAAAAGGTACACATGATCATCACTTTAGAAAGTGAACATGGAGGAGAAAAGACATTTTGACGCTTGCACGTGCAAGTGCTACAAATGACACGTGAGCTTGTTATTATTGTTTAACCGGCAGGAAAGTAGGAATACATTTCATCAATAAATCTCAATATGGCATCTCTTTTAAATTCACAATTTTCTGTTGTTCAGGACAAAGTATAAAGTAATGCTCCTTTACCTTGGTCTCTCCGGAACTAAGGATATCAAAGAACTGTGTGAATGGACTTCATACAGTTTCATATTCCTTTTAAATCACATGTTGCTGATAACATCTGTCCCTCAGTCATTCAACAGTGCCAGCTGCTCTGCGTTCAACAATATCCAAAAATACAGAAAAAAATGACAACCCTGCCCTCTCTGAACAAGATGCACAGTGTGGGTATAAAATAAATGCCGTGTGATTTATGGAAGATTAGCTGGAATTGTAATGGAAAAAAAAAGACCTTGAGCAGCCCCTCTGTTCAAGGCTCCGTATGAGGCAGAGTGGCCAAAGATTTCTAGGAGCACAAAAAAATTTCATCTACCCCCCCCCCCATCTCATTTGGGTAAAGTAGACCTTGAGCTGAACAGAAACATGAGGGTTCGCCAACTGAGTATAGAGAAAAGAGGGAGGAAAAAAAAAGACAAGAGATGGAGAGAGAGAAATCAAGGAGGTCTGTCAGTTACCTCATACATCGCAGACAGCAGGCAGCAGTGTAAACAGGGGGAATGGGGAGAGGTTTTATGTATGTATACAACATCTGTTCCGTATACTGTCAATAATTAAATATGTTTTCAAGCCTGGCAAAAGAGGAGTCAGAAATGGAACTAAAAGGGGAATAATGTAGATGTACTGACATATACAAGGCTACTGTAAAAGAAATAGATGCCTTAACATGCACAGATGTTAGAGTTGTCATGAAAATGGAGAATAACCAACAGGATCCTCCTCTGACTTCATGCCCTCACATTCTGAGGCTGCCAGTCATTGGGAGGGTCTCTCCAGCTCAACATGGAGAACTCCAAACTCTTGTATAACTCCCATCTTTTCCAAATAATAAAATAATTCAGACCAGCCTAAACACTCCATGTAAACATATGGAACCTGAGACACAAAGGGATGAGCTTCGAACTTAAAAATGATGATCTATGATCTATTACAAGCAGCACAAAATAGCTTTGACCCATGATATCCCTACTGTAGAATGCTTATTTCAGCGATCTAAGAACTGAAGCTAAGTTTAGTCTCAGTCTAAATCATTCTGAGTAGGAGGCTCTGAGATTTGCTATCTAGTAAAATACCAGTGCATTCTGTATCTGCATCACTGTGGATGTCCATGACTAACGAACATTTTTTTTTTACATCAGTTGGTTCAAATGAGATTGGTTGAGATTTGACGCCAGAAGTTTCTGGAATGTTGAATTAATCTGGTATGGTGAAAAGCTGCTGTTGAAAATTTTTGACTGTTTGGCGTGAAACAAGCCCTGTACTCCAGTCCATGGACGAAGCTAATTGGAACACATCCATGGGAGAACATTTGAAAATGTTTGCTTAATGACTAGAATGTTTTTTTCTGGCCACTTGGGGGCAATGAAACCAGCTGAAAACAAAACATACGCATATTATCACAGGTTGTTATAGCAAACTGTTGCCTATTTACACATCCATAAGTCAAAGTGCAAAATGAGCATTCAATGGTAGTCATGTTTCCATCAAATGAATGTAAATCCTCTATTCACTCTTCTTTTGGCAACATATACATATATACATATATACACATTCATATATATATATATATATATATATATATATATATATATATATATATACATATATACACATTCATATATATATATATATATATATATATATGAATGTGTATATGAGCTCCACCAACACATGAGTTAAACCTCTGGCTCTTTAACCTTGAAATATGTCACTTTGTTTACTAGCTTGTTAATTGCCCTGGCTGTAATTTAGTGCTGGGCAGCGAGCAAGGATCTGCTGCTATCTGCTGCTGAAAAAGAGGTTGATGTGAGTGGTCTTCCAGGTTGGAAAACCAAAACAATGACCTAAAATGATGCTGAAAGCTTCCATAAGACTGAGGGAAACTGCAGAGCTGGTTGATGGGGGTCAATCTATATTCTTCAGGTCTTCTCTTATTTAGAGGTTTTCCTCATATTATATCTCCTTTTCTATTACTTTATGACAAAACTTGAAGTTTCCACTGTCAACTCTCTGCATGTACTTTTCTGCCTGTTTGTCTCTTTCCTCCTTCCCAGTCACCTTCCAGTCACACTGGTCTGTTTTTTGAACCATGCAAATGTCCCACAAAAGACTGAACTGTGCTTATTCATCCTAAATTTAGCCCACTCTCCTGATCCCTTCGCAATGGCTGTGGGAAACTGCATACTTTTCCCCCCTCTGCCCTGAGTCCAGTGAGGACCCAGCATTGGTTGTCCTTTCAAGTGCCCGATTGTAAAGCACATGAACAGTCCTGTTTTTGGCACATAGGTGTCCTTCCTCTGCCTCTCAGCAGGGGCTAAAAAGTATGTTCCCCTCTCTTTTCTCTCTCCCACACACCCATAAATAAAATAAAACAGCCCTTTATCCTCGACCTGAAACAACAGGCTCCCTCATTCAGTCGTGTTACAGTACATCCACACTTCAGGGACAAAGCAGCTAAACTAGCAGCCTGGCTATTCAGCTATTTATCCTCAAGGATGGCATACCAATAATGCCTTGTGGTCTAGACTGATGTTTCCATAAAACAGCCTTAAAGGTTAGAGATTCCAAATTCAGTGACCTTCCTTTGACCACAGCTACTGTATAATTTTCCGAGCTGAATATAAGCTGCTGTTTGCCCAAAACCTGCTGCTTGTATTCGTAAAGTTACGTCCAAGCAGATTCAATATCAACCTTGAGACTGAGTCACTGAGCAAACTAGATTACTATCATCCACGGGTTCTTCAAAGATATACACTAAACACTGAAACATTGATGTTGGAGAGATGTAACATTGAATGACCCCAAACTAAATATTCAGTTGCTTTAGTGAGACTCATGCGAGGGCAGACTTGGAAAGAGAAAAGAGAGGGTTTGTGTTTGCACGTGTGGCCAGAATATAAACCAAGGCCCTTGTTAAAAGTGTGAGCCAATGCATGTCCTTTCAGACAGTGGCAGGGCCCAAGGACACCCAGGGTGCAATCACCCACTCCTCAGAGGTCCCTGAAACGTGCTTATGAAGGCCTCGTTGAAGTAAGTGACCTTGAAGAAACCAACAATGTCTTTCTTTTCTTCCATCTGCATCATGACGGTCATCAGCCTCAACAGCGTGAATCTTAATCATCAAAGCCACTAGTATTGCTGTCATTCTCATTATCATCAACGCCTTCGTATCTTTCATCACCGCCCCCCTCTGCATCATTATCAACACCATCATCATCATCATCCAATTCTGACTCCTCACTGTTCCTTTCCTCCCAGGGCCTCAGATTGACCTGTTCCTCTGCCTTGCCTTGTTTCCTCCCTTCTGATGAGTAACTCAGGCGGCCAACTTCTGAGAGGACACACTGTTTGACTCACTAGTCAGGTCTGGCTGAGACAAAACCACATCAGTCTACATTAGCCAGGAAGAACCAGTCACTTCCTGACCTGGATGATGAGCTATTCCTTAAGTTGATAAGCAGAAAGGAACAGGTGGGGGAAGGGAGCAGAAATATATAAGGATGTGGAGATGGGTAATAGAAAATGCATGCAGTATAATTAAGTGACATACAGTAAATGTTTGTTAATGTTGCAAGTGTGTGTATGCGCAAGCGCAAGTCTGTCTGTCTTGTTTTGCTTTTGTCTTCTTTGTTTCCTGTAATTGGGGAATGTTGAATGTTCAGGTGAAACAAAGGACCAGTAATAAAAAATTAATGGAAGGACAATGATGTGAGGATGGCAGAGAGATGGGTGCTACTTTCTCTAAATGAAGTGGACAGTGCGAGATCAAACCCACTCCTACAGAACAAAAGTGCGGAGACAAAATGGCTTCCTGCAGAGCAATCCTGGTAACATTTTGCATTTATATATTCATTCTATCTGCCGTAAATAGCACTAATATGGCTCCTTTTATTTTTACCTTAACATACTCTCTACATTGCTGGCTTCTTAGAGGCAGAAGCAATTTGGAACTGAAGGAAGTGTGACTGCCAAGAATGGCACAACGAAAGCATGTGTGAAGCTTTTGAAGAGTGATACAAAAAGAGAAAAAATGACGCTAAACGGTCAGTACCACACCAAGTCCATCAAAAGACTTGTGTGTATTTAATATCAAAATATTCACGTTTTATTATCCATGCATTCTATGGAGAGTATAAAGTTGGTTTTTGAGACAAAACCTAAGCAAAGTCAGTCAAAGCAACATCTGTGGCCCCTCTCGTCTCGAAACCAGGCTAGAGCTAGCCCAGTGTGTTTCCAGGAAGACAGCCTGGTCAGGTTATTACTAGAAAATAGTCTCCGAATCCCCGGCGGTCTTTGCAAAAGCCTCGGTTAAAGCGCTTTCCAAAAGTTTCAGAGTGGCCGTCCATGTTTCTCTCCCCCAGGGTTAGCAAGACTGCTGAGAGCAGCAGGGTCTCCACACCAGATAAATGTTTGGACAGGAGAGGCTCCAGGTTGCTCTGAAAACAATGGGATCAAACAGGACCATCAAAGACATCGAGCAAGATCAAAGGCTGGAAGAGAGAACTTTACTTTCAGTCCATATAGCAGCAGAGATGGAGGATTAGTGAGTATTAGAAAGCTGGTCTGTCAGTATTGGCAGTGTTAGTTTTATTCATGAGTGTCACAGTGCAAATGGAAACATCAAAGAGCCGAGTAAAGTGAGGCCTGAGCAGGGAAGTGTTGGTGGTGATGTATTGCAGTGTGCTTTAAAATGGATATTTGGTATATATATCCCAGAAATGTGTAGCGAGGGATATTCACAATAGAACTCATTTAATATCAGCCTGGCCAAACTCTGCCAGACTTTGGTCATGTGAGAGCCACTTTCTTTGACAGCTCAATAAAGCACAGACCGAGTTGGGTGACCTTTTGCCCCTCACCATCTGACAAAGCTAAGGGCTGATTTTGTGCAAGACATCCATGAAAATGGATGGTCAGGGGCAGAATATCCAGAAGAAGACACACATCCACGCCACTCACCTGCGCCTGTCACTTTTCCAGAATGGAGGCATATTCAGCCACACTTCCCCTGCTTTTCCATGTTTATTATTCTACCTTCGTCTCTTATTACACATTGGGAGTAATCAGTTGCAGGGGGAGTCTGTTTTCCACCTCACACTACCCCACTGGTTATCAATGGAACCTTTCAGAAAGGACCTTTTCACTACTGATTGAAACATCATTTCCTGCTGGACTAGCATACTGGGCCTATTGAGAAGCGCCCCCTGTAAATCTCTCACTACGGCCCTTTCATATTCACTAGTGACCCAGAGACCTCAGGGGCAACATACATATGGTATCAGCTTGCAGTGGGCTGAGGGCGCAAGGGGCATAAATGCATCCACACAAATATTCTCTCAGCATGGAACAGTCAATCTGAGAGACACAGAGAGGGGTTTTCACTGCAACTCCTGCTCCATTCCAAAATAAATAAAGTCCCGAAGAGAGATCTTGACATGAGAGTAAAGCGTCAGAGCCAAGTCGAGAAAACAGAAAAAGACCATTTTTAAAGATCGGCTTGCTCTAGAGACTCTATCTGCAACCACTATAAAGCATGGTACATTAAATTGACTTCCATGTGAATTTTTGCTTGTACTATAAAAAAGCCTGTCAGCTTCCTGACGTTTTGAGGGCAAGGCAGAGATGAGATGAGAGAGAGGAAGAAGTGGAATGAAAGAAGGAGGGGTGGAGATATATAGGGAGAGATGCGGCGCATTGCTGCGTCTCTGCAAGGCCAAGGGAAACAAACCATGTCTCCCCTTTTCCCCGACCAATTACTGACACACACATTGATTCATCGAGGTGACAAGGTGTGGAGAACATGGGCAGAGACACAGCGGCAATGAAAAGTCGCAAGGCTTCGACATTCTTCTATACATTACAAAGCTGCAAGTTCACAGAGTTCAAATGTTTAAAATATATCAGCAATGGAATTAGGAATTTTAGGATAAGCACACTGTGCACAGAAGGTGTCGGGGAGGTCATGAGTGATGGAAGAGTACCTGCAGGTCAAAGAATTTGCTGTATCTTCTGTAGATGATGTGGGAGGTGTTGTCAGAGTAGGTGACATTGATGAGATATACCTGCCAAGATAAAAAAAAAAGACAAAGTTAAAACCGGGCAGCAACTTATCACTTTAGTGTCTTTATTCTTAACCAGCTAGTTTTTTTTCCAGCCAACAGTGCTAAACTCAAAGATATTTTCACAGGGCCACTAGGATTGCTGTACCTGAATTTTTCATGTACTACATTTTCTTGATACTTATACATAAATTATACACCAAAACAGATACATCTGCAATAAATAAATAAATATCAGCTGATATACACCGATCAGCTACAACACTAAATGTGTGCACTCTATAAACTCCTCTGACCTCAACAGTTTGTCAGAGTATCGTCCTCCCATCATGCCTCTGGACCACTTAATTCGATTCGGATGCAAATCCAAGCTGAGCGGAGGTATAAGGAGGAGCCAGGCTGGAAGACGCGGACTCAGTGAAAAGATCAAATCCCCAGAAGCAGATGGGTATGCGATGGCAACCACAGTGGAAAACACAACCAAAAAACCAGTACGAAGAATTTCAGAGGCAACATGCTCACACAGCCCAAAACCCAATTCCCCCATCATGAATGTTCAATGACACGCATTCATAAATCTGTTAGTTGATTATATTTCAGGATAGATGTTGACATCATCCTTCTTTTGTCAGCACACTGACCTGCCGGCCTTTACCCTTGGCTGAAGCAATGCTGCAGCCCTGAGAGGCTTGATAAGATAGAGACGGAGTCCATTTATCCGTCAAGAGGAGATAAGTGATGCCGCCATCATCTCTAATCTAATGTAACATTGATAACCAAGGTAACAGATCCAGAGGCCAGGAAATTTTCATCAGACATGTTAAGAGCAAGTGGGATCTCTCAACGGCTGATATGGAGACATTGATAAAAAGGCTCTGGATGTGAAATTATTCAAGTGGATAAGTTGTTACATAACATTAGGCTACAAGCTTTTGAAGGGGAAATTAAACCAAATTGCTTGTTTATGAGGTACATCTATAGAATCAAATGCAATCCAATACATCTTTTGAAGCTTACAGCATATTGTTCAAATATTCTAAACCCCCTTATGTCTGTAAATTTAAATGGGGAAGAATAAAATATTAGAAAACCCTCTCAGTGTAATGTGATACACTGCAAGAATGAATCCTTGACGTCAAAATAGTTGCAAAAAAGACTGTTGTTGTTTTGTGAAGAAACCAACATTGACGATTCTATAAGACTGGATTTACCAAAACAAAGCATGGAAAGCAATCAGACCCGCACAGATTATACGATCTGATACGGTCAGAAAAGGAGGAAATAGAGATCAATCACGGATCTCCCTCAATTCTTCTGGCAACACATAAGTGACATCATTGGTCACCTGTGTCAGTCGCTAATATCAAAAATGTTTTTAAAAATCTTTACATATAACACACAATACGACTTTGTCTGTCAACACCCAATGGCTCAGACAGGAACAGGCCCAATCAGTCGTCCCATCTAAAATCACATTCATAGAGGGCTTAAAAGTTGTAATGTGTCCACGCTTTTAGGAAAACACACCAAAGCGTTCAAACATTTGAACAAATAATCAGTGCCATTATCTGTCTGGTGAGCAAGGGCTCAAATTACCAAAGGGTTGAATGAACTTGGATAGGTATCAACAAATGCTGAACATTATTCGCTTCACAAAATGGATTTTTTGCATTAGACTCTACATGTGTGCAAAATTACCTGGTAATTTTTTGTATATTGGAGGCTACATTCTTTACCTGTCTTCCCTCATTGCTCTCATCATTATGAAATTATGACTTTTATTTATTATATAGAAGAAAAGCCATCAATACATGGGTTTACTTTTTTCCACTGTTATTGCCAGATCATAACAGCTTATGCAAAATGAATTCATAGTGTTTCTGTATATTTTGTACCCACTAAGCACTTCAAAGCTGTAAACATCTGATGTCTACTCAATGTAAAGCTAAAATAGCCATTATCAAGTGATTTGCAATGAAAAAAACACATGTTGTCACCCAGCCAAGGCATTCAAGCTAAGTGGCCCAGACACAGCACAAATAGGAATCCACTTAGCATCAAGCTGCCGTGAACACAGAAACAATTGACTTTGCCTCATGTATAGCATTCAGATTAAATAAAGGCAATGGGTTTCCCTGGCGAGCCATTCCTGCTACGTATTCTAGTAGGCTCCATCTTTCTGACTGATCTTTCACCGTCAATCCAACCCTCTGTACCTGCCAAGAGCCTCAACAGCAGAGCCAAGATGAATGTGGTCGAGTGAAAGACCCTGATGTTGTCGTAAGAAGGGCAGCGGCCTGAAACAAAAGAGTTCCACAACAGTGCCGAGGGTTAAAAGGCCTGGTTGCTGTTGGAAGGGGCTCAGCTGCTGCTGGCAAGGAGCCACAACAGTATGCTCACTCCCATACAAACACAGCTACTGGCATCTAGAAGTTGTGACTGTCACACTACATTGACAAACTTGTTCTAACCCCGGTGGGGTGTAACCACAGCGATTAGCTTTGGCATTTATTGCTGTGTGCTCCCCAGGGTGCTGCCAAGTTACAGAATCACCAAAGTCAAAAGACCAGCTTACACAGCCACAGACAGAAACGTTTCCACTTGTCTTTGTGACTTCTGTAGCATAACAAAAACTCGTGCTCAAAGCAAGAGTTCTTTTCAGTGCTCATTAATGAAGCATCTCTTAAATAAATAAGAGTATGTTTTAGAAGACTGAAAGGACACACATGGAAGAGTGGGTCAATTGATGGCTGAGGTGTCCTGATAACACATGGGAAACACTAAGGTTAGAATTGATTTCACTGGCACAAATATTCAAAATATTTGGTTGAAACTTCAAGACTGAGTAAATGCTGAATTTATCACATTCCCATCAGCCACAGTTATCCTTGTATTTATTGCTGGTTAACATGTTGGTATGCTATCATACTCAACTAGCGTAGAGAGCATGGTGAACATTATACCTGAAAAAAAACAGCATGTTAGCACTGTCAGTGTGTCCATGTTAGTGTTCTGATTTAGCTCAATACCGTGGCTGTATTCAAATATATCTTAGGCATTTCTGTACTGCATTTTCTTAATACTTATATCTGTTTGGGTGAATACTATATGTATATCTGTGATACTTAATATCAGCTGATATACACCGATCAGCTACAACACTAAATCCGCGTTGTAGATCAGCCTGGTCAAGTGAATGGTTGAGTTCTAGTGTGAATGCATATACTGGTACAACCATGTTGAGGAATTTCCCCCACTGCTATTATATGGCAGTGTGTGTGCACTCTATAAACTCCTCTGACCTCAACAGTTTGTCAGAGTATCGTCCTCCCATCATGCCTCTGGACCACTTAATTCGATTCGGATGCAAATCCAAGCTGAGCGGAGGTATAAGGAGGAGCCAGGCTGGAAGACGCGGACTCAGTGAAAAGATCAAATCCCCAGAAGCAGATGGGTATGCGATGGCAACCACAGTGGAAAACACAACCAACAACCATCCATGGTCTGCCAATGCCCAAAATATCAAGCTTAAACCTAATGCCCTCCCTGTCCCTGAAATAGACTATCCAGTCAACACAGACAGTAAATTGTAACAACTTAGGCGGCCGCCTCTCAAGACAAATCGAGAACATCTTCTGATCTTCAGTAATTAAATTTTATTATTTTATTTTGCATATTGTCTGGTTTTTCTTCACTTTTTCATGAGGAATGTCACAAACTCTTGCAACAATCAAAATAAGGCACAATGTGTTTGAGCTCAAGTACATCCAGTTGTGACTGCTCTGTACAGCCAAAATGTCCTCAATCAAGCATTTGCGGAACAGAAATAATGAATCACTGAAATGTCAGTTAGGAAATAATCAGTCTGCCAATTATGTAATCCCATACGATATGATTGAAAGGAAGATAAGCCATTTTCACAGCTACAACAGAGATAAATGGAGATTTTTGCAAGCATAAAAACATTAACAAGAAGTCCCCGTTTTAGCTTCCATGTTCTTGTGAGGATTTTTGCACCATGGAAATCAAGATGAAAAGTCGAACATTGTCTTGTGATTGCTTCAAGACATCCTTGCACAGCAGGCATGTCTGGACCAATAAGGCATTGCTGCAATTCCTAAATGAAGGTTGATATCTGGGTGAAGAGGCCACATAAAAGTTTCACTGCTCATGTGGAGATCTGCATGATCTCTTGCTTTCTGGCACTCAGCTATTAATAACCACGCCTACATTTGGAAACAGGAAGGTGTTAAAAACTAAAGTGGGTATCGAGGGATTTGGAAACAATGAGGAGGCTGAATAATAACTTACTGTAGATGACTGTAAAGGGCCTAACATGACTAAGTTTGACCAGATGTAGTACAATTTTTTAAGTGCATAACTATTGCTGAATAAAAAGCAACTTATTTAGTGAAAAACTTCGATTAAAATCATTAAAAATGCATTAAGAAAATCAATGATAAAACGGAGAGATAAAGAACTGTTTCTTTGATCACACATTACTTTTGCTTTTGTCAGATTCCACAGCAGGCACATGTCAATACTCCATTTCTGACATTTCAGTTTCGCTTCACAGGCGTCTAAAAATTGATTCATAAATAGAGAAAACAAAAATGACAGGGGAAAAACTTAACAACTGAAAGACGGCTTTGGGGACTTCAATGTCCCAGATAGCAAGAAAAGACCTTGTACGTCTGTTATTCCCACTGAGGAAGCGGGACTTAAAAACAAAAGTTTTATTCATACTCAAGAGCGAAGAGAGAGACATGAATCTTATGACGGAACAAATAGGCCCTCTGATTATTCTATCATGTTCATCTGAAATGACTATGAATATTCATGTCAAGTTTACAGCTCACTTTATTTTTCCCCTCTGCCTCTACTGAAGGAATCATTTCTCCAATAACATGAACATTAACATAGTTCAAATGGCCATTGGAGATAGTGTAGATAGCAAATGAATAATGAGAATAACTTACAGTTTCCAAGGAAAGCCAGGACCCAATCTCACAGTTTCAAGTGAAGAAGGCAAAAGAGAAGAGGGCCTGGTGAGGCGAAAAAATGTGGGCCTAGCCACTAAATGCAGTGAACCCCGCCTAAAATACTATATTTAAAGTAACATATAAAAAAGGCAGGCATCATACTTTCAGCCCATGAAAGCGCTAATGATCTGACTACAAAAAGTTAGGTTGGAAAATTCTTTTTGCATGGGTGTAAAGTTTTTCCACATGGAACCACTGTTGGCCTAAATATAGCCACTTGTCTAATACGGTCAGTTATTCTTTTAGTTTAGTAAAAGAGGTTAACAAATGACAATAAAGCTTGACAAACTCTTCTATGCTGTGTCTCAGCAAGCCAACAGAAATGTCACAAGAGGGATATAAACTGTAGAATAATTCCATTTAAAAGCTTTGGAAGCCCCCAAGACAGAGTTTTTGTATTAAGTGCCAAAACAGTGTCCTTTATTAACCACACACCAGGCCGACGCCTCAGATTTCCTTAACTGTGGTCATTTCCACTTTGAAACAGACCAATCAGGCCCTCTGTGCCTTTGTGGTGGGCAAAGGAAGTGTTGTCAGAGGGTGCTGAGGAAAGTGCCTATTCAGCCGGCACATCCTGTGCACCTTTGATGCCCCCTTGATACCATTTCCACTTATACAATACAGAAGAACAACCTTAGAGTAATTCTATATCCAATCAAAGCAAATTTAAAGCACTGATTGAAATTTGGGTCTTCACAGGATGGCATGAGTATAGTAAGTCGACTGCTTATATGGTGTAAGCACTTTAATATGTAAATTTCAAAGCAACAAGAGACAACTAACAGACCTCCTCAGTGGCCTAAGTTGTGCTCAAATACTATTATATAATAGGGTGTAACATGTACATGGAACATGTTTGATTTATTAAGTACTTTGGCACAAGTCAAAGTCAACTCTCAAGTCTGGACAAGTGTCTAGGCTGTTGATAGAGTCAGGACGCATGTCTTCCATGTCTATGGATGCTGATTAAAATGGCAAGGCATTTGAACAGTTTCCTTTCAAGGTTATCAAATCTACCACACGTAAAAACAAGAAGCTGAAAAATACTAAACACTCCATAGAGATGAGGGGAACTGCAGAGTTGGGTGATAATCATCACAAGTTTGTCATTACAAGCAACCCTAAAGGTAGACAGCTGATCCATAGTCAACATAAAATATTCTCTAAAAAATAAATCTCCTGTAATCTCTGAAATGATCTGTTGTACAAATGACAATGACTTTGATTTATTTTGATAAAGGGTTACTCCACCGATTTTATACATAAAGGTCAGTTGAGTACGACTCAGCCATTGAAAAAAGTTGCAAAGTGTCTTTTTTTTGGCTTTGGGGGAGCTTTGCCCAGTCTGAAAAAAAAGAACTCAGGATGATGTCACAGTGATGTAATCAAGGTTATCTTGACCTGGGCATAAAGACTAGATGCAAAAGCGAGGCACCTAATATGTCTAATAACCTTTTAGCTATTTTTCCTGACTGTCTAGTAATCTCATAAAGAGTGCTGCGAACAAGACAAAACCATCTCATTCTTCCTTAAATTTCTCTCCTCTTCCTCCGTTTCTCATACTTTTTCCTTCTAACATGGGACGACAACACATTCAGTAATGTTAGGAACATCATTTTCCAATGAAAACAACACCGGAGCAAGCACAGTCAAGGCCAGACATGATGCTCACACATGCTCTATCTCTCAACAGCGCATCGCCATTTTTGGGTGACGTAAATGTAAGTCAAGCTGTTAAGAAGAACACCAGGGGGGCCAGAGGCCATATTCACGCACCACATCATGGGCTTTTATCCTGAACAAAGAGAGAAGAGGAGACAGGAGATGTCATGCTGTTGGAAGAGAGCTGTTGTTATGAATTTAAGACTCCTGCAAGAGGCAGAATCACAAAAAACAGCTAATATTGAACACATGAAAACAACTCCCAGCATGCATGTGAGGTTCCCAGTAGCATCCACAACAGCCATTGCTTTTTTCAACAGCTTGTGTTAGTGCACAGAGTTAGGGCTCAGGAAACCGAGCATCAAGCACAAGGACTTTACTAACAGATGTCTGCAAAACTCCCAAATCATCCTCTTCTTATTCTCTTTTTCACACACATCCCTCCAACACTTACAGCTGGTCGTCACACAATGGCGGATCCAAAAAACGCTGGCCTCATAACCCCCCCCAGCATGTGTCTACCCGGTTAGGGGTGAGCTTCTGAAAACAGGGACCCTTTTCACCAAGATATCAGTCTATGTTTGATAGGCCAATAAATATTTGAGTGTGGAACAGCTCTCCGAAGAGATGTTTTATGGTGCCAAATAACAACACCGTCTTCCAGTCTGGGCCTTTGCGTGGCACAGGAGTCTCTAGAAAATGAAATGTTATGAGACTGGGACTTGTAGGGGAAACAGAAGCTTAAAGTAAACATGGCCGTGCCCATCTCTGCTCTCTCTTTTATCACCCCCTCCGTGAACACACATCTACACACAATGTTCACAGGAGGAGAATGTGCATGTGTATGATGCATGTTTGCAACTCAGTGGTCCGGCTTTCCCCACGGTCCGACGAGCACTTCCCTTTGACAAAGCCCCAAGCTTCATTCCCTCCCTCCTCTCACAGAATAAGCATTTCCAGCTTTTTTCACAAACATTACAAATGAGATTCAATGGGTGCCACAGATTGTGTGTGTCTCTCTCTTTTTCCTCCTCCCTTCCCTCTCTCCCTCCCTCCCTCTTTCCCTCTTTTTCCTTCTCACAGTGGCTTGCCTTGTCTCATGAGACGGGGTAGCTAGGGAAACTAGGCCACAGACTGGCCCACTGAGACAGAAGAGTCCAAAGCATAGCTCAGCTCTGCTCAGCTCAGCTTTGTTACACCTTAACCATACATATGGAAGCCTGTCTAGCTATAGAGCTAGAACGATCCTGTTATATTACTGAACTACACTGTGGAAGCAATATGACCAAGTTGCATTAAAAAAAATCTTTAGTACAGCACATTGAAAAACACAGTATGTATCAGAAACAGAGCAGTAATTCACGGTCTCTAGAGGATCCTGTCTGTTATCTTATTTTATCACACTAGCCTGCTCAGCACAATAATTTGTTCTCAATGTGCATATCTAAAAGGAATGGCTTGACATTTTGAGAAGTAGGCTTTTTCACGTTCTTACTGACAGGGAATTTGACTGAATTAAATTATTTATTTAATTATTAAAACCTACAGATTCAAAACAGTTAAAATTGTTGAAGATAAAAACATGGAAAAAGCCTAAAGGCTAATTTCAACTGTCCACATTTAACAGACAGCACGACAAGAGCACAGAACAACAGAGGAGTGAAATGAGAAGGATGATATCAGTCTCATGTCTGTTTGCTGAGTATTAAACTGGTGGAAAGCAGTGATTAGCTTTTTATGCTAAATAGCACAAAACTGGAGGCAGGGGGGAAACAGAGCTTGGCTCAGCCAGAAACATAAGCTGTGAATTCACAGTTTGATGTTTTTACATTTCTTTTTGTGTTAAACAAAAAAGATACAACATGTAAATTAGTGAGCTTTGGAGGTGCTGGTAGGTGTATTTTTCAGTTTTGGACAGAGCCATGCTGCCTGTTTCCCTCTCATCTATTTTTAATGCTCACCCAAACTAGGCATCTTCACAGAAAGTGGTATATATCTCCTCATCTAACTCTCTCCAAAATGTTGAACTATTGCATTCATTATTATACAAGGACAGGTCATGAGAGGTTATCTGAAAAGAGACACCGGCATAAAAAGTGATCTCAAAGGTGGCCGTCCACCTGTGTCACGTTAAAGAGTCAGTTCATCCAAATTATTTTTTAAAAAAACAACGTATTTTCTTTCTCACTTCAAATGGTATCTTGCCATGTAGATACTTTTTGTTTAATATGTCCCAGTTTTGCCTCCACACTAACAGAGGTGCATGTTGATTTATTTTAAATATAATGTGTCTCTGTTACTCTGGATCCTTCAGTCTTGATAAATTATTGTGTAACAAATAACTGTGTAAAAACTGTTAAGCATTTTAAATGTAATTTTTATGTACAACACTAACCAAAGTCCATTGACCTCAATTTTACTGGGTTGGAGGAAGACACCTCAGAGACAGATGACAGAACTCAAAACCTGGAAAATATTTGTTGTTGTTTTTTTCTTTTATTTTTATGTACCTTTTCATAATATTCACCGAGTATGAAAAGCTTGAGTAGTAATCACTGATATCTAAAATGCATAAGTAAACTCATGTTTCCATCTAAGTAACTATACTTTTTTTTAACTCTAATTTTTATTGTTACTTAAGTTCAAAGAGACTGAGCATGACACCAGAGTAAAGGAGAAGTTTTACTGTAGCTTCAAAAGCTCTATGCTGGGGAATAATGGCTTCAGGTACTATGAACCTCGTGAGACTTCCTGAATAAATAAAAGCTTAACTAACCAGCATTTAAGCACTACGGGAAAAAAATAGCACCAAGTTTGTAGATGCCTTTATACTCGGTCATCTACAATCTTTGATCAGGAACGTGGGCAACTTCCACAAGATCATCAGGGTCTCTCATACAAAAATGTATGTTAAGTTGTAATTTGAATGCACAAATTTTTGGGGAATATGCACCAATAATTTACAGTCTTAAAGCATGTCTTGCATCACTGCCTAATCTTGAAGCCATGTCAACATCTAGTTTTAGGAGCATTATTATTTCTGTTAATATCATGCTTACATGGGGTATAAATGAGTATGTGTTTAATCAAAAACAAAAAAAACCTAATTGGCACACTGCAAATCTGGTGGCAGGTGGTACTCCAGTATGGGAGCACTGGTTGGTTTCAAGAGCTCCAGGCAAACTATAATTAAGCTGTCATGTGGAGTCTACTGTGTGCACTGTACTTGATGAGTTCTTGAAGGCGCAATTCTCACAGAGGGCTAGGAATGGGGGGCTGGGGTTGTCAATAGGGGGCCATAGTTCAGTTTTGCCTCAGAGCCCTGTACAGTTATGTTTCAACAGTGTCAGAGATTAGGGATCAGTTTCACTTGGGCCATAGTTAAAAATATATGCACTCATGTACAGTATAGTGCCATGACAGAGTAGAGCGTTTTGGACGATATGTACTACATAAAATAGCCAGTTTTCCTTCGGACAAGAAAAATGTCTAACATTAATAACATATTTCTAATGTCTTGTTATTCAGGTACTGTATGGCTGATAAAGGGGCACATATGGAGAGAGTCCTATGAATTCCTTCTGTGAAAGGAGAAGTGTGCTAATTGTGTCTACATATCATTAGACTCAAGGGTCAGCAGGAATGTAATTGCATATGAGCAAGATCATGTTCTTTTCATCGTGGTCATTTATTATGTCTTGTTTATGAGCTCGAAATAGGATCTGGACTGGAGCTATGAAGTGCAGAGCCCTATTGATGAAGAAGGCAACAAGAGGCAAGGATCAAGAAGGTAATAATAATCCCTGAAGCCTATCATGAGGTTTGTTTGATTCGAAATGTAGAAAATAGTGAGCTTCATACTTACAACGTTTAATGAGACAACTTTATTATCAAAAAGGATACATGAGATAGAGTTTGAAACTTTTCCGAGCTCCAGAACAGCTACTGAATGGACCTTGTGCCATGATTAATTTGTCAGCTGTTTCCAAAGTCTGGAATGAACCTTGAACCTCAACTTTTAAGCCATCATGGATGAGAAGTCCCTCAAGTGCTCCAAAACAATATTTTGAGCATCTACAGGTCCATAAAAAAACCTGCTAATGAAGATCATGGTATATGATAAAAAAGGTCCATAGAAGACATTGAATGGACCTTTTGGTGAGATTATTTTGTTCACCAGATCATTTAGATATCATGTTAATTTCATAAAGAGGGTGATCTTGATTTTAGATCAACATATACATTTGCATGTATACACACATACACAAGTCCACACACATATATAAAAGCATATATGTATGTGCAAATGTATGTTTGCATATTGATAGGTAAGTGGACAGACAGACGGACGGACAGATTGATAGATTGATAGATAGATAGATAGATAGATAGGTAGATAGGTAGATAGATAGATAGATAGATAGATAGATAGATAGATAGATAGATAGATAGATAGATAGATAGATAGATAGATAGATAGATAGATAGATAGATAGATAGATAGATAGATAGATGGATAGACAGGCAGACAGACAGACAGATAGTTATGGATATAATTATTTCAAGTTTTGAAGTGTGGACTAGTAGTCCTGACACTGAGAATGTCTGACAACTTATCAGTGGCCTAAGAAAACCTTACCCCATGATTTTCCTAAAAAAAAATGCCCTAAGATTAGGTTAAAATGACCGTCTGGCTTTGAAACTTTTGCTGCCACCAGACAGTTCATTGAAATTTTCAGGTTAGCTTGCATTGCAAAAACGTGATCATTTGGTCAGAGTATAATGAAGTTCTCATTTATTTGATCACTTAACCACAACATCACATAGAAGCAGCAAAGCGCTTGCTCTAGGCAATGTATCAGTATCTGAAGAGCAACTAACAGGCCAAGAAGTCAAAATAATCTTGACATTATCAGGAAAAAAGGCTGTATTACCAGGTTACAGTGCGGATGATGCCAGTTACGAAAGCTCACATATGATGAGGATTTCTGTATAATACTACGATGGCCTAGATAGTAAACGACGGGAATTGTTTATTACTAATAAGCAGGTATGTCCAGCCACGACAGAGCCGAGTTTAGCCTGGCAGGAGTCTGAATGCAGCGTTTTGGTGTCACGCTGTGACTGAGAACAGGCCAGAGACACGCACCGCTGGAACGGGACAACGTGGGAACGAGCCGAGATGGAAGATGAGGCAAAGCGGGCAACTCACGTAGTGTTTGGACGGACTGCGCCTCTTCTCCACGTCCACCACTTTCACGTCCAGCACAGTCCGAAACTGCATCTTGACCCTGTAAAGGCTCTGCATGAGAGCGGCGGGCAGGCAGGCGGCTGCGGCGGCTCCGATCGGCTATCTCGTATCACGGGAGAGAGATCACAACACTCATCGTTGTGTCATGTAACAATTCAGCGGTCCGTTGAGAGATCGGCTCCACTACGGCCGAACCGGCGGCTCGGGCTTCCCCTCGTTGACGCCAGCGACCATCGATCTGATCAGAAACTTATCGATAGTCCGCTGGATCCCGTAAAATACACGCAGCCGAACAGCACGGAGCGACGTCTGCGTTGTCTCCCAGCCACACGGGCTGCGCCGGCGGCGGACGGGGCGCTGACTGGAGGCGGTCACCTGAAAAGACGGAGAAAAGTGAGGCGAGTTCCTTTGTGTCTGCCGCGGCGCCTACACGGGGACCATTAGCATACCTGGAGGTTACGGAGGGCTGGACGCGCCGGAGCCGGCAGATCCAGCGCCGAGCGGCTCCCGAGTCACGGCAGGCGCTGTGGATTCAGGGAGCGGGGTGGGATGGGCTTCAATCACGTCCTCAGACCCACTTGGAATAATGCACTCAGGAAAAAAAAATGTTTGGCTTCCTCGACAAGGGTCGTGTTGTTGTGCAACATAGCCGCGAAGCCCCGTTTTTAACCAACCCAAAGGCGGTATAGCCTCGCTCAATCTACCCGCTTATTCATTCGCCTCTCTCCGGGGCCCCATAACTTTTCCTCCCCGCTTCAGAGCAAATGAAATATCATGCTACAAATATCTGGGAGGATGATGTGTGGTTTTCCGACTTAAAAATAAAGACTGTAAATGAAAAATGTTCCGCACAACGGAGGGGAGCAGCGTGATAACGAAGCCGTGATCAGTTCACACTCTCCAGCCTCTGAGTCATGAGCAGCTTTCTGGCCGGAGACACCAGCAACTGGAACTATGGATACAGATGTTTCACAAGCGGCCAATCAGCTGCGGCCTCCGCCACATGAAAGAGCCAATTACCGACCAAACACTGCCCCCGTGTGCACGCTGCAACATAAGCAAAAAGCTTAAGAAGCTACTCGGAGGTTGGACTTTTCCCCCTTTCTTCCTTTTTTAAATCGAGTGGATAAAATGAAATACCTACGGTAGATCCTTTAGTAAAGACCAGCTCAAGAAGAGTCCATTTTTATTTGTATAGCCCAAAACACACAGTTGCCTCAGAGGGGCCTAACAGTCTGTACAGCATCAGGAGTCCCCTTCTCAAACCCTCGAATCTAAGAAGGAAAACCTCCCTAAAAAAATCATCGTCATCCTTTAATTTACCCATGAAAAACCTAGTTTTTTAATGGCTTTACTATAAACATGAAACCGAGACTGGAATCCCAACCGAACAACTGTCCCAGGGCCCCAGGGCTCCGGGGGGCCCTGAGCGCTCCAGGCTTACTGTGCGTCAACTGCTTTGTGGTAATGTAATTGAATATGTGTATGTTAATATGCAAGGGTGAATTACCAGCTGGACAGAGTGGGCAAGTGCAGCAGGGGCCCCTGGAGCCCCAGGTTCACTGTGTGGCAATTCATTAACTGATTAAGATCTAGGTAAATCATGCGTTATACCTTAAAGGGCGATCCAACCATTTTACACATGGAGGTTACTTAGGGTCAACTTGCAATGTGGTAAATGAAAAATGACTGAGTAAGTCAGAACATGTCAGCCTCTGCTGCATCAGTTATGGCCATTCTTTTTTGAAGTGTGTCTCTTGGCGATCTCCACAGTAGCGTAAGAGTGCCTTTAGACCTGAGATCCTGTCTTTTAGAGGCCCCTGTTTAAAAATCAAATGCTTTTAATATAGTAGTAGATAGTATACTTACATGGAGCATATTCTTAAATAAATTAGGATTCACTCAACTTACACAGGCATTTTTTTATTGGCCCTCATTTTTGGCCCCCAAGGGTCAACAAAATGGCCTTGAGGTGGGTTGTCCTTTATGACCTGATACTGAGTCCCTATATTGAAAAGGTTCTCTTTATCAAACCCTAAATGTAGGACCTTCATTGTTATGTAATTTCAGTTTTGTGCTTATATGTGGCATATTCCCAAATCAAAGCGTTTAACATGACACTACACATCAATTCGTTGGTCACAAATTATTCTAATACTGAAAAGCTGTACATCAGACACATTATGCTATTTTGGCAGGGTTCTGTGTTTGTCCATACATACATATATAACCTATACTGTATGTATGTATTTATGTACGTATGTACGTACGTATGTATATACATACAGGATATAACAAATTTGATTAATTACCATCTAACTTAAGTTACAAGAGGTGTCATATATGGAATAAATAAGGTCTTATATTCATGTTATACATAAAGCATGCTGATATCATGTACTTATAACATTATTACCACATGCGGGAATGACATGTTGGTGCATATCGTGAACTTGCAGTCGGTGTACTTACTACGTACTAACCTACCTTTTAAACCATGCTGGCAGTGATAATAAAAATAATCAGTCTTGTCATATATTTATCTTGTGTAGTTATCAATCAGATGAGGTTTAATAAGGAGGAAACAGACAGTGGGTGAGGACGGATTGAGCGTTGATATGTCATGTATATTGCTAATGGTGGCCAGTGGAGGGCCAGCAGCTCATCTTTGCCTTTGGGCTCCCTAGCAGGTTAATACATCCACACATGAGCTGCATCCTTTTTGCATAGTTACTTATAGAAATAATACCATGGTAAAGCAAAGCAAAAGCTGATGACTGACAAAATATATTTCTGAAAATTTAATATGTGGTTAGAAAAAAGGTACAAAACTTTCATAAATATTTTCAACAATGGTCCAAAGGCTTAGACATGTCAAATGATTACTACTTATATTGAGTATTAAGTATATTTGACCTCACACACATACATACAATAGTAACATGAAATACACCAAACGTGGAGCCAGGCTAAGGATTACGACAAACATAAGAGTACAAATCGCATGATTTACTCAATCATACTGGTCACTCACATTTCGCAGCAGTAAGCCATGCTACTAATAGTATGACCGGTAGCAGAGTTTTCCAAACCTCACTGTACTTGTTCTAAAATATAGTGTAATGGTTTTCAGTGATGCTGACGATCTCACTGTCACACTCCAGGGATTTAAGGACCAGCTCCAGTGCTGCTCTGCTCATGTTGAGGCTGTACCGCTGCCTGACTGCAGACAGGATGTGCAGAATGTGGCAGCCCTTCTCTGCATCTACAGGCACAAGAGGAAACAACTGTCAAAACACAGGTACAGGATGTGGCCATGCAAGCCAAGGTTACATTGAGACTTATTTATGCTGTTTATAATTTCCTCATTTCCTTATGTTTTTGGGATTTTGTGCAGTTACAGTGCGACAACTTTTTGGAAGTAGCAGAATCTCAAAAAGGCACCCTGCATGCAAAGCCAAATAGCATGAAACATACAGAATGTAATTGTTTTGCTAATTTGAGCAAAAGTTTCATACTTAAATACTGGCAAAAATTAAATTTTCTTACATTTCTCTCTCTTTGAGTCTTCTCTGATAATGTCTTTTACAGCCATGAACAGATCTTTATCTTGTACAGTCACCTAGTAGGGAGAAACATCATCAGAAAGACACATGTCCATAATAAGTCCTTACAATACTAAGAATTCGTTCAAGATATCTCTGTCTTACATGATAGACTTCATCCTGAGACTTGACCTTGTGGAATATGAAGCCCTCATCCTTTAAAATTTCCAAGCTTTCCTTCAGAAGCTGGCGTAGCTGTGCAAAGGGTGATGGACCTGCCACAGGCTCCTAAACAGCAGGAGAGGAGCAAAACAAAGAGGCAATGCAGTGGAGAGGCTCTAGAGAGAAAGCCACCTTTAATTTTAGAGAACAGAGTCCTGCTAAAAATGATTCAAAGCCCTGAATTTTAAGTACATGATTTAGAATATCTCCAGAAAGAAATGCAAATTAGCCAATTTTGTATAACCAGATATTTTCATAAAACGTCCAAGGTTACTGAAAAAAATAATAAGAATTTGAAAAAAAAATGCATTATTGTGAAATAATACAAGCACAAAATGTACCCCAGACCTTCATTAAAATTTGATTGCAGAACCTTTGCTAACCCTGACAACCTCCAAACATTCCTTGTAGCCATCTAGAAGCTTCTTGCTGGTAGTTTCTGCTGCTCTTCCATTACTGTGTGTTCAAGCTCTTTTAAGTTTGCAGGACTCTTTTTTCTAGTGGCAGATTTCAAAACCCTCCAAAGGTTTTCAGTGGGATTTAGGACTGGATTCTCTTTGCTGGTCAGTTTAAAACGGCCCATCTTTTCTTTTTTAACTTTTCCTTTGGGCTGCTGGATGTTTGTTTTTGGTAACTTTGTACATGTTATGAAATATTCTGATTACAAAAAAGTGGTTAATTTGCATGTATTTCTGATTGTATTCCAAATTCTTTATTTAAAATAGGGGGTGCCAATAATTCAGCAAGGACTAGAAGAGCGGTCACATATATTTCCTGTTTGAAATGTAATTAAATGCCTGTTTATTTTTTATAGCTTCAACCATAAAGGTTGCTATAAAAGACAAAGACTCTCTTTGCTGGTTAGTTTAAAACAGTCCATCTTTCCCTTTTCAACCGTTCTTTTATGCTGCTGGATGTTTGCTTCGGGTCGTTGTCCTGCTGAAAGACTCAAGACCTTCACATCAAACCTAATTTTCTAACTGAGTAGCACATTTTGTTCTAAAATTTGTTGGTAATTCATTGGATACATTCACTCTCTCTGGTACCAGAGGCAGCAAAGCCGCCTCACAACATGATAGAACATTCACCATGTTCTACTGTAGGTAGGATGATCGTTTTCTTATGGGCTTCATCTTGTATAAAAACACTGTATAAGCACAGCCTCCACTGAGCTCTACTTTGGTTTCATCTGTCCATAGAACATAAGACTGCGGCTTATATATAAAAATTTTTGCAAACATTAGTCTTGACTTTTCGTGTCCTTGGCCTCTGCCCATGGAGCCCTACTTGGTTTAGTGTGTGTCTTATGGTCCAGGCTGAAATCACCACTCCAGATTGATCTGGATCAGCCTGAAACTCCTTAGATAACTTGAGTTGTGTTTTTTCCACAATCTGCATCGACCTTTGCAGACTTCTCTCACCGAGTTTCTTCTTAGAACCACATACTAGAAGTCTTTTGATAGTTTTATGACTGTGAAACTTCTTGATGAAATAATTACGAACTGATGAAACAGGGATTTCATCATCTTTGACGCTTTCCCTGTAGCCTTTGGAATTGTTATGTTTTTTATAATAACAAGTTTGATACTGTCAGACAGCTCTCTTGTCTTCACCATTTTAAAAAAGAAACTGGAAACAATCAGCCCTTTTTATGCAGTAAAACCATCATTAATGTGTTAATTCAGGTCATGTGAACATTGAAAATTAAGAACAGTTGAGTTTTATTTGTTTTTTATTTTGTTTGAGGAACTAATTCAAATTTGTCTGTGATAAATTTTGTGTTTGTATTATTTCACTATTATACAAGTTTTGTTTTTTTGTTGTTTTTAAATTTTTGGTGGTTTTTTTTTGTTCAGTAACCTTGGACATTTTATCAAAATATTCTGATTGCAGAAAACTGGTTTATTTGTATTTATTTCTGAAGATGTTTTGAATTTTGTAGTTGAAATTCAAATCTGATGTTTGCTGATGAAGTTTTAGATACATAAAAACATTTGTCATCAGATTTCATACCATAAAATGCAAGTTGCCTTGCCAACATATTATGGAGGGTAATAACCCCAAAAGAATTAATGAAATAAACTTAGCTTTATCACAAGAATAGACCTGTGTTTTATCTCCTTTTCCCTTTCACTGTTCTCACTTATGAAAACATCAAATAAGTCTGATGATTTGAGTTTCATGTCATCCCTCTACAACACGTCTTCAAAAACAAATGATTCCCATATTTTTATTCTGGGATACCTGGTCAACAGATGTTTGAGGCTGGCAGGAGACGAGAGGCTGCAGGAGGTCTTCAACATCATAGGGTCTGAACCGGCTTACTGATTTCTGATTCAAGAAATCCTTGATGATATTTGTGGCCTTGCTAATCGAACTGATGTCTGAGTCACTGAAAAACAAACAGATATGAGGCATTAGAACAATTCATGCAAATAATGCTTAAAGCTAAACACCTGACCAGTGAGTTTGAGTAATGTGAAAGGAGTCTTTGTAACAAGAATTATCACCTAACTCCACAGCCCTCATCAGGACATATAAAGATGTTTCTGTCTGGCAGCAGTTGTCAGCAAAAAACGTTTAAAGACTTACTCTACGCTCCCTGCTCAGTACAGAACAGCAGACAGACAAAAGTTGGTAGCCAGCTGTTCAACATCGTTGAGAATTTAGCAGCGAAAGAGTTGAGTATTTCAAAAGGGAGTTGTTGCAGACCAAAACAGAGCTGTAAGGAAAGTGAATATTTGACCTACATTCATCAGGTTACATTTATTCTAAAGTTGCTTCATGTCTCTTGTTTTATTGTTTCATTATACATAAACATTATAAGGCCACAATAAAACAGTAAAAGATGTGTATGATTTTGCGATGAGCAAAGAAAAATAGATTATTGCAGCTTTGGTTATTAGTTCTTGGTTCGAACCAGGGCCTCTCTGTGTGGAGTTAGCATGTTGTGTAAACCCTGTAATAAACTGGTGAGCTGTCCAGGATGGACCCCGCCTCTCAGCCAATGTCAGTTGGGATTGGCTTCAGCCCACTCTCCCTGCCACCCTCAAAGGATAACTGGTATGGCGAATGGATGGATGGATTTTTTCTTTTAAGTGTATTCACACCTCTGTGCCTAAGAGTAATAAATAAAATTTTGTCTTGTTGCATCTTGCACTTGGCATTTAAAGCATTTTTTTAACCATGAATTTTCTGGCACTAACTTTGCAAAATTGTAATAACGTGTCTAATTTTATCAAAGTCACCAAATTAAGCCTCTTGTTGTACATACTCTACTACCTCAGTAGTACACTACACAACAAATCACTGTTTCTTCCAGTATTGAGTAGGTAGAGATGATTACCAATCAGTGGAAAAATGCAGAGAATCAATTTTTCTATCGGTTTCATTTGAGGGTTTTAGTGTCTTAACTTCTAAGTGTGGTTTCAGGCAGGGTAAGAGGTAAGAAAACATTTCGGTTAAACACTGGACTCTATCTTTGTTGTATTGATTTGGGCTCTAACAGTGTGCTAAGGGATGGATGTTTATACCTCCCTGCCTTATTTTGTAGCTCAAGTGGTTTGTCATAAAACTTTCTGTAGAGCTCAGGAACCTCCATCATCCAGGCTATCTGGACCGCCATCACGGGGTCATTCACCTTATCTGGGAAAACACACAAACACAGATACACACATGATGAGTGGGCAGAGGAAAGAGATGGCATGTGCCCACAAATAAAAAAATGTCCTACGTGATTGTGTATCCGCGTTAGAGAAAGAGACATGTAGTTCCATCACAAACCGAGATCGCAGTGCCACGATACAAAATGCCCTTGCTAGGCACTTAGTGTGTGTGGGCATAGGACTGGGTGAACTAATGATGAAACAGAGGTCTAAGGGTAGTCCTCTCCACTCACAGTAGATGGAGGCGGTGATTTCTCTCTGCTGCTTTGACGTCTTGACTGGTCCTCTCACTCGGAGCAGTTCTCCAATCTCCAAGCAGCAGAGGTTCTTCTGAGCATGTCTCAGCTTCTCCAGCTCAGCGCCTATGTTGAAGCCTCCCTGAACTGCATCGCTATACTTTCCCTTGGCTAGAGATAACAAAATAATATATTACGGTGTGGGTTTTTGAAATTAATAAATACATCAAAGACTCTGAGAAGCACCACTGAATATATCTAAATATACCTTTACAGAAAAAAATTACATCATCAAAAAATCCATAAAGTTGCTAGACTTTAAGCTGTACTGTGAGATGTGTAATGGGGGGGGGGCTCCTTCCTCACTGACACCCCCATTACATTTTTAATAACGCCAAAAAGCAAAAAATTATTACAAGTTTTAAAGAGTCAATTGACAACAGTTGAGGGCCATTACATGCCAAGAAACATAGCAATGCGCCAGCAAAAGGCAGGCAAGAAGAGGACTGCTAGCTGGCTAGCCAATGTAAACATTGCAGATACACAGTGTTCTGGAGAGAAATACATGAAAACACGAAGATGAAAACTTGACCACATGTTGTAAATAAACATTTGCAAAACTAAATTTTTTGACAGTAACATGATGCATGTGCGATATATACATGACAAAAACAGCCAAGAGGATGCAATAAGGCTAATATGAACTATTTCATATTTGGACTTCAATATGGGTCGAGATCATCTGCTACATAGTGCACTGACAAATTAGCCACAAGCATCAAGTAAGAACTCGATTTAGCTGGTATCAGTACAAAAAAAATTTTTCTCTTGCAAGTCAATGTGTAGTGCTTTGGCAAACCTAATGTACTCCTGCTTCTGCCGATGTGCAACACGTAGCTTAAAATACAACTGTCACAGCACTGAAATGGAAAAAACAACAAAAAAAAACATGGGAACTCACATTTGCCAGGATCCTCCAACTCTTTCAACAGGTCATTTTTCCAGCACAGGCAGTTTATAACACCAGTGCTGTCATCCACTGTTAACAGAGGGAAAATACTCAAAATCAGACAGACTGTTTTGCTTGTAAGATATGAAAATCAAAGGGTTTCTTCAATTTATTTTTAGACCCCTATACAACAGGAGAGTGTGTGTATCAGTTTGTGAATTGTAGTCAATACATAACTGATACAAACATACTGTACTTGCAAGTGGTTGCTGAAATATCAGCAAAAATCATCTTGTTCCCGACAGGGATCTCGGCAAGATTACCTCCATAACAGAAGAAGTCTTCTCTCTCTCTCTTGTAAACTACTATCCCAAGCACATCAACCTTGTAGACTGGATGTGAGTTGTAAAAGTAAATACCTGTGAAACACAATAATAATTTCAAGCACATCAACTGATATCATTGGCAACCTCGGGTATCAAGTCACTCTGGGGAAAAAACCGAGTCGGATCGAAAGCTCTTCAAGGGCCAAGTCGGTCACTCAAAGATGTAACCAGAGAAACTGGTTTAAAACAGTAAATTCGATGAAACAAAACAGGCTTTATGAACTACAGACATACAAAGACTAACAAAAGAAACGGATAAAGTTCGTTGTAGCTTTACAAAATACTAAGCTAACCGGCTAACAGGGAATTTACAGGACCTGCCAATAGTCGCGTTGGTGAGTGAGTTGTGAGTTTAGGTTCATGAGTTACCTGAGTTACCTGAGTTACCTGGAGGGCAAAACATTTTTACACGTTCAAAAGTTCAGCCTGAGGAAACAGCGAGCGGACGGTCGTTACCTGGCACCTGTACGGACTCGGGCATCTCCAGGATGTCTCGGACACACAGCCGGGCGAAGGCGGAAAACACGGGGTCCAGCCCCCACAGCATGGAGGGCGGCTCCTCGGCCGGACCCGTCCGAGCCGCCTGCATGGCCCCGTTGAGACAAACGCACTGTTCACGCCTTCTCCATGTGTTTCACCGCCGTGCTAACAGTCTCTAGCCGAAGGGACCTAGCTGCGACCGGTGTCCGCGGACGAAGGGACACGTCGGTCAGGGGACGCGCTAAGTTAGTTAAATAGCCGCGTTATTCGCGTTAACTCCGCCGCATGTGATCATGGACGAACACGGCAGCGCCGCGGATCAGCCCCGGATCGTTTAATGAGGCGAAGACGCTGCTGTGGCACTTTACTCTCTGCGCGTCACGTGGCCATGGCCTTTCGCAATGGCTTGTGGGACTTGTATTTTTCGAGGAGACAAAGGAAACCCCGGCTTGTGTTTCTCGATGCGATGCAATAATGCCGCACAGAACAAGCGGCAAACAGCGGACGGCTGCGTCTTCTCCTCCGTGAGAAGGCGGCCAGGGACCGGCGCGGGACCGGCGCGGACCCCCGCCTCCCCGGCGCCGGCGCCGGCTGCGCTTCGTCCCCGGTGCGGACGAGGGCGGCAGGACCCCGCGGCGCCCGCGAGGCCCGCGGCCCCGGTCGGACACGAGGCGGCCGCGGAGAAAGGACGGCGGCCGCGCGCACGCGGGGACGCGCGCCGGCGTAAATCCGCTAGATTAGGGAATGAGAGCGTCGGCACGAGGAGACGAGGCGAGACGAGGCGGGACGAGGCGGGATGACTGTTTCTGGCGGCTCGGTCGACGCTGAGACTCGGACCGGCTGGACCCGCTCCTACCCCCCGGGACCCCGATGAATGGTTCCGAGGAGCACGGCTGTCTGGGAGGAACAACGCGCTCCCCGCTCGTCTCGTTCGGTCTCTCGGCGGCGGAGAGGAGCGGAGCTCACGGGGCCGTCGGGCCAGCGGGTCGCCAGGAGTCGGAACAACGGCGAGCTTCACCTTCTGCTTTGCATTAGAATAAAGCCTCGCTTAGGCGGATTTCGGACGCTAGGACACGTCTAGGTTAGATTTTCTTTATACTTTTAGGGCTAAAGAATGACCCTCGGTGTCCGACGGAGCTATTCTCTGGACTGGCCAGAGCAGTCAAAGGCTAAGCTAGGTTCTGATCCCAGCAATTATGAAAGCTGCACTCCGCGTTGACGAGGCGGATATTTATAACTAGCTAATGGGACACATATGTAGCGGCTAACATTTATCCTACGATAAACAGTTGGAGGACATCGACACTACTTTGGTGTTTTCAAGTGAAATTCCTTTGTGAACGTTATAGCTGAATGACCCAGGAGTCATCATGTCATTTTTCAATTTCCGTAAAATCTTTAAATTGGGAGCGGAGAAGAAGAAGAAACAGTACGAACACGTGCGCAGGGATGAAAATCCAGAGGAAATATGGGACATAATCGGGGAATTGGGAGATGGAGCCTTTGGAAAAGTGTTCAAGGTAGGAAATGTCTCCTCTGGAGCTGCTCTCTGAGTAGCCATTCCCCAGGTCTTTTTTATAATGTGGCAGACGTGTGTTTTCAGGGGGAAAATGCGCTAAAAGTCGAGTCTTTTATCCTCTTCCCCTCCCGACTGTTCCTCTTTCTGGTGCCTGACACAACGTGCCAGCAGTGTGACTCCGGTCTTGCATCACTTTGACCCACCCACCATCTTCAAACCAATACACCAGCCCTGTGTCAGAGGTGGTGTCAGATGGGACCGCTGCTCTCCAACTCCACAGTTCACTCCAGCATGTTTATCTTAACACCTTTCCTTGTCTGTTTTGTTTACGTGACCCCAAAGCCAAATATTAGGAGATCCGCCCATTGCTGGAAACTGGCTTCTTCAGAAATTTGTCTCTTTGGGAGAGCAACCTGACAAGTTTCTGAAGTTAACATTTCCTTGATCGTATACATACAGATATTAATTGTAACTGCCCCCGAATCTCATCCGTACAACACACTCTGGTTTACATTTACAGAAAGCTCATCCGGTGTCAAAGCAACCCCTTGTTATCATTTTAATAGTGTCATTGTTTAGTTTGACCCTAATGCATAGCTGGAACTAGGAACTTCATTTACATGAGTGACAGCAAATTTTATCACAGGAGAGGGCTCTACCAAATCCAATACTGGGAAGACTGTGGCTAATAAAACCAGTTTACATGTTCTTATTACTCCTTTGTTGCCAGAGGCTAATTTGGATGCCTTAAAATAGTCAGACTTACACAAGATTTCATGCCAGTGTTGCTTTGTATCATAATTAAACTAAGCCTAATCTTATTGCACAGTGATTTAGTCGCAGGTTGTCGGTTTCCGAGCATTCCACCAAAAGGCTCACGTGAACTAGAACTACTGTTTAAGAGAGGACAAAGTACCAAAACAGAAAAAAGAAAAAAAAAAACTTAATCATCGATATTCCATGGAAGCATTTTGTGACTCCAGAGTCAAACTGAAGAAGAGCCAAAAACATTACATTTAAGTGTTATGTTTATAAACTATGTCTGTGCTTTTTGGCTATCCGAGTTGTAATGCAGTATTGCTATGATGCACTATTGGGAGAGTCCCCACACTCTACTGATTCACAGTGAATCATCAGCGGTTAGCTTTAGTGTCAAGGAGTATATTGTCTGTTTAAATGGCATGTACTGCTAACCATAGAACATAGGCAGGTCACCAGGAAGTTGCTGCATCCCATATCCCAGCAGCAACTTCATTGAGCACATCCTGCCTGCAGTGAAGCCAAAACAAGAAAGAAGAAATTTCCACTTTAGCCAGACATGCCTCATGTTCTGCAGACTCACTGAGACCTTCACCGGAGCAGAGTGTTGTTTGTTGGTTTTAGATCCTTTTAATGATCGCGTGAGGTGTTTGTCACAGGTCTGAGATCAAAACAATTTTAAGTCCACCATAACACAGGTTTGTCGTCCATGAGTGTTGACGATCATTCATGTTCTTCTAGAGCAGTAAAATGAGAACAAACATTTCCTGAACCAGATCACAAAATGAAACAAATGAGACTTCACTGAATGAGGTAAATGAGTCTAATAACACTCTCTCCCTACAGGCCCAGAACAAACAGACGGGCATCCTTGCTGCAGCCAAAGTTATTGACACAAAGACCGAGGAGGAGTTGGAGGACTACATGGTTGAGATTGAAATCTTGGCCTCCTGTGACCACCAAAACATTGTGAAACTGCTCGACGCTTTCTATTATGAGAGCAAACTCTGGGTGAGTGGTGGGAAGAGCTCTCTGGTGTCACAGTGTCACAAGTGTTTCCTCTGTATTTCCCTCAGAGCTACGGAATATATGGACCTAATACAGCTGTTTGTTTTAACAAAGCTTCTTTCCAAAACACAAATTAGATCAATCGAGCTGCACTGCTGAATGCTTTTATCACTGCTAAGTGCTTTTGGCAGGGCAGATTGTGCAGCCTAAAATTTGAACAAAAGCAAGTAAAAGTATGTTTCCCCCCATAGTACGCTTGCTCTTTAAAATCCCAAAAAAAAATTACTAGTCCAGTTTCTCTGATAATGGCAAAATATGGGCTTAGCATGGGCCTCTGCATTTTTATCTGTGCCTTTTTAAATTGCATCACTTTACAGTTGGTGCAATTCTTATGCTATAATCCACTTCCTTTCCTACTATTCATATCAAGAATTAAAGCCAAAGTTCACGACAGCAGAAACAAACCGGTTTCAGAGCTGTTAATCATCCTACTAGTTTATAATCCATTCGCTTTTGATATGAGCTCATGTTTAAATGACTTTGTTTTTCACTGGAGTCGATACCTCTCTGAAACAAAAAAATGTATATTTGATGATCTTTTATCTTTGAAAACTACAAAAGGTTTGTCTATTCCTTGCAACACAAAATTCCAATTTCTGGTGTTTTTCACGCCACTGGAGCATCAGTGATAGGCACTTGTAAAAACTTGAGTTTTGTAGATAGAATGATTTAGTGCCTTCTACTTTGGCCCTGGAGCAAACCAGTGGATATGGATTATAGCCAAGGCCTAAAGGCAAGGGAAGTCCTTACTGATAGATAAACAGTGTGTGGGCAACTCACAGTGAGGTAGATTATAGGTTGGATCAAATCAGTAAATCAGGAGTTTTCTCTTTCCTGTCATACACTCCATAGAATGTTTTAATCAATATCATCAAAGAAGATCATGCATTCAGCATGGCTTAGGACATTGTTATACTTGAAGCCAACGCCTAAAATTTCTCTATAAGTTCCATGTTTGCAAAATCAGATCAAATATATAGACAAAGGGCTGATTTAGAAATAGGACATGGGCATCCAGGGGCAGTAACGTGATCCGAAGTACCATGCTTTGACTCGTGATTCAGTACACAAGCATCTAAAAGGACAGTCAGTTCATCATACATGCTGATGATTACCTGAGTATTTCATTTCAGTGCATTTTATTGCACGCTCTGCCCTTTTCCTCTCCATTGTCCTGCTAACAATGGTCGCAGCCTGATGGAGTTTGTCTGTTGATTCTTATCTTGGCCTGTGTGGCACTTGTTGGTGCAAAGATGAGAAAGTATCCAGGACATTTCCTCCTGGAGATGAAAAGCTTCATTCCACATAATCCCAGGAGAGTCTGAGAGGTGACACACTTTATGGCTGCATATTAAATTAGTGTCCCCCACTGACCTTTGTTTCCCTACTACAATTTCAGTTGCACAGCAACAGTTAATAGGCTCTGTTTTCATGTTTTGGTTACTTTAATGTAGTTGGTATTTTCATCCTTTCAGGTATTAATCTTGAAGGTGAGATCATATACAGTCTCACATCCTCCCTCTTGTGTGCCACATGAATGGATTAGAAAATATGTGGGTGCATAATTCTCAATGTATTTGTGTGTGGCAAGTAAACAAGTGGGAGAGGAAGCCACAGCCCTGGCCCCCAGTTCCTCTCTGCCAGCTGCCACTCTGAAAAACCACTGTGGGGGCCATTGTGCGGCAGCACAGCCACTAAAACAACAGCACGCCTACAGAGAAACACTAGAATGGTGTGCATGTTGAATAGCCAAGACTGTTGTGGGACTTGAGGAATTGTATGTCTTGTAAGGGCTTTGTTGTTGGAAGTGGGGCAGTCTTGAAAAGCTCCACTGAATGGTATGCCATTGAAGTTTGACTAGAGTAAGAGTTAGTTTCTTTTAGGAAGGAAATAGGTTGTTTTTAGAAGAATTTGTCACCTGTCACTTTAAGTACAGGTTGACCCTGTAAAGAAAGCAAGGCTCTTAACCAACATATCAACCACTATTAGTTTCCTAATGGTAACAAATTTGCAGAAGTGCAGCTGCTTCCTCTTCTTTAGGTGTGACATTAATCTTTCCCCAATTTCAGTGTAGAGCATAGAGTTAGCGTCATGCTATAATGCTAGCCTATTGTTTAAGCCCAGTAAAGACACTCTGCTCCAGATGCAATGCCATACCATCTACCATAATTATACTCCCTAGATACTCTAATCCTATTTACAGAATACAGCCTAAAGTCTGGCAATGCTGCTAGCAAGCTAGCTAGCAGCTGTGTGAAAACCTTTCCACAAAGTGGCCCCAACTGGGCCAATCCTCTTACGTCAACAGACACACTGAAAGCTCCTAAATGCCTTTAAGGGCTCAGTGTTTCATTCACATGGGTTGGGTGGAGGTTCATTCTCAAATTGCCTTAGTCAAGTCATTGGTTGGGTACATGATGATGATGATGATGATGATGAGGCCCTTTTGGTTTGGTATGTATACAATGAATGTTCCAGTAAACCAAATACATTGAGGTTTCTCTCTGAACTTGAGAACCTTCCAGACCCTCACAATAGATTTTAGAGGTCACCAGGTTCAGCCAGCGTTCTGGTGCCTCATGAATGGCCTGTACTCACCTCCATTTGAAATGCAATTTGTAGCAGAGCTCAATGCTAATCTCTAATTGTTAAACAGTTACTAAAGACTATTTTTGTTATGAACACTTTTTATATAACAAATTCCCCTTTTTGCAGATTTTGGAAAAACACTTGACTGTGTTTGGGTTTTTTGTTTTTTTTTTGGTTTGTATGTTTTGTGTCCCCCACCCCATTGGCAGATCCTGATTGAGTTCTGTGCAGGAGGGGCTGTGGATGCTGTCATGCTTGGTGAGTCAGCATCTCCTATTTCACAATAGTATATACTCTCAAAAAAGTAAAATTAGACCAATTTATGGCATCAAAAGGACTTCATAGGCCAACTACACGTTACATTCTTCAGTCATCAACACAGTGAATGTAGACCTTATTACCAACTATGATTCGGGTGCATTAGTATATTCCTGAATGAGGAATGCTGAGCATGTACTTGCATGACCCTGGTCCCCCCTCTGTAGAACTGGAGAGACCCCTGACAGAGCCTCAGATCAGGGTTGTGTGTAAGCAGACACTCCAGGCCCTTGTCTACCTCCATGACAACAAGATCATCCACAGAGACCTGAAGGCCGGCAACATCCTCTTCACACTAGATGGTGATGTCAAGCTGGGTAAGGTCAACGATAGATCTAGCTCTTAACACCAGAGAGTACAATATACAGTACTTGTATCATTCAGACCTTCAGATTAGGGTGAATTGTCTTGCTTTACAAGTGCATTTTTCCTGGTAAATGTGCCTTCATAAATATGCCTTTAGCCATAGTCTCTATGTATTTTCCTAATAACCAAACTGCTGTAAAATGGCACAGCGATATACAGTGTTACCATCCATATAAAGCCCCTTTTGCACACAGTCCAAATACATTATTACATTCAGTTATCTAAACTGCTGAAAACTGTCGAGTCCAGGTGTCATGTAATACAAGATGGATCAGAAAAACAGCTTTGTCACACTATGTTTTCAGCCCTTCGCATGCAAGAAGCTTACAGGTTCACATGATCCTCCCATGACACCCTGTGCATGTAAAACATACTTGGGTCTTATTTTGCAGTTTTGGCCCTTGTTCCTTCCAGTATAATACATAAAATAATAAAGAATAACTGAATAAAATATTTTTGAAAAAACATCACAATTGAAATGACAGAGCCCGATTTATCTGAAACTTTACACCCCATTCAGACTAACGAGGTGACAGCGGTTAACCCGAGATCTATCTGTATGGGTCAGCTGACCCTCAGACATGATTTCAGGCTATTGATGAAATTTTTGAATCTACTCTTCAGACTGGACATTGACTGATGTCTGACAGTGGTATTATTCTCAAGATCAAGTCATCCCTCAAAAACACTTGATCCTCTATTCCGTATAATTGCAACTCATTGGATTCTTTCATGTCTTTACAAATCCACATCCCAAGTTGTTGAGACAAGCTTTCTACTAAAAAACTGTTGTCCCATAGTCCAAGTCAAATAACCCTGGTGATATTCTCTCACATTTAGGAAGCTTCTCCTAAAGAAACCAAAGATGTTATATAACTTGACTCACAGGCTGAATAGCTCTCTCTTTGACAAGTAAACTGAACTTGTGTGAAATAAGTGCTGTGCATCTGTTAAAAAAAAACAAAAAAAACAACGTGAAATGAAATCCACTGTGACACATGCTTCATACTTTTATTGTTGCACGGTCATTGCAGATATGATGATGTGACATTGACCTGAACGCACAAACACAGTTGTTTGGTCCTGCTGCTCAGCGGGTAAACAGACACATGTAGATGCAGCAGCAGATGCAGTAATGTTGCTTTACTTAGAGGGATATGAGTCATTGCTGGTGAGCTGGAACAGGCTCATTTAAATAACACACAACAAGCATTTTGTCTGGTGACATAATACACACAGAGGTGCCTGTGCATCTGCCTGCTGGGAAACCCATGAGCCTTTTGTCACACAGAATACAAACAAGGCATGTCATCATGCAAATGTAAAAAGGCTGGTATAAAAGCATATGGTTTCTAAGGCGTTAATGTGTTATTTGGTTTTCATTTACTGTAGTGATGAGTTTAGCAGTTGTGCTGCTGAAGGGTACATTTTTTTGACTTTGGTTTGTGTGGGTACATTTGGAAAATGAAAGATGACAGTGGTGTTCCGCTGGCTAATCTCTGGTTTGCCTTGAATCACATGTCTTCCAGCTGACTTTGGTGTGTCTGCCAAAAACACCAAAACACTGCAGAGGAGAGACTCTTTCATTGGAACACCCTACTGGTGAGTGGAAGATAAATCAGGACATTATTTCATAGTCATTAAAAACCCGACAAACATTGAAGTACACTGTTAAGCACTATTACGGTTGCTTTTTGCCTTTGTCGCACTAAACACATCCATGAACTCCACATCTCCTTTTGATGACTTCCCTTCTTTCCATTACAGGATGGCTCCTGAGGTGGTAATGTGCGAGACATCCAAGGACCGTCCATATGACTACAAGGCCGATATCTGGTCCCTTGGAGTCACCTTGATTGAGCTGGCACAGATTGAGCCGCCCAATCACGAGATGAACCCCATGAGAGTCCTGCTGAAAATAGCCAAGTCCGATCCTCCTACTTTGATGCAGCCGTCACGCTGGTAAGTCACAGCGGGAAGTTAATAGTACTGTCGGGGTCAAGGGTGAGCAAGCCTTTAGGTTACTGTTTTAAATGTCCATTCCACTTGGTTTCGCATAAGTCTACTGAGCAACTTTTAGATATTTGCATTTATGTCAGTTTTAAGACAGTTTAGCCATACAAAGATCCTTGAAGGGGTAGAGCAATTCATCCTTTCGAATTGTGCGAGACCAATCACACCACATTCAAGTCTATTTTTTATCACATCCACCCTTAAGGTCCCCAGAATTCAGTGATTTCTTAAAGCGGTGCCTGGACAAGAACGTGGACAACAGGTGGAATGCCACACAACTTCTACAGGTACCATCCTCCTCACCATTCACACATATTTCCACTGTCAAGTTCTGAACCCCTTTGCTCACTGTCTATCAGTTGGCCCGGCCTTATACCTTAGCCACTTAAAAGTGTTAATCCTTGTTCCCCATCCCATACCCATGTAACACCTGCCATTAAGAGCGTAAGCAGCAGAGCCCCAGACGACATCTGTTTACCTGTTGGTGTCAGGTCTGTGTCAGGTACTCAACCGTGTGTCCTGGCAAGACTTGACACTCATCCCTTTGTGCTTGAGCTGACGTCAGCAGAACAGGATTTTCTTTTTCCATAGGGTTTAATGTTCCCGGCCAAGTCAGAGCCACTTACTTACACAGAGGCAGTGAGGACACATCCATAGCCAGAAGCAGGAATACTGTACAATTCTTCAGCTAAAGGATTGTTCTGCGCAGAAGAAGACTCAATGGGCTTAAAAATCCAAAATAGCGGTCTGCCACCAATGAAGGTTTTGATATCAAAGAAGTTGCATATTCTTAGGCCTGCGATAGAATATGTGCAGCAGATTTCTAAGCCGAAGAAGGTGAGGTTGACGAGAGATATGTAACGTTTGTAGTCTTATCTGGCTTTGCATTTAAAAAATGTGTGATCTATTTATTCATTTGTTTATTGTGAAGTGCACACAGATAGGTGAAAATCCCAAGAGAGACAGAGTAACAGCAGATTTCAGGGAGGAAAGTTTGCAACATTCAGCCTGTATTGTTCACTGTGTGTTTGGTGGATTTATTCTGCTGTGTCTTATCTAGTCAGAATAGTAGCATTCTGTTACACTGTGAGCAATTTATATCTTAAAATCTACTGTATTTGTTTCCGACATGCTGTTGAGCTTCCTGCAATCTCTGTGATTTTAAGATTTCTTTTACTGCAGTATGTAAAATCTTTCCAAAGCATATGCTATGCATTGGGTGCTTACATTTAAATCAAATCTTGATTAATAAATGTTTTATTTTTCTCTTTTGCATAGCATTCATTTGTGTCCAGTGTGGCGGACAACAAACCACTGAGGGAGCTCATAGCTGAGGCGAAGGCTGAGGTCACAGAGGAGATTGAAGAGCACAAAGAGGAAGAGGAGGAGGAGGAAACGGAAGCACATCTGGTGGGTAAACATAACTAAAATCAATCAGCAAAAGATTTGCACTGACGACCAAAAATGTGATAAGTTGGGTATTTTTAGGCCCAAAGAAATAAAAGAGACTGCATTTATTATTTCTTTTATTCATCCTCCACCAATTATTTTATCACTATTATAAGATCAATAAGTTATTTGATCTTTAAGATATGAAAATATTACTTTCCCAGAATACAAATTGATATATTCAAATATCTTGTTTTGTCTGGCCAGCAGTCCAAAACCCAAATACATTTACTTTTCCTGATGGAAAAGGGAAAAAAGGAAATCTGCAGCTTTTGTGAGACTGGAACAAGAGTTTTGAATTCATTTTTTGCCTGTTCTTTGAGGTTTTCAATGCACATTTTTGCCTTTATTGTGTAGAAACAGGAAATATGGGGGGAAAGAGAGAGAGGTATAACATGCAAAAAAAAATTCCCAGGCCATAATCGAGCAGTTTTCAGTTACTGAACCAACATTCCTAAATTCTCTAACTTTAAGTTTTGCCCCCTGCTTCAGGGCCACAAACGTGCCCCATCTGATGTCAGCGTTGCCAGCTCAGAGGATGAGAAGGTCCCCCTTTCTCCGTCCATCTTGGAATCTGTCCCCGAGAAGGTTGAACCAGTTGTACGCGTGCCAACACCCACTGATCTCAATGTGGCCAACCATGTGGTGGACACTAGCCTTGAGGAGAGGCCTGCTGCCCCTTCAGCAGAAGAGCATACAGAAGAGACTTCTAACACTCCAGCTGTGGATGGAGATGTAGAACAGAAATCTGTGGAGGAAAATCTCCCAGAAGCAGGAGATGATGTTATCTCACCAGAAAAAGAGACTGAAGCAGAGGCACCTGTTAAGGAAATGCAGCAGCTGGAATTGGCTGTTGAGGATGAAAAGGAAGTGGACACATCTGAAGCTCCCACTGGTCAAGAGGTCACTACAGAGGGCTCAGAGGTCACTAAGGCTCCTCAGGAAGAGTCGATGGCTGTTGTGGAGGAAACAAACACACCAGTGGAGGAGGAGGAGGAGAAGGAGGAGGAGGAGGAGAAGAAGAAGAAGAAGAAGAAGAAGAAGGAGGGGGAGAAGGAGGAGGTGGAAGTGGAGGTGGAGGAGGAGGAGGAGGAGGAGGAGGAGGAGGTGGAGGACCAGTACAAACATCTAAAGGTGACACTGACACTACCAGACCAAGATACAGTTGCCTCAAAAGAGGAGAATGGAGAGAAGCCCACAGAGAAGGATAAAATGAACACAGAAGATGAGAAGAAAGTCCCAGACAAAGCAAAGGATGACAAAGAGAGAGATTCAGACTCAGGGAGTGGATCAGCTGCAGATAACAGCAGTGTAGACCTGAACCTGTCTATCTCAAGCTTTCTGTCGAAAACAAAAGAGCCTGGATCTGTTTCCATACAGGTAACATGCACAGTAAACAAAGCAAGAATGGTTTCCTTATTTGTTTGGACTGCAAATTTTTGTAATATAAGCCTGAAGCTCTATCGAAGCATGTATTTAAAATGCCAGAAGCTGTATGATGGCAGACTTCCTGAAGTCTGCATCTTCGGACAGCTCCTCACTGAAGTGTATTTCTTTTTTGCCAGGACACAAAGCGTCAGAAGAAGACACTGAAAAAGACACGCAAATTTATTGTGGATGGTGTGGAAGTTAGTGTGACTACGTCAAAGATTGTCACTGACAATGACACCAAGAACGAGGAGATGAGATTCCTGAGGTATTCACCCGCTTTCATTTACATACACCCCAGGCATTAGTTTCATGCGAATATGATGCAAATGAGTTGCCCAGGGAGCTTAGTGTACATCCAGACTGTGTTGAGTTAAGTTTTCTAAGTGCTGAATCTTTTTTGCTCAGTTGTTTTTCTTTGCTCAGTTCCTCACCATTTCATAATCAGTAAAGCACTCCAGCAAAGCTGATACCTGTTCACCACAGTCACCTGCTTTCTGACTCACAATAACCATCATTTTAATTCTTTTTTTTTTTTTCCTCCACCTACTTCTCGCATCCTCCTACACTTCTATAGGCGCCAGGAGCTGAGGGAGCTGCGACTCTTGCAGAAGGAGGAGCAGAGGGCTCAGCAGCAGCTCAGCAACAAGCTCCAGCAGCAAAAGGAACAGATCTACCGCCGCTTTGAACAGGAGACCACAGTGAGTCAGTTGACCAGAACCATCAGAGCTGAGACAGCTAGATTTCGTCTCTGATTTATGGGCTCAAATGTCTCCCAACAAAACTAAAATTGAGTGTCCAGTGTTTTCCTAAGGCTTAGAATTTTCCTGTGGTGGTGGATGGTGCGGCATGAATACTGACTTCATACTGCATATCAAGCTTAATGGGATGTGTGCAAATGAAAAATGAGCAATACAACAGTCCCTTTTTAAAACCAATGTATATTATATATTAAAAAAAACACTATTTACAATAATTACATATTTACATGCGTGGCTGGTGGAAAAAGGCTGTGTGCGGTTTACTGGGCTCTGGCAGCTGTAAATACTCTTGGTAAAAGAAATAAAAATCTAGGGCAGAGATTTCCAGTAATTTTACATTCGGTGTAAAATCACACACATACACATAAATAAATAAAATTCTATGAAAGACACAGTCTCATCTGCACTGAACAGTATGATAAAATACTGATTGGCCAAAATATACACATTCATCTATACTAATTGTAAGTGGAGCTCACTTTTACACAAGGAAATAACACATAGTAAACCTTTAATAATGGACCGTCAGTTTTTTGTCAAACAAAGTTCATCACTCCTGATACACAGATCAACTTTACATTTTGAAGCAGTATTTAGTGAACATTGTCACATATACACACAAATTGCACTCTTAATGTACTAAAAAAAGCTTTTGTAAAATAAATACAATAATTAGTCTTCAGATGGATCCTGTTTTCTCAAAGATATTAATAGACAGATCAAGAATGACGCGCCAACTCGTTAATCGAACTCAGAGTGTTAATCTACCTGGGCAGTTTGCCCAGGTAGAGCATATGTATTGGAAAGGCTGGTGTCCAAATATTCATCAGTGCACCAGTGGCTCTCTGAAAATTTGAAATTCCCTGTCTGCTGAGCAACACTTCGGTTTAAATGACCCTGACCATTTCCATGGATTTTCACTTCAGTCTTTTGTAAGTTGTACCCAGTTGGTCTCGACTCTGTTGGTGGAAGGCAGTCATTTCTCAGTCCTTCTTGCATGACAATGATTGTTACGCCCGCAGCTCATGGCCTCGGCAATGTAAATGTGACTATACGTCAGAATCGGTTCAGGGAGAACTTGAGGAAAGTGGTTCTGTTGCATCGGCCTCTGAAGTGCGTTCCAGCCGAAAGTGTGTTTGAGCCTGACAACATGCATCTACTGTTTTTAAATGATAATTCACTTTTAACTCAAATGACCGGCCAGTCGCATCAACTGAACTTAGCAAAATATGTGACTTCTTTTATTCCCAGTCTAAGGGGTTTTAAGAAAAAAACATATTTTCAACAAAAATTCAAAAATATACAAAAATGTTAAAGCCATCTACGGTTGTCAGAGCACCTCACTGAATTGCTGTTGCACAAATGCGAGTTCCTCTGTAATCCGAAACCTCCCATGGACACTTGATTACGTTCATTTGTTTTCTGAATTGGTTTAGCACTTTTCACATCATCCTGAGGTCCATACATCATCTTTTTTTAAGTTGAATAAAATGTAATGAGGAGATTTGGAAATACTGAAAAAAGACATATTCTGTGGTTAAGTGAAGGTGTGCTTTAACCTTCTGCAAACACAAACTTATCTAGATGTGGGGAAAAGTATAAAAGGAGATGACTCATCTGAGTTTTGCTTTGTTCTGTTCTGTAAAGATCCACATTTTATGGTTCCAAATGCTGACACTCAGATGAGCTAAGGGTTTTGCATTGGTTTTTCAGGGAGCAGATGTGACACATTCTTCCCCAAACACATGCTGGATATGTCAAACAGTCAAAGCAGTCTGGAGTTGTATTTTGTGTGTCATCTGTGCGAGAGTGTCTATAGCTCTCATCTCATTCCTACTTGTGACTTGTAATATTGTGTGCAAATGAGCTCTCCTTCACCTGCAGAATGCATCTTGGAGCTGCAGTCCAGGACCTGACTGCTTATTCAGCTGTGGTCTTAATAAATCAGACACTGAAAACATGCAGATTGCAGTCGCAAACTCAATGAAAACTGCAGCACAAATTTGCGCAATACCACTTTTTTAGTACATCTAGCTATAAGTCTTTGCGAAAAGGTGTTGGATGCAGGCAGTTTGTAACTTGTCATGTTACTGTGTAAAGGACTGTTTGATTCAGTTCAGCTGTCATTACTGTGATGGTCAGTACCGTACTGTTCATTGTTTGTATATTTCTGTTTTTGAAGCAGTTCGTTGTTTCTGATATAGTATAGTACATTTCCCTTTTCCATCAAATGCATTACATTAGACAATTTACAGTGTTTATGTCAGAGCTTGCATTCATCAGCAATTCATGCAATACCTATTTGGCTTCTTCTGAACTGCTTCATATTGCACTTACATAACAAAGGTTATTGTGGGTTCTCTTCTACATACACTCCAAAATGGCCTCTGTTTTGTTCTAGTCACCTGTGTAGTCGCTTCTTAAATATTGATTTCATTTGTCTGCCTTCTGAAAAAGTTATACAGATTGTCTTCTTAACTTGAGAGTTTCCAAAAATTTAGAAAGAGGACTAATTTGTGGACTTTTTGTAATTGATAGCTACCTGATGTCTTTCAAGTCTACAGTATCTTCAAAATGTCTCATTTGATTCTGCACACGGAAAGCACAGAATCACTTCTTCTTTCAGAACCACTGATTTCATTCACATGATGGATCCCTCTTTGTCTTCCAGAGTAAGAAGCGTCAGTATGACCAGGAGGTGGAGAATCTGGAGCGGCAGCAGAAGCAGACCATTGAGAGGCTGGAGCAGGAGCACACCAACCGGCTCAGGGATGAGGCCAAACGCATCAAAGCCGAGCAGGAAAAAGAGCTGTCCAAGTACCAGAACATGCTGAAAAACCGCAAGAAAGAGGTTAGCATGTGGATCACATCACACGACTACCTTTCTTTCCCTTCACATCTATTAATTGCTCGTAAGGATACTGGAGAGCTTGTAAGCTTCCTATTTATAGCAGGTTCTTTTGACACAGACGTACACATGCCTCTCTGATCTGTCTTAGAGATGTTTACATAACCTCACTTTAGCCATTTAGGGGCTAAATTTGTCTGTGCTGCCACTTGTCATTTATTTTCTCACGTAGTGCTAATCTTTCCAGTGTTTGTCTTATTTTATTTCAATCTTATTGCTCATTACTGCCCTGAAACAGGGCAAACAGGAAGTGGGACTTTCTCCAAAGCATGTGACAAATACTATCATGAAACATGTTAAAGAGGATGTTATCCCAGCCCCACCAGAGGAGGTAATGAGGGTTTCTGTTTGCGGTGGATTTCAAGCTTTGTCAACCAATACTCGTTCCTGTCAGCTCTCCTCTACATGTCTTTTGTTGGAAAGCATTAGCCAGCAGTTAATGAATGTGCTGGTTGATGCAATTTTACTGCAGCCTTTCCAACACTTTCCACCTGAGTTTGCCGTGCCCATCACAGGTTAAGAATGTGTTGTATGTGTGTGTGCAGTGTTTAGTGAAATGTGTAGGAAGGTAATTTACTGTGATCCACAGGGAGTGGCCCATGTTATGATTCAGTCCTTTCAGTTGTCCTCGTGCACCCTGTACAACACTCCTATCCAGGATGTAAGGCTAGATTAATGTGACTAAAAAGCAAGTGAAACAGTCTTCATTGCCAGTTGTAACTGTCTGGTTCATCAGCTCAAATCGTGTTTAGCCTGATGTAAACTTTGCACAAAGCCTGTAGGCCAGCTAACACACCAACTCACACCCTCAACTGACCTCACAAAGCCTAGTCCACTATATGTCCTGGTAAAGGTTTTTATTGCAGAGGTGCCTCACTAATAAGATAAGTAAGAAAGATAGATAAGAATGTGTATCTTAGATGTTGAGGTTGTTACCTGGACTTTTGTTGTGAAGTCTTAAATGTCATTTTAATCTGTATCATCCTTGGTCCAGGAACAAGAGTTTCTTCAAAAGCAGCAGCAGGACCTGGACAGCGATCTTAAGAAGATCATCCAGCAACATAAACATGAGCTGGCCACCATCGAGAGAGACTGCCTCAACCACAAACAGCAGCTTCTCCGAGGTAAAAATGATATAACACTTGAGTGTTAAAAATTTTGCTAAATTGAGTCGAGATGACTGGCCAGTCCATTGAGTTTCAGGTGAATTTTCATTCTAAAGCAGTTACTCCCAGGTCACATTCCAGTCAATGTCAGCTGCAGCCCCCTCAGACACAACAGCAGTGAGCAGCAGCAGTTAGTACTGCCTGGGACTTAATCCCATGCATAATATGCCAGGAGTTGCACGAACAACACTTCTTAGAAATGCTCACTGAACCAAGTCATGGGAGGTTGTAACTGTGCTTTAAGAGTCTTGTAAAGAGCTTTCCCTGGAAATAGAAATTGCAAGATAAGCTGAAACCTCATTAGTAAACTTGATGTTAGTCGACATAAGTATCTCAAGCATCCAGCCATCTGCTTCTAATGAGGCAACTTTAGCCCACAACTGCAGTTGCATGTCCTGTGCTCCATCTTGTTTCTCTCCACTGCAGATCATATAGTAAAGCTGAATGCCCTCAAAATGAAGAGAATTTACCCTCCACCAAGTTAAATGGGTCTTCTGTGCAGTCATTTAGCTTTGTTTTCTCTTCACTCTACAGCACGGGAAGCTGCCATGTGGGAGCTGGAAGAGCGCCATCTGCAGGAGAAACACCAGTTGTTCAAACAGCAGCTCAAAGACCAGTACTTCATGCAGAGACACCAGCTGCTCAAGAGGCATGAGAAGGTATGGGCTGGATCGGGTGCCTGTTCTTCCAACTTCAGAATCACCTTGCTTCTGTCAAAAAAGTGGCCATAAAAATAAAGGTCTTTCATGTCTGCTTGTATTTGCCCTTTACAGGAGATGGAGCAGATGCAGCGCTACAACCAGCGTCTGATCGAGGAGATGAAGAACAAGCAGACACAGGAGAGAGCCAGACTGCCTAAGATTCAGCGCAGCGAGGCCAAGACCCGCATGGCCATGTTCAAGAAGAGCCTTCGCATCACTGGAGCTGCCACCACCCCAGAGCAGGAGAGGGAGAAAGTCAAACAGGTAATGACCCAAATGTTATGGAATGTAATGGAAGAAATTAAATTGACCGCTTTTCTTTAGTCCTACGATCGATGGATAGAAAAAAAGGTAACCAGTGAAGCCATTTGTTCTTGGTTTTCCAGTTTGCAGCTCAGGAAGAGAAGAGGCAGAAGAACGAGAGGCTCCACCAGCAGCAGAAACATGAAAACCAGATGAGAGACCTGCAGCTGCAGTGTGACGCCAACATACGAGAGCTTCAGCAGCTGCAGGTAAAGTTTTAGGAGAAACATTAAATTTAGCTCTTAAAAAAAAAAAAAAAAAAAAAAAGTCATACCTTAAAACTTATTATCCATTATTTATATGCAGCCTCGTTTTAATTAATCATCCAATCCAAACAGCATCTTTGGACACAGTATCATGAAAAGTTTTTATACCTGAGCTGTCTGTGTTTTGTTTTTTTGTTTTTGTTTTTGTTTTTTTGAAACAGAATGAGAAGTGCCACCTGCTGATTGAACACGAGACCCAGAAGCTGAAGGAGCTGGATGAGGAGCACAGCCTGGAGCTGAAGGAGTGGAGGGAGAAACTACGACCAAGGAAGAAGGTAAAGAATCTTTTGCCCCTGGATGCTGAGATCAGCCTGTGGTGTGCTCCCACTAAACCTGACTCCTGTACTTTTCAAGTTTAACTGCAATTGTAAAGTTAGTTACAGAAAAAGTAATTAATGGCACATTGATAACATTCTAGCTCATCTTGTAATGCAGATATCTTGGCCATAATCATATTATTATAGAGTATTCTCTTTACATATTGCTGAATATAAGCAAAGTCAGTAATAAGTAACATTTAATAAGTGACATTTAAAAAAAAACAGGTTTCTGTGTGCACCTTGCAGAACAGATTTTACTATTTCTTTCTAAAGACATACTCTCAGACACATACATGACACTGTTCATAACTGGTGAACAAGAAGTTACTGCTTTGTGACAACAGTAGTGACATATAAACTAAATAACTGCTTAGATTTTAACAAAACAAAACCTCACAGTCTCCTAAGTAGCTGCTCTGGAGCTTTCGATCATATCACATGATCTTCATCAGCAGATGGAGTTTGCCAGTTGAAATGGAAGCATTTGCATTAAAAAAAAAATGTATGTCACTCCTGACCTTGGAAGATTTGGTGGTTAATTTTTTTATTATAATAGCAATTCTGGTTACCCACCTTGTGATCATGCGTTCTGTAAGTCAGTGTAGATGATAGTTGTTGGTTTGGAACAATGTTGACTGAGTTTGTTGTGACAGTTTTAAAGGATCAGATGGGACAGACCAAGTATCTTAAATACCAATTGTTAAACTGGTCCTGGAACTTAAACCTCTCCTCTGTCTGTGGACTACATGACGCACATGTTGATGCCAGGGAGGCGGGGGATTGGCTATAACAGAGGCAAAGAATGGGATATATCAGCATGTGAGACTAACACCTTTCCCTATGTGTCCTTCAGGCCCTGGAGGAAGAGTTTGCCAGGAAGCTGCAGGAACAGGAAGTGTTCTTCAAGATGAGTGGAGAGTCAGAGTGCCTTAACCCCTCCAACCAGAGCCGCATCTCCAAGTTCTACCCGATCCCCAGCGTCCACTCCACTGGTTTCTAGAAGAATGCTACGTACACACACACAGTCTACACACAGTGCACATGGACATTAGCAGTCACATTCATGAAGACAGTGAAGACGGAACCTGTGCTGCCTTGCCCTCATCCTCTGACAGTCGTCAGAGGATGTAAGGTTATAAGTAGTTTTCTTACGCTGGACTTGGGCCAGCCCTGCTCATTTTGCTCATTTATTCATATTTTCACACTCTTACTGTCATTTTGAAGGAGAATTATGAAGGAGAATTTCAGATTTAGTGCTTCGCTCATCACCTCAAAACCACTAAAGTGAACTAGCTCTCTGTCCAAGCTTCTTTCGTGATTGAAATTTTTTTTTTTTGTAAAGAATCCAGTGCCTGTAGGATATGATGTTTTTGGCTTTTAAAATCCAAGCAATTTATGATCATTATTTGCTGCTCAATTCTTCTTTAATTTAGACTTTTGCACTAGGTAAAAGATTTTTATACCACTTAATTTGATTAAATATCAAACAGCAACCATACCATTTATAATCGATCATCAAATAGAATTTATTTCTGATAAAGAAGATAGAGCACATTTTTAATACCAGTTGTTGAAGGAATGATGATACAGTATATTTTTCTTATATCATACATAGATGTCATGTGTTAGAGTGGTAGGTTGTGATACATTAAGGTTTAAAATAACCTCTTGTGAATTATTTCAATGCAAGCTCTAGGAACTTTTTCTAGCAGAAATGATTCCTTCTTCAGGGTTTTTCTTGAGAATGCCTTCCTGTTTCAAGCACCTACGACCTGAGATGACTGTTTAGCAAAAAGCTGTAAATGATGTAAACCTTTAGTTTCTTAGTATCATACAATAGATGGTGTTTACATACAGAGACAAAGGAAAACCACAGTGGTGGCTGTCAAACAAGCATTTATGTTTCTGTTTGTTGGTCTGGTTTTGTTTTTTTGACTGTTTTTGTTTTTGTGGCGACACTACTTTATTTTTATCAAGCAAAGTTATGAATCTTTAGGAGCAAGTTCTTCAGGGATGACTACAGAATGCAATTTTTCATTGAGGTCCATCATTTCTGTAAACTTTAAAGCATTTTGAAGAGATTTCCAAGCCCTGAGTGTCTTTAGACTCACCAAGCAAATCCACACTTAAACAACTTCCAGATCAGCTGAGTTAAACAGAAATCATCTGACCTGCAGTTACAGCTGACGATCCATCCTTTGTATTTGCTTTGGTTTTCTTCATTTACCTCCTTGCAAGATATTTTGCTACCAGGTGTATTATGGGTAGGCCTGCATGGCTTTTTTTTCTTCTTTTTATTGAAATGATAATACTGTTTTTAATGACATGCTAGATAATAGCCTTAATATTTCAGAAATGGATGTACTGTATACCTGTTGTGACCACCTTAAAAGATTTTCATCAAAATCTTGGTTTTATGAAGCATATTAACAATTTCAGAACTATTTCCTTCAGCTGTATTCAAACAAACAAAACAAAATGAGCTTTTAGCAAATCTTTTATTAATATTTAGACTGATCTATCATGAATGATGCTAAAGCAGTGTAGTATTTGAGGCAGTTGATGGAGTGAAAAAAAAATGGACCTGACTGGTTTAGGCCATCTTGACTTTTGATTGGTTCATTTTATCATCTCATTTTCTTTGTAATTGGCTTTAAAGTTAGTCAGATGTATTTAATAATTGATCTGTATGTACTAAACATAATGAAGGAGTGCTGTGCACCTTTCGCAAAAACATACTCCATAGCTATTTATAAGAAAACCCACACTGCAGCAGCCATTGCTATAGCTTACTTACTCTACTTACTCATTGGAAGTTTGCAGCATACAAACATATAATTACAAAATCAGTCCTGTCAGTTATTGTTGTCAGCTAGATTCTCTAAACTGTACATTGATCAAATGTTGAATGTTGACTGAAAAAACCCTGACCCATATCAGAAGCGTTATGCATTTTTTAAAAAATAAATGTATAGTTTTTAGAATTCCTGTGTAATGTAGATTTTCGTTTTGCTGTAAATAAACAGTTTCCTCTCTACTACAGTTGTGTTTAGCCCTTGATTTGATCCTAGTAGATAATACACTGGTAACTTCTATGCTGATTATGCTGATATGAAAAACAATGGAGAAAAAAAAATCTTAATTCTAAAATACTGATACATTCATATATGTGTGTGTGTGTGTGTATGTGTACAATAATGAAAAGTGAGAGAAGTCATCTCTTCATTCAGTCCCACACAGCAGAGGATGTCACCAAACTGATAATGACCCATCAAAACAGTGTATCAGACAAGCTTTACAAAGTTGCTATAAATCACATATATAACTGTAAAATGCTTATGAATATAAAAAAGAAAACAGGTTTATTCTTTATAAACAAACATAAATTGGTGCCTCAGTACATGTACACATGTACCGCCCTTATTCATACCCGAGTTATAAAATTTGAAGAGTTCAGATTTGAGTTGTAGGCCCCTTTGTTCAGTAACCTGGCTCCCAAACACCAACATGCCTCTTCTTTCTTTTATTCATCAGTTTGAATTCTCCTGAAAAACAACACAAAAGGTTTGATTTGAATGTTCCGCTTCTTCTAGGATATTAAATCAAACGTTTCAAATTAATGGAAAAAATCTGCAGCGGGGTCCCTCTCTTCAAATAAACACAACCAGCGCATGGATGTTAAGTAGCTAAAATGAGCTTTTAATGTTCTACAAACCCAGTTGACTGGTTCATCAATCACAGTGCATTGTTGTTTAGAAATAAAGCCAGCATGAGCAGAGAGTTGAGACCATGTTTTGCCCCCAGTGCTGGTCATACAGCTGTAGCTATGACTAGCCAGCACAGTTTTACTAAAGCTCTTAATGGCAATGATCAATGATCATTCTGTGCTTATTAGGCTACAGCAAGAAAAACCTGTGTCAGCGTTCATATGAGCGCCTGCCTGATGAAAAAATAAAACTGCCAAAGTATTTCAAAGGACCAATTAATTTTTAGTGATTTGAATCTGTTAAAACGTTTTTTTTAAAAATGACTCAAATTCAACAAAAATTAGTTGCGTCATGAAATGAATACAGTTAATAAGAGTAATTTACTTTTAGCTGAATTTATAACATTTGCTCACAATAAATTCATCTGTTTTTAAGTGATTTTAGCCTCTTTTCTCATGCATGGCTATCATATTGTATTGGGAAAACTGAATGGTGTTAAGCACACCAGATCTAGATGATTTCTCCTTCACTCCTTATCTAAAATTATATCAACACTTGTCTTGGTGCCAGTGTCTGAGGTTCACCTTGAACAGGCTCGGTCCTTGTCACGCTAACTGTCAATGAGCATGAACCTACAAACATTTTATGTAGAGCTGCTGCTGCAAGATCTGAAAAATTTAGACTCCTGACAAATCAACAATCAAATCAAGCTAACTCATCCACATATGAAGAACAGGAGCAGGACTGAAGTGGAAATAGGAACAACTGACCTCTGTCACCCTTATGTTCTTGGCGACCCACAGGCCCAGGGAGGCCTCGTTCACCTGTGTCCATACAGACAAAAATTTAATGTCACACTATAGACTACTGGTGGTATAAAAACCTTCAAAGACATAAAAAATATTCAATACATTGCATTCTTAACATGGGAACATTTTACAGCTGTTTCAAGGACAATGTCTACGGTCTGACTCAAAGACAAAACATGTTTAATACTATTAAATGTGAAATATTGCAACCAGTATGAAAACAATTATTTACAGTAGAATCCACTAGGTTTTTTGATCCAAAGTCCATTTTTTCTTTAAGGATTCTCAATTGTACCTTTCTCTCCTTTTAGGCCTGGTAATCCCATATCCCCTTTCTGTCCCGGTCTCCCAGGTGGTCCTACAATGGCTCCATGTGCTGTAGAAGACAAATTCAGTTTTATTTTCAGAAATCCTCATTCTCACTCTTTTTAGCTTCTTCATAGTTTTTTTGCTGTAACATTTTCTAAACTGTTATATGCTACTTTACCTTTTATGTATTCCACTAAATCAGTGACATTTGCATGGGAGCCAAATAGTCGGCTGTATCCTGGTGGACCTGGAGGGCCAGGTGGTCCAGGTAGGCCTTGGATGATGCGTTCATTGTGATTCCGCTCAATGTCAGGAAGCAGACCATGCGCTGGGAAAAAAGGGTCAACCAATACCCCTACTAGCTCAGTTTTACTGTAGGTTTTGATTTTTCGATTGATAAAATCATAGTGCACTCACATTTCATGTATTCCAGCAGCTCTGTGGCATTCCCATATGAACCAAACCTGTATCCTGGGGGACCTGGGGGCCCTGGTGGCCCTGGAGGTCCTTGGAAGACGCGACTGTTGTACTCCCTCACAATGTCATGCAGCACACCACGAGCTGCCAACGTGAGAACATGCTATCAGTTTCTTACATCAGATACTGTACTATCTGTACTCCACCAGATCTGCAACAGATGGTTGGTCAGGAAGGACATGGATACAGTCTGTTGTAATGATACTGACATCGACTTACATTTGAGATATTCCACCACATCCACGACATTTTCACGGGAACTAACCCACTGGCTTTGTCCAGGTATTCCTGGAAGTCCAGGAGGTCCCGGAGGTCCTCGGAAGACACGTTCATCGTCGGTCAAAACATCACGGAGCAGACCATGGGCTGCATATGGAGGACAGTGGGGTCCAGTATTATATGGAGCAAATTAAGGTAAACCGGCTGTTTAACTTAGTGAAATGCTTCCTCATGTTTAATGTATCTATGAGACTAGATCATCTAGTTGGATAATCATCAATGTCCCTATGGTCTGCTCAGAACTTAGTAACTTAAATTTACAAGGTCAACTTTGACTAGAATCACTGCCTAATACAAAAAATGTTTCATGAGGGGCGTAATTCTTGTAAATAGCCAAGAATAATCTACCTCATAATGATGTGTTTTTATGTAACTGTTAGAAACCAATATTATGCTGCCATTTCAGCCAGGTCTCTCTTGTAAAGGAGATCATGTATCTCAAGAGTCTTCCTGGTTAAATGAACATTAAATGAAATTAAATAAATTGACAACACGAAGCAAAATATCCAACACATAGAAGATAGTGAGTATTGACAGATTTCAGCTTCGGTCTGTGAATGTTGTCATTTGTGCTGCGGCTCTTGACCACTTGCCACTTACATTTGATGTAATCAGTTACTCTGACAGCCATACTGGAGTAGTCACCAGTATCCAGGTTCCAGTCTCTGGCGCCAGGCATCCCTGGATCTCCCTTGTGTCCTGGAGGTCCGGGAGGGCCTGGCGGACCAGGAAGTCCAAACATAGCTCTTCTCACACCATCGCCTGGAGATAATACAATATAATATGAATTCATATGGAACTCTAATGCAGAAAGATTTGTGAGGAGACATTTTTGTGAAGGTTAATGTTGAGTTTTTTCCTTAATTAAACTTGTAAAATAATACTGCTGAATCCTAAAATAAAAAGGTAGAGGGAAGAGAATATAAGGCCAGCGGTGGAGCGCCTTTTAGTGTGGAAAACACTGGATAGCTTTGAGTCTGAAGAGCTGTTGTAGTTATTTGGGATCCTAAAAAGCTTTGTACAGATGGAATCAGAAGACTTGGAGTTTTCAGAAAATGTATAATTTGTCGCGGTTATGTAAACACTGGGTCCACCACAGACCAAAACATATCTTAAGTAGCACCTCAAGTGCCGTGGCATCCCACAGGTGCAACAATGTATTTTAATAGGTTAAACTCACCCGTGTTATATTGTTGTTGTTCTGCTTTGACCAAATCTCCGTTGGCATGCTCAGCGTAGGAAACCTGACCACGGATTGTGCCAGTGGACACCCCAGGTCCAGGGGGCCCAGGGGGACCAGGGGGGCCTGGAGGGCCTCTGAAGGTGACACCTTTGGGAAGCAAAGGAACAGATTGCTGAGATGGTTGAGAATGTGTATGTTCTCAGATTAACTACCCATGAACTGCTGAGAGCTGAGAGAAGTTTTTCAGTCAAACTCACTTTGCAGGTAGTCATGAATTTCTGATCTGATGTAATTCCCAGATCCTGATGGGCCAGGTGGTCCTTGTGGACCAGGGACACCTGGAGGACCAGGAGGCCCCTGAGGGCCCACAAGTGTTTGATACCCTGCTAGTCATATAATGAAATTGAATGTATGTTAGTCTAAGAATGCCACTAGATCTTATTACTTTAGAGTAGATATTCCACATTAACATAAATACTATGAAGTCAAAAACCAGGCGCTAGCTGTTGTTTTTATTGTGTCTCTTACTTGATAACAAGTTTCCAGGGAGACCAGGCGGTCCAGGAGGTCCAGGGGCACCAGGGGCACCTACTGTTCCCCTCTCTGGTAACAGACAAGACCAACATCCAGTCACATTCATTTTCTTTCAGGAGAACACCTCGCTGATAGGCAACCCTGTGGGTGCCATTGTAACTCTCACCGTTCATGAGACTGAGGACCCGTTCAGCCACCTCCTGGGTGTTAAATTTGAAGCTGCCAAGGCCTGGAGCTCCAGGAAGACCTGGAGGTCCTGGTGGCCCAGGAGGACCAGCAACATGTCTCCTTACCTCCTCTCCTGGACATAGATACATGACAGCCTTATTATTCACAGAGCTATTGTATACTGGGGAGGAAATGAGGTAAATCATCATTTCCTCATTATCATATCATAAAATGTTCGATGCCTGTAATACAACTAATTCACCACATGTTAAAATTTCGTGTCATTTGCTTGACAAGCATGACAGGTTCAAATGTTTACTGTTCAAACACTGCTAGCACCAGAAATTATTCACTCATGTGAGAAATTTATTCATATATATATATATATATATATATATATATATATATATATGTATACACATTTTTGTGTGCTATTCAAATATTGATTTTCTGCCACTCCAATGTATTACATCTGTCAGAAATATAGGAATTTCATCCACCCTCAGAAGAAACTTACGTTGTAATAGGCTGATGACGTCACTGACAGATATGGAACTAGGTGGACTAGGAGTCCTATCATATCCTCTACCTGAACCTGAATGCAGCAGGGTAAAGTTATACAGAGGTTGTCACTGCTGTTAGAAAGACATTGATTTTTCAATCAGACATCCTGTGCAAAAGTAGATTTAACATTATTATTATTCGATTGATCATACTCTGGATGTAGGCGATGACTCGGTTGGCCACGTCATTCACTAATCCATCCCCTGCGGTCCCTGGGACTCCTGGAATACCAGGAGGCCCAGGAGGTCCAACTAGGTACTCCCTGATGCCACCACCTGCGTTTCAAGGCAATATTGTATCAAAAGGTTCACTTAACCGAGGTCTTTTTTAATCAATATGTAGTGTTACATAAACCAATGTAAATAGATACTGGACATAGCTTACTCTGAAGGTACTCTGAAATGTACTGGCCCACATCAGTTGATCCAATCCCTCTTCCATCTCTTCCAGGTGGTCCAGGTGGTCCAGGTGGGCCTGGAGGGCCAGGACTGAATGAACTGCCTGGTAATATTAAACAAATTCCCAAATAGAATGTCATGTACTGTGCATGTAGGAAATCTGTACAAGACTCGAATAGAAAGTTTCAAATTACTTTTTGTAAATCGATTTTAAAGATTAAAACTACTGCTTCTATCAAGCCTGCTTAATTATTAGTTATTAAAATTCAACCAAACAACCCTGGCTAAGTGATGAAACCAGTGCAGACATGCTTAAGCTGCAGTTGCTCTAATGGCTACTAGATGCTGGCTCCAAGAAAACTAAATCAAAGGTAAAGTATGTGACTTTTCTATTTATTACTAGAAAAATGCTCCAAACAGGGAAGTCATGAGAACTTTGGTACCAAGACAATACCAAAATTCAGAAGATACATTTTTGTATCTTGAAATATTGCTGTTATTGTTTGTGAATTGTGACAGCGGACATCTTTTCTAGCAATCCCCCACACACAACACTCAAAAAGGCTAATGTGATCTTTTTTAGGCTAACATAACGTAAGTAAGAGTACGTAATCTCAGCTCCCGATTCCTGCATAAGCTGAGACAGCAGACAAAACGAGGATGAAGGTGAAAGGCTGGTCAGAGTGTAGCAGGGCAGGGAGAGGAAGGGGTGGGAGGAGGGGTTTGCTTCTGAGCCTCTTGCTTGCACTAGCTCGATTTCTGGAACTTGCATATTCTTCTGTTTTAAACAGGTTAACACTAATAATTTTTTTTCTACAAGAAGTTAGATAGTAGAAGAATTCTTAAGAGTTGATTATAATTGTTCATTGTTACATTTAAAGTGTACTGTGCTGATTTTGTGTTGTACTCCTGTAACATTGTATGAGTAAGTTTCTAAAAAAGAGTCACAATGAAACCAGCAGAATCAGGTATTGTATTTTTATTCCACGTCTTCTTTTCCATGTCAAAACCCTCAGCTCACCACCCTGTAGGCCTTCTAAAAGCACAGGAATTTTGGAGATTATTATTAAGACACTGTCTAGATTCATGATCTCATATGATATGGTATTTAACACAGTCTTACCAGTAGAGACTCCGAGGATTCCTGGGATACCAGGCACTCCTGCATCACCTGCAAGTATGATACAAACTCATTGTTTGCTGACTTCTTAATAAAAGAAAAAATATGGAACGGGGAACAGGGGAAAGACAGAATGAGCATAAAGTTTTCTGTGAAACAGTGTGATGGTCAGACTAAACAGATGACAGAGTTTACCTTTACGTCCTTCTGGCCCCTCTGGTCCCTGAGGCCCCCTAGGTCCGGGCTGGCCTGGGAAACCTGATGTGAAACCCAAAACACTGATTCAGCATGTGGTACAAGTGCTTGAAATTTCATTACTGATAATGAAAATATCTCCATGAAGACTACTGATGAAGACCGCAAGATGTGACTGGAAGATGAAGAAAGATTTTAGGAAGCGGGCATTATGCTACAAATATGTATAACACAATGCCCGCTAAAAACTAACTTTTTATTTTAAAGTTTTAAACTATATTGTCCCCAAAGGCAAGCAACGAGGTTTCAGGGCTCACCCTCCATCTCTTTCCACTACAGGTATTTTCTGTAGAGGAGCTTCTTGATAAAACAAATTGTAAAAATCCATCTAATCTAAAAGTTGTTCACATACCAACACCTGGTTCACCTGGACTTCCTGGAAGACCTGGTTGACCTGGTTCACCTGAAACAATTTTCATTACCTTAAATCATATATTATGTCTGTTTTAAAAATTAGTTGTTTCTGAACACTGTGATGCATGCAAGCGTGTGCAACTTTTTCACCTTGGTACCCTTGGGGTCCTTGCGCACCTAAGGAAAAAGAATGAATTAAATTGAATTCAAAATTTTGCAACAGTCAGACACACAGTCTCAGAAGCATCTGATTTTTTGAACCTACCAGCTGAACCCTTTGGGCCTGGGGGTCCTGGAGGTCCTGGTGGTCCAGCAAAGAAGGTCTCTGGGGCAAAAAGTGACCAATGCATCAAAATAACATGCAAAGACAATAGATGGTGAATATGAAATACACCCAGGTTTCAATCTACAGTAAATCTAATATGATTTTTCTTTCACCAACCTGATGTAGGCACAAAGCTGCCAGGTTCCCCCTTCTCTCCTCGGGGTCCAGGTAAACCGATACCTGTGAAGAAACACATCATTGATGGTGTTGATAGTGACATTTCTTACAAAGGTTATAAAAATAGGCTTTTTAAGGGATGAAAAAGGCTCAAAACACCATCTACTGTTTTAAATCATCCTGAACATTGCTAGATCGATGCTGATATGGAGTCAGCAGTTTGAGACTTGTCTTTGCCATGAAATTTATCTATAAAGAAAGAATTAACACTCTCCAATAAGAGTTGGCCGATTCACCTTACTCCAGCACCCATCCTGGAGTGGGGGTCGTTGAAACCGACTAACTGTCAAATATTACTAATCATGACTCATCATTCACAGGATTTCTGCTATTTTTTTCTAACCCTCTACTTAGTATATTTCAACTTAGGTGCAATGGTTCGGACTTGAGCTTCTGACGGCTGGAGAAGCACCACTGGACTGCAGTCGTTCCCCTCAGACCCTCTTGTGGTTCAACAGTGGCAGCATGTAGCTCAGTAGAAACACACAGATATGTACATGTAGATCTCAAAATAGCCCTCTAATATATGTGCCTTGCGGTAACTGAGCATCTTATGACCCCCCCCCCCACACACACACACAAAAACAAACATACACCATATATACTGATGATCTGTCTATCTATCTATCTATCTATCTATCTATCTATCTATCTATCTATCTATCTATCTATCTATCTATCTATCTATCTATCTATCTATCTATCTATCTATCTAAGTCTGTCTGTCTGTCTGTGTAATGCTAGGCACTGGTTTACCTGGCTCTCCTGGAGTACCTCTGCGTCCTGGAGGACCCTGTTTAGTCTCACCTAAACAACAGTGACAGCAGCATATGAATAACTGTTAGCTGGGTCTAAGAATGGTATCTAACAAATAGTTTTAAACATACCAGGAGGACCCTGAGGACCGGGTGCTCCAGGGGGACCCGGGGGTCCTGGTGGACCAGGTAGTCTTGCCACTGAGGAAAATTCTGTTAGAAATGACAATATAGAGGATGTTTCAGCATGTGTTGCTGTCTCACACACTGTTGATACTACCAGCAGATGGCACAAAAGTAAGTAAATAAAAAGAGGTACTCACTGTCGCTGTGGGTGGCACTGACAGTGTCTGAACTTGTGACACTGATACCAGGCTCGCCAGGATTTCCTTGCTCTCCCTTCTCTCCCTTTTCTCCTTTTTCTCCTTTCTCCCCTTGGCCTCCTTTAGGACCTAAATGATTGAATCAATGTACCATCACAGATAAAAAGAATTTTGTCAATATGTACAGACAATCCTCACATTCATCTTACAGTTTTTGATCCATCTAAGCTGCTTAACATTTGTCAAGAGTTTAGATTTACCAGGTTGTCCTGGGACACCAGCAGGGCCAATGGGACCAGACAAACCAGGGAGTCCAGCAGGGCCTGGAGGCCCAGCTGGCCCTGGAGGTCCAGGGATGGCTACAGTATTAGAGCCAACTAGGAACATCGAAGAAAGTTAGTGTACAATACTTAAAAGCAAACACACAGTACACTCTGCATGTCCGTTTACAACTAATACAAGTGCCACAGTTCTTACTTGGTGTGATGACTTTACCAGGCGAACCAGGTTCACCTAAAAGACAGTGTTAAATTAGAATACATTATGAAGCTTAACAAATATATATATCACCCTTAGCATGTCCTTTATTCAAAGGTTTTAGTTTAAAATCATAACCCTACTACTTAAAAGGCTTAAAGAAAGGGTGAAAATAAACATCAAGTCCTTAGTTTTGGGACCATTGACAAGAAAAGTTTACAGCCATTTACGGAACTAGCATTAAAACTAATTATTTTGATGTAGCTCTTCGCATACAAACGTTTATAATTAAAAGTGTGTATTCAAGGTTTTTATTAGCCATTCTAGTACTGGTTCTAGTGATGCCGTTGTCAGTCATGGACATTCGTTGAATCCCTGACCTTTACTCTAAAATCACCAACAGGCACAATAATGACTTTCCCATCAACCTCAGCTGTACTTTGTTTTCAAGCGCTACTTAGCAAATGTTAACACACTAAAATGCAAAGGTTTTTTTTGTTGTTTTCATTTGTTAGTAAACTGACCTTAGCAACACTGTTTCCAAGCAGCCTCACAGCATTTCAAGCATACTGTAGACTCTTTCATCGGTATGTCTGTGAGCAAGTTTAAGTTCTGTCCTACATGGCCCATCATGTAAACACTTAGCAGCTGAAACCCTAAAAAGGTTTTTTTTAAACAGGATTCTACTGTCTGCTCTTATAGGAAAGAAAACAAAGGAAAAAAGGAGGGAAATGTTTGAGTAGTGAGTAAGTGTAAGCACATTCTTCTATAACGCATATAATAAGTCTGCTGAACTTCACCTTAGGTATGTTAACTGAGTTTATGACATCTCCACTTCTCCACCCTTTCTGGGAATCTATTTGATGAAGGTCTTTTTTTTTTACCAAAAGCTTAGACAGTAAACTAAGTGTTGATGGAAATAATTGTACTGATGCTTTATTTCTTTTCATTTTACATTCATTTGACAAAATGAGGCAATACCTTTACCACCAGGCTGTCCAGGATTTCCTGCAATACCTGTGGCAATGGATCAGAAAACAAATTTCAAAATATACCAAAGTTATCTGTAATTAAAGTAAAAGCACTGATTTTGGTATGTATTCTCATACCTGGGGGTCCTTGAAGCCCAGGAGTGCCTGGAGAAAAATGTACCCATTGTTTTTATATCAGTGTAATCTTTTAAAAATATCCGACCTGGAATTCAGTTTATCACATTACAATTTACTATAAATGCTGCCATGGTGGATAGTGTAATGGTACCTGGGGAACCAATATCTCCAGGAAGTCCAGGTGGTCCTCTCACACCAGGAAGTCCCATCAAACCTGTGTCACCTGCAATTCATACACAGTCTCTAGTTCACAGGATACAACAGTGACAAATGTTTTGTCATCTTGCTCTGGCACCTGCAAAAAAATGTCTCCCTTATCAGAAATGGATAACAGGCGTTCTGAAACTGAGAGTCTGACCTCTGTAGCTACAAACAGTTTCTAAACATACAAATTTTTTTTTCCTCAATATTTTCCTCCCTGTTAATCTTGCTTTTCCGAGTAATTTGGTGTCACTGATTCGAAAAATCCATTTTATAGCATGGCCACAGCCCACACTCCTACCTAAGCAGTTACCATTATAATGTCAGTTGTTATCCAAGCATATAACTCGTAGCACACAATGGGAATCAACTCAGCTGACTGACTGCTGATACATAATGACCCAGTCCTCATTATATTATCCTCAAATCTTGACATCATATTAACAGAATTTTACATTTCCTGTTACTACTATTGTGAAGCTCTATCCTCACCTGCAATTCCTTTAGATCCCTTTGGTCCAGCTGGACCTTGTGGTCCAGACTGTCCTGGTTCACCTTTAATCATGAAAACAATATCCATCAAAAATCAAAACCCTTTTTTCTAACATAGACATTGCCAATGCTTTGTAACTTACCTGACTTAGTTAATGCTTACCTATGAAGTGAGAATATCTATCTAAAGTTTGCTAACCTTAACCACATTAGCAAAACAATTGGTAATACAATAGCAAATAAAATTAAGAAAGACCATCTTTTTTTATGTTCTTGAATTTAACAATTCATTTTTACAAGAATGAATGTGCATTTTTTTCTTTCAAAAGTTATATACATTCATTTCTGATGCCATCGGTCTTTATTTATGTCACTGAGCATCTAACCAGTGTGTACTGTGTTTTTTATTATCACTAAAAGTATCATGCAAAAGTTAAAAAGGCTAACATATTCAAAGGCTTCCAAAATATTTAAATATACTGAAATAATAAGATTTTAAAACAATGTTTGTATTTCAGATTCAAAACTCAAGTTTTTTTAAGTCCATGAACAGCATTTAGTTTTAAATAGAATACATAATAAAAAAAATAGCACTTCTGAACAGATTGTTTGAGTTATGTGTTATTTGAACAGACCATTTGGAAACGAAGTCTAGAGACAGCTTTACCAATTTAAAAGCTGCCACGATAACAGCTGTGTTTTTATTGCCTTTGTTGTGCAGGACTGGAAAAACTATGCTGAGACACACCTGTTGGTCCACGTGCTCCCCTCTCTCCCTGTTCTCCTTTGATTCCTGGCAGTCCTGGAGTTCCTCGGTCACCTGCATTAAGGACAATAAAGGGAGCTACTAAACAGTTGGCTAAAAGTGATAAAGGCCATTGTTCTTCTTCAGTCAATACAGTAGTTATTCAGTCAATCAATGTTCTGTAAAGACATAGTAACCTGAACTTTTCCATCTATTTTGGTCTCTTCCTTAAACATTTTCATTTGCTCTTACCAGGCTTTTGTTTATTTTTTGACATTTTAGAAGACTATGTATTCTAGTTTATACAAGGTTCATTAAAATGAAAACAAGAAAAAGCCTAAAAGGAACCTTTTGCTCCTGGAGCTCCTGCTTCACCCTGGAAACCCTTTGGACCAGGAGCACCTGCAGACAAATAAGAACAAATAATAAACAGATTTAATAGGCTGCTGCCAATAAGTGCCAAGTAACTAACAGACAAAATTTGAAAATCATGTGGAATTTAGACTTTACCAGGGCTTCCTGAGGCACCAAGCTCTCCCATGGCACCTAAATCACACAAGGAATTATAGAAGCCATTGACTTTTGGCTTTAATAGAATCGGTAATGATATAATCAGTTTTAACAGTAATTTAAATGTAGAGTGGTTTGTTTATGGTCTAAATTAGGGAAAAACACTGGTATGTTCCTTAAATTTGTCCTGTTCTGACCTATGATTCCATCATGACCTTTGACCTTACCTTTTGGCCCCATAGGTCCGGCAGCACCAGGAGGACCAGGATGTCCTGTCTCACCTTGAGATCCTGTCAGAACCAAGCTTCATTATCAGAGGCTCAACAATGAATAACTTCTCCTGGATTCCCCTTCAGTAACAAAGTCATTTTCTACCTTTGTCTCCTTTCTCTCCAAAACCAGGTTGTCCAGTCTCTCCACGAGGGCCCATTGGTCCCTCCCAGCCCCTCTGTCCCGGTGATCCCTCAGAACCTGGTTCACCTGGTCACAAAGGAGGTGAGACTTAGCTCATATTTTCTCTTTCTAAGTACCTTCCCTCAACCTGAAAGAGCAATGAAAAATGATAGAAACTTATTATTACCTGCACTTCCCTTTGGTCCCCTTGGTCCATCCAATCCTGGGTGACCCATTTGCCCAGGAGGACCTAAATAAATATGTATTAGAGGAGAAGGAGCAGAGAGTAACTTTGTCACCTCTGTGGGAAAGAAAAAGCCACAAGACATTTGAAGATTTCTTAATCTTACCTGGCAGGCCAGGAAAGCCGCTATCACCTGCAAAACATCGATGTTTAGTGGCTGGTTCCAATTTATAGACCTTGGTACTTATATCCCACCCTCTGAGGTATGATATCATGAAATTATGATTAATTCCTCACCTTTTTGTCCTAGTGCCCCTGGATCCCCTATAAAGAAACAGCCAGACTTATGATGCATATCAAAAAAATATAAATTTCCGAATTATTCTATGATACGTGCAATCATACCTTTAGGTCCTGGCTCCCCTCTCTCTCCTTTTAGAGAGTATACAAGTGTTTCTAAAAGTATAAACAAAGCTAGGATCAATTGCACTAAAACTCCAAAAGTTTTGTTTCACTGAGGGTTGCGTTGATTAATAAACTTATTTAAAAATAGCTGATCTGTGTGTTCACCTCTTAGAGCATCTGAGCGGAGTTCAGCCCTGACCAGCTGCTGAACAGTTCTCTGCAGGGCAACACTGTCCTGTCCCTGTGCACTCCCTGTGCCTCCTCCTGTCCCAGCAGCCCCCAAGTTAATCGTGTTATCAGAGCGGGTCAAGGTGGAGCCAGAAGAGCTCCTGTCAATGTATGACGAGTCCAGCGGGTCAATGATGTTGTCACCTGAGGAGGCTGACAAGCGACTGGACCTAGCTGAGGCAGCTCCAGTAATGGCTTCTAAGGCATCAACACGGCTCCTGAGACGTTTTATCTCTTCACCTGTGAAGCAAGAGAGAAGATGGTGAACATGTGGAGACCACCCTCAATGACCCTTGTGAGGGTACCACTAATAGCTTTCTGCTAAAGAAACTTACCTAAAGCGATGAGTCCGAAGAGGAGTCCGAGGAGGAGGAGCAGGCTGAGCAGGAGGCCCAGCAGCCACTTCCACCAGCTACAGCAGGAGCAGAAGCTGAAGCCTGATTCATCTTTACTGATCTCTAAGAAACAAAAAGTTGAGATGTGAGATTTAACTTTTTAAGACACTAAGAAAACTGGACAGGATGCATAACAGCGGCAGACTCATAAAACCATCTCAGGAAAATGTAATATTCACTTATTAGGCATAAATTTAGTGTTGAAAGTAAATTAGGAGGATTTGTATTTATATTGTTTACACTCCAGTCTAGAATAAACATTACAAGCATGTAGCATTACAGCATGAAACTTCATCCCTTTAGTTGCCAGGAACCATCTCCAGCAGTGGAGAGCAACACAAATGTTAACTCTCATTTTTTATATCCATTTCTATCACTTCTTTTCTTCTACTGAAGTTAGCCTGCTGACCAGACAGCCCCATCCATCCTGTCCTGTAATACCACTTTGAGATAGTGAGTCCCTGCAGCATCCAGTCTGTCCAACGAGATGAAGAAGTAGTATTCTAGTAGTATTCTAACCTCTTGTCTAGTAAATAAATGTTGGCTGAGCAAAAGTTCAAATAAGCATAGTTTCCCAAAATGTCAAACTGTTTCTTTAACTTTTCATCTATCCCACAGCCTTTTACTTGTGCTAAAAACCTTGTCTAATATTCAAGAGCTGCTCTCAACCTCTGAACGCATTTCCTGTGCAATCTGCTAAGATCCATTTGAGAGCATATTTTGTGACTCTTGCTCTTGGTGGAGCTGTGACAGGATTTGAACATAAACCAGCAGTAGCACCAAGGTAGAGAGCAGGAAATAATAAAAAGATTAAAAGTGAAAATTTGGCAGTATACAATACCTGCATATGTGGCTTTGTCTTTTGTGGCAACTTTTATGGTTGAAGCTATAAAAAATAAACCAGCATTTAATTACATTTCAAACAGGAAATATATGTAACCGCTCTTCTAGTCCTTGCTGAATTATTGGCACCCCCTATTTTAAGTAAAGAATTTGGAATACAATCAGAAATACATGCAAATTAACCACTTTTGTATAATCAGAATATTTCATAACATGTACAAAGTTACCAAAAACAAACATCCAGCAGCCCAAAGGAAAGGTTAAAAAAGAAAAGATGGGCCGTTTTAAACTGACCAGCAAAGAGAATCCAGTCCTAAATCCCACTGAAAACCTTTGGAGAGTTTTGAAATCTGCCACTAGAAAAAAGAGTCCTGCAAACTTAAAAGAGCTTGAACACACAGTAATGGAAGAGCAGCAGAAACTACCAGCAGACAGGAGCAAGAAGCTTCTAGATGGCTACAAGAAAAATTTAAAGATCAGTGTTACCAAAGGTTCTAGCCCCAAATATTAGTGAAGAGTGCTAATAATTGTGTCTGGGGTTAATTTTGTGCCCCAGACAAATTTATTTTCTGTTTTTATTTATTTTGTTCAGTGACCTTGTACATTTCAAAAAAATATTCTGATTACACAAAATCGGTTAATTTGCATTACCTCTGAAGATATTCTTAACTCTGAAATTAAAACTCAGGGATACCAATAATTTTGGTGGAACTGTAATATTAGTACAATTTCTTGAAAATAAGTATACTTTTAGCATGTGTTCCTTCCTCTATTATCCTAGTTGATAGCTTCTGTTTCTCTCTCATCAGTGAGTCTCCAGGGTAGGTCACTGCAAGATGGAACAATTAAGTTATCAAAAATCAAAAAAAGAAATAGGTAACAAGAAAACAGCCTTCAAAATATTAAAGTGGCAATAGCAATAGTTGCATTATATAGAAATGTTATGAAGATAAGTAGTAGCAGTGTCAGGGCAGTGGTATTTAGTAGTATTTAGTATTACCAGAAGTACTAGCAGGTGCAGCAGACATGAACTGCTTTCCTGTGTCCTTGGTCATGACAAGTCTCTCTGTCTCCTTCCGGACAGGAGCATTCTCCTTCTCTATCAGCACAAACCCGAAGTCTTTGCCTGAGGCTTCGTCAGTAGTGGGACTGCCGGGTCTCACTTGGAGAAACAAACAGGAAATGAAAAACTCAAAGACAGTGATCAGATGTAAATATCAAATAACACCCACTAAAAAGTAAAAATCAGTCATAGATTATACTTTTTTGAACAATGACCTTTTCTTTTGCCTTCTTTTGCCAGACAATTCTATTTATTATGATAGGGAAAGTGAATCAGAGTGATTTGTTTTTATCCAAAAATTCATCTGTCTAAACTGGCATTTTATTCTCTCTCTCAGGTCTCCTACCTGTGGTTGTACTTATTCCAGCGCCAGATAAATTTTTCTGCACGCCATAAACTGTGAGGAGACAAATACACATCTTCTTAAGGATATTTCATGATTCACAGCATATAGAACACAACTGATATGATATTTTAACTGGATTAAGCACTCAAAAGCTCATATATGCATCATAACTATCAATATTTTTTTTTTTGCTGTTTTTCTTAATATTGGCTGGATATCACACCTATTTGTGTGTTGGTTCCAGGGGGAGAAAGGACAGTGGGGCTGGTACTGGCCAGATTATTCTGAACACTATAAACTGGAACTGAGACAGAGAGAAAACCAGCGTGGTTACATACTGCCAGTGCAAAGTGAAGGATCTGAAACCCCTGTGGGCTGTGACATGACAAGAGGAGACTCACCGGCGCTGACCGCAGATAGTCCACTGTTCACAGAGGGAGAACCGAGTGTCAGGTTGTTCTGAACACCTGGACCTGACAGAGCAGAGCAGAGTCTCATTTGTCCATCTAAAATTGTACATATGAAAAATACCATTCTGCACAACAGGTAAAGATACATTCTCAAGCCAAGTTTGAAGGTTTAACTATCCAACAAATCTCAGATGTTTCATTCATCTCTTGTATCCATATTTATACCAAATTACTCAGGAATATACATATATGGAGTATATGTGGTTTAATATTTATTTAGCATTTATTTAACCAAGAAAGCCTCAATGAGATAAAAAAAAAAAAATCTCTTTTACCAGAGTGTTTTATGTACACATCTATGAGCTAGAGATTTTAGAGAAACTTATACCTTTGGCTTATATGAACAAGACCTTTAGATGTTGTTTAATTGATGGGAAAAAAAACCCACACTGCTACTTTGCCAAGATGTCTGACTCTTCAAAAGTTAACTGTTTAGATAGAATCGTGTGATATAGTAATTAACCATAATCCGAAATAATGTTTGATTAATTTCTCAGGAAATATACAGAAACAGTGTTTTATTGCAGATATTACTGGTTGTCATGCGTATTTGACTGACCTGGCTGATAAAGGGTAGTGGAGGTAGTGGACAGGTTGTTAGGGTTGGTATTGTAACTGTAGCTACTAGTCACACCCCCAGGCCAGACGCTGCCATAGTGGTCTTAAAGGAATAAAAGAAAAAATAGTAAAAAGGCATGTATAAAGTAAAAAAAAAAAAAAAAAGCACAGATGACATGCAGAAAAATTGCTGCTCATCACCCTGATATAAGGTGACTAGCCGGAACTAGACACAAGTCAACACAGCCTTCCAGATCACATGAGTAACATCTGAATCGAAATATCATCTTTTGACATGAGAGAAATGAGAGTTGTTTGGTTGAACCTATGTTTGAGCTGTCAGACATGGTCCTAGTCTCCACGCTGGCCTTCCTGGGGATGGGCAGGCTGTTGTTGGGGGACTGAATGGAGCTGGCGCTGGTGGAGCTGTTTCCTCTCAGCAGACGCTTCACATCATCCAGCTCCGTCCCTGCATGGCAGAGATAGCAGTGGGCAACGGAGGAACACTCTGATTACAGTTCCCCTTTACCTCCAGTTCAGACTGGCTATATTCTATGATTACAGGCTATGTGGCCTATAATTTAATATTAGATATACACCAATCAGCCACAACATAACAACAGGTAAGTGGTTATGTTATGTGTATATATATATATATATATATATATATATATATATATATATATATATGGACTTGACAAGTCATACTCACAACTAGCTGTAGGAGAAGCACTCTGAAGTCTGGCTCTGATCTCACTCTCTAAAAAAAAAACAACATGGTTAGTAAATGATGTCATTTACTTGTGATAACAACCTCTAAATAAAGATAAATCTTATACTTATATGTCATTAGTATGCATTGTATATCCATTATCCCTTTAAATGTACCTCTGCTCTGTGATCTCCCTCTGATGGCAGAAGTTGAAGTTGCAAATGACGCACCTGCAAGAAAAAACAAATTCATAATTTCATTTGTTATACAAATATAGTTTGTATCTTTTGCACATTAAAGTCAAATCTGAGATTTACTTAACGCTTACCATACTCCTTACGCTTATACTCTGGAGAAGAGTTTGTGCTTGAACTTTCTGAAAAATGGTGACACAAAAAAGATCATGTTAGCCTTCCACTGATTTTTCTTCACAAAATCTGAAACATGGAACTTCTGGCATCTCTTCCAGGGTATAAACAATGTGGCAGATGCAAGACAGTTCAGTAGAACACCCTGAATCAACTGTTGACCGGAAACTAACCATCAAAGACATCTGAGAGAGCTGCTGCCATGGTGGTCATGCTCTTCCTCTCTTTTGGAACAGGAGAATAAGTGATTGCTGAGGACGATCCTCTCTTGGCTTCTCTGGATCCACCTGAACTGTAGCTGGTTTTGGTCACTGTGGAAACTGTCACAGCGCCCAAACCCCCCTCACTTTTTCCTTCTCTGCCACCACTCACAAAACTGGAGGACATCTTAGAGGACCCCTCTCCAGAAGCCCTAAACCCTGTTGTTGCCCCTTCCCTGGAGCCCCCAAAGGCAGCTGAACTCACTCCACCTGCTGATACAGCAGAGGATGCTCCTACAGAAGTGATGCTGATGCCTCCGGTACCCTTGTTTTCTCTGGATCCACCAGAGCTGGTGGCATGGGATGCAATCACAGCAGAGCTGCTTGTGCCACCGGAGCCTCCTAGTGCAGCTCTTTCACCTGACCCATTCACATTCAGAGAAGGATCACCTACAGGGAAGAAATGAAGGCAAAATATATTTTTAGAAAAATGTCTTTTGTTTTTTAATCTCATCTCTGCAAGCAAGGTCCCATCAAAGCCATTATCCAGTACTCAGATGACACCATCCACTGGGGCCAAGGATGGTTAATATCTAACTGTTTAATATCCTTTTTCCATTTACAAGACAGCACTGTCAGAGTTAATTTTGACCTATAATATGAACACCCATCTAAACTCTTTTTGTTATTGAATAACATTCCCAAGCTAAGACCCTGCTTGCCTGGTGCTTTGTCTGAACATGCCTCATCCCTCTTTACCATGAAATCCCTCCACTCTTAGATCAGGCTGATTTATAGCATGCATATCCAGCATATTTGTTGCTGCTGGAGCTACCCAGGGTAATGATGATGATCTTTTCTAATAAAAATGATAAGCTGTCACCTGGAAGCTTAATGGGCCTGTAGCTTCCTCTAGTGGCAAAATATGATGCTAGAATATCATTAGAATTTTTTGCCTTATGCAAAATACTTTAAAGCTCTATTCATGGTTTTTAATTTTAATTAAAAAAAATATATTTTTTTTTTTTGGCCACCTGTGAGCAGTAGAATAAGATGTAAACAAAACACTGAAATGCATTATCAACTTCTGAAGTTTATCTGGCTAACATGGGCCAGCAGGAGTTTTTTAAACACCCAGCCTGATGTTATCATCCAAGGGCAATAAGAGCAGTGAGACTGAACCACTGTAACAGCCAAAAAAACAAAATAATGAGTTTTCTAAGAATAAAGATGCTAAATAGTTCAATAGAGCATGAAGGAAACTTTAATGTTGGGAGATGATTCTCACATTACTCACTTTCACATCACAGATATTTATATTAGCCATTGTTGATACTGAAAATTATTGATGAGTGCATCTTGAATTTTAGAATCTATAATCCAGTGTGTGTAATCCTGCAACAACCTAATATTAAATAGTTAATATGTAACATGTATGGACAATTATGAATGTTATATGTGAAGACGACTAATAGTAAACTTTGTGATATTAGTTGAGCAATTGACACGGATTTTGTGAACACTGTAAAAAAAAATCTTTATCAAATATAAATACAAAAACATAATCTCATGTTAACTGATGTCCTTGTTATTCTTCTATGATGTTGCTTGCTAAAGGGTTAGTTCACTGTGAACAGTTTTCAAAGACACAACTTTCAAACAAAGACATAGTCCCTTCAAAGACTGTGTATTTCGAGCTCTGGTAATTAATCCATTCACTCCCATTGTACTGTGACGGCAACAGAAATGTTACAGACATATATCGCAAGCCTATGCAAATATTTTCTTTGTGCTTTGTTTTGTCCTTTTTCTCTTTGTAATTGGGATGATCCAACTATTTAAAAATGCTATCATCAAGTTAATGCTGTATTCTGCTATCACTGGTACAATACATTTCACAGCTTATTTTTAAACAGCCAGCATAAGGGTTGTTTAAAGTATATTTATGCATTTTTCGAGAAGATGTGTGCGTTGCTTGCTTGCCTTTAAGAAAAGCCACAGTTACACACCAACACCTTTCACATCTTACCATTGCTTCTTACACCAGGACTGAGTGTCTTGACTGTAGTTAGATTGTCCATCCAGTGTTATCTGCTGCAAAAAAACAGAGCATACACATACAATAGGCTGTAAGTCAAAGACTGTTAGACTCTGTGAAATATTAAAGACTAATATTCCTTGGAAAAGTAGATTTTCATTACAATGAACTGGATTTTTTTATATCCGAAGGCAGGATTTATACCCCCTGTTCATACTTCTTTTAAGTAATATTTTTTCTGTGGTCATATTTCTTTTCTTTGTAGCCATGTCTCTTGCTGCAAGGACTCTTTGGAGTCCAACAAGCCATTGTTCTAAAGGGTTTCGCCCTTGATGTATAAAGATGTATAGAGAGGGCATAGCTCATTGTTCACTTGATAAATCTGGTGTTCATTTAAACAAAGAATACCAACAATAGAGGCAAATCTGGTCTGAAATAGATCTGAGGTTTCAGTCATAGCTGGAGGATATGACATAAAATCTTTGCCCAGCCACTGTACAAACTGAAACCGATCCTTTATTCCCGATGGCAGTTGCAAGTATAGACTCAGTCAGAGTAAATGTTGTTTTAGAGCGAAAAAACTGTCATCTTTTTAAAGAAAAGACTCCACAAATGGTGAAAGAATATCAAATGCAGGTGTGCACCGCTGCTAAAGTGTCGTTTAGCATCTTACCACTGGGGGGAACTAGAGTGTCAAGTTTCCAAATTCTGCACATGGAAGCTTTAAAAAATAAATAAATAAAATAAAATAAAACATCATAATTTTAAACAGAAAGACCACAGCAATCGAGAGGATTCAGTCAGTGGCTACAGATAGTTGCTCACATCCAGAGTAAGATAGATTAAAACAACATGCCTGTGGGAATAAATACTTTCAACTGCTAAAAATCCTCAAGCAACTTTTGTGACTGTGAAACATTTATGTTTGTAAAGTCCATTCTTCAAAATAGCACTCTAGTAATGTGCCAATTACATATTGTTGCATATTTACAGGTTTAGAGCTATATAATGTAACTTTTGAAAGAAGAACACACATATTCTCACATTTGGAAATAAAATGATAAATTCATAGGTAATAAAAGGCAACATTAGTCAATACAATCCATGCAGGGATTTTGCTGCTGCATCTTTATTTTGTCTGGTATGACATGTGGCTTGTTGACACTCACATTTGCCAATGTTAGAAAATTATGGCAGATATATCAGTTCACTAACGTTCTGACTCATCTGCACTTGTGCTACTGTTACACTGCCTGCAGTATTAAGCATTATCCCATAATTATCCCATAATGTTTCCAGCTCATTACAACCCATTGTATTTTGTAAAATCCTTGAAAAATCATTTAACTTTATAAGTTATATATTTTAGGTTCCAAATCATATTCGCATTATTTATTAACATAAAATACTTGCTGTGTTGCGCTAACCCTGACTGTAAGAGACAGCATTTGGGACAACAGTTTAACACAGCTCTGTTTGCGTCCCAGGTCTCAGTAAAAAGAAAACAACAACAAAAAAACTCACTACGCCTTTTAAACAAAACTGAATATACAGACATGGCCTTTTGTAAGCTAATCAGATGTGTATTTGATCCCATTTGATTACGTTTTGCTATGAATAACAAAATACTATTTGGTTGCCATCTAATTATCTACAAATAATGGGTTTAGACAACTGGGTATAAGCAACCAAAGATAAAAAGCCAAAATATAAGCTTTTCAATAGATTATAAAATATTGAATTGTTAGAGATGGTTTCTGGATTGAGAACAACAATTAGCTTGAGGTGACTGGTTTTCTTTTTTGGAAGTATTAGTTTAATCTGACAGAAGAACCTCGGTGTTAAACTCTGGAAAGGCAGGGTGTTACCCACAGATGTTACCTGCCCCAAACAATCAATGCAGCCTGCACCCACACAAAGACAGGAGTAAAACAATGAAAAAAAGCAACTATACTGCAAAGGAATATATTCCTGGTGGTTTTACATTATTTTTTCACACTAATGATTTTGTTTTGTTTTTTTTTGTTTGATGCTGCTAACGCTGCTGTCTGCAGACACGAGATACTACCAAGCACCCAATTACATTCCCTCAAGTTCAGTTTTTGTATTAAATTATGTATTGTAACTTCCATACCTCCTAACAATATTTGTTATTTTTTGTTACACTGAATCTTCTGCTCTACTTCCCATTTTCCACTGTCAAGCACTATTTGCCAACAGCTAGGAATATGTAACCTATATATCTTTCAAAAGCAATATATTTCAATTAAAGGCTACTAATAGTATCATAGTTTTTTACTGTTGAGTGTTTATGACTCTTATACTGCTATAATTTATACAAACATTTTTAAGTAGGTGCCAGGTGTTTGAATCTCACTGAATGCACAGGTAAACAAGCGCCAACCTGAAACCCTGTAATCACACTTCATTTTCACAACTGTTATACAAATATTAATTTAGTAATTTCAGAAATTTCTAGCCTTGAATAAAAAAACTGTAGAGAGTTTTGCTTACCTCTTAGATAATTTTGGAAACATAATCCCATACCCCCCTTATCCCCCCAGCAGAGGAAGGCTTCAGTTTAGTAGGTCTATCCTGTTCACCACATTGCAGTGCATTAAGTCTGAGTGCTGAAGGGATATGTTGTGCAGTACCAGAGACCTACATGTTCCTGCAGAGTTTATGTATTAGCTTTGTCTGCCTCATAGCTTCAGTCGACAAGTTCTGACACAGTGTAAGGGGCCGTTCCTTCAGCCCCTGATAGGCACTCTCTTTAGATAGAACAGGAAAAATAGCCCTGGGCTCAATGAATGAAAGAGTAAAAGAGGGGTATAAACATAGTAAAAGTGGTTGATTACTGTATTGCACTACTGCATTACTAATTACGTTTGTTTCAGTGATCACAGGCTTGTGTCAGGTGTGACAACTAAAATAGAAGAACATGTCTTGTGAATGTACCAAAGGAATGTGACCTTGAGTTTCAAAGGCCTGAAATATACTGAAAAAGAAAGAAAAATGCTCCCCTTGAAGCACAGACAATGAAATGGCTCACTGTCTTCTCCAGGTTTAAGGTAAATGTGGTGTCCCTTGTGAGGATCGTGACTCACCAGTAGACTACCATGTGTATCCAAATATCCATTTTTGTGTTTTTTTGTGACAGACATGAGCCGACCAATTTTCAAGACAATGTCCTGGATTTTTTTTTTTTTACATTTATTCTTAAAGATTTTTAGATTTTCAATGTAATTTACATAAATGAAATGCTTTCAGCATTTGTGTCAGAAGACAAATATTTTTCCATGTTTTGTTTACATGCTTTGAGCTTTACATTTGCAGTGAGGCCTGACTTTCCCAGAGTGCTTGGCATTACACTTCATTGGATTTGCATTCACTCTCACTGGGGCTAAAAAAAATAAAAAATTCTTTACAACATTACATGATCACATTTCCAAAGGCTGGATTTAAAGATATTTATATTGCATTTATCCACCTCCAGTGCACTATAGGGGGTTTTTGCTTATGGATTGGTAGACTAACATTAATAAAGTAAGGGAAACCAAGAAAATAGAACAAGTTACACGGAAGAGATCGAAAACAAACTAAAAATTAATCACACTTGACAATAGTGAGAATATGCTGTGGTTCTTTGAACTAAATGCAAACATCAGCATGCTAACCTAGTCAAAATCCCAATGCTAGCATGCTGAATGTATAATGTTTACCATTGTCAACATCCTACTTTATCATGTTAGTATGCTAATATTTGTTAATTATTACTTAAAACAATGTATGGATGAGGTTGTTGGTAATGTCTTAGGTTTTGTAGGCAGTCGGTGGAATACATGTTCTGGGCACCATGGATGTCTGTGTAAAATCTAATGGCAATATTTCAGTCTGGACCAAAGTTTTGGACTGACCGACAAAGCAACTGCAAGACCAACCTACAGTACTCGCATGGCAAGAGACGTCGATGAGGTGCATCATTTTATTGCAGAGTAGAGCTGAAGGTGGATTTTATACAATCAGGCAGGAGAACCTGTGACAGATACAACGCCCTCAAGTAGTAATTGATTTGTATCTATTTTATTTCATCTGCCACTTGAGGGCGATGATACAAGCTGAAAACAGTGTCTGACATCATCACCTCATGAAACTGTCATGGCCAATGTGTTAGCACTGCCTTTTATACACCATGCAGACCCAGAGAAACATTAACATTCACTGAACGATATGTTTCCCATTATGTGGCTCTTCAGCTTTAAATGATACATAATGTTCACTAGCTAGTTAGTTTGTTAGCCCTGCCTGTCTACTGTCTGGTGCTGGTAGTGGCTCGTCGTGCTAAGCTTTCCCATCACATAGTAATTTCAGCCATTCTTTACATTGAAATATTTATTAGTGCAGCTTTAACCTGTTATAGCTAGATTGGTGTTCATATGTTGATGAGACTGACATTCGTTTCTAGGGGACATAAATCCTGTATGTTACGTTCAGGATTGGATTCTTGTACAAGTCACTCAACATTTTAAAAAAGGGTAACCTTTAAGAACCTAAATTCTAGATTTTATTTAAAATTTGATTTATACGGTGTAATCAAAAAAAAAATATATATAGCAGAAACTAGGAGACTTTGACCTTTTGCGTAAACATAATACTAAATCTTGAACTATCTAAAGAAACTTAAGAAATAGATATGTACTTTTCTGATCTTATGGTGGATCTGTTGTTTGAACAAGTCTGAAGGCCTCTTGAATGACATGTATGAGGAAGGAATTCTTTAATGACACAAATGCTTTTAACATAACATGTTCAAATATCTGTTGAGTCAAGTAACAAGTAACAACATAGTATGATGTTCTTCATTCTCTCTCGCGTCACCTTTTCTGTCTTTTCCACTGTTTTATATGACCTACAACCCCAAACTAGCAAGGCAGGCTTTGTTTTGGTCTTGGCCAGGCTAAAATAGTTAAGAAATCACTTCAACATCCCTGTTGTGAAGTATCTAATGAATCTTTGACCTTGTTTTCTGGACTCCAAAGGGAGAAACGAATGAATAGCATTTGAATCTCCAAACCCAGGAGCTAAACGCAATTAGTCAGGTATGTTTCAGTGCTGGCAAGTATGGATCTTAGACTACATGCCTCAAGGCCTCAGGAGTTTGAGAACCTATAAAAAATGTAACCTGTGTAGATATGTATGAGAAATTGTGGCTATATGATATAAAATTATTCTGGTGACTTTTAATACTACTTTTACAATTTGAGGAGCTCATCAAAATGCTTAGGTTAGACTGTTGATAGTAAATACTATTGTACATCATGCTCATAAATACTGTATTCTAAACTGTATCCTAGTGAAAGTCATACAAACAGCCAAAAATAAATTTCTATGAATCTTACAGGGATTTGTCATAATAACAGGTCATGCACGTCTCATAAATAAAATTAGAATATTTTTTAGAGGATCGTTCTACTGATATTCAATAATTTGACAGGAAAGATCTAAAACAACAGATTGATTTTACCAATATTTACTGCCCATGTAGCTAAAAACCAAAATTTATTTACACTGTTGTCAAAAAACAGTTAGAAAGCACATCAATGAACCACACTTTAAACCAAATGAAATGTTTTTTTTATCACCTCAAACATGTGTATTGTAATTAATTTCAAGACAATCTTTAGTACAATGTACTGCTGCAGGAAATACTCACTAGAACACTGAACGTATAATATAGCTGCAAGCTGCAATGTTGCGGCCAAGCAGCCCAGCAGGGCACAGTTGTTATAGAACCCATTTTTTATTATGTCGAGTATTGCTGTAAGCACTCTCAGCAAGCTTCACAAAAGTTGCTGCGATTCCCAATGGTAAAATGATGGGAAATGTTTGTTGCCTAAAAATGGAGTCCCGAGTTAATGACCAAGATTGGTTTTGATACATCAAAGCATTGCTCAGATATAACCTCATGTCTTGTTTGGGGGCTTCACCACCGCTTTGGAATGGTTACGACAGGTGAACAGTTCCAAAAATAAAACAAAATGTCATGAAGTTTGTGTATCCAAGGTTATAAATAGAAGCTATGGCTGCCATTAGTTTACCGTCAAGTGGACCAGAGCTTTCACAACCCCTATGTAGGAGCTAATGGCTTCTTTCTTTCTTTCTTTCTTTCTTTCTTTCTTTCTTTCTTTCTTTCTTTCTTTCTTTCTTTCCAATCAAATCAAATGGTTATTTTTTTTTAATTTAACTAATTATGGTGCATTTGGAGTCAGTCCATCTCTACTTGCCAAGTAAATCAAGAGCCAACATGATTATGTTGTGCATGTGTAATTTAATCTCAAAAACAGGTCTGGCTTTTTTTTACAGTCACATGCCACTCAGCAAGCAGGAAGAAAAAAAAGCAGAAAAAACATGATAGTGATGAAATTTTTAGTTCGAGGGCCACAGCTGTGAATGACAACAAAATCACCTGAAGACTCAGAAGAGACCCTGATCGCAGCATGACAGACAGTTTGCTGCTGTTTGCTGCTGTTTGCAGCTCATTGTAATAGTGTTTTAATGTCATCTTTGCTACCTAACCAGGGCATGGCACCTTTAAATACTTTATAGCACATATATTTCAAATGGAGCAAGTTCAAAACAGACTCCTCCTCATTACATATATTCCAAAGGTAAAATGAAGAGTATAAGTAAGAAATCTTACTTTTTTGAGGACACATTTCCTCAAAAGAATTTTCCTGTTGATTTGCACATCAAATATGTAATAAAAAACATATTCTCTGGAAATGGAAGAAACCATGAATCATATCATATTACTATGTGTCTCAATTATTTTATCTATCACACTCATAAAATGATGTATGTTTAAATATCTTTAACATATCTAGGAATCTATTCCACCTTGATTTGTGTACGTGTGTATATGTGTATATAAATACTGTATATGTATAATCGGCCTGTGTTTCCAGTATTTGTTTACTATTGTAAAGTGTTTTTTTTTAGCAATAGATTCGTGACATAAATGACCGACAACGAAAATGCTTAAACTATTCTTATCATTTTTATATTAGTAAATTTTTAAAATATATTTACAAAAGTATTCCCACGGCCCGGAAGTTGTTTTTATACTTCCGGGGTTACTGTCATGGCGGCCTCCTGAACGCTCCTGCTAAAGAGACCCAAATACCTACAAACAGCAAGATTTAGAAACGACAGCGGCAAAAAACTAGACGTTTATCGGAGCAGACTGCAGCCATGACTCTTAAGGATCTGGTGAAGTGGAATAAAAGAGTATCAGCAGTTTATGCCATCGGCATCTGGGGCATGATCGGTTCCTACGCATATTACAGATACACAGGTCGTTATGAGGACACACCAGGTGAGTGACTGAGATTCACCGTCAGGTAGCACACAGTGTCCCACAGTGTCCCACAGTGTCACACAGTGTCACACAGTGTCCCACAGTGTCACACAGTGTCACACAGTGTCACACACTGTCACACACTGTCACACACTGTCACAAAGTGTCCCACAGTGTCCCACAGTGTCCCACAGTGTCCCACAGTGTCACACAGTGTCACACAGTGTCCCACAGGGTCACACAGTGTCCCACAGTGTCACACAGTGTCCCACAGTGTCACACAGTGTCACACAGTGTCACACACTGTCACACAGTGTCCCACAGTGTCCCACAGTGTCAAACACATATATACTGATGATCTACGGTCTGTTCTGCTAGGTACGAGTAAACGTTATGACATCCTTATTTGCTGTAAATAACTGTTGGCCGGTTTCTAACGTCTTTCCCGGTCACTTTAATTCTCTTCGAGTGTCGCTACCTGCATCACGATCTGTGTTTCTTTTTTGTTCATCTGTGCTGTCAGTGTTAATTCTAATAGAGATTTCTGCAGTGATTAACTGAAGTTACTAAAAACAGATTCAACTTTATTTTGATTACAGGCAGCAACGGTGCAACAAAATAATGTTTAGCATCTACCGGCAAGCAGACTGCACACACACACACACACACACACACACACACACACACACACACATATAATATATACAGTATAAAAAGAAGCCATGACATACAGATAAAAAAAGAAAATTTTATTTTACCTGGATATTAACCTTTTACAATACTTTGAACTTTTACTCCACTACATGGCAAAAGGAAATATTGTACTTTCTATAGGCAGTTTGCAGATTAAGATTTTAAGAACATACAAGGAACCTATAACATGCCATGCTTTGCTATTCAGTATAGAGACAACATTCACATGGTGCTTCCATGGAAATGCAGTAGTAATGATAATGATCCAATCCAATGTAATTTCTTATCATAATAACAAACACTGACAGTGACTTTTCTGATAAATGAGAACTTTTACTTTGGCTAGTTAAAATAGATTTTGCTGACAATACTTATGTACTTTTACATAAGTCAAGTTGACTGCAGGAATTTTATTAGAAATGGAATATTTTTACATTGTAATATTTTTGCTTCAGTAATCGGTCTGTTTACTCTCAATATCAACCACTAACATTTCTTTGTATTCTTCTAACCTTCTCGGTTATCATGTACAGTATTCACTCAACAGATTTTACCCGGATATGGTAACAGTGACTGATAACTAAATCCCTCTTTACTTTCCCCCTCCCACTCAGTGAAAAAAGAAGAAGAAGAAGTGGAAGAGCAAGAAGATCCAAATCAAGTTGTCTACACGACAGCTCACACCAAAACCATCCTCGTCTACAAGAAAGACTTCGTCCCCTACAGCTCGAGGATCTACAATTTCATCACATCATTCAGCAGTGAACCTGGGACTGGAGATGAGGAAAAGTAGCTGCATCAGTTCAAAGGACAATGGACTTGAGGTTTGCTCCTGTTGAGAGTAAATCTTTATGATGCACAATGAATTTAATGCTTTTGTGTGAGGATGTTATTTTAATTTGAAAAGAAAATCCCACTTTGGTATCCAAGCAAGCTGCCATTATGTTTGGATATAAATTGACTGCTGTTGGTCAGCCACCATAGAAAGGAGCCACGATGTTAAAATAAACTTATGTTTAAACACATGTGTAGATTTCCTTGAACTTTACTGGTTGGGTAAATATCTGAGGCCATTTATATAATTTAGGGCTTTATCATGAAAGTCACAGAAGGTTTTGCTTTTAGCCTGTTGAAAATATATGATAGTTTAGTACTACTTGCTGTCAGGAACAGATATTGCCAATATACTGGAAGAGGACTGATATAATGGTCTTTAAGTAAATACTACTTATGTGAAACTTTTTACCCTTGTTTTCTCATATTTAGAGAGATGATGGTCACAGCAGACATTTTTCCTTGCTACAATAGGAAAAACAAAGGTGTCACTGACATTAATGATGGCTCTTTTCTGTACAAGGTTCCCATTGAGCCATGACTGAGAAGGCTGAATCCATCCATCATCCATTTATTATCTTACAACTGTACTTTTCCTACTGTGACATGTTAAAATGTCTTTTTTGAAATTGACCTAAGGGCTGGGAAAAATATTGGAGGCACCTTTCAGTATACAACAATCCAATGCAAATTATTCAACGCCACCAAGAAGCACTGACTCAAAAATTACAAAAGAACTGAGTTTATATAAAAACAACAACACTGTCAAGGCTGAACAAGGGCTATTGTATATTTTTTGTTCTGTGGTCACTCAGTAAATATCTGTTTTCCCTATCTCTGCAATATAAAGTGATTCCCAATCTCTGCACTCTCACCATACAAGTAGTTTACAAACATCCACATCTGTGTGTTGCTACAAGAACAAACTACAATAATAATTCAGTGGTAGAGAACCTCCAAAAATACCACTCTGTAAAATTACCCCAATATTAAAAGCCTTTCATTCACAATTTAACATATATCAAAGTATGCAACTCTATGAGCAAAGGTTCAAGTTAAAAGTTCCATTAAACTTTATATACATATTTTACTAAATAATTATGACATGCAATAACATTCAAATAGCATTTAAATTCTGTAACCGGTTGAGATGTGTGCTGATTATAATTATGTTATACACTGTTGGTTGAATGACATTTACTGTGTGACAATACATTTTATATGTATTTATATGCAGATTATAATTTTTTAAAGCATAACCTGCACAGTTGCTACAGGTGTGTGCTTCTTGAAGAGTCGCCCTCGGAGGAGCGGTCCGCTCGCAGCGGCCGAGGACGCGCTGCGCGCTGCGCCCGCTGGGGGGCGACACCCGCCCGCCGCGCCGTGAGTCGTCGGGAGTTGTAGGCGCGCTCCGCCGACACAAGCAGCACAATGAAAGCTGTCATTCAGCGGGTCAGGACGGCCGCCGTGACAGGTGAGCTCTCGGTCCGGGCCGAGCCGAGCCCGCACGGCTCCCGGGCCTTAGATGGCGCCCGGTAACCCAGGCCAACGGCTTCCACCGGGAGCCTCGCCGGCCACGCACGTTAGCTAACCTAACCGGGTTAGCATTAGCACTCCCAGCCGCAATGAAGGAGACGCCAGAGACGGTCAGGGCTGGTGTGACCGGACCCAGGCTGCTCCGAGCCAGAACCAGGCTGGTCTGACCAGACCCAGGCTGCTCCGAGCCAGAACCAGGCTGGTCTGACCGGAGCCAGGCTGCTCTGGTCAGAACCAGGCTGGTCTGATCGGACCCAGGCTGGTCTGACCAGAACCAGGCTGCTCTGACCGGAGCCAGGCTGGTCTGACCAAAACCAGGCTGCTCTGGTCAGAACCAGGCTGGTCTGACTAGAACCAGGCTGGTCTGACCAGAACCAGGCTGCTCAGGTCAGAACCAGGCTGGTCTGATCGGACCCAGGCTGCTCTGGCTCGGAGCCAGCCGGTAATGGCAGTGTCCTCTGTGACTGGTCTCGACGGCCTAATGTCCGTCTTGACTGGCTCCTCTCCTCCAGTCCCCCTGTCACTTTGTGCTGCTGGTCACTGAATGACAACATCATCAGCTCATCACTCGTCAACCTTTTTCTCTGTTGTCCTGCAGTGGGAGAGGAGCAGATCAGTTCAATAGGACGAGGACTGTGTGTGCTGCTGGGTATATCTGCGGAGGACACCCAAAGGGACGCTGACTACATGTGAGTGAGTGTTTGTTTGTGTGTGTGTGTGTGTGTGTGTGTGTGTGTGTGTGTGTGTGTGTGTGTGTGTGTGCAGGAGGGACCTTCAACACCAGATACAGCACCATGACTGGATTAGAAGTCAGGAGAGGAAAATATCATTCAAAATCCAAATGAATTCAGTGGAGGATGTTGCAGTTCCAAGTAACTAATATGATATATTCTTTTCTGCACTTTTCTGTCAGTCCTGAAAATTAACCATAGTGACTGTGAAGACTACAATCATTTGTGGCAATGTTACCAAACTCAAAACTAAAAATTAGCACACACTTCATTTTCAGTTTTATGGTTTACACAATTCAAATATGCTGCAAGAACTGGCTTGCTGATTTTCATTCAGTACTGAAATGAATGGGAGCCAGTGGCTGTGGGACTAAGAAATCCTAAATGTGCACTCATAGCATGTATTGAAAAGTATGAGCAAAATTGTCAATTATGTATTATTAATAGCTACGGAGATAAAATAATCCTGGAGAAATGGCATTAACACAAAACAATATTGTCACTTTGACCAACTTCAACAAGACAACTAAAGTGTATAGATAGACCTTTTTAGTCAGGGCAGATTTAAAGAAACCAATGCTTGCCTGGAGGATCGCAAATAGTCTACAAATTACTGATGTGTTATTGGTTTGAAGAATGTTCAGCAGTAATGATGTACACTTCTAATCCAGTCCACTGATAAACTCTTTGCTAATATTGCCCAGATTGATTAGAGTACTTGTCACTGTCTTAATATAGACAGAGTGGATGAGTCATGCACCTCATACTCAATAGACGGCCTTTTTTTCCTCTTGTTTTCAGAGTACGTAAAATCCTGAACCTGCGGCTATTTGAAGACGAGAATGGCCGAGCATGGAGCAAAAGTGTCGTGGACCGAGACTTTGAGGTGCTGTGTGTGAGCCAGTTCACCCTGCAGTTTATACTGAAGGGCAACAAGCCAGACTTCCACTTAGCCATGCCTGCAGAGCTTGCCCAGCCCTTCTACAACAGCATCCTGGAGAACATGAGGAGCGCCTACAAGCCAGAGCTTATCAAGGGTGACCGCCATATTTACTGTCCCCTCTTTCAGTCCCACTGTAGTGTGGTCCAGCTGCTGTTGGACCTTATACCATGCCGTTTCTATATTAGATAACGTGCTGAAGAATTTCAAATTTTGTTGATTATGCCACATGGTATATGTATGAATTTATATACAGTTAGGTACATAGGTATTTAGACAGTTGCACAGTTTTTGTTATTTTGCCTCTTTACACAACCAAAACACATTTAAACAAACAAATCAAGATGTGATTGAAGTGTAGACTTTCAGCTTTAATTCAAGGGGTTTCACAAAAATTTAACTTTAACCTTTAGGAATTATGGCCATTTTTATACATGGTCTCCCTTGAGACTCTCTTGAGATGCTTTGCCAGGCCTTTACTGCAGCCGCCTTTAGTTGCTGCCTTGTTGTGGGTCTTTCCTCCCTCAGTTTTGTCTTCAGTAAGTGAAAAACTTGCCCAATTGGTTTGAGGTCAGGTGACTGACTTGACCATTGCAGAATTTTCCAGTTCTCTGCTTTGAGATGCTCTTGTGTTGATTTCACAGTCTGTTTTGGGTCATTTTCCATCTGCACTGTGAAACATCATCCAGTCAGTTTTGCAGCATTTGGCTGAATGTGAGAATCTACTTCTACCAGCAGTCACATCATCAATTACACCAGTGACCCAGTTCCATTAGCAGCCATACATGTCCAGGCCATAACACTGTCTCCACCATGTCTGACAGATGATGTGGTGGCTTTGGATCATGCGCTGTTCCTTTGCTACTCCATCCTCTTCTCTTCCCATTCATCTCGGTTTCAAAGAATCTTGTTCTACTTCTTGTTGAGTGTGACCAGTGGTTTGTACCTTGTAGTAAACCCTCTGTATTTACATTCATGAAGGCGTCTCTTGATTGTGGACTATGACTATGATAAACCTTCCTCCTGGAGAGTTTTCTTGACCTGGCTGGATGTTGTGAAGGGTTTTTCTTCACCAAGGAAAGAATCCAGGACTTTTAGTGTTTCTGAACACCAGTTCATTCCTTCTTTTTAAGAATGTATCAAAAAGTTGATCTGGCCACTGCTGAAGTTTCTACGATTTATCTGATAGGTTTGTTTTGTTTTATCAGCCTAATGATGCCTCCTTCATTCACACTGACACCTCTTTTAAGTTCCCATAAACAGCTACCAAATGCAAATTTGAAACCTGGTATCAACTATAGATGACTTATCTGCCCCATTTATCATGAAATAACAAGGGAACAGGCCAAACCTGGACATGAAAGTGATCAATTGTCAATTGTTCAATTACTTCTGAGCCTCTGAAAATGAGAGACTATGACTAAAATTCCTAAATGGTTAATGTAAAATTTTTGTGAAACCCCTTGAGTTATAGCTGAAAGTCCACACTTCAATCACATTTTGATGGCTTTGTTATTGATCCACTGTTGTGGTGGTGTGCAGAGGCAAAATAACAAAAAATGTGTCCCTGTCCAGATACTTACATAGCTATATGTACACACATTAGGTCATACCTGAGTGAGATATTAAGTAGCTGACAGTCATTGTTTATATCTGAGAATATGCTGGATTTGCGAAGTCAGCATTGAAAAAGAGTAAAAATTTAAAGGATCAATGTGAAGGTGTTAAAAAAAAAAAAAGCCCAGCCCAAATAGAATCCCAGAAGGTTCCAGAATAATATGGCATAAAAAACCTAGGTTGTTCACAGCCTCTTGTTTCAGAGCAAAACTGAAAACAAAAGTGTTGAGGGATCCCATTAACCCCCACTCACTTATAAATCTGGACCAACCTGGACCCTGCTGTTTAATTGCCTGTATTCCCATCTCAGTGAAGGGTTATGGCAGTTGAGAGGTTGGGAGGTGTGGATTATCTGTGCTGTGGCGCGACGGCCGCGACAGTGGTGGTGAATTGGGTCGGGCCACTGGGGAGCAGGTGCGGAGAACACCTTGTCCACCTTGTCCCAGCAAAGGAAGCACAAGACTTCCTAATTAGATGATGCAGTGCTTTTCCACCGCAGCCCACGGCTTCACTGTGCAGATGGTATCATTAATCTCATGGGCTCACTGGAAGAAACGAGAACATTTATGTTGAAACTCCCTATCCTCCCTCAGCCCCTTTGTCATTTAGCCCCAATGTCCAAGGGCTCCAAGTTATCCTACATCTCTATGAAACATTGACTGCCAATGCCAGACAAATTATACTGTTTTTTAACAGCCTCTTAATATTAAGATGTGATGTCATTTGTAATGAACTGGCTTCCTTAGTGTAAACTGTAAGCAATCAGTGGCAGTACTGCTTGTAGATGAACCATGGATTTGTGTGATATCGTGCAGTTTGAATCCTCAGCACTCATTCTTTATGACTTGGATAATGTCCTTATGTTTTGTTTTGTGTTTCTAGATGGGAAGTTTGGAGCTTACATGCAGGTCCATATACAAAATGATGGACCTGTCACCATTGAATTGACCTCGCCAGCTGGTCCCACAGACCCCAAACAGGTACACTGTTTATCATAAAGGCTCAAAAAAAATCTTCAATCAAAGTCAAGCTCATTTTCATATTTAATGAACTTCATCAGATGGAGGTTGTTCATTGAGATGACTAAGTTGCCATGTGAGATTAAAAGCTCTGAAAAAATAAGCTGGTAAATGGACCTTTTAGTTAAGATTATTTTTTCAAAGGTATAATTTTAATGAAAAACTTTAAAGCCAATGTGTTGAACAAATTTGGTTATCATTTACTCTTTCATTGCACCAAAAAAACAACTTAATTCATGTGTCATTCCACTTTTCAAGCAATTATCTAATTTCTTATTGTGAACCACTAGATGGTGATATTTGCTCTTCACTCAATGTACTTATAACCAAGTGTGGAAATATGAAGAGCTGTCAGCATGTTACTGCATTACTACACCAACCACCACTCCAGATTGATCTGGATCAGCCTGAAACTCCTTAGATAACTTGAGTTGTGTTTTTTCCACAATCTGCATCGACCTTCGAAGACTTCTCTCACCGAGTTTCTTCTTAGCACCACATACTAGAAGTCTCTTAATAGTTCTAGCCTTTGCAAGTGTTATATTTTTTATAATAACATAATAACATTTCTGATGCTCTCAGAAAGCTCTCTTGTCTTCACCATTGTAAATAAGAAACATGTGAAAACTGAAAACTGAACAGGTGAGACCTTTTTTTTTCTTTTTCAAATTGAAATTCATCAGGCTTCCAACAGTTGTGTCAAGTTTACATTTTATGTCTAATTTCTTTTCACTCTATGAAAGCATATTTTTGTTTTTCAGTCCCTTTGGGCAATTTATAAAATATTCTAGTTATACAAAATTGGTTAAAAAGCTTTGATTTCAGAAGATATTCAAAATTTTGCTCTTAAAATTCAGGGGATTTAATAAATTCAGCCAGGACTATAATTGATGTCTGTTTTTTAGACATTAAGCATTGCATGACATTCTTGTCCTGATGGCACACCACAGATGTACACAATAGCTCAAATATGGAAAGCAAAACACCAAAAGCTTAAAAGTGACATGATAATTAGATATTTAAGTTGCTTTGGGAAATAGAGACAAAAAGGAACTTGAACATCCAGAGAGCAACAATCATGTCCTTGCCAAGATCGACATCTGCCATTGTCACCCTTTCCATAGCCTTGTGGAGTGTGACTGAATCACTGTGTTCTCACTCAGTCACCCCCCATGGCAAAGCTGCAGTCCCCCAGTGTGGTTAGTTGAGTGTGCGTCTGTGTGTGTATGTGCGCGTGCTGTGTGGGGTGTTAGGCGTAGGCTACAGATGATTGCACAGGCTTTGTGGAGCTTGCTGATGCCACTTTATGCTCATCCTGCTGCAGTACCTGTCCCTGTGGGAGCTGACCAGGCCTGCTCTAAGCACGCTTATCCTGTTCCCTCTTTACCATGATATACTGTACTATATGCCTCTTAAATCCAGGGGGTTTATATTAAAAGGTTTATATTCTTCATATAGCTGTGGTCAAGGCTTCGTGAGACTGCACTTGGCACAACAGTGCATTGACGTAAATGCTAATGTCAGAGAGAGATCATGCTCACCGTGACAATGCTAACATGCTGATGTTTCCCAGGTAGTTTTTAGCTGGTTTACATCTTAGCTTAGTTAAAGTTCTCTAATTAGCAAGGACACAAAATACAGTTGAGACTGATGGAAATGTCATTAGTCTCAAGGTATTTGGTCATTAACCAAATTAACAGGCAAATTTAAATTTTGTCAGTAGACTTCATCCTCTTGGAGCAGTGAAATGTCTGTAGCAGATTCCATGGCAATCCGTCAAATAGATCTCGGTCTGGACTAAAGTAGCGTATCATCCGACATTTCACTACTTCCTCCAAAACTCAGGTATTGAATTGACATTAATATTAGCATACCCAGACCTGATAATTTCCCTTTATAATTAAAGTCCTTGGTACATTGAAAATACTGTGTTTTATTCAGTAGTTCCCAAACGGTTTCAGTCATTCCTGCATTTGGAGGCCAAAAAACTGCATTTTTATCTACCAGTAACAACATTAGTTTCACAAGTTTTCCAGAATGCCAATCAAAAAATGCAAGTGAAATGACACAACTAAAACTTTGAATTCCAAAGGAAGACTGGCCTCTTTATGTTTCGAATATAACTGAGCTGCTTAATGATCATCACTGCTTTTCGTTTCCTCCCTATCAAACTCATCATGTTGTTTTTGCTTTCTGAATAAATCTTGCTAACCTGAATCTTGATAACCCCCCTAGTATCGGGTCACTCTGGTTTCTTTATGTTGCCAAATGAATCATAACTCAATTAATAGGCCTTCATAGTTAGTGCCCAATAGCAGACATTTTGACTTGTCATAGTAGGAAAGGCACAAATGAAACCACTAACATTAATGGCAGCTCTGTTCCAGTGACTGATATAAAGAACTGGAGCAATTAGTATTATTTTTCACTCCATATTTTTCCCTGGTAATGGCTCTGGACTTCTAATTTGGGGACAACAGAATTAATCAGTAATGAAAATTTGTCATTTGTGGCTCTCTTTTTTGTAAATCTAGTATATATTTGCAAGTCTGTTATGTATGCATTGATTTAATTAATAAAATCAAACCACAATAATGGTTAGTTGCAGCCTTAGATATCAATCTGAGTAAAGTACCATAAATAGCTTTCGTTATTGTTGAAGAAATCTGAACAAATCATAGGGTGGTAAGTAATGGGGATATTAAAAACTGCATCTCAGTAAGAGGGGTGCAGGTCTTTCAGCTTCTTATTCCAGCTATTTGAATGGAGTTTTTATTTCCATCTTCCTGAATCAATTCTGGTCACTTCCGCCAAACCCAGCCAACATCCTTACGCTTTGGCTGCAGGCTGTCTTTGGCTGCTCTCCCCATGGTGGGCTTGGCTCTCTTGCCCAGAGTGAGGGATATTAAGCAGTCCTCAGAATTTTAATCTTGTCTGTTTGGGATGTTTTGCTGTGGGGGCCGAGGAGCCTAAGCCAAGGCTGAACATGAGGGATAAAAGGCCAGCCAATAGGCTAAGCTTGGCACGGGGGGAAATGAAGCAACGGCCAAGAGACACTGTTCCTTTCTTTCCATGAATCAGGGATTTAGTCCACTGCAGGGTCAAGTGGCCAGCAAACAATGGTGTTATCCAGAGGAATGAAAATCATCCTGTTTTGGATGTTCTCTTTGGGATGCTTAGCGGCAGGATTTGATACCAGAAGAGTCCTGAGTTTTTCTGTTTGTTCACCTGATTCCATTTTGTTTTGGGCTAAAACCCAAAATACACAGAAATTATGTAATGTTGGTACATGTGAGTCAAGATTTTGAATGACGTTGTAATTCATAGTTTCGAGTTTGAATGTTGCTTAAACATTAGTGTTATGTTAATTGCGTAATTGCAAAGAAAGATTTTCTGTGTTTCCTCTGTGTCCAGAATATATTCAGATGTTGAACGTACATGTATACGTATGTTTATACGATTTTTGTGTACAAGATGTTTCAGCATAAACAAAGACAGCAGACCAAGTTTAATACTACCACATGGAAATGCATTCAAACGGGAATGATACTGAATTTTTGTGCTCTTCGAATAGTGTATGTCTTATGCAGTGCTTTGGATTTTTAAGATGACATTTAGTTTATGAATATATCCTCAGCAGCTTTAAAAATTGAAGCATCTGTGTTTGCAGTCCCTTTTTGGATGACAAGTAGCATAACCACGTTGTCATTGCTAGTGTTGTGTTTCATGAACTGTGAAGAATACAATGAAAAAAGGAGAAGGCGCAGGGTTTGATTGGAGTAGTAACTAGCTGCGCTGAGTGTCACTGTGAGGGGCTATTTTTGAGTGTATGAGAGGCAGTGAGCGCAGCCACAACAATAGACTCATTGAAGTGATCATATGACAACTCGGAATAGCTCCAAATGAGGAGAGAATAGAAGTTGTCGTCTGTTCACAAAGACAAGTCAGAGGTGGAGTGTTGGTCTGTGGCGCTGACGTATTATTCCGTCTTTGTTTAATTAAATATACTAATTTTCATGCATGGTGGGACCTTTGGGGGAATGCTGAACACACTGCAAAGGTCATGATCTGCAAGTCATGATGCAGCAAGTTCGTGTTGATTGTCTCAGCCTTGTGAGACACCAGGTACCATAGATTGATATGTTTTTTTAAATTAAATTTTACAAGCTAAAGAAAAAGCAAAGACTCGCACACAATGTGAGAGTATTACAAGTTTGTTATTATTTAGCCCATAATGACCCTGAAAACTTGCTTTCAAGTCTTACATATCTTTGGACACGATAAAAAAATTTTGGATTAAATGGGCAGCAATGAAAGTGAAAGTTTGATTTTCTGTTATTTAACATAGTTTAACACTAAAAAACTAGGTGTTGCTTAAAAGGTTTGTGATCCAGTTTTTCCAATTGAGCCCTGCCCATTTCAAACCAGTGATAAGAGCTCAGAGACAAACATAAACACAGACGTCATTTAGTGAAATTAACAAAACTCTTCTGTAGCTGGGAGAAGGTTCTCGGTTTTTAATAGAACTCCACTGCACCAAGTAAGAAGCTAATGGAAAAAATTTCAGGGCCCTCGATATCATCAATTTTTCAAAACTGAATACATGAGGAAAATATTTTACCACAGGCTGGCGGAAAGGGTTTGAATTTGACATTTAACATGTTAAAATTTATCATATTGTTTGTAAAATAACAATAAATAAGTTGATTTACATCAGTATGCCACTATTGCCTAATATACAGTAAACAAGACTAGGTCAAACCTAAGTATATTGCTAGGTCATCATTTATCTGTTTGCACCTCTCCTGCTGTTTGAGCTCACATATACAGTCATTTTTTACCCAGCTGAGTTCCCAATACAGCTGCCCTCATTTGGGTTGTGCTGTTTCTGTTGTCAGACAACGGAACAAGTAGGAAGTAGTGGCTAAAATACAGCTCCTCAAGACCACATGTTAACCAGCAGTCACTTCCAAGCCATTTCCAAGCTGCTGCTCTGCTGCTAAAATCCTGATTTTATAAGTGACATAGTCGCAAAACAATTACCATACACATAAGTGAAAGATGATGACTGTGGTGTGATTTTGCTTAATTTATTTGCTTTACAACTATGTCAACCGCTGTATGGTCAATTGAATGAGACACAGCAGAGTTTACCTGCAGAGGGACAATCTGACCTTGGACTCGCGGGGCAATACTGGTGACACACTTCTATGAAAAGTAGCAAGGATTATTTGCTGGGTGCTAAGTTGCTAAATTGTTGACCCCCTCGATGATGTAATAGAAACCATTTGCACCAATTCTTTTTGACAGAGCAACTGCCAGTGGGGAAACTCCAACACTCAGTTGTCCAAACACTTACTCAGTCATGGACATTTGTGTCTACTGGCCCTGCTGTTGCGGTCCAGCCAAAAGACATTTTTAAAAGGGAACCGTAGTAATTTAGTATTATATTTCCCCAAAATTGGGGGACTTGCAAGTTGGATAAAAAAAAATCAGTGGTTGAAATTGAAGCAACAGAGGCAGAGTATAGGTCAGAAAAGTGCTAGGACCTGCACTTCACATAAAGCAACTTGACAACCCTAAAATCTGTTTACCATAAAAAAGCGATAATGATGCATGTTGTGTTTTTTACGTATGTTAGTGGAGCTACAATGAAGTTATGTAGCAGAAAATATTTTTGGCTATCTTAAATATCAGTTGTAAATTTCAGCATGACACTCAAATGAAAGAGCAGAGGCTTCTCTCTTGGCTCACTGTGTTGGAGAGATAACACATAAAAGTCACAGCTGGATGCATCAAGTTCAGGCATGTTTTCCTGAAAAAAATGAAGACGATGGAGCAGACAAGGCAAGTGGAAAGTAAACATGGAACACTTTGGTGTCAGTCATGTGTATGGATTTTTCCTCTAACTTTTTATTACCTCTGGAGGCACCAAAATATTCTTAAGGGCAAGTTTAATGCAGAAGCCAAGCTTTTCTATTTATTATCACAGTGTTTGTTCTATAGGTAACATGACTGCTTGTCATCTCCTTTGACGTGATTAGAGTGTACATGTTAAGGGCACGTGAATTGAACTGTAGGATAAAAAATTTATTTATGATTCAGACTTTCCTTTTTCTTGGGTTTTCTTCAGCTGTCAAAGCAGGAGAAGCAGCAGCAGAGGAAAGAGAAGACGCGCTCCAAGGGCCCATCAGAGTCGGGCAGAGAGAAGGGCACCCTACGTTCCCGACAGGACCCAAACGCCAGTAGTGGAGCAGAGGGTGACGTGTCTTCTGAGAGGGAGCCCTAGGTTAGCAGGGTGAGGGAGCCTAGGAAACGCAGAAAAACACACAAAAACACACACACATGCAGTCACTTGTAGCACCTATTCATACAGAACACCAGAATGCAGGTCATTAAAATTCTTTAATTTTATAAAATTGAGGCTTGTCTTAAAAAGTGCAATTTAAAAACTTTCAATCATTCACAGTGTCATAAAGGTTAATCTTAATTTACAGTTGCACAAAAACAATGATTAAGTTAAGTTTTATTTATTTACTTCTTATTGTTTTTTTGCCCGTTAAAAAAATACAGTCACTCTAAATACATGATATGAACTAAAAGACAACACATATATACAAACACATTTCTGCCTACACATATTCAGACATGCATGAATCCAAGTTAAATTAGCTTTTTTAGGAGAGGTGGGTATCTTAAAGCTTGTCAAAAGTTAAATAAATAATGAAGATGTGAGGAATATGTAATCGTCCATGCAATATCAGAATCCTGTAAATAAGGATAGATTAGACCGTAACACATCGCTAAAAGGCAAGAATGATTTGTTAGGTGAGATCTCATTGTTTTTTCCTGCATAAAAGTTTGTCATCAATTAAAACCCCAAAGATATTATGTTAGATGATATTTAAGTCAGTATAAAATGCCTGATGTGGTTTTTTTTCATTACTTCTGCTTTACATACTTAAACCAGCTCTTCTTATGTAAATGTTTTGGTAATTTAGGGTCTCATTTTGGCCTTATATCAGAATAAGCATCGCAGACACTTTTCCATAGAAGTCACAGCAGCAGTCTGTGAAGGTCCAACCTAATGGTGGTTCTATTGCTCTTGTAGCACAGCTCAAGTTTAAATGCTGTAACACTGATGGGAAGGAACAAGAGATATCAAATGGCCATATTATTTCCCCTTCTCAAGCAAGCTGTAATAATTGTTTCACTTACTTGTAATTTCTTACACAAAAGGGGAAAAGTATTCATCTTAAATCTGCATCAAATGCACTTTACTTGTTATTTACCTTTTTTGTTCATTTTAATCTTCTGTAATATCAGTAAAGTTAAGGTTAATAGCAATCTTAGCTGCATTAATTGATTTTTGGCCACTGGGGGGGGTGTCACAACAAGCTGAAAACACAACTCTGACATATTATCACCTAATAAGGAGAAATGACTAATATGTTATTAGGCAGTTGTTTATGTACACATCCAGTAGACATAGAGCAACATTAGCATTCATTCGGAGTGGTATTTCCAGCCACCTTATGAACCTAAGTTGTATAATCATTTTCCTTCTAGCTTTGTTTTGGTCTCCACCAACTCCAAGGAAGATATTTGGCTCTTTAGCTGCCAGATGCTTGCATATGTTTACCAGCTAGTTAGTAACTATGTATGTCTGTGGTGTCTGGTGCTGGTTAAGTAGCATACAGTGGATTTATTAAAGCTTTAGGAACAAGGTTGATGACAGCAGTGTGAGTGAACCCAAATCTCAAAGTAGTGGGCTGTAAAACCAAAACAAGGGGAACCGTAGAGTTAGGTGATAATTACCCGTGGTTCAATACTAAGAGCAACACCTTATCAATACACAATGTAATTTTTTCCATTATTAATACAAAATATTGACTAGTGCAGCTTTGATAAAGCACATAATAGGTTGAATTGTCAAGGAGTTTCTTGCTTTTGTAAGATCTGCTCTCATTCACTTTGCAGGGAAAGAGAAGACAAACCCAAGGTTTCCATGCACTAAATAAGTTTATTAACTAAGACTTCAAACGACAACATTTGTTTGAAACTGATCCAGCTTGTGAGAGAAGTAAAAACTTCTTTCATGTAATAATTTTCCAGCAGACCACTGTACTCTTGCAAAGATGCTCTATCAGTAAAAATCTTGTCATGTTTGAATAAAGCAATTACAGAATATATACGAATGTGATGAAGACCTTTTTTTTAATGTTAACAGATACTAAATCCAGCAATGTACAGATTCTTAATCTTTTGTATTGTGTATGTATATTGTATAGAAGTTTAAATTTTCTGTGTTCTTTTTTCTTACAAATTTTATTTATAATGTAAAATGTAAAAAAAAGAGTTGCAGTGTACTAAATTTTTAAAGGTTTCTTGTAAAAGCCATTTTTTTTTAATACACTTCGACAGAAATCCTTGGGGACCTGAACACATTAGATAGAAACAATATTCAGAAAATTTACAGCTGTGACTCTTATCAAAATTGCAGTTGCCCCCAAAAATAGTTCTTTTCCATTTATTATATTAGTGTGTTGTGTCAGGCACAATATGACAGCTTAAAATTTGCTGTGAGAGGCAGTTACAGTCCCCTCAGCATCGCTGTTTTCCACATCTCCTTTTCCTGTCTGTGCATGCTCTGTGTTGTTGTTGATATTGTGGTGAAACTCTGCAACGCTCATGAGAGACAGACGTGTTTGTTTCTGATCTTGTAGCTCATATTGTGGGGGGGTGGTGTTCTCTTATTTGCCTTTGGCATTTGTTTACTAGTGCGAAAACAGTGGAGTTCTGGGAGAATGGAGACAGGGAGGCATGGAGTCAGCTCCCTTCGTGTCCCTTCTGCTCTCCCTGCTGAGGCTGCTGCTGCTGGCTCCTGCGGCACAGCTCCTCTCCCTGTGTGAACTTTGGCAGGATGCACATTAACGGATAACAGCGTCAAATTGGCACCGTGACTGTACTGTCAGCTCCTCTGTTCTCACAGACCTTTGCACAGTTAGTTACATACAGACTGAAACATTACAAACATCTACAATTTGCCACTGAGGTGTGTTGTGTTATTTGTGTCTTGTTTCGCACTGCTTCATCTGCTCTATAACACACTGTACACACACATTCTGTCCAATGTGGGACCTTGTAAGTCTGTAGTCCTATCCCAAACTCTACTACAGCATGGGGCCCTGTTCATAAATCCCCAAGAGCATGTTGGGTAAATATGTGCCCCAAGACATGGAAGCTTCAGCACCTTGTTACATAAGGCCTTTTTGTCTGACAGAGAGCCAGAGTGAGGTAGATGGGTGAAAAATGGGCAAAAAACATGGCAAGTTAGAAGGAAGGAGAAGCTGGAAAAAAATAGTCTGATAAGTCAAGAGGCTTATTTGGTTTTTGGTCTCTGGATGTACACCAGGGGAGTGCACACGCAGCACTTGTGGACATGTGTGTGCGCTGTGGTGGGAGCAGAGGTGGACAAGGGAAATTTGGATGTAAGAGAAATGTCAGACAAGGGGCCTTGCTGGCTTGGCTTTGTCACTGCATATTTTAGAGGGAATTGGCGTTCCTGAGGTTTGCTTGGCATGACTTAAACATGAGCAGTGTGCACTTTGCAACGAATGAGTAATTTGTGACGGTCCTCCATTATCTCTTCTAGTCTTCCTTCCTTCCTGTCTGCAATGTTCTAATTTTGATATATACATCTTACAAGAAGGTTTCTGCTGCTTGTCAGGCTGCTTTGAGCAATTTCCAGGCCATGCTGAAAATTGCTTTTCTAGCTGTTTACAAATCACCTATTCCAGACCCTAAGAGTCAGAGAGTAGATGTAACTTTTAAATTTCTTTTAAAAAAAAAAAAAAAGAAATCCATTTGAAAAATTTCTATTTGGCGGTTTTCACAGTGTTGTGCCTTTTAAATTTAATAAAGCATGTCGTCAGGTTCTTTGTTTGTGCAAGTAGGCTAATAAAATCTGCTAATGAACTCCTGCTGATGAACATAAGAGTATTATCATCCAAAACTGCAGTTCCCTTACGCTATGGATGATTTCAGTGTCTTTTGGCTCATTGATTTGGCTTTAGGGCTCACAATGTTGGTTACATGCATAGAGAACCAAAAGGAGAACAAATAATGGACTTGAATTGGAAAGACTGCCAAAACACGCTCCAAACAAATGATAATTTTTGCTCCCTATCAGCTGGATGTTTTCCCTAAGAACTTAATAGAGGCAATTAAATGTTGATAAAATGTTTTTAGCTTGCACTACTGCTGTCAAGTGGCCCAAAAGTCAAGTTTAAACAGCTTTAAAGTGAGAAGGTGTTGCTTTTGAAAAAAATGCAATTCAGCATTAGACCTTGAGCTTTATATTTGTTTGCTTTTGCCTAACTCAGTCTCGTACGACCAATAGCTTATAGTGGCTAATGTCAGCAAATGTTATGTGAATATCGATGTGTAACTGGATAAATTAAATTTAGAGTGCCACTATCCTGTAATTGCCACTCGTGGCCACAGTGGCTCCTTTTAGTAAAAGTAACTTAAATTTTTAAATCATATGTCTAGGCTGCTATCGGATAATTATAACACAAAAGATGAGAGCCAGAGACCAAAATGACTCTGTTCTGTTTTCTCTCATGCAGTTGACACACCTGGGACACAATAGTGAGCCTAGTTTCCTCAGGAAAGCCCTGATCTTCAGTGACTTAAACCTGATTGTGGACTGTCCTCCTTCCTGTTTGGAAATAGAAGGATTGTTTTGGCCTGTCGTGGAGAACATCTTGCCCTTGCTGGTGTCCTTGGCCTCTCCTCTTCAGAATCAGATAGGCCCGGCAGGGTATAAACAAAGTAGCAAAAAGCATGTGAGAGATTGAACAAAGGTGCATAGAAAGGGAATGTGGTTGATATGGGATAGAGCAGACGTCAGCAGCATGACGTCATGTGGCCCAGTAGCTATCTGTGCTCTCTTACTGTCTTTTTCTCACTGCATTTCAGTCCATGTTTATACTTCCATCTGTCTCTGTCTCTCTGTCTTTCTCTTCAGACTCTCCCTACCTGTCTCTCTCCCAGCCTGCTGTCCCAACTTAGTCTCTGCTTAGAGACATAACACTGACACTGAAGCATAGCTCAGCTCCAAGTTCTTGTTGTGAAGTACGGCAGAAGAACATCAAGACAGTGATAATGTAACAGCCTTGACATATTGGTTGCACCAGTAGCATCTCATGATTGGCAAAGTCACATGTGTAAATGTTATAGTATCTGTATGAATAGACTGTATGTTTAGAAGTCCAACTGAAATTATGCCAGTGCACAGGTCTGCTCTGTAAATTACATGCCAAATACTGTCTTTGAGAAACCAATCAATAGGAAAATCGGAGAAATGTATATTTTATAGCAAGACACAGCACAACACATGAAAAGTCTTTAAACTTTGAACAACCCACATTAATATTCTAGCTGATGCCTCCTTTCCCTCCTACAGGCATGGACACATGTCTTGCCTCGCACCTTAGCTTGCTAAATTAGCTGACTAACAAATATCCACCAGGTGGAAAGTGCACTGCAAACGTTAGTGTGCAGGCTCCCTAGTAAGCCTAGTAGCTTAAAAACTTGTCAGCAAATTTTAACATCAGACGATTTAGATGTTTGCTGGTGTGGTCCTTACTCTTCAGTACCACTACTTACAAAATTCTGTATCTCTTCAGCTTGTAAGTTACAGTTAGTATGACAAGTTTGTTTTCATTGTTTGTTTGTATACTGGCTGAGCTGTCAATTAAACCCACCCACTCAAAAGCTTAGAGGTTAAAGGAGAATTTGTGATCCCACAGAATTTTTTTTCCACTCAATAATAAGAAGATATGAGCAACACATTCAGAAATTACTTTGACATGATTTTTGAACATAAAAACTAATGACTAATTGTGATTTCACTTTGTGACTACAAGTCAGTTTGTCTCAGTTACCTGTACAAGCCAACTGTGCTTCACTGTCAGGGGACAATAGCAGCAATGTGGCTGGGCGGACTTTGGCCTCTCAAAAATGCATACTTTGTTTATTAAACTTTCTGATTATTACACTGCCGTGCTGTCACTTGTAAAATCTGAATGTACATTTTGTTGTCATTTTATAAAGGTGTCAATAGAAAAAAAATCGTCTGTCTTTTTCCGCTGTTTATTCTGCTTGTTTAAATGATCCGCAAGCAAGGATGCTTGGCCTTATTTCTCCTTTCAGCATCACCACCTGGCCTGTCTACAGAGTCCCAAGTTGAGCCCTTTGTTTTTTTTTTTTTTTAGCTCAAGCAAGCTATTCATAGCCACCCATGCCGAATAATACCCCCCTCCTTTCTCTCTCTCTCTCTTGAATGGTGCTGAGCTGAGGTTTCTCCATGTTGTGGTGGAGAGCATCAGGAAAGGGAGAGGAGCTGCGATTTCCCGGACTAGGGAGCCCTCAGAGAGGCTAGACGTGACCCAAATACGTCTACCAGCTAGCCAGCCATAGTACCGCTTCAAATTGTCCTAGAACTGCAGTTTTCCTCTGCAATAAATGCATTGTGGTCCCGGTGCTAGACAGGTTTTACAGTAAAAGGAGGAAGTAGTCTGTGGGGCCTTGGATTTTTGATGCACTGTACCAAACATCTGAGGGGACCATAATCATCAAAGCTGTAATGGGGTGAGAGCATGGACTGCTGAGTTGGACAGATGTTTGAGGTTCGTCTCTCAGCGGAATCACCTGTGTATTTCAAACAACCGTGGCTGCTTATGTGACTTAGTGTGGATCCCCTGAGCTGCAGGGCAGGGCAGTAGGAGTGGGCGCGGTGTCAGTCGGACATGGGAAAGTGGGTTAAATTCCAGGCATTCTCTTACATCTGAAGCCACACTGTGTCTGGTTGTCTTCTCTACAACTTATCTTACATCTTGTATGTGTGTGAGAGTCCTTTGCCAAGCCCACTGGCTATGGAAAAACAATTTAACTGGATTTAATTTGTTGCCCCCCTCCTCCTTCCTCTTCCCTCCTTCCCCTCACGCTTGCTTTTTTTTTTCTTTTTCTTTTGTGTGCCTCTTAGAGGTTGGGAATTCATCTTGTTTAGTAACTCCATGCCCAGTCTGAGCTCGCTTTGCAAGTTAGACAGGCCGGGTTTTTATGGCAGCTTTAAGGCTTCCATTCATGTGTGGATTGCCCCTGAAGTTTGCTCTCTATACAGTATGTGATGCTTAAAAAATAGGCTGTGTGTTCCATTCATTTTGAAAAAGTTCTATTTGGACAAGTTTTTATTCAAATCTGACGCGTGGCTCTCAGTCATAACTCTTGCTTTCCCTCCCTGCATTCCTCTCCTGTTTGTTTTTGTCTTGGCCCCATTCTCCAAAGGGTTAAAAAAGCACAATGAAACCAGTTGCCTAGAGCCCTGACCACTTTTTCCATTCTTGCTGGAAAGTTTCCAGTGCTATTTATATGAAACCTCAGGCTCGACAATCAAGAAACCCACTTGGCCAAGATAAAGTATTTCCAATTATGCTAAAGTTTTGTTTTACTCAAATCGTTCCATACAGAACATCAGAGATGGACGGCCCATGGTCATCCACGGGATCTGTGGTTCTTCTCTGTTTTGTGAACACAAACATGCAGTGAGTGAGCAGACATGTTCAAACAGGTACAAGTGAAATCAACGCATATGACCTAAGTGCTATTGTTTAATCAGAGAGCACCCCATGGTACATCTGATCTGTCCTGGGCTTGATGAATGATGCTGCAGTGAGCGCTCCAACTCTTATTTTAAACCAAAATAATGTTACGTTTTATCCGTTTCTAGAGGGGAAGGGATTCACTTTTGGCTGAGGTCATTGACATATTTAGAACATTATTACTGTTATTATTTGTAGAAGTAGTTTACCTGGAGGGCATCACTCTGGTGTTTGGCTGCTGTCCACTGGGTTTGTGTGTGTTTGAGCTTATATGTGGTCCAAAACTACCTCTAAGGTTATTTAAAAAACCAATGCAGCTTTGCAAAAAAAAGTTGATATTATCATTCAGCGAGACACTGTAATTTTCCTATCACTGAAAGATACTCCCAGAAGAGGGCAGTGGAAGGCACATCGTCCACACACAGCTCCCACTTTTGATCTCCCCTTTACTTTCATGTCATTTGATTCCAGTACACTATTTTTAATGGGATTTTATGTCAAATAAACAGTGTTGTCCAGAATTATTTGAAGAGCCAAATGACTCATGTATCAATGAATGTCTGTTCCCAAGTCAATAAAAGGACACAGGGGTATATCTTTGTCTCTCTAGAAAATATAATTCATGAGTTTTGGGTACTTTTAGCTTCCAGTATACTGGTATAAAGAACACCTATCTTTCATAAGAATGGTTCTGTTGTGTGTTATTTTCCTTTAAGTAAATTTTAAATCAATTGTAAATATATACATACTTCCTATTAAAGAATTCCAGAAGTTGCTCATCGTAGATTCACTAACACACAAAGGTGGACACTTATTTATGGAAGCCTTGTTTAGGGGACAAGGTTTTCTTGTCTTCTGTGACAAAAACCTTTAATAATCCAGCTGTGTTTTCCCAGTCATCATCTATCATAACCACTGGACTTTCACTGCGGAATGTCCACATACACCTTGAGGACTTTTACATGTGTACTTATTTCATAAATGTTTTATACCCTGCAAATTACCATCATGAAGTCTGCTTTTTAATATAATAAGAAAAAACAACCTGTTCAATTTTCATTAATCATTTTAAAATAATAAGACTTGTGTGAAAACTGTGGCTCATATAGACAAGAAAGGTTAACAGACTCTGCCCTGGATAACATTTGAACTCCAATCAGCTCGTTGTTTTGGTTTTAGGGCGGCAGCTGAACAGATTTTGGTTCGGTGACCTTGTTTGCAACCAGAAAATTCAATTAATGCAGCTTTAATGACTCATTTTTAAAGTTGACATGGTACAGTAATGAATAAAAAGAATTCAAAAAGTACATAACAAGTATAGAGTTGTATGGGTGGAAGTTTATCCTTCACACATTTCTTTCCATTATTAGAATAAATATAGAATTTTGACTTGGGTTTCCGTCTTTGTGTGTGTGTGCGTTCACAGGGGCAAGCTCCTCTCTTTCTCCTCTCGCTCTCCCCTCTCTCTCCCCCTCTCCCTCTTTCCCCTCTCTCTCTCTCTCTTCTCCCCCCCTCTCTTTCTCCTCCCCCCAATTCTCTCTCTCTCTCTTCCCCCCTCTCCCTCTCTTTCTCCCCCATTCCCTCTCCCCCCTCTCTCCTCTCTTTCTCCTCTCTCCCTCCAAGCCCCTCTCTCTTTCTCCTGTCTCCTCCCTCTCTCTCCATCTCTCTATCTTTCTCCTCTCCCCCCTCTCTCTCTCTCTCCTCTCTCTCCCCCTCTCTTTCCCTCTCTTTCTCCTCCCCCATTCTCTCTCTTCCCCCCTTTCTACTCTTTCTCCTCTCTCCCCCCTCTCTCTCTTCGTCTCTCCCTCTCTCTCCCCCCTCTCTCTCCCTCCCCTCTCTCTCCCTCTTTCCTCTCTCTCTCTCTCTTTCTCCCCCTCTCTCTCCCTCTCTCACTCTCTCTCTTTCTTCTCTCTCTCTCTCTCCCTCTCCCACCCCCTCTCTCCCTCCCTTCCTCTCTTTCTCCCCCCTCTCTTTCTCCCCCTTCCTCTCTCTCTCTTTCTTCTCTCTCCCCCTCTCCCTCTCTCTCGCCCCCCTTTCTTCTCTCTCTATCTGCCCCTCTCTCCCCCTCTCTCTCTCTTTCTCCTCTCACTCTCTTTCTCCCCTTCCTCTCTCTCTTCTTCCCTCCCCTCCTCTTTCTTCTCTCTCCCTCTCTCTCCCCCTTCCTCTCTCTCCCCCTTCCTCTCTCTCCCCCTCCTCTCTCCCTCTCTCTCTCCCTCTCTCTTCTCTTTCTCCCGCTTCCTCCCTCTCCCCCTCCTCTCCCCCCCCCCCCCTCTTCGGTCTCGCTCACCAGACGGACGCGTCCATGGAGAGCTCGTGCAGCCTCGCTCTTCCTCACTACTTCTCAGAACCGGGTCTCGACGCGTCACGAGCCGACGAGCCGGGCTCGGCCTGAAGCTCGCGGCGTCGGTCACCAGCCGTCACATCCCGCCGGTGTCCCGGTGTCCCGGTGTCCCGGTGAAGCGCCGGTCCTCTGAGACCCCTCCCCTGGACTCGGCCGTCCCTCCCCGGGAGATAAGTCCGTTCCCCGGGAATTAAAGGAGCTTGCTCGCTTTTTCTGTTGTTCCTCCTCCTCGGGGATCCGCATGGATGTGGCAGCCTTAGAGGGGATGTCCCTGCCGGGTGTCCGACTCCGGAACCGGCCGACGCAAGTGATGCCGAACCAGAAGCGGGTCAAAGCGCGGCGGAAACGGCGAAAGGAGTTGGTTCTGATCCAGATCTGCTTGTTCGGCGGTTTGCTGCTGGTCGTGAAGGGTTTTTCCTACTTGGCGGAACATTCACGACGGTGACATTTTCTTAACAGTTAACTGGCATCATTTAAGGCGACGTTGACATTAGTGCGGGAAGCTGCATTAGAAAAGGCGCTAAGTTACGCGTCGTTCCCACCGGGAGCCTCGGTGCGTTGCCTTCGCTCCGTCTCCAATGAAGCCTTGTGGTTGTGGTGCCGATGAACAATGTGACAATGACACGGTGTCTGTGTTCTTATCTGAAATGATGGTTCGGGTCTCTGACTTTAATGTTCCCCCCGAAACTCCTCAGTGTTTTTAGCTGCCTCACGTTGTGGAACAGAAGCATAACCTGCAAAAGTGTGTTTCACACGATTTGCAGAAAAACCATCGCATTCTATTATTCTGTTGAACCAAGTAGTTAAAGACAGTTATGTCCTGTTAGGTTTAACCTTTGCCTCAATTTGACCTGATAAAAACTGGGGCAAACGTCAGGGTGTCATTGTCATACAGGTATCCAGGTATTAGGGGGCTATCAAGGGGATCCATCTGAACTCGGGCTCTATGGGAACTACGGGAAACTACTGCAGGCTGAGGGATGTTCAGGTGTTTTAGCTGCAGAGCGTTGAAATCAGGGCAGTGAGCCCCAGGGTATATGCCTACACATCTCCAGGTTACTTCACATGGCTGCACAGTGGTCCTCTGCCCTCTTTCTCACTTTGTTTCAAAGCCGTGCTGACATGTATTTTAAATGATAGCCGAGGCATCTGGAAGCAAATGAAACCCTGATAATAAATAACCGCAGTGCTTCCTAACAGCAAACATCTGTACCACTTGACTTGATGTCTACATGTTCCTCGCTTTCTTCTTTTATCTGTCATTGACTCTGCCCTCAACACTCCACTTGATTACTGAGTTAGCATCATCTAAAGTGAGAAGTATTTATCACCCTCTGTGGACAGAAGGCCTGCATGAATATTCATACACTCGTGATTTGTGCATCATCAGTGCAAATCTTTTTTTTTTCTCCTTTTCCTTCTCACTGTGTAATCTGGTTACATGGAGATGAAACAGTGCAGCTTTTTGCATGGGCTCAAGTTCGAGGCGAACAAGAGACGACACTGGGACTTTTAATGCATTTCCCTTGTACCCATTGTGTTCCTGTTAACTCTTAATCAGCTTGCCAGAATATCAATTAAAGTTGATTATTTATGATGTGCCTAATGAAGTTCTGCTAAATTGAGCTTGATGTCATGGAGCTGGGAACAGAGCACTCAACGCCTCCTCACGGTTGCACATTAATCATTCCCACACTCCTCTTCTCCTCTCAGTGTGCAAGATAGGGAAAGATATCAGGAGTGAGGGAACGGTACAATGCTGGCACGCAAACCTCGCCGCTGCTGTAGCTGCTGTGTGTGTTGTACTGAAGGTGAGGTCAGGTGAGAAGTTCAGCTGTGCCCTGAGGACTATTGAATAACTGGGCTTTTTAATTCTATTTGAATCCCTCTCTTAGACCAGACTTGTGGTTGGCAGGGTGGAAAGGGCAGAGTGCTCCTGCTGAGCTCTCTGAAGTATGAAATGAATTCACTGGTGTTGCTGCTGTCTTGAAGAATGTGCAGATGTAGCCACAGTGGGAGCCACTTTGTGTGCTGCACTGTTGCTACACCCCCCCAAGAGGATTTTGTTTTGGAAAATCATGAAATTCCCCTTCAATGTATGAATTGGAGGGCGGGGGGAAGGAGGGGGAGATACCGAACTGACACATCTGTGGTGCACTCCTCCAGCTGTTCACCTCCCTACCATTACATAAAGAATCAAACTTTAATGTGACAGAGCACACAATCCTGGTCATTAAAAATAAAACAAATTGCTTGACATGCACTATGCTACCTGCAACACTTAGGGGACACAAACATGTAACTCATATGTAAAAACTAAAGAGGCACAGTTTACAACAGTAAAATTACCTTTATTGTGAATATGCAGAATTATCTGTCCTCGTCTTTTATGAATGATAAGTCATTGATGTTCATAATTGGTCACCTCTGCTGTACACAAAAGTCATTTTGCATTATTACTGGGCATTGAATACCTTTGGTCAATACTCATTTGATACTGACTGACATATGTCCTATTATCAAAAACTGTTTGGCATTGTATGCTTGTTCAGATTCATACTTTAATTAGTGATTTCAGGCGAAGGTAAAAGTTAACAATCGTAGGAGAATGACAACCTGTGCTAAAACTCTAGTGGTCTAAAACTGAAAGGTGCACTGTGGAATTTTCTTGCAAAAAACAAAAATTATGTTTACAGTCACAGTTTACAGTGTTACTCATTACTATGTGGTCGTGTCTTTGGTGCCTAACAAATGTGTCACATGCATTTCCTTACTCATAAAACATCTGTATTTTTTTTTAATTTTCTTTTTTTTTGATGTTTAAAGCTGCGTTCCTTACATCAGTGTTTACCTGCTCGCTGTCTTCTTCCCTGCCTTGTCTGGCACATTTCTCCTCAATGACAGATGAGCACAATAGTGTGAAACCATAGGTAGGATTATGTAATTGTGTCGTGAAATGTAGCAGTAATGGGCTGCCAGCCTAATGCTGCTGCAACAAATACACAGTATCTACCCAAAACTCACTTTATAAAGTCAATTGTATGTCCAGTTGCACCAATTGGACATACAGTGCCTCTGTAAGATTGTTTTTATCTCATCCTTATTTATTTTTTCATCAGACATTTTCAGAAATAAACCATCTGTTTTTAGGCATACACATATTTCTTAAAGTAGTTTAAAGAGGTGATAGTTTAGATATCAGTGCTGAAACTCAGATATCAAATAACAGTTTTAGACTCAAGTTTTTGTGTATTAAAATGCACTGTGAAGAAGTTGTAGCTGCACTAAAATGTCCCTTGAATCTATATTGAAAGTAGACTTTTCTTTCTGTGACAAACAAGGCTTCGACATCTCCAGCCACAGCATTGCAGACCGGGAGAGATGGGGAGGAAGGAGGCTACTGCAGGAAATGGACAACAGCAGCTTGGAGGATATAGAGAGTGAAGAATCTAAGAACTGCACTGCTCCAGGTAAGAGGGAGACAGGATGAAAGAAAGAAGACATGCGAGTCTTCCTCTCTCCTCCCAGACTATAGAGAGGGAAATGGGGAAAAAAGGAGCAAAAGTGGGGAACAAATGATCCCCCACAGGTTCTGTTTTTCTACCCTCTCTGGTCCCCATGTTTTCTCTTCCTTAATGTGGGGTAACCCAGATTGTAGGGTCAGATTAATTCCCATTAGCGCAGGCTACAGCAGGCGGTGACTTTCTGCCTGCCTCAGCGGTTTTCACACTCAGTCTCCGTCACTTTTTTAGGATCCTGCAGGTTTCACTCTCACTCCCCCCACATAGCTTTCTCTCTCAGTCTCACACCAACTCTCCCTTCATCTCTCCAATTCCCTTCCTCTGTGTTTACCTCATGTTTTCCCCCATGGTGGCCACATCTCAGGAAAAAAAATAATCCCTGTTTCCATGGCGACCTTTTGTCTTATCATCAACCAGCGACTTCTGTTTGAGGTACTCAAGGATAGTGTGTGAGGGTGATCTTGTTTGTAAAGTTCAAAATCACTCAGTCTTGCTAAAAGGATTTAAATCGACCACATGTAGGAGACTTTGGAAATGCTTTCATGTCATGTAAAACCATGATTTGTTGTGTATTCCAGCCTGTTTCTCATTGGACCAGTTCTTTACACATGCATCGATTCCCAGCATCGCCCATGTCTGTTGCTATTTTTAGTTGTAGATGGAAGGAAATTTCATGCTCAGTCCTGTCATAACTGATGTGTTCAAGGTAGGATGGAGGGAGGTGACTGCCGCAGATCACATTGACACTTGTCTTTCTTACCTTGGATGGGAGACAATTAGTCTCCCTGTCAGAGGGAGGGGCGATTCTCTTGTGACCTCATTAGGCATAATACCCATCATCAATCTCCTTTCTCACCCTTCCAAGGTCTCTGCTGTCATCTATAAAGGGAGCCATGGTCAAAGTTCATCTTATTCTTGCCTCTGGCTTATTATAGTGTGGTTGTTCTTTTTTCCTCTCGTGCTAAATTTGAAGCACATACCCCGGTGGTTTCGGCCCTTAACACACTGGAAGACTGCAAGGTTTCTGCTAAATAACCTTGATTTTCTGAAAGTCCCGGCCAACTCTGGTGATTTCTGCTCCTGTCCTATACAATGCATAAAACGAGTGTTAGTTAGGCATGCTTTGCCTGACCTTTAAGTGGAAGGAATCGGTGTCTTTTAAAAAGATGGTCTATGTGTGAAGAGCAGGATGTTGAAGGGTGAACAGGTGTAATTTGCCTAACTTTTATGCGGGAGACTGCAATTACAATGTGAAATTAACGTTGACTATCTTTTTTTTTTTTTAACCATAAAATGGGTGTTTCCTCTAATTTTATGCATCTGTTTTACAGGTCTTTGGGAGTACTACTACAAAACTACATACGTGAAAAGGCTTTATAAAGCCTTTTGTGGCACCAGAGGATGCAGTACATCTGATTAATTTTCTCAAGTGTTGCAACTTAAGTCAGTGCTGATAGGTACTAAAGACAAATTTGAAAATAAAGGTCCTACCTGACCTTTGGGCTGCTCCTGATTCCTGTTTGAGGCGAGAATAGAAACAAGGAAGGGGAAGAGAGAGACAGAGAGAAGGCAGAAACCTGGAGGGTCGTGGGTGGAACTCTGACATATAAAGAAGGGAAAAGTAGAACCTGGGAAGCTGGCTAGTGGTCCTAGCGTTTACTAACTGAAGCAAAGGGGTGCTTTGAGCTAATTGCTAATATCAGCATGCTAACATGCTCGCAGTGACAATGCTAACATGCTGATGTTTGGAGACTATGGCGTTTGGCTGTACTGCAACAGGGGGTCAGCTCAATAGCACGAATGTCTGTGACTGACTGATCGACTGACAACATTGGTCAGCCCAGTGCCACGCGACGTACTGCTTACACTACACCGGCGGTCGGTTTCCCCTTAGGCTGCGGCTATTTCAAAATGAATTGGTGCAAACAGTTTCTATGACCTCATCGGCGGGGTGTTTGCGCTAGACTCATTGATTCTCCCCACTCCTTTAGTGACTCTTCCTCACAAGAGAAAGAAAAGTCGCTAAAGGAGAAAGCTCCGGCTCTGGCTCTGGCTCCGGCTCAGTTGACTGCACAGCAGCTGACACAGATGTGAACAAGCTTGTAACTTTCTCTCTGAGTGATCGTTTTACAAGTAAATACAGCTGAAATCACAGCACGGCCGTTGTCTTTCATTTATGTGTATGGTTATTTTGTCAGACGATGTCGCACTTATAAAGTCATGATATTAGCAACACAGAGCAGCAGCTTGGAAATGGCTTGGAAGTGAATGTTGGTTGTTAACATGTCGTCTTAATGGGCTACATTTCAGTCACTATTTCATACTTGCTCTGTTGTTTGACAACAGAAACAGAAAAACATGTCAATGAGAGCAGCTTTATTGGTATTTCTGCTGTAGTAAATTACTGTATATGTGAGCACAGAGAGTAGGAGAGATGCAAACAGATAAAGTGCGGCACAGCGACATACTAGGTTTTAAGTTCTTGTTACCATGTTCAGTAGTCTATTGTATTAACATTCTAGCATTTACTAATTAGCACTAAACACAAAGCACTGTAATGGGAGTGTCATCGCTTTTTCTTGGACAAGTATTGGACAAATTAAAAGTGTGACCTGATGGTGAAATTATATTAAATGTTAAAAGTTTACCTGTTTTTTTTTATAATTCAAGCTTAGGAGAATGTCTGTACCAAATTTCATGGCAGTCCATCCAAGAGTTGTCAAGACTTTTCACCCAAAACCAAAAATGTATAAATGAAGGCATCACCAAAGTCAGGAGAATTCAACCACAAACGACTCTACCAAACTTTATGGCAGTACATCCAAAAGTTTTTGAGATCTTCAGTCTGGACCAGTGTGGCCGACCGGCAGACATTGCCATCCACAGAACCTTGATGCTAGCATGGCTAAAAACAAGTCCTGAGATGTATTTTAGTTTAAAATTGATTATCAACATTTTTTGTCATCTTCTGTCAATTGTTTAATCAAATGATGGTCTAGTGATGTGCGTAATGAGGTAGTAGCTTGCACATGTATTTGTGCACAACAGGGGTGACCGAGTAGAACACAAGGCTTGCTGATGAGGATGTATCCCAACATGAGCTCTGCGTTCTGGGAGGATGCGGCGTGGCGGATGTGCTCACTGATTGTTGCCAGAAATTAGTGGCCTGCTGATGAAGTGCTGGAAAGACGAGGGAGAGAGAGGGAGAGAGGGAGTCAGACGGTGAGAAAGGCCATCATTCACTAAGCAACACATGAAACAACCATCATACCCATCATTACGTCTCCCTCCCTTGATTTTAATTGTGTGGACCCTGCTGCTTCTGTTGATTTCAGACAGTTGTTTAGCCCCCCACCCCCTCTCCATCACTGTCATTTTTCAATCGCGAGAAAAAAGAAGTGAAGCTTAGCTAGACGCCGGTAGTAATAGTTGACAAATGAATGAAAATGTCAGAGTGTCTTGGCCTTAAAAGAGGTGGTGAATTGATGTGCAGTGGGGGTGTTTGTGAGTTTCTGTTTGTACATATGTGCCACTGTCAGTGTGCGTGTAGCTGGGTAGGTGAAATCTAACAAGCTTATACAAAAAGAGCCCTCTCTGTCCTGCTCTTGACCTTCCCTTTTTCATGGAAACATAGTTATTCATTTTGATGTCTTTGCTGTCCAAATCTAGTGTAAAGGCCACATTGTGCTTTGATGTCCCCAGCTTACAGTTGAAAATGAGAAAAATCCATTACTTCTGAAAATGTCCGAGCAATGGGGAGATTAGTCGTACTGTAGTTTTTCATCTGCAGTAAAGCTAATGCAATGTACTTTGTAACGAACGGCCACGCACACGTACTCTTTCTCCCTCCTCGTCCGTGTCGTACAAATAGACACATCACCACAGTCCCGATGCATCTTTTTCTTTTGGGTCTTTCTCTCAAAAACAGGTGCTTAATGCAACCCCCGAGCAGCTCACTGTACAGTAGCATTGGCTGTGCGATTAGACAGATAGTGGTCTCTGTACTCCGTACACGTGACTGCTCTCCGAGGGTCTCTCCCCAGAGGCTGTCCTCCTCCGTTATTAAAGATCTTTCCTCTGCTCTCAGCTCAGCTCCGACGCAACACTCCATTTTAGGAAAGGAGGCTGCTATGACTTAATCAGGGCTTCCCTGTGAGAAATGGGGTGTGTGTCCACGCATGCGTGTGTGGCTGCGAGTGGAACCATTGGAGAGGGAGCTTTGTTAAGAATAGTATTGATTGATGTGGGGGTGCTAGCCCTGGTTTCTGCAGTGTGTAGGAGTGTGTGTGGAGGTTTGTTCAGTGTGTGTGTGTGTGTGTGTGTATACTTGTTTGTATGTCTGTTCATGCCTTCCTCACCTCACGTGGGCAGCCCCCTGGCTCCTTCCCTCTCGCTAGAGGGAAGTAAGTAAGCATCACCATTGTGACACAGCTGATGAATTAATAACATCAGAAAATGATCACTCCTTTAATACCTCGACAACAGACTTCCACTAATCAAATGTAAAACTGACCCGGGGAGCACCCAGAATGATTTCCTCTGAGAAATCCATTCTGCCATATCACAATATTAGTTTTGAGTAGGCTGTTAATGCTGCCTTTTCAACACAACAACAACAACTGTGTTAACGGTTACAATTCTCTCATAACTGCCTAACGTGCAGATTGGCAAAGTCATCTTGTTGTGTTATCGCAGGAGCAGGCGCTTCGTGCTCATGGGAATAAGACCAATCCATCACAACAATTAGCTCAGCAAGCCCATGTGTCCCCTCGACATGGGCTTTCACTGACTCTCCACCTGATGAGAAGGGTCTCTTGTGTAGATAGAACATTTATTCATCATTATTTTTTATTTGTCTCTTGTTTCAGTCTTTGTTTATTTATTCCATGCTCATTGATTTTGATGTTTCTCCTCTGTCTCTCCTATCTCTTCCCACATACAGAAGAAATGCTTCCCCATTCCCCTGCTGAATTATAGAGCTCAGGTTGTTTGCCAACAGCAAAAGTGGCTTGACACACCTTTAAAGATTCATCCTGCTGGTCTGACTTTGAGCAATGTTGAGGCTGTTTTCTGAATGCCACGAACATCCTCCTTATCTGCTGCTATCTCAAAAGTTTCAGAAGACATGCAGTGTCCCACACATGGTGAATAGCATGCCGAGTATACAGTTAAACAGCTGGATTGCATGCTGTTTGGTAGTTTCAGGCATTTAATACTTTCGTCAGACATTAGAAAGTCAACAGAAAAGGAGTGAAGGCAATTACTTCCACTGCATTTGCAAGACTAAGCTAGGCAGCAGATATGTGCTGCACAGTGGCATATTAAAGGTTACAGCGCAGGGAGTGTGTGATAAGGTGTTTGATGTACTTTATGGATAAGAGTATTTCACTCTGCTAGATTGCCTTATCCGAGGATAAGCTCTTCACACAAACAGACCGAGCAACTGGGAGGCTTTGATGATGATGCCAGATCCGCATCTCCCAAATGGTAGAGCAGGCAGTTTGAGATCCACCAAGGGTTTGGTATGTAAGCAGCTTAACTGAATTGTTGTCATAATCAGAGTGATATAAGTAGTTGCATAATTTAATTACATGTAAACCTACCCCATATTTTGAATCAGTATCTTGATATAAAGTATGTGTCAATATTTGGAGTCTTTTGGCTTTTTATTCATGTTTTTGTCTACATCATATTAATATATTTCCAAAGGATAATACATACTTTTAACTATGAAAATGTACAAATCTTGGAGCTTCTATGTAATGCAGTAATTTGATATACAGTTTTGGAAGGGTGTTTGATGATCTAATATATCTAATATATATCTAGGTTCATTTGAAAAAATGACAGGTGATAATCTTATTTCTATGTTTTTCATACTTAAGAGTCTCTAAATATATATAAACAGCTTAAATTTCCATTGGTTTTGACGTCATGACAATGTAAAAAATGAATAGGATAATGTATTTAAATCATGTGTGGAAATTTGTTGTTCAAATTAGTCACTACTTAGCAGATGCACCTGTGGCAGTGATTACAGCCTGGAGTCTCCTTCAGCATGTCAGGTTGGCGGATCTGGTTTTGGTGGATTTTTGCCATTGTTTTTTGTTCTTTGCTTACCCTTGTCTTAGCTGAATGGGGAGTATCTGTGGCTGCCTGGGCTTAAGATGTTTGGCAGGTTTTTCATGGCTTTCGAGTCTGGGTTGTTATTAGGCCACTGAGGGTGACATTTCTCCGCCTTACTTTTATCTCCTCATCTTTTATAAGGCCATTGTGATTTTAGGAAATACATGTTTGTGCAGGTGTAGCAGGTTCAGAATTTATGTTGTTCTATGATTTATTCCTTTTACCCTTAAATCTCTCCCAGTCTCTGAACTGAAATCATAGGGATGGTGTTGAGTAGTGCCGTCCGCACATTGTGCATGGCTTTAAGCTCAAGTTTGATTTTGTCAGGCAACTGACATTTGTACCTCTTACATATGATTGATATATACTGTCTATACATTCATGCCCTCTGAACAAGCACTTGTGAATAGGAGATTTTAGTCATCTGGTGTTTGGATATATTCTCATTCATCTCAGCCTGCCCATACTGACAAGTGTCACTCTGTATCACCATGGACTCTTGATTGTGGCATTTATTTAATTCAGTTCAACCTTATCTATATAGCCCGTGGAGGAGAGAGAGAGAGACGGGGCAGGAGGGAGGAGAGAGCAAAAGCACAATAATGGGACTAATAGCTATATATACTATAGTTATACTAACAGGGCTAATAATATTACTAATAGGACTAAATGAAATGGTAACAGTTGTAATAATAATAATTAGAGCAGTGGGTGTTGATCAGGCTCATGGGGCAGTAGATGGTTTGCAGCCATGAATCCAGACGCAGAACGCGACAGGAGGAAGAGGAGAGAGACGAGGAGGCACAAAACTGGGGGGGGACAGTTAGTAATGAGCATTTTTTTGAGGTGTTATTGCTCACAGGGAGAGAGGAGGAGGCGGTGGAAACGGAAGCTTGGTGCATCATGGGAAGTCCCCCGTTAGTCTAAGCCTATAGCAGCATAATGAGGGGATGACTCGGTCTAATGCTGAGCCAGTTCTAACCATAAGCTTTATCAAAGAGGAAGGATTTAAGCCGACTCTTAAACATGGAGAGGGCGTCTGCCTCCTGGACCCAAACTGGAAGATGGTTCCACAGCAGAGGAGCCTGATAACTGAAGGCTCTGCCTCCATTCTGCTTGTGGAGACTCTAGGAACCACTAGTAGACCTGTAGTCTGGGAGTGAGGTGTTCTGCTGGGATAACAAGGTACTATGAGCTCTTTAATTGGATGGTGCATGACCATTAAGGGCTTTGTAGGTGAGAAGGAAGATTTTAAATTGTATTCTGAAGTAACCCCTGCATCCTTCTCCTCCCTTTGAACTTCAGCTCAATACCCTGTAGAGCATCTTGGATAAGCAGGACATCTCCCTGCTAGCACAATCGTTCCGTCCTACCTCGTCCCCACAGCCACTGCCTCAAAGTACACTGGTGCCAATTGCTCCCTCGGTCAGTTCCTCTGGCCCCCAGTTGAAGCTGGTTTTGACTGCCTCAGAACCAGATGGCAGTCTTGTCGCTCCTCAGGCTGTGACCATATCCGGCCCTCTCCCCACCAGCCCTGCAGATGTAGTAACAACTGTTGGAGCCTAAAGTTTTAAACCACAATTTTAACCATCTTTTTAACTAAATCAAACAGGTTTTCAGTTTGTCATTGTGAGTAATTGCATATAGACTGAAGGGCAAAAATATTACCAATTTCAAATTAAATCTATAACACAGTAAAGTGTGGAAAAAATGAAGGGGTCTGAATACTTAATAAAGCCACTGTGTTTTCTTTAATGCTCTTATGCCTCAGGAGAAACCATGGTTTTACTTAAATATTGTTTTGTTGGGTTCTTTCTTATTTATCTTGATTGCAAGATAACAAATCTTAATCAGCATATTTTCCTTGACTTTCCATGCTTTTAAAAATAGGTTTTCACTCTGTAACTATCGATTACTGAATGTAGACTGAAGGCCAGAAATGTAATTAAATATACAACACAATAACATGTGCAAAAAGTGAAGGGGACTGAATATTTTCTGAAGTCTTATCAGTGCTGGCCATTAAGGCAGAATGTTCAAACCTTTGATGCAGTACTGTGTCACCACAATGCAGATGTTAAAAGATTTTCTGTTCACTAAGCCGGCCTCATGCAGAGGTAATGGGAATGTGGATTCAATCTATTGCTTCAGTAGCTCCAAAATGACTAAAATTCATTCATTATTGATATTTAAATGATGTTCTGTAAGGTACCTGCTATTTTGTCAAGTAATATTTTATAGTCAGAGAGGGTGACTGCTCTCGAAATGCTACAAACTCTTGTATAATGTGTGTCCCGGCACTGTTGCTCTTTGTACATACTGTCAGTTAATGTAGTGCCGTTGTTTCTTCCTGGACTTTTTAAATCTATTCTCATTCATCTGATCTGAATGTAGCAATGATGCCATTTGTCCACAGAGATGAGTCATGAGGAGGTGAGCTTTATAAAGGCATTCAGAAGTATGAACTTAACCTGCTGTTGTGTGCAGCCTGTGTCGCCATGGTGATGTACACTGTTAAAAAATGAGTCACCATCATTATATTGAGAGGCCAGGCTTATGCCCAAACTTAGCCCCATGAGTTTTGTTGCACTGATTGACCTTGCTGATGTGCTGGTGGATGTCACATGAGGTATGACAGTGGATGTGGTTAGATTTGTGCAATTTTGTCATTTTAACTAATGAACCTGACATTGTTGACCAGAAAGCAACGGCTTTCTGATGTAACCACCTGTTACTGAAGAAATGTCAGTATACACTTTTTATCAAGTGCAGAGATCTGTGGGTTATTAAATGAGTCAGAAGCGATTATTCTAATTAAATACTGCTGTTTTCCATGAATTTTTCTCCGAAAAAATATTTGATTCGATTTGGCAGCATTGCTGTGTTTCAGCCGTCCTCTGTTCAGACCTGATGTTTGGGTATTACCACAGGCTCCAACAAAGTAATGCACCCTAAAACACAAGCTACTGGTAATCTACTGTATATGGCAAATGCTATTATATAAACAGTATCAACACATCAGGTTTAAATTGTGTGTGTACACTCACACACACACACACACACAAAGTAACATCGCTAAAATGACCAAACACCAACAGCAGGGTTTCCATCTGGAAATTGATAGCTTCAAGTTGATGTAGGTTCTGAAATGTGTGTCCACCAGGTGATTATCTGACTGACTGACCTGCCATGCTGTTAGTAAGTCTTTTTTCCTCACTTATCAGCATCTGATTGTAAGTGAATGGGCTGCATGAGGTTTTATTACTGTGAAGGGAAAATACAGTGTGATAGATCAGTTACCTACTGAACTGTATGTAGCAGTAAATCTGTCACCAGTGGACCTCATTTTCTCACAGTCCTTACAAAGAAATGTTAGACTACAAAGAGATACAACAATATAAATGGAAAAAGACATAAAGTCATGAACTAGCATGAGATGTGTCATAACCAAACAGTGCAGAAATAATGTCTTTTCAGCTGAAGGATGCTAGACTCATGATATATGTGTATGTATACATGCAGGCAAATCTATGTTTGTGCATGCATATGTTTGTCCCGGTGTGTTGTGTGTGCCACAAACTGTGCAAGGAAGGGAAAAAGCAGGAGTCCTTAAATGTCACATTACTCAGCACGGTAACTACGCTCACGACATGCGATGTGTCAGCCCACATCATCATCGCCCACTGAGCATGTGCAGAACAAGCCCCCAGCCCTCCATGTGCCCTCAGAATTTGCACGAGATGTACACAGGATGAGCTTGTACAGATCCCTGAGGGTGGAAAATGCAACTTTAATCACCTTTATTTATTTATTTATTTATCTATTTATTTATTTATTTATGTTTGCTTTGCTGAGTGTCGTCATGCCCCTGGTTGTTTTGTTATTGTCCTCACTGTTTGCACTTTGTTGTCCCAGCGACATTAAATCTTCGACAGCTTCACTTGACGGCTGCACTTCTGAGGGGCAACCATGACCCCCGGTGACATCAGGGCAAATGAGAGCTCCTCATCCTCTGTCTGTGAGAGTGTGTCAGTTAGCATGAAGCCGCTCATCGCTCTCTTTGCTCCACCTACCATCCAGAGTCAAGTCAAACTCCCACAATGCATTGCCTCCAGCCATATGGTGCAGGGGCTGAAGTTCAGCAGCTATTTTTAGGTGCTATATTTGTCATTTACATTCAGCCAGCTTTGATCAGGATTCCTTTTTTCTCTTAACCGTTAAAGATCCAAAGATTAAAGGAACAGTATGATTTATTAGTGATAAACTGTTGATCCCAAACACCTTCCAGCCAGCTGTTCTCACGTTTAACCTCTCTCGTTTTCACATCCTGAGCTTTATGCATTTTAGAGACACAGAATGTGCTGGATGTTCACTGAGGACTTTGTTTGCCACACAGTTGAGCGGCTGTTCATCTCAGCTTTATGAAAGCCAATATTATTCTGTTTTCTAAATCAGGAGGAAAGTCAGATTTTTTCCAGGGCGATTGCCCTGCGCTTCAGTGAACTTATTACCTTTGACTAGATAAAAAAATGTGTGCATGCCAGCTGTGGCATACCTTTTTTTCCATTATATAGAAGTTTGTGTTTAGATACTGATTAAATATGTCCAAGTAGATTGAGCTTTAAAAAAATGGATAGATGAAGAACAAAACAGATGTAAAAAAGAAAATTTGATCAGCTGGTATTTGGTGTTTACCTTTCACATGGATCACTCCCTTGAGGATCCTTTCCTCTTTTTCCTTTTAAGTCCAGATATCACACTCCTTCATCTTCCCCACTAAACAAGATTTCACCACCATGTAATTAAAGCTGGACACTATTAGGGAGGTGGCTATTGCATCATTCAAAAGATATTTTTTATGTTGTTTTTCACAGAGGGGAAAGCATGCAGCGACCAAAGCATTTCCCACTGTGCACAATTAGCCAGAAGTGTAAGATGCAGAATCATTGCATTCATAATGGGCTGGATGGCTTCCAGCTGATGGTAGTTTGACGAGAGAGAGAGCAGAGGGAGCTGTACTGCAAATCCATAGTGTTCACACCCCTGTGTTAGATAGCAGGGGATTTTTTTTATCGGCAAATTTAATTATTATTCAACATAACCATGGCACCAACAGATCTGCTAATGGAGTTCGACCATGGCATTTTTACTGCATAAATCCCCTAGTTTAATTCTATTACTGTATTGTGGAGTCCAAAGAATCTGTATGGCAGTCTGATAACAGTGAGTAATTCATTGAAAAAAAACCTGGGAATACCCCACAGAAACTCAAGATTAATTCCAGTTTTTTACAGCCTGGGTCTCATTTTCACTATCCCATGACTTTTCCTCGAGTGCCATCAGCAGGGTTTAAGTTTTCACTTATGCAGTAAAATATCTCACCATCTACCACAGGATCGGAACTAGTTGTTGTGCAGACAACTGGTTCTGAGTTGTTGTCCGAACCAGAATGTCTCACAGCAGCTGAGGTGCTGAAAGGACAGCGGCTGGCCAGACTCTCTTCATCAGGCTGATTGATATCAGAAAGTTACTGGACAAAAACACTTGTCCAGTAGGCTGCATGAGGATTATCCAGCAAGAAATAAACATTAGTAAGTTTTAAACTGTTATCTGTGGTGATTAACCTTCACAGTGCACAAGAGGAAAAACAATATTCAGAGCGAAAAAAAAAGGGGGGGGGTCTGGGCTTAGATCTTGGAATAAAGTAACGAGTATACAGCAGCGTGACCCCCCCTCCAAAACAACATCCATCACAGTCCACAGACTGACTCCTGGATCAACTTTGATCAAGTGCAGAAACGGAATATTACCAAGTTGTCAGGCCTGTTAGTTTCTGTTCATTTGACTTCCAAATAAAGGTGTTTAGTTACCAGCCTAACCATTGTTTTTCAGCCAGTTTCAGGGATGATGTAAAAGGTTGATATGTCTGCAGTGTCTTTGTAAGGTGACTCACCTATATACACAGTGGAAAGGCAAGAGTATTTCATCCAAAAGTAGCAGATGTTACCTAGATCATGTTTGTCTGTCACTCTGTCTTTGTCTGTTCTTCACATGCTTACACACACACACACAGTTAAATCCTCTCTTGAGCCTTTACTACAAGAGGTCCGGTCTAGTCTGTACCACACTGTAATATAATACGCTTAGTCATCAGAACAGCAAAACAGCTATGGCCACACCATCTACACACACACACACACAGAAACACACAGATACAAACACAAAATCTCTCTCTCTCTCTCTCTCTCTCTCCCTCTCACACACACACAGTCCAGTTCAAAGAGGAGCCTGCCATCCAAATATCCAAATGCAGTTAGACAACCCCCTCCCCTCGTCATCTACCCCCCCAATGCCAAATCCAGCCAGCGGTGCCTGTTCGTTTCCATGACAACGGCCTGAAAGTATTATATCATCAGTGAGAAGTGAGCGGGGCAGAATTTTGCACGCATGCACACACTCAAGCATTCCCCTCGCAGTTTGTCTTTCACTCTCGCTCTGTCACAGGCATGCACACACACACACACACACACACCCAAAAGTGCCCTCTCCCCAAAACCCTCCTTTAGACCATCCAGAGCCTTGTCCTGTGTTATGTAAGACTCCCAGGCTCATCATCACCAAAAAGACAGAGGGCGAGAAGGGCAGGAGTAGAGATTTTGGGGGAGAGTGTTGCTGTATAGTGCTTCTTTGTCAAGTTGAACCTTACACTGCTTCCTCCGCAAGGTTTATTTTGTTCATTATAAGTTGCTTGTCAATATTAAATAACCTTTGTGATTAAAAGCAAATAGACATTAACAGAGGTGCTCGCATCAGCAGTTCCAGCAGACAGGACAACCCACTCAAGACATTCAGAATAGTGGCTACAGTAGCTTATCAACAAATTTTGCCCCTTAATGAAGTCATTAACATCCATGTAGCTGGTTTTCTGTGTGACCTGTATGAGAGGGATAACACACATACAACTAAAATATGCAGCAGCTAGTGGAATCAGCCTTCCTGCTCTGCACGGAAAGAGATCAGCAAGGCGGAAGCACTGGGCAGAAAATGGTGAAGGGAGAATGTAGCTGGGACAGGGGGTACCCTGGGTCTATATTTTATATTTAAATAGCAGAGATTGCAGGAAATCTCCAAAGACCCTAAGGCATTACTCCACCTCTTCATCCCTAGCTCTATGATGGTTATAAAAAAAAAACTTGAAAGAGTGAGGGAGTGTTGGGTAAAGATGACGAGATCAGGTATCCACTGGGATTGTACACTAGATGTGTGAGGGAGGGCTCCAAGCCAGGAGCAAGCATAACACTATGGTCTTCTTTATTTCCCTCTAAAAATAATTCCCACAATGACAGGCCTTCATGGTGTCTTACTTGATTTGATGATATGATGATCTGTAATCTCACTGGTGCTGGAGCAACTAGCCAATCAGGAGAAAATTTATCGGCCTAATTTTGATGATATGATAGCTTGTGATCTTTGAGGATTTGGTCATGTATACACATTACTAAAAAATGTTTTGACCTAAAAAACAATTATTCACATACGTAAACATGGTTTTACGAAGATGACTGACCTTGGAATCACGCACCGTCACTCTGCAGAGAAGCTGGGCTCTGTCTTCTGCCTTCACTAGTCAGTAGAGAGCGGGTGAGTGTGTGGTTGAGCAGCAAACTTTGAGTGTTCACAAAGGGTGACATCGCAGCCACAGTTGGAATTATTTTGGTATAATGCTCTTAACCCAGGGGAAGCATACAAATGATTATAGGTTAAACATCATTTCTCTTTCACTTCCCCATCGTCACATCTGTGTTCCATGAAGGTGTTGGTTGACATCATCGAATGTCATAGATGTTGTGGTTGAGAGGCGCTGAAATGCTGGGAGCATCCCAGATGCTGCATCCTCCACCTTGACACACTAGATTGGATAAAATGGGATTCACCACATCAGTCAGGTCAGGCTGTGTCGTGTCATCCCAGTGATGAATTATGTTTTTTTTCCTGTCACAGTATTATAAAGTAAATGTTTTTAGGTTTTTGACTGTTGGTCGAACAAAACATTCAAGAAAAGGAGACTGCTGTTAAAAGAAAAACAAAAAACATTGAATTCATTACTCTGAGACGCATAAGCACTTTAGAGTGACTGTTTAAAAATTCGATCCATTAGATCCAATAAATATGAATAGTCTTGCAAAGCCACATCGTTTGTGTGTGCAGGGAGCTAGCACGTGCATAGCAGTGTCACTCTCTGCGACCTTGGCCTTACACTTCACATTGAAATAACCTCATGCACATAAACTTAGCTATTCTCTGCTCTGGGGAAGTTTTATGACTATTAACATTTAAAATTCACAGTGCATTCAGTAATAATTTACATTTTTGTAGTTCAAGGTGTCCTGAAGAAAATCCTTTTGAGACACATTGTATTTTTTTTTTACTTGTGGTACGTCAGTTGGCAACTGGGGATATGAGTCCAGCTCTCTCAATACATCAATAGACTCCTCATAGTGTTAGTAAGCCAAGTGGGGGTTGGCCTAAAAAAGACATTGCACCTGATACCCCCTCTAATACAAGTCAAAGCTTTTCAACACAATACACAGTACTGTATATGAAAAGAATGAAGTGGTGATATTAGAGCTATATAAGACAGACTATACTGTTAGCTAAGGTGACACCGAAGAATGCCAGGATAAGTACAAAGAAGAGCCCGAGGAGATTATCGGCAAAATAGGAGAAAATGTTACAACATGGTGGATATTGTGATGCACTTATGCATCTGAATGCGTTAAATGTTGCATAAAGGAAAAGCAGACGTGCCACAGAGCTTCAGCAAGAGGAAAACAAATCAAACTGAAGTCTTGCTACATCTCGATTTGGAGCATTTCGGTGGCTCACAGTGGTTCCTTCCAAACAGCCTGGTAAATCGGACTGGCATGGGATGATGCAGGCAGGCGGGCAGTCAGCTCCAGCAGGAGAATGAAGCAGACCAAGGCAGATCGTGTCCCCCAGCAAGCTGAAGCCCGATTGTTGATGCATCGAATGCCACTGACTGTGTATAGTAAGGAAGAACAGGATGATTGCTGAAAGGGAAACAATGGAAATCTCACTCTGTGTGTGTGTGTGTGTGTGTGTTTGTACACTGCAGCCAGCAGGGGCAGTTCAGGCCAGAGCACCATCAGCAGCTGTTAAGGTTTCATCCCAGTGACCTCACTTACAACTGAACTAATTACAGGGCAAACTTTATCTCCGTTTCTTCTTCTCATGTGAACTCAATGCAATTCAGTTTACCTGCATTCTGCCTTATCAGCATGACTGTTGAAGGATTATCATTGAATGAGATGTTGACTTCAGGTTACTGGAAATTTTCCCTTTCTCCTGCCATCCATCCCTCCTTTAATCTGTCCACTACCCCCAACCCACCAATACTATTTCCATCACACACCAGGGAACATGTATTTTTTTCTAATCCCTAAACATCATGCATAATGCACTGCATCTCGGCCTGTGCATTGCATGTAGTACATCAAACGTCATCGCTAATGGCAACTGCAGTGTGGAGCAGCAGCAGAGTGACTCCCTTCAGGTTAAGGCTAGCAGTCTATTATTTGTGCCCACCTCTTCCTTAAGCCACTTAAACACACTCTGCCTCTAGGAGACACTCACTCTGTTGCCATGGAGTTTGTGTTCAGACGGATACAGTCAAGCACACTTTACAGGTACTCAGGCAGGAGTGCTGATATTGATGAACCAGGTCAATGTGGACTGATGTGAGTGCATGTGTTTGAGCATGCAGTTTCATCTGCTCCATAGACAAGCTTCTTAATGAACTTTGACAGATTATCCAAACTCTGAAACTGCAACCCTTAACCACTCTTGACTAGCAGCCCAACAGAATTGAATGGGTCAGTGCCATGTAGTTACCACTTGTGGCTGCAGAGACTTATGTTGCTGCTGTAAAAATTACATATTATTGCTTTAACTTAATCTTACTTTGAAGATCCAGCCATCCCTTACCTATGCAGCTTATCCCTTGAGGTCTGTGGGGGATGGAGGGGGAGCCGGAGCCAGTCCTGGCTGAAATTGGACAAAACGCAAGATACACCCTGGTCAGGTCACCAGTCTATCACAGAGCTTACACCACGTTCACATTCACACCTATGGCCGATTAAGATTTGCCAGTTAACTTGCATGTCTTTGGACCATGGAATGAAGCCAGAGTAAAAATCCATGCAGGCAAAGGGAGAACATGCAAACTCCACTGAAAAGGCCCCAAGCAAGCTTGGAAAACCAGAACCAGAAATGACCACTTATGTCATTCCGGTAATATTATTAATGAATATTTCCACTGGAAAGTCACAAAAGAGAAGTGTGTGTCTTATCCCACATTATTCTGTCTATGTGTGTCAGCCTTCGACTGATAGCAAAACTTACCTCCTTTTTTTTTCCATTTTTTTTCTTCCAGACATCTCTCCTTTTCTTCTCATGTCCATACGTTGTCAATGGGAGTGATACTACATTGGGATAAATGCAGTTTTTGCTCAAGTTACACAGTTTCATCTTGTGTGGATGCAGTTCAGTCTTTATTTGTCAAAAAGCAAATACACTCCTCTAAAGAAGAATGAGAAATAGATGTGACCACTGCCATCTTACGCCACCGTACTTGCAGGAAAACTGAAAAGCAGAGTGTGTGTGTGACAGGGTCTGCCCCCTTTTAGTAACTGCTGTCAGTGTGTCTTAGCTGCTTAACCTTTAGCCAGGACAATGTTGCTGCTCAGTGCCCAACAGTAGACTGTGAATGGAGAGGTCCCAAGAGTCAGTGTGTGTAACTATTTGATTATGTAAAGATAATGTGAGACACAAGAGACAACATTTGCTAAATTATGACTATCTGTACATGACTGAGGATTTAAAGCAGAGAAAGCGCAGAGCTCTTGGAGTGTTGCGAGATATGATTCAGGTACATGGGACACTTGTGAGAGTATGACCACATTAGTGTCAGTATTATATTAAGTCAGTAAATTAAAGGGGATTTTCTCACATTATTAAAACTAGAAATCTCTGCAAATCTTCTGTAAGGAACTTTTTGAGAACTGAGTCTCTATGAACTGAATGAAGTCCCCTAGAGTCCACCCCCTTGACAAATGGCAGCACATGGATTAAGCAGGGTGTAGCAGGTGTACTGAGGCAGGTGCTCGGTGTGTTTACGCATCCTCATTGTTGCAACCAGACAAGGCTATGGCGATGAGTGAGTCTTCTGCCTGTGTCTCCCCTAACACAGCAGGCGTCAGTCTGGGCACGGTGAACTCCGGCTGTCTGCCAGCACATCCTCTCATCTCTATCACCATGACCACTTGACAGGACTCAACTGCTGAACCTTTGTCTCACCTGCTTATGTAGAACGCCATTCCCCTCAATCTGGCTGCTCTCCCGACTTCCACTTCTCCCTGAGTTAATGTAGGGTTTCTAGTTCTTGTTGACTGTAGTTATCAAAATTGTGTAATGATACCACACTTCTTACTACAACTCCTGTGCTATTTTAGTCAGTGCACACAGAAACAGGATATTGGATGTGATTTGTTACATCCATCTAACACCATCTTGGCAACTGACCATTCACCAATGGAGCAGCTCGGAGTAGAGCCACTTCTCCTCTGTGTCAAAAGGAGCCAGTTGCTGTTGTTTGTGTATCTGATCAGGATGCTTAATGGGCGGCCTTCCCCTGGAGGATTTTCCGGGCACATCCAACTGGTAGCCATCCCTGGGGTAGCCCCAGAACACACTGTAGAGACTACATATCTCAGCTGGCCTGGCAACACATCAGAGTCCCTTAGGAGTGACTGAAAAGCATTCCTGGGGAGAGTGGAGTTTGCCTACCTTACTTAACCTGCTGCCACCACAACCCACCTCTGGATAAGCGGTAGAAAATGGAAGGATGGATTTGGTTGTAAATACCATCTCTACCTGTCTTCTTAATGTTTCTAGGTATTGTAAATAGTTTTAAAGCGGGAACCCTGTGAAGGGGTGTTTAAAAATGCCCCGGATGGCTATAAAATGATACCCTGCTACGAGACTGAGGCTAAGACCGCATGTCCCACGCAAAAACTCATCTTCTTTACTGTTGATGATCCATGTAGGAAATACATAAACAGCATTTCATTCTTATATTGCTGTTTAGAACTAGCTAATCCTGGTTTTACAAGTGGGATAAGCAAAAATGTAAGATCAGACTTTTATTTAATTCTAACAAAATCCTATTAGCTTACGTACTTGGAAAAGCAAGACAGAGGTTAGATTCATGGTATATTGAATTTATTTTCTGACTGAATGCTTCACTTTTAACATGACAAGAAAAAGGGCTCTTAGGGTGAGTTCTAACTAAAGTTTAATAAGTGTAAAGCTGAACAAGTTTGCTTGGAGTGTAAACTTCTCCAAATTCAAAAAGGGCAGGACAGAGCTGCTAACATTAGGCTGAACTCTGGGGTGTTGGCACGGTCAGTCCCTTTGGTCATAACCATAACCAAATCTACAAAAGTAAGACCTAAGAAATAAACTTGAAATTATCCTTTAAGTTTGTAGTTCTGCATGTTTTCAACATATCTACATACCAGTGAGACATTGAGAGCATATGTTTCTGATACAGACCTAGAAGGAGCTGGGCGCTGTGAGGTGGAACATTTCTGTGTTGATGTACATTAAAAACCTTGTTTACATGAAGGTTCAGTGGGTTTCTTGTGGGAGTATGTGGTTCTGCGTTGCATCTGCATTGTGCTTACCTCTTGTGGGAAATTGGGCTTCACGCTTCTTGTCACAGTAATTAGAAGTATGGGTTTTTATCTGCAGGCTCTCTGAGGACTTCAGGAGACAGTCAGCTTCATCATTCTGATCATTTTGGCAGATGGTTTTGAGTTTTTCTTTTTCAGCCTTGTCCTTCACTCTTATAATGTATCACTACTTCTGGTGATTTTTGTGGCATTTTTACTCAGGAGAGGAGTCTTGTCTTTTTTTGCATATACACTGGACCCTAAATCCCTTCTTGAGAGCTGTTTATTCTTTCAGTTCACACACTAGCCTGGCATTTTGTTTGGACTGAGTCTGAGCTAGCTAACACTGGCTTGTAACATATTAAACACATCCAGCTGTCGCTGTGAGATGGCCGTCTGCTCTCCCGCTCTGTACCCTCTGTGGCTTTTTACAGGCTGCTCTGCATTGTGTTAAGCTTAAGAAGTATAGCGGTGGAACAGTGCAGAGGTGGACTACAGCCAGTCTAACACAGCAAGATACTGTAGATGCAAATAGGTCACCAGAGTACAAAAGGGGGACGGGGTGGGGAGGTGGCAGTAGGGAAGTGGTGAACTATTATTTCAACTCGTTTTTTTCTCTGCAACATGTTGTGAAGGAGTTGAGACTGAAATAAGACTAAGAGTTGGTGGAATGATAAACCACTCTGCCATTTCTTACACATAAATTGTTTTATTCATTCATTCTTTCTGTCACTCATGCTAAGCCCACCTGCCTCTCGAGTAACTCTGAATGATGCAGGGGGCATCCTACGCTCTCTAAGATGCTTTAACGGGAAACCTTGATGTTTGTGATTCAAACCTTTAAAGCCATGTCAATATTAGTTAAAAACACATCTAGCAATACTGTCAAATTACTGGAAGTTTTAGCCAGTGTATGGCTCAAGGGAGCTCAAGGCTGTCTGTCAGTGGGTCCACCACGTTAATCCAGACTGAAGTATCTCCATTTATCAACCAAATCGATGGATTGCCATGAAATTAAGTGCAGACACTAATGACCCCTCAGGATGAATTACAATAAATTACTTTTCTTTAGGTCAAAACTTCTCTTTCTCCAGTACTTTGGTTGCTAGGCCCACTAGTTAACAATTCTCAATATGCTAACATGCTAAACTATACAGAGAGACTCTCAGTCGTATGCAACAATCTACAAGGCAAGGGTCACATGACCGCTGAGGGCTACACCTTCTTCTACTTAAAAGAAGCATACAGAAAAACTGTACATGAAAAAATAGTATGATATGCTTCAGAGCTTAGTAAATCAACCCGCTGCCTCTGTTACATTCTATCAATTTGGAAATCAAACATGATCAATGCAATAAAAAAATTTGTGAAAGGCTTGTTGAGTGTGAAAATTCAACTTTTCACAGAATTCTCCCTCACATTCTTTATCGTTTAAGCCGGATCATGCAAAAGGCTTCCTGCCAGTAGAATGTCTAGCTGGAGAAATGACACATTAAAGACGATACAGCTCAATACCACTGTAATAAAAAGACAACAAATGCCATTTTTAGTCATCAAATCTTAAGGAAATGTGTTTATATTAATATTTAAACATAAATCAAAAACTCAATAAACCATCTCATCAAAAACACAGCCACTGTGATCTGCTATCAGTGTAATGATTACATGCATGCTAGAAGATTAGCTCCCGTGCTGTGGTGCTGGCTCATCCTCTGCATCAGTCACTTGTCCCTCGCTCAAACTAGACTAGTAAACATGGTAAACTTTATGTGAAAAAAATCTGCCTTTTAGCATTTTCATTCTGATTGTGTTTAGCATGTTGACCGTTGCATTGAGCTCAAAGCACCACTGTGGTTTGCTTCATTAAAATTTTTTTGATCACTTTAAACTCCTGCTGAGAACATTTCTTCCAAGCGTGTTGTTAATATTGATTTGTCAGTAATTGCACTTGCTTTTATTAAACAGTTAAAGCATGAACTTATATTAATCCCATGTTGTCTTCATGAGATGCCTTGAGATTTTCAGCATTTTATTCATTATATTATGAATATAATGTAATATTTCCCTTTTATTTTTCTCATTTAGTAAGGAAGATCTCATGAGATCAAGATCTCCTCCTGGCTAAAGTAGTGTCACAGTTTATACAGAACCAAGCACTCGTTTAGAATCACGCTGAATGAGTAGCGTGTTTTGGTGTGATAAGAGCACTCCTCTCAATTGTCTATCAGCACCTCTGGTTAGATGTCTTTTTTAATGTCCTCCACAGTCTGTAAATGCTTGTCATTCTTGCGTTTTTATAACTATTTTTCTCATTAGCAGTAGCCCAACTCTCTGCCTTGCGCCTGGCCTGTCTTTCCCGGGGTATAGTGTAGGTGCTGAAATATGTAACAGATGTTAGCAGTGGCCTGTGAACGGGCTCCTGATTTGTGTGGGTGGAGACGATGACAGGGGGCAACTTGATGCTTGAGGGACAAGAGACGAAGGTTCCCTAGCAGCCAAGCGCCTGTCACTGCTCTTGGCAGCCAAGGAGGGACTGTTGGGCTGTGAGAGGAGAGGAAGTCATAAGCCAAGGCGAGGGGTAAAACAACTCCAGCCACCTTTAAAGCCAGACCCCTCTGTTTTCCTTCACACTCCCTCAGTCTGCCAACTTTCCACTTTTCTCTCGTCTTCCGCTTGCACACAGTTGCGCGTTCTCACTCAGTTGTGCTCATATTCCCATGCAGAGCAGTAGAATTTGCAAACTGGAGTTAAACTCCCATCACCTGCTCCCTCTCCATTTGCTCTCTATCCTACTTCTCATTCTACGTACCCTAAATATCCCTTGCTCTATTTTTGCCATGCTCTCTCTCCTCTTTGCCCTCACTTTGTCTCCCTGACGCTCGCTTTTTCTATTTCCTTATTCTCTAGTTGCTCTCTGAGGAATCATACACAGTCGTTGGAAGGGCACAGTTAGACTGTCACACACACTTGGGCAAGGTACTCTCTAGGCAAGGCGCCTTGTCAGTACACATGAGTTCAATGGGTTTCTGTGCTCACTGGGTGTACCTCTCTTCCAGGCACTGGAAATATATCCCTTTAACACACACACATACACACAGACTCGCCGTATATGAGCTGTTCTAACCTCGTGTTTTTGTCCCTTCCAGCTCTGCATGAGTTCCCCACAGACCTGTTCACAAACAAAGAGCGAACAGAAGGAGCCGTGGCCCTACATGTCCTGTGTGTAAGTTTGCCTTCACCTTCACTACTCTGCATTTATGTGCATGTATATCAACATGTCTGTTTGTGTCAAAGTGCAATAATGACAATACTGGTTTTGCAGAACACTTTTACATCATACTTTAAAGGATTAGCCTGGTAGTCTACCTTTACCTTATTGTCAATGATCCCATAAAAAAAGAAAAGCAAACAATAAATTGATCCTACTAATTGATAAAACTACAGTGTTTCCCAAATACATGTTCCTGCTGCCATAAACTCTCACTAGAGCAACAAATGTGTATTAATCTACGTATGGAAATAATCCCCAACAAATGCACTGCTTATTCCTGTTTTATTAACATTTGCTGAAAACTACAGTTCCTAGTCATTCGAAGAAATTAATTGTTTTAATAATTCAGATTTTATAATTAGGACCCAATTGTAACAATTTACATCTTCAGTAGGAATCGAATAGCTTGGGGCTGAGTGCCACAGTAAGGATGTATGAGGTTAAGAGAGCATAGAGAGATGGACTAATACATTGTTGTTTTCTGGCTGACCATGATATTTGTTGACAATATGATGAAAATAAGGAAAAACACCAACAGTATTCTTTAGAAGTATACAGGCCCTGATTGAGTGCCCTACTCCAGTAAAAATGCTAAACTCACAATTGACAGAACTGATGCAGCGGAAAGAGACACGTCATCTTTATGATTCCACACATTCTTCTTCCTTGTCAAAACCTGGCACCTTCATTACGCACAAAGCAACTAGACCATTGAGTTTGGTTGGTAAATTGGATGTGTTATGTTAGCAAGGGCTAATACGCTAATGTTGCTTCACGCAGCTACCTCAAGCAGAGAGTAGGAGTGTGCTACAGCGGTGCGGTAATGCTCGAAGCTGACTCAAATTATATCTCTTGTTGCAGATAATCAGACTTCACACAGCTCTCTCAAGAGCTACAGAAGGCTTTATAGAACGACTCTCCAGCACCTTAAAACAAACTTCGATGTGTAAAATAGGCAGCATTCCCCTTTAAAGACAGAAAAACTGCAGCATCAAGCATCTCAGTACCTGTCAGATCTTATTAATTCATATGATTATTGCTACTATCATCCAAAGCATGGCCAAACAGATGGATATTAGATATTTCATCCGCTCTGGCTGAGTAAGAAAACATCTGTATCTGCAGCAGGACGCCAGGCCCAGTCCTCTCCTCTCCTCACTGGTTCAGCACATGCATGACCAGCCCCACTGGCCTCTCCAGCGTGGCCCAGCAGGGGTCAATACACAAGGTCAAGGCTACAACAGAGCCCTCTGCTGTCAATCAAATATGACTGGCACGGAGCATGCAGAATGTTCCAGTACACGATGACCCATGTTGTGTTGTGCTGTTGCTGAGTCTTGTGGGGGCTGACTGTAATGGAAGGTCATGCCAGCAGAGCAGCGTCTCCAGGGAACTTTGCTGTGCATACACAGAGCACTAAGAACTATCGAATGGACCGTTTTGCCAGCACATTTCTCACATTATGGGCAATGTCACTACATACAGAGCACCCGGCCTCTGAGTCTGCTTTTTCCTGCAGGACAAGGGCAAATAAAAGTTACTTTTTCTGGAATTCTTGGATATTTAAAAAAGGAAAAAAAATCTAGTATATTGTCACAGGCTATGTGCTTGTGATGTCTAACCTTTGAAATTATGGTGGTAACTGTTCTTTGCTCTGAGCGAACAGAATGCTCCGGAGTTGTAGGAAGGACAGTCAGGGCTATTCCCTGCAGTCCTATAGACTGTGTAGTTGTATTGTTGTCCTACTTTTCCATTTTTCGAAAATGAGTGAGAATTCCGATACAAAATGGGCCAGACTAGTAAAAATTAGTTCATTCTTGACCTTGGGAACAGTAAATAAACTAACTTTATATCAAGATCCTCTTACTAGCCTTTCCAGAGCTTTTAACTGTTTCTCTTTAGCTCTCTTTTGACTGCTGATGAAGACAGCAAAATGCAGTTAAAAGCTCCAGAAAAAGCTTGTAAATACACCTTTAATTTTCTTGTGAACATCAGGAAAAAAAGAATTTCCCTGCCTAATTCCTTGGAGTGCAAGGTAACTTCTCCAAACGTCTTGTTTTCTCCAACCAACAGTCCGAAATATAAAAATGTTCCAATTACAATGAGATAAATGACGTAAATAAAACAGAAAAGTAGTAAGCACATGTGAAAAGACAATGTTTGGCTTGTACAATTTATCAAATTTCTTCAACTTTTTTTCTGCCAATCGTCTAATCAGTTCATCAACCTTTAGTTCCAGCACAACATTAAGCCCCACAAACAACATTCTGTAACCTACTGTAATTAAACGCTACAAGTTGTAATTGCAGTGGTAACAGTTACTACAACTATACAGGTTCAAGGAGACTGGCTCAATCAACACAGGCACTGTGATCTATGTTTTATCTTTTATATGTTTAAAATAAGGTTAACCAGGCAATACATCATACAAATGATGATACAATACAAATGGTATGGTACGGAAATGGTACGAAATCACAATAGAAATAACAAATAAAATGAAATAAAATGGGTACCCAATAAAGTCTGTTTGAATGCACTCATTCAAAAAAAGGAATGGCTATTTTGGTCTTACCACCAGGACCAAGTCAGTGTTCACAGGCAGGCGTGGGGTGATGGTGAGTAGTTGAGAAGATCGATGAAGCCGTCCACCTCAATGGTCTCTTGGTGCAGATCAGTGTTCAATAAAGGGGATAACAAAAACCAGTCTGCACAGAATTGTACAGAACAATCAATAAATTAGCACCATTTATAGTAATAACATGCTATTACGATAACATTTCTTTACTTGAACTCACATGACATGACAGGTTTCACATACATAGTAAAGCCTTGAACCATATCAGTAACTCTTAACAAGCTATGGCTTAATAGCCACATTAACACCCACATTGCAACTCAACAACAATGTGAAATACAACTCACAACAGCATCAGTGCATGTTGTCCATCGCTCCTATGAGCTTTACTAATTACTGCAGGGCGACATTTCACTCAGCACTGGTGCATTACCCAACAATCTCTCTGCTCCAGGTAGTTAGCTTGCTAACTCACCAGGATTCTTCCTCCGATTCCCAGTCTTTCAATCAGCAATGATCTCTCCTGGATTTGATCTTCAATTCAGTTGTTTTTTCTCTCTTCCTCGCCCAATTCCAACTATTGTGTCAGTGAACAGAACCAGGGTTTCGACATCTCCTTTCCTCCGATATCCTGACTGGTTTATGTTATTCACTGTGGTTCAATATTAACAACGAGGTAACGTTAGCAATGAGTTGATGCTAGCTAGCATGAATACGGTATAACTAACTGAAATCCTCTCCTTGTCTGACTCCAGAAAAATGAAATTCCCCACTCTGTTCTCTTCTTATTTGCTTTCAGTAGATCAGGGATCTTCTGAAGCTTTTCTTTTTCCTACTATTCTCCATCTTTCGTCTGTTTTCCAACATCTGGTCACAGACTTCCCGCGCAACGTGCTGACAAGCAGCTGCACATCAGTTCTAGGGAGCTCCCCTCCCAGAATGCTTGAGTCCCTTCATGCATTTGCCACCTCTCAGGTTCGGGGAGGAGATCTTGTAAACTCTTGCATAATGCAACAATTGCCAGAATCAGGGGTCTCCCAAGACTCTCATAGCACAGTCTATCAGGCTCGTGCCGTGATTTGTCTGACCTTCTGACTTCAGGTTGTTGCTCTATGATCACTGACTATTCAGCGTGAGATACAGGATCAATGGCTGCTGCCACATCTCTTTGAGTTGAGAGGTCTGATCTTTCATTCCTTTCATGTTGTTGATCTCTGTCCATAGCCTCAACATTGGTAAGAAGAGGTTCCATTGCAGGTTCCAGGCTTTGTTCATTGCAGACACGATCATCATCAGTTTCTAGGTTCCCAAAAAGAGTCTGTGTCAGATTTCTGTCTGTTCCCTGTTGGCAGGGTCTCTTGACTTCCATGTCCAGAGTTTCAAGGAGGGGTTCCATCACTGTGACTTTGGGACTGTAGGCCACTGCTGACTCCTCTTCATCGCTGCTGCTACAGACATCATCCTCTTCATACCTAATGTTGGTTTCCATATTCATCGCCGGTCTTTCTCTGGATCTCAAGTTCCTCCTCTTAGTGGACCCTCTTTGTTCAGTTTCCTTTTCATCTGTGATGGGTAGGAACCCACACGGCAAGAGGAGATCTCTGTGGAGGGTGCATACTGGCCCACTCCCCTTTTCAGGCCTAAAGACGTACACTGGTCCATCTCCCATCCTCTTCTCCACCACATGAAACTCTCTCTCCCATCTGTCCGCCAGCTTGTGTTTTCCTCTGATGTTCACGTTCTGCACCAGAACTCTGTCACCTGGCCTTAGTTTCGCTGCTCTGACCTTGGAGCTGAACCTCGTTTTGCTTTTCTCCCTCATCTCTCGTGCACTCTCTGCAGCTAGTGCATAGCTTTCCCGAAGCTTCTCTCAAAGGGCCTTTACATACTCAAGAGTGAGACTTGGCAGGATTCCCCTGTGGCTCGAGTCCCAGGACAAGGTCAATGGGAAGAGTCGGTTGCCTGCCGAACAACAGTTCATAAAGTGAGTATCCAGTGGTGTTGTTCCTCGTGCAATTATATGCATGAACGAGTGGTTTTACAAAGTCTCTCCAGTGGTACTTATCTTTGTCCTCTAGCGTTCCCAGCATACCAATATAGCATACCTGTTGAATATTTCGACCGGGTTCCCGCGGGGATGGTAGGGGGTAGTCCTCACTTTTTCTGCTCCTATCAGGGAACACAGCTCTTTGATGGTGTGACTTTCAAAATCTCTGCTGTGAAGGCGAGCAGGAAACCCGTAGTGAAAAATTAAGTTCTCTCAGAGAGTTTTGGCTACCGTCTTTGCTTTTTGATCCCTTGTGGGAACAGCCACAGCGAGCTTAGTGAAATGGTCTGTAACCACTAATACATTCCGTGTACCTCTGCTGTCAGGTTCAATGGACAAATAGTCCATACAGACCGACTCAAGGGGGTAACTCGTACTGATGTTCATCATGGGAGCAGCCCTCTCAGGGTTTGCTTTCCTTCTGAATCACCTCTCGCATGTGCGACACTTCACATCAATCGCATGAGCCATCCTAGGCCAGTAAAACCGGGTGCGGGCCAAGTTAAGAGCACGCTCAAACCCAAGGTGGCCAACATCATCATGCACCCCATTTAGTGCTTTGGCTCTGTACTTCTCAGGCAAGACTAACTGGTAGCCCTCTGTTTCTCTGTCAACATATCTCCTGAACAGAACTCCATCTCTGAGTTCAAGTCTGTTCCATTCTCTGAGAAGGAGCCTCACCTCTGGTAGCTCTGCTTTAGCTGCTCTGAATGAGGGTCTAGTTCCTCTGTCCATGATTTCGATGACACGTCTTATGGGAATGTGTGCCCTCTGAGCCTTGTACCAGTTCCTTGGGCGAGGCAGATGTAGCTCTGGGGGATAGCAGAGGGAGCCAAGCCCAGGGATTCTGCTAGGGTGATGGTTTCCTGAGAGTACTCACAGGGCTCCATCCTCACTGAATGTCTTTGACAGAGGGCAGTGACGGTGTCCTTGGAGAGCACTTTGTGATCTCCGTCCAGCACTCGTTGCCGGAGCTCACTGATTCTCTCTCTTTCCTCGAGGAAAGCATGGTCTTCTGGTGAGGGTTCTTGAGGGCAACTTGACAACCCATCTGCATCTTGGTTCGTATTACCAGGCCGATACTTGATCTCAAATCGGTATGTTGACAGAGCTGCAAGCCAGCGGTGGCCTGCTGCATCGAGCTTTGCAGAGGTCAGCACATACGTGAGAGGGTTATTGTCAGTAAGAACAGTGAATTCTGTACCATACAGATAATTGTGGAACTTCTCAAGCACAGCCCACTTCAGTGCTAAGTATTCAAGCTTGTGTGTTGGATAGTTGCGTTCACTCTTTGACAGCCCTCTGCTGGCATAGGCTATGGCCCTCAGTGTCCCCTCCTGCTCCTGGTGAAGGGCTGCACCAAGGCCTTCTCCACAAGCGTCTGTGTGGAGAATATATGGGAGGTTGGGGTTGGAAAAAGCTAAGACAGGTGCTGAGGTTAACTTGTCAATGAGTGTTTTAAAAGCAGTTTCACAGTCATCTGTCCATTCACTCCCAAAAGGCTGACTGGGGCTCACTGATGTCTGATGTTTCAGCTTACTGTAGCTCTTTCCCCTCTTTCTTGGAGCCACATAGCCTGCTGTCAGGGCATTCAACGGCTTTGCTATCTTTGAGTACCCTTGAGCGAAGCGGCGGTAGTACCCTGCAAACCCTGAAAAGCACTTAGGCTCTTTGCGGTTGGTGGGCCTTGGCCAGTCTTTTAAAGCTGAGATCTTCTCGGGGTCAGTATGGACACCGCTAGCAACTACGTTTTGACCCAGGTATCTCACGGAGGACTGGAAAAAATGGCACTTGTCAGGGGACAACTTAAGTCCATAGTCCTTGCGTCTATTCAAGACTTTCATCAGCCTGTCCGAGAAGACGATCAGATCGTCCAGGAAGACCAAGATTTCATTCAAGTGCAAGTCTCCCATGCATTTCTCCATCAACCGCTGGAATGTTGAGGGTGCATTCGTAATCCCCTGTGGCATGCGACTGAATTCCCAAAAACCCAGCGGGCACTTGAACGCTGTCTTGTGTTTGTCTTCTTCAGCAAGTTCCACCTGATAGTAACCTGACTTGAGGTCCATCACAGAGAACCATGTAGCTCCACTAAGGACTGAAAAGGTTTCCTCAATGTTGGGGAGGGCATAGTCATCTTTAATAGTGTGCATGTTCAGTTTTCTATAGTCCACACATAGCCTAACCTTTCTGTTTTTCTTTTTCACTACAACTATAGGGGAAGCGAATGGACTCTCTGATTCTCTGATAATCCCAGCCTCCATTAATGATCTAATATGTTGCTTCACAGCTTCTCTGTCGCATGGATGAATTGGTCGTGAACTCTCCTTGAAGGGGGTTTCATCTTTTAGTCTTATCTTGTGTTTGACAGCAGAGGTACACCCGTAAGCTAAGTCATCAACTGTGAACACTTCAGGAAGGTCCTTCAACTTGTCCATGATGCGTTTTTTCCACTCTGCAGGAATGGGAGAATCTGCTAGGCAGCATGATACTTTGTCACTCAGGGGAGTCTCTTCCTATTGTTTGAGGACCACAGGAGGTAGGAGTGCCATCGGAGGATTTCACAAGTGTCACACGCTGAGCCACCGTCATTTCTGCTATCGCACGGTTTGGGTGGAGTGTAACGTCATGTGCACTCATATTGTACAGAAGAACCTGAAACTTGCTGAAGGACTGATAAGGAACATCCAGTAGTGTTGGCACTAGGAAGATGCCACCTGGCAAAGGGGAGCTTGTAGGAGCCTCTACTGCCCATGTTGTTTCATGTGTGGATGCGCCCATCCTAAAGCCTCCTAGTACGCGCCCTCTTTGTCCAACTGGAATGACGACTGGGTGACGTCCGATCAACTTCACTGGTCTTGTTTCTACCCTTTTGTTATGAGTCTGAGCAATGTGCTGGAATAGCATGTTACACTCAACACTTAGTCCACACCCCTGTAGGAATTTCGGACCTTCCCGGTTAACCCCTTTCTCATACAGCCTATGAAGTACATTTGTCCCAATCAACAGAGGTATCTCATGGCTTAAGTCACAGTCAGGTACAATAATAACCAAGGAAGAAACATTTTCTTCTACACCTGTAACAATCTTAGGGAGTGTTATAAGGACCTGTGTATAGCCTATGTATGGGACTCGCTGGCCCCCAGCACCTGAAATCTCAAGTAGTTCATTAATGGGTTCAACAAGGAATGATGACAAGTGTTCTGAATAAAAGGTCTCTGAGACTGTAGTAACCTGTGATCCAGTATCTAAAAGACATTTACACGGGAGGCCTTCAACAAGTACAGTCAAGGTTCAACATGGCCCCACAAGACCACTAGGTATAGGGTTGTAATCACAGGATGAGCTATACTGGGCACAGTTTGCAGCTCTAGTTGCAATCACTTCTAAGTCAGCTGGCATGGGACTAGATAAAGGGGGGTTTGTGGCTCCTGATTGTCCCTTAACAGGGGCCACTAGTGGTTTAAAGGGGAATTAGGCTGGCCCTGGTGCTGCATGCTCCTTCGTTCACGTCCTTCTCTGAGCTCAAGGTTCTTTTGCCGGACAGCGGCAGGGTTGGGTTCATTCAAACACCGGGCAGCAATGTGGCCATCTTCTCCACATCTAAAACAGAACCAAGTTCGGGGCATGTGGGGGGGGTTCCTGTTCATCCTGCGGCTCGTTGCGTTAGTGGCCATACAGTTCCCCCAAACCGTATTGCTGTCACCACCACTGGGGTTGTTTACTTTCTGGGGTTCAACTGCTCTCGAAGCAAGCTGCTTCTTTAACTCCGCCACTTCCTGAGCGAGCCGTTGGGTCTCTGTGAGGTGTTTTTTCACTGCCTTCTGGTTTGCAACAGGTTCCGCCTCTTCCAGCTCTTCTTCGCATTGGGGCAGGCCATAGACTGTCTGCATGTGTGACATAGCTTTAGCGCTCCCGAGGTGTTTCTTCATCCTGTTGATTTTTTTTTGACGTCTATCCTCCTGTTTCCTCAATAGGAGGAGTAGCTCAGGGAAGGATGGGGGGTTGGCCTTCTTTTCCTCAAACTGGAGCTCAATGAGCATGGCTTGGTCCCAGCAGCCCCTACAAAACTGCCTGAGAAGTTGCTTTGGGGAACTTTCAGCCGACACCCCTCCACCAGTAAAAGCTTTCTCGAGCATCACATGTAGGCGATTCAAGTAGTCTGAGGGCTTCTCTCCAGCATTTTGATTTGCACCCAGGAATGCTGCATAAGACTCTTCTCCATCTGCTGTGTCAACATCAGTCATCTGAAGTTTGGAGAGATGAGTTTGGAGCATCTGGATGAGACTGGTCTTGCTTAGACCTGCAACTGCTGCCGCGAACTTTTGTTCATCAAGGGTTCCTTGTCCTTCAAGTTCCTGAACTATCTCATCTTGTATTGTGGTGATGTGCCATGAGGCACTTGGATCATCATCAGGAATAAATGGTTTGCTTAAGAACTCTGGATCTGTACGAGCGATTGCTCTCTCATCTTTATATCGGACAATAGCGCTCCCTTTAGGTTTGCCTGATTCATTAGGGACTAGTATACATTTCACTACTTCTCCATGTTCCTTAAAAACATCAACAATGTCACCCTCTAGATACTTTTCATCAATACCAGTGACAAAAAGGCAGCTCTGCCCATGCATTTTATAAATGTTGCAATATTCCATTTTGAATAACCAGTCTCCTGGCTAGCTCACCACTTATGTAACCTACTGTAATTAAACACTACAAGTTGTAATTACAGTGGTAATAGTTACTTCATCTATACAGGTTCAAGGAGACTGGCTCAATCAACACAGGCACTGTGATCTATGTTTTATCTTTTATATGTTTAAAATAAGGTTAACCAGGCAATACATCATACAAATGATGATACAATACAAATGGTATGGTACGGAAATGGTACGAAATCACAATAGAAATAACAAATAAAATGAAATAAAATGGGTACCCAATAAAGTCTGTTTGAATGCACTCATTCAAAAAAAGGAATGGCTATTTTGGTCCTACCACCAGGACCAAGTCAGTGTTCACAGGCAGGCGTGGGGTGATGGTGAGTAGTTGAGAAGATCGATGAAGCCGTCCACTTCAATGGTCTCTTGGTGCAGATCCGTGTTCAATAAAGGGGATAACAAAAACCAGTCTGCACAGAATTGTACAGAACAATCAATAAATTAGCACCATCTATAGTAATAACATGCTATTACAATAACATTTCTTTACTTGAACTCACATGACATGACAGGTTTCACATACATAGTAAAGCCTTGAACCATATCAGTAACTCTTAACAATCTATGGCTTAATAGCCACATTAACACCCACATTGCAACTCAACAACAATGTGAAACACAACTCACAACAGCATCAGTGCGTGTTGTCCATCCCTCCTATGAGCTTTACTAATTACTGCAGGGCGACATTTCACTCAGCACTGGTGCATTACCCAACAATCTCTCTGCTCCAGATAGTTAGCTTGCTAACTCACCAGGATTCTTCCTTTGATTCCCAGTCTTTCAATCAGCAATGATCTCTCCTCGATTTGATCTTCAATTCAGTTGTTTTTTCTCTCTTCCTCGCCCAATTCCAACTGTTATGTGAACAGTGAACAGAACCAGGGTTTAGACGTCTCCTTTCCTCCGATATCCTGACTGGTTTATGTTATTCACTGTGGTTCAATATTAACAACGAGGTAACGTTAGCAATGAGTTGATACTAGCTAGCATGAATACGGTATAACTAACTGAAATCCTCTCCTTGTCTGACTCCAGAAAAATGAAATTCCCCACTCTGTTCTCTTCTTATTTGCTTTCAGTAGATCAGGGATCTTCTGAAGCTTTTCTTTTTCCTACTATTCTCCATCTTTCGTCTGTTTTCCAACATCTGGTCACAGATTTCCCGCGAGACAAGCGGGCTGCACGTCAGTTCTAGGGAGCGTCGACAAACTGCGCTCTGCAACACTATCTTAGGGAGCGTCACCCAATTAAAGTCCATGGTGACTAAACTAGACCATGAAAATAACATGTTACAATTCCAAGGGAAACCTCATGGAAAAAGCATTAATTCATTCTTATTCTGTTTAAATATTTAAAAGCTACATACATTGGTGCTGACTTGTGTCTTGACTTCAGCCTAAGCTTCCTTGGCAAGAGAGACACAAAACCTTACTGTATGGAGCCAAATTTTAAAAAGAAGAAAGAAAAAAAAACATACTCTGAAAATTCACAGTATGTTTGTATAAGTGTAGTGGCAGCCCTGTGTCAACCTGCACCTTTCCCCTTGTCATGTTAATCAGAGAGTACACTTATTTTCTTGCTAATTACTGGTTAATTATAAAAATAATATCCCTTGTGAAGCCAAATTGTGAAAAACAACTTAGAGCCTGAAAATGCTATTTAAAAAATAACTACACAAATAACACCACAGATGTCATGTCACCATGTGGCTTATGTTGTTCAATTACCACCGCATTTGTGCAGTAGTAGCATATGGTCTTAGTTCAGGGATGTTGATTTAAATACTGGATCAGATCCTGATGCCTTTTTGTTGAATTACTCTGTGATTCAGCCACAAGTGAAGCTGCTTGGATTCTCATTGATCATGTACAGGATTTTTCTAGAAGTGGATTCAGCTAAAAGGCAGAAAACTGTTGAACACCTTGCATTAGAGCTTCTTTTTCTGAATTTCAATATCATAGTATTTTGCTTCCCACTGTTGCTCTCTTGAAAGTTATTATGCTGACCCCCCTCCATTTTGTCTCAGAAGAGATTTTCTCTTGAAACACACAACAAATTTATGGACTTCGATAACATATGTGCAAATAGAAAATAATGCAGATTCAGCATACACTTGTCACTCAACGATAGCCACACACATGCTCCAACCCAGCCACGGCTGGTTTGCGATAGTGATAAAGGCTGTTTTCTCTACCCTCTATCTCAAATCAGAGTCCAGATTAAACTCAGTCATCAGGATTACATTTGACCTTTGACCCTTTGCTTGCCCTGAAATGACAAAATCTCCACCTCAGTGTCTGATGGCCTCGGGCTTATGGCACTCCCCTACTTCAAACAAACACACACACACACACACACACGCACACACACAGAAAATGATTCAGTGGGTGAGCTCAGTCATATCTCTTATGTAGCTTTGTGGTAGTTCAGCTCACTTTTACCTGCTTTCAGTAACAGGAAATAGAAGAACTACTTGTGCACAGTAAAATGTAACTCAGTAATGAGCACAAAAGGAAAAAGGAATATTCATTCACCTCGTCGTTCTCGCTTTAAGCGGGTTGGTATTACAAAGTGTAAGAATATTCATGCCTTTCTGTTGTTCACACATTTCCAGTCAGCCTGTCATCACTACCTGACATTTTCTCTCTTGGTCATTGCTATCTTGTTTTTTTTTATCTCTAACCTTTGCTCATTGTGAGTTATTATGCAGTAATACACCAGGAAATGCAAACACACAACAGTATAATAAAGCATTAAAAGCAGTTCATGTTTATTTACAGTTATAATGATTTGTATCAGGGTAATATTATGCAGGAGACTTGAAAGGATTTTTATTCAAGATAACTTGTGGTATTCAACAAGGCTCAAAGTTAGACCCATTATTGTTTGTTTTCCGTACAAATGATATCTCTAACCAACTGTATTCAATTTATTTTCTTTTCATTTGATACAAATTTATCTTGATGAATGATAATTACTCTTAATATTATTATTATAAATCTCCTTAAATAGGGCAATGTAATTCTATTGGTTATGCTAACTTTGCACTTTGCTGCACAGATTCAGGAATTGTGGACTCACGCGGAATAACTTTTAGTTGAACAGTCTGCACAAGTTACCTACTTTTCACATATACTTTCAAATATATAGGGAAATAAACTTAAAAATAAAAACAAACAGATCCAGTGATCCTGCTACATGAGCCAAAAACCCACTGTTTGTTAAATTAAAGGCTCTAAAGTTCAGAGACTTAGCAGATTTTAAAACTGTGGAAACTATAAATACAGTTGAAAATAAATTACCTGAAAGTACAACTTGACCTGAAAAGTGAGATGAGAGAAAATCCACATGACTGCAGAAGAGTGAGCATGTTTCAAAAACAAAGGATGAAGAGGACAGCTAAAGGACTGAATTTATGGAGCTGATGGATAAATAATATATTGAAAAAAATATACAACATATTATTTTGTCATGTGTCAGATATTGCTTTAGCTTGGATCTAGAGTATCATTCGAGATCAGAGGTCATGTTGCTTTTCTGTATCATTCATTCAGGAAGTTTCAGTTGGGGAATAAGCAAAATATAAGTCACCTTCCCTTCTGGGTCTTTGTTATAAAAGTGAAAACTAACTTCCTTATTTAAAAATGTAAATAGTGTGATCTCAGAGTTATGTTATTCATGATATTTTAATGTTTGATCTGTTAATGCACTGCCCTGCATTTGCATGGGATCTGATCTCTTGACTTTTTGGCCATCAATTAGTAGACGTGTTTCATTTTTCATGTTAATTTCCATATAAATTTCATGTAGCAGTAAGAGCAAAAAGATATTTTTAGAGAAACTTTCAGTGTACATACAGAGATTTGTTCAAAGTAGAGTAAAACACTGTCATTCTTCAGCATTTTTCTGTCATGGGAAATCTATGGTAAAATCTATGAAAAAAATAAAATAAAAAGCAGGAGGAGACATGAAAGGTCATAAACAACAGCAGTTGCTCTGGCCAGATCTGACATGTGATCTGATAAATCGCAGCTGGCTTTAAATTTTGATAGTGAACAGTAAAACGAGCCCATGTATCACATCAAGCAACGTCCCTGATCCCTGGATTATTTGTCATCCTGTCTGTCTCTCTCTGCAGACCATTTACATGTTCTGTGCCCTGGCACTTGTTTGTGATGACTACTTTGTCCCCTCCCTGGAGAAGATATGTGAGGTATGAAGCACTATGCTTTTCAAGTTAAAACAACAACCAGGTTAAATATTTTCAGAATGAAATATTGTTATTGAGTGAAAAATTGTGATGAACCTTCAGGAAATGTATTAAATCCAGGGTTCAGTTGAAGACCCAGGTAGAGAAGAATATCTTCACTGCTTTGACAGACACATTTTAACTTTTTCCAAAGCTTTCAGTTGCATCTTACTGATGTCTATAAATACACATTATGCACATGTTCCTTGAACATACACTTAGTTTCATATAATAAGACTATTACTGTCTTTGTGCTTATACGATATATGGATACAGCAGTGTTACACATCCTCTGGTCACACATATGAATCCAAAATAAAACAGTGATTATACTTTCTGTATACATATACATCATTTCAGGCAGCATATATTCATGTGCAAAATGTCAAATACATTTTGGAAAGCATAGCAGAAGAAAGAAAGAAATTGCTTTGTTCAAGTAATTGAATAAATTGCAGGTTGCCTGTTTAAATAGCTATGTCTTTTACTATTATTCATGTTTAAAATACACAGAAATATATTTCTATTTTTATCATTGCTAGTTCCCAGTAAAAAGGAGACTAGAAAAAAAAATTGAAATAGAAATTTTTTATTTGACAAATCAGATTTTCCTCTTCTGGACTTACATAAAGCCACGTTGTAACATTAGGTGGTGGAATACCAGATTTAAAGCATGTTTACACAATCACACTTACAATGTGCAAGCTTTAGTGGATTTAAATGATCAGCTCAAGTGTCAAAGGTCAGGCAGTGACTGATCTACCACCGTCACTTATTTTTGACTCTGCTGTTCTCTCCCAGCGTCTCCATCTCAGTGAGGATGTAGCAGGTGCGACCTTCATGGCTGCTGGCAGCTCAGCTCCTGAGCTCTTCACGTCTGTCATAGGTACAGTGTTAACTATATCCATCCCTCCCTCTCTTTAGCTCCTCTGTTCCAACTGAAATACATGCTGCAATGCTGTAGCTTTTTTAGGGAGGAAGCAAGCATCACATTTAGGTAATGTTATGTAATATGCTCTAGATCGTTGCTTGCAGGTAAAGGCTACATGTTTTGTTTTATTGTGTTCATTGTGTACTGTATATCTGTCTGTACCATCAATATGAAGAGCCATCACTTCAAAGATTTGATCATCACACTACATCACTATGTCCTTTATATAAAAATCGAAATATACATATAGACTGTGTTTAAAAGATTCAACATTATTCTCATTTGCATGGATACATTAATTTGTTTTTTAGGCCTCAAAATAAATGTTTTCTTCTTTTCTTTGTCCTTGTGTGTGTGTGTGTGTGTGTGTGTGTGTGTGTGTGAGGAAGAGAAAGAGATCCACGACCAATATGGAGTTATTTACATATGTTTTGACAGTTGTGTGACATTTTTTTTGTCAGCGATGAAGCTTCTGTATTGAAACTGGATACGTCCAGTAGTGTACAGCACTACTTGCTCTCTATGCTCTCTATGGAGTTATAATGTTGTATGTGTGTGTGTCTGCGTGTGTGTGTGTGTTGCATTTTTGTGTGTCCTGGCTCATTCTCTCCCCAGGGGTTTTCATCACAAAAGGTGATGTGGGTGTGGGGACCATCGTGGGCTCAGCCGTCTTCAACATCCTCTGCATCATCGGCGTGTGTGGCTTCTTTGCCGGGCAGGTATGATGTCACAGCAGCGTCACACCACCACAGCCAAACCTACCGTTGACCTGGTGGAATTTTCGTAGAGTATAAGCAGCTGCCTAATGTCACCTTTACATATTCAGCCACATAAACACAGGGTGGTAGAATGTGCTCATGCATGCGTGCATGTGTTTACACACTGTTGATGTGTGCATGTGTGATTCAGTGCATCTGACTGCACCAGAGTACAGCTTCAAAAGGAACGTTATCCATGTATAACCACAGATATCTTATAAAACATATCAATAGCCTCCTGAATTTTTTTTTCGCTATTGATAGAATCATTGAACAGTATATGCAGTTTTGATGTTTCAGTGGTAGAAGTCAAGAAATTTTTAACATCCTGTTTAACAGAGTGGTTCCCAAACCTTTTTCAGTAAGAGCACTCCTTTACAGAGCCTTTTTAATGGTATCCCTCCTTTTTCTGTAGCTGACTTAGATGTTGATTTTATGTTATTCAGCTCTTAACGGTTTTAACTGTGTTATTTATAACTCCATATAAGCAGTATTTATGGCTAGAATACTTGGAAAGTATACTGCTGTGTTATTCAAGGCATATTAGTTCTGTGAAGTTATTGTCAGTGAAGTATCTGTGGTTGTATTGGTGATGCCCTTCCTGGTCCTACTTGATATTATAACAAGAACAAAATGTATGTTCAGCCCAAGTGACAGATGTGGCCATTAATTTCTCTTACTATTTCTGACTGCTGTGTACGTGGAAAACTCACAAGCATGTTGTGTTACGATGACAGTCTACATTCATAGGATGTAAAGTCCCCAGTCTTAGCTGTGACATAAGCACATATTTAACAAAGACTTTGATGGGGTTATTTGTAGGTCTATGCTTATCTTTTCTAAAAGTACATATTGAAATGTAGTTGATGCAATTGTTGCCTCTTTTATTACTTGTGAAACCTTATTAAGAAGTAAAATAAAAAATTGGAAAAGGGTAAATCTCTTGGAACCACTGATCTTACATTTACCTAAATTCTTTGCCACTGCTCTGATCATCTGTTGCTAAGTTTCAGTATAGTCTCATCAGTCTCATTTGTCTCCTCTTTTGTATGACTTTTATGTGTCATATTAGAAAGTTTAAGAAAAAAATGTTTCATGCCACATCCATCTTCAGTCTTGATACATAAAGCCATTTAAACTGATAATGGTTTATTCTTTTCATTTCACATATTTGTTTGTAGAAAATTCTTCCACAACTACACAAAGGAGTTTTTCACAGAATATATTTTGTTTGTAACCAGCCACATGTTCAACATCACATAAGCAAAAACACAATAGATAGTTTGTATCTCTTTTCTGCTTTGCACCCTCTGTGCTGTGCATGAGATACAAAGATAACATGATATGGAGCAGCCTGTATCTGATGTTATCTGATATGCCAGGGACATGGAAATGAGTGGCGAACAAGAATAAGCTCTGCTCTGAAAAATATATGCGCTGGACTCCAAACAGTGATGCAATCCCAGATTGTGCATTATGTAATCATAGTTTAGATAATGAGGGAGAAGGGCAGGCGATGTAACGGGGCTTGGAGGGATGGGTTGCAGTAAAATCATCTTCGAGCCCAGCAACGTACATCATTATTGTTTTTTACCTTCTGTTCATAGCAGGTTCCTCCTACAAAGAACTATTGTACAGCAAAAAGTAAAGTACAAGTAAACATTTCAAGATTTGTTTTGCTCTAACTTTGCCCTCTGCCTCGCAGCAGCAAACAGTTTCCAAAGCTGGGAGTGGCACATTCAAGATGTGATTTCTGACCCTCCACTTATGTATACAGTGTGAGCGCAGCGCTGTGTGGGAGATTGTTCCAGTGTTAGTCACTGCATTGTGGGCTCCTGCAGTGCATTTGATTACATAAAGTTGATAAACACACCAGCTCCTTATCTACGTAGGATGTTACCTTGTGATTGGCTTTTTCACTGGCTGTGATTCAGGAGGTTAACTTCTCTGTTTACATTAGTATGGTAATGAAGTCAAAGGCGTGAAGTGTTTTCTTTTTTTTTTTCCTTGCAGGCAGTGAAGCTCTCTCATTGGGCCCTACTCCGAGATTCCATTTATTACACATTTTCTATCACTGCCCTCATCGCGGTAAGAGCTTATAGACTCACATGAAAATACACAAGACGAATGAACAAGTTTGTGATGATTGCAGAAATATGTAGAGATACTTACTCTGCCTCTTACTGTAAAGCATATAAGCCCAATTTCAAAATGCAGTTCATGATTCTCAGCTGTAGTATCAAAACTCTATTTGTACTTTCTGCTTCAGCAATATTTAGAACATTGTGAATTTTAAAAAAGTAAATAAAAAATACAGGTACTCTATCTCCACTATAAATGTAGATTCTTAGCACTTTTTCAATCGCAGCAATCCATCCTGTGGTAAAGATACATCTAGTATTCAGGGATTCTCTAAAGAGATCATATCACATTCGAATTCAGAGCAGATTTTTAGTATGCAGTGTATTCACTCTAGAAAAGGAACAAAAACATCAGTATTCCACGTTTCCCATAATTTTAGATATTCCTTGTGCAACTTGGTACAGAGGAAACATGAAAAGTGACTAAAGAATAATAAAGTAAATCGTTCTTTTCTAGTGTCATTCTTTCTTTAAATGAAATGGAATAGACCAAAAGGTCATGTTTTGACCTTCTTTCTGGCCTTCTAAGCTCTAGATTAGTTGTGCCCCCTAGTGGAGTAGATGCAAAAATGCAGAATTAACTGAACCTTCAGTTAACTTTTGGTCAATTCACCTAATCTCTTTGTCTTGCATTTTTAGTTCATCTACGATGAGATGGTGTGCTGGTATGTAATGTTTTTTTTTTTTGTATGGATCCCTCCATATATACCTATATATATCTATATCTCTCTATATATATCTGCATATCTATATATATATATAATATGAGAAGATTATTAGAGTGCTGAATCACTTGTAAAAATATTACTGACCTTTTGTTTGTGTGCCAGGTGGGAGTCCCTTGTCCTGATTCTCATGTATGCTGTCTACATCCTCATCATGAAGTGAGCGTCATTCTCGAAAACTGCTAATATTTTATGTTAACTAATTAGTGGTTCTTAGTTTTAAAAAGCTGTTTGATTGTTTGTCGTTGTCAGGTTTAACGGCAGGGCTCATCGCTATTTCGACCATCGAAAGAAGAGCTCAGTGAATCTGGCCAATGGGCTGACAGGAAGCACTGACCTGGAGGATAATGTCGCATGTGACGCTACTGCAGTCCTGCTCAAGAAGGGTATCAGAAACTGTTCCATTTCTCACAGGCTTTGCCCTCTAATAGGACTCTGCAGCTTTTAGCTGCTCATCTTGACGCACTGAAATTTGCATAACGGCAGCTGGGGCACCACTTCTCATCTATTTTTGTTCCACTCCATGAAAAGATAGTCAAGGATGACTTTACTAAGTAAGTTCTGTGCATCTTGTCCTGAATTGATCCTCACTGCCAATACTCCACCATAATCTCTGATGTTTGGCCTCTAAATGCAGTGAGTCCATGGTGGAATTCCCAGTGCTCCCTTTAAATCGAGCTCCACAAACATATCCCTCACCCCCTCGTTTGTCAAACACTGTACATTGAGGCAATGGTGAGCAGTAAGGTTTCCCTTTCTGCTCTTTCTGCTCTTCATCTCTGCAAAACAGCTGCCCCAGATTAAAAACAGTTCTTGAGACTGAAAACAGAGTAGACTATTGCAACACAGAAGCCCTCCAGGTGGATTAGTTGATGGTAGCAGCATGAAATCTGGTGCGGCTGGATGTTTCAGTGGAGACAACTGATAGGTCCTTTAGTGCATAGTAAAAAGAAAACCCTTAACGGGGACATTGCCAGTATCTTTGGCCATATCATGGCTTTATTGATTGTCCGCTTGGCTAACCAGCCACCAGAAAGAGAAGGGGCCGTTGGCCACCTAGCCCTTCCACAGATTACTCTGATGTCTGCAGCTGTCTGTCTACTGTCACAATAAGCTAAAGTATGGGGCACATAAGTGACAGAAGAGAGCAGCGCAGGATGCTGGATGTGGTTCCAGCCTTCTTTAGCACAGCCTGCTCTGTCAGCTTGTTCTGCATCCGATACACTGACTACTGCTGCGCTGAGAACAAGTGACCCTGCTAACTTGTTCCTTCGGGCGTGCTGAGGAGGCAGTAAAGATGACTAGAGTGGCAGGTGGCAGTTGTTTCAGCAGATGGTTTACAGGCTGGATGTGTTTGAATGTGCAGCGGCATAAATGGTCCCATCACTGACCTGGACAACTGCATGGTCCCATTTTTGCAGATGAAATAACTCCAAGGTGATTTCTATGCTTCATGGACACCTCTCTGACAGGTCCTAGTCTTCATGTCCCACTCTAACATGCATGCCTGGTAGGAAGTGTGTGACCTGAGTGGAGAGTGGTGACATGAACCTACTACAGCTGACATTGTTAATGTATTGTTGACAAAGTGGAGTTCACACTGAACCAGTGTGTGAGCCTTTGGACACTGTTTTTACATATATATACAGCAGTGCAAAGACATTCAGGTTAGGTGAAGTGGTAATTCTAACTTGCCTGTAGGTGAGAATGTGAGTGTGAATGTTAATCCGTTCACACGTGTTGGCACTGTGATGGAGTGCCATGTTGTCATGTACCCCTTGCCCAATGAGTGCTGGAGCAGCTCCAGGTCCCTGGCTTACCCTTAGCAGGATAAGCTGGTATAAATGATGAATGGATGGAAAACGAGTTTGCTAGCCTTGAATTGTAGGATATGGAAAAAAATGTGAAAAAATCTAGAAAAAACTGTTGTTATGGTACACTGGTGTTATGTTCTAGATGTTGTCCTTCATATACACTTTGTTTCTTTTTAGGAGGAATTTTTTCTTTAAAACATTTGCATCAAAGTTTTATAATTGCGGTCATCATTTTATCACAAGCAGTCAAAATGTTAAAATCCAGTAAGAAACCCAAAGGGTAAAAACCCTTAAAAGTATTTAGGCTTATAGTCAACAATGAGCAGCGCAGTCAGATGACCGTTGTCTGTTATCTCTTGCCAGCTAACTTCCACTGTAAGCCGTCGGTGCTGATGGTAGATGAGCTGCTCTCTGCGTACCCCCACCAGCTGTCTTTCTCCGAGGCCAGCATGAGGATCATGATCACCAGTCATTTCTCTCCCAGGACCCGCCTCACCATGGCCTCTCGCATGCTTATCAATGAGGTACATGTACACTGAACTGTACACGGACTCGTAGACGCGTATACATTATCTCAAGTTAGTTTTACATGCCAAGTTGAAACCAGAGCTACCCTCAACAGAAACGTTATTCTGTGAGTTTGTCAAGTTACCTTGCCACAACCAGAGTCTTAGCATAAAGACCAACCAAATATCACTGGGTTCAATAGAAGAGAACTGAACTGAACTGAGTTGTAATTTTCTTGTGGATATTACAGCCAAAATTTTCACTCAGAAACCTGTCTACTGTAGACTACAGTCTGGGTTTAAACCTAAACCAAACAAACAAACCTGGGATTTTGACAGAGAGAAGAGGAAAGAAAGTCAACTTCTGCTTCAGAAAATATAAGAGACCCTTTCTGATTTGTGTTATATGAATAAAACACAATAGCAGTAGAAAATGTCAAAATGGGTTCATGGCTCTATTGTAGTGATATGTTAATGCTGTCTATAATAATGCTCTGTTATGACTTCCAGAGACAAAGACTCATCAACACTACAGAGACTCGAGTCAACCGCATCACCAACGGCGACTCGGAGTCAGCGGCCAGGGCCCAGGGGAGGCGGGGCTTAGAGAATGGGATGGGCGGGGCTGAGCAAGGTCTGAACGGGAGATGCCGGCTTCAGCGACTGGAGTCTGGGAACGAGACAGAGAACGAAAACGAGGACAATGAGAACAATGAGAACGATGAGGAAAGAGAGGGAGAAGATGATAGTGGAGGCCCCCTGGTGCCATTCAAAGTTCCAGGTACAGCACAGATGACATTTTGAAATAAAATGATCGTTGTCCGTAAATGTTTTTTCCGTGTGGTTATCGTCATATATACTGCATTATACCCCCTCTCTCTGTCTTCGTCCAGCCGGAGTGTGTAACAAGCTGAAGTGGCTGGTCATGTGGCCTCTGTCCCTGCTTCTGTTCCTCACCGTGCCCAACTGTTCCAAGAGGCGCTGGGAGAGGTGGTTCATGGTGTCCTTCTTCACGGCCACCATCTGGATCGCTGGTCTCTCATACATCATGGTCTGGATGGTCAGTCCAGTCGGTTTCGATCACTGACATGTTGCGGATCTTAAGAGTGTATATTGGCTGAACACTATGCCACACTTTCCCTGAGTGTACAGCTGTTACCATTTTCACCTTAGCCACCCTGTGGAGTTTTTACCCATCAGAGCATTGTTTTTGTTTCTGTTTTTTTTGTTTTTATTCACATATTTACACTGAGGATACTTAATATGTTGTCATACTTCTGGAATTGAATTCCAGATGGGAATTGGGGTTAGTGGTAGTCTTTATGCGATTTAATGTACTGACAGACTATATAGAATAGGCAGCATTATGAGATGACATCTACTGGGTTTCAGGTGACTGTGATCGGCTTCACTCTCGGCATACCCGATGTCATCATGGGCATCACCTTCCTGGCAGCAGGCACCAGCGTCCCAGATTGCATGGCTAGTGTTATAGTGGCGCGGCAAGGTACACACACACACACACAGACTGATACACTGTGCTACATCAAGACGCAGGATGATGAAATCAATATTTGCACCAATTGAAACAAAGCAGAAATGCGGTGAAGAGATGGAGTGGTTGTTCACAGCAGAATAGTGCTTGTCAGAACTGACTTGTCTTAGGACTGTATACAGACCTTGACAGTGTTGCTCTCCTTGCCTCAGGTCTGGGAGACATGGCCATCTCCAACTCCATAGGCAGTAATGTGTTTGACATCCTGGTGGGCCTGGGCCTGCCCTGGGCGCTGCAAACGCTCTGCATCGACTACGGCTCCATCGTGAGTTCTTCTCAGCTCAGCCAGAGGAGACCGCTGTGTGTTTATGAAGAAGAGGAACGATAGTCTGTAATATGCAGTGCAGTGATACGGGGGAGCCCAGAAATTTACACTGCATTGTTCATCGCCTTACTCCAGGAAAATTCGACATGCTAATTGGCATGCCCTTCACATCTCACCCTGCACACGAGGAAAAGAATATGTGATATTAAAGGCTGTCCCCAAGCGTACAAATAGAGGCTGAAATCCTTCATACATCCGGACAGAGCAACAGCCTCTGCCTTATTTTCTTTTGACCAGACTTTTTATAAACCTGCATTTTAAGGCCATTTAGGACCCTGAGAGTTTATTGTTTGTGGAAAAAATACTGTGTTATACCAAAGAATAACACTCTGTTTCTGTCTCCTCAGATTCATCTTAACAGCAGAGGTCTCATATTCTCTGTTGGACTCTTACTAGCCTCAGTATTCTTCACAGTAAGTTTATATTTACAAGTTGCTGAATGGGGCCATCTTGGCATTTCTGGGTACTAAAGCACATCTTTGTAGTTTTAGCCAAGAAAAATGAAGTCAAGGGCAACTGGACTGGGTTGTATCTTGAAGATGTTTCACCTCCCATCCTTTCAGTCAGAACTAAAGGAGCCTCTTGGATGAGAAGTGAAACATCTTCGAGATCTACAGCCCCTACCAGTTGCCCTTGTCTTCATTTTTCTTGGCCATCTTTGACCTGAATGACAGTGAATCTTCCCTGTGGTCCCTACTAAGTCTGCTGAAACCACACCTATGTTCTTGAATCCAGCTATGAACATTGTCTATCCAGCCTTTTTCCCCTTCAAAAGTTCTGATACGGCAGAAACACCTGCAGTACAATGTTAACCTCCTGCCCTGTTAATTTTTGTACTGTACTCACTCCTTGCTCTTTCACTACTTCTGCCCCCCCGCAGGTTCTTGGTGTCCATTTAAACAAATGGACTTTGGATCAGCGACTAGGCTTAGTCTGCCTCGTCATGTACGCCATCTTTCTCTGCTTCTCCATTCTCATCGAGTTCAACGTCTTCATCTTCGTCAACCTTCCCATGTGCCAAGACATCCACTGACCTGCCACTTCTCTTCTTCTTCTACTTCTTCCTCTGGCTGACAGAGGAAACCTCACCTGGTTTCCAATTTTTTGGCGCCATGGAACCAAGTCCTACCTTTTATTTTTTCAAATAGAAAAATAGAGATCTGTATGATTTATCTTTGGTGCAATACACAACAAAATAGAGGACACAGGAAGTTTTGGGTTTTTTTGGGAACGGAGAGGTGGCGGGAAGCGAAAAGTCCCAGCAGCAGTGATTGCTGCCAATCGTCTAATGAATCGAAAGGTTGGCTGAAGGGAACTTAACTGTATTAACACTGACAGTTAGGCTACTGTTGGTGAAGAAGCTGCTACTGTAACTGACTGACTGGAGAAAAGAGAGAAATCCTGCGCTAACAGCGATTTTTAGCTGGATTGTTTGTTACTCTTTGTACAAGTTTGGATATAAGCACACGATTAAGGTATTTTTAAGTAAAAATCTGGCTTTCTCTGTATATATTTGATGATTATATAAGTACTAATATTAATTGATACATGGGACTCTCTTATGCACAACTGGATCAGTCTTGCAAAGCTGAGTGATCCGATGACAGTGACAGCATTGTATGTTTTATTTTATTGATTTGGTCTGCTTCAACATGTCCCTCATGCTCATACCAGCCAACATCTCATGCTGCACTAGCCTCAAGTCAACTCTAGCTTTGCACTGACAGAGAGAATCTAGATATTTAACACTATCCATATAGAGTCTATTCTTGTTTGTTTTCTGTCCCTCTACAGGCATATCCAAATAATTGTGGGTTTTGTTGTTCTTTAATAAAACCCACATAAGAAAGGGATCTCCATGGAACTGTCATCCAGCACTGTCACTTTATGGATTAGGGAAATTATTCTATCATTGCAAGATGTCTACAGGTACTCTAAACATGTAACTACTGAAGTTAAAGTTCCCCCTACACGGTAGATCTCTTGTGCTATATTAAAGAGTTAGATTTTAGTCTCTGAGTTCAATATAATGTTACTACTTAAAGCCAAAAGTATTTTTCGAACAGTAGTAAGAGTCATAGATTTGGACTAAAGAGTCAGCTCGAGTGCACTGTGTGTGTGTGTGTGTGTGTGTGTGTGTGTGTGTGTGTGTGTGTGTGTGTGTGTGGGTCACTGTTACTGGGAAGACATAATCATGATTTATTTATGAATTAATTTATTCAAAGATCATGTCTAACCTCTGGTTTCAGCCCTTTGGGTCATGTACAGTGTATTAAGTGGAACGCTCTCCGCTCTCTGTTGACGGAGCTGTACAGTGTACTGTACCTAATATATAATCTAAGTACTGGAAACTGACTTGATGTTGTTTATATTTAAGAAGTTAGAACTTTATAATTTATCCGTTTTGTATACTTTGGAAAGATAATTGCCACATTTGTATAGTGGTACAAACACAGTGGGTTTTCAAAGATGATGCACGGCCAAGTTTAGTTATCACGGAGATACTGACAAGTGCAACCTTAATCACTGGTCCTAACATTGGTAAGAGCCTAATGCATGTTGAATTAGTGATATAAAAGGTTCATTTTGAGGTAAAAAGGATATTAATGGCACATGACCCTTTGAACTTTTACAGCATTTTGTTTCTCAAACACAGTGCTCCAACTCTTACACCATCTCTTGTATTCGAGGATTCAGAACCAAGGCTTGTGGCCATTCTCCTGCTTGTATTTGAGCCAAAAAACACCTTTGTCAACAGTATTGCCACTCTGTTTCAGCATGTGTTAAAACAAAATGCAGAAGATATGTATTTTTATGTTATTTTATTTTTACCTTAAAGGATTCTCATTGAGAAATCTGCTGATTAATTAAAGGCATAATCTGTAGGTGTTGATGCTCCTCCTGAAGCCACAAGAGAGCACTGTACAACTGTGTTACACCTTCAGAGACGGCTGTTATTTTACACACACTAGAAAGTTGTTTGGGTATATTTTCAGGTAGGCTACATAGAGACAAATTATGGTCGGTTTGCATGCCTCTTTCATAATTCAGATTATTTTGTGTGTAATTTTAATGCATTTCCAAGATCAAAAAGGCACTGATCTGATTATGCTGTACATATCAGAGGGATATGCTATTATAAACACAGATGTTTGAGTAACTTCTGATGAGCAGTGATATTTGAGATATATACAGTATTTAGAATGTAGGCCTACAACACATAGTTTTCAGCTAATTAATGTCGTTTTATGCTCATGTCTTTTGAATTGTTTGTAAATCCTCATTTTTGTTGATGAGGAGATGAGGACCTCTGGGCAGAGCTCAGAGCCAGAGGGAGATACAGATGTTGGCCTTGTTCCCAGTGGTCTACTTGCAATAAACTGATATACATACACATATCGTTTCCCCATGTCTTTATGAGCTGTCTGCTGGACTGATGAATGAATACTCTGTTTAAATTCACACCAGCTTAACCTAATGGTAAAGTGAGACTCATCTATGTACCCAGCATATTTTTCATTAACTTTTGAAGTGACTGAAAAATCCTGTTATATAAACACTTTTTATTATTTATTTATATGGTACCAACAATGATCTCTAGAATCATAGGCATCACATTTCACATAAAGCATCATTTATAAGGGGTTTGTATGTTGTAACTTATGTCTCTCTAAAAAGTTATTAAATGCTACTGATTCATAGGCAAGTTGTAAGTAATGAATCACTGGAGAGTCTCCCTGAAGAGCTGAGAAAACAAACCAGCGCCTTGTTTCAAAAGGATAAACCTCCGCCATTTTTCACAATATGGCACCTAAAACTAATTCCTTTTTAAATCAACACTGGGTCACATGACATGACATGTCAGAGAGGTCTTTCATAATCATGGACCCAGAGATAATTATTACTCCATTCTTACACACTCTGCTCTACCTACGTCACTCAGCTCATTGATTTTGTTGTTCTAACCTGCAGCTTTGTCTTTTTGGTTCAGTCTCACTGCTGTCATGATGTCTTTTCCACCCACAGAAGGTAACTGTTCAGGACCTTTAAAGCTCCAGTTTAAACCCACTGTTCACCACCTGCCCACCAGAAAATGGCTAAAAAAGTGAAAACATTGAAGCTTTTATCAGCTAATGATTTGTCCAGGAACTGGTGAAGGCCAAAATGGAGCTAAAAGGAGGGTTAATACTTGACTTACATTACTTCAAATAGCACAAATGCTAATGCTGTGTGCCTGCTGAGTGTGTAGGCAACTGTTAACAATTTAAGTAAATCAACTTTATACTGTGGTAGAGCTGTGTTTACAATCTGTTCTCAACTGGCCAAAAAATGAATGAATATTCTCTAAAGCATTTGTAAATTACCATTAATATTAACACACCAGCACACACACAAGTATATATCCTCACAATAGTGATTTATACTTTTCCTTTATACTTAGATTTATACTGTAAAACTATACACCACTACCTGGAATATTACACCAACCAGGTTGGTAATATTGCATCTCCCTATCTCCCTATTATCAGGCTGTCCTAATAAAACATTAAATAGTCTCCAGCTGATTCAGAGTGCTGCTTCGAGAGTATCGACAGGAACCAGAAAAAGAGTCACACCTCTCCTGTGTTAGTTTCTCTGCATTGGCTCCCTGTGAAATCCAGAATACAATTTAAAATCCTTATCCTCACCTACAAAGCCCTTATTGGTCAGGCACCATCCAATTAAAGAGCTCATAGAACCTTATTATCCCAGTAGAACACCTCACTCCCAGACTACAGGTCTACTAGTGGTTCCTAGAGTCTCCACAAGCAGAATGAAGGCAGAGCCTTCAGTTATCAGGCTCCTCTGCTGTGGAACCATCTTCCAGTTTGGGTCCAGGAGGCAGACGCCCTCTCCATGTTTAAGAGTCAGAAGTCAGAAATTATTTAATGTCTTACTATATCCCTCAAATAAGGTGAGCTATGTTTACCTTTAATCTATCAAACCACAATTCACATATATCCATATTTATTCAATATTTAATTATAACATTACTTATGTTAAACATTATACTGTATAATTCTAATATCTCTAAAGAGCGCCTGTCCTAAGACTTTTTACGCAATAAGACTTGATTTTTGTGATTTCACCACTTAACACGTTGTGTGTCGACTCTATGAATATAGAACTGCATTTATGTTTGTAGCCTACTTCATAAAATAATAGCAGTTTGCTTTTGAGCACACAAAAATGCTCTGAAGCTCAAGATTTCATGACAGAATTAAAAGTAAAAGGTGAAGATCGCCATCACTACTTCAGCCAATCAGGCAGAGGGGTCATATTACCGCCGCCTCCTCCTCCTCCTCCTCTTCCTCCTCCCTCTGTGTATCTCCCACCTCAGTGATCTGATCCAGACCCGGTGTCTTTGTCTCTGTGCTGCACTTAAACCATGTAATCCACCGCGGTCGGGGACATTGAGGCTTCTCGGTGTCGCCCGAAAACACGGAGAGAAACGACAGCGACGCAGCGCAGCGGCCGTGAGGCTTTGCGCATGGATCAGAACCGCAGGATCACCTGAGGAAACGACGCTAAGGTGAGAGAACGCGTCTCTGTCCGTGGGACTGGACCGACTGACCGCTGTTCTCCAGCTTTTGTGGCAGGAACTGTGGAATGTGTTTGGACGTGCAGGCTCCTGCTCTGATCAAAGTTTTCTTCTAGTGACCCAGATGGAGGTTTTCCTTCGTCTTTCTTAGTAAGGAGAGTCATCTGATTAGAGGAAAAAGGCAGAGGTGCGGGTTTGTTCTGTTACTGTGAAAAGACAGTCGGGTTCTATTATCCCTCATGTGACCCTCTGTGAACTAATAAATAACACAGAGCCTTGCATAGTCTAATGTACAGATCCAAAGAGGTGAATGAAGAAGGTGACTGTTCAGGGACCGGTTATGGTTCATGGGCTGGACTCATGAAAAACAAAACAAAACAAAATAAAACAACCTGACAGCTTCATAGAGTCAAAGACAGTTTTGCTTTCAGTGTCTGTGGGATGTTTTCCTTCTCTAGCTGGGAGCTATGGGAGTGTACTTCATGCTGAATGACACAGCCCGAAGACTAAAGTTGGGTGATACTGCGTTTCTCTTTGGCATGTGTATTCATTTTGTATTGTTTGCCAAAGTTTTACAGTTCGGCTGCTATTTTACACAACCAAGCTGCTCCGTTACTCCTGCTGAGGAATTTAAACATTGCACTTGGCCTGATCTTATCACAGCAGCATATTTTAAAGTTCAGTAAGGTCAAGTAAGACCCTGCTACTTATTTGGCCCAAATACTTTGAGCGCTGACTGATAACGAAATGTGTCTAGTACAACTAAGTGCAAGGCTATATACCAGACTTACAGGGACTTCAAAGTAATTGATTTGTCTTGGAAATATGAGTTCTATATGATACAACCCCAAGGCCTTATATCATAGTTTGGAATCATCTTAGGAACTGTACAAAAATTATTAGATTGGGGAGGGGCAGGGCTAAGCCTTGGTACACTCCCTTCACTTTTGGATCCTCCCCTTTACTTAGAAAAAGGCAGTCCCCTCCCCCATACCTATGATTTCACTACTTAAACCACGATATGTCAAAGGATCACTGATTTTTACCATAGTTACTAATGCACACATCACAGGTAGAATTATAAATTTTGAAAATATTAAATAAATACATAAATATAATTACTGCCTCTAGATTTTATTGAAAAAAAAAGAAATTCTAAATAAATGGTTATTACTGTCTATAGATTAATGAACCACAGGCTCTGTGGCTGCTGCAAAGTTTTTGTCACGGCCCCTAGATTCCAAATAATAAAATAATGATAATAATGATGATAGAATATAAATCAGTGCTGAAAAAATAAAATAAAATACCCTCCCCTGCTCTCCTGAAAGTCAGACTGCCCTCCCCTCAGCAAGAAGAAAAAGTCCCCACAGCCTTCTCCCAGTTCTGCCCCCCTCCCCTTCCCCTCTAATAAATTTCATACAGTCCCTTACTCTTTTATTTCAGAGGTTCACCATCACCGCCTGAAATTCTAATAACATATGAAACTTAGCAGTGGCAGCTTGTTCCAGCTTCAGACCTGTCTGAGCCCGCCTGAACAACATACATCTAATACTCAACTCTACGCAGCCTGCTCTGATTTTTATAAATGAGCAGTTAGCTGAGGTTTATCAATATAATCAAGGGGCCGATTTCCTAATTTAAGCTTCTTTGGAATGCATTTAGGGGATTAGCTTCACAGTAAATCCAAGGGCTCTTGGCTCAGCGAGCCCTAGTTTTTTGATGCTGTGGGGAAGTGAATCAGCAGAAAGGTATTTTAATGAAAAATAACTTGCAGCTTCTTGGTGCTTGATTAGGGTTATGAAACTGATATTCTTTTGTCAACAGGCACCCTAAGGAGACAGTTAGTGTTGCTGTCTGCTGCCTCTCAGGTGCTTTATTTTTTTATTGCCATAGAGAAAGGTTTCTGATTGTTCTGATTTATCTGTGTGTGATTTGTTTGATTTTTGAATTTTTAAAGTCCTGTCATACAAGTTCTCCCTTCAACTTCAAGACAAAACCAAGAACTCCTAAGGTTTATGAAAATTGATGTCATCTTTACTGGACAGGGGAGCCACGACTTGAGTTACCAGTGTGTGAAAAAAAAACGTCCCTGTGGGGGATGTTAACACTGAACGCTTTCACAGGAGCAACACTGTCTGCTGTAACCCTGTTGCATGGCATGAAATCAAACACTCCGTTCAGCTGCAAGAGCCTGAGACTGGAGCTCTGGTTTTCCTATTAATAAACCGAATATCAGCTGTATTCATGAATTCAGACTTAGTTAGATATGATGAAGTTTTGTAGCCACCTAAACTTTATTACTGCCCAGCCATAGCTTGTCAGGACAATATGGTTTCTTATGGTAATCCTGCTGCATTTCAGGACTACACTTGTAAAGGCCAGTTTATATTTCTGTGCAGAATCTGCCTTGCCATGTACCCTACGCCGTAGCCTGATGTGCACCTTGCTAGAAATGTAACCACATGACGTTGCCATGCCGGCCACAAGTGTGATTGGTCCACCTGATAGCACCGCATTTCCGGCTGGGCCGCCTTCTCCAAAGGACAATCACAGAAAATCCCCCCCCCTCAGACGTCCTCTCACTTTTCTACTTTGCAGTAATGTCAGAAGAAGAAGCCGTTGTTCAGCATTTATTAGCTCCAACTCACACATGATCCGCTTAGTTTCAGTCGCCATTGTTTGAAGTACACAAAGAAACTGAACACAATGGCATAAAACCCCAGCAGCTATTGTTTTGATGGTGTAATTGCAGATCAACACAGACACACACAAGTAGAAATCCTCAGCCATTTATACTTTATACTCACTGGAAAACTATCAACAGAAAAATGTATCTGTAGGTATTAAAAATAGAATCAAAAAATGTAGGAGCCCTTAAGCAAGTCTGACTGTAAAACCCACAAGGCTGTTTAACACACTTATAACTGTTTCCAGAATTCTCTAACCATCTGAGTAAAATATTCCTTCTCCTGAAAGATAAAAAACTTTCACTTTCTCTCAACTTTGTTCTTGATCCAAACAAAGACAATATTCAGATATGACTTTAACACTAAGTTAAAGTTTTGTTGTGAGCCCCCCCCCCCAAAAAAAAAAAACACACACACACACACACACACACACACACACACACAAAACTGTGACTGTATTTCAACTTGTTTGTGTTGGGATTAAACGAGCAACAAACAAGATGCAACTTGGTAAGAGTCAGACTGGCTGCTGTTTCCCCTGTTTACAGTCTTTATGCTAAGCTAAGCTAAGCAGCAGCTATGAAATTTGTCATTTAACTCTGTCATTAATCTTTTCCTTTAAGGCCCTTGGCATTTTTGTTATTGTTTTGTTTTTGTGCATATTCAAGGGGAAAGTTACAATAACTATAAATTAAAATACCACAGTTAATTGCCACACAGTGAACCTGGGGATATGGGGCCCTGTGAGTCTAGAGCGTCAGGACAGTTGTCCACGATGCCTAGTTGTTAATCTAGCCAGACTTGGGCTGCAGGAATTTAAATCCACTTTCTGGTGTGTGTTTATTCTTTGCTTGTCTTCAGTTGCTCTTGCATGACTCAACAATAACAACACAGTGGCGTAATCATGGCAGTTAGAGAGTTTTCTGTTCATCCGGAAGCTCCCACTCTGTCTGCCTTCTTCGTCTACCTCCTTCTCTTCCTTTTAAAACTGAGAAAGGAGAGACATGTCCCAAGCCAATCCTTGACTAGATCCAGTGTCTCTGGGACCGATTTAAAGGGGAGTAGCCCAGAGCAAACAGCCCCGGCTTTTCTCAGCTGACCTTTGGTGTGGAAAGTTGCAGCTGGGCGGTGTCTGACACACTTTCTGACCCTGATTTAGTCCAGTCACTCTCAAGTTTAATTTTTTTTATGGTATTTGTTTAACTTGTTCATGTTGCTATTGTGAGAATCCTAAAATTCTGAGTAGAGGTTTTGCAGTTGGCGATGTTGCATGAAACTTTAATGGAGAAAATGAAAGTAATCATAACCTTCTGTCCTTGAGTAGAAAAGGTTGTTAAATTTCAGATTCCTGTGTGTTATAAGAAAACCAAAGACTTTCCTCTCTAACTAACACAACATGGGCCAGTCAGTCAGTTCAGTCGAGCTCACAAAGAACCACTGACCCAAATTCTGCTCTGCGGCACACACACACCACATTGTTGAGTTGTTGACATTTTCATTACTCTGGTCGACACTTTGCATTTTTTTAAGTAAATTATGAAAGTCACTGTAGCTTTCAAATAAAACAGTCTCTTTCAACCTCAAACACTTTTTTCGTGCAAACACACACACACACACACACACACACACACCATCATCTGGTTTGCCTTGTGGCAGTACCACAGCCCATGTGTGGGAGTTCTTATCAGCGGTGGATTTATGCAGCTGCCTGCTGCCCCCTCCTCGTGCTCTGATGGAACCTAACAACACGCTTCACTGGATCTCACAACTGACACGTGAAGCAGCTTTTCATGTGTCCTGACAGTTCAAACAAATACCAGTTAGGTCTGTTGGATGTGTTTTTATAAGGTGTGACAGAGAGCCTTTTGGGGAAATTGTGAAATTTTAGTTTTACTAGTTTGGTTCTTTGTGTTTGTGCTGGTTTTAAGGGAAATATCACTCAACAGCTGACAGAATACTCTGAGCATCATCCAGACCAAACTATCTGCACGGCTATCACCGCGGTACGTTGGATGAACAGCAAAACAATGCATGAGAGCAATAATAAGTGATTAAAATGAAGGGTTTATAAAGATTTAGACTCTTATTAGATGTAATGCTCATTGAAGATATGAATCAAATACATATTGATCTTTTATTAGATATTAAAGAGGATCATATAATTTTGTGAGGGATTTAGTAGCTGTAACTGATACCTTTATTAATGGTCAATAAAACATGAACTGTCTCTGGAAGATCCCTCATTCATGATGTATTAACATGTATAGCTATTAGAACGTGAAAAACTCACAGCCCACTCATAACTAATGGTAATGTATGAATAGGTACTCATGGGCTCCTCGCTTTTGTAGTAAGTCATCACATCTGGATGTATAAGACATTCAAAATTAAGGGGGTTTTTGCATCAAGTCATCAGGTCTGCAGTTATAATTTTAATAGTGTTTACATAAATGGATTTAAAATGAATGTAGGCAAGTGGTTACAGGAGAAGGAAAAACAGTAAAACAAGTGTTTAAAGGGTTTATTCGAAAACATTATTCATGAATCAGTTTGTTCTCATATATGCAGGAGCACAAATATAGTTTCATATTAAGGCAGAAAAATATTAAAATTCAAAAGTTTAACATTAATCAAAGGATCATCCTCAGATTGAATTTATTTTGTCAAAAATCAAATATAAGAATGACAGTGAAATAATGCCACTAAAACCACATATTCACACAAGTGCCATCTCCAGGTCCATCTAACACTGAAGCTATTCATTAGATCTGGTATAGGACAGCACAGCCTCACAGCTCGCCTCACACCCACTAGGAGAAAATTAGGGTCCCGCCATCAGATCAGGCTTTAAAAGAGACAGGGCCACAGGGCTCAATGAAGGCCTGCTGTGGTCCTTTTTTTATTATCATTATTTAAAACACAATGACGTCTCTGTATGTGTGAGGAGGTGTCGGGTCTCTTTAAGGAGAGTTGGCTAACGTGTGATTGTGCGTTTTATAGTCATATAGTACGTGTGCATGTATGTGTGTTTACCTTAGGAACAGTGTATCTCTGTGCTGCAGTCCTGAGGGGCTTGTTGGTTGTTCTAGGAGGGAGGGGAGCATGCTCAGATGTGTCTTTGTTTACTTGCAGCTGAGGCTCTTACATTCACACACCCACACACACATATACACTACACACACACAGACATACACAGTGCTCGGTGTGCACTCTGCGAGGAAAACAGTCTCACATAAGGGAAGAGACTGATGTGATTTCAGTGTGTTGAAAGGCAGAGCTGTGAAATGGAGCTGCCCTGATGGAGGGTTATCTTGTTTCCTACAGTGCCCATTTTTCTCTCTGATTTATCTGAGGCTCAGATGTTTATACATGGGGAAACATTATTTACCTTCATTGGCACTGTTACTAGTAGCAATTCTGTCATACAATCAACAACAGAAGGAAACGAAGAGTCATCACTAGCTGATTTACAGGAAGACTCTTTAATTCTCTTTAATTCTCTCTTTAAACATCTTTTAATTTTCTTCTACTTTGAGCTCACAGGCTCTCTTTTTGTTTATTTCTGCATTTTCCTCTGTTTGTGGAAATGAAACCATAACACCAGACTATCACTTCTACTTTGAGACAGTCAGGAAACGGGTTCGGTCTCTACAGAGGTCATCAGATTGGCAGATAAGTCAACATTTACTGTAACTGACTTCACTGACTTTGTTGCTGTGTGTTGGCTTAAGACTTCGTCTTGTTAAAATGTCAGAAAATAAAGGAAGAATTCCCATCACAATCCCTTTAAGCCCATGGTGAAATCTTTGCAACACATCACACATTTGCATTTCTTTTTCATTTTATAATGGTGAAGTACTTGATTATTGGAGTAATTCAGCACTACAGTTCCTACAACTGTTGTTACGTGACATGCCTGCAACGCAAGTGCCACAGCCAAGTCTGGATTCACCAACAGGGAAAAGTCAACAGCAACATTTCAAGGGCCTAAAAAATACCATACACTCATCTTCTGATGCCAGAGTTATTATGAATTGATTTCAACGTGGTTTCAGCTTCCTGCCAGACTTATACCTGACTTAACGCTGACGTTAAATGTTCTGGGTAACGAGGGCATCATTGCAAATATAGGAAACCATCTCCATCAGCGCTTTACTGTGATTGGTTGAACACTGAGCACAGTGGGTAGTTCTGAGCTTTACTGATGTTTCCTTTTTGTAGGTGAACAAAAACATCCATTCACAAATGGTCAGCTTCACATTCGATTTTCTGAAAGTATGCTATCCTGACATGACCCTTGAATCTTCATCACTCTCTGGGGGGGTTGCTTCCTTCCTGTGTGAGATGAAAGTGCATGTGTGGACAGACAAACAAAAAGAGCATCTCCCAGTTCCCAGACTGTGAACCTCTGCCAGGAAGGGAAGGCCTGGTCTAATAGTTTCAGCCTGGCTGGAAAGAAAGAGGGAAGGGAGTGAAACAGAAAGAAGGTTGAATAGACAAACCATGAGAAAACAGAAAAATAGACAGAGAGCTCAAGATAACAAAAGAGAAACAGAATCTGACAAAGGAAGGAGGGAAAGCAAAGAAAATTTGATAAATTACAATTTTAAAAAGAGGACACGATTAAATGTCAGTTCATTATGGTCTCCACTTATTTTACATAAATGTCACACAGATTCCACAGCAGCTAAGAGCCTTTCAGTTCTTCCTGAAAACCCTTTGCTAACTTCTTTTAATTCTCAGAGTGTTAGGCAGCTGCTTAGTTGAGCCCATGGCTGCTGATGGTTGGGACAAGGTTTGACGAGTAACAGTGTTATTAAAGCTTTGAAATTTGCATCATCTGGCCATTTCTAAAGATGATTGTGAACAAGCCATAGTCTCAACAAGCTAATTAAGGTCTGAAATCCTGGTAAAAGTTATCTGAAGGCTCAAATCTCTCTGGGTGCCCAACATTTTATACAGTGCTCCTTTCCTTTTTTTCAAATCTTAACTAGTACAAGACAAAAGTAATATACTAATCACTACACAAATAATTAATGAATTTTTCATCTTAAACTTTATGCCTTTTTGAGATCAGCTCACCTTTTATTTGCTTAACTCTTCACAGAAGTAGAAATTTTGAACAGGGATGCCCAAACTCTTTCATGCCACTGCATCTTGCCAAAACCCAGAGCCAAAAACTTGGTTCTGATGGTCGGGTAAGAAGGCAGCTGTGCTGGAACTGAGGCTCTCCAAGATGGAAAAACAATTATGTATGTGTGAGGACATGGGGAAAAAAGTAGGAAAAATATATAGGAAAGAAAGAGGGTAAAAATGTAAGAGAGGAAGGAAACAGTGGAGACAGGTAATGAGAGGATAAAAATCCAGCCAAAAATAAGATGAGGATTTGAATGAGGTAGAAAAGGAATGAGAAAACAATCTGAGATGAAGGGATGAGGGAAAGGAGGAATGAAGAGAAAAGAGACCGGAGAGTGAAAGGAGAGGTGAATGTGTAGAGAGGGAGGGAGAGGAGAAAGAGAGGCAGACAGTCACAATGAAATCCTTCCAGCAGACGTCCGTAATACTGGCTTTGGGCAAGGCAGGAATTTCCTCTGGTTGCACCACAGCTGAAGTGTCTGGATTGAAGTGTGCTTTTGACCCACAGAGCTCCAGCCCCTGCAGACGCCATCTCAGACGTAAGCACACACTTAGACATAAGAGGGACCCAGTCCTGAGGACAGGAAGACAACATGGCCTTCAACTCTGCACCTGGGGATCAACCCAGCGGCCTCACAGACAGGAGCGGTAGCTTCTTTAAGGTAAAGACTAATGATAACGTAGCTCACTCTCCAAAAATACTTGGATTTTTTTTTTTTTTTTTTTTTCCAAATCTAGGAAAAGCCAATTCAACTCTTGGTGTCTAGAACACAAATAACATCGACAGGTTGACTCACTAGTGTTACTGACCTGCAAAACCAAAACCTGCTAATCTGGTCAAAATTTAATTAAAGCCCGAATGAATCTGGCATATGTGTGTGTCTGAAGAGGCTCGTTTCTTAAAAACAAACTCAAAAATAATCTAACCACTAATTTGTTAGGTCACATGCAGCATGTAATTCCTTAGACGGCCAATAAGAAGAAGATTCATTTACTAGATTTATTTCAAGATACAGTACTATTATCTACCAAAATCTACTCCTTCACCTGATCAATACCCAGAGTAAATGTGTTGATCAGCTGTGTTCTAGTTCAGGTACTGTCATCATTCATTTCATACACAGGCATATGAAGATCAGTTATCTAAAATCTATTCCTTTGTTGGGACTCAGAGTGGATATTTTTTATCATTTGATGAAGATGGCTTTAGTTTTGCAGGTATATAGTCATAAACCAAATGTAGCTCTGTGTCTCTCAGGAATGTTTACTTTTGCATTCCTCTGAGAATTAATGGATTTCTGCACTCTGACTATTTTCTCCTTTAGAGTTTTATCCTCACTTCAATTTCCCACATTATTGGAACTGACTGAGCACTTCATATTTTCAGGAAATGTAATAGAGCAGCGATTGAGGAAACATTAAAGTGGAGCTGTATCTTGACCAGTATATTGAGGGGGACTGGAAATGAAGAATAACAGCTGCCCTTGTTGGCAGCCTGACAAACACATACACAGGAGTAATAAAACTCTCTTGCTCTCTTTAATCTCTCTCTCTTCCCTGCTTCTTTTTTTTCTCTTTTTGCCTTCTGTTCCACTCTGACAATAAACATACACACATATTTTTATCCCTGTTAATCACACAACACCTTCTTTCTTGGGAAGAGTCTACTGTGGAGAAGTACAGTATAGCTGCTGCTGCTGCCTCAATCAGCCTTTCATCATTTTTCATGTCCATACAGTCAAATAGGATAAACTGTATACACTGTGTGTGTAAGCCCTGGTCAGTGCCTGCAGGGGGTTAGATAGATTGTCAGCTCATTGTGTTGGCAAGTGTCCGCGTTGAGCAATACAATGAATTCATGCATGTTTCATGGCCACTGCTCTTTAGTGTTGTACCTCTAACCTTTGACATCCTCATGAAAATATTCTGTCATTTTAAAATCTATTTGTGACATTTAGAGGCCCCATACACGGTAACCATCCCAGCTCCTGGAAAGGTTCAATAACAGTGCCCTTAGTTTTACTTTCAACCACCAGTAACTGTTTTTTTTTTTTTTTTTGGGGGGGGGTTGTTTTTTCCTAAAGAGCACATTGGAACTAAGCTGTGAACAAAACAATGACAAGTCATCAGTCTTTAAATCGATATGGTTAACTCTTTTGCAAAAAGGTGCTTATTTACACATCCAGCATTTACCCTTCATTTGAAAATCAACTTTGGCCAGGTGGTGTTTCTGACCAACTGGCAAATGTAAGTCCAATTTTCCCTCTCATTGGAGCTTGGTTTTTGGTCTCTACCAGCTCCTGAGGGAAATATCTGGCTCTCCGGCAGCTAAATGCTCCAGTACATTTACCAGCTGGTCTCTAACAGTGTGTGAGCAGATAGCACATTGTGGCGATTTTGGAGCTTTCTTGAACCAGAACACTAAAGTTGTGATCCAACAGTTAAACAGTGAGATTCATTATAAAGTCGAAGTGCAGATTCAGGTGATAATTTTCTTTAGGTACATCACTACAAGCGACACCCCTCAAATTATAAAGCGGTGTTCAAATTTTCATTTGATAGATTGTTATTATGAAAAATATCTACCGTAGCTAGATAATAAGTAGCATTGATAATAAAAAAAAACTTAATATGAGACTCATGAAAAAACAGTACAATTTTAGATTAAAGCATTAAAAAAAAGCACAGTGATGCCCACAGGAACAGGGTAAAGGAAAAGGTTATCAGTGGGGAAAATAAAAAAACCTAAAACCTGCCAAAAGATGAAAGACAGCATCACAGAAGGACACTTCTTTAAAAGTCAGTTTTTAGAATAGGTGTAAAGTGTGAACAGAATTTTAAGCCTCATATCGTTCCTCTGGCAGGCTGTCCTATAATTTTTAAGGCCCTGACCAAAAAAGGCCCAGTCCCCGTTTGTTATTAACCTGAAGTTTGGATTGGTAAGTATAGTCCTGGCTGAGGATCTGAGACTGCGCATTGGCTTGTAAGGAATCAACAGGTCCGAAATGTATGATATCTTCTATATATTATTTCATTATCTGCTCATCTAGAATTCTAAACCCTTTGATTTATTTCCTTTAGGTAGAAGCAAATGGTGTTTCTTCTTTCCCTTACATCCCTGAAAAAAACCTGACTAAATAAATCACAGCCAAGACAGTGCTCCATAAAATCAGGTTTTCACCTGTTAATTTGACAACTGGTGCACTTTTAGTATTATGGATGCTGATAATTGAATCTACTCTACTCTTTTTTTGCACAGTCCATGTTAGTTTTGTTTTAACATTACAACCCTTAAATGATTGTGATGATCTTTATCTTCCATCCATTTCTCCCTCATGCCTAATCTGGATTTCATAAACCTAAGAGGTATTTGTTATATTGTGTTGTATATAGATTATAGTACATACTGTATTTAAAGCAGCTGCAGCCTTGTCCATTGTTTCTTCCTGTTCTGTGTAATGTCAAAGAGCAAGTGAACTAAAACTTGTGATGCAGTCTGTTGGTCACAGCTTCCCCCTGGCTGCATCTGCTCAGTTCCTTCAGACCACTTTCAGAGCTAAAAAGCAAAGATTAAGACCACAACTGATAAAGTGAACAAACAAAAAACTAAAGTTGTCTCGCTTTTAATTTCCTTTGCAGCTTTTTCTATCCTCACTACCCGCTCTATGTGTCTGTGTGACAAAACCGAACACATAGTTTCCCATTGACTTCATCCATGGCTCTAACAGCAGCCCATGCAGAGAATCACTTACCTCTACACACACATGCACGTGCATAGACTAGCACGTATAATCTTAAAAGAGATGAATAAATAAACATTCTTGTCTGTGCCTGTGAGTGTGTGTGCATGTGTGTGTGTGTGTGTGTGTCTGTGTGCACGACATCTGCATCCCTGCTTTACTCTGTCTAGCTCTATGTCCATGTGTTGTGCACATCGAGTTACATCAGTTGAATTGGAAACAAACCAAGGAGAATGAAGCAGGAAAAGTTCATAAAACTCAGTGAAACACGGACTTTTCATGTTGCGTACTTTCCTGGACATCAGTCATTTTCCTCTATAAGTCATCAGTGTGAAATAAGGCCTGCATGGGCGCCACCATTAATGCTCCAGGAGGCACTCTGCCCAGATCCAGTCACTCACACAACTCTCGTGTTCACTGACATTCATTTTATAGTTCAGGAATTTATCATGTCTTCTTCTCTGGCCCTGTTCCTCCCATTTCATTCACATAATTTAATGCCTGTCTATTAACAGTAGGTAATAAGTGTCTTTCTGCTTCTTTCCATGGCTGGATTAACCCATCTGAGGGCTGCTGGGGCAAAAAATGAGCTGCTAGGACCCTATTAACCCTTGTACCGTCCACTGTACTATCTGTGGATTGTGTACAGTATATCTATAATGGAAAACTCCCTGACCGAAGGTTTTAAGTCTGATAATTGATTTACAACATTTATTTAACCTGAATTTAATGATTATGCATGTATGTTCATGTTAAGTTTGGACTTTAAAAAAAAAAACAACCATGAAAAAATTCAAAAATGTTTTAATACTTGGCTCAGGCAGAAGAGTTGGTATATCAATAAAACCAAAAGGTAACAAAGTACAATGGAAACACACTTAGCAAATGAATCATGACACACATGAGGACACTGTAACTCAAATAACCAATGTACATGATGTGCCTTATTTTCATCATGTTCTCTACATTGTCACACCTCCAGCAATAGCTGTGGCCGGTGGCATTGTGTCTTGGGGTTGTCTATCCATCTTGCTGTTTGTTATTCATGGGCGTGATAACTCAGAAACATCTAGAGAGACTTTCTTCATATTTGGCAAAAACTTTCACTTAGACTCAAGGATGAACTGATTATCTATCTATCTATCTATCTATCTATCTATCTATCTATCTATCTATCTATCTATCTATCTATCTATCTATCTATCTATCCACCTATCTATCTATCTATCTATCTATCTATCTATCTATCTATCTATCTATCTATCTATCTATCTATCTATCTATCCACCTATCTATCTGTCTAACTATCTGTCTATCTATCTATCCGTCTATCTATCCGTCTATCTATCTATCTATCTATCTGTCTATCTATCTATCTATCTATCTATCTATCTATCTATCTATCTATCTATCTATCTATCCGTCCATATGTCCGTCCATGTTCTAACATTACCCTGGTATAGATGCTTGGCTTACATACTATTACAATTTTTAAGAATGGCCATTCTATCCTCTTGGCTATTATTTTAAACATTTAATTTTACTTCTGTGTCCCCTGGGTTTTTTCAAGTTTTAGTCATTTGATTTTCCTAGTACAAACATGTATTAAAAAAACAAACCACAAGTGGTAATTTGACGTCATTTTAAAATTCATTGTAAAATACAAAAATTTAAATTGAAATACAAGGTATCTCCTTGTTATAGTCAAAAGGGATTAGCAAAAGTTAAATAAATGATCTGATTTTTAAGTAGGAAATGAAAACAAAAAAGTCCTGGTTATCCATCATCTGAGACAGGTGTCATGCTGAGTTCTGCCTCTCATTTTTTTGTAACTAGAGAAAGGAGGCAGTGAAGGGCCACCTGCCAATGAAAATAAAACATTGAGTTTGTCAGTAAGAACAGAAAAACAAGAAATCAAACTGAATTTTTGCTTTTTGTTTTCTGCCAAGGGTTTAAATAAACCCAAAAACCATTTCTGTCTCGACTGGCTGGCTTGAGAGTGAGAAAGAGAGGGAGTGAGAAAGAGGGAGGGGGAGGGAGATGGGCCGGGAGGAGAGAGAGCATAGGTACCATGTAGAGATATATGATAATAATTGGACTAATAATCAAACTAATAATCATAATGACAGGGCTTATAATAATATTAATATGACTAAATATAAAGATAGTTAGAGCAGTGGGTGTTGATCAGGATCATAGATCCAGACTCAGGAGCATCAGAGGCAGAAAACCCTGCAGAAAGTGACAGGAAGAAGAGGAGAGAGAGGAGGAAGCTCAAAACTATAGGAGAGAGCAGATGGACAGTTAGTAATGAACACTGATGGGATATGAATGAGAACAGATGGAGAGGGAGAGGAAGAGAGGGGAGGTCGGTGCATCATGGGAAGTCCCCGTTAGTCTAGGCCTATGGCAGCATAATGAGGAAATGGCTCAAACTAATGCTGAGCCAGTTCTAACCATAAGCTTTATCAAAGAGGAAGGATTTAAGCCGACTCTTAAACATGGAGAGGGTGTCTGCCTCCTGGACCCAAACTGGAAGATGGTTCCACAGCAGAGGAGCCTGATAACTGAAGGCTGATAACTGAAGGCTGATAACTGAAGGGAGATGCAGTAATCAAGCCTAGAAATAACAAAAGCATGTACTAGTTTTTCTGCGTCATTTTGAGAAAGGATGTGCCTGATTATTGTGATATACATAGGCAAAAAAAGTCAGTCCTTGAAGTTTGTTCTGTGTGGGAGTTAAAGGACATGTCCTGATTGAGGACAACTCCAAGATTCCTAACGGTGATGCTAGAGGCCAGAACATTGTCATATGGAGTAAGTATATCATTAGATAATATGTTTCTAATGAGTTGAGGGCCAAGCACAATAACATCAGTTTTGTCTGAGTTTAACAGCAGAAAGTTGATGGTCATTCAGGTCTATAATGACCTTAAGACATGCTTGAAGTTGAGCTAACTGATTGGTTTCATCAGTCTTCATTGATAGGTACAATCAGGTATCATCCGCATAACAATGGAAGTTTAAGGAGTTTTTCCTGATAATATTGCCAAAGGGAAGCACATACATGGTCAATAGAACTGGTCCAAGCACAGAACCTTGTGGAACTCCGTGACTAATTTTTTAGTAGATGGATTCATCGTTAACATGCACAAATTGGAATCAATCTGATAAAAGGACTTAAACCAGCTAAGAGTGAGTCCTTTAATGCCAATTAGCATTATAGTCTTTGTAATAGAATGTGATGGTCAGCTGTGTCTAAAACAGCACTACAATCTAACATGACAAGTACAAAGACAATACCTTTGTCCGATGTGATTAGTAGATCGTACGTAACCTTCACCAGTGCTGAATCGGGATTAGAGGCATTTCTGATGGTGTCTACCCATAATCTACATGGTTAGGATTCAGGAAATCATTAAATTGTAGCATCTAACAATAACAATTGTCTGCAAGTGAGGCATTTAGAGACATCTGTAAATTGTACCTAAAAAAATAACCTGGATAACACTCTTCCCATCTAAACTGCATGAGTCTCTGCATGCCCATCAGACACACACTGCACCATCCACTAACGACAAGTAAATTCTAAACATGTGGGAAACACTATAAAATGGTAGGTAGAAGTACGGGTGAAAACACCATAAATTCCAGGAATGCAATGTATCTGACACTACAGATAAAGGGGCAGCTTCCCACTTCTGCAGCACGTCCATTGCTGCGGGTAAATATCCTGTGTTTTAAGATCATTAGCACCGCACAGACAGGACTAACATTTTTTTCTTTGACTAAGAAAACCTGAATGAAAACAAATCCTGCACAAATATTCGCTCAATTCATCCATTTAAGATTACGACAGACAGGCTGTTGATACAGGTAGATCTCAGGCTACAGCCTGTGTTTAGACTCAGACATAATAAAACAGTTGCATTCACACCGAAAGCCTAAGTAGGCCTACTTTTTTTCCAAACAAATTAAATATATCAGGAAGCTCTAAAGGCATTGATAAAGAATCCAACAGATAAGCAGAATTGATAATGGCTTTAATATCAATATAATCTCATCAATTCCCGTCCCTTGCTGTGAAATAACTATCTCTGCCTTGGCGAGGGTTCAGAGCAATCATCAACAGTCTTTGTTTGAATCCTACAGTTTTCAGGGTCCAGTCTCTCTAGAGGTAACTTGTCGACTTGTATTGTATAATGGATTTGACTTGACAGAATGCCAGGGGAGTCTAAGGCTTAACAGAACTGGCTCCACTTAGTCCTGGGGAAGGGGAGCTAAAGCAACAAATGGTCGCTGTGGTCTGGCCTGCAGCCCAACAGTAGAGAATAGCTTGGAAAAGGATGCCTCCTACTGGCTAAAATGTGTAATGGAAGCATGTGCTTAGGTGCAGAAAGTTCATTGAAATACCCAAATCTGGTTTTATGAATAGTTCTATGTAACTCTTTAATTCTTTGTGTTCGAGTGGGGTTTACCACATCAAAGCAACTTTTATAATATGACATACATTTACCATGTACAGCGGATGATTACATTTCTGGCACACATTTCTGGTCTTCAATGTACTGTGCTCTGTGGCTTCATTGTTTTGTTTGCACTGGTTGACCCAGATTATCAGTGCAAAGCATCCAAATTTCCACATCTGCTCAGTTATGTTTGAGGAGGCTCTGAGTCCCTGGGAGCTCTCTACAATGTGGAATGAAGGAATGTGGAAAATGCAGAAAAAACAAGACAAAACAAAAGCAATTTGTTGCAGTCCCTAACTGAGTTTGTCAACCCAGACTATCCTTTTTGGGAGAATTGCATTTAACTGTGCTGATTTGGGAATAAGTTTATTTTCATGTATATCATTACTCTAGATAAGTGTTTCTCAGACTGTGAGGGAGAGTGGGAGATGTGAGGCAAAGATATGAAGAGGGGAATGGAACAGGTGCATGCCATTGTTCCAAAACAACTGGACATTACTGTAGTTTGGTCCAGTGATTTAGTTCCACTTCTCAACACACTCAGCAGATGTGGCTGTGACATGCAGTTCATTGAATCAATCAAGGTACTAAAACCCAATTTGTGTCAAATATCACACTTCTCTCTCATAACCCAGTCAAATCTGAGAGAGATGTGACACACAAATTTTTGGGCTCTGCGTGACCCAGATTTTTACAGCTCAATTCTCTGAAACCATTTGCGATGTATTATACTCCTTGATTACTTGTCTGGAATGTAGTGGGTTTCTCAGTATCCTTTGTGAAGTTGGCACTATGGATTGTAAAAGACATTCCATATCTGGGTCATCACTATTTTAATGCTAAAATACTTGTGGTTTTAGCCCACGACTAAGTATAGTTCAAAGCATAATCCTACAATTGTCATTATTAGATGAACTGTTGTTACCAGCCACCATTCTATTACCAGCCACCATTCTATTATAATAATTACTGCTAAACATAGATTCAAATGATACTTTTGACAACTCTTTCCCCTGCCAGCCTAAAGCTAGTCCTGCATGGTATGGCAGATGCAATTTTACGAGCCTTCTTGTCCTGATTTTTTCCAGATGTTTTTATGTTCTCTCACACAGGTGGGATATGCATTTTCAGTTGAGTTATACTAAATAAAAACAAATGTGTGAGTGTGTCTTTGGGGTACAACCTTGGAATTGTTTTTTGACCTGAATGTCATAGTGGGTCATTTTGTGACAATGCTTTGTCTCCTTGTTTCCTTCCTATAGGATATGAGGTCCACAGACAGGAAAATGACTAAATGTTGCCCTGCCCTTTTTTCTAGTAGTGACCAATGCGGTCTGTCCGTCTCCTTGTCCTATATTTGAGCAATGTTGTCAGTTTCGTTTACAGCTGTTCCCCCTCCTCCTCTTGTCCTTCCTGTATTCCCTCATCATACAAAGATTCTCATTCTGTCTTCTTCCAGCTGATTGACACATTTGCGTTAGAGATTGGGGAGCTGAAGAAGGAGATGGTCCAGACCTCTCCGTGTATAGAAAAGGAGCCTGTGGAACTAAGAGGGTAAAGATGTTTTTCACACATTTCTCCAGCTCTTTGGCAAAACTTTCATCAACCTGACTAATCCGACTGTTTTTCTCCTGATAATATCTGGAAATGTTGACTAGATGAGGCCGAACACGTTTTTCCATCAGCTTCCTCTGCATTGTTTTGTATCCGGTTAATTCTGATTGAAAATTTAAAGTATTAGTAAATACATATTTACATCGATTCTCTTTTTCACCAGCAGATGGTGTGAGTGTTTTACTCTGTCTGTCTTCTTTCATGCTGCCAGGATGGAGAGTGAGGTGAGTGGTGTTTACCTGCAGTCCCCCCACTGTGGCGGAGTGGGGAGTGAAAGGGACTCTGGGTATGACTCCTTGCGGAGGAGGATGAGCGTGTTGGACAGGCTGAGTCAAACCCACCCAGTGTGGCTGCTGCTGGCGGTCAGTGAAGAGGAGGCCAGTCGCATACTGCTCAAACAGCCACCAGGGGTGAGGGTGGTAAATCCTGGAGTACAAATGTTTATGTGTCATCTCCTCATATTATCTAAGAGGGATTTATATTAATGACTTCTGATTCCTCTGTGGCACAGGTATTCCTGGTAAGGAAGTCGGCTACTCTGCAGAGGAAGGTTTTGTCTGTGCGGCTGAAGGAGGATCAGTCAGGAACTCACATCAGCCACTTCCCAGTCAGAGAGAGCCAGTACAGTAAGTAACAGGTTTTTTTTTTTTTTTATAGCTGATTGTACCTGGAGTCAGGATATATCATGGATCACATCAGGATGTGATCGATTAGGTTCTGTCAAACAGATTGTAGATTTGTCTCAAAAGATTATACCACCTAATCTAGTACTCTAAGAGATTTAAAGCAAGCATGTTAATTATTTGTGTTATTTGACTGAGATACACCACACATGCTTGCCATCTGCCATCCAACAACCAAACTGCACTTTGGGTCAGGGAGTTGTCATTTCCTGTGTGACTAAACGCACGGCACAAAGATGAACCCGCACTCAAGTGAGAAATGAAAGAGTGAGAGGAGGAATATCAGTGAGGCCTACAGTTGTATGTGTTTGGGTGTGTGAGCATGCAAATGTGGGGCTTAAAACCATGTCGATTCTTAAGATAGAATGATATTTTTTGTTGTTTTTAATGCGACTGTACCATGGAAATGCTGGCTTAATGTAATAAATATTGATCGACACGTGATGTGGCTGTTTCCTTGCTATTATAACTCCTCTTTAAGTAGAAAGGATTTTCTGATAAAGCCCTTATCTGTAGCATATATCTATAGCCACTCAGACCTGGGTCACATGTTTGTTTGCATAGAAGCATTGAGTTCTAATTCAAATAGGTTTGGTGACATAGTGTAGCACTTTCATCCTAAATGCTTTGCATTTTTGCCTTTCCTTATTAACTGTCTGTATATTGTGATTTTAGTAGGTGTATCATGACCACTGCAGCTGAAATGCTTCTTGTTGTTGACATAGACTCTGCAGTAAGATAAATTTATTGTAGTGTTTAACAATTGTGATCTCATTCTCATAAAACTAAAATTGTAATTTCAATTGTATGCTTATTATATTAGAATAATTATTCCTGTGTGTGTGTTACTTCAGTATAGGGAGACAGCTATGGAGCTCTGGCAGAGCCAGAGTGTGATGAGATACCAGCTGTGGATTTTCCTTACTGAAATGACAGTGCACAGGGGAGGGGCGGAGGTGCCTTTGGCCTTGTTTGGCCTTTAGATGTGGGTCAGCTGCTTTCCAGCTGGCCTCTCCCATGGCAGATTGCTGTATCAAGCTAACCATGTGCATGAATCGTTTGAACTTAACAATAGTTTTATAAAAATTACTAGAAGCCAGACCTTTATAATATGACTTTGCTCCTTAACATGCAAATTCTCTCTCTTCAACCCAATTTTAACACCCAGGAGAGAAGTGTAAATGGTTTCTTTGAATGTGACTTTATTTAGAAATGCATATCAGAGAGGCAAGGTGCCTCAGATCACCCAGCTCCAAACATAAGTGTAGAGGGCAGTTATAGGGCCAGCTTTATGAAACAACAGGCACATTAGCTCAAGAGGTTTGAAACATACTGCTAATGTCTGTACCATATTTCCTGACAATCCATACAGTAGTTGTAGAGACATTTCACTCTAAATTGTGTCACTGAATTAAAAGTCAGGGGAACACTAAAGTGAGTAGGATACATTGTCGAAGACCAAAAGTGTTTTCCAATATCAAGGCACAACACACCATCTTAGACTTGTAAACATGTTTTGCAAATTGAAAAATATCAGCTTTATGGTGTCAATAGAGGAAAAGTCATTAAGATTCATACCCTGAAGATCTTGGATGTCTGTATAAAATTCCATGGCAATCCATACAGTAGCTGTTATGATATTTCTTTCTGGACCAAAGGTGTGAACCTACTGACCAACAGGAAGAGTTTATTAGGAGCCATCCTAGTGGCTCAATGCATGCTAACATCACATCCCCCTAGTAACGATTTTAACACGCTGACGTTAAGCAGGTAAAATGCCATGTTCATAGTTTTTTCACTTCGGTTAATGTGATAACATTTGGTAATTAACTCTTAAAACGAAGCACAGCTTAGGCTGATGGGAAAGTCATTTGAAGGAATTTGAGCGTAAAACCAAAATACTGGACAACTAAAATTTTGATCTTATGATGACGCTAGATGAAAGGTCAGTTGATCCCCAGAAGGATTTCGATATATCCCGTGGGAGACACGAATGACTGCACCGAAGTTCATGGCAATCCATCCCATAGTTGTTCAGATAGACTGTCATTGCCATCCATAGAGCCACACCATTAGCGTCACTAAAGTCTTCCAAGCTTCCAAGCTTCCAGCGGCATTATGGTTCCACCTCAGTAGCTGTCCCAGCCAGGCCCTGCAATAATGATGTCTTGAAAAAAACAAGTATATTTTGGGAAGCAACATTTTGCGGTTGCTATAATATCTTGCCGTTGTTTGAATGTGCAGAAATGTTACCGACAGAAGCTTTAAACATTCGCTCATTATAAACAAATGGAAAAATCAATCGATAGACCAGAATACACTGCAATTTAATTTGCAATTTCATTTTTTTGCAGCCTTTTCTCTTGAGGGATCTGGGATAAGTTTTGCAGATCTATTTCGCCTGGTGGCTTTCTACTGTATTAGCAGGTAAATGAATAACATTTCTTTTTCTGTCTGTCCATCTGTCACATCCCCATCTTCTCTGTGTTTCGCTTCAATGATGGGTGATTTGAGGATGGAAACTCCATGGATGAAAATAATGTTTGTTGAGTAAGCAGTCAGCTCGCAGTGCTCAAGGCTCTCACTTCCTGTTTTAGCTCGTGCCAGCTCAGGAGACTGAGACAGACCCAAACAACAGACTTAGGGAGTAGAGGGGATTGTGCCACAATAACAAACACGACACCAGTTTTGACCATAGAGACGGAAACTCAAATCAAACAGGAATACTCAGAGTTTTTTCTTAAGCAGCATGTCAAATCAAATTGACAGTCCAAAAATGTATGTGTGTTTTATATCTTTAGGGAGTCGTACCTATGAATTTAAATTGGAAACACAAGGTGTGTCAGTGTCTCTGTATTATTGATGGTTGAATGTGTTTTCACTTTTCTGTATGCCAGTGTCCAGGTTGTTTTTGTGATACAAACTTAATGCTTCATCACTTTTGTTAGGGGGGCAATGAGCACTACAACCCTAACCATAAATTACTGAATACTGACTGGTAATGATGAGAAAGACTCACTATCTAATCACTAGGAACTTCATGTTTTTGTATTTCCAATTTCCCTCATATAATGTTTTAAAATGTCTTGATATATTTATTTCATTTTTCCTGTTTTTTTTGGTTTTCCTGAACTTAGGGATGTCCTGCCATTCACAATAAAACTCCCAGAGGCCATTGCATCTGCCAAGACTCAGAAAGACTTGGAGGAGGTGGCTCAGCTTGGAGCAGGTAGCCTCTTTCATTACTTTACAGGTTTGAAGTTGTATATGAATACTCATCATGAGTGACCATGCTGGTGATTTTTCCAGTTTAACTACAAATCAGCTCACTGTTGACCATTTTGTAAAGCATACTGCAATTTTTAGATTGTTGTCCTTGCTTTAACTGTGTATTAAATACAGATCAGGAGATGGGAGGCAATTATGTATATAACTCTCAAGAGTCTGGTCTAGACCTGCTCTATATGAAAAGTGCCCTGAGATCACGTCTGTCATGATATGGCACTATATAAATAAAGCTGAACTGAACTGAATTGAATTACCTTAGACTAGCGCAAATACTGGAGGCAGGGGTAAAAATTTATCCTGGTTCTATCCAGTGTTTAAACACACCTCAAAATTTACATGTTGTATCTCTTGTAGGATAAAGAAAAAGTAAAAATGACATTGCCATCCAGTTTTGCACTTTCTATTTCTCTGTTAAAAACAGCAACCTCTTGGAGTCTTATCATTACAGTACAGTTACCAGGTTGGGTACCGTTTCATCTATACGGTCACCCAAATTAAATCCTGTGCTCACAGATGTTATCTGGTAGCCCACATTACAACAGACACAGAACAGAAGTGCTGGTCTGGGAGACAGCAGAGACGTTACTGCAGAACAGTGCAAGTGATATTGATCCTCTCATTTAACTCTCAGAAGAAAGTTCGCTTACAGTATTTGACATAATGTTTTACTATCTGTTCTTGCTAATAGAACAGCAAGCAGGGACTGTTTTGGAGACTTATTGGTGTATTCATAGATAGTTGACTGCCGCTCAGCCCTTCTAATTAAAGGAAGAAATGAAAAAAAATTACTTCTCAGTGACATGCTGCAGTTCAAGAACATGGTTTGTCAAATGTTAGAATGAGCTTCAATGACATGAAAAAGCACATCTGTTTGCAGATGGGTTAACACCATGAACTGTTTATAATTACATTACTCTGCAACCATGACACAATTTTGACATATCCAGAAAACATTAAAATGTATTTGTTCAGTGAAAATTGGTTTCCATAATGAACTGGAATAAACTGAAACAAAGGGTCAGCTGGAAAGAAATCCAATGATGTATACTTCAGAGAAAAGGTTAGAAGTAATGCGACAAGAGTACACAAGATTCAGCTAAATTTAGATTAATGGTGGTTTTACTTGCTTAATATATCTTGTTCCCTTCAGTGAAAGTGTTGCAAGGTGCCTGCCTGTATGTGCTATAACATGCAAACAAGCAAAGCAAAAAGAGTAGAAACAACCAGTGTCTGTGTATACAGGTTTTGTTTGTTTCTCTTTGACAACTCCCGCTGACTATTCGGGTCTGGTTTCACAGTAGATTTAGTCACTTCATCTCTGTCAAGTTATTCTAGGAACAGCTGCTGTGAAACTGCAATGAGTCAGCTTCCTACAGTAAAGGCCTACGACATAGCTCAGTGCTTAGTGTGGGGGGAGAAGGGAGTGGCGTGTGGAAAGCTGCAGTCGGCCGTGTGCAATCAAAACACTTTCATACCAACATACCACATTCAAACATACAAGCCTTTGAGGTATGACTGATAACATAAGGGGTAGTAAACTGTGTCATAGCGACTTACAACCATGAAAAGCTCATATTGTATGTGCTTGCCTGTGAATGGAAGTGGGTGTCAGTCTTCAATGTAATGCTTGGTGCATGTCTGCTCTCGTATTGGAAGTGCTCTGGAAGAGGCTGAAAAAATCCTGTAACTGTGAGCAAGCCACCAAGCCTTTCTTAGCAAATTCATACATTTATTAAGGAAGGGAAACTCCCCTTCACCACTGGAAAGCTTCTATTTAAAGAAAAAAAGCAGACTGCCTTGATCTGTGTTATGGAATCTGGGCATGCACATGTGAAACACAAACACGTGTTACAAAGAGCTTCAGGCATTTGAATGTCGCCACGAATTTGCACCTGATTTGCCTCCCCAGAGGGCATGGAGGGTGTTGTTAGGTTGGAGTGGTGGGTTCTGAGCTGATTCAGCTTATTACTGGTGCTTTTATCATGAATATTGGTTATGTATGGATATCACCTGTGAGGGGAGGATTCATCCTTTTAGCCCCTTTAGCAACTCTAGGATAGCAATTTCAGTTGGTTGGTTGGTCGCTCTACAACTTTGGCTCAGACTGAAATAGCTCAGCAGTATTAGATGGATTGCCATGAAATTTTGTAGACATTCAAGTTACCCAGATGATGAACTGTAATATCTGTGATGATCCCTTAACCTCCCATCTAGTGTCATTATAAGGTAAAATTTAAATTCGTGTAATACCATGATTTCTGACCAAATACCTGCAAAATCTAATGACAGTCCCATCAGTCTCAGCTGTACTTTGGGCTAAAGGTAGAATGCTAAACTAAGATGGTGAACATGGTAAACTCTACCTGCTAAACAGAAATAGGTTAGCATTTACACTGCAAGCATGTTTTTATGTTAATGTTAGCATTTAGCTCAACAGCTCAACACCACTGTTTCTAAATGCAGCCTTGTTGAGCTGCTAGCCAAGTGTTGCTAGCATTATATATTTTATCCAATTTTTTTGTTTGTCAGGACATCCGATCCTATACTATGCATTCTTAAATGTTTTTTTTTTTTTCTTTTTTTTTTTTTCATTTTTCCTTTCCTTTCCATTGAATCTGAAAATAATAAATAAATATTTGAAGAATTAGAGAGTGCTATAGTGAGGTCAGTCAGCATTACACGTGTTGTTCAGGGTGGGTTCCCTAGTGTCCTAGGGACAGTCCTGCTATGCAGTGTCAGGTGGTCATTGCTCACATGAACCAGTAAGAACACGACAGGCAGAGGCAGACTTCAGTTGAACATTTAAATAACATAAACATACAGCTCTGCTACACCTGCCCCTTTCTGCCCCCTTTTTCTGCCCAGGAGGCAAAGGTTAAATTTCCCATTTTAGGCGTTTTTCCGAGCTATTTTAACAAAGAGCATCCATGTAAAAATGGAAAGAGGCAGAAAATCACATTTAGAAATAAGGCTTGCAGAAAGAAAGAAATTCATTTAACAACAGGAAATGGTCCCTAAAACTACTGGGCTCAGAGAGCTAGAGGGCGAATACAGCCCTGTGTAGAAACATGAGAGAGGAAAACAGAGGAGGAAGAGGGAGTGGAGGAACTGGAGCTGTGTGCTGTGTGGTGTATTTAGTGCCCTCCCACTCTGGGCTTAGCTTGGGTAACTCCCCCTGTATGTCTCTGGGTGTGTGTCGGTATTCAGTAAATTAGACCGAAGAGACACCGAGCTGAACTCACAGGGCTTCTCCCTCCAGCAAGACAAAGGAAACAAGCAAGCAGAAAGACAGAGAAAGAGGAAAAAATCAGGAAAACATTGAATAAACTTCTTAAATGTTGGTGAGAAGTAGTTGAGAATAGTTTATTTGTTCTTTTATATCTATTATTTCTTTTTTCATTTGATGACTCTTGATCCTAGTTTTTGTCCAAGGATATAACCTTCCTGGGAAGTTTGAATTGTCCTATGAGAAATGTGTGTCTAGCTTAAAGTTAGTGTTTGCCTCTGAGTGTTTCTATGTCTTTGTATTACAGGCTTCTGGGACTCTTCCTTGTGCAGTCAGCGACGCACCTCCCCCCGTCCCTGCCGTCCTCTGAGCCGTACCCTCAGCCCCCAGCGAACTAACAGGAACAGGGAGGTCAGGGGGTCACAGCAGAGACACACCGGGGCTTACTGTGACAGTGCGCCCCCAACCCTACGGTCCCACGCCCCTCCACCTTCCTTCCATCTTGGAGAGAGACATTCCAGTGGTCCGTTGTGCTTCGTTAACCCACTGTTTCTCCAGACTCACCGCTACCACCGCTGTGAAGAGGATTCACCTTCACATGCTGTCAAGTCCAGTGACAACCTAGAGAATGCAGGGAAATCATCCTTGATGCCAATAAGCAGCAGTGAAGGTAGCAAGCAATATACAGACAAGATCAAACTGAACGGCAAATCAAGGCCCCCTCCCCCTCGCCCCCCTCCCCCCCGATCAATGCCACGCCGGCGCCCGGCCCCACCTCCACCTGGACCTCCAGCAGCTACCACCAGACCCAAGAGCATGCCGGACGTCACTGCTTTTGTTGGTCGGCAACACAAGTCCCCCAGCAGGCACCCGGCACCAGCTCGACCATCAATGGGAGCCAAACACAGCAGCTTCTCCACAAGTGCCAGCTCACCAATCCCTGTGCCTTTAAACCCACCACCTCCAAGGCCTAAAAAGCCTGATCTGGAATCTCATCGATGCCACGTTGCCCTAGACGACGAGACCATCGCCAAGGCCTTGTCTCGTGCCAAGCTTCCACCCTGCCAGCCTTCACCTGCTGACCCTGCTGATGTACTACTGGAGACTAATGCTCAGAGTCCGTCCAGTCCTAATGAGAGGGGACGCCAGCGGCTCAGTGACATGAGCATGTCTACTTCTTCCTCTGACTCACTGGAATACTCACAGTCTCCTGGGTTCTCCTTGGGCCTGGCCCCCAGCCCGTCGCGACACCTTAACCATCAAGACCCTGTGGAGGACAGCAGTGAGGAGGATGAGGACGGGGAAGAAGACGAAGAGGAAGACTATGGGGTCAGCCTGGAGACAGATCTAGAAATGCACATCCGTCCATCCTTTAAAGTGCGGAAACGTGGAAGGGTCGGTGTGAGTCTGGGTGGGGGGTCCTTTATCCTGCCCAGGGCTTTAAAGGGACGCTTTCGCAAGGTGAGCGGTATGCTGAGCTCCCTCATGACCCCGGAGAGACGGGCAGTGAAAAGGATGGCTGAGCTGTCCAGGGACAAAAGCTCCTACTTTGGCTCCCTGGTTCAGGACTACATCAGCTTTGTTCAGGAGAACCGACGCTGCCACACATCAGGGACGGATTTTCTGCAGACTCTTAGGCAGTTTATGACGCAGATGAAGGCTTACCTGCGCCAGAGCTCCGAGCTAGACCCACCTATAGAGTCGCTCATACCTGAGGATCAAATCGGTAAGTTAAGCAAGGGTACTGACAGTCTTTATCCATGAAGTTTAATTCAGCTTCCGGGCTTTGTGAAACACCTACTCATGCATGCATTGGCACATTCGTGGGATGTTTTAGTCATACCCCATCTCTGACAGCTTTCAGTTCCCTACATGTTTCAATTTTAGTATAATTTGAGAAGTAAAAGCTCTTTAGAACTGGCTTCAGAAAAGGACTCCAAAATGACTTCATTCACTGACAATGCTCAGTGAGTGCCCAGGCTTGCCATCCTCTTGGGAATCAGACATACTAGTTGAAGTTTTTCCATATTATCCTGCCTCTTTATTGGTGTTGAGTTACAAAAAAGGCCATTGTGCTCTGCCCCAATGAGGTATTCTTGGCCTCTGTTCATTGGCATGAGCTCAAAGTGCAGATGAAGCTCATTTTGAAAGGCAGAAAATTTTTTTAATTCTATTTTCCTCTGTGTATTGGTCCTCTGTACTTTTTGGGTAATCATCAAAATGTGTCCATAGCACTGTGTATCAAAATCTGATCTTAGATGTCTGGTTAGATTTGTACCATTATTCTTTTATCAGATGGTTTCCGATTTATTGCACTTTAATTTAGGCAAAGTTTTTGTACAGCTGCTTGTGTTGACAGTTGAGAACTTTTGGTTTCTGCTTTGGATATCCTATACCTTATTCCTTAAGTGGAGCCTATTGAATTTGTTGATAGTGTCCATTGAGGTCATGTTAATAGTAATATAAAGTTTGCAGACATGAGCAGCCATGCAAAGGGTTATTTTCTTTCCAAACAGTTTATTGTGTACGAGGGTATTTGCATGAATATGTAATTATGTCTTTGCACACATCTCACATCCCTTGTTCATTGTAAACAATGACAGCAAAGCCTTGTTCAGGGACAGGGAAGTGATCCACTGGTTGTGCTGGCAGACCACAGATATGCACTTGAAGCATCTCATGGTTACAAATGTTCTCTTAGAGGGGAAATGTGAAAAAATATAAGATATTACATACATCAAGTGAGGAAAAAAAAAAAATATATATATATATATATATGTGAAATGGCTAAGCAGGTTTTTGTGTGGTTAGGTGTGTCTGTGAAGCCTACAAAATTACAAATATTAATTTTTCCCTGGAAAATCAGAAAAAACTGAAAACTATGAGAAGTGGAACAGGCATTTTGAAGTCTGTGCTCCTATTCAGAGTGTTTACAGAAGGACTGAGTAGAGTGATGCATTATGGCTGAAAATCTGATGACATAGGGAAGAAATGTTTTAGTTTAACTCTGAAGCTTTACTGTGTAGTAAAAGGAGAGTAGGAGTTCCAAACTTTAGAGTACTGGTATTGACTCTAATGACTGTTTGGTCAATCTTTAGGTGCTTGTAAAAGATTTATGATTGTCAACACACACCCTGGCTTATGGCCATGACTGGATAAGGACAAACATGGAGCGGATGAAGTGGAAAGGCTGTCATTTCCTGCTTGTAAATCAGTAGATTGCGATGTTACTATTTTTTTTCTATGTACATTTCTTCTAGTGGGTGAAGTTTTTAGTGTATGAATGTCCTTGCTAGTCTGTATGTTGGTTTGTGTGTGTGAGTGTGTGTGTGTTTCTCTGTGTACATACACAATATATCACACACGCTTCTACTGTTTATTGCAGTTGAAGGATGTTGTTGAACAGGTTGTAGTCTAGATAAAGCCCAATAATAAACATTGCTCAAAATGAGCCTTTCTGGAGGGAATCAGGACGTCCGCTGTCAGAAAATACATGGTCCTTAATAGTCGCCTGTACCCCTCTTTGTGTACACATGAGGATCTGATGGAATTGTCCACCACTGTAAACACCTCAGTCCTCCACTTGTTCGTGACTCTAGAGTTATTTGTCTCAGCAGCATGCAATGAAGGACGACCGGACCTCTTGTACAGACTGTGGATGATTGTGTTTTAGTTGTGCTCCTCTGGTGTTTCTCTCAATCAGAGAGGGCAAAAAATTCTCCGCAACATATTTTGTTCTGTGTAGCTCATTGCATCAGCATGACATAAAACTGCCTGGAGGCTGATGATGCTTGTGCAGCATAAATACTTGTGTCAGTGGTGCCAGTGAACAAAAAGGCGCAATTGTTCCAATGTGACATGCTGGACATTGTTGAGGTAGGCAGGAAATTATTTGAAGCCTATGGACGTAGTTCTGAGGTACAGATGGAGCCATTGTAAGATCCAAGTGCGACTTTTTAATGCATGCCAGCTGAATAAATTGTACACTTGTGAACAGGGTTGAGTTCCATCCATGATCAGGTTCCAAGTTGGTAAAGTACCTGGATTTGTCAAGGTTAAACTAAAGCTCAAACTCTAGCAAATCAGCCACTCTTCAAAGAGCAACACACTAAACGTTCAGGCTGCCCTTTGGGTTAATTGCAAATATGTAATCTGTCTAGTACAATATGATTTTTAAGTCATACTGAGATTCTGTGCAGTTATTTTCATTTCAGGGTTTGCGAACACTTTATGGTTCAAGTTCTCAGCTGACTTTGTATAACATACTGAATGTTATTTATGGAGAAATAAATTGTCCTGATGACTAAACCGAGTCATGCAGACTATAGCGACTGACAGCACAGTTTCAGTTCTTTAGTAATGAATCCTGTCATTAGTCTTACACAATACACAATGATGCACTCAGTTGTAAAATATTGCTAATTTCTTTGCTTAACAATCAAAAATGTCTGTTTCTCTTTTATATGCACGCCTGTGTGTGTGTGTATGTGTGTGTGTGTGTGTATGTGTGTGTGTGTGTGTGTGTGTGTGTGTGTGTGTGTGTGTGTGTGTGTGTGTGTGTGTGTGTGTGTGTGTGTGTGTGTGTGTGTGTGTGTGTGTGTGTGTGTGTGTGTGTTTTGCTGTCAACCTATACAGACCAGGTGCTAGAGAAGGCCATGCACAAGTGTGTCCTGAAGCCTCTGAAGAGCGTGATTGAGTCGGCTTTACATGACTTCCAGGTCAGGACTTCATTATGTCAGAAATTTGAGTTGTCAGACTGTGGTAATATAAAAAGGGGAAAATCATGATATTTGATTTCCCCCTTTTTTAAAACAGCATTCACTAGGATCTAAACAAAGGTCTTTTTTGTTGCAAATGTATGTGTTGGTACACCCTAAACAATCAGATGGGAATTTTATCCTTATCGTAAAGAGAGAGGAAATTTTCATTACTAGATTAGAATCACACATATAATTTATTGTGTATTGTGAGAAAAAATAGAGTGAACAGACTCCTTGCCCCTATCCTTACTTTTCAGTAATACTTGAAATTTAAAAAAAGGTTATTGGAGCTATTAGAAATAGTTTAGTGTAGTTATTAGTGAGCGAAACTAACTGGCTGCTGGCTATATCTTCATATTTAAAAGACAGATATGACATTGTTATTTATATTCTCATCTAACTTTGAGTAAGAGAGAAAATAAGCATATCTCCCTAGAAATTTTCCTTTAATCCTGTCTATATTTTTTTTCTGTAGATGAGAAGTGGGGCTTGGCAGCAGCTGAGGGAGAACCTGGCCCTAGCCAAGAGAAAGAGGCCACAGGAGCTGGGGGTGGATGGGGCAGTGCCCCCTGATCCCATGGCCATTGAGAAGATCCGCCACAAGTTCCTAAACATGAGGAAGATGTACTCCCCTGAGAAAAAGGTGTCTCTGCTGCTGCGTGTGTGCAAACTCATCTACACTATCATGCAGGATAACTCAGGTATGACAAAGTGCTAGATGATAGTTTTTACCCAGCATACAGCAGAAAGCCTGAGACTAATACTAGCAAGTGACGTAGTCTACTCCTCAGACTCGTTGCATTCTACAGGCTTTTCTAACGCTCCTACTTGAGTTTTACTTGTAAAACCATGTGTCCGACCTGGGTGACCACTCCACCCACCCGCCCCTCTGCTCTCTGGCTGCTTCCTTCCAGGGAGGATGTACGGTGCCGATGACTTCCTGCCCATGCTGACTTATGTGGTGGCCCAGTGTGACATGCCTCATCTGGACACAGAGATCCAGTACATGATGGAGCTGCTGGACCCATCTCTGCTTCAAGGAGAGGGTCAGCTGTCAATATTTGTTCAATATAAGCGATCCAAGTTTTTTAAAGAATAACACACATTATACAGTTCGATATCACATACTTTGGCCTTTACCGCTCCTTTGTCTGTGTATTAAGTATGAACTGGAGTCAGCAAGTGGTTAGCTAGCAGCACTTAGCTTCCCCTAAAACCACAAATTGCTGTTTTTACAGTCCTGTTTGTGTGTATATTAAACACATGAGATTCAGTCTGGTCATTGTTGAGCTTTTGAAATTTGAGATGGCATGTTTTCCACTTTGTACAGAGCCAGGCTAGCTGTTTACTTCTGTCTTTGTGCTAGGCAAAGCTAACCACATGCTAACTCCAGCTCTGTTCCTGGACGTTGATATGGACATTGATCTTCTCATCTCGCTCTTAGCAAAACATTGTCCATTTTCCAAAATGTTTAACTATTCCTTACAGGTCCTTACAGCAAAGTTTAACAGACACCCTCCTTTCACCTGTGTAACTGATGTGAAACTGAAGGGAAAACACTTCCCAGGCTCCATAGGTTCTGGAGATGTGATTTGATTTGAAGAATGTATAATGTTCGATGTTTCCCTCATGAGGTCAGGCACATTACAGTGTGGTGTGAGGTTTACGTGATCTCCACCCTGTTGTATAACTTGGTCAAAGGCAGGTCAGTCCAAGGGGAAGCCATTAACTGTGTGTCGGCGGAAGGCATACCTCCAGTTGTATTGTTGGAAATACTTGATATCATTAGGGATCAGTCCGGGGGGTCACATATTACAAGTTTCCACCATCCGAGGATTTTTTTTCCAACAGTCCCAGTCCACTTTACATTGTTCAGGTTATTGTAGAGCTTGACATCGAGTAATATACAGCACAGTTACAAGAAAGAGCATGTGAATCCATTGGAATATCTTGGTTTTCCAGCATTGTTTGGTGATAAAATGGGATCTGATCTTGATCTAAGTTACAAGTACAGACAAACATTTACATCTCAATTGAACACACCAACTTAACCCTCACAATTGTGGTGTGAAAAGTAAGTGAACCCTTTGATTTTTGATATCTGGTCATACCTTCTTTGGCCACAAAAACCTCAAACAAGCACCTCCGGTGAATTGGGATCAGATCTGCACAACCTTCAAGAGGATTTTCTTCTAAACAGAACTGTTTCAGACGGCCATGTTCTGAGGATGTCTGGTGGGAACGGCTCTCTGAGCTCATTCCACAGCCTCTCTGTTGGGTTAAGGTCTGGGCTCTGACTGGGCCGCTCCAAAAGATGTTTAGGGTCATGTTCTGCATCAGCCAAACTTCTACCAAGCTTCAGCTGATTGACAGCCACCCTGACATTATCCATTATCCTGAGACCTTGATAAAATGGGGAACTCATGTCCAGGCCCAGATGCAGCAAAGACCCAAATCATGACGCTTCCTCCACTATACTTCTCTACTAATTCATCCTATCTGGGCGTCCACTTTGAAGGGGGGGGGGGGTAGCCATAGAATTAAATTGCCTACATTTATAGACAGTTTGTTTAACTGCAGAATGATGAACATCTAAACTCTTTGAGATAAATTTGTAAACCTTTCCAGCTTCATACAAATCAACAGTCATAAGTCTTCTATCATCTCTTTTTTGCAAGGTTTGGTTCATATCAGCAGATTATTGTGAGTAGAAAACTCAATATGTTTTAAGCCAAAGTCACTGTTACCCACACCTTCAGTCTGGTTTCATTGATTGGATTCCAGGTCTGTCAACTTTGGGATCATATATTTTTTCCACCTACACTGTGAATGTTCCAGCAGCAGGCAGCTGTTTTCATTTAAAATAAAAACTTTAACAAACCCACTATACACAACCTGCCCAGCACCAAATGGTACAGAGGCAACATTAGAGACAAGCTGATGAGCATAGTGGAGCATTAAGCAGCTGAGGAGCTTGAACTTTTCCCCCGTACTTAGTGGAGACTAAAAATGAATCCTGTCTGCTAATATACCTAGATCAACTAGATCAACTTTATAAGGTACTGTACTTAAATGTCAATGTTGTGTTAAGACCTTAAAGTAGAAGGTGAAAAATATGGTTAATATTTCACAGTCCAGTTTTACTTGAGGTCATGAAAAAAAGCACAATTTCATGTTACTTCTTTGTTTTAAAGTTGCATGGTCTCAGTGTCAGACTTCAACCTAAATCCCTTTGGAAGTTTACTAATGAATGAAAACGAGACTAAAGACAGGAGATGGTTACTACTACTGTAGTGTCATGGTTGTTTCCACCAGTGTTTCTCTGGAAGAATTTTCTCGTGAGAGATCACTTCCATAAATTTTTCAAATTTTATGATGCTTTTTTTTTTTTTAGCTCGTTCTAGTGCAGGCCTTTTATCAGATGTGTTGAGTTTACCAGAAAGGTTTAGCTTTAGAAACACAGGCATGGGAAGGAAATACCAGTCCATGTTTCATATGAATGGGCTGGAAAAACTTCAGAGGAAAAAGGAGGCTGAACCCTCCCAGAATGAAATACTTTCCTGTCAGCGTCAACTCATCTGGCATGTAAGCTCATTTAAGAACTGCTTAAATGCATGTGGTGAATTAACTTCTTTCAACTTCAATTAATGACTTTAAAAATATAAATTCTTCATTTGACATGAACTCCTGAAACTGAAATTGGTGAATTATTTCAGAACAGCTTTCCATTAAAGTGAATAAATCTCTCTCTGACATTTATTCAAAAATATGATCAATTTCTATAAAGGAGAAATGAATCAGATTAAGGAGGAAGTTTTTTGACATTCCTGAAACTGTTTACATCAGAGATTTCACAATGTCAGCTGGTTTCATTTCTAGATAAAAAGCCATAACGTGTTTTACTGGCCATTTTTTTTCTCTGCCCATTCTCAAACTTTAAAACTTCTTTCTTTCCTGTCTACCCCAGGAGGGTACTACCTGACCAGTGCCTATGGGGCCATGGCTCTTATCAAGAACTTCCAGGAGGAGCAAGCAGCCCGGGTCCTGAGCTCGGAGGCCAGGAACACTCTGCACCAGTGGCACCGCCGACGCACCGCTCAGCGTTCGGTGCCGTCTGTGGACGACTTTCAGGTATCACGCCTGACCTGAGCCCAACTTGAACAACCAGGCAGTGAGTCTAAGTTGTACCAATTCCAAATAAATCCAAACGTCTCATGCAGTTCGTCCAGAAAGGTGCATGAAATCTGTCAGTGAAAAGGAATCCGTCTACAGTTTTCTACTAACAGCACAGTATGTGGATCTGGATCTGTGGTTTTATATTTTTGATTTAAAGCACCCTCTAGTGGAAAAGCAAACTAACTGCATGTAATTCCTTTCCATGGCTATGCAGCAACTGCATGTGTAATTCCTGCCTGCTTGTTTGACTCATTAGTAATGGTTTGGTTCTGCCAAATTTTTACACTGGACTTTATGTTTCTCTCTGTAGAACTATCTCCGTGTAGCCCTGCAGGAAGGGGACACAGGCTGCACGGCCAAAACCCTGGTCGTCCACCCTTACACAACTACAGAAGAGGTCTGCTCACTCTGCGCTTACAAATTCAAGATCCCCGACCCTGAGAACTACGCACTGTTTTTGGTCACTGAGGACACCAGCCAGCAGCTGGCCCCAGACACACACCCTCAGCGCATCAAAGCTGAGCTCCACAGCCGGCCCCAAGCACAGATCTTTCACTTTGTCTACAGGAGGGTGCCAAACCTTAACCTCTGTGTCCCTGCCGTCATGCAAAATGGAAACTGCCTTCAAGTAGAATAGTGGAGGAGACTGTACAGCTTGCTGCACTTGATCCTAAACTATAGTAGTTGGTATTCCTGTGGTGCTTGTAGATGTTTGTTTTGTTGATAGATTTGAGGATGTCGGAAAAGGAACCAGGTTGTATAGTGGCATAACGATGCAGATGTTAAATATGACAATTTGATGCCAAACAAATGATAGGGAGAATTGTTTTGATGAGAAACAACCAGGTTATAGGATGGACTCTGGAAAGTGCTGGTGTTTTAAGTCTTGCACATCAGACTTGTGGCTCAGATATGGGTTGACTAGGCAAAATTATGATAACACTCATTCAGTTTAGGTTTATGAGTTATCAACAATTCAACCACCTAGAGCCTTCTTGGCCTATTTCTCTCTTGGTTAGAGCATACACTATTCAGCCTCAACATTAAAACTAATTACTGTTTTTATTGTCGTGGCTGAATGTGCATGCTGAGCTGAAACGGTTGGATCGTGTAAGGACATTGACTTGCAGGATTTTTAGTGTGTAAAATGTTAAATGGAAGTGAAAAGTTCTTCAGATTGTTGGATATGTATAACATCCTTAGAGTAGAGGTCAAACATGAAAATAATGCATTTTATGTAACTAACTTTTGCCTTAACTGCTGTTACCCCAGGTGCCTTCAAAAGGAATTGAACATACTATATGCTACTGAAAGCTTTCAGCTGTCACCCAGTGATTAGTCAGCTTGCATCAAAATGACCTAGATTAAAACTTTGTGCTAAAACATTAATTTAAAAAGTAAAATGAACTATTGTAAAAGTTCTGATTTTTTTCTATATCTGCAATTGCTGGTCAATTGTAGCCTGTATTTCAGTGTAGAAATATTTTTATATTCAAATGTTTCTTTTTTTCATCACTAAAGTGACAAAGATTTGTATTCTGATTTAATATTTCTGTACTGGACTCATTACTTGACTTGGATTTATGCCAGTTATTTCTCTAAGTCAGTTCACAATAGCACTGTTTCTACAGTTTTTTATAGGACTTCAAGCTGACTGTCGAAAAATATAAAATTCTCTCAAAACAAAGCTACTTGCTGACTCTACCATTATATTATTTTTCAGGAGTTTCTGCCATATTATTTTTGAGAGGAAGTGTCTATTCTTGGGCATAATATCTGATATTTTTGTGACACAATAGCTAAAAAAAACCCTGACAACAGAGGATTTGAAAGGATGTATCAAATGTTACTCAAAAACTACTGCGTTTAAAATGCACCAGTATTTTTACATATTCCACATGCACACCACAAATTAGACTGATTTGCAAAAAATATGTGATATAGTTTTCGGGACCTATTGTTGAGCTCTATTCTTTAGGTCTTAATGTCCAAGGAAAGTCTGTGAATCATAATTATTGCTTTGATGCGTTACATTGAATTGACTGTTAACGCGAGAGCCTGTTCTCAAAATTGGAGCAAAATGTATTGATATTTAATATTTAACAGTAAAATGTGACCTTGATTAGCCCTCGGCATCATCAAGAATGATCACAACACTGTCCATCCCATGCCTTTGATTGCAGCCATTTGAAAGTGGCCTAAACAACAAAGTCACATATTCACAATGAGGTATGATGTAAATCTTATTGTAAAGGCTTCCAAAGACCTGAATGCCTTTCTGGAACTGTTTGTGAAATACTGAGTTTAAAAATTTTCTCTCTGCAGTCCTTGTGATAATTACAATATATTTGGTGGCACAATGGCCCCTTATTCTTGCCCTAACATGTAACACACACAGCCATGTTATGGAGCTGTATTTGAGCCATGCATCCCACTATGACTTCTGCCTCTTGACTCTTTCTCATGCCAATCTCAAAATACATCATTGTTAGTACAGCTTCTTGTTCAAGGTATTTACCATGCAAATCACAAACTGAATGTTTAAATTTGATGGAGACATATTCAACATAAAACATAAGGATACATCTCTATTACTACAGTCAAGTCAGTTTTATTTCTATAGCTTAAAAGCAGTTATCTCAGGGCAGTTTTCATATAGAGCAGGTCTATACCGTACTCTATATTGAACTCAATATATTAGATATTAAAGTGTAGTAAACAGGTGCAGTCAATAAAGTAGTTTTCTGAAAGACATCATATATACTATTATATAGCATGTCCAATTTAGTACCATGTAAAATAAGTTGACATTTATTATTGACGATGTGATAAATGTTAGCCTTTGTTCAGACACAAAATCTTAATACAGAATGAACATGCTCAATATAATACACATGAAATGCAAAAGCTTATATATTTTAATATGTACTGTCAGTCAGTCTCCCCAGTACGATGATCAACAGGGTTTACTGTATTTGTGTCAGTAGGTGTCAGTAAAGTAAGTGCAGCAAACAGTGGCCCTCCAACAAAAACATTTGGTCCCTAATATAAATTGGAGGTTTCATGTTTGTAGTTTACATCTACACCTTGACACAATTCTTCACTTATCGATTGTAGGTAACACTCTATAATAAATAGTTGCATCATACAAAAAACCCCAATAAACACGACCTCATGACATCTAATCAATCATTGCCCAAATCAATGATATTTGCAGTTTCATTCAACCACAAGTGAAGCAGACGTTGATTGTGTGGAAAATTGCAGCCCCAATCTTATAATAAAACATATTGAACACATACAGGTCTATGTTTTTAACTGCCCCTGTAAATCGGTGTTGGCCGAACATAAACAGTGCTGAAAAAAAGGGCTCCTGGATACCACTTCGTGCTGTAAAGCATCAGCTGCCAAGAAAAACAGAAATAACTGATGGTGTGATGGATCCTGAACATGGAGCAGTTGTAAATCTAACCTTGTAAATCTTGACTTCAGAAGAAATGACTCCCCAGCAATTCTACTTGTATTCCTGATCTAGCTCCTTCTGCTGACCTGCAGAAAACACATGATCTGTAATGTGGATTAAACAATATTTTACATGTTCACTTAATACAGTGTGGTATAATTCTTCTTGTTGTGATGATGTGTAGATGAAGAAGGAATCTCCGCTGACACTGTCTTGCTTGTATAATAAAGTTTATTACAAGGAAGTTTCAGCATCAAACAGACACCATGGATTGTCTGGAGAGCATTCGGCCCGATCTGAATGCTCTTTCTTTACATCTCTGGACAGTCCCTTTTATACCCAAGTTGTTTTTACCCCAAATCTAAGGTAAAACATATGGTCCTTATTAAATATAGTCTCGTTTGTTTTTGAAGCTAAGAAAGAAAGGGGGAGACCCCATTTCCCATGGGATTTCAACCCCCAAAGATAAACCTTTGAACCTGGGGCCTCTAACTTAGACATCTATCCATCACCAACACTCTATAAGACACCAGACACCTCATATTTCCCCCCTTTGAGACTACACAGAGTCTCGAAAAACAAAAAGCAAAACATACATGTTTACAATTATATAGAGATATAACTTAAGCAAATACATAAGGAAACCTCAGAAAATAAAATCAAAACAATGTCCAAATTCAGGCTGGTCGACCCATTGCACCTTCCAATGGACCTTTCCCTTCCTAGCCCCTATATCCCTAGGCATAGAAAAAAAAGAAAACATCTGAGGTTCCAATATATTTACTCAATGACAGAAAACATCATTATCCAAACAATTAAAACAAAAATATTATACAGTTTAAGTATTACTCATGCAATAAAAGAAACTTACAAATTACAATATAACAGAACAAAGTTCAATCATAAACAAATGTATATATATATATATATATATATATATATATATAAGAGAAGACATAAGAAAGTATCCCTCTGCAGCTCCTCAGCAGCATCGACTCTCAATGTAGTGTTGATGGTATGTTGGATCTGAACATTTTATCACAGTGTCCTTGTTCAGAGGCCTCCAATCCATTCTCCTTGTCCATGTTTGAGTGTCTGAGTCCCTTCAGCACTTCGGGGTACCTGAACAACCAACCACCCTCACAGTGATCTTCCCCCAATATCGTTCTAGAGGGAAAGAAAAGAACACCAACCAGTATCTTTTGCAGAAATGACAGATGTAAATTGAAACATCAAATGTAAGTTAACACCCTATAAATAGATGTGTAATTCACAGTATCATATTCTTCAAAATTATGAGTTACATTTTCCATTTCCCACCTTTAATTACATCACTCTGTATTAAAAACTACTAAATAACTAGACAATAACAGAAATAAAAACTACAATAGAATTAAACGTTCAAAAGGGATATTTCTCCATCAGTTCGCTTCTATCACGACTTCCTTATCGCCATCTGTGTCAGTCCTATATAATAATAGCATCTGAACTTGATCTACCGGCATCACAACTCCAACCCATCTCAATATCATAGCCTTTGCAAAGGTCAACAGCAGCGTACAAAAACAAAACATCACACTCAACGACAGCAGAACTGCTACAAAAATCTGAACCAACACTGCTCCAAATGGTCCTAATTTCTCCTGCAACCAAGTATTCGCAGACCATCCGGCTCCTTCCGATGGCCCAAATGCATCCCTTATCTGCTTCAATGCCTCTATGACACTAGTCATATTGTCAGAATTATCAGGAATTAGACACTAGTCTAATCTATGACACTAGTCATATTGTCAGAATTATCAGGAATTAGAGTATAACAGGCATCCCCAGTTAAGTTTAAAGCCACGCATAGGCCTCCTTGTTTAGCCAAAATATAGTCAAGAGCCATGTCATGTTTCAGCAATGTCAGTCTGTGACTCCTTTGAGTATTTGACAAATAGTCAAAACCTCTTATAGTTTCATTTGCAAATCCCTGCAGGGTGTAGGTAATATTATCAATGTGATCTGCTAAAAACGTCACACCATACCATGGAAATAATCCTATACCCCACTTCTCTCCTAGACTTATCCTCCAATGGTAAGACTCCAAATTGTGAAATTGTGCCAATTCCCTTTTCCTCCTACTTCCAGAAACAACATTAGATTGGACCTCATCAGGTACTGTTCCCTTCTGGACAGTAAAAACCTCATATGGGAGTTTCAGTGTTGCTATATAACAGCATCCTGTCCAACCGTATGGTAGAAATATGTAAGCCTTATCACCGCAAACCCACCAAACATCCTTAAAATTCCCTATTGTTACATTTCCAGGCAAAATTTGATTCCGTACCATCACAGTTCTACTCTGTTTACGATGTGGCATACGAAAAGTCACTACAAACAATTTATCAACATCCTTATGTTCATGCTTAACCAAGTTCATCATACACTCATCACAATCAGATATTCCCATAAACATCCCAGGACCATTATAAGTATCATTTGAGCAAAAACAACTATTAGCCCTCTGAGCTGTCTCAGATGAATCTGCATCACTCTCTTCCACTATCTGTTCTCTAGTTTCCAAATTCTCATTACTACTATTCCCACTAAACTCTATCTTTAACATAGGCTTCTGAGTTACATTTACTACCTCCTTAAATTTCAAAGATGTCATATTAGGTATCTGCATCACATTTACAAATTTTTTGGACCTCGAAGATGTCGTCACTGTTGTGGTATTCATCCCCTCCAAAGTCCTAGCTAGAGTAACATTACGCAGAACCAGTGAACAATCGCCTACAACTTTCAACCACTTCATATCATTGTACAAAAGATATATCCTTTTATCACGAGGCACAATATCAACTTCAGGTCCTACCAACAACACATCTTCACCACGACTATATATCCACTTAGGGGGATTGCTACCACCAACATTCCACTTTCCACACTGACAAGGAAGGTGAGCCACTCTTCCTAACTTAACTCTAATCGCAGTCTTCATAACATTTTGGTCTAACCCTTTTTCGAACTGGTCTTGGGCTTCTTTGTTTAACTGAGCCTCTGACTTTTCCTCTTGCAACATGAGCTAAACCATGTGCTTCCTGAATCATCAGACCTAACAGGTCTGGAGGTGCTATTATCAGCCCTTCATGGTTTCTCCACAAACTGCCAGAATCTTGAGTGGCACCTCGATCTAGCCATAATTGTTTATCCATTTCAGGAGCAGCTTCCTGCATTAAAATTACTTCCTAAGTGTAATTTTATCTTCCAAATTCACTTCATGGGTGACCAGAAAAACCTTTCCTAATTTATCTGCTCCTGTGACTGCTTTTGCAGCTTCATCAGCCGCGTTATTCCCTTGTGTGACTCTTGAAACATCCATTCTATGTGCTGCACACTTAGCTATCGCTATTTCTTTAGGCTTCATCATAGCATGCAACAGTTTCATTATCTGAAGATGATGCTGTATGGGAGAACCATCCGTTTTCTTAAACCCTCGATTTTTCCACACTGATCCAAACAGGTGACATACATTATGTGCATAAGCAGAGTAAGTATATATTGTCGCTCGCTTACCTTCCGCCAACGCTTGTACTACAAATTCTGTCCTCGAACAACCACTGGACACATCTTATCAGGTACCTTCCCCTTTCTTGGGCGTAAGGTATACCTTGAAGTGCCCGTCTTTTGAGACCTTCCCTTCTGTAATTCTTTCTCCAATATCTGCAGCTCCTGCAATCAATTCTCTAACATTTCTCGACTTTATAAACTAGTATTCTTATCCAAATCCCAACGACATTTATCTATATTTTCCTTAACCTCTCTTAAAGCCTGTCATCTCTCATCGTCTACCCCGGTACTGGATGCTACCGAGTGAAGATATGAAGAATCCTCGCTCTCCGAGTCTCCATCACTGTCTCCATCCTCACTCTCATCAGTGTGGTCCTTTCCTGGACTCATTCTCCTCACTGATTTATCTCCTCTTCTCTCTGCTTTAGCCAGTATCCGTCTGACTACTGGATCATATCCACCAACGGCCTCATCTAAATCACTCTGACTATCATCTCCCATCTCCATCCTTCTAAACCTTTGTCTGCCCCTACTTTCCAGGTGTGCCTTCTTCTTCTTACTCTTGGAGCTTGGACACATCTTTATGGTTGTCCTAGCCTTTCCTGTCTCTATTATTCGCTCATCCTCATCTTTGATGTGATAATTACCCTCCTGTCTAATTACTGGAAACTGAGGATAAACATCAGTAAATGTGACCTCTTCCTCATAAGGTGGGGGCCTTTTTACTGAGGCCGTATGTGAGAAAGGTAAATTAATTTCTGCCATTAGTTTTTCTACTTCGTTTGCATTCTTTCCTATTTCTTCTAGACTTCTATCTCTTTTATTTTTTACAGCTTTTATCCATTTCTGTCCCTCATTTTCAAACAACTGAAGAATAGCAAGCTCTACTTGTCTCTTTTCTTTACGGTTTTCTCCCTATTTACCCTTCCTTTGTTCTGCCTTATATGTGGACACAAGCACCTGCATTGTTTTAATCACCTCTGGATTCAGAGTCCCTTTCACTGGCCAAGGTTGATCAATGTCAGGCCAACTGGACCATGCTCAGATAATGAAAACTATCACTCACAGTTCTTCAACAGTTTTTAAACCAAATTGACTTTCTCCACCAACAATTAATTAAATCAGTTGACACTTCATTAACTAGATGCTTTAGTTGGTCAGTCCGTTGCCAAGTTTCCCTGCTAAATAATTACCATATGTGACCCCAGACTAAGAAAAGATCTTAGTAGCAACAGATGAAAAAGGCTAAATATGTATCAATAATATTCAATATAAATGAGAGTATATACACATATGTAAATGCAAGTATTTGTTAAAGGAATTTGTGGATAAAATCGCACTAGCCTTGATCAAGCTAGGTACCAGACCCGTACGCGCTGTCATCCGCAAGCCCCAGTTTGTGTGAAACATGACCTGCTGTCTTCTCGTCTGTCCTTTTGGAGGATCCAAATTCAGACGCATCCCATCTTCCCCAACTCTCGTTTATCATAGTCAATAAGGGAAGAAAAAGGGAAAACAAGACAAGAGTGCAGTGTCTTATGATCACTCTAGATCCTTGCCCAAACTCCCCTTAGGGTCATAAGGTCATAGGGTCATATCAACCCAGTGTAATAAAACACAGAGCCAGGGGCAAAGAACATTCACAAAAATAACCACTAATCCTCCCAATCAACAGCCTATATGCAAAATCAGAATTCACCTTCTAGTTCTGATAGACTTTATCAGGAGATTCTCTTTTCCCTTTATTTATTTATTTTCTTTTCTTTAGTTTTTACCTGTGCCTCAATAAACAGAATGTCCTTGCTGATCTCTCCACTCCTCCTCAGACTCAGCAAAGGCTCATGTGTTTTACCCTATTAAAAATGTCCCCTAAAAGCCTCATATGTTTTATTAGAATTCTAAATGTCCCTCTAGAAAAAGGGCTCGTAGGTTTTATTAAAAACGTCCTCTATGAGGCTCATACAGGTTATCAAATTTATAAAAGTCCTTTATGAGGCTCATGTATATATTTATTAAAATTACAAACGTCCCCTTGAAAAAAGGGCTCATAGGTTTTTAACACTAAAGAGGCAAAAATGTCTCTCCTTATAAATTACTAAATCTCCTGTAGCCAACCACTACCTATATATACCTACTTGATATAAAGTCTATTATATCTATATCAATTACACCTAAACAAAAATATTCCACAGCTTTTCTACACACTGCAAAAACACCGCACAGCACACACACACAGACAGGATGTCCGTCACACAAAAACAGCAAGCAGTTCACAAAACATCCAAAAACTTCCGCATCATTCAGCATTCAATCCTAATTTCTCAAAGTCGACTCATTCATTCTTTTCCCCCATAGCATGCTTTTTCCGCCGCTCTTTTCTCTTCTTCTTACTTTTTTTTTCTTCTTCTTTATGCTACCTTATGAAGCGAAGATTATTCAATTGAAAAGCTGCTTCAATACACTTGTTTGTCAACTAGTGTTCGAGTGGGAACTTACAATTGAATTTTTCATTCTACGCTTCCAGTTCTTAAAACTGACCTGAAATTCATCTAATGAAATTTCCAGGTTTTTAGGCCCGTCTAAAACCGCCTCCCAGAGGGCTTTTGCCCAAATCTGCGGCTTCTCTTATTCTGTTTTCTTTCATTACTATTTCTCCTTTTTATTCATTACTCTTATTTCCTTATTTCTCTTTTACCTTTATCTTCTATTTTACCTTATCTCTTTTTCATCTTTCCAAATTCCCCTGGGCCCAGGGCTGTTACCCTATCCGACTATTTCACAAAGCCTACTTTCACGCAGTGACTAATTTACACACGTCTTACCGTTAAGAAGGTGAGGGCCCAATCTTCATTAATCTTGCATGATGTTATTTAGCTCACTGTATCGTTACTAATAAGACTATTCTACACTTTTTCCTTCAACTTTTATTTCTCTTACTTCAACTTCGATTTCTCTTATTTCTTCTTCTATTTCTCTTATTTCTTCTTCTGTTTTACTTCCCCTCTTTTTTATTCTTCTTCCTTTTGAGGTGTCTGAGGTCCTGTGAAATGTTGTTAATGAGTGGATGTGTAAGTTAGAGTCCTAGGGTTAAAGGTCCACGGGAGATGGGGTTCCTCCCTTTCTCTCTTTGCTTCAGAAAGCAGAAGAGATTATATTTAATGAGGACCATATGTTTGACCTTGGATTTAGAGTAAAAACAACTTGGGTATAAAAGGGACTGTCCAGAGATGTAAAGACAGAGCATTCAGATCGGGCCACCTGCTCTCCAGACAATCCATGGTGTCTGTTTGATGCTGAAACTTCCTTGTAATAAACTTTATTATACAAGCAAGACAGTGTCAGCGGAGATTCCTTCTTCATCTACACATCATCGCAACAACAAGAAGAATTATACAGCACTTTCTTTTTACTCTATTGTACTTCCCCCCTTTTGCGCTGTCCACAGCGCCACAAAACAAATTTAGAACGAAGACGCACTTCAAACAGCAACACATCAGCGCATACAACATGATCCTTTACGGTGTGATCCTACAGCAACACAGACACCCCAACGAACAGACCAGCGCCCCCATTGTGAGAAAATGCCCACCCTTATCAGCCGGCTTGGAGCGGGGGTCAGCGCGCTGGAGCAGCCAGTGGAGCCTGGAGGTCACAACACGTCCGGAGTTCGTGACGCCAAGTTCTTGTGGTATAATTCCTCTTGTTGCGATGATGTGTAGATGAAGAAGGAATCTCCACTAACACTGTCTTGGTTGTATAATAAAGTTTATTACAAGGAAGTTTCAGCATCAAACAGACACCATGGATTGTCTGGAGAGCAGGTGGCCCGATCTGAATGCTCTTTCTTTACATCTCTGGACAGTCCCTTTTATACCCAAGTTGTTTTTACCCCAAATCTAAGGTAAAACATATGGTCCTTATTAAATATAGTCTCGTTTGTTTTTGAAGCTAAGAAAGAAAGGGGGAGACCCCATTTCCCATGGGACTCCAACTCCCAAAGATTAACCTTTGAACCTGGGGCCTCTAACTTAAACATCTATCCATCACCACACTCTATAGGACACCAGACACCTTAACAGTATGATTTTTAGGGTGTGTGCAAGTTGTAACAGATATTGCATCTCACTAACTGTGACTAAGATTGGTTATGTTAGGTCTTAATTGACAGTATAGATACGTGGTCATGTGTATGGAGAAACTACTTTCCATGGCAGAGCCTGTGATTGGTCTCCATGAAAATATGTATGTATAATACAAGGTACAGCAACAGGATCAGTACAAAAATATATCTTTAAATCAAACAAACAAACAAACAAAAACATGTATTCTCAACACAACCCACTCAACCTGAGGAAGAACACAATTTGAAGCGAGCATAATCAAAGATACTTAACTGAAAAAACCTTCACAATTATACATCCAACCGGTGCATGATTTTGCTAAAAAAGTAAGTTATAATAATTAATGAAAATAAATAGGGAAAGAAATAACAGAAAAGAAAACATTGTTGGTTCCCTCTAACTTGAGACCAGAAATCCTTTTTTTAAAGGAACTGCATCTGTGAGTTCTTGATGTGTAACTTTGTATTTCAACTACCGTTGTAGCTTCTCTGATAGATCTATATACAGTACAGCATGAATCGTTGTTACAGTATAGTATACTGTAAAAAAGCTCATTTAACTCATACTTTATTCTTCCTAACAGTTGTCATCTTATCAGGGTTCATATTGGTGAAGATATTTGCCTAGTGTTCAGGATTGATGACTGTCGTGGACAGCACTGACCAGAGGAGGGCAACAGGAAGTAACACTGAAGTCTATGCTGCTCTTCTTATGTTTATGCATCCAGATTCATCCCACTTCATACAACTGTAGTTTTAGTCAAGCTTGTGTTGAACCAACTTTTTACTGATTTTTACCTTGATGTTTCAATGATTCTGGTGTTGTCATGGGTTGGATGAGAAGACCCTCACCTAGGGCCAGTCAGGCATTGGCCTCGCTGCCACACAGCTCAATCTCTCAATTAATACTCAAAATTAATAAAAGAGCAACAGAAATCTACTGGGTCTTTTTTAAAAAGATTTTTTAGGTTTATTGTCAAACAGTCCTGGTCGGGTGCGTCTGATTCAAAATGTGAAATACATTCATATTTATCCCACTTCAACTTACTTTGACCTATTTGGAAGGCACAATCTGATTCCCCTTTTAATTTTCTAAAACACTTGGCTTGGCTTTGGAAATGTATTCATCTTATCAGTTTTATTTACATGCATCAAAAACAATCATGTAATTTGCATGGTATTAAGTTAAAAAATGTTAAAGTTTCAATAATCAAAGATCAGAAAATGCTTACTTAATCACTTGTCAATCATCAGTCATGGATTCATTGTATTTGGTTAACTTTAACAAAAATGAAAAACCATGAATACACAAATGGAGAATGTTCTGTACTTCAGATAAAAGCTTTGTCCTTCCTAAGCAGCTGTGTTTTTCCTTAGCTTTTCCATTTATTAGATGTGGTGGAAAAAATGAACAAAATAAGGAAACTGTGGGAAAGAAGAAATTGTCTTTGTGTATTTGTTTTAGCTCTTGCACAAGAGGACTGAAACCAACAAGGTGACAATAAGCAACCATGGAGGAGTGAGTGAGGAGTGCATCCTCATCATGGTTTTTATATGCATAGGAACAAAAAAACCATGGTTATACACAATGAACAAGTGGATAGATGACTTAATATCATTAAGGCCATCGCCTGGATCCCCGGGTAACCCCCTCTTCTAACCGGGTGCCTAGTTTAGACATCAGTCATCATGTGTATATGATATCTTGGTCAGACAATGTATTAACAAAGGCAGTAAATCTATAGTTTAGAGTTTCAGAGAAATTGTAGACTAGTCATGTCTTTCACAAAACAGTATCATACTAAGAGTTCGAATAGCAGATTACTGTTGTCATTGCAGGGTTATATGTCACATGATAACTTCTCCACTACATTAGACACCAGGAGAAATGTTTAGACAGAAAAGCAATTTCCTCATAATGGCACTTTATGATTCCTGATGTACTGATTACACATTATTATATACTGAGTAACACTAACATAGAAAAATAACATCATATATGAAAAAATATTTCTACATAATGGTATGTTTTATTCTATTTAGTAAAAGCCAAAAGCCCTGTGGAATATTGAGTTGAGAAGGAAACATCAAAAACACTGCTGATGCTCTTTCAATGATTTTATTGAACAGGCATCAAACACAACTATCCATGGTACAGCGGGGAATCTTCAATCCAATTGATGACAACAGTTGTTAAGAGGAACCCTGAATATTGAATAAAAAAAGTCTTGCTGAAGTTGCTGAGATTCTCAAGCCCCTTATCAGTCTAACATTTTAAAGCATTTGTATTGGTAGGCAGTCCCCAACTTCATTACTAAGCATTAAGCTTATGTGAAGGCTATGTGAGACATGATCTCATCCCATGTCCTGCTTCAATGCACATCTGGCTGACCCTCAGAGGGAGACAGAACATCTATGGTTTCTATGGTTTTTAGATTTTGCTCGCTGCCTTTCCTATATGTCTCTTTTCATGGGAAGACGCAAAGAGCTGAAGGCTTCTCTCCATCCATGGTCCCCACAAATGGAAAAAAGTGCCATCCCTATACTTCATACATGAACTCAACCACCTTACCAGAGATATACTTGAGCCCATATTTTATTTTGTAGGCAAAGTATTTTTTGTGACACTAAACATTTTCATATTTTATTTCTGGAACCAGTCCATGTGCAGACACCGTGACGTTTCCATACGTCGGGAGGTCAGTGGGTCAGACCGCTGCCAGGGGCCCACACCCAGGCTCTCGGTTCAAAAAGCCCCAGCGCGGGAAGAGGTGGGAGGACACCTGTAAAACACGCCCGGAAGGGGGCGTGTCCGCGGAGGCACGGTAACGCAGGAAGCCCGATCCGGAGTCAGTGTGTGTCCGGGTCTACGGCGCGTTGATGCACCGAGCACTGACCCGAAAGAAGCTCAGCAGCCTCCGCCTGCTCTGGTCCTACTCCGTCCTTCATGGTCGAGTCATCGGACGTTATGAGAATGGACGTCTCGGGTTTTGTCGCTTGCTGTAAAACTCTGCTGCATTGAAACCTGCCGTCTCCCGGTGCTGTTTCGAAGACTCGCACAAGATTTTAGAGCCGTGGAGAAAGAGCCAAACCTTAGACGGTGGCCCAGGACGGGACCTCCTGCCCCGTCGGTGGAAGTTGTGGAGGTTTTCACCCGGACAGACCGACGTGAGCGCCGCTGTCTCGTCCGAGTCCTGCGCTGGAAAGGGCGTCTACGCCGGTTTGTCCACGGCGATCATCGCTCGGGTTAATGCCACTGCGCAGCCGCGATAGCAGCGCTCTGCACCGCGCCTCGTCCTAAGCAGGTAAACCAGCAGCAGCTCCGGGGGAAAGGACGGAGCCGAGCCGGGCCGAGCCGAGCAGAGCCGAGCCAGGCCGAGCCGAGCTGAGCCGAGCCAGGACGGGCCGGGCCGAGCCGGGCCGGGCCGAGCCGAGCCGGGCCGAGCCGCTTTCCTTTTCTAATATGCCGATAAATTTTAACCACAGCCGAGGTTTTAGTCTCACTCACAATGACTTTTGTCAGAGCAGAGTCTGAGCTCAGCTTTTAAAGGAAACGAGTTAATCTGCAGAATCAATACGCAACTGGTCTGTTATTAATATAACACAATATGAACCAATGTGGTGTCGGTAGTCATCAGATATACTGCGCTCAGAGGGTCATCACTCACTCGTGTCTCATCACAGACTTCAACTCTGCGCTGCAACACGAAGAATGGACGTATTGTGTGATAAAGAGGAGATGCCGTTGTTCTGTGTCGAGCTCGGCTCCTCTGACTCTAGCAGTTAATGATATTATTGAAAGTTACTGAAACCCAGAGTTGGTCCTCATTTTGAAATCAGGAAATGAAACGAAACGAGATGAAACCATCTGCATCGAATCGGATAGGGCCCGAAGCAGGAGTGTTATCACAGCATCACAACATTGTGTATGTTTACCCCTGAGCATACATTATTGTTGTGACTTCACATGAAATCGCCCTCAACAAATCTGCCACTTCCTCAAGATTATACAAATAAGAGTGAGAAAAACATATGCAAGTTCTGCAGAAGTCAGATTTAAAATGTTCTGGAGAAAGATTGACTTTTGAAAACATTATTTATTCAATATGCTTTGCTTTTTCTATAAATACCAATAACAAGGCTAAATCTAGGACCTGACTCCACACGGCAAAGTCTCCCACTATATAGAAGGCAAAATTGAATTTCTGCATAACTTTACCATTTCTGTTGGTAAGTTTTGTCAAATAAAAGACACCAAATCTCTCTGCCATACTTTTAAAACGTATGGCAAGAGTAAACGTATGGCAACATATGGCTTATTCAGTCAGGTGTATGCTCAAAAAATAAACACTGAAATTTATGCTAAAATGAAGTTTCTGTAGTTTGAGTATGCAATTTAAATCTATTGTTTTGCACTTGGAATGCAATGGTCTATAAAGGTAGAGTTTTCAATTTTGTAAAAACTTAGCCAAAGCAATCATACAAAAATGTGATGTTTTTTATGGACCAAAGCAAGTCCTGGTTGGCTGAGATTGTGCAGGAATCCATTCCAGTTCAAAGGAGTCTCCTGCTGTTGTGTTTGTAGGCAGATGAATTATGTGGCAACATGCAATAAAAGTAGGGCTAAGTCTAAAAAAAGTCTCCGTAACACACTATTGTTGTCAATGAAAATGTTTTCATATAGGGGGGATGAACTAGGAATTCCTGCACGTAACCATGAGTTGAATTAATTTCTTTCACCTGCTCTGATGGAGCCTCAGCACACAGATTTCCATTTGACACACTTTCACTTCCTCATATGATAAAGAAATAAAGACAGCTGTTGTTGTATTGCACAGCAAAATTTTAACTTAAAGCTTTTGTTTTTGACACTTACCATTTTTGCATCTTTTCAGGAACCTGAGCCTCTGTGATGGATCTCCAAAACATTCTCAAAACCACACTGAAGAACAAATATCAGAAACTGAGTCAAGCATATACTGAAAACTCATTACTCCCTTCAAGACTTTGCTATCGGGAGCTCGAGCACTACACGTTAACTAATTTGCACCAGCATGAATTTGGATATGTCGATAAGTCTGACCTTAATACTTTGGTTCTCTTTGAAACCATTCCGCTCACGGATATTTTATCATGTGACTGCAAACATGAAAGCAGCAGAAGAATAGTCATCACTTTAGAAGTGAGTGGAGTTGGAAAAACCACAACAGTGCAGAGCTGTGCTCTTGAGTGGGCCAAGGGGGAAGGGTTCCATGATATCAAACTCCTGTTCCCTCTCACCTTCTGGGAGTTAAATTTGGTAAAAGGCAAATTGAACATAATGGAGCTTCTCCAGACATTTTACCCAGAAGCGAAGGACCTTAACGCTTCCAGTCTAAATAGAAAAAACGTGTGGTTTTTCCTCGATGGACTAGATGAATATCGTTTCCCGCTAAAGTTCAGCTGTCCAACAGTAAGTGATGTCTCTGAGGTAACCACGGTGAATGTTCTTGTGACCAGCTTGATCAGTGGGACTTTACTTCCCAAAGCTCATGTCTGGATAACAACCCGGTATGCAGCGGCAACAAAGATCCCTGATGGCTATTTGCTTAAAGAGACTGAAGTACAAGGGTTCAGTGATGAACAGAAGGAGCAGCTCTTCTGGAGAGTTATTGGTAATGATGATCTGACCAACAAGGCCATCAACCATGTGAAGATATCAAAGAGTCTGGACTCCCTTTGTCAGATACCTCCAATCTGTACCATCATGGCAAATGTTTTGAAGAGTCATCTGAGAGGAGATGAGGGATTTAAAATAAATCCTTTGAATCTTACCCAGATTTCCACAAAGCTGCTGAAAGCATCAAACTTGGAAATTATTGCCAAGCTGAAAAAGCTGGCACTGCACCGGATGTCAGAAGTTAATGTAATGTATGTGAACGACCTTTTGGAGAGCGACATAAGAGCTGAGGAAGCGTCAACTTTCTCCAAAGAACATACTCTTGTGTTGAGAGAAGAGAAGGGGCTGCATAACACCACAGTGTTTCGCTTCGGCCACTCAAGCATTCAGGAGTACTTGGCTGCATCTGCTAAACTGGACAATATTGCTGAATCGACTCCTCTCCTGTCTGTTAGTTGTCAGCATCTGGTGGATGAGGCGCTGCAGAGTGCTGAGGGAAAATTTGATGTCTTCCTACGTTTCATCTTTGGCCTCATTAAGGAACGTCAACTGTTGCAGCCAGACGATGAGCTGTTTTACTACACCAAGAGGAAGATCCTAGAGATCATTTTATCTCACAGTGCTGTGGTTCTGTTCCACTGTCTGAGGGAGTATGACAATCAGGCACTACAGGATGAGATCAAGTTCTTTCTGAGTTATAGTGTCTGTCCAATGAACGAATTCAAACAAGTGCATTGGGAATTCATGATCCAAAGGACCAGGGCATTTGAAGGGATGAGGGAAAATTTTGAGATGCAAGTGGCTACAAGGTGTGATGAAAAGCTCCTCAGGCATCTACCAGATATTGTGAAATCAAAGAAAGCCATGTAAGTTTGCACTAACTAGATGGATCCTCTACTATTTATTTACATACATTCCTTGGTGATTTATACATTTATTCTTGTGTTGGCTTCTGTTCCAGCTGAATGAATGAATGTTCAAAGAGTCTCTGCACTCAAATCACAAAAAATACATTTTTTTTTCCACATACCTGTTGTCTTATGCATATAGTTTCAGATATGTGCAGCCAAATTCCAACATATCTGTTGCTGAAACTCCAGTACAGTTAGAGTGAATTTTAGGAACTTAACAGTAATCCCTCTTACTAGAAACCGTGTCCTGGGTACCCCAGATAATCCACAAACCTCGCTGTCGACAGTTTTTATAGAGACTGTTTCTTCACTAGGAGACAGTTCCCGTAACAAATTATTCACAGTAAGATTTGTGGATTATCCCCAGTAATGTAGTAACATGTTCATAATCTGTTGAATTCTCGATGCAAAATTTCAATGCCTTGAGTGTCACAAACAAAATTCCATTTGCTTCTGTCATATTTTGAGGGGTGGCCATCTCAAAACCTCTGGAAATTAAAACCAGAACTGTTTGCATGGCTAGGGACCAATACTAGTAATTGAGAATATATGTTTTCTTTGGGATTTTGGTGTACTGGCCCTTTACCTTGACTGCATTTACATTCATGCTGGGTAAGCAGTCTACAATGTCCTGCTGTGTAGCAGAAAAAAACTAGGGGGCCAAGTATAAAATGTGCTATGATTCCCACACTTATTACTCAGTATTGACCTAAGCATTCTCACACACTGCTTAAAATGAAAAATGGTAATTCGTAGTCATTGTTTCATTCAATATCCTCCTTCATTTTACTTGTGCTGGACAGCAAACTGAACTGTACATTACATAAGGGAACCTACAGAGAAAATTAATATGCTACAATTGGATTGCGTATTTTTATTAAAAGATGAGGCTGGCGTTCTTTACTTTTCTCATTAATATATAGTTCCATTTTTATCAAGGCTTGTTTAATTCCAGCTATGTTTTAATAGATGTCTGGGGCCCTACTGAGCATTTCCAGCATCAGAACAACTGGTGGAATTGACTCAAATTAATCTACACTGCCTATGTTCAAAGTAAAAATGGAACATGTCAGCTGGTGAACAGTGTGGTTAATTGATGATAGTTTTTGCATAAAGTTCGAGGTCTATGACACAAAGGAGTAAATATATAATAGCCTGTCCCTTGTCAGTTTTCTTTTTATTTATAGGATTTGTTGACTAACAAAGATGGACAATAGTGGCAGCCCTATCACTTAAGGTGTGCAAAATATGTCCTGTCTCGTTAACTCAAATCTCCTTGCAGGCTGCGATTCTCTAACCTAACAGACAGGTGTTGCCCGGCCTTGGCAGCAGTCCTGGGCACAAGAGAGTCATACTTGAGGGAGCTGGACCTGGGATACAACAGCATCAGTGACAGTGGAGTCGGGACGCTTGTGGACGGGCTGAACGATCAAAACTGTAGACTGAAATCCCTCAGGTTGCAAGGCTGCGGAGTGACCTCAGAAGCCTGTAGATATGTGGCCAGGGCCCTGAGACAGTCCCTGAAACTGCGGGAGCTGGATCTCAGCAGTAATGACATAGGAGATGATGGACTGCAACATCTTTCAAATGGTTTGGGGTCTCCTGAATGCCGGTTGCAAACACTTAAGTAAGTCTTGGGAAATAAACTTCCATGTTCACTCCCTAAAGAATTCTTGTTTGACTAGCTTAGCATGTTTATTTGCACAAATAAAAACCCTTTATATATACAGGAGAAAAAAGACATTATTATCATTGACATTTCTGATCTGTTGCTATGTTATTGTAGACTATCGCAGTGCAACATTGAAAAGGTGGGCTGCTATTATCTGGCCTCAGCTCTGCAAAAGAACTCCAGCCACCTGAAAGTGCTGGATTTGAGCATCAATGATATCGGAAACAAGGGGGCCAATGAGATCTTTAAAAAGTTTCATATATCACAGCTAAGAAAGCTGGTGTGAGTATGACATGTAATTGCATTCAGCTCTGCTTGTCAGCATACATGAATAGAAATCTGTCCCTTGGTGACATTTTATATCTGTCCATTTCTCTTTGGCAGGATGTACTACTGCGGCCTCACCGCACGAAGCTGTAGAAGTATCGGGGAAGCCCTGACGTATGAAACTAGCAATCTGGTGGAACTCAACTTGAGCAACAACAGCTTGAAAGATGCAGGGTTTGAGCTCATCTGTGAAGGCATGAATGCATGGTGTAGTCTGCAAAAACTCAAGTAAGCATGCCTTGCTCACTTTGATTACTTGCTGACTGAGGAAAAAAAAGCACTGTAAAGGGAGTATTTTATTTTTCACTGCTAACTTTGGTAAGTTTGCATGAGTGTTAGAATTTTTTCTGCAGCATTCTGCCTAAGATGCTCATGTATTGATCACTTAATATACCTAAACCATTGATCAATGACATTTCCTCCGACTTCCCTTCAGCGTTGCAAGATGTGGAATCAGCGATAAGGGCTGCGTTTATTTGGCAAAGGTCCTGTGTTCAGTCTCACAGCTCTATAGTGGGTGGATGCAAAAAACAGACTGGCAGGAAGTGGAGCTGACAGACCTCGATCTTAGCATGAACTGGATCACAGACAAGGGAGTCAAAGAAATTACAGCTGGACTGAAAAATCCCTTCAGCCATCTGAAAACTCTCAAGTGAATCATTTTCAGAGCATATTTCTTCATTGCAGTTTCTTTTAGGTTGTGTTGGAAGAGCAGTGTGCTATAACACAAGTTTTTTTTTTTTTTGTCAGCCTGAGTCACTGTGGTCTGACTGATGACTGCTGTGCAGAGCTTGCATCAGGATGTGCATCACAGGAGAGCATCATCAGTGCGCTAGATTTGTCTTGCAATAACCTTCAAGATAAAGGAGTAAGGAAACTCTGCATGGGACTCAGAAGCCCTCAGTGTAAACTTGAGAAGCTATCGTAAGTTATTCATTTATTCATTTGTTTACATGACTTCTCAAAGAAGTAACCCCTCTAAATAAAAAAGAATTCATTATTTATTTTCAATCAAAACATGGGTCCAGATAACTCATAGCCATGTATTGAATATTCTTACTCAATTTAACTATCTTTGATCTTATCTTTGATAATCATTAACAATTATCTTTGATAATCATTAATTATCGCTAATAGCCAGATCTCGCTCCTGCACTGCACGACAAATGGTGCCCTGTGTGAGGCTGTATCCAAAATTGGTTATTGGTCCGAGTTTTCCCGGTGGTGCCCCGTTATTTTTAATCTTGATTAATCAGATTCATCTAAATCTAAATAATAGTGAATGATTATCTTTGATAATCATTAATTATCACTGATAACCAAATCCCGTATGAGGCTCTGAAACACAACTTATTCAAACTTAATAAAAGAACAAACGGAAATCTACTGGGTCTTTTTAAAAAAAAAATTTAGGTTTATTGTCAAACAGTCCTGGTTGGGAGCGTCTGATTCAAAGTATGAAATACATTCATATTTATCCCACTTCAACTTACCTTGACCTATTTGGAAGGCACAATCTGATTCCCCTTTTAATTTTCTAAAACACTTGGCTTGGCCCTTTGAAATAACCATGTATTCATCTTATCAGTTTTATGTGCATGCATCAAAAACAATCATGTAATTTGCATGGTAATAAGTTAAAAAATTTTAAAGTTTCAATAATCAAAGATCAGAAAATGCTTACTTAATCACTTTTAATCATCAGTCATGGATTCGTTTTATTTGGTTAACTTTAAAAAAAAATGAAAAACTATGAATACACAAATGGAGAACGTTCTGTACTTCAGATAAAAGCTGGACAAAGCCTTTATCTGAAGTACAGAGCACATGGTCCTTCTGATGTGTCAATTTAACATAGTGAGGAAAAGATACATAGGTAAACAGGATTTGTTGTTTGGTCCAAACCACAGACCATCAATGAACGTGCAGCCACTTCTCTTTGGGTTTCTTTTAGTCAGCAGAGGCTCTCTGTTGTATTTCCTGAAGGTCAGCTGTGGAAGTTGTGTTATCAGGTTTATCTGGCTTGTAACCCACTTGGCAGCTGCATCGGCTTTTGAGTTCCCTTGTGAAACAAGGTCAGTGTTGTTAGTGTGACCACCCACATTACACACAGCAAGCCGTTTTGGTAGCTGGATGGCATCAAGCAATGCAGAGACATGTTGGTAATGTGCTGTGGGTTTTGTCAGATGAGGTTAAAAAGTGTTTGTTTCCACAGTGTCTCCTGAACAACACTGAATGCACAGCTCTGTTCGGCCTGCAACTTTACTGTTTGAGTTGGTCCCATACCTGTACTCTACCTCGGCACCATCTAATCAATGTTTGAGACATGCCTAATCCATCTCAGCTATGGGCAACATGTGGGGGTTGTATACAGCATATATGCCATGTATCAACTGTATATCATGTATATAATTATTCAGAATATAAGTTGTATGTAGAAGTAATGGTGGGTTATTCAGAGTTTGACATAGTGGTTAATTCCATGATACCTATCATTTTAATATCCAGGTGTGTTAAGTCAGTGTTGCAAGTCATACACTAAGATTGCTTAGTTGCAATATGGGATATTTACAAAATTTCTTCATCGATGTTATGAAGTGGTTTGAATCTGTCTGCTATTTAATCTGCTGGGTCAGGGTTACTTATTTTATCTTTTAACAGTTCCTCAACTGATTTTCCAGAAAAATGTATCATATCACAATATGCATCAATATCATATTTGAAAATACCATATAACATGATTTAGTGTTTTATCCCTATGTAGAAGCGTTAGTTGGGGCTGGGCTACAGACATATTCATTGATCAGACACAACATTAAAACCAGTTACTTGTTTACAGCATTGGTCGCTAAAATGTGATGGGTTCGTCCCAGGCCCTGCGCCCCATCCCTTAACGTCCTGGTGCAGATTTGTTCAGTACTTTTTCAGTACTTATTCCTGCTAAAAATAAGCCAAGAAACAATCCAAAAAGACAGATACAGGTGAAAACATAACCTGCATGGTGGAGATAAACACAAGGTCACCACATCTGAAAAAAAAGGATTGGTTATAATTTGAAATTTTTTAACACTGTAGCTGATAGGATGCCTGAGCTTTGATACAGATGCAAAAAACCCCACAAATAATACATTTGACACCTTACGTTGAGAGATGTTTTTCTACAAAACGCTTTTTTATTTAACAAAAGCTGGAATTCTAAAATGTTACAACCAGATGTAATACTGTAAAAATGTAATACTGTCTAAAACTGGCAAAATTTTGATTTGAATCAGGTTGTTAATACTGCAGCACCACAGACACATTCTGGTTGGTACCAAAAATATATTGAGGTTCAATCTCCAGCCCCATGGCACAGTCTGTACAGGACAGGCACTGATTAAGGTTGATGCTCTTATCCCAAGCGTGTCACTAATTTAACACTGGATAAATGTATATTAACCAAATGGCCAAAGTGCACACCACAATTTAGTAAGGAAATATACAAACACTAATTTGCAACCTCAGCTGTCTAAATTATTGTAGGGGTAAAGTGAGCTGGTGGACAGGAATTGCTCAAATATTTGTTTTGTTTCTCTCCAGACTGCGGACTTGTGGCCTGAGCTCGCGGAGCGTTCAGTTCCTGACCACTGCCCTGAGGTCAAACCCCCAACATCTGGCAGAGCTGCATTTGATGGGCAACAGTCTGGAAGACTCTGGAATCAAAGTACTCATGGAACTGACAAAGAACCAGAAATACTCATTACATACAATAGAGTGAGTACAGATGTTGACAGATAGTGATTCAAAATTGGACCCAATAGTGGCTATAATCAATACTTCCAAGGTAACAAAATCAATTGACTGTGTGAAGACAGTATTATAATGTGAGGGTTGCTCATAGCAAGTTATCATCTGTGGTGGTAATTCTTTGTTCCATATATTACTGGAAGTTACTCTTTTCTTCCAATTAGTTTCATTCATCATCTACACGTGTCTACGACTAGTGTTTAGCAATAAGCAGATAGCACAAATCTTAGTTGGCATTTATATACTTTAAGTAAAGAAGGGAGAAGTTGAAGCGAAACTGTTCAAAGAGATGAGACACACACAAACACACACACACACAGACGAGGGGTTTCATAATTACAAGGTGAAACTGAGGGAGGATGTTGCCTGGCACCAGCTGTTTCCTCTCACTCCTAAAGGTCAGGTGGTATCTTCGAAAGGGAGGGAGCAGTGAGCAGAAGAGGAATTGAAACAGATAATATAAGATTCATTCAGATTTTCCATTACAGCCATTAAAATAGTCTAATATATCTGTATTTCCTGTCTGTTCAGATTCCAACTGAAATGTTGCTTTTTGTGTTTTTTTTATGTCTTGTTTTACAGTGTCTCGGCACATTGAGGAGACAGATAGCCGACCCAAGGACACAAACGGTTCACATTTCTCAGTACACATATTTCTACACCGACTTGATGGTGGGAACGTCCTTGCATTTCAGTGCATAATGTAGCAACAATATTATGTGTTTTTCATTCCAGTTTTCCTTCATTCATTTGACTTTTATCTACCATCTTTAAAGATTATTTTAGTAAAATATGTGGATATACCCAATGTGTATCTTAAAGCAATTTGATGTTTTCTTGTCTTTTTTTATTGCTACTTAATGTAATTTTAAAAAATGTATAGAATAACTTAGGAACTCATGAATAGTTGGTGTAGGTATTTATCTACTCATATTAAAATGTGTGCCAGTCTCTCCAGTGTTATTGTTATGTGTAGTGGCAAATCTAATTTGTGTGACTACAAAGGGCTATGAATCCTCATACTAATTTCAAACCGTCAGTTGGCTTTTTATATAGTGACATTATACCACTTGCAGCTGTGGCTGGAAAGCCTTTCCTTAACTCTTAAACTTCATCTGAACCCTTTTCCTCCTCAGTCCTCTTGTCAGAGCGTCCTATAGAGGCTGATAGATCAACGGTAACTCGGGTAACTCGGCGTCCTCATCATCACATAAAGGGCTAATGTATTTTGTTTGTTCTTTGGTAGTGGGGGGGGGGGGGGGGCTTCCTCAACAGTAAAGGAATGAGGTTTACCCTTAGATGGAAAAGTGGAACGCAGTACTCATGTCTCACCAATCCCAGACTGAAGAGATGTACTTTGAACTAAGACTTGTTCACTGCCTTGATGCTTATAGGACACTTTTGATGATTTTCCGTTTGTTGACTCCCGTACAGATGCTGTGAGACTGTATCTGACTTGATCCTCTTGCATGAATGAACAAGAATGAAGACAAGTTCTGTCAGAGTTCTTGATGCGGTCAGATTTCCATCACGTTATATACCATAGGCCACTGTCTGAATGTGTAACAGAGCTTGGAATGATATGTCATCCGAGCCACCACCAAATAAACTGGTTTCCTTTTGACCATGCCGCTTCATCTCTGCGCCGTAGCAGCGCCGCCTAGTGGCCACACCTCGCCCTTTCAGTGCGTGACGCGTTTGACGCCCGTTGACACAGCGGTTCCTCGGCGGTATATCAGGCGGCGTCTCCTGTGTCATCGCAGCGAACCCGTGGACGCACCTCTGAGGCGAAGGTAAGTCCCGGGACAGGGGACGGGCGTGGTCCTCGACCCGCTCTGATAGACCCGCTGCGAGGGGCAGACGATAGAGGCACGTTCGTACTAACTCGTCTAAGTGCGACACCGAGACTGAGCTGATGGTTGAACGCTGCTCTGATGTCACGGGGATCGGACCGAGCCGTGCGGTGCCGACGAGCGCAGACGTGCGTGTCGGTGCCGTAGCGGGCTGCCTGCGGACTAGGCCCGTATGGCGCAGTTTCAGCGGAGAAATCCTTCATCAGATCGGTCATTTCTGTCCATCGCCATCACCATCATCATCCTCCGAGCTCTTTAACCAGACCCTCGTGCGCTGAAGGACGGAGGGAAGCAGCAGGTGTATGAGTTTGGGTCACGTGACGTTACTGCGTAGCGTTGAAAACACCGACAAAGCCAAAGGTCTCGTGCTGATATCGGGTGGTGTAAACAGCACCCGTCTAAGACAACCGTGCGCGCGCGCGCGCGCGTGTGTGTGTGTCCTCCAGACCAGAATGTGCTTCAACAACACGCAGCGTGATGATGATGATGATGATGATGATGATGATAGTGGTGATGATGGTGATGATGGTGATGATGATGATGGTGATGATGATGGTGATGATGGTGATGATAGTGATGATGGTGATGGTGATGATGATGGTGGTGATGATAGTGATGATGGTGATGATGATAGTGATGATGATGGTGGTGATGATGATGGTGATGATGATGGTGATGGTGATGATGGTGATGGTGATGATGGTGATGGTGATGATGATGATGATATTGTTGATGGTGGTGATGATAATGATGATGGTGATGATGATGATAGTGATGATGATGATGATGATGATGATGGTAATGGTGATGATGATGATAGTGGTGATGATGATGGTGTTGATGATGATGATAGTGATGATGATGATGATAGTGATGATGATGATGATGATGGTGGTGATGATGATGATAGTGATGATGATGATGGTGTTGATGATGATGATAGTGATGATGATGATGATAGTGGTGATGATGATGATGATGGTGGTGATGATGATGATAGTGATGATGATGATGGTAATGGTGATGATGATGGTAATGGTGATGATGATGATGGTGATGATGATGATGATGATGATGATGGTGATGATAGTGATGATGATGTGATGGTGATGATGATGAAGATGATGATGATGATGATGAAGATGATGAAAGGTCAGCCCAAGTTGGTCTAAAATCGTGCTGACTGAGCCGGCTGTGCGCACAATTGCACGCGCGTCGCGGCGAGAGAGTGACTCGACGATATTTTCAACCGTGGTCTCGCGCCTTACGCGTTGGCTACGTCAGTGTCTACGCGTAAGGCGGACGACGGTGAGAGGCTCCGCGGGGGGCGGGGCCGGACCCGCCGACGTACCTCCGTAACGAGGAGCACCTTTAAACGTGTATACGTCTGTGTTTAACCAGTTGCTTAATGAAAGCCAATATGAGAAGGGAGTCGCGAACGATTCTATGTACCAGTTTTGGTAGCAACATTTGCTTAATCACGATGAAATTATACACAATCATCTTAAGTTATGTAGCTATAACTTTTTTGTTTGTTTTTACATATCAAATTAACTTTAATAGTTTGTCTAATGTCTTGAGTTTTCTTTGCCGAGGTTCATGCTGGCGCGAATCGGTGGAAATACAACAGTTAGCTTAGATGGCTAGTTAGTCGAGGACGCCCCCTGGTCCCGGTACCGCTCTGCTCATTAGCTAAAGTTAACGTGACCAGTTCAGAAACTGCTTAGAAAAACGCTACTGCCACATATGACGTACTTGTAAAACACACTCGTTGTATATTTAGCCACTGCACTAAACAGCACAATAGCAGAGACCAAAATAAATAAACAGATGAAAACTAAACGGATGGCAGTCCTGTCAGTTAAACAAGTCCAGTAATGAGAGGAGTTTTAGGAGGATTTCTCCTGTTTGTCCATCGGGGCTTGACGATCCTGAGTAGAAACAAGTGAAGTTATTGAGGAATGACCTGTGCCCCTATAATATAGCTACTGCAGAGACAAATTCAATACCTGCGATATCTGTAGGTTGAGTGTGCTAAGTAGGAGGTCAGACTTTAGAAAGGACTCCAGCTTTTGAAGAACACACACCTTCTTTGAGCATCTTATTCAGTATAGAGGTTGTAAATAATAAAAAAAAAATATGCAAGTTACTTCTTTAAGTACACCATGTTTTCATCTTTCAAAAGCAGCTTTGACCTCCACTGTTGGATAGATAATTACCCTTTCAAGTACAATCCCGGAGTGGGCATCAGTGAAGGAATGGTGGGTCTCCACAACTCTGTCTTTTTTGGTCTCATTTATTGAATTTTTTTCTTCGCTGGAATCTCTTAGTATCTTGCAGAGCAAGCTGCCATGGGGAAGGAGAAGCTCCACATAAACATCGTGGTGATAGGACATGTTGACTCAGGCAAGTCCACCACCACGGGCCACCTCATCTACAAGTGTGGGGGCATTGACAAGAGAACAATTGAGAAGTTTGAGAAGGAAGCAGCTGAGGTATGACTCATACTGCCCTCACTTGTATTTAAATATGATCTTTTATTGGATGATGTTCTGTGGTGTAAGTTCACACTGTTGTAAAGGTATTTTATACGTTGGTGTCATGTTCTGTTTTATTTGGTGTCTTGTCTGACTGGTATCATATCTATTTCTTTGTCTTGTCCTGTTTAAACTATCCTGTTTCTGTACTGTTATGTAGTTATGCAATAACTTTGTGAGCAATTGGCCCAAAATATATATATATATTTGATAAGCACCATTGCTTAAACATTTAGGGAAAGTTGTGGTTGAAAAATTGGCTTAATCTGTAGCCTAGATATGTTGCAGCTAACTTATGTAAATTACAAGCATTCTTAGGCTCTGGGCTATAGTTTGCAAAAAAAAGTCAAAAATAAAGAATGGAAAGTATGTAATTTTATTTAATAAAATTTGGTGTAGACGATGTAACAAGATATATGGCCCCGTTTTCAAAACTTTGAACTTGTCCGACTGCTAGGTCTAACTTATTTAACGATTACTGAACGTTTACTTGAAGTTGGCTTCAAACTATTTCACACAATGACAAAAAAGTTGTAGTTATTGGTGCATTTTGTTAAAACAGACGATCAAAAAGTAGAGCGTAAACTTTTCAAACAGCAGTTTGCAAATTATAGCTTAACAACCGACATGGCATATCATCTAAGAACAGTAGGCTAACTTGTCCTTGTTTGGTTGCTCCATTAACATTCACTTGGAGTTTTGAGTGAATATTCTCCATGAGTTCTTGTGCTGGGATCAGCAGTTGATATTGTTCTGTTTTTGGAAAGCATATGAATATTGGCAGGTGCTTGCTGGTCGGCTCTGAGTCTTGTTATCATTTCAGTATAAATTAATTAGGTTACAGTAATTTAGTATGCTCCAAGTACAGGTTCTTTATGTTTATTTATAATTAGTTTAAGTTAATAATAAAGAATAATAGAGATTCAGACTAAAGCAACTTCTAAAGATAAAATTACATAAAGAAAAAGTTACATGTCCTTTTCTTAATTTCCTCTCTATACCCCCTAGATGGGAAAGGGTTCCTTCAAATATGCCTGGGTTTTGGACAAACTGAAGGCTGAACGTGAGCGCGGCATCACCATTGATATCTCTCTTTGGAAGTTTGAGACCAGCAAGTACTACGTTACCATCATTGATGCTCCAGGACACAGGGACTTCATCAAGAACATGATAACTGGGACTTCTCAGGTAGAGGGAATGTAGGGAGAAGGGTAGGAAGTGAGAAAATGCTTGATGGAGAGAGAGAAGCATTGGGGTAGGAAAACTCAGATTCATTGACAGGCTTTTTTTTTCCTCGCCCCTTCCAGGCTGACTGTGCTGTGCTGATTGTGGCTGCTGGTGTGGGTGAGTTTGAAGCTGGTATCTCTAAAAACGGGCAGACACGTGAACATGCCCTCCTTGCATACACCCTGGGAGTGAAGCAGCTCATTGTGGGCATCAACAAAATGGATTCCACTGAGCCCAACTACAGCCAGAAGCGTTATGAGGAGATTGTGAAGGAAGTGAGTACTTACATCAAGAAGATTGGATACAATCCTGACACTGTGGCTTTTGTGCCCATCTCTGGCTGGAATGGAGACAACATGCTGGAACCCAGCCCTAATGTGAGTCTGAGAAACGAAACATTTTATCATACTCCGAATTTAATTTTGCACATTTGTATAATAAAAAATATGTATGTATAAAGTGTTTATAAGGATAGTATGACTTTGGATATGTTGAAAGTTTTATCTTTTGTGAGTTTAACATTTAAATTGACTCCACTTGCAGAGTGCTATACACTACACATTCGCCCACAGCGCTTTCTACATGTGCACACACACATTCTCACACTGATGATACATCAGGGGCAGGTTTGACATGAGGACTGAATGAGCCGAATCACCTACCTTAAATTTGGTGGACTCTCCCTCCTGAACCACAGCTGTCCATATATTATTAGTTTTTACAATATGCTACCACTATGATGCAATCTTTCTCTGTTTTTGGCCAACAAATAAGTTATGTTCTTACATATAAATAACTGCAAAACAACCACTTCTAAGGTAAAACTCTGATGTTCCCTCCCTTCCACAGATGACCTGGTTCAAGGGCTGGAAGATCAACCGTAAAGATGGTAATGCCTCAGGCACCACGCTGCTGGAGGCCCTGGATGCCATCCAGCCTCCCACACGCCCCACTGACAAGCCCCTCCGTCTGCCTCTACAGGATGTCTACAAGATTGGAGGTGAGGGTGGTGTTTTTGTGTGTGTCTGCAAAGTTGATGGTTGTTGGATTCATAGTAAGTAGAACAAATTTGAAAGTTATAAGAGCTCCAGTTATCAAGTTCTTCTTAAGTGTCGGTGGTACCAGATTATTTGTTGGGACTATCATGCAAAAGAGAGACCTTTGTGACAAAAAGAGCAGAATTGAAAAAAGTCTTGTAAGAATTCCCAATTTGCCTTATTTTTCCTAAAGTGAGTTTCTGTCCCTTCATTTAGAGTCATCTTGTAGAGCTGTTCATGCAGGTTTTTGAACCTGAAAGAATTGGTTTATTCATGCAGTTGTTTTCTAGAACTCTTTTCAGTACAGAGGTTGTGAAGTTAATGATTCTTCTCTGCCAGGCATTGGTACTGTGCCGGTGGGCCGGGTGGAGACCGGAATTCTAAAACCTGGCATGGTGGTGACCTTTGCTCCTGTCAATGTGACCACTGAGGTCAAGTCTGTGGAGATGCACCACGAGGCCCTGGGTGAGGCCCTGCCTGGGGATAATGTAGGCTTCAATGTCAAGAACGTGTCCGTCAAGGATATTCGCCGCGGCAACGTGGCTGGAGACAGCAGGAACGACCCACCACAAGAGGCAGCCGGTTTCACCTCTCAGGTTTGCATATAGGTATTAGCTTTAAAAGAGATCCTGACCTATCCCATGCTGCCTGCATGTTCTTGAGTCTGTCCTTCTGGATTTACCCTTATTCTTCAGGTGATTATCCTAAACCACCCTGGTCAGATCAGTGCTGGCTACGCCCCTGTGCTGGACTGCCACACTGCACACATCGCATGCAAGTTCGCTGAGCTTAAAGAAAAGATCGACCGCCGCTCTGGTAAGAAGCTTGAAGACAATCCCAAGTCCCTGAAGTCTGGAGATGCTGCCATTGTGGACATGATCCCTGGCAAGCCCATGTGTGTGGAGAGCTTTTCTGAGTACCCACCACTGGGTAAGTTTACTGGCCCACAGCAGGATTTCTTTTCGTGTGTAAAGCTCCACCAATGCATTTTATATTGTCGTTTTATTCAAGGTGATTTGAGTTCAAATCAAACATAAACTTTCATCTTAACCTCACTGACAATGTGAACTTACATTTTTTTGTCACAGATAACAAATATTTTCTCTATGATCCATCCTCAGGGAGGTTTGCAGTACGTGACATGCGTCAGACAGTGGCGGTGGGAGTGATTAAAGGTGTTGAAAAGAAAGCCCCCACAAGCGGTAAGATCACCAAGTCTGCACAGAAGGCGCAGAAGGCCAAATGAACGTTGTGCTGGGCTGCTGCCCCAAACGCTCACCACGGCCAAAGACAGGCTAGCACCCCGCCCTTTCTGCACACCATAGTCAGAGTCTGGTCTATTATCACAATGCATCGCAAAAGCAGAAGGAGGAAAAAAAAATACCCACCACTCTGTTAGCGAACAAGAAGTTAAAGCACTTTTAGATGTAGGTTTCATCGTCAGTTCGTGGCAGAACAACACATTTGTGTTACAGCTCTCTGGTTGTGTGCTGTTGTAGTTAGGATTAAGCTGCTCAATGATCTGGTCAGAAAACTTAGCTGCTTTGCACATGAGACAAAGCAGACATGTTCTTTTACCCTTGGTGATGTGATTCTCTTTGTTCTAACTTTAAGAGATATGCTCACTAGACAGGGGTAGCTTGTCTGCCTGCATGTTCCTGTTTGCACCTTAGAGAAACAAGTTCCAGAAACTCTTTGACACCTGAAATCTTCTAGCACTTGCCTAGCACTTTGCTTGACTTAAGAGCCCTTGCAGTAACTCTGTTAAATCTTAGTTACTGTTAAGTTCATGCACCTTAATCACTGTTGTTTGTGAGCATATGTTCCTGAAAGTAAAGATGTTTAAACAGTGTGTCTTTGTTTCTTGTATCATTGCAAAGTCTGCTTCACCTCCATAACCACGAACCCCGCAGAACCACATGGTTCGATGATGAAAAACCAAAAACAAACTCTTCATAGAATTTCCTTTATTGATGAATGAGAATAAAAGTCCACTTGCATTTTCATTACATTAGAGGCTTCATAAATTTGAGATTGTTACTAGCGTGTAAATATGTGCACATAATTTAAATAAATTAAAAGAAATGAGACAGAATGTTAACATGTCAAAGGCCTGTCTTATGCCCAGTAGCAAAATGATCTCTGAATAAAAAACTGTATAATGCCTCAAGTCAGAACATTAACGATGAGAGAAAATGAAGACTGTGCAGCCTTTTCTGTTCAGAGGAACCTAATGCACTTTTTTAGGAAATTGAAGATATGAAGATGAATATGTACCACAAAAGCAAGGCACCAATATACCGTATGTACTGCAGATTTTCTAGACTTCAGAACTGGGGTCTGTTCTGCTTTCATTGCACTCATTTTGAACTATAAATAGTGATTTGTCTTAATGATGTTGCATTCATTCTCAGTTATAAATAGGCTTGAATATGACAACCTTTTCATAAAAAATTATATTTAAATATCTTTAGGAAACTAAAAGTCACTCCTTGAAAAGCAAACTGACCCCAGACATCCCTCAAATAAAGTGACATCTCTTTCCTGTCTGGGCTTTTCCTGCTGTACTCCTCAGTAACAGAATTCATTGAGGTACTGTTAGCAAAGAGTGAGTATTCACTACTGAGACTTTGAATGCTTCATGAGTTGTATTTACCTGCATCTTGTGGTGTTGGAATTATCTTCCTACAACCACTTAAACTTACCTAATGCAGTTGATTCTGAACCATGCAACAGTAAGAGGAAGTTGGTCAGAAGTCATAATGTCACTGCTCAGCAGTTCTGCTCATATTAATAGTGAGTTAAGCAATACATTCTGCAGTGAGTCCATTTCAAAGAAGCAAAAATAATCCCATATTACACTCTGTATAAAAAGCAAACATTGACCATGACTTGAATGAGATGCTTTTCTTTCATGTAAAAACAGGGTGGCAAAAAGCTAAATGTAATACCGTTAGATTTCTGAACATTTCTTTCAGTGTCTGAATCTGAACCAAAACAAAGTGCTTTGCTAGGACACTCCTGACAAACAAACTGTTCTTTAAACCAAGAAAAGACATTCAGGATGTGTTTGAATCCTTGGCTGTCGTCAGCTAGAAAACCAACCAATCGGACCTGAAAGTAACATCTCTGCCTCGTTCCTCTCCTCTGGTCTATATCTAGGATTCTCTGCAGCGCAATGACCCTGTGACATCACAGCTGGCTGTGTGTGTTATGGGAACGTGTGTGTACAAATTTATACATGCGTAAATGAGCTTTCAACGTGATGCACCTCATACTAGAGCCGTCATGGCAGTTAAAGCGACTTCTCTCTTTTCTGCCTGCGCTATCCGGCTGTACTCTTCAGTGTCAGGTTACGGTTGTCAATATAAGACAGCCGCATATTCAAAGTTAAATTAAAAGAACAAAAAAAGGGGCGATCCTGCCATTTTGCATGTTTTAGCCTATTTACTACAAATCAATTGGACACATGCTGTTTCAGAAATTTGGATGCAATTTTTTCATATATATACAAATCTGATAGCAGAATTATCAAACCGTCTTGTTTCAAGTCATTTCCCTCTGTGACTATATTATATGAGGTAATGCAGTAATGACTTTTTTAAAAAAAAACAACATTTGCTTAAACTGCAAAACCCCCAAATGATAATGCAACCCTGACCAAAATAACCTGATGTTCACGGTTTCTTATGACAGAGCTCCAGCACCTTTCAGAAATGTGCTGATAGATTTATTGCCTTGGAATGAATCCAAACCAAAGGATGCCTGAGACCTCAGAAAAAATGCATTAAAAAATTTACGTTGTATTTCCCTCATTTGAGAATGGTTGGCAAAAAGGTTAAGTATAAATTACCTCTAGTTAGGGAGCACATACACTGGTTTATGGTGTACTTTTGAAAAGATTGTGGACAACCACAGTCATTGGTTGTGAACAGTAATTAAATGTATTATTTGAAGATTTAAAGTTAAGGAGATGATCTGGTTTTCTAAAATGATTTGAAAACGAAATAGAAATAGTGACAGGAACAGAGAATAAAAAGTTCCGCAATGGTAAGGTAACATTCATTTCAGTATGGATGCCTGTCGTGATTGGAGAAACAGAAGTCATGGCATCACGTCTGGGCTTGCCTCTGTTCCGCTACCTTCTGTAACTCAATGCAGTCTATCATTTAGCATTTTTTGTGGGATTTCTTTCCATATTCTAAGACAAATCACCTACCTCTACGGCACTGGCTATTAGAAGCTGAGACCTTCGAAGATAATGAAAGTTAAACGAGGATTTATTTTTTTAGGATCTGAAAAATTACAGCTATCATGAAATAAAACTACATGTTTGGGAACTTGTTTCATTGCAACTTGGTTTGGTTTATGATCCATTAAACTCTCCAACGTTATCTTCTAAATTCATACTTTCACATTATTGCTGTATTTTCTGCTGTGTAAAACACCTACAGCTCCCACTTCTCTCTGTCCTGCTCTAGCATACATCCATTGGTTGGACTCGTAAGCCCTCAACTCACTCATTCAATTCAGTTTTATTTATATGGTGCCACAGCATAACAGAGGTTATCTCAGGTCACTCATGGTCTCGCCTCTTCTGTGAGATTTTGCCTTCAAATGTCTAACGCTTCAAACGCTTATGGAAAAATGGTTTGTCAAAGGCCGCTGAAAAGATAAATACTGAATAAACAACGATATTAGATCATTTTTCAAAAGACTACTTACCTAAACACATCAAGCGAATCACACAGCATACAGTTGATAAAGGCTCTGTTCCAAAGCTGGGTTTTTAGTTATTATCGAGGCTAGCAATTTCAGTGGAGCAGAACCTGGAAGTTCTGGTTTCATTTTGGCTCTCTATATGTTTATATATTTAATTAATTAGTTCCCATTTTTTCCATTGCTTACAACAGATGTGAGTGGTAAAACAAACGTGATGTGTGTCCATGCCTTCATACTTTGTTCATTTTAAACTGTCTTGCTAAGCTCAGTACCTTTGACTGAAAACATGCAGTGTTCATGCTATGTCTCAAGGTCACATATCAACCAACCATCTTACACAGCCAAGTTTATTTGGCTTTGTTTAATAGCAAAGTCTCAAGTTTTAGGGGTCTTTGCTCCCATTTAACAAGCCTTCATCTTAATCTCGGATTTGTCAATCGTACTTTAAAACAAAGAGTAACTCATGCAATGATATGCCATATGTGATCAGCCTGTACGGACATACTGATTCTCATCATATGGATCAAAATGAAAATGAACATAAAAAAGAACCCCATGTTATAGTCCCACCCTCCCGCTCCCGTTCAAAAAGGATAAAAAACGTCTCTATTAGGTGAGATATCTCAAGCCTTCTGACCTTGTAGCTGGGTCTATTTTAGCCGTACGTGTGGCATGGTCAGCAATTCAGTGCTGCCAGCAGAGGGCGGAGATGCATGACCGCTGGCCAGGCTATGGTTAGAGCCCTGGGACCCTGCCCCTGCTCTGCCCCCCGTCCTCAGGAGCTCTGAGGAGTAGGAGTGGGCCTCAGCAGTCCCCTGGGACAAGAAGTCAAATCCCTGTGCCTCTATGTCCTTGTCACTGATAAAGAGATCCTCTTCACCCCATCCGCCTCCATCGCTCCTGTCTATACCACCACCACCTCCTCCCCCAGGGTCTTGGCTGCGGCTGTGTAAGCCTATGGGGGAGTCACTGCTTGTACTGGGGCTTGGAGATGACAGGCTGTGGCTGGGGTGGACATCCTGGACAGCCCCTGGAGGTGCCTTCATCAGATCCTGCACCGACATGGACTTGCCCGAGCCTCGGTCCATCTGGCTGGTGCCAGAGCAGCAGCCCAGTGCCGGGGGCACGAGGGGCTCCAGCTCCAGGCTCATGTGCCTTCTCCAGGAGCCCTCCTTAGTATTTAGCCTGCCATTGTTGCTGGTGCTGCTCTTTAACCGCTGCCCCAATCTGCCCGGCCCAGACCCAAGGCCTAGGTCCTCCCTGACACGGCTCTCCAAAATCATTTGCTTTAGATCTCTACAAATGTCCTCCATGTTAGGGGAAGCTTCGGTGGAGGTTGCTTGCACCAAGTTGCTTGGGCCACCACTTCGGCTAGGAGGAAGCGGTGGTGGAAGCCTTGGCAGAAGAGGAAACCCTCCGTCTCGTACCTGCCCCCCCCCTCTACTGCTGATACTGTTTGGGGTGAGGATAGGTGGAGAGTTCCTCACAGCCTCATCAGTGCCACTTTCAGGCGTGGTGGCCTGAGCGTGGCTATGATGATGATGGGGATGATGGGGATGATGATGGTGGTGGTGGTGATGATGGTGATTAGGCAGTGGTGATGGGCTAAAAGAGGAGGAGGCAAGGCCGGAAGGTGGTGTGGAAGAGGAGACACTGAGATTGAGGTTGAGCTCGTTGGGTGGCGCCAGGATGAGGTGGAGACCTCCTTGGGAGAGGTGGGAGTTGGTGGTGGAGCGCGTGACGCAGCCACCTGGCGGAGGCATGCCGCTGCTGCTGCTGACTTGGTTGGAGCAGGGCAAATCCTTGCTGAAAACAGAAGAGTGGTAGTCGGAGGTCTGTTCCAGCTCAAACAGAGGCAGAGAGGAGAGCGTTAGGGCCGAAGATGAGCCTTTACGCAAAACCTGACTATAAATGTCAAGCAGGGAGTCAAGTTTTGACTCAATCGACTGGACCTGTGAGGAGAGAAGAGGAGGACGGGGAGTGAGGAGTGTAGAGATACAAAAGAAAGAAAAGAAAATCAGCGTGGAAGGGGGCATTTTATAGCCACTCTGTGAAGAAGTTTTACATGTGATTATAACAACTTTCAAGTAATTCTGGTGGCATAAGGTGCAACACATATTTTCAGAGAGTATCTCCTGGAAGCCACTCAGTGTCACACATGAAAAGAGCCGAAAAATGTGTAACAGATGAGGAAAGTTCAAACCTGACACCCTGAGTATCAGTTTAGCAAAATTTAATTCCATACCACCTCCATTCTTGGTGTACAGCTGTGTATTAAATATGGAGGTGGAACCAAGCAGCACTTAGCCAAGCTTTTGCATAAAGACAGGAAGCAGGGGGACAGATAGCCTGTCTTTCTCCAAAATAAAAAAAAAAACAACAAAAAACAGGTTTGGTGTTACAACACTGAACAATTTCATAATATTACTTGCAGATAGAGGTAAATGTGCCTCAGCTCTCAGCTCTTCTGGTAGACAACTGTACAGAACGCCATGGAAGTCGAAAAAAAGCTTTTTTAGAAATTTATGTGGTGTAAGTTTTGAAGCAGTGACATTTCTTTCCAAAATTCTTCTATCCTTTTAAAACTACAGAAAGCAAGTTGTTATACTGTTATACTGTTACACTGCTATATTTCCCACAATATTATTTCTCACTTCACCTGTAAAGAGATCGTAGGCCTCTGCACTATAGCTGGATACGCTGCACAAAAGTGTTGAGGGAACAAATAAACTGTTGCTCATCAAGAATTGATTACTGCATTTAAACCCACTCATTGTTATTTTTACGGAAAGCTGAACAGACCCTTTTAATCACCATGAAATCACATTTTCTGCTGGTCAAATAACGTGTCATAAATGACGTGTAGTGATCCTATGGCCTCACTATACATTCCATAGGCCTATTGTTTAAGTAACTGGTTTGTTTGTCTTAATGGTGACAACCACTTACGGGCTACTGCACTTAAATAGGAAGGGATCTACCATAAAAGAAAAAAACATAAAACAACAAGTAACCCACAGACCTGGCGCTCCACCTTGCAGACACGACCCAGCATGCTCATGTCCTCTAACATATCTCCATCAGACAGCAGCTTCTCTCGGATTTTCTTATCCAGAGGGATCTGGCCCTTCCCGAGGATTTGGTCCACCCTGGAATACACACACACACACACAGATAAAAACACAGACACACACAGATACAAACACAATAAATAAGACATTAATGATAAGAATAAAAAGAGTGACAAGTTAGAAATCCATGAGGCTGCCAACAGAAAGGAAGGAAGATTGAAACTGCCACAGAATAACAGATTACCATAAAAATAAAACTTGCTTCCAAACAAATACAGGAAATGAGAAATTATGTTTCCTCACTGTTTTTGACAAATACTAATTACTGGATGAAAATTATCAACCATATAAGGATGACATGATACTAAATCTGTTTATGGAAATTCAAACAGTTGATAACAAGAGGTTTGGCTTTTTCTGACCTGAATAAAATCTTGCAAGTCTTTTGTTTTACAGCATTTTATTCAAATTTCTTAGTCTTTCTTGTCCCTTATATAAACACTGTTCCTGCTCAATCCAGTGAGGTTCAGCTGAATCTGGTGAGTAAACTCTGTTAATAAGGGGAGGGGTAAATAAAGGCAATGTCATGCAAATTGAGACCGACACCAGAGTTTCTGGAAAATAAATGATAAAATCTTTGACAAGCTGCTCCAGCACCAAACCAGACTTGCATCTTCAAATATGTGTTTTACTTGAATGTGTGTTTTCATTTGTGTGTTGTCACACAGCTATATGCAAAACTTCATTCTTGACCTTAAAAACAGCAGTAATCTTAACTCAATGTCCACTTACTAGCTTTTCCCAGGGCTTGCAACTGTATCTCAAAGCATTAAATGGAAGGAGGTTGCTCAGTTGTCATGGAGAAGGCAGAGATTACACTCTCGGCCCAAATATATGACCACTTGTTAACTTTGGGCATGTAAAGACAACTGTGTTATCACTATGGCAACTGTTGATGAAGACCGTAAGATGAAAGAAGCTCTGGAAAAAGCAAGCAGGTGGATTGTGAGCCACGATTACTTTGGTAAAAAACAAAACAAAACAAAACATTAATGCTTTCTCAGTTCTATCTCCAATTCTGATCAGCAGCCCCTGCATAACATAGACTATCAACTCGTGGCAGCAGTTTCAGTGAACCGTCAACAACAGCAGGGGGTGCTATTACAACAACAATGGCAGGTAAAATCTACATGATGCACTTGAGAGAATTCTGTTTTTTTGTGTGTGGATATGTGTGTTACAGGAGGAATTTCCATCAGGTTGCAAATCAATGTGAGGATCCCAGAATTTCCAAGAAGGTCAACGAAGTCAATATTCTGGTAGAATTTTGTTAGTTTTGGTCAGTGGACGACTTCTCAGAAAGAAGACAATAGTGTTTAAGGAAGAAGCAATGCATGATAGAGATGTCTGAAGAGAGGCCAGGATCATTTCACTTTCAATCATTCTGACCCCTGAGTGGAGCACTTTCTACCCTGGCTGTAATAGACAGGGAGGGAGGGGGAGGAAAAGGTCTTGGCTCTGCTGCTCAGGGGCTGTGAGCCAACAATCATGTCCTGCCTGTGAGGGAAGCAAACACACGCGCACACACACACACACATATGTGCAATCATACAAAATGTAAAGAACAGACTGATATACATCAGCATAGAGACATACGATATACCCATGCATTTATAAGGTATGAGTACAGGTGCACGGATACATGCCTAAACATATACACACCAGGACACAGATTAATCAGTAACACTCTGTTCAGCAAAGCCTTCAGCAATGAAAGCTGTCGGCTGAGGATGCCGTAACACTGTGAGTGCTGTTTGTTGTTATTCCTACCTGGTCTGTAAGCTCTTGATGCGACACAGCATGTCCAAGTGACCGGCAGAGTACTGTTCAATCACATCCTTCACATCATAAGGACGCAGCGTCTCCTTGAACTTCTTCTTGGCTACATGGAACTTCATTATCCTTTGCAAATAGAAGAGAACTTCATGAAATAGCAAAAAGGGGAGCTCTGATGTAGTCAGTACAGATTACTTGAAGAGAATGCATCAACCTGTAAAATTTCACAGACTGCCGTGTAGTGAAAACACAGCATACCTCATCTTTATTTTTCTTGTTTTTAAAGGGGCTCAAAATGTGTCAATGCATGCCAACTACCTGTTTCTTCACACCAATGAAAACAGTATGAACACCTGAGCAATCACTTAAGTTGACCTTATAAAAACATGCAGTGAGCTGGCAGCTGCTTATTTTACCTGTGTGCATGTAAAACTATTGCTATGAAAAAGCTCCCTTAATTTATGTACCTGTGGAGCCTCAACGCTAAATTCAAGGGAATTCGGCTGAATGTGAGCATCTGAGTTCTTGTGTAGAGAGAAAGGGGCCGGCAGGGCCAGGCAGCAATAAAACTGAGCCTTAAAGTGAAGCACAGGGGAATGTAGTCCTGAGTGTTTGAGGGAAGCCATATTTTGTTATGGACAGTCAATCCGGTTTCAGTCACTAACTGTAAAATCCTTCCAGATACGGATTTTGAACTACTATAGAAGAGATGCCTGGTCAAAACTTTACTGGGCTAGTTAACAAAAATATATTTTTACTGCTAAGCACAAGAACATCTGTATTCAACAAAGCAAACCTTTTGCAAGCATCCACTAGTAACTCAGGTCAATAAGATCAGTATCTTATTGACCTGAGTTACTAGTGGATGCTTGAAGTTATGGTTTTTGTTGTTTTTGTTGTCCTACCAAAACTACAGTTAGTTTTGGTAGAACAACAAAAACCATAACTTCAAGATAACGTCTGTTGTTCAGCTCTGCTGGGGAGAAATACATTTCCGAAGTAATCCTGGATTACATTATGAATTTGATTTTAGAACTAAGGTCAAACTAGAGTTTAAATTACCCTGGATAACCTGGATTTACTTTTTTTTTTAAACTAACAAAACAAACATTTTAACCAAGTCACGACTAAGACACACTCTGTGTCCTTGTTACATGATCACCTTACATAGCCTTAGAGTTAATGCTCCCACTATCCATATTTCCTCTCTCTCAAAATTGCGTCCAATCACATGAACCAAAGATGATCTAAAAATAAAAAAATCTTCCGGCCACTTTAATTCCCAGAGCATGTTCAGTCAGGAAAGCTGCTTAACAGCAGGGGGGTGAAATCAGGGTTTGTTTGCATGCAACCTTGACAGTAGAAAAGTAAAGCATTAGCTGGACTGATGGAGGGAGTCTTCTTTCCTATGCCTCACCTGACAGCTCTAATGACAGACTTGACTGAGGGCAGCAAGTCCTCCACAGAGATCTCGCAGTGACAGCCCTTCTCATCAAATCCGTCCTCCCCTGCCATGTTGGAGTCTGCTGCTTGGGAGAGGGGATACAGAAAAGACAAACTATTCAGGTCTTGTTTCTTGATCAGACTGCTTTATGTCACATTTTATTTGAATAGAAAAAAAAATACAGATTAAAGCAGGGCAGGGACTCAGACTATGCATTCACATATGTTCCATTAGTTTTACAACTCTAAAATCCAAGTTTACATACAGCCATAATCAGAATCCAAAGAAGCATCTAATTTTTCCTCTCCTGATCATTTTTACTTGCAAATCACAATCTCAGCAAAATTTCAATATTTCAAATAATTATTGCCAAAAAAATTATCTAAATTCCTTCAACCATGTCACTTTACAATGCAATTTTGTGTGGTGCTCAAAAACCTTTAAAACTGCATTATTAGATTTTTTTGGCTGCTAGAGGGTATTGGAACATGATGAAAATGACAGTGATCTATTATCACTAACAGAAAATGGAGAGACAGTTGTCTCTTTATATCCAGCAGACATAGAGCAACTCAAGTATTAATTTTGAGCCGTGTGTGGGTTCTCCTCATGAATAAGAGTTGAATCGAGGGGCTTGAAATCCAAAACAATGAGTTTGAAGACACTTAAATGCTACATAATAATTCCCTCTTTCATCACTACTAACAAACCGAAGAGTCGGCTTAAATCCTTCCTCTTTGATATATCTTATGGTTAGAACTGGCTCAGCATCAGCTCCAGCCATCCCCTCACTATACTGCTATAGGCCTAGACTACCGGGGGATTTCCCATGATGCACCGAGCTCCCCTCTCCACCACCTCCTCCTCTCTCCCTGTGCGCATCAACACCTCAAAAATGTTCGTTACTAACCGTCCTTCCTGTCTCCTGTAGTTTTGTGCTTCCTCCTCTCTCCTCTTCCTCTTGTCAATTTCTGCAGGTTTTCTGCCTCTGATGCTCCTGAGTCTGGATTCATGGCTGCAAACCATCTACAGCCCCATGAGCCTGATCAACACCCACTGCTCTAATTATTATTATTACTACTGTTACCGTTTCATTTAGTGCTATTAGTAATATTATTAGCCCTGTTAGTACAATTATAGTATATACAGCTATTAGTCCCATTATTGTGCTATGCTCTCTGTCCTCTCTCTCTGTCACTCTCCACCCAGCAGGTCGAGGCAGACCCCCACACACACACCACCACCATGAGCCAGGATCTGTTCAACGTTTCTACCTGTTAAAAGGGATTTTTTTTGTTGCCACTCTCACCAAGTTCTCACGGGGGAAATGTTGGGTCTCTGTAAATAACAACTATAAAGAGTCTGGTATAGTCTGGTCTAGACCTGCTCTATATGAAAGTGCCCTGAGATAACCTCTGTTATGATATGGGGCTATATAGATAAAGTTGAATTGAATTGAACCCTTTTACACATATTATCCATTGTTTATGTTAAAATATGTGTTAGTGTAGCTTTAACAAAGCTTCAAATTATAGGTGTCACAAAATATAAATCAAGCCGCATTAAATGGGTTATTCTTAATTTTTTAGAGTAAAAAGGTAAACCAAGTTCTGAGTTTACATAGATCTTCATCAAGGTCCAATAACTTTGACACTGGGGATTAATCAGGCTACAATAGTGCATGTAAACACGCATGACGTTAGCAGAAGGTTACAGAGCAAGATTCAGATCCAGAGTTGATTTATTTGTGCTGTTTAACCAAATATAGTAAATATCCTTGAATAAGCATCACTTAATAGTGCACAGCATGTAGGATCTGTATCTGCTTCAGTATTTCTATGTGTGATACACTGACTCAAACCTGCTGCTTATTAAGACAGAGACTGAGGTAGAGATTCACCAGATGAAAATGGTAAACTATGCTGATTTGCTCAAATAAATACAACAGAGGTTTTCCACCAAAATAAGTTCTTATTTCACTTCTAATCGAGCCATAATGAAAGGGCAACGTTTCCCATCCTCTGACATCTCATTTAGCCAACATGTCAGTGAACGATCAGATGGAGCGTGGCTAACCAGCCAACCAGTTTGGTTTTGGCTTGCTCGGTTATTGATTCCTCTCCACCAACCGGCCTCAGCCAGCTGGCTGGCTCCGACACCCCACCACCTTCCATCAGTCCATCAGTCCACCCACAAACACCAACTGGCTGTCAACCAGGAGGGCTTGCCAGGCCAGCACTGTTAGGCCAAAGGAAGGAAGTGCAAGCGACCATTAGCATTCCTCCACTCAGCTGCCTAAATTAGTGGGCAAAACCAGTTCTGGTGGGTTTATGGTCGGTCAATACACCACAATTAAAGACATGCAGTGAAACTGGGGAATTATTCTATCTTATGCTTGACCTTAAAGGAATAGTTTAATGTTTTATTTTTTTTGGGGGGGGGCGGCCTTTTGCTTTCTTGCTTTCTCGATGCTACTTTAATTTCTGTCTGTTAGGTATGAAAGGGCTAACTTAGCTAGCATTAAGCCTGGAAACAGGGGAAACAACTTGCCAAGCTGTTTTTTTTTTGTTTTTTTTAATACACTTTTTGGTGTACAAATTAAAAAACGAGAATAGTATGTTAACTAGTGAGCATTAGATGTTCTGATAAGTGGATTTTTTAACCCTCAGTCAGAGCCAGGCTAGCAGACAAACATTAGAGTAGCATCAATCTTTTCATCCCACTCTCAGCAAGAAAGTGAATATGGGTATTTTCTCCATGTGTTAAACTATTACTTTAAGATTTTTTCCAGATATTTGGCACATATGGAGAGAATGAAAATAAATTCTACTTTGAGTTTTTAGCAGCTGCAACTCAACTTAGTAGTGCAAATTAACCTAAAGTAAGTCTGACCCTGTCTAAAGGACAGAGTGACTCACCATCAGTGGTGGAGCGGGACTGGCTCTTAAGGCGGAGTGAGGGTCTGAAGCGTGTGCGGTCATTGAAGCTCCAGCTCTTCTGTACCTTGGCAGGGCTGGTGCCCTCCGTACCGGCCTCAGCCACCGGTGACCGCCGGTCGTTCACAAAGGACGTCTGCCGGTTCTTGATGCTCTGACCTCGGGGGCTTGCCATCCTCACGCGCTCTTTGAAGCTCAACTTCTGGCTGTAGAATGAAGTTGGGATGAATGATGGTCCAGGGGTTGGAATGAGAAGAATAAGAAAGGACAACGTTGTGAAGAGGTGGAATGACAAACAAAGATAAAGATATGTTAATGGTATAAAGTTTCAGGGCAACAACATAAATTATCGAAGACATTTGGCAAAATGCTGCTCTTTTGCACGATCTAATCATACAGCAGTCATCATCTAAAAGTTTACCTATTAATACAAGGCTGAAGGCCTGCAGCACAGGATGGCGAAAGACCAGCATGCATTGTAGCATCACAGGCGTTGCTTTAAACAAAATGCAAGCTCAGGTTATGTATGTTGCTTCAGCTGTGTGTTTGAGATGTGCCTGCTATAACAGCTATACCCTGTCATGTCAACTAAAGTATCAGTCAGTGTCACATTGTTGTACCAAATGGTTATAATGTTATCATACTTAATTATTGCTAATATCATGATATATTATTTACTATAGACATTGGCAAATCATCATTTAAAGCCCCAGGATTTATTGCACACAAGTTCCATGTAATATGTCATGAGAGAAAATGGAGTTATGGAAGAAAATATTTGGAAATTACTTTGGAAAGTGAATGAACAGGACGATAAGAAGCAGTAAAAGTCGGGAATTGGATGATTATGTGTTTATGCAGCTGTAATGCCTGCATGCGGAGGCAGTGTACAGGCAACAAGCATGGCTAATTTTAATATTATCACTTACGTGGTACTGTAAGTTGGACTGAGCAGGATTGGTTTTACTTAGAAGGAAAAAGCTGGTGATAGTTTGTACTCTGTCTTGTACATCTTACCAACAACAAATCTAATGGAAAGCAGAAAACTACAAATGTGTTAGTTTGCCTCTTAATACTTTAGCTCTCCCCTGCCTTGTATGTGGCAACGGCCAAACGAAGCATATAGTGTCATTTATAAAAAGGTTCAATCATTTTCGAAAACAACTAGGAACTGCAGGTTTTATATTAAAAAAAAAAACAACCAGGTATAGATGGTGCATTTGTGAACTGAACTACTTTCAGCTGCAGATTAATACATACAGATTGGTATACTGGTGAGTGTTTACAGCATCATGCATCATGCATGTGGGACTGAGTCAAAATAAGCCACAATGGTCATGTTAATGGTAATGAAGGAGCATGTCACCCAGTATATCAGTTCAAATCACTCACTGATTCACTGCTGCTCGGGTCTTTTCATTGCATTTGTTGGCCATAAAAATACAGAATATCACCAGATTTATCTTTTAAAGCGACTGTTGTTTTAGAGATGCATACAGTATGATGTGTGTTTGAGGGATGGCAGCATGTCATACCACAGTTTATCACAAATTTTAAAGTTTGTATCTGGGAGAACGGAACTGGAGTGTGGCATGTAGTTTAGATGCAACAGCAGGATAATAGTGGTCTACAATTTAAAATCATTTTTTTCTCTCTACAGTCATGAAAAATTTCACAAATGTTTATTATTTACTGGAAAATAAAACCTGGCACCAATGTTTTGAGAGCAAATTTAGTTCTAATGAAAATCACAACAGGCAGAAGTAGCGCATTGCTCAGGCAAAGATCAAACAGAGGCTGATAGTGTATCACTATGAAGGCCAATGATGCCTCTCTGTACTGGCTCTGCTCTCTCTGGCTGCACAGCCTCCCACAGATACCCATGCAACAAGAATTAGTCAGCATTCCCAAAAAGAAAAACATCATGGTACGGGGGAGCAGAAATGCTGTGTACCTATGTTTCCGAGTGGTACATCTCCTCAGTAGCTTCTGTTTATTACTACGAATTTTACTAAAAACCAAGGGGAAACAGACATATTATAATGTGTTACATGATGGGGAATTAGAGTAGAGAGAATGTTTTCCTCTGAACGCTTACATTGCACTTGTTCTGCTCTATTAACCTTTTTTTTTCTTCTTAACTTTGACCCTTGTGCTTCTTGCTCACATATTTCTTGCTTCATGTTGACATGCCTGACATGTAAATGCAATGATACTTTTTTAAGACATTTTATATGCAAGCTATGAAGTGTAATGTAATATATCAGCGCTTGTGTTGGCACTTAAGTCTGTCGACCACTGACATTTGGAAGCAGCAGAACAGAGGCAATTGAGCTTAGTTGAGGAAAATGAACATCAACGTCCTCAAATGAAATAGGCTACAATTTGGTGACTCACACACTTCATGTCGATATCCCTCATTTAACTATGCGAATTCAGCTGGGCCATGGCAACAAGTGCCTGAGTCACCACTGCGAGGCCAGTGACCTTTAGACAGACGCTTGTAGGTTTACTGAGGGTGTAAGAATCCAGACCATGGTCTTTTTTTTACATGTAATGTTTTTGTTCTGTAGCCTTGTTGTATCACTAAAGTTCTGTGATGTGTTAGTTTGAAAAGTAATAAATAAATCTGGTGAATAAATAAAGGCAGCTCAAGTCAGATGGTGCAGTGTGGTTTTTAATCTCCTCTCCAGCTCTGCAGTGGAGATGTAAACAGATGTGTGTGTGCGCGTGTGTGGCGGGGGCTCTCCTTCCTTGATCTTACGACATGCTCAAGATTAAGTGGGATGATTTCTGTTCTTGCCTGTGTGCAGGGGAGTCTGAATCTCATCTCTTAAACTGGGATTTATTTTACTGACTTTTCAAATTCTTTAGCTGCTCTGTGTTGTGGTTTAGTTCATATATGACACCAAGCTTAAGGGAAAAATTGTTCAGACGCCTACAGTTTGCTGTGGTAGTTTGCAGACAAACATTTACTTGATGTTTCATAACTGCAAACACTAAGTATTAGATCATTAAGCCGTCACTGCCACGCATGCTGCTCTCATTGGCTCACATTGGGAGCAGTGTCATCATTTTAAAAATGTGGTAATGTGAACACAGAGTCAAACATAATACAATTTCTAATAAGAGTGTAATAAATACCTGAGGCAAGAGGTTGTGTGTGTGTAAGTAGGGGAGTATATAATTGTATAATTACTTGAGTGTCTCAGCATTTGCACGTGTGTGAACTTGGAGAGAAGAAGTGATAGGAAAGGAAGACAGAGCACCAAACACAAAACCGTAAGATGAACCAGTGAGTCTTAGAGAGAGCCCATATAAAAGTTGCTATAAGCAGCAGGACATTTCATCAGTAACAAACTTAAACCCCCTTACAGTCTCAGTTACACTGCAGTTCACACAGAAGTGGAGCAGCAGGGGTCTTGAGGTTTATAATGGTTGGTATTTTTCTCCAGGGAAAGCACAAACTTTAGATACTAGTGCAGAATCAATATCTTAATTTATATCCATACACCAAAATAAGGACTTTCTGATATATTCTGTAAAGCTACACTAATTGTCATTTGTATATTAACAATGGAAGACATGACTGTGTGTAATGTTACAGTGATTGCTCACTGTGATGAACTCAGATAATTATCACCTGTCTCTGCAGATCTACTCAACTTTCAGCTGATATTTTGGTTTCAGGGTCAGAAACTTAAGTGTTTGTTTCACTCTCATAAACATCGAAACTGCAGAAAAACCCAGCTGTACATAACTGCTGCTTCCTGGCTCCAAACAGCAGATAGTGTTGGAGACTGGCTAATAAAAAGAGCAGAGCATTTAGCAAGGAACAGCTAAAGAGCCAGACAATACTAGGTGTTGCTGGAGGCCAAAATTTAAATTCTTTCTTTCCTTTCAATAAAGAAGAAAAACTTCTCAAAAGAACTTCTGCAAATTGAAATCGAAATTTGAAAGAAAATCACTTACTTCAGTCTGACCAGCAAGCTAAGCTTAACTTTTAATACTATCTGAAAAAGCCCATCAGTACCAAAAGGGTACTCAGTTACTGAGGCCCTCACCTAAATGATGGAGCAACAAGATAATGGAAGACAGTGAATGTCAGTCAAATAGCAACATCACAAACCTTGTGGTCGACTCTCCCTGCTCCTTCCTGTTGGTGATGGGAAGAAAAAATTATATATTAGAAAACATCTTCTCATAATTCTGAAGAGTTAACACTTTATAGGACCATACCAGTACTTTTGCATGTTTTATATTTAACCATACTGAAAACATTGCTACTGTGTTTGAGAAATTTAAATTTTGGAATGTTAAATTTTTGCCATCGGTTTCAAGAATAGAAGAAGTATAGAAGATATAAAACAATCTGTTGGCAACCTCTCAAAACTTGTTTAAGTTGTTTATTCAAAAACAGTGGGCAGAAATGTCAGGTACATGATTTTTAGTTACAGAGCTAAAACCTGGAAACACACTGGTATGGTCCTTTAATCAGCATGATAGCGTGATTGTTGTATTAATGACGTTGTCAGAAACTGTTGCTTTTACAAATGCAGAGGATTTGAGGACAACAACGCATACATCAATAATAAGCATTCCAGGGGAAACAGATTTTAACAAATAGCAAGCTCATTGCAAACATGCAGGTCAATGCAGACTGTCCAGGCAAACTAAGGAAGCACTTGCAAAAAGAGAAGATAGAGACTGAGCAACTGAAGTTTTGCCACTTAATCACTTTAAGGAGTGTCTTTGTAATCAGCGTGTGTGTTTTGTGCATTAAGTTCATTATGGGTATTACTGTACACTATTTCCTTTGCAGATGGTTTTCCTAATATTTCCAGGCTCCATACAGATTTCATACAGGTGTAATGTGCACGCACATGGTAGGGGGACTGGGCAAAAGTGAATGAGTATTTAATTGAGAGATTAAAATCAAAAGTTGTATTGTGCCATAAATGGCAAGACTTGCAAAAGTAATAGGTGGAAAATTATCAATATCCCAGCCTGTGTGTGCATACTTATTTGTAAATGGGAAACAACTCTATGATGATCTGTACTGTGCCAAAGCCAGTGATGAACTGAATTATATGCACTTTACCACTACATCACTCAGGGCATCAGGGCTGAAAGTCCACTCAATTTACAGAGACTGAGTTGCTGAGTATTCAAAAAAGCTTGAATAACGCCAAAGCTGCCGACATAAGTACATATATCAAGGAGGGCGAATGCTAAAATTGCTGCCTCAGTCTCTCCAAGTGACAGAAGCTAAAAGTCAGAGGCCCATTGAGCATCTCAAACTGACTTTAGTCAAACACAGAGAGTCTGACTCAGTGTGACTGGTGTGAAGGGATGAAATTTTCATTTACAGATGACAGCAAAATTTAAGGGTTGTTTGAAGATGTCTTTGAAATCAGACTTTTTTGTGAATTCAAGAACTGAATTCAGAAATATGGAACCTGGAAATTATTAGTCTTATTGATGGCTGTATACCATTTTCCCATAAGAAAAAAGAAACGATCAAAACAAGTGCATTTAGATGTATAATAAGAGGAAAAAGCAGATACAATGAAGAATAAGACAGAGCATAAAAGAGTGAAAAGGCTGAGTAACTTTAACCAAGATAAATAGTAACTTAAAATGTACATAACTGAAGTATAGGGAAAGATGACTAGAGTGGCACAGACACCAAATACAGACACCAGCTGCCATAGTTGTACCTACTTTGTAGGGCTGCAGGTATGCAACGCCTTCAAGTGAGGCTTCCAGGTAGCAATGGAAACCGAGTTCTCATCAGCCGCATAACTACGCCAAACACACTGCATGCAGAATACACAAAACCAGGGAGTAGAAAAAGTACAAAGAGGAGAACCCAAAAGAAAACGATAATGGAAATTAAAAGGAAAAATAAGACAACAAAAACCAAAGCAAGGAGGGAGTAAAAATGAAGAAGAGAAAGAGGAGAGATAGGATGAGGAGAACAGAAAGGAAAACAAATTTTAAAAAAAGCTGATTAGTGAAAACAAAAAAACTGGTGTGTCACACGTCTGTGGTTGGGCGGAGGTCAGGCATGGATACATGCCTGTGAGAAGGCAGGAGGCTCTCATAGTGCCGCCATGTGGCGTCCAGGTAGGGCCTGGTGCTGTCGGTGGAATAATAACGCCACGCAGCCTGGTACAGCATGGGGGTGGATGCGGAGGAGGAGGAGGAGGAGGAGGAGGAGGAGGAGGAGGAGGAGGAGGAGGAGGAGGAGGAGGAGGAGGTAGACAGAAGACAGGAGGAGGTGGAGGTCAGGGGAGGGGGAGATGGGAACACAAGACGGTGAGTGAAAGTAGAGAGGGAAGCCAAAGAGGAGGAGGGCGGAGAAGCATGAAGGAGGAAAGTAGGTGAGAGAGCAGGGGATGAAAGGGAAGCATATGGAGAAATACATGAGGAGGACAATGTGAGGTCTGCACTACTAGAATACAGAATGACACAAAATGAGTGTGAAGATCAGGCTGGAAAAGAAGGAAATGTGTGACGCAAAAAAGAGGGTGGTGGCAGGAGTGAGTCTGCAAAACTTGTGTTTTTGGGCTTTAACACAGGAGAGAGAAAGGAATTTAAAAAAAAATTCCCAAAGATTAAAGAGCCTACTGCAAAGTGAGGATGAGGGGGCACAGGGCTGGACAGAGTGAAGCTACATGCTATTTGCTTTTTACTGGATAGAGTCAGGTTTCCGGAGAGTCCATGGAGGAAAAAGAGAAACTGGAGAATGATAAAATCATTAAGGGCTTTTAATCATATTTCAATCATATTAGGCAGTGATTCAGTTCTCTTTTACACCGTGGCATATTCTTTTGAATAACCACAACAATTCATATTGACTTTCATACATCTGTCATAATATTTATTTTCCAGCCCAAAACCGGCAATGTGTGGCAGAGAAATGGAAGAGAGGGGGCCGTGTGCTTTACCTGGATGAGGTAGGCAGCTGGGTTTCTCCTTTTCTCAAAGTGCTTCTGTCTGTGCTGCTCCTGGACCTTCAGGGCAAAGCCTGAGCCCAGAATACCCTAGAAGGATATCAACAGCAATAAACACTGCATGCATTTGTACACGAAATACTCTAGAGTGTCACTGAGCCTCTTAGAAACCACTACAACTGTAGTGAGTGTCCATGGTGGCTGCATGAAAAAAGGAAACAGTCTGTAATATATTGATTTGAACAGCAAATCATTTGGGATTCTGTGTCTCTAAAACTGTACATTAACAAAATGGACTCACATTGAAACCAGACAAAAGGGTATTTGGCTGGTGAAATATCAGCATGCAGTTGCAACGATAACAAGGTTTGATTCTCTTAAATGTCGTGATCTACTTGCAGCAGGAATAGCGTTGTAGCTGTGGTGGCGCCATTTGATACTGCACCACAGGGAGTTCTGAGTGTTATACACACGAAAAAGTGAATATGCCTTCATTACTGTGTTTCAAGAATAAGGCTGGAGCCGGGCAGTAATTAGCTTAGTTAGCATGAAGGTTGGAAGCAGAAGAGAAACTTGTCTCTGTCAAAGTTAGAAAATACCCCAAATGACCCTTCTAAAGCCGAAAACACACTGTATCCCATTTGTGTCATTCAATCAGTAACAGAATGTAAGAAGAGAATAGTGGCTTATGTGCTAGGAGCAGTATACTTCCTGGAGTCTTGTTGCCACCTTGAGGTTGTCTGATGGAGCTACTCCACACTAGTGCTTGGTGAATGGAGAGGCTGCTGCCGTTAAACAATGGATTAATCACAGACCAGAATGAAAGGCCGCTCGCCACAGCAGCTTCATATCTCTCTTTTCCTGCCACTAACCACTTGCTTGCTGGGTTTTAGAGAAAACTACTGCGTAAAACTTGACCAGACACTAGAAATTGTCAAGTGAATCCACAGCATCACCACAAATGTCTTTTTAAGCAAGGAGGCATCTAAGGGTTAGCTTAGCAGGTGTCGAGGGCTTATGTTGCCTGCCTCTGTTGCCTCTTGTTTTACAGATTGTAGATGGAGAATATGACTTGTTAACCAAAGTATTTTACCTAATAGTGTACTGTTCATTAGTAAAGACCATTTTCCTATGCTAGTGTATGATTTCCTTACATGCTATACAAAGTTACTTAGTTGGTAGCCAATCTTATCAGTTGGCCTTCACTAAAATTTATTACAGTACAACAGCTATGATGGTCAAAGGAATTATGAAACTAGAACTGTCCCCCTTGTTTATTCCATAGATAAAAACACAGGATATTTCAGTGATATATTGACCACTGAACTAGAAGTATCCGGTTTTCATTTCAGCAATCTGCTCAACTTACTAAAAACACATTGTTGATTTATATTTCTGTGTGTGTATAATTTAAACAAAAGAAATGCCACATGTTAATTAGTGAGTTTAAAAAGTGCTGGTAGGTGCATACACATACAGGAATGTGTATGTGTATGCACTCTTGCATAAGTGTTCATCAGAATCAATCCAAAGAACCACTAGGGGTGAAAAACTCCACAGGGCACCTTTAAATGAGGCTAAAATCGTAAAAATATCCAGTTGACTCACTCCAATCTTTAAATAAAAAGCTCTTCACTTAAAAAAAATGTAGGAAAAAGTAAGTATTAAAGCTTAATCTCACAGGCCTGCAGAATATCAGCCAAAAAAAATCTTATATTAAATAGCACTCTTGCTGTATAAATAACCTGGCTATAGATGATGACTAATACAGAAAGTGAGCTCTCAGAAGATTACGAATACTCCTGCTCTCCGACCATCAAAGTGAGAGGAATCACTGAAGGATTTTGGACTTACTGCTGGCAAGGCAAAGAAGGAGATGCCTAAGAGGGCAAACCCTGCGGACAGCATCCGTCCTGTCCATGTCTTTGGTGTCTTGTCTCCGTAGCCAATGGTTGTCAGGGTGATCTGTCGACACAAATAATTATAAGCTCCTGAATGACGGACATATTTACATGAGTCTGGAAAAACACAGAATATGACATTAACCACAGTGTAAGTTGTATATAAGTTAATTTTTCAAACAAATGCTCAGTGTGGCAGAAAGTAGCTCCATTGACAGGGGAGGTCTGGGGAATATTGTGTGTAACATGGATCTTTTTTCATTGACTTCTGAATTACTGAGATGGCGGCAGAAATTTCTGGGGCAGATATCTCAACATCTCATCATTCTGTCTTGTTAACTGTATTGGGTTAAAATATCTTTTGGTGTGTTTAACTGTATTATATTTGATGTTTTTCCTTTTGCATACTTGATTTAACCACACAGACCCATGATTTTGAAATGATGCCTTCTGGAAGTGCAATCCGAGTGGTTAGACCTGTGTGGAGACTATACAGGAACAGGTCTGTTTGGCCTTGGTTCTACTCATACTGATGAAAGCCTCTGGCTGAAATGTTTAATCTGTCTTGGTTGAAGGTTTTTGAAGCACAGTATACGGGTTTCTGTGGTCCTTTATGTGTGAAGACTTACTGAAGCCTATATGAGTGATCTGGTAAAGACACAATGAGAAAGCCATTTTGAAAATATTGTAGCTCTGACTGACTGAGGAGAGGACAAAATTTTTTTTGTTGACAGAAAGAGCCAATGAGTAATGTTTTGATAAAAGAAAAAAAAAGTTAATTGTTATAATGGCTCCAGTGATGGTACTATGATAAAAAAAAAATATTACCACTGAATAGAGCTGTTCACATGTGCTTAGCAAAGCCTGAAATGTAGTGTATGCAGTGTAGTCATAATTTAATTACAAGAGCAAATAAGCCTGTTATAAGTGCTCTGTTTGTCTGTGTGTTTATCTGTTCATCTATAATACATTCATCTTACTCTCGCTGTGTTTTGGCAGGCTGATCCCAATGGATTATCTTTTATTCAGGTTTTGATTGCTGTGGATGACAAAGGTGGCTGCAGCCATTTGGTACCATTGAAGCAGGATGAAAATGGTATTTAATGGAGGCATGCAGGGCTAATGCTTAGGGAAGTGCTGTCAATGACAAACTGAGTATTGACTGATAAAATGTATCCTGGAAGGCTGGTGGTTCGATCCCTGGTTCCTCCAGTCCACATGTCAAAGTGTCCTTGTCTAAGAACCTGAACCCCAAATCGCCCCCGATGTGTGTGTCATCGGTGTGTGTAGTAGAAAAAAGCACCAAGCAACTGTGTGTGTGAATGCGTGAATATGACAGTAGTGTAAAAGTGCTTTGAGTGGTCAAAAAGACTAGAAAAGTGCTATATAAGTACAGTCTGTTTATCATGTCCTCGGCATCAGACAAATTTTTCTGAAGAGGTATCGGTGCAGACTCATGAGGCAAAACTCATCATCTGATGCAAAGAAGTGAAGAGCAGACTCCCCCTAACTCACCGTGCCCCACCATAAGGCATCAGCGTAGGTGGCAAATTCCTTGTTGGTCTTGTTCTCCACAAGGTAAACAAGGAACGAAGAGAAGATGAGAACCAAGAAGCCAATGTACCAGGCAGTTACCAGTTCCTGCAGGTGGAGTTCAAAACTGACATTCAGAGTGTATTCATGGGAAAAAAAGAGAATTTTCTTAATGCACAACCCATTGAACATATGAACATTCACTGCAGCTAAAAAACAACATTAATTGGCTTTTCAGGTGGAGTTCAGGACATGTTGTTGTGTAAAGCTCTTGGCCTGGGCTGGGATCAGGTTTGGTTGTTCTCAAATTTAATTTATTAAAAACATTTCATTTTCTAACTCTGATTTTGCCATTTGTCTGCGTCTACACGTCACGTGTTGCAGGCAGATGCACAATCCCCAGTTGGCAGATTGAAAGATATAGGGTTAGATGCATTAGTCTGGTGAGCTAACAGTGAATGAAACAGGGCAAAAACAACAGCCTCAGGTCTCGGGCTCTTTGGTTTTATTAGTTTATCTCTACTCGTCAGGGATCATGTACTAAAACACTAATGTCATACAAAGAGAGGAGATGCTGTGCATGCAATTTAGCCACTAATTACTTTCCATCTGCAGTGACTGGACAGGTAGACAAAGCTCAGGTCTCAATACTGACAGTAGTATATACCAGTGAGGTCAAGTTGGGTTGGGGCTGGCTTATAATCTCAGTTTTAGGCTTTTGTAGAACTCACTCCACCCTGTACTTCATCAGCGTGATGAACTACAAAGCCTTTCACATTAAATGGCTGTTTATTAACTGTAAATGCCCAGTTCAACTGCTTACTGCTATAGCTGTTGCTAACATCTGGAAAATACACATTCTACCAACTTAGTCTTCATCCACAAGTACTTTGCTCACACTTTGAGTCACACCAACCTAAGGTAATGTGAAAAGAAGTTGGTGGAATTTTTTTTTTTGTGGGTTGATTGAGGTGGAGCACAGAGAGAGGAGCAAATATTCTATATATCTCAACTATGCTTTCAAAAATGACACTGAGTCAACAGCCCATCATTAAGCTTCAATAAGTTAGGATCCTCTGGGCCTATACTACTGGGTTATATCATTTCTACAGGTTTATCCTAAAATGCAATAACTCACAGTTCAAAGTACAGTAATACAATTTCTCTAATATCCCATCTTATATGTAATCACTTTATAACTATTCATTCAACTAAAATTAATTGGCAAGTTTCTGTTAAATACGAAGACATTAATCTTGCATTAAAGGGTTATGTTAACAATAACTAATCTATAATAATTATAATTAATCTAAACAGATGATACTATATCTCCAGTATACCTTGATGGGATTGGGAGTGAGCTATGACCCGTTTGAGGTCATGAAGCCCTGCCAGTTCCCACTGATCTTATTCTGCAGCTAACAAAAGTCTGTGTGTATGTGTGAGTGTATTATATGTGTTGGTCACGAATCTGTGGTTGCCTTCCCCACTACCTTGCTGTGTGCGTAGACCACAGAGCCCAGCAGCTTCCAGGTTCCTCCTCTTCGGTCCATTCGCACCATGCGTAGGATTTGCAGGAAACGCAGGCTCCGCAGCACCGAAGTGGCGAAGATGTTGCTTTGACTGCCCGCAGATACCACCGCCACTGACGCTATCAACACTATTATGTCTGGAGGGAAGAGAAGAAACACAAAAAAATCCTCAGCACTTATAATTCATTATAAACCAACCCTGAAAGCAAAATACATCTGATCATATTCAAGAACAAAAATAAATGTGTTATTGTATACTACTGTATACTGCCTTTGTCATATTCATGTTGCATATTTTCATTTTATTTCTTGTGTAATTTATGAATAATCTTGTAATTCAAGCCAAGTAGGCATTTATCAGCCATATACTGGGAAATAAAAATAATCACAAGTAAGACAAATACATATAAATAGGTTGCACATGCTTATGCACATTACAACGAAATACAAAAACAAATGACTTGTCATAGGTGCATTAGAGTGTTCCCTCCTAACAGCCTAAAAGTGCAAACCTTAAAGCGAGTGTATCTTATTTATATTGATCTTAATGTCAAATTGGCCTTTAAACTGACAGTCTGGATGGCTCATTCCAGCCTGAGGTCAGAATATGGGGAACTGGCTCAGTGTCTATCGTGCTGCTGTCAGCCCCCCCCCCCTCCTCCCCCCCTCCAAAGTGGCAAATTATCAACAACAAAGACTCCATATTACTGGAGTTGACATTATCCACTATGTGCACAAACAGCAAAATAATGTACTGTTTACTCTTCCTCTAAACAGTATCCTGCATAAGTTGCCTTGGCTCCAACATTGCTGTAGACACAAAAAGGACAGTGGGGAGAATTTAACTGAAGAACTGTTCCATCACGGCTATTTTTCATTCACATAGTATATCAGAAACCATCAGGATCTCTGCACAGCATATCACTCAGATTAGTTTCCTTTAAGTTTCTCAGAAGAACATGGTGCATAAGTATTGACAAGCTGTTTTACTGTATGTGCTGCAAATGAAAGGCACACATGCAATCATCAACAGACAAAGGCACAGAGAGGCAGATATGTGCATATACACCATTGACTCTGGTTAGAGGAAGTTCATACAGTAACCACACTGAGCAAACAGATAATATCAAACCCACAAAGGAAACAGACAAATAAAGTAAAGAAAACATTTTTTCTCCTTTTTCACTCTTTTCTTCCCTCACAAACAGATCTTCCATTTCAGCGATGCACCATGTGAAACCCAACCCAAGAGTAGTGCTATTTAGTTTTTTGAGAGAAAATGCTGACCAAGGTATGACTGATGGCTTGTGCTGTAAACCATGTACCAGTTGACCCATAGTGAGGACAGGGAAAAGTGGAAAAATCAGCAACAGCGCCATGAAAAATACATTAATGACACCCAGGGGAATAGAGTCTCCAGGGCACCTGCAGAGCTGCAGTTGGTTTACTACATTTGAAGGTCAAGAGAGAAAAACATCAGGGGGAAGCGCAGTTTTGATGGGTAGGTATGAGAGTTAGTGGGACAGAGCCTTAATTAATAAGTAAATATATCTGAATGCCCAAACAAAGAGTGGGAGAGACAAGCAGACGCACAGACACACACATACACACATACACACACACACACACACACACACACACACACACACACACACACACACACACACACACGCACACATTCACACACACACAGGTAGGAGAGAAGCCCCTCCCCACAGATCATCACACAAGGTAATGGCGATGCCCCTCTTATCCAGGTACACATATTTAGCTTTAGGTTAATGAATTCAAGTGGTTTCTCTTAAGAACGCAATGTATGATTAGACAAGAACAGAGGAGCAGAACTGCTTGTTGACCATTGCAGAGAAATTTTAATTTCTGGTGTGAACAGCCAGGCTACTTCTTGTGTGAGACCAAGTCAGGCAGGCTACTGGGACAAATGCCGGTGGGCCGCCACACTGGTTGCCTGGTGAACCCTCAAAAAAAAATCAAAGGTTTCCCTGGCCCTGTCTGTGCTGCGTGTCATTCGGGATGCACATGACCTTACTGACTCCCAAAATTTTAGGGTTCTCCCACTGTCAAATTTTAATTTAACCCCTGCCAGTTGATTAAAAAAAAAGGATGATTGAAATCATTGCAGCACAGGCTGAGATGTTGTGGCTTTCAGTTCCTATATGGCTTAAGATAACAAAAGACAGGATCATACATTTTCAGCAATGCAACTCCATATTTTCTCATGTTTAACCTGCAGTCAGACAGTATATCACCAAGTGTGACTGATTAGCATGTTTTTTCAGAAAACAGCCAGTTCAGGAATTAGCATTGGTAGGGTGCAAACTGCTGGAGCTGGCATGGCTAGCAGACTAACAACGGCATTTCACAAGTTGTAAATTATACAGCTTCTAATTAAACATATTATTATTATTATGTTCTTACACTCACAGCAACCAAGCCGCATCCCTCCTTTTCTACTGCTTGTATCATTTTCTTTTTGGAAGCAAAAGAGGAAGGGTGGCTTTGCAACTTAGAGAGAATATTACTTGATCTGTTCCTCACTGAAATGAAAAATCCATTGAGACTGCACAATTAGAACCTAGATACTTGGACAATGTCCATGATTTTAAAATGCCACAATATAAGTTTTTTAAACACAAGTTTACCATTTAAAATGTGTAGTCACCAAAACCCTTCACGAGGAGTTAACGGAAATAAGCATTAGGCTTTCTTTTTCAGTAAAGACCTCCAGTTTTGTTAGGTTTGCTCTTCATACTGAATTCCAGTCTTGTCATTTTGGATGATTTCAAAGTGTAAGAATCTGATTTCAGCTAGAAATCAGTGCCTATGATGACAACCGTCTGGTCAGATGACTTTTTTAAAGTCTGTTGAACATGTGAAGATGTCATTGTGTACATATTCTACTTATAACAAAAGGAAGAAGAAAGAAAATTTGAAATGTTTGTGGTCACAAAAGTGCAGTGTGTGAACATATAACTACTGCAATTTGGTCAAATGCAGTAGTGCAGGGTGAGGCACAAATAAATATTTTCGAAGCAAACTAAAAGTAATTCTGTCATCTAATTTCTACAGTAATCATACCAATGGCTTTCCATTGATATGGTGCTGCACTGCTTTTGCAAGTGGCTTCTAAACATACACTGCTATCATATCTGTCAGGTATTTTTATTTGATTTCAACTGACATAATCATTATTTGAAAAAGTAACAGCTGCAAAAAAAATTACAAATTAAATGACAAACCCTAGTGAATGATGGGAACTGTAAGCAATAGTAGTCATCATCCTTGGCTGTGTTTCTTTCTCCATTCTCCAAGAAGGATTTTAGTCATGATGGGCTTTAAATTACTCCAGTGGACAAAAAAACCTGTATAAACTATTCACATATCAGTTTAAATTTAGGACTCAAATATATGTTTACACACACTGTATAGGAAAGTAAACTTACACATACATAATGTACATGATCAGAAACACACACAAATCCGTTAACTCTTACCAGTCATGATTGAGTACAACAGAGCATGTCACAGGGGCACACAGACTAACATAGCATTGGGTCACACTGCTTAACATTTTTTATTAGTGTTAAAATCCTGCAGTTTTCACAGAAGTAAACTGCTTCTCTCAGCGAGCATTGTTTTGGCCCTAATAGGACTCTGTTCTGTTCCACCCCAGTTGTTTACATGCATCTTTGATCACCAGTAATTGAGGATGCCCACTGCCATTTTAACAGAACTTCAATCTAATGTTATATACCAGGAAAAAGTATAGGAAAAATTTATTTGAACAATTCCATAGATAAGTTAAATAAACAATTTAACTTCAAGCTAAACTTTAATTTAAAATACCAGGATAATAAGTTTAATGTTGAGTGATAAAATAATGTCAACTCAAGGTCCACTTAATGGCTTTGTCTGACCTTTAACCACATCTCAGGGTCTTAATCGGTGAATGAAACTAGTTCAGGTGTTGATCCACTTATGCATTTTCAGTCATCCAGTGATCATCTAATTTTATCCATTTGCTGATAAAGACCATGAGATATGGTTGAGTCACCGACCGAGGAGGTGGAGTTGGAGCCATTATCAGCTCAAGACTATTAATCAGCCCTAAACATAAACTTAATCATAAATCATTCAAAAGCCTGGTTCTTAGTGTTTCACACCCAACCTGGAAATCACTACAGCCAATTCTAATTGTTAAAGAATACCGCATCAGTTATCAGAAGTTGATTTCAGCATCATGTGGAAGTTGATAATGCAACCTTATCACTGCATTTATCTCATTACTGGACTTAATTGGCTTCTCTCAAAATGTAAATAAACCCACTCACTGTTTTTATTGTTTAATTATATATGCTTCCTTTAGACAATATTATTAGGAAACACTCCATTAACTTTCATTATTATGCAGATGATACCCAATTATATTAATCAATGAAGCCTAGTGACACCAATCAGTTAGCTGAACTTCAAGCATTCATTAAGGACATATAGACTTTAATGAGCATCAAATAAGTGCTGTTAGACTCAGACAAAACTGATGTTATTGTACTTGGCCCTCAACACCTCATGAACACACTGTCTAATGACATACTTACTCTAGAAAACACTGCTCTGGCCTTTAGCACCACTGCTAGGACTCTTGGAGTTGTCTTCTATCAGGACATGTCCTTTAACTCCCACACAATCAACTTGAGGACTGCCTTTTTTTATCTATATAACATTGCAAAATGTAGGTGCATCCTGTCTCAAAAAGATTAAAAAAAAAAAAAAATCTTATTTCTTATTATCAGACTGCCCAAACAAGTTGCTATAGACTCTCCAACTGATCTAGAAAAGAGATCATATCTCCGAGGTGTAAGCTTCCCTGCAATGGCTTCCTGTAAAATCGAGAGTAGAATTTAAAATCCTCCTCCTCACCTACTCCTCCATCATATATCAAAGAGCAAATAGTATCCTATTAACCTACTTAAACACTGCGCTCCCACAAACTTAACACTTTACATGCAGTACATGGGAAGACTCTAGGAGCCGAATCTAAAGTAGAATGGGACGCAGAGCCTTTGTGCCTTCTGGGATTGGCTGTGGCTCAGGAGGTAGAGCAGGTCGTCCACCAACTGAAGGGTCAGTAGTTCAATCATCAGTGTGTTATTACTATTATTATATGGACTTGTTCCTTACCACTGTCTCCAAGTGCTTGCTAACGTGTAGACCTGCTATATATGAAGAGTGTCTTTGAGATAATATCTAAAATGATTTAGTGTGGCATGAATAAAATTGATGTGTCCGTAAAAAAAAAAATAACCAGGGCATGTTGAAACTCTTAAAAGTAATGTTTTCATTTGGCTGTAATTTGCCCCTTTGTTTTGTTCAAATTTTGTCAGTGCTGGCAAATGACAGCACCCATTCCACAGTGTGATGATGGGAGCTCATGGTGCCCTGCGTGACTAAGCCACGCTCTCCCCTCCTCAAGCACCCTACAGTGCGTTCCAAGAAGAAGCAGACATCCATGTGTAAACAGTGGAAAGAATAAAAGGCAGTTAATGTAACCTCATTACATAAATGCTCTCTATTCTTATGAGCATCGACCACAACTGAAAACGACACGAGAAAACTATGGTCAATAGCGTGCTATGGAACCATGCTTACGTCTAACATCAGATTCCATTTACAGAGAGGACAACCACTAGAGGGCAAGTAGAAGGCAACTGAAAGGTGAAACAGTGAAGGAGAAGAAATAATACTGCTGCCTGAAAAAATATACCTTCATGGGGGGAAATGTTAACTCTTCATACACAAAAGGGACTCAACAAAAAGTTTTATTCTATTTACTCACCTATGACACAAAAGGGCTTTCTGGCAAAGCGCAGTCGCCCCTGCCATCCTCTGTAGCGACAGCAGCATCCTGCTGACCAGACACGGATGATGTACTCCGCCCCAAACACCACAATCATCACCATCTCCTGTTGAAAAAGACAGGAAAAAGGTTGTTTTGGCAATGTTTTCATAGTAGTAACAGAGGACAGTAACATGGTTTTTCAGGTATTATAAAATTAATCATTGCCTTTCAGGATGGATAACAAATAGATCATCACATAATATTATGCATCACTAATGCAACATTTTGTCATTAAAATGGATGCCAGGTATACAGAGTGTTGTATCTGATAATGACTAAAACAGGTTTTTATTTTAATGCACACATTGACTCAGCTTCCATTAGATAACAGCACTGGCACAATAAGCACAGTACAATTAGTGAAACAGTAGCTACAGCTGCCGGGCAATCACGAGGAGTAAATGCTCCACTGTACAAAAAAAGCCAGTACCTCTTCTTTCAGTTAGAGGCTGTTGAGAAATCTATATTGAGTCTCACTTGGAATCTTACTTTTTTAAAGGAGCATTTTAGCTATTCTGCCAAGTGGTAGCTCATTCTCTCCTTCCTGACTTTCTTTCTGAAAGCAACTTTAAACTTTTTAGAAAAAAAGACAAAGAAGGAAAGAAAGAAATCTATGTATGTTTGTTAGCTACAGGAAGTGGTTTAACAAAGTTTTTCGCATCAAAAGAGGTCACAATATACTACAACACAGTGCTTAGATGTCATCTCCTCTGACAAAAAGGTTAAATCACACAATGACAGTATTAGAAAACCCTTAGATTGTCCCTGCGTTACAGTTGGGGATTATCTAAACAGTATTGTGAGGAGCAATATAATGGTATTAAAATTGTGGTGTATGAGGTAAAATCGGTACAGAATTTTTAAAGCTGACTCTGAAATTGAAAGTTCAGAGTTTCAAAATTCTGATAATTATATATTAGCATGAAACACTGACATAACAAGCACAATCTATTTGGATATAAATCCCTTATATTGGATTTTTTTTATGGTGAAAAAGATATGTATTGACCTGGAGAATCTACAGCTGAAAAATAAATTTGTCAGTGTTCTCTCATGTATAAATTATGGAATAGAGATAGAGTTTCTAAACTACTTGGGTATTTCCGTACTGTGATTTCTTATTGATTATCAACCACCATATCACTGATAATAATAAATCTGCAGTGAGCTAATACTGGCCATTATACCTGCCCAGACAAGTTCATGGGGAGGCTCTATTGTGAATTTCTTCGTAATTTAATAAATAATATAGAGAATATGTCAAAACTGATGAAAAAGTTATTTTTGTTACAATGATTGTCCAGATTCTCACCAGGATTAGGAGACAGTAGGAGGAGAAGTACTGATGATCTGGGATGGTTGAGAACACAGAGAGCACCAGGCAGCTGAAGACCAAGATGAACCTGAATAAAATACAACGGAGAGACAAAAGAGAACAATCAAGACAACATACACACAAAAAATTGGAATCAGAGATGGTCTAACCTCTGGATCCACCACACACACACACACACCGGCAGATCAAATCACTGATTCCAAAACATAAATTCCACTGCGCACATATAGTCTCTCGCCCTCAGAACTGTGCACTAAAGTGGAATTGTCTGCTATATTTTCCTCTGCGACAAACTTTTGAACCCATTTTGGCATTGAAAGAAGAGCAGTACATGAACAACCTGGCAGCACAATCACCGAACTTATTTCCTCTCTGCAGTGAACCATGAGCCCTGCTATTATTCAATTTCCTGAGATATCAAGTTAATCATACTTGTTTGTGCAACATGATTTGCAAGAAACAAGTAGTGAAGCTGCGGCTATTGGAAAACAAGCAACATCCGACCATTTCCACACTCCACACACACTGACTGATGCTTCCTTGACCAGGAAACTGTGGCCTTCCATCTTCATAACCATAACATGTTATTTTTAAAAAAAAATTTCCATCACATGAATCTTCCAAAAACATATCATTGTCTGAAATTTGAGCATGGGGTTTAAAGTTATGGTGGCTAAATGGTGAGAGCACATCTGTGTTTTATCATCTCAAATCTCCACTTAATCCTGCTGGAGAAAGAGTGGTCGACATGCTGTGTGTGTACTTTCTTTTAACCGTTGTCCAAGGAGAGGTTATAGTGGCCAGACTTGGCTTTTTTTTTCAGTCATATCCTGCTTCGTGTTTGTACAGTTACACAATCCTAATTCAATCTGGAGACCTTCTGGCAAGCTCAAACCTTTTGGGCTCTAAATTGGTGAAAAAAATTTCACTTAATCATGAACTTCATCACGGTTGAACTGAGCTTTATCTGGAACATTTCCAGCCTAACAGAATTCCATCAGCCTTAAGACAAACCAATATTTACCTCCTGTTCCTGACAGAAATCTGACAATAAACACTACTGTGTCATCTGTGTGTGCAATCACTCTCTGTTTTACTATGTAATATACGCTATAACACATTTGTTGCCAGCCATGATATTTGATTATCTGAAATCTGACTGTAAATTCCAGCATTACAACAAATAAAGGGCTCATGGGATGTAAACTAGTTCCTGCGATCAAACAATACAATTTTTCACATTTTATAGATGATAAGGTAAGGGTATGAAATCTCAATTTACTGATTACTAAGCAGGAAACTGTTAATTGTATAGGGTACAAGAAGCAGGTAAACAAGGCCATGATTTCCTTGTTCTGTCATCTTAAAATAAAGGAAGTGTCCACTTCATAAAATGAACTAATTCCATGTGCATGGTGGTAATTGTGAGAACATCTAAACAATCCAGGTAGGCAAGTTCTGTTTATTGATCCCTGGAGGCTGGAAAATCTCTCTAATCTTCAAAGTGCCTGGGTCTGGCTGTTGTGATCTTTTGGATTATGTCACTGCGTGATAAATTAGCAGATACAGAAGTTGCATGCACTAGCTCCTGTTTTCCAGATTGTGTCCATTGCAGATTGTGTGCATGCATTGTTTCCCTGTGAATCCCTTCAGCACATGTGCGCCATTCGAATCCAGTGCAGGGGTGGCAGACTCCTCCACTGACAGCACAAACTACTAAGTGGAAAAAAACATTTAATAGCTACAAATGAATATATGGCAGCTGAAAATAAGGTTGCCATACAAATAGGGTTTGATACGATAGAGAATCTTAAGAATTATATATTTAACATACGTTACACACCAAATACGTGCTAATGCGAAAACACACAGGTCCAATGTGCTGTCAGCTAAAAGTGGCCATTCAGGACCGGTTTACTGCCATGAAGCTACAGGGACAGATATTTCACAATTGTATTTCTTAATAAACAATATGAAGTCCTTACAACCACTGTATTGCACAACCACTGGGGCAATTTGAATTTTTAAGAAGCTTTTGTCCAGTATAATCCTTTTCTGCTTGAAAAAATGTATTAAAGGCAAATGACATCGGCTCTACCCATTATACAATTTGTCCATCTCCACAGCTGTACCGAAGCAGAAACTGGGGACTCCTTACTATCAGCCCCTTGGTGCCAAATTGACCCCGAATGACAGAGTTGAAAGGACGTCTTTCAAGCTTGAAAATGGGGGGCAATCAGTATTATTTCCAGTGTTTGAATGGTGCCTGTGTGAAAATGGTGGGTGTGTAGAGTGGGTCACTGTCCCATAGCCTTCAGTACAGTGCAGGACTGTGCTGCTCTGACCCCGGTTGGACCCTCTCTGACATCCAGAGAGTCCAAATAGAGGTCAACATTTTCCACAGCCACGAGGATGGTAATGTCATTATTTCCCAAGCCATACGTTCTCCTCCTCCTCCTCCATCACATGGCTCAAAGACCTACTGGAGGTTTAGTTTGAATTAAAAGCATACAGAATCAAAAGTTTTAAGTTTGGTCTGTTGACATTTCTGAAGATTTGAATAATGGGATATTTTGGAGGAAAACATCTAGTGACAAGCATTGTGGTGCTGTCATCTGAAAAGCAAGCTCCTTGTCACTGGCACACCTACGCCTTTCATACTTACAAGGTTGTCAGACCGAAAATTACAGAGTGACAATCAACTCCCCTCATCCATAGCCTAACTCGTGTTTCCATTTTGAATACATTTCCTCTTAAAAGAAGGTAGAGACCTATTGAAAAGCACACTGACAGCATCATTAAGCACTCAACAAAGTTCACTAATTAATCCCACAAACTAGTGTTGTCAGTCGGCCTTGGTCCCTGAGTGTCATGATGTCCTGTGCTCATGGGCGGCAGATTTCATCTGGAGTGTTTCAGAGTGACGGCTCTTAGCAGCGGCTGAAAATCAAGCTGGATAACACACGCAAACACAAACACACAGACATCGGTCCTTCCACCCACTCATCCAATCATTTCTTTCAAGTGCACCCTCCCACCCCTCCTCCACTTACATGCAGTATAAACAGAGAGCGACCCAGCATCACTGAACAAGTGGTAAATGCTGTTCTGATTTGCATAATTAAATTTATCAGTTTGAAAAAAGAGATGCAAGACCAGTGACTAATGTCCACAAATTGCAGGAGTTCAATATAGCCTATCATCCGTCCTTATTTTGAATACAACTGGAGGATAAAGCAAATATTCACCACCTCTGACATCCTCTTAAATGGGGGGTGGCACGGGCCCCTGGTGGCCCCCATACCAGAGTCAGAAGGTGATAGGTAGTTGGCTTACCAGTATCAGAACCTCTCTGTTAAGTTATTCTTAACATTCCTTGTTAGAAAGTCATTTAAAGGACCAAAAAGAAACACAAAACTAGTACGAAGCGATGTAAAACAACCAGGAGTTGCAAAATGATCACAAAGAGCTACAAAACAGCCATAAGGAGATGTAAAACAAACACAAAAAAATTTAATCATCACAGTGTGATACAAAAAAACCTCAAGAATATATACAATGTGACAGCAAAGAGACACAAAATGACTATAAAGAGATTAAAAACAACAACCAAGTCATGTAAAACAACCATAAAGAGACTACAAATAACCACGTTGTTTGTAGTCATCTTGTTTCTCTTCCAGTCTGGGGATCTCGCCCCTTTGTAGAAGGGTTGGGGGCCCTTTTATGTCTGTGCCTCAGAGGCCAGTGTCCCAAATAGCAGCAATGGATCGATATTGTATCATAGTGGAGTATTTGTTGATTTGTTTATTTTAATTTCATTTATTACACTGAATGATAATTATTATTATTGCCAAGAACAGGGGATCAATTTTGGTCTCAAGACATTTTTATTCAGATGTACCTTCTTTACATCTGTGTCCCATTCAAATTGTGTAAACCTGCCCCTGTCTGTGTCAGGTATCGATCTGACTCACATGTCAATTGAGGGACTTCTCTTTTTATATCAGCAGTTAACCAAGACACTGTAGAAAGAGAAAATCAAGCTCCACGTCCACATACAACAGAATGTAATGAGTAAAGAAGCATTACTCTGAGGGTCATCAAACAGGCTTCACTGATGAGTCCTGACATGTGTTTATTAGATCACTGAACACTAATATGATAATGTCCCTGTAATGATCAGACCTGACTGGGTTTCCTACGTCCGGCGACTACAGAAGAAGAAGCTCTCATCCACATGGCATGTAGATGTGTATGTCCTCTGATGCTGTCCATGGTCCTGAAACCAAATTCTGTTGCTGCATTCCATTCGACCAGTGGGTCAATGATCTATCATTAAGTCTTTATTTAACTATACACAATGATGGGATTTGATCCGGGATGATTTTTAAGACACTATTAAAGATCTGTGTGTAGCTTATAACTACCTTTTTTCGACTCATTCTGCCCCATTACTCCTCTTTTTTAGGGTAAACTGTTTCTCACTTCCAAATGATATATCGGTACCATACACTATTTATTTGCCAGTTAGTGTTACACAAATGAATGCATTTTACTGTATATTACAAACACTGTTTACATCATGTGTGCACCAAAAGATGTCATTCAAAGTGCATCTGGAAAACTAATGCCATTTAAGGAGAAAGAGAAAGCACAGTTTCATAATTTACCTTTTTTCTCCTGGGATGTATCTTGAGCTGTCTCACCCATTGCTACAATTCTCATCCTATAGTAGGACAATAGTGTCCTTCCAAAGCACAGAGAATTTAGTATGTAACTAAAGTTTAATCAGTTTCGTCACTTGTCCTGTATGGACTTCAAAAGATTGGTTTTCCATTATCAGTTAAACTTCCAATTATAATCTGATTGATCAATTAGCTTTTTTTTGAGATATAATGTCAAATTGATCAGATCCCAATGTAACAACTTCAAAATGCCACTGAAAATGCTCGATTATGATTGGCTAGACTGTGAATTAACTCTTAGTGAGTGTATACTTCACACCTATGATACAGTGTTTGTTTGGAGTTTTAAATGAATGCAGATAAAGACAGTAACAGTGAGACTGAACTAAAACCTTGGTACTATAGTTATTTGTGGAATCATAAATAAATAAATGAATAAATAAAAATACTGTAAAAACCTGCTCAGTGCAAACCACACAACAATCTGAACATAAAGGTCAAACAATGGTATGACTTAAATAAGTACATGAACAACCACTATTTTAAATTTGATCACATATGGCATTTTTTGGCAAGTGGCCATGACTTCATTAATCTGTTTCATCCACTACAGTCATGGAAAGTGAAACTTGAAATCTGCAATCTGCAAAGGTCTGGCAATTTGATTGATGCATGACTTACGCAATTTGTATCAATTAATAAAACCTTTTTCTTTTTTGGCATTTTTCCTTTATTGGAAAGCAGACAGTCTAGGGAGAGCGAATGAGGACAGAGGGAGTGGAACATGTAAACAAGGCTCCCTTGGTCGTGAACTGAAGTGTGGACGTTGCGGTTATATGGCAAGGGTCTCAATCATCAGGCCACCGGATCCCACAACTGATGACTCGTTGATTAAAAGCTGGTTAAAAATAGCATTTAGCATGAAACTGGGACACAGACTTACTGTTAGACCATGGCACTGGATAGAGGTCGGAGCTCATCACCTGGTGAGGGGGTGTACTCACATGCGTTGGCAGAGAGTACTGTTCTCAAATACCAGATGTTGTAGACATAATGAATGTCAACCACTATTTCACTTATCCTCTTGAATTAAGCTGAGCTGGGGAACAGGGGAAGTACGTGTCTAGTTAATGTCAGCGCTGTGTTCTCCTTAGTAACTTTATGAGGATACTTTACGAAGGGATACCCAATGCCCCATAAAAGCCCCACTAAAAGGACCCATGTCTGTCAGCCTTCCTGATGTTTGTCTGTCTTATTAGTGGTTTTGGTTTGTGTCCGTGCCCGTCCTTTCTATCACTAAATTATTAGATTATTGCACAGCTCTTACATCAAATCACTGCTGTGGGGAGAATACTTAAAACAATGAGCTTTAAGTTTTAGGTTTGGGTCAAATGCTGATTGAGTACCTCAAAAATTACAAAGTGGGCACGCTGAGCAAAGAGATAAGACATTTAATATAAACTGGATTTAGATAAGTTATGTGCCGGCCCCAAAAGCTGAGTAGAACTTCATTCATAAAAACATCATTATCAACAGTCTCAACATAACTATCCACAGCAGTCTGTTGCCTCTTTTTATGGTGACTGTGACCCAAGACCATGACCTCATGACCTATGACCCTTTTCTAAGGTCACACATTCACATTCCTACACACAGTCAGTTGTATATTGCACATATCAAAGCATTCTTTACATTCACTCTGAGAGAGTGTGGGTCTGTTCAAACAGGGACAGGCCTTCTCAGTGTACTCAGCACATTTCAGAGGCTTAAATAGAGGGAGGAGTAGATTTAAGGGACATGTCATACACTGTTGTTTAAATACTGCAATTATGTCCCCATGTCTCTGCTCTCTTTCAGCACAATCACACACATATGCACAAACACTAAATCTGCAAGACAGCATGTGTTCTTTACAAGCTATCAGCTGGCGTGTGTTAAAAACCAGAGTGCTGACAGTGGGCTGGGTAAATGAGTGCGACTGTAAAGCTCAGAGAACTACGCTACGAGACCAAAGACCACAAAACAATCTCCATAATGCACCTTGGCTCTTTGAAAGGCTGAGCCAGGGATGCGACTGTATTCTGTCGAGTAGCTGTGGCAGGGGTGGGCTCACATTGTGTTTCTCCATCCCTATTACGCTGATGTCAAGCATCTGAGCTTGCAAGAGGCATCGAAATACAGAGCAGAATGAGCAGAATGTGCTTGGAAGATTAGATGAGTGCAAAATGAACCTTGCAACGTTGGCTTAAAAAGGGAGCGGGAGAGAGGATTTTCATGACTTCTGACGACTGATTCAGTGAGGGGGTTTTGGAGGAGCCCCGTTGGGTCATTTGTTGGTGTGCCAGGATTTTTGCTGTGCACGTTGTTCAGACGAATGAAACTGTCTATATAAAACAGTATGAAAATTAATTCAGCAGAGTCTGATCTGCTGTTGAGCTGTGCTTCTACCTAACAGAATATATAGTACAAGGACTTTAACACTGTTTTAGCTATATTAATAAATAACAAAAGACACTATAAGTTGAATTTTACATATTTTAAAGGACATCCTCTTTTTTGTCAGGGCTGCCATGCTGCCTATGTTTGGATTAAAGAAAGAGCCTTTACAGGAAGTTCTCTCCACCACAATGAAAGGTTTGAAATATCTGGAACAGATTGCAAAAGGCAACACATGACAGACATTTTGTTGAGTTTCAGTTACAATTTTTGACTCTTTATCTTTTCTGTAGACAGAGAACTTCCATTTAATTTGATCTTTTTTGCTGTGGCTTTTTTGTGTGCATGAACGAGTTGGAGAATTTCGACAGATGGTTACTTTTTACATTACATGCACTCAGATGGTAGGTACACCTAGCTAAAACTGATGGAAGCTAAGTAACAGAAGCATCTCTGTATAATGCAATACAATTCAACAGCAGCAGAAACTGCAGCCTCCAAATTGACAAGCTGAATCAACAGCTCTAAACCAGTTTCAATTAAAACTGAATATTATAATCTTAATAAAGGGAGGATTTATGGCAGGACAGTTGTGTTAGATTGCCTTAGTTTGAGTGTATAGGCTTCTTGCCAATTCCTTTCGTAGTGCTGCTCCGTCAACGGTACCTACACTATCTGACATCACTGGACAAAGGAAGGACTACACGGAGAGTTTGGCTTTGATAAATCTAATTTGATCCGCACTGCCAAGAGGTGTCACCACAGATTTATGTGTTGCCAGAGGTGAGCACTACACAAACACAAGGCCTTATAGATTATTTCACATTGATAATAGAGGCTCTTGTAGGATCAAACACAGGCATCAAGTCCAGCAACAGCAGTAGTGATCATTAGAGTGCAGAGCCAACTCATATTGTTTGTTTGTTGGTAAGATGTGTTTTTGATGCCAGTGGAGAGATAACTGCATAGATTACAAAAGACCCAACTCTTAAATAATAACTAATATTTACAACAAACTACCCAATGCTGACTATTTTACTGAGTATGGAGCCTGGCAGGTATTTTTTTTTTTTGGGGGGGGGCTACTAGGGGGAACTAGTAGAAGAACCCTATGTCAGTGATGATACCAGTATGGGACAAGTTAGTTGATTTACTTTGCAATAATTTGTTATGTACACATTATTTGTTACTCATTGGAAAATTGATCATATCTTACTAATTACCAAGAGCAAAAGTTATTAGCTCTAATAGTGATTAACACTTACTCAGATCAATTCTGTCAAAGGTGCCTTTAATTAAACCTACTTCATTTACTGAAATTCAAATTGTAATTAAATTACAATACAAGTTACTTTAAAAAGTAATTACATTACTCTCACCATACGTAATGTGACCAGCACAGAGTGATTATTACAGACAGACAGTCCAAGAAAGCACTAAGAACACAGGCTGAAAGTGAAATTGTACATCATTCTGACATGAACATGATGTGGCTGTATCGTTATCAAAGGTAGGGGTTTGACTGGGAACTGATGTGGTGCTGTGAAATATGATGTTGTCGTGTTAAATGCGATGTATATCCTGAAGATGGGTTTTCCTGCTTCAGCCTGCTGTTAGATATACCCATCAGGGTTTTTTTTGTGCTTATACTTGGTCCCCCCTCAAATATGAAAACCTTTAATGTGCGATTCAAGTGTCTCCTGTGTTTAATTGTTGAACCAGTGATTCAGTATGTAAGTTCCCCAATAGACTTCATTCCTGCTTTGCACAAATAGGCTGTTGTTCAGTTTTATTAATTATATAAACATAATACAACAATAGCCAACTGAAAGTAGTCTTTAGTTCATTTTGACACTAGTTTTCAGGGTGGGTTTTTTTGTTTGTTCATTTTATTAATTGGCTGGTAGCATAATTAAAGTCTATGACCAAAGATTTTAACCTGTGCTCTCCCTGACAGGACTATAACTGTCTTACAGTCGGATAGTTAGTTGAGACAAAAAGGCCTGACAGTGAGCTTTCTTTCAAGCAGTAGTTAAATAAATACTCACAAATAGATCAAATGTTAAATCATGTCCTGTAAAGATATACAATTAGGGTTTTAGGAACACAGTGTGTACTATACTGTGTTCTCTTTCAGTTTACACTGCATAGTCTGTGGTTCTTTCCATTGCTAATTCAGATATTTTGCAGTTTTTTTCATAAAGAAAAAAAAAAAGGACTGACTCTTGCCCTAGTTGGTGTTAGATTGTAAAAACAATTACTCTTTTTTCTTACATCATTTCCTACCATGCCCCCGAAATACAATTTGTGCAAAAAAGCAGACAGACAGGGTGCACCATCCTGTAATGCTTCCCCTCACACAGCAGCACTGGAGCTAGTGTTAGCCAAACTGCCGGGCATAGATATCGCAGCTCAACTCCAAAAAAAGAAACACAAGAGAGAGCAAGAGGAGCCTATTTACTGTGAAATATGTACTATTATAAAAGCAAAATGCGAAGGTGCTACGAGTAGAGAAAGCCACAGAGACCACCCACGGTGCATAGCTATTTCATACTTGTCCTTCATCCTAACACATCCAAGATAAAAATCGGTAAAAACTGCCATGGATGTAGGATGAAATTTTAAGGGCCTTTAACATACTTTTTAGGAAAAAAAGAGCAATACAACTGTATAAACCAAATGGTTATAAACTCCTAACGCAGCCTCCCTCTTCTTTGGTGTGTCCTTTTCTCTTGTGTCCAGTCACATACGGAGACTCTGCAGATTACAACAGCATCAGCAAAGTTTCTGCAATTGAAAATAAAGAGGAGGAAGCTAACGACTCTGACTTCCTAAATGAGCCAGACCCTGACTGTGCCAGATCCAGTGTTTAGGAAGCCCCATTTTGCTGTTTGCGAAATGTCTGTCCCTAAATTTACACTAATCACTGCGTATTCGTAGGGCTGACGTGGAAAGATTCATTATTTCATATCAAAATCACCATTTGTAAAAGTGTGCTCTTAAACAGAGAACAGAAGTGATCCAGGAATAAATTATGTGACTGTGTCTTAAATGGATTGAAAAGGTTTTGTTAGGCACTGATTTCACCAACTGTAATAATGACTTTTGGCAGATAATTTACACAGCTGTAGTTCAAAATTATGTGAGCTGGCCAAACAACACAGAGAGACTTGGCTGGTCAATATGCTTTCTGCATGCAGGTTACTCTACTATTTATGCACTTTCAAAAAAGATAAACTTGACGTCTGAAGAAATCAACTGTTGGCCATGTTTGATCCTGATATCAATGAATATGCCACTATTGAGTACATTTGAATATCATTTGCTATTGTTAAGTATATTATTAATGTAATACTATAACTACAGTCTAGTAAATAAGGTAAAATTTATATAAACTTTTAAAAATGATTAAAATAGCCCAAGGTGATTTCAATTCACAATGATAGAAATAGAGAAAAGCAGCAAATCCTCACATTGGCAAAGCTGGGATCCACAAATGTTTGACATTTCTGATACTGATAAAGGGCACTTACAAAATAGCAATTGCTTAATTTTCTGCTGGTGACAAATAGATTCATTTCTTTCATCACTCTATGTTGGTAGAGAGTGCATTTGAAGATCTGTGCACTAATGTGCGCTTGTTTACACCCACTTAAATAGAGCCACCTGTTTTTGTAGAGACTCACTTTCACATCTGTTGTCTAACTAGAGCTTGAATTCAGAACCACAAACCACATCCCATCCCACAGATTCCCATCTGATGACTCTGTGAATAGGTCATTGATTTCAAGTCATGTGCTGGGCTGGACCGGAGCATGGGCATCTTGATGGGTAGCCTCTTGAAACTGGAGCACTCAAAGGTGATTGGCATCAATGTGAAAGTAATGTAATAATCTTGTGGAAGCATTTAAGCAGAGGGCTACAGTGGTTGGTGGTTGGGTGGGTGTGGGTGTGGGGGGGGTTGTGGTGCTACCACTTGGCCTCAGAGATATGTTACATCAAATGTTAAAAAATAATTCCATTGCTGTGTAGCAGTATTCTTTTTAATGGGCCCTTTAAGACAAGACTTGCGTGACGATTCATCCTCACTACTTTCATTTGAGAATTTTCTTTTCACACACAGCTCCCATTATCACTGTTTTGGGAAAGGGCTTTGTCCAAAGCAATCACTATCAGGGATTGATCAGTGTCACTTGCAAGCCTATTGATCCTATTCCGCAGCTGAAAAATGTCCACATTGACTTTCTTGTACAGGCTCATCTGCTCGGTTGTGATGTGCTTAGTCTGGTGGTGTCCTACTTTTCAGCCACTCCCACCATTGATCAACACTATTTGTCTAGTTTCTCCAGCCAGTAACGGGTCAATACACAGACCTTTGGGCTCCACCCCACTTCTCCCTCCAATCTCCCTCTAGGCAAACAAGTATTAATGGTGCCAGGTGAGGGGATAATGAGGCGCCCAGACATAGACTCACCGAGTTGAGGGAGTGGCAGAGAAACACAGAGTTCTCATTGTCACACCGTAATGAGAGACGGACACAGAAGAGGACTGAAGCGGTGTCCTGGACTTACCCAGCAGAGTTTGGAAAACTAATACCTTTCTGTCTTGAATAAAGGCATCACCTGTCCAGATGGTGTTCTGGCCAACATCCACTGGGGCCACCACACCCACACTCCCCTGTGGTGTTCGCAGCCACCTACTCAAAGGTCAAATTGATAGATAAATAAGCCTACTGTATGTGTGGGAGATAAATCAGCAGAGGGAGAGGAATAAAGGTAATGGCTTCATTTCATTCAGGACAGCATCTGTGGAAAAGAAAGAATCTCAAAGGTCAGGTGAGTTTAGATCAAAAGAATTTCTGCAAACTGGTAAGTGCTAGAATGAAGACCATCAAGACAAACTGACCCTGTGCTTCAAACTTTAGAGCTTTAACCTAAATCTAAAACCACTCTGTTGGAAAAACTCCAGCTCACGGGGGTAAACTGCCGAACACATTACTTTTCAACACAACCGTGGACAAGACCAGCAGATCTGAGTGCTGTGCAGCGATTTCATTCCCCGTGATATCTACGAGGCAAATCCCTGTGACCTCAAAATAGCAAAGGACCCCATTAATCAACGTTGCAGGAGTGGGCTGGTCGATGGGCTGACGTCCAGCATCTATCTCCATGCAGTCTAAATTTGGGTGATAACGAAGGATGAGGTTGATGGCTGAGAACATTAAAATGGGCTGCGTTGCCGTGACAGAGCTGAATTATTAATCAAATACAGATACACGTTGTGACGACAGCTTTTCAATCAACAGGCAACCTTTATTTTCAATCTTCAGCTCCTCTGTTTTTTCTAATTTTCTTTGTTGGCAAATAAGCCTGGAGTGCATTTGAACATAATCAATTTTTCTGCCACAAACTACAAAAGACTTCACTCTGAAGAATAACTTCACTTACTAAACTTAAAACAGTGGGGCTGTCTTAACATCAAATCATCAGCTTTTTCTTTTAGTGGTGACTGACATTGATAGAAAGATATTCCTTTACAGAAACCAATTTAAATGGACCTTTAAAGCATTAATAAATATTTGCATATAAACAATGGCAGTATTGTGTTTGGTGAAAGACGTTGCTCACTGACTGCATATCCTCTAAATTCTGAGAGTTTCGTCTAAATTCCATGGCTTTTAGCAACTGTTAGCTCACTGAGTTAGTTTCATGGCCCGCACATGAAATGTTCCGGTTTGTTCTCACCACATCCATTCAACCCTGTTTCCAGCAGCGTTAGCTGCTTTCAGGGAAAAAGCTCTGATAAACGCACTTTACACAACCTGCTCAGCACCAAACACCAGACAGACAATACAGCAAGTGGCTTGTGAACACAGTTGAGCATTTAGCAGCTGAAGAGCCAGATATTTCCCTAAATAGCGTGTTTCTTACATGTATCAAGGCAGAACAAAGGGTATGGAGTAAAGGATGGTGGATGGATGTGCAGAACATTAGACATTCATGCACTTCACCAGAGTTCACTTCTTGCCCTAAAGACTGTTGATATTGGCTTAATAAAAAAAAAATAGTAAACCTAATCTTTCTTTATCTTAACTCTACTGTGATAACACAGTTTTTCAATGGGAAAAACACTGTCTTAAATTTGAACTTAGTCATGGATTTTTGTAGAAATTGTCAAATCAGTGTTCTGTTTGCCCTTGGGGCTATAATTAAGACATTTAAAAAAACAGGCAACCAGTTCTAATAAAGTGATAGCGATTGGTAAAGAGAAGGTGTCCTTTTCCTCATCATCATGTCAGTGCCAATGTTCCTTTGACTTAGGTTTTAGGACAATTACTTCGCACCTAAGCTCTGTTTTATTAAGATATTGGATTTTCTTTCAACAGTGTGAGTTTTTGTAGGTGATACACTTGTTTGTGTTCAACTACAGCACCTTCCATTGCTCAAGCAGACTGCATGGTTCTTTACAGGTTTCTACCTGCTTTGGAGGAGGAGAAGGATGTAAAGGTAGCTCATTTAAGATTTGCCTACTTATAAAATCTTACATTAAAATCTAAAATCAACTTTGTTCAACAAAACAGAGCCATGTCTACCTTTACATTAGCTGTCTTCTTAAAAAGAAAAATACATAATATTGCATGTAAATTCAAGGTCTCTAAATACAACGTTGCTGACATTGCTACCCACAATATGTCAGTACCCCTATGGGAGTGTGTGTGTGTGTGTGTGTGTGTGTGTGTGTGTGTATACTTTTATGAGCACACGAAAAAACAAAATCACTAAAGAGAGAAAAAAAATTGCTTGAAGATTCTGAGCAGTTTACTGCTCAATCTGTGTTTCCAAGAGGAGCGAGAAGCCTCAAGTAAGGTTGGGGGAAAAAAACAAGAAAATAAAAAATCAAATCTGGGCAGTGGGGTGGGAGGGTGGTGGAGGCAGAAACTGGATGACTAACAATCCTGACAGAGAGATGATTGAGGAATGCCAGATCCATTCATAAAAATACTTCTTTTTAACACATTGATTTTTAAATAGGTTTAGCCAGTCTAAAACTCTGATATTAAGACAATACATTAAAATATTTCAAACATGGAATAATCTTCCTCTCTCTATGAGGGAAAAAACATTTCTATTCAGAGACAAATTTGTCTTCAACACCTCTGATGATAAAACTGTCTCAACCTGCCCATGAATGCAACACATTTTAGCTGCTTAACACTGTGTTGCAGAGTAGAGATGCTAAAATAGTATGACTTAAATTCCTCTCAGTTCCTTAGTGGTAAACTGGGAGGACAATCATTGGAAATGTGGTAATGTTGTGATGAATGACCCCTGGATGACATGAAAATGGCCTGCAGGGGAATATTAAGGACTTTAGTCCATATTTCCAACACAGATGAGCCATCATAAAAATATACAGAGGAGTCCGAGAAAGACGACGTAATGAGGCCTTAATGATCCTCACCAGATATCAAATGTAACATGAAAAAGACTGAGTGTCGGCATCTCTAAAAGCGGCAACCATAAACCACTAGAATTCTTTTAATACAAGAGATCAAGAGTCAACTTATATCCGACTACCTGCCTGTCACTGCACATTTGAATGGAAAAAGTAGTTTCCCTCTTATGTATTTCCAGCCAAGGATCAACATGCCTAGACACAGTTCAGTTTTGGTAAATGTGGTAGAAGTAATTTTTACCCCATACGTGGCTCATTTGGGATTAAAACCATTCAAATAATCCAGATTCAGTGTTTTTTCCCCCAATACTTTATTGAGAATAAAAGTATACTCTACCTCCAAGCAGCACCTGACCTCTTTTGGGTCAGCTGTAAACTCATTAGAGATGATCGTGATCGTGTCACATCCAGTCTTCTAAACAAAGTGCCAAAGAAGCAGTTGACCGGTATGTTTAATTGACCTAGTTAGTGTGAAAGGTGAAAAACTACCACCATGAAGGCCTGTCTGCAGATCCCAGTGAGCATGCAGACAGGGAGCAAAGCCAAATTCCTGAATCTTTCACAATTATAGTACTTACTGCATTTTTCTGCACTTTTATTTCTATACAAAAATATCTGCTGGTGGAGCACCTGGGTAATAGAAAAGCAAACAGTTTCTTCTTTAAGAGTCCAGTTCCAGTAAATAAAGAACAAATAAAGATACTAGAAGACAACCTTTTTTAACAACAAGAAAAAATGTTTAAATTAGTGTTGGAACTGCTAATTCTAAAGGTCCTTTTTGTATAATATTTATTTTCATTGCCACTTAGGCGCAACACACACACATAGTGCTGTTTCATTTCACACTGAACTTTTCATGTCTGCATGAGTAAATATGAAATTGATGCTTTTCTCTGGTGTGTGTGTTTGTTGACGCTGGGAAACAGGACAGTGGTGATTCCTCATGAGTTGAATCCATAGATGTTCAGGTCAAAACAACAGGTGTGACTGTTTCAACAAGCATCAGATGTCCTTCAGTATAAGGTGAACTCATATAAACCTTTTGGTCATATTGTAATAGTATTTTTGTAGTACTCTTGAATTATAGAAGGCTAATAGTATGGTATAGTCAATATTCCCAATAATATCTGAAAGATGCAAACAATGTTAAAACTAAAACTAACATTATTAGCTCACTTGTCCACATCATTAGTTAGTGGTCAACTTCATTAATTCGTCTGTGCAGGTTAACACATTTTTTTGTGTCCAATGAAAACTTTCATTGTGTTGTATCTGACTTTCAGCATTTGTCACACTGGTCCTTTAAGTCATGCTAGGGGAGTTAGACTAGGAATGGTAAGGATGCTTAGATGCTCTCCTGGTCCAACACTTTGGCGCAGAATGGAATATTCCAGTTGACTGGATTGGCAAGAAATTTAGATGAGTCATTCACGATTCCCAGAGGATGAACCCAACTTTGGTGATCCATAGTTTTCCTCTAGTGCTGCCAGAACTTACATTTGAGGTTTGTATTAAAATATCTGTCAAAAATGGAATGAAGTGCCTTGATATTAAGCAAAGACATTTATTTTCCCTAGATGATGGATTGTAATCTCTTTGATCCCCCCCTAGCACCATAACCGGGTCAAAACTTTTAATTTGTCCAATACTTTGGTTTATGGCAAAATACCTGCTAAATCAATGACAAAATACACTACTCCAACTTTTTTTTTTTTTACAAGGAAGAGAGAGTAATGGGCCCTCCATGGAAAAATGGGTTATAGCATAAATATGGTAGAAGATATCAGGAAATACAAACAACATGTTGAAGAAGTGTCCGTGTTCTGCTTAAGCAGAGCTGCTACTATTTTACAATAAGATTTGCTATGTTATGGGTCAATATATAACATTGCAGGATAGTTGAAGGCTGTGCCAATGAGAAAAAAGAGATGGAAGATTACAGATGAGCTAAGGCTGCCCCTGAACACTCTAATATACAAGAACTATACACAGTCAGAGTCATTGAGAGACTTTATCAGACTGACACACAGTGTTCATTAAGCGGGTGGTTGGAAAGTACAAATCAGCACATTTTCACTCACGTCACCATAAACACTTATGTAGTTGCAAGCAGAGATGATAAAACACAATTACCAGACAAACCTCACAATCAGGGACTTGGGAGTGTTTGCTATACACTGTAGTTCTCTCATTTCATTACATCGTTTGGGCCTTTGTAAAGTGCATGCGTGGACCTTTTCATTACCATTCACTGCTGAAGATGAAACAGTATGTTTCTAAAGCATATTCAGCACTGATCTACAATATCAGGTCGGAGATTTTCATTATTAAGTCACGGTATGATGAGATGAGACCCAGCCCCTAGTACATCCATTTGCTCCCAGTTTATGAAGATGAATTCAGATGGATAAAAACAGTTAAAACAAGCAACATCGAACCAAGGCGAATAGGCAGATCGAACAGAGGGAGGCTTCAGTCGAGTGATTACAGTACACTGGCAGCCGATGCATACCTTCGCACCATCAGTTACCTTTAGCCCCATCACAGAGGTGGGGTCAGCCATTGTTTCAAGACGAGTTCACTTACTGCCTCCGTTAATTCAGCTACAACAACATTCAGAACAGTTTTCAGCACCTTTCTCGCTGTAGGACCACTGAGACGTTGCAAGGGATGATAATGACTGACGGAAGCCCAACTCTTCCCTGACACTGCTCTATTGATTGCTATGGCCTTACTGACAGCAAATATTACAGCCAAGAAAACACATGCACCTGATTGCATGCCACCATTCATGGGAAAACCATTTTCTGCAGAGTCCTGTGGAAAAGCAGTACGCTTCCTGTTCAGTTGCAGAGTGGTGAACAGCACATTCTTTGGCGAGCCCTCAGTGTCTCTGTTAAAGGGATTTGTAATCCCGTTTTTACAGAGTGGGTACGCTTCAGACCAATGCGTGCGACTGAGAGAGCTGCTTGGTTTTTGTGGAAACAATAATTGAAGTGCCAGATAATCATGCTCCATGTTTCTGGAAAAACTGTTGACTTTTCTGTACAAGGTAATTTGAACTTGAAGCCACCATGGAGTAACACAGAAATCAGAAATCAAAAGCAGAAATTAAGATGAACATAAAGGGGTCTTCCAATAGTTTTGAGTGATGGAATAATTATCTGGTGAAAGGTTACACACTGAGACATTTTATGGTTTAAGAGTGGTTTTTAAAATAACCAGGAGCATTTTTCTAATGAGGGCATTCACAGGGTCAGGACAATTAAAAAAAAAAATAAATAAATAAAGGACCCGGTTGGCTGTTTTTGTTACAGTAACGATAACAACCTCACAGTAAATTACAACTGGGCTCAAGCCGTGGCCATGATGAGAGACAGCCCAAAAAAGCCAAATGGAAAGATGATATAAATCTGAGATGCTAAATCTATTCACTTTAGAATGCACAAGTTGGAAATTATGAGAAGTTTTCTGGTTAAAGGGTGTGGAGAGGATGAGGTCAGAGATGGAGGTATTTTCCATCCATTAGTGGTGTAGCATGAGATACACACATAATTCACTTTCCACATCTTCACCCAATTAACTAATCGCATCACAATTGAGTGAGCTCTGGCTGGATGCTTCACATCAGCGAGAAGTTATTGAGCCCCAAACAAATCAGTGCTTCTCTCCCTCGCTCTCACTCTCTCTCTCTCTCATACACACACACACACACACACACACACACACACACACACACACACATACACACACAAACATCCAGCAGAGAATTTGTATTGTACCGTTAAATACAATGAAAGAACACAGATGATGCAACCAAGTAAATCATTTCCAAACACGTTCTGGCAGATGTTGGCTTCTCAGCTGAAGTATTTTTAAAAGCCGAAAAGATGAATTAAGAAGGGATAATGCCTGGTGCGGATGTTACCAGCTTTGGCAGCGCTGTGGCAAGCACTGCAAATTCATTGTAAAACTGCAATGTCAATAAAATACTAAAAATAAGAAACCAGGAGCCATAAAAGAAGAATTCTTTTACAGACAAAAAGGCAAATTTAGGTAAGATACACACTTGTACACATTCAGGCATTCAGAAAGGATGTTTTACAGCAATGGCATTAATGATGGGAACATAGAGATTAAAGTCAGAAGTGACAAAGAAAATTGCAACTTAACTTCTTCACAAGTTTACAGCCAGGATGTCCCTATTCTGTTTTATTCTGCTTGTACAGCAGTGTGGTCATCTACAGTTACCTCAGAAAGGTTACGGAAGCCTTCAGAGACAAAGAAAACATCTTGCTGGCTCTAGTGGATCTTCAGGGACACTGCAGAGATTTACCATATTGACAAGGCAACGATCATCTTGTTCTGTCATGTAAGGACAGATACAGATGGGTGATATATTAATAATGTCATAAAATGCCTTAATAAGTTGTTCGAAAATGACCCTCAGACAAGCTTCAAGAAAAGGCATTGAAATGGATTTTGTCCCTGAAAAAAAAAAAAAAATCTCCAATATGATGTTGAAGCGGGTAGAAATCTGGTGATTGTAGGGTAAATAAAGTATGATTCACATTACCTTTACACTCATCAAACCATTCAGCAACATCCTTGTTCCAGACTTCTTCAAGACATTTAAGCAGACATTTTGGCAAAACATTTCTCCCTGGTTATTGTTAAATGCTGAAGAGGAAGCAAAGTCCAATGTTTAGCTGGTTGAACCAACCACTCCGACAAGAGTCAGAATAACTGCTGCTTTATGGCTTCGTCGCTTCAACATAAACATGTGACTTTTTGGCCTTTCTTGAAGCATTTCTTCCAGGCCTCTTTCTTGGGATGATGGTCTCGATTGAGCAGGCATCTATTTTGAGAAAATGATGGTTTTAGACCTCAGCCGATTATCGGAACCACAGATATAAAAAACGGCTATTTGTGGAAAATGTTCTTCCAAGAACATGTGAGTAAAGAAGTGTCTTTACAGTTAAATTCTTTCTTGTGTTCCATGTAATGTGTCTAATACCAAAACCATACATTTTCTGCCCTCTAATTCTTGAGGTTCTTTCAACCTGTGTTTGTTTGGGTCAGAATCTGTCTGATTAGCTCAGCGTCTCATTCCCTGTGAAGTTAAACAAAGTGTTTGGTCCCACAAAAGCAAAATGTCCTCAGAGTACTTCTTTTGATCAAATTATTTAGGATCAAAGTGAATGAAAGTACAGAGGAGGACACAGAGCTAGGATGACATTATTGTAGGCTGCATTTGGGTAATGGCAGCCCAGCAGAGAAACATTTCAAACAGCAATGGCGAGCAGCCCAATAATGGCAGAGAAAAAAAAATGCACTATGCCAAACATGCTCAGCTGAATGCTTTGGTAACGCTACATTTGAAAACTTTCGGTGATAAAGTATGGCCTAGAGTTCTTTCTTTTGTGCCGGTGACTATGACTTTCTCTTTCCCATCTCGTGCATCATTGACCTTGAATTAAGAATCAATTCAGCCTGTCTGACCACTCTGTTTGAAAGCCAAACAACCCTCAATGTAGACATTTGAAAACAGTGTTCACTAATAGATATATTTGCAGAAGAACAATACTACTAATAAGCCTTTCTTCCAAATCTGAATTGCCATAAATGCTGCACAAAGACAGTTTCTCATCTTCAGTTTCACTCTCAGGGATGTCAGAGATTAACAGATAACTTTGCTGGTGAATAAAACAATTAACAACGATGGCTTTTGGCAAACAAGGAGCAACAAAGTCCTGGGTTTGTGCAAAGCAGGCATCAATAATAATGGAGTAGATAGAATAAATAGATTTGTCTGCAGTGCTTTGACAGATGTGAATGATCTCTGGCCAGAAGAGACTGGCTCTCCCCTATCACGCTTACTGCATCTATTAGAGAGATAAGTCAGTCTGCGTTTCTGGCCTGCTTAGTGATATTGACTTGTGTTTTTGAAGGCAGAGAATCACTGACAACCTCTTGTTTCTACTTGGCCTTTCCTTCTTTCCCTTTGTTTCCCTGTTGTTTCTTTGCTGAAGTTTAAAATGCTGAATCACACCAGTGAAGATTTCGATTTCTCTGAAAACTACTTATTATGCTACAATTACTGCAACGATTGGCTGTTGTCCTCTGTCATGCCCAGGGGCTGCATGTTTGTGTGTATATGTATTTGTGTAGGGTATGTCTGTGGGTGAATGTGGGTGTAGCTATCAGTGAATATTATGTCATTTCATGCCACATGCAAAGATTTATTTAGGTTACTATGTTTGTTTGTGTGAGGGCAATTTTCAAATTAATACAGTGTGAAGTGTGTGTTTGGAAAGAAAAAAACTGACCACTAAAAAGGCTGTATTATTTCAAAGCACAATTTCAGAGGCTGGATATTGATTTCACAACAACACAGTGCCAGAACAAACCGTTTGCAGTAGTTAAAATGTCCTAAAAAATCCTATCTAGGTGTCGTGAGCTCCAGTTCTTTCCATCCTGCTTCATTCAAGTGCAAAATGTCTGGTTATTGCCTTCACCTCCTTCGCTTTTGTCCTGTTGCTGTAGCAGGTGTGAAAACACCTGTATCCAACCAATGGCTCCCTTGTTTCAGGCCACTGTTGGCATTTCAGCTACTTCACACTACAGAACAAGTGCGAGTGAGCTTGCATCTGGAAGTCATTGCCTCACAATCCTATTATCAAATTACCAGGCTGAAAACACACGGGTGTTAGCCTGCTAGCAAGCTGCAGTTGTCAGTTGGAGAGTGAAATGCTGCCAGGATTCATCTCAACTACAGTCTAAGGTGCTTTGGTTAAATTTCCTGGTTAAAGCCTGATAAAACCACATCTGGGATTGCCAGTGTCACTCAAAAGGAAATTACTATCATGAAGATTAAATCATTATTGTATTGTGTTGTATATTAATCTGACACACTCCAACAGAAAGGCAGCTATTGCTACTATATTAGGAACAGTGATGAGGTTAAAAGAAAATGGAAATGTCAGATATAGCAAAGACTAGTGATCCTTCAAAAGGACTGTGTGTGTGCCTCACTGGACACTTTAAAGAAATGGTTAAACATTTTGTGACATTGCCAAGAAATAGCTAAACCATGTAAATCTAACTGAAAACACTAACTGTAGTGTTGGTTGTTCTATTTTTGCTTCCCAGTTACTCAGGCTAGTTGTTTCTCTCTGCTTCTAGTCTTTACTCTAAACTAAGCTTAGCATGTCTCAGCTTCTTGTCCATGCTTGACAGACAGAAATGCTAGATATTGATTTTCTCTCATTCACTTAAATTGAAAACAATACTTTCCCAAAATGTTGAAATTTAATAATTCTGATTTATTATGTGTGGGTTTTTTTGTAATTATGGCTCTTTGTTTCTATCAATTTTGACAGTAATTATTAAGTTGGCACCACTGTATCAAAGTTTGATGGGCCCGGAAATAAATGATCAGATAGTCTCATATGTTATTAATCGGAACAATTCACAATTGGGGTACATACAGTAGTTCAAAGTTGAAACAATACGTCTGTTGCACCTGCAGGCTTGATGGTCTGATCTGCTTATGGTTCTTGCTCTGTCTGATGTCTTTTTATTAGTCACAATGTTCCCAAATTTCATATTAACATGGTGATTACAATGTTCCCAGAAACTACAAACACCGCCAAGTGAAACAAGATTTTTTTCCTTTAAAACTTGATGGATAAAGTTTCCAGTTAGATGTTTGGTGACCTTCAAAGTGCTTAAAGCTTAATTTTAATTTAATTTTAAAAAGTTTAATTTTCATTGAATATTGCATGGCTTCCAGTACACAGGGACACTCCGATAGACTCAGTCCCAGACTGGACTGCTAAAGTAGCAGGAGTTTAGAGCCCCATGAACCTCTCCTGATTTCTTATGTTTGCAGTTATTTTACAGAAAGTGCTGGGTGTCAAATCAAGCCAAACATCCCTCCGGCTACACAACCCATCACATTGTGCTGTTGAATTTCTGTTTATTTGGATTTTTGTCAAGCTAGCGATGAAGCCATGAATGTACAGGAGACCAAGACAAAAAGGCATCATGACACATGCCAATTAACTGAGAAGGGATTTTGGATGTGCCATGTTTCCATTGAATCTTTAGAAAGGTTGTAAACATAACTAAGGATCATTATACTCTAAATGAACTGGTCTGTATGAGGTGTCATCCAACCATGTCCGAGGCAAAAGTATTTATACCTATTCCAAAATGCTACACACAAAGGTGGGGCAAACACAAACGCTGGAAAGGTTCAAATATTCTGTGTGGATGCCAGTGGTACACACAGTAGGATTTATCTATATAAACTATTATCAGGTACAAGAAACAGACTGAAATAATTTATCTTTCCATCTACTGATAGTTTGAGAAATTGAATTTAATTTTTTTTCATTGGTTTGCTTTAAATGCTGTTTACTGTACCAGCAGAACTGAAGGGAAGAGTTTATGACTGCACTGAATATCGCCCCAAGGCTGACGATCAATACTGTAGATGCTCCCAAACTCAATGGCATCTCTACTGTATGAAAACTCAGTACATTTCATCATTTTGGGTTGTGGGTTTATTGGCTGGCAAACAAATGCACAATGGTGCATCACCTGCATGTGCAAAAACCTTCAGGAAGAAAATACTAAAAAAAATTCACTTAGGATGATGTTGTGTTTCACTGTGGATTTCTAATCCTTAAGGCAAGTACATTCAGTGTTAGGTCTGCAGTGTGGAAACCACTCTGTTATACAATCTCATTCGCTCTATGGGGAGACAGGTCAGACACACAAGTAGCTAATTGTTGTCTGTCTGAAAACCCAGAGTGATTTCTGAATAGCCTCCGCAAAACCCAATGCGAGGCATCAACATGGACCTGAAACAAACAACAGGAATTATTTGTCTAAATCCCTGAACAAACATGGGCTGTGGAAATGAATTGCAGTTAAAATCTGCCTCTAGTCAAGAGAGCGCAGAGACATCTGGTCCTGATTACACTGCTCGCTGACAGCAGGATGTCTCCTCTCTCTTTTTGTCTCGGCTTCATCAGTCCTCCATCTACCGTTTCAGTACGCCCTCCGATTTCCTCAGCATCACCCTGTCTCCATCTTTTTTGGCATTTCTGCCTCACTTTTTGTCTCAGTTTTCTCTGGCTTATGTCCACGAGTTTCGCAAATCCCACGGCGCTTTCTGCAGCTCTGCGGTGCTAGCAGCAGTAGTTTTTAGAACAAGGGAAATCAGAGAGGGCCTGTGGTGGTTCTGGTGATGACCTCCCTGTCAGCTGAACCCGCCATTCTGGACTTACTGATCCACCCTTTGCATAGACTTATTTACAGCCCTAAAGGCTTGATAAGGGGTCTGAGTGATGGAGTCAGAGACATTAGTAAAAGCAGCAGGGTGCAGGTTGAGAAAGGGTCATTCCCTCACTGAAGTTTGAAGTTGCCATCTTCCTTGCTGTACTTTGCAGCAGACATCACATTTTTACATTTAAGTGTATAATACTTAATGGTATGGGGTGTAGAGCAAAAATGTGAAGCAAGAATACACGAGGTATAAGAGACAGCCGCTTGCTAGGGCTCTAAAAAAGTAGTAGTATAGTCTGAGGTGGAGCCAGCAGTGTCAGACCTCGCACCCTTGTATGTCCTGCATTAACCCCAAAGAAAAACAACAAGAAAAGAGATCTTGTGAAAAGAGATATACAGTCATTATGGAAGGAGTTGGAGAGCATTGTGCTAACAGGTGAAAGGTAAGAAGTATACAGACGGAAAAAATATTTACAAAGTTCAGCACTGATTGTTACAGGACATAAAAAAGGACATTATGACAAAATTGGCAAAACCCTTGGTAGTCTGAATAACACAGAACTGCAAAACCCACACATGTAAACTTCATATACATATATCCAGGGCCACTGACCAGTGAGGCTGGGGGTGACAGATTATGCCCTTCGAGAGCAAACATGTTGAATAATTCAGAAGCAGCTGAAATGCCTGCTAACACTAAACTGATTCTGCAGGATGATGCAAAAGGTGAGAAAAGAAAGCTTTAAAAGGTTTAAAAGGGGGGTGGGCTTTAAATCCTTAATGATCTTCTTTCATGATGATTGTATAAGACTGAAGCTGGCTGCAGAAACACATGTCTGTAGAAGCAGGACAAATAACAGAGTTTTAAGCATCCAGAAGCAAAGAGTTGGCCTGACAGCAGATCAAACTGATTTGCCAAAGTACTTTCTGCCGTAAGACAATTCTTGCAGTCATTCATCAGGAAAAGACTCCACTCTATGTAAAGCACTTTTGTTAAGAGGAAACATATTGTTTTAGTTGGCATAGAGGAAGAAATGCTGTGTAGAGAAATGTTATCTCGAATGAAAAAACAAAACACTGAACTTTAACACTCAGAAACCAGCAGATGTGTAAAGGAGAGGGAACCTGAGGGCTTGTTCAGACCACTAGATGACAAAAAAAAGATCTATTCCGCTTCTTTCATTAGCTGTTACTTCACTTATGCATTTTCCAGGCTTTGCTGCCTGTACCATCAATCTAGGATCACACAAAAGTTGTTGCCTTTAAAGACAGAGCAAAAACCTCCTCATTTCTTATAGTCTTTGTCTAGATTTCTAAGATTTTAGCTATGCACACTCAGGTTGATATGGATATGTTTGTAAGTTAAAAGCAAAACGTTATGATGCAAAGTGGAATCTGGGGGTGCAGGGGTCCTTTCCCTGCGGTGGTGCTCCACATCATCGCTCCAGACAGCATGAACTCACCAGAACAGCATGGTAAGCTCATGAGACGCAGGCCATAGCGGCTTTGGAAAACCTATCCCCGACATTTTCCATTCATAAAATTCCTGGAATTGAGATGGAGGGAAAATAAATCAGGCTGCAGCCTGGTGTCTGTGTTTTTTCATATATGTTTCTTTTTTTTCATGTTGCTGTGATTGGCAGAATGAGGGTTTAGCCATATGTTTCCTCCTGTTACCATTCTCCACAGCCTCCTTTTGTTTTTCCTATTGACATTAAATAGACATAAAGACAGGATTTGCTGAGTGCGCCTTCCAACTGAAGTGGTTAGAAATGAGAGGCTTTTACGACATGGAAAGGTCTTCATTACACTGCATATTACCAAGAGCCATCTATTGATGGAAATTTCCGCATCCCCTCACTTTTCCAAAAAAACAAAACAAAAAAAACCAAAAAAAAACACACACAAAAAAAACGACACAAAAAACAAATAAATAAAATAAACAAAAAAAAAACAAAAACCCCTTGGCTATAATGCAAAACTGTCTGCTTTATCGCCCCCTCACAGACTCTTGTTTATCTTTTAGTTCTTAAATACTCAGTCTTTATGATGTACAGTATGTCTTCACAATGCAGCTTATTTGTTTTTCATACCCATTGAAGAAAAGGAGTTAACTGGATTGAATAAGGCAATTCCCTTTTCTAATCTGCAGTTCTTTGAGGTGGTTTGTCATTGAAAAGTAAAGGGCCCTCCCGCTAGCTAACATACCACCCCTGCTGCACCAATAGCTGTGCATTGTAAAGATAAAAGGATTTACTTTGAAGGGGACGTAAAAAAGAAATCTGTCATTTCATCAAGCAACCAGAAACAGTCCTTCCTTCTGATCCCTTACAAACCAGATCAATCAGAATAGTGCCTTAAACCTGATGAACTTCTTTTAATCCAAGCATTTGGATCTTTTGGTTCTGGCATCCACGGCTGTTCATGGCTGCCTGTGCCTGGAGGGCTGTGATGAGCCAATCCTCAAGTGTAGGCCATCGTTAGCTCTGTATCGAGACAATTAATCATCTTTTTCATTAGTTTATTCATAACTCGTATTTTTTTTGGCACATTATTGATAGGGGTAAGGTGGGCTGTTCCGAGCCATCAGAGGGAAATTGCATGCAAATCCAGATAAAAAAAAAATCTAAGCTGTGTATAAAAATTGGTATGCCACATTAATGCGCTGACACAAAACAACACAAGAATAATCACACACACAAACCAACACAAATAAATCAGTCTGCGGTATAAATACACACTCTGTGCATAATACTGAAGCAATACAGTGAAGTTCATTTTAGGCGTACAATTTAATGTAGCTGTAAATCATGCTGTCTGATGAAACATATTTGAGCAAAGTGAGCTGCCCATTTCAGAACAAAACAAATCACATCATGTTTTTCCTTTAGCCAGTTTAACCAAAGTGCTCTACAGGGAACGTTGAACATTAAATGAATGAACTGATTCTAACTGCTTTGATACAGTGCCTTAAATTTAAAAACTGACATTTATGGATATAAGTGTTTTCTAATGTTATTTTCATTTACTCTTGTGGCAATGAGAAAAATTTACTCTTGTGGCTGTGAGTAAAATTAAGTTTTATTGCTATTATACTATTATACTATTATGTTCTCAAAAACAGCTAAGTGGTCTTGACTGCATATTTCAAAAAAAAAAAAAAAAGGAAGAAAAACATCCTGTGAGCCTCCAGTACAACTAAATCCTGACAGAGCACGTTCTCGTTTGTCTTCTTTGCACATTGATATTCCCCTGCCAACATGAAAACTAATTTTGGTTTCTGATGCACGTGTTGCATTTTTTGCATTTTAGCAAATATGCATGTAGAATAAAAGTTCACTAACCTGAGGAGAAGTAAAAAAATGATTTGTGATTCTGAGTGACAGTCATATCCAAGTGGCTGTCTGATCAAGAAAAAGTAAAAAAACAAAAAACAATTAATCCATGTGTTTTACCTGACTTCATAACCTGAAGATTTTAAATCTAGAGCCTCTCTGACAGATTTAGGTGGTGTAAAACAGTTAACAGTTCTCCTTTGACATACAAATCAGAGACCAACATGAGTTTAAGTAAATAATTATTTAACAAAAAAAAAAAATTTAAAAAGGGTATTTATGTGGGATTTAACTCCCCCCTCAGGGACAGGCATATGGAATCCTCCATATATGTAATTACATTAAAAAAATCTTCAGAAATTTTAATTAAAAGGGATGTCTGTTTTTGGTAATTCCACCAAAGTAAATACCTTTATAATCAAAGTACCGATTCAAAAGTCTTAACAAAATGTAAAACTGCACTAAAAAAAGGTCTAATCACCGATTTATATCATTCTCTTCTATGGCCTAATACATCCAGTTAGGGTAAAGGGATAGTTAGCATGGTAAAAACGGTATGACATCTCCTTTTGAGGCTTTGTCACTCTATCATCTTCTTGCCAGCTTTATTTTATTTTCACTATATAACCATATGAAGTTTGCATAAATAATGTCTAGTGTGATTTTTGTCTGCTTTTTGTAATAATTAGCGGGGGGGGGTTGTGTCTCTTAATGTGTAGGGGTTGTTGGCAAGCAAGCTGTTGGTAATTTAGGAAAAGTGAGACTACAGGACCACCAGAGCCTGTAGAAAGGTTGCTGTCATTGACTATTTTCTCTTCACTTTTGTGTTTCTATGCAAGTTCTCTCTCCTGTGTGACTCATGTGGACTTGTGGTATGTGACATCTCCTGCTGTACACCGCTGCTAATTGGGATTAGCATATTACCCACCAAAACAATGCTGTGGTGATATGAGTCTGCCGGGTCCAGTGGCCTTTATTCACCACAGACCCCGTAATCCTTCTGTCTTTGGGAGCAAAGCTCATTAAATCTCGTGGAATGGAGGCCATTATGAGCGCCCGCCGGCTCTGGCACCTACTGCAAATCCTATCATGGCACAGATACGAAGCTGTTGCTAGTGTGGGGGCTAGTGGGCCGCTAATCAAAGCCCTGGCGTTTGGACTAGCTTGTTAGCACTCCTCACTGATCCCTGATCCCCCAGGATTAAATCCAAACAGCAGCAGAGACCGACTGCACGAGATGAAATGCAAATACACAAGTATGTCACACACACACACACACACACACACACACACACACACACACACACACATACACACACACACACACACACACACACACACACACACACACACACACACACACACACACACACACACTTCTTCATATTTGCCCCAAGATTTGTTAAAGTTAACTAGGAGTTCAAACACCTGATCCTCATTCATAAAACACTGTTAACTGTTCCACATCTGTGCCAGCATTTTACACCAAAAAAAAGTTTCTCTTATCAACTCATGACTGTCTGCATGGATTATGTTGTCACAATTTCTTGTGTGACTTTTTTATCTTAAGTATTTTTAGTCCGTTTATTGTGTTTTATTGTCCTTTTATTGTCTGTGTTTATTGTGCACTTTAATGTGACGTGTCTGCAAACCAAATTTCCCTAATGGGATAGTAAACTTTGAATTACGATTACAATCTTTTCAGGAACCTCTAATAGGAAACAGGACACAAAGCTGCCTAAGTACTGTTGTGTTAACTACACAACTCTTTCTTCAGATTTAGGCAGACATTTTACAAATTTCGAGTTTGAATGAATCAGAAGAAAAACGCAAACACAAATTTGCTATCTGTGCTGTGAAATCCAAATTTGCTTCCTCACACAACTTCTTAAGTACTTCAATGTGATATATATGATTATTCATTCAGAACAGCTCAGTAGTTTTTCATTTGAGGGCATCAGGGTCTTATTTAAGTCAGATGGACAGAGCATTTTAGGGAGGGGCCGCACTGGAGTCTAAGGCACACCCTGTTGCTCTTACATACTTATATGGATTTCTCCTTTGTTTCATATTAAAACTGTAGTTCAAAATTTGAGTAAAGAGTTACAGCCTATACTACACTTTGCCCTGATCTCTTCCAGTGCATCAGCAAATGACAGTGTCTGGAACTGCTGCTGCCCTTGATGTGATCACTGATGTGTTTGATGTCAAATCAGGCCACTGGTTACTTATCATAGGACATAATGACACTTTGGTGCTGCTGCTGTTTGCCATCAAACAGATAAAAACCTAGTACTTTTAATTGAATGAGTTCTTTGTGAGGTTCCTGGACTGAAAATTATTAATAATGACAATGTAATTACATAACAGAAATTCATTATCAAACATTTGAAGGGCTCATGTCGGCCTTTTTTCCCACTTCATTATATCATATAAACAGGTTATAAATGCATGAAACGAGGCAGCCATTCTACCCCCCCCCCCCAATATGGATGATATTGTATGCGCCCACAGTATATGTGCAGATCTGTGAGTAACGGTAGGATATTTATGTGCATGACTGCATATTCTTGTAAATTGCCCCAATATGGAAATTAACAGGACATGATATTTAACTGCTGCATTACCCATGAATGGTGTCTTGAGAACAGTAAGGAAGATATTACTTTGCTGAATCAGAGAACATTTGCATTTAACTCTTCAATGATGTTGAAGTAAATGGTCAGTTATGTCTCTATATATATTAAACTGAGACAGTAAACAATCTGTGCGTCGCTTTATTTATTTTCCCCCTAGACACACAGACAGTTCAAGATGAGTCAATATCACTGGAGAGCTGTCTCAAACATGTTAGCTGCTAGTGCAATGCATTAAACTGCTTGAGGCCCAATAGCGAGGTATCACTATTTAATATGTATCAGGTCATGTGTTGGTGCACTCGGCCAGCCTCTCTGCTTATCAGGCTCAAGGCTCCAGTTGTAATCTGTGGACTATCTTTGAAGCTGTTGGTGAGGGGAACGTCGAGCATGCGAATGGAGACCTTGAGCTCCAATCCCAGAGATAGAAACAGGGAGGCAGAGGGAAGGGAGGAAGGAAGAAAGGCTTCTAGATGATTATAGGCATTGGTTATTGATCAAGACTACACTCCAACCTCAATCCTAAGGTTTTGTAGAAATGTGATGCTAAATTAAGAAATAAGAAAACTATTGATGAGTGGTATTACTGACTTAAGAAAGAGGCTGAAAAGGGAATGGGGAAGTGAATATCAAACAAAGCTCAATTGTAACATATTTATTGAGCTCAAGAGTTTCTTTATTTTCTCCTGCCAGGCAGCTATTGTTTTGCTTTATTTCATTATTGTATGAAAATCTACATGAAGAGACTTGTAACTTCCATTAAAATGCAATGATTGAGTAATTTCCATATTGTCTGTTGGTGAAATCCTCTGACATCTGGCTTTATTTGATGTTTCAGAGTTTGTTTATAGGATTACAATTAAACTTTTCTTTCCCGCTTCGCTTGTGCAAGGTAGAGCAGAGAATGAGGAGCACTACGGAAAAACCCATCCAACAAGGCAACTTACCAGAGTGCTGTAATACTGACTACATTTGAATTTAAACCATCACAGTGCTTCGATTTTCGTCAGATTTTCTATCTATCTTTCTATCCTATCCCAGGAGAACCAGAGAGTAGAGGTAAACAACTCTGGTAAATCTAGCCTCCTGTCAATGCAGATTGGGGGGGGGGGGTATTATGTGGTTATTTTAGTTCAACTTGGCTTGAAACTTGCTGGAAAATGAGAGCAATGTGCAGCAATATGGCAGACAATAGACAATCAACCTCAGCAATGACAGAGCAAAGTCAGTGTGCCGTAAGTAGAAAGACAGAATGACAGAGAGGAATGCTATCAGTAACCTAACTCTAGCATCCTTGACACCATTAGACACCAGTCACTTCAGGGCCATGTCAGTAATGAGTTGTGGAAAGCTAGGACAGATTTATTGCAGTACCTTTACATAGTAAGGCATCTCAACGCTTGTGTAAAAGTATCGTATTGATCCAATCTACTAATATCAGCCATGCCTTACTGGCAACAGTTTGTTTAATCAGAAGGTGAGCTAACATATTAAACCTCTGAACCTGTACAGATCAGTAAATGGTGTGAAAAAATGCTGAAGTTATGTCATTGCTGAATAACTAACTAACAGAGATGCAAAAAAGAAATTTTATACTTTTACAAATCTAAGCTAGATCTGAAATGGCTGGTGAGTCACTAACGGGGAGGAAACACGACACAGTCACTCAGAGGGCAGAGATCCATCTGTCATGTCTGTCCATTTTCAATAGTTTCTAACACTGAAGAGCGCTAGCCATCATCCCGCAGGGCTGATGGCTCATCTCTTTTATCTGTTCTGGCGAGCAGAGTGTTCAAGCATGTGGGTTTTTAGGAACATAAGGAGCTTTCTTAAATTTGACACAATCCATGTAGTCAGGTGCACCAGTGTGTGTTTGGCCAGTATGCACTCCCCACCTTTGCTTATGAAAGAAGTTGGCTTTTCAACAAAGTGAAATCCATGTAGAGCAGGTTATTAATGCAATTTCTCAGTGCTTGTTTAACTTCATGCACAGAATGATGAGAAGAGGCATGATGCTGAGTAAACTATAGGGTAAAAAGTTCAAATGTGGTGTATGGTAAAATGAGATTAGAACATTAGGCAGTTCTAATGGTAAAACAAATGACAGCATAGTAATATCCTCATTATTCACTTTCAGTCCACTTTGTAGCAAATTAGTTTGACCACTCCTCTGTTTCCAGGCTGTTCCAGCTAAAAAGGGGACTCTAAATAGCATCGTACAGCATCACACCCTGGTGTCTGTGATGGAAGAGGAAGGGTAAAGGAAGGAGCCAAGGAAATGAGGCCAATTTCCCTGTGGGGCCCCAGTAACCAGGGGCAGCCAAACAGGTTCCACATAGACAAGCCATTAGACTGAAGCCTAATGGCAACTTGGTACCACCCACTTCCTGCCAGGTGTTCCCCAAGGGTATGTTCTGGGTGTCTTTCTCTCAGTTAGCCTGTCTTTCTGCACTTCATTGCTTTTTGTCTGGCTGTAACTATTCTGCCCCCCTTTTTTATATTAAAGAGGCTAAACAAACAAAGTCTGCTTTGCAATCGAACAGGAGTTCAAGTTGGAGCGAGGACTTCAGGCAGGAAAAAAGAAAAAAAACACTAAGTGAAATTCTACAGAACAGCTACTGTGTAAGAAGAGAGGATGCTTTGGCCAGACGACTGGGGCCACTGAGGGAGGCTCACGGTGTTTCCAGTGGCAGTAAAAGGGAGCAGGCCTGAGCTGCAAGCACAAAGTGTGCAGGGCAGACTGGAAGTTGAAGAATTTCCGTCCCGGCATGAGTGTGAGTGAAAGAGAGAGTAGCCTAGTGTCTGCCAGCAGGCACAACACTCTCTTTTTCCACAAGGGAGAAGTTATGGCGTAATTTGCATGTCATCCAAACCACTCCATTTGGCGGGAAATTGGTATGTGTGTGTGTGTGTGTCCAAATGTGTGTGTGTGTGTGTGAGGCCATCTAGTTAGTTAGATCTAACCCCACTAACTGCATGCACTCAGAGACACTTGCACACAGACACATGCACAAATCATTGTATTTCCCACCTCAACAAGTGTGCCATCATGTTGGGCACAGTGGTAGGGGGGCTGGGTGAAACATGGCTATTCAAAAACCAGCACTTGACATATTCAGCCGCAGAGTCCAAACTGCCATGGAAATCATGCACATACCACGGTCAATCAAACACTAATAACAGCTCTCCCTCAGCTCAAAATTACAGTTGGAAAGGGTCAGTTTGTGTCAGTCAGCTCTGATGTCTTTATTTCATATCTACAGGGCTCCCCACCGCGGATAACTGGATGCTTGCAAGTGCATCTGCAACCTTATTGGTTATACTTCAACATCACTCAGTCATTTTCCAACACACAGTGTGATCCCCATGCAGGGTAGCAGGGACACACCGGTAATCAGGTAAGTATGTACAACGTCATCGCGGCAAAATAACAAATGTACCCAAGGTCCGTCATAACTTTCCAGATTCTATTAGCTACACTAATATGACCACTAATGAGAGGGCATTACAGAGGCCAAAAACAACCTGGCAGGCTGGGGAGGCTTCATCCCAGCTCTGGGTGCCGTTTACTGTAAGAATATATGGACTGTAGCCACAGCCAGCTCAGCTCTCCCTCCTCTGTTTGCTGGGCCTCATTATCACACACTCACACCTCACTAGCCACAAAGCAGCCTTGGTCTGCGAGGCTGCCGGTCCAGACAGGTGGGAGGGACAGAGAAAAAGACTCAGATAAACAAAGAGAGAGAAATCAGAGTTAGAGACAAAGGTAATTGTGAGAGAATTGTAAAAGGGTTGTTATTAAGGCAATGGAGGTCACAACAATGAAGAGGTGGCAAGAGATGCAAGGAAAATGAGACAAAGGGCTCAACACACAAGTGGTCGGAATATGAAAAAAGTTGAAAACCAGAGGAGAAGCTAAGGAGAGGGTAACTGAGACGGGGGCCAAGAAAGAGAAGGGGGGCAAGAGTTGTGGACGACTGTGGCGATGTTTCTCTTTCTCCTCCCCCTCCTTATTTTCCGTCTGAGTTACACGGTCATTTGGCGGCGCTGGCTGAGACCACCGGCGTGTTTCCACTTGGCCGTCTGGTCGTCTGCTTGTCTGTTTATCGGCATGTCTGCTTGACTACAGGTCCTCACGGTCTTCCTGGTCATCCACTCAATTTCTCCTGTCTGTCTTTCGTCCACTCGGACTGTTTGTCTGCCTGATGGGCTGGCTGATGGTTTCTCACTGTGATCAACTCAGGAAAGCAGAACCCTCATTTCCCCTCACCACAGAGTCAAGCCTTCGGGGGGGCTGAGCTGAGTGAAGTAATGAACACACACACACACACACACACACACACACACACACACGCACACACAAAAACAACAACAACAACACACACAGATCACGTGACACAGCATGACACATATTTTTAGATGTATATATAGGTAATTTTCCTGAGATATTTCCTGGGATACAGACAGTGTCTCTGTCTCCTCTTTCAGGATTATCAGCATGTTTAGCTTTCCGCCTCTGAGAAAAGTAATTGCCTAAAGGAAACAATAGGTTCGGCCAACTAGGTTTGAGGTCCAGTGTCATTTTAACCAATCTGACTACACTGTTACATTACCTCTGGAGCCTGACCCCTTTTAAATCCCTTATTTAATATATTTAGGTTTACTTTTCAACATTTGCAAGGTACACAAACTAATATCAGCATGATCATTTCACTATAGAAGACTCAACTTAATACTATTTGCACTTCCCTGTCTTTTTTTACTTTTTTAATGTATATTTTCTTGCTGTAGAACTGTATACTGAATATTGTATATAGAGAGAATGAGAATAAATTCTACCTTGCAACTTGTAGCTTGCACTAAATACAGCTTGCAGAGAGAACATTAACCAGACAACAAGTCAGCTTCATTTTGGCCTTTCAGCAAGTTATGTTACTTGGCTGAAGCTAAATGTGCTACTGATGTCAATGTTTGTCAAGTGATGGAAACTTGCTAACAATGAGAAACCTGCTATCTGAATGTTTTGTATGTCGCTTTGTGCTAATACTGGCAGGGTGTGATAATTATTTGCCATTTTTTGTATGTCTTGAGGCTAACAGACTTGTCAGCTACTCGATAACATCAAACCAAGGGAATTATGAGCATTTCATCGACCACAACTATATCTGGAACTGACTATATGAATCCAGCCCACCCACTTCTCAAGTGTTTTTGATAACAACTGTGGACCGAGGTTGTTTTATATGGTTGAGTGCACTGAAAAAATGCATTCTGCCATAGGCTTTTGTCTGGTAGTACGTCTGCATGGCTTGGAAGCTTAGTGTCACCTTTGTGTGTATGTGGGTTCCATAAGAACAGACTGTTGAGATCTTACAGTTTTTTGACATGTAAACACAAAAACATGCACAAACACACCCAAAGGTGACCTGCATAGAGAGAACTGTGTGCGTGTGTATGTCTTTGTGTGTGTGTGTGTGTGTGTGTGTGTGTGTGTGTGTGTGTGTGTGTGTGTGAGTATGTGTGAATGTGTATGTGTATATATGTATGTTTCTTGCATGTGAAGCAACATGCCTCTTCATATTAGACTTCAGGTTTCAAGTGTGTTAGAGTAAATACAGTAACTGCCAGCCAAAGCAATAAATTGTGAAACCTCAGGCTAGGAGCCTGTCATACATTCTTTCTTGATAAGTGTTTATTTCAGTTATTTAAAGAGACACCTTACATAATGGCCAAGTGACACAAACAACACACAAGAACCTGACTTATGATGGAAAAAAGTGGGTTTGTTAAAGTTGCAATCCGCTTGGAGCCAGTTTTGCTGTGTCTCCAGTAAGAGATATGTTTTGGGTTTCGTGAAGGAGACGGTCAGTGCACATTTCCACACCTAGTATTCAGCACCCAAAATTCTTAGGCAATCTGGAAACACGACCCAAATTTTAAAATTATCATCGTCAGTCTCATCTGAAAGAAAAGCTTGATTTTGTGAATGGTTAACCATGTGTTATATAAGTTTCAAGAGATAACATGCAGACTGCCCCCCCCAGGGAGCAATCGATTGAAGAGTAGGTCCGACTGCAGTCAACCAAGATTTTCTGGTGGTTGACTACAGCCCTTTGTGACAGTACCCTGTATTACACCAGATAGAGCAACAGCAACATATTTCACTTTAGCATCTATGCATCATTTTTGGCATCATAGGCTTTCTAATTCGACCTCTTAGTTCAACAAGATTTCCATTCGCCAACAGTGAGCAGAAAATAAGAGACATTCAATAGAAAAACCCTCTGTGGGTTTTTTTGTTTCTTTCTTTTTAGAGCAGCTGACCATGTCAAAAGAAGAGCCATACTCAAATGTCAGCCAGAAAGTCAGTCATCATAGACAGGTAAGACACAATGGATCATGCAAACAAGCATATAAGCTGATCTCAGCTGACATTGGGTTAGAGGCCGGGTACACCCTGGTCAGGTCACCAGTCTATCACAGAGCTTTCACCACCTTCACATTCACACCTACGGCCGATTAAGATTTTCCAGTTAACTTGACCTGCATGTTTCTGGTCTGGGGAGGAAACTAAGGCACCAAAAGAAAACCTATACAGGGATGGGAAGAACATGCAAACTCCATGTTATAAGACAAGATAAGTGGATTGACAATTCTTAATAGCAGAATATGAGTAGTCTCTTCAGCCACAGCAGCCATAGAAATACTGGGTTCAGACCAACTAATGCCATCTTGCAGTTATTTCTTTTTCCTGCTTTGCTGCTTGAAAAAGCCTTCACTTTATACCAATATATGATATGTCATCTGAAAGTAAAGAAAGAACTGTTACCATCTAATATGTTACTATGGCATTAAAATGCCTTTACAATTCAAATGACCACAAAGATAACATTTTTATTTTTGAAAAAGAAATACCGCAGCTAAATTTAAACTTCTATCATTAATTCCTCCTGGAAAAGGTTTCCCTGTGTACTTTCAATGCTTTACTACACATAATCTTGCAGCCAGCAGGTTTGCTTTAAACATGTACTGTATTAATAATAACCTGCAGCACACTTCCTATAATCCCTACATGAGCTTTATTCAAAGGTCATCACATTCCCTCATGCTGACCTCAAACAGCCTATGACATTTAAATCTGGCTACAACTGTACCACCTACAGTGTTTTTTAAGCCCCAGCTCATGATTCTGTGTTTGTTTCACATTTAGATCTTTCAGTGAAGTTCTAGCCTTGCACCGGGTCCAACCATCTGAGGTGTGCCAAAGCCGCCATGTCAAAAAAAGAGCAATGCAAAATTGTTATGAAAGGTAGGACGAGAGGAGGAAGACAAAGCAGATGAGGTGGGAAGAGCAACCTTAAAGGCAGTCAGTTTGGGTCATCTTAGGAGTGTTACCGTTCATTTAGTGTTAATAGGAGAATTATATCAGTAAATAGCTGGTCCAGGAAATTGACAACTGGGCTGCTTTGGTTGGGTGCTTAGGGTTAAAACAGATATGGTACTGAAATAACAGCAACAGCGGTAGCAGAGAACAGCTTGTTTTAATTGTCTCTGAAGTGGAACAGCTGGCTGTGACTACTGGGCCTCACAGCATAACAGAGAGAGAGAGAGAGAAAGGGGGAGAGAGACAGACAGAAAAGCAGAGAGACAGAGAGAGGGAGGAATTGGTGACCATGGCCAGGGGTTGAGGTTTAGGCCAAAACCTTTATTCTGCTCCTTAGAACTTAAGAGTTTGTCCTTACTGACATTAGGACGACTTTTGACTCTGCAGCAAACTCAGTGAGAGATTCAGTGAGAGATACAGCTGCATACACTTTACCAAATCACAACAAATGGTTACATTAGAGAGAATCATCCATGGATCTCATAAAAACAATAAAAACAATTCAATTAAAACGTGTCTAACAGTTTTTAAATAACAGCGGGCATCATTCTTTAATTCCCTTGGACGCGGCCCATTTCTAATGGAAATGGGAGCAAACTGTGAATTGAGTCAGACACCCAGCTACCTGCTCATTTTGGGAAAACATCCAGTGGAGAGGCTGAACTCATTTCCTCCACAGCCCATTTCTAGTTACTTTTCACTGCGCTGCAACAACCCTCGGGATAAGTGGCAATTGTTCAAAAATAATCCTTAATTATGCCCTGGGCATTGGTTATGGAACAGTCTCTTAGGGCTGCTGATTTCCGACTACTCAACTCCTCCTAAAGGTCAAAGTCATCACATATTCTTCACAACTGCAGAGGAAAAGCTTTTTTTCTTCTCCGTGCAGCACTGTCGTCTTTGTTATCAGCAATGCACAGGAGCTGTGTAAACAGGCCACAGCTCAACCCACATATAGAGCTTCACATGCGAAATTCATTTTTCACTCAAATGGCCCTTCTTTCGAAGCATTTCAGCTGATGAGCTTTCCCATTCATGCTGCCATGTCGTGCGCTTCATGGTGCAGGTAAAAGCAGTTGTGTGTTTCTTCTAGAGTATATAGAAAACTATTTATCATAAATGTTCATAGGTGTAACATCTGTGTCAGGATGGTAACGGTTGTAACGACGTTGCTGAAACAGTATAGATGTCTCGGAGAGTCTGTGTAATGTTTGGGCTGAACAAGGAATCATCTTCACATAGACACTGAAAAGATGATTTTCTTAAAAAAAACACCGTCTCATTGCGACATTTTACTAACATAAGGTAAAACGTGTAAAAGGTATTTTGTCGCTGTTACTCAAATATATGTGTTGAGTAAAAAATACTAAAGAGTTACTTGAAAGTCTTCAATTCCTGTGGTGTTCAGCACTGTTGTCTTACAGCAGGCAAGTGAACTTAGAGCCAAGAACTATGGAGCACAACAACACATCAGTACAATACTGGCCAGAAATAAAATCACAGTTTACTAAGTTTACTACACCTCAACTTTTTCAGCCCCATTGTATGTGACCATGTACAGAATAGACTGGGTAATTTGAGTGAAGAGACTTGAAGAAACTGATAGGGAGGAAGTAAAATGAGCACACAAAAACAATGAAATAGAGAGCTTTGCTGTAAATAGCATTAGCTGCTGCAGGCATCTGAACATAACATGCAACTGACAGAGCCAGTGAGAATGCTAAAGAGAGGACATGCCATTACTAACAGCGGACCAGCAGTAGCCAGTGAGAGAGAAAGAGGGAAAGAATAAGCACCCTGATTCCCGATTTGGACACCCTGGGGTCGAACCGGGGCTTCGCTGTTAGTTATGGGTCATCATGCGAGTTCACTGGCTGATTCTACTTCAGTTCCCCATAAAGTGATGCTGGAAAGCAACACTAGATCAATCCAAGACACTTTATCTTCACTCTGCAATAAATAATGTTTAGATGCATGCAAAAATTTTTGTGTGTTTTGGTCCTCAGCATGTATTTGTATATAAACTTCACAGGTCGCCATTAGAGCCGCCGCAAGTGCGACACAGTTATTAAAAAGAAAGTAAAAATGCAAATTTCCAACAATTTTTTTGCCTCCTACAATGCCTTAAAACCCAAGCGATAAAAATCCGTCAAACACAATCCAGCAGAAAACAAATTATGTTCCTGCAATGCAGCATTTCTACTCGGTATTTAACCTGATATATTGCGCCAAGATGCCGGTGAGACCAAAGGCCTCTCCATCCCCCGTTCATGAATATTGAGATGAGATGTTTAATTTGTGTTAGGGAGATTATTGGAAAGCTTCAAAAGCATGCTGGATTCTCCCTAAAGTCTGGCTGAAACCATGTTATGTACTTGACTGAATGACTTGCTGAGATACCAGGTCTAAAATTAAAATGGGATCCCATCCCTGCTACCTTAGGGAAAAAAAAGGATCGACTCAGCCTGTTGGTATTTTAAGGCCTTGGAAAAATCCTGTGTCTGTTGAGTACGACCCTCTGCATTCTGCTCGGCAAGACAGAGCCTTAACGCAACTGCTGAGGTCTGAACTTCCCCCTCAAAACATTGAGGGGGAAGTTGAAGAGAGCAAAAATTCTTGGCCTTTTCAAATGTATGTTATCATTTTCTAGTGTACAATAAATAAATCAACAAGTCAAATCACAATGAAATCATTTTAATTTTTGCAAGGGAGGTGACGTTGCATTAGTGACAGCAATATGACATTGATGAGACTGTCAGTAGCTATGCAGCAACTAGCATGAGGAGCTGCATAGTCACAAAATCTGAAACATCTCAACTGCATACTGACTTCCGGCTGTGCATGCTGTTGGCCTCATTTAGCTTATGTGCAAAATATTTATCAGATTCATGCCACACCTGCACCATTTCAAAACAGTGTTAGTGAAATATTTCACACTTCTAAATGGACTTTATAAACTCAGAACATTAATATCACACTACACTACACTTGCTGATGCATATTTCAAGCTTTGTAGCAGCTGATTCAACCAACAGCATTTAAACATTATTTCAGTAATTATTCATTGGGAACAGTATTGGTACCTGTAAAAAGTTACAAAATGTTGAAATGAGGGAAAATGAAGATAAAAGGAAAAGTAAAAATCTTTATTTATATTGATTTTAAAGAGTAAGAGTAAGAGTAAAGAGCTCTGACTGGTCAATAACACTGGACTCCTTAGGGCACAATCTACAAGCTCTCACACTTTGCAAACTCGTTTTTTGTCCTGACTTCCAATGACTGTTGGATCTGTACATTATTAGGCTTGGACTATATAATCAGAAAGGGCTGAAACCTTATGGCACACAAGATAAAGATCTCACATGATCAGTTGCCTGGCAAAAGTATAATGGTCTTAATAGTCTTTAGCTAGAAGATAAAAATAAACTCCACAGGTGAACTATGTGGAACTATTTCAGAGGGTGTTGTGACTGGCCACCTCCAAAAACAGCTTTTTCAAGTTTGGAGTTTAAAAGTATTCATCTACAAAATCATTGATATTAGGGTGATAACATCCCTATTATCTAGGATTACAAGACAGCCCATAAATATTGACAAGAAAAATAGAAACTATAATAAATCTGTATGATAATTATAGAAAAGAGAAAATTGTGTTCCTGAAAAGCTGTCAGGAAACAAATGAAATTCTAAATTTCATGTGTTCTTGCAAACCTCTTAGCCTGCTGTTTAATCCCATGAGAGATGAAAAAAAAAGTCCTGTTTGTGTGTATGACAGGCATTCTCAGCTTGTTATTATATTCAGTACTACAGCCATTATTTGCATTGCATTGCACTTGCATTGCATTGAACAGCTTCTGTGGTTATCAACCAGCTCTGCAAGTCACGCATTCGTTCAATCAAGTGAAGGAGGGGTTCATGTTGATGTCCCGGTCAAGAGCAGTTGTTAACTGTATATTCTACAGTGCACTTAGGAAATGACTGAGCATTTCCAACAACAACTCTGAAAACTGATTAATCATTTTCAAACAGACACAAAAACTTTCCTGGTTCCACTAGGGCCTCCTGATATGGCCTAAAAATAAAATTGTTTTTTATTTGGGTTTTTTTTTTTGTTTTTATTTTTTTTCAAGATTGAGGCTGATTCATGAGTTGATTCAATCTTTTACCTGCAAGACTAAAACACGTTTGAAACATCAAAATTTTTAGGCATTAATCTGCCTGAGAGTTTAACATGAGTAATAAAAAAAAACTCAACCACTTGCAAAGCTGTTGTCATTTGTATCCCCATAACTAACTTTAACTAAATATAGCATGTTCCACTTTAATAATTCATTTCAGTACAGAGTAGAAAATTCCACACATTAATTCATCTGCTCCTGTTGTTTTGGTTTCGTAAGTGAACTGGACATCAGCAGATTTAGCTACTGTACCTGGCAGGTAGGAACAGACTGAACAATCTCCATACTGTCTAATTACCTGCAGTGGCCTTGATACCTTGTTGCCAAATACAAGCGTAGATCAGTGTGTAGGATCTGTGTCAGTCTATCACGCTCACATGTACAGCTAATAATTTCACCAAAAGATAGCCAGAGGCAGCCAGCTGCCTGGAATTGTGGGACATCAGTAGTGACAATAATTCTCTATGTCCAAGTATGTCCAAGTTTATGAGAATCTGCCCTGCGACACAACAGTTAATGCTACCAGCTATTATTTGCATTAATTTTTGCCCTATGGTCCTCCTCCTCAAATATGACGCTATGCTGCTTTTCTCTCTTAAACTGAAAAATGACAACTTTTGGATTTTGGACTGTCACTTGAGCAAAGCAAGCAATACAGGGCCTTGGGCTTTTGTGACTTATAGATTAACTATAGTCCAAGAAAAATGGGACAAGGTTCACATCTATGATTAGACTAATTTCAATATATTATCACCTCAAGTAATGGAGTGAGTTTTTCTAAAATGACATGATTTTCTTTCAGTGTTAACTCTGTGTGTCTTGATTCTTGCCATATTTGCTGCATTAATGAGCTGTGAAGCCTCAAAGCAACTTACAACATGTAACTTTACACACACACTTAGAAACTGGATCTGTCAGCAGGTGAAGGATCTGCACATGAACATGAACAATGACAAATCTATTTCAGACTGTGTAGCTGCACGCCAGTCAGGGCTGAATGTCATGACGAATTTGGATTTTCTCATCTGGAAATTTCACACATGGAAATCATGACATTCACATACATAAAGCCATTCCCGAATTCCCCCACAGATGCACATACTGCGATGTGAGTGGTAATAACCTGTGCTCGTGACTCACCAGCAGCCAGACATGCTGCATTTCAATAAGAGAGACCATTAAAAGGGCAACAACAGCTGTTCCCTGCACCATGGAAGAGTTATGATTGATTACAGTGTTATGCATGGCTGGTCTGTATGCGTGTGTATGCATCTAACTGGTTATTTATTGGGTGAACATTTGCATCAAAAGTCTGTACATGCTAGTCACTTAGAAGTCTTTTCTCCTGCAAAACACCCCTGCAGACATCACTTCACGCTGAGCACTGCGGAAGGCTCACACACATCTATCTCGCTTGCAGCCTTCAGTGACTCATTTCACTCTGGCCAAAGAAAAGGGACTTGTGCATTCATTATCCTTTGGTACAGTACGCCCACACTCTGTGGAGCAGGATTGAGAGGAAGGTAGTGAGAGAGGCAAAAGAAGAAGAAGAAGCAAAGACTACATGCAAAGAGATAGAGAGCTGGAAAAAGCTGACGTTAAGTTCAAACGAAAGGAGGGACACCTCCAAGAATACCAGAAGATACCAAAGAAAATTCTCCTGAAAAGCACTCAAAGATATAGCAAAGTGAATAGTGTTAAAGTACTCTCTGTTAGCTGCTCCAGTGGCAGCTCAGTTGAAGTAAACCTCGCTCCTGAGAGCTCAAGAAAAATAAAGAAACAAGGAACATGATCTTGGGCAACCTCCAGAAAAGCTGTATGCAGAGGCATCATAGTGAAACTCTATGGTGAAAAGGAAAGCTCATCTGCTGAAATGGAGCTTTGCCTTAGAGATAGAACATTACACTGAACGATGCTTCTGCGCATGTAGCAAGAACAAAGAAGGGCAAACCTGGCAAAATAGTGCCGTTATGTTCTAAAACTGTAATTACCTACATTTAGAGAGACATAAATCAGTTGGAAAATGTCCCTTTACTTATCTTTAATTAGATTTTTCCCCAATAAGCAGTGAAATATCACTGACTAAGTGCTGGCAAAGAACAGCTGGTATAAACAGAAGGCCCTTTATGTAGTTCAGTGGATCGTGCACATCCAATTGGAATCATTTCTCAATGGTGGACTTGGTTAGGACAAGGCAGGTGAGTCTTTGGTCTCAATGCAATTTTTCAAGCTTTTTTTTTAAAAAAATACACATATAGTGCCAGACTTGCATACAAAACACACTGGCATCATACAAAAAGTATCAGGACAGACACTATTATTACCTCTGTTATAGAGGACACATTTATTGTCCTGCTGTATGGTGCAGATTTAGAAATATTTAAGTATTTCTAAAGACCCATGAGCCAATGCACCTGACCAAAAAATGTCAGGTGCAGTGACACCTGACATTTCATGATTTTATTATTTTGATATTATCTACTTTGTCTATTTGAGTTATATTTTGTTGCAGATCCAAAAACAAATCCATACATTGACAATAGTACATGTTGCTTAATATGCTCTGCATTCCAATCATGTGCTGCAGCATAACATGCATCATGAGACACAGCAGTGCCAATGTATTTTCAGACTCACCATCTAATACAAAACCACTAAGGGGACCGTGGTTATTAAAAAGTCATCAGCAACTGAATTCAATTATATGAGTTGTCAAACTCTAAGTGAGCCTCTTTTTATTACTTGCGGATTACATTTTACAGTTGCCCTCACAAAAGCTGTACTCTACAACATGGCTCCTCGAAGTGATACCTCTGACACAAGAAAATGCTTAGCTATGTTCAGAGTCTTTGCTGCTATTGTCCACATTAAAATTATGAGAAGTTAACACATACAGAGTCCTGACTGGAGGCTAATTTATGAATGAATAGAGGCATTCTTAAACCAGTCAACACAAACAGCAACCTCACCCAAATCCCATTCACTATCAGTCATTATTCCAACTAATGATTTAAACACCAATCCTCAAATGTGTCTGGAATGGATAGAGTTCAACCTCTACAAGCTGCTTGTAGCTGCTGTAAATGGATTAACAGCAGCAATGCTGAAAGTGTACACAGAAGCTCAGCAGCCTTGGTCGAGGGTTACCAAGGTTTATCCATGTGGGCAGTGTGTTAGAAACAGTCCAAATGTTCTGGCAAACAAAGGCCCAGAGTCTCTGTTGTTGATAGCACTTTTCACACTCAAAATCAGATTGAGTGTCTAAATCTTGCTAAGAGCATCTAAACTGTGTTGTCAATGAGGTTGTTTGAATTTTTGGGTGCTACAATGCTCACTCTTTTCCAATTTGGATGAAACCTGCTTAGCCTGGCAACACAGTCTTAAAACATAGAGGAAGGCCCTCTGTAATGCAAGAGCAGCCTAGAAAATAAAAGACTGCAGCCATTGGTTTCTTTTCAGCACACTAGCCAGGCCATTATAACAGAGGAGACAAACCAATTAAAGCATTTTGATTAGAAAAGTCCATAACTCCAAAGATGGCTGTTGTATGACACATATCCAGCCCCTTCCCCCAACAAGCCAATAGTCTGTTTTATCCCTGCCAGATGTGGAACATATCAAGCCAATACTGTTGTTGTATTGATGAAAGGGGGGGGGGCATTTAAAAATTATTTTGGGGCAAAGTCATCACACTTATTAGTGTTTTGACACCACATTTGACTGGTGATTCCATATATGCAGTGAAGAGGCTCTCTCCTAGTTCATGGAGATAGAAGCCTTGTCCTGCTGGTCTGAAATAAGATGGCCCGGGGGCAGTGCCAAGATGGCCTGGCGATTTCTTGACTGGCTATGTACTACAGTCATTCAAAGTAGCTGTAAGTGAACCTCTCTTTAAAAAGCCTAGTCCAGCTGTTTTAGCCAAGTATAGACCCATATCTATGCTTCTCTTTCTCTCTAAGATCCTCCTGTCTATACATCTCTATGTGGAACTTGCCTTAGTAGCTCTCTCTTTCTCTATAAACCCAAATGATGCAGGCGGACAGCTGCCCACCACGAGCCTGATTCTGCTCAAGTCTTCTTCCCATTAAAGGGAGTTTTTTGTTGCCACGGTTGCCAAGTGCTTGCTGACTGGGGAATGTTGGGTCTCTGTAAATAATATAGTAGAGTGTGGTCTAGACCTGCTCTTTAAGAAAAGTTCCCAGAGATAACATCTTTGTTGATTTGATGGCATTAAAATAGAACTGACATGATTTGAAGAAAAAAAAGGGTAAAAATAAATAAATAAATACATTTAAATTTTAAAAAATTAAAAAAATTCTTTAGATGGGTTCAGGAATATTAATGTTTTCCTGTCTTGACTTATGTTTTGCAAACCACACACAAGCTAACACACTCTTTTCCTCATTCTAGCTCCTTCATCATCTTTGTTTCGAGGCCTTGCACACTTTGTTTTGTAATACACACTCTCTCCCTTCAATTTCCAATGCTGTCGTATTATCTATGTGTCCTTCCAAGCTCCATCTCTCTTTTCCTCCCTCTGTTTCTCTGCTCCCTCTTCCCGTTTGCTGAACTATGCTCCAATTAGTTTGGCCCCACAAGGCAACAGTGTACCAGTGAGGACACTTTATAAGGACATCTCCACACACATAATCCACATATACACACAAATATTCACACATGGTACTTTATTAACCTTTAGTTATATACCGGTCACCTGGTCGTCATATTGTACAGTGAACATAACACCAAGTATGTAAATATTTCTACTTCATTGCAACAAGAATTTATGTATTTGTTTAAGAGCAGGATCTTTATTTTTACATTGACATGTATCATTATATTTCATTTTATTTAAAAAAGGAAATACAGCAGATGGATTCAATTTGAATTACTATACAGTATCATAAATGCTACACAAAGTTCTCCTCTGAAACAAATATTCACAGAGGGAGCCTTTCATCATGTGCTCTATTTTCAGATTGACATTAATAGGACACAATCCTGGTATAGTTAGTTACAGATTACATAACTATGTTTTCATTTAACCAGAAACCATAGTGATGTTGTGACATAAATGTGACTCTATATTTCAAGTCATTTTTACCACTGACAGGAAGGAGTCATTGTTTTAGGTTTCCTGAGCAAAGTATGAGGGAGAATACACTGTGAAAACAATAACAACAACAACACATTTAGATTGTACCTTTCTAAAACTAAAGGTTGTTACTGTTACTCATCTTCCTATTATTTTTCAAATAAAAGAGAAGGGTCTAGTGAAAGTAAATGAGGGAGCTGGGAAATTACATTAATCTCCTAGAATTATAATCAGATTACTTGTTAGTCAGGGAGTAAAGTAACAAAATTACTCCATACTCATAATTACTGCCATACTGTCTTTTAAAGGAATAGTACAACATTTGTGAAATACACTCTCTTTTCATGAGTATAAGAAGATTGACTCCACGCTCATGTCCATGCGTTACGCTCAGAGCTGAGCTCGGGATGTGCTGAGCATAGCTTACTGTAGCACAAAGACTGTACACAGGTGGAAACAGCGAGTCTGGCTCTGTACACTACAAATATGCTAAGAAATATTACATAACCACTCCCTAAAACCACAAATATTTGTTATTTCATTGCTGTATGTGTATGGATTAAACAAACACGATACAACATGAATGGTGTTAGTAATTATATATTTAAACTTTGAATGGTAACAGGCTAGCCATTTCCCCCAGCTGCTGCTCCTTTTGCAGGGTTAAGCCAATTGCCTCCTGGCTCCAGTTTTACAATGTCTCCCATAATTGTACTCCCTACACTGCATCTTTCCATGGAAGAAAATATATATTGTTTATTTTCTTCTATGATGCTTTCTTCGATGCTGTATGCTCAGCAATTAAGCTTAATTAAGCTTGGTTGTCAATAAGCTACAATAGAGTAAACCCAATTTTTTTTTCCTATCGATCTTATTCATTTGAAAAAATGAAAAAAAATTTTTTTTTTTTTTTTCAAATGAAAAAAATGAACAAGATCAAATTAGCAGCACATCCATTTGCTGCCTGGACCAGGACTGAAGCACAATATCAACCCAGGCTGAGGTCGAACAGCTCCTCATGTGGTGTGTGACAGATAGCAGCAGCTATCCTCATACAGAATTTCAATAGCTGTTTAATGGTGCTTCTCTCTCGGGTTCAATCACGCCGGCTGAAAGGCTGCAGAGGCTGCACTTAAGCAAATGCACATGTAAGCTGAGTGGTACACACAATGCACATATGCGGTTCTGTGTCATATGTTCGCTGGCACCTTCCATTTTACACCATCATTTACCTGAATAATACCAATTACTGAACACTGGAGCAGCAGGAGAGAGATGAGAACACTAGTGGGGAGGAGTATGAAAAGAGAAATCGCAGCATGACAACTGAAGTATTTGCATGTCTGTCGTGTCTCCATGTGCATCTTCGCTGTAATTCATTTGCCTACGGGCTGGGAGGATTGGTCCAAATCTTTCGTCTCCCAGTGAATAGCATCTGCCCTCCAAACTGCGACATTAATGTCTCCAAAGCACATTTCAGCTATCATGTCTCATTTCCATATGTCTTGCATTGAGGTGCAGGCATAATATGTATGGCTGCGCAGACTTGAATCACACAAACAGGGAACTGGTGAGCACCTGGTAACATGCAAGGCTCTGCCAACTCTGTCCAAACATACATGCATATACAGTATGTGTGGTTGCAGGGCATGATGTCATATTACTGAAGGGTGTTACCCCATTCACAGGAGACAGTGACATCATCACTGCAGGACACTAGAAGAACCGCTGCTTTTCACTTATTTTCGCTTAATATCAAATCCGGTGTGATTAATCCTGTCTCTCAGCACACAGTCATTTGTCCTGATAAAGCTTTAATAGTGAGGCAGTGGCAACAATAAGGATTCATCAGTCTCAGCCAGAGTCCAGCTCAAAGCAGAAAGCACTGAGAGAAACACTGCCAAGGCTGCAAAATCCTCTGCATTTGTTATTTTCATAATATAAAATGTTTGTATACTTGATATACACATGGATTCAGATGTGCATCAAAGACACAATGGAATAAAATTATAAAAATATAGAGCCATGAAAACCAAATCATCATAATTTAAATTGAACTTGGTGACGCTGAATTGTGAAAAGCAATCAAATTTTACAGGAGCACTGGGAATCTATAAGAGCATCTCTTCTAAATTTGTTAGAAGTGCAAATTGTATCCATGAGATGCAGCAGGTTTAGTAATAAGTTACAATAAAAAAGTATGGACTGTCCAAACCCAAGGACTGGATTAAATCTCTATCAAGAGCAGTGAAAAAGGGCAAAAAAACAATGGAAAGAATTCATTGGAAATGTAGTTTGGTGTGAAGCGCGTTGTAGAGTGGTCTTACTGCCAATTTCTCCCTGAGACCAGGGTCAGTACTGAAATAGATAGATAAATTAAAAATCTAACCTGCATTAAAGCAGTCAAACTACAAAGTAGCAGTGCAAAAGCTCAGGCACACATCTATGTGGTTTTAGAAGACTGGCCAGGTAGTGACTAATGGCAGGGCTAGTCGGCAACCCCCCCGGCTGGTGACTGCTAACATGCTGGCCAGCCAGGAGCATGCTCTGGGCAGTCACAACAGCACTCCAAGCTAGCTCATTTGATAACAAATTTACATGACAACGATCATCAGAATTAGATTAACTCTACCTGAATTACTTGTGCAGATTTCTGATTGGGACAAATTCACTGAAATTAATTGATTTCACAGCTAGGTTCTGCCATTTTTATAGCTTGGCCTAAAAGGAAAAATCTGTAAGACAATGCCAATTATTACTCTTTAGAATGTTAATTCTTATCCACTGAAAATTAATATTTGTAAATCTTTCTAATTATATTTTTGAGTTTTCGTACAAGCCGATAGGTTGAGGGAAAAATAGACTAATGTGTATGTGCACTTGGCTACACAAAATGGAATATGAAATACACTGGGTAAACAATCAGAATCAGGATTAATGGACATCATCTTGAAACATGATTTGCTGTTCTCATAATACATCCATGATTGTCAGCCAAACATACGTATAAATGGTGGTGGCTCTATCTGTAGAAAAAACTGAGTTTTTCCTTGGCCTTATTCTTAACCTGTGTTGGTAGAGCCCAACCGATAGCGGATTTCCCAATATATCGGCTGGTGCACAGGAATAATGCAAATGAAACCGTGAATCACCAAGAAGTCTAAGCAGTTCTAAGTAGAAGAATAAGGTTTCATTCAAACTGGTAGAACACACAAATGAACACTGAAAAAATTACTTGCTGCTGAATGCATCTCCTTTTTTAGAGCATTGTGTATCCTGCAGCAGAGACTGATGCTTTCAGCCGACCTCCAGTAATTCTGTCAGTCGCAGCAGCACATACTGACAGGGAGGGGGGTTATCGCAAAACACCTCATTAGAGACACTCTGAGAAAAATAATCCTCCACTGTTGTGCTTCCATACAGAGATTATTTGTCATTCCTCGCCATGTTGTAAGCCAGAGGATGAAAGCAGGGGTTTCTATAGGCATATGTGTTCACTAACCAGCTCCGTAGCTAGAGAAAGCTTCTTGAACAGGCTTCCTAAGGCTGGCTTAATATTGAAAATGATAATGACAAAATACTGTCAAGATTTCCATTTCATCTCAACAATATTGGAATTCAGAAAATAAAAAATTCAGAGATATATTAAGATTCATTTCTGTAAGAGGGTGCTGCACCTTTTGCAATATAATCCTTTTCATACTAGACCAGTGCATACAGTGTATCTGCAATTTAGTCAAACTACCACAGTTAGACTTATTTTTATCCAAAAAAATTCAATAATGATCTTGCAACATAGTAAATCATATCTCAACAGTATCATATAAAAACAGTAGAGTTTGGAAGAAATCAAGAGAACTACACTGACAGCACCGGTTCCTCAGTCATGACAAAACCACATGTTTTAAGTGCTGCTGTGAAAGTTGGGTTTTAATTTTCTTTTGTTCATGCTGGAGAGGCCGTCTGAATCTGATCAACAGGCCTGCAGGTAAATTATTACGTGACACTTTACAGGATAGAAGACACCACCACTCGCTCTGCTTGCAGTAATAAAAAAAAAAGTATAGGCCTATTGTGGGTGACAGGGACCGGGAGTGTGTGGTGTGACGCTGCAGTAGAACAATAATTACAATAATAATATAATAATAAATACAAATACAGTTCAGCCACCTGGAGCCGCAACTGTGGTTGAGAGTGACATCTCAGGGTTGAATCTCCTCAGGACCAGCTGTGTCTGACGTGCATGGCACATTTTGGGGGTTGGATGGGGTGTGTAATGGGCAGGGGGGCATGTAATGTGCCATGGGCGGGTATTGTACTCCAGTGTCCCCCCTCCTTGGCGACAAGCCCATCATTGACTGTCGGCGTGTTTCAGTGTTTAAAATACATCCATCTCTATCATATTCAAAAAAAACATTTTTTTAAATAATAATAATAATTAATTACTGATGTAACAAACACACCTGGAGAAAATAAATCAATAGAGCACCAGCTACAGCTTCTGCCAACTACAGATTTTGTTTGTTAAGATGTACTGTTGTACTCAAACTGCAATTTGATTGACATCTTTTGATACTGTTCAACAATATGTGAAAGCTAGAATTGGTTGTCAGTCAATTTGTGGCTGGAAATTCAATGCACATTTGTAGAATTGTAGAGAAAAATTACTTCCATCTGTTTTTTGTTTACACTGTTATATTTGCAATCACTGCAGCTGGTGCTTTGAGGCATTTCTTTTCCTTTAAAATTTCAACAACCCTTTACTTACAATACTTTATACTCAGAAGAAGAGTCAGTCACAGATTTAGGTTATTTAATGTATCTTAATTCTTCAGATTAAGTGGATCATTTTGCTGACTAACAGCATTGGCAGCTAGAAAGTGATGTAGCAGTCAGTCAGTCCTTCTACTCTCACACTCAGGTAGGGCAGTTATATCAGACCTACGTTAGCATCTTCATCAAGCTTTCAGCAAGAGACAGATCAGCATGTTGACAGCAGGTAAAAGAAAGAGGCAGCAAGAAGGGTACAACGTGTTAGGAACTAATGCTGACACCGCTGTCAGTGCCCTCGGAGGAACACACACATGGCAAACGTCATACAGTGATGACGCAATGTCAGGGAATTGAGGCTCTGGACCCGCAGACTCCATTAACATCCATGTTAATAATTAAGAGATGAAGGCTTTTGGAAAACAGCTTGGCTGTGCAACTGAGGAGGAGTGTGAGAGGAACGAGAATGAGGATGGACATGAGGGTGACAGAAATGAAAACCTGCTCGAGTGCCAGGTGTGATGAAAGGGGGAGAAAGTGCGAAAAGGCCTGAGAGAGAGAGAGAAGATACATGTTGTATTCAAGAACCGTAATGGCTGACAATCACAGTGGCTAAAGTTGTAGCCCCATGTAAACAGTCGACAGAGTAGGCATTTGTTAATTTCGAGTCACATTTTTGTGTAGAACTCTCAAGTGAGGGAGTCTTAGGGACTCACTTTTCTGAACTATGACCAACTTGAGTATACTGTGAATTCCCAGGATCTACTAATACTACCGAGCAAATGGTTAGTGGCATTAGTGGAATTACAGTAAAGCTACAATATTTATCTGTTTAAAGGGTCAGTTTCGATGCATAGCAAAAAAAGTAGCATAAAGCTCAACAAAAATGGTCAACATGGTCTATATTTTTATATCAAAAATAAATCAAATCACTGTGCACTGTATAATGTGAAAGTGGTTGTTTGTGGCGACGAACCCAGGAAAAACATACAACTCTGCAGTTTCCCTCAGCTCTATGCAGCATTTTAGTGTTATTCAGTGCATTGTTTTGGTTTCAGGCCCCCAAATTTACTGTTTTGGTTCATACTCAACACTCTCATCAACCAAGTACTGCACGGCTTTTTCAGGAAGATAAGAAGGTAAAATGCCCAGCATCAAATGGCAGAGAGAAAAAAGGTTGTATCCAGCTAGTGGAGCATTTAGCAATTAAAAGAGACAGATACTTCCCTCAGGTGTCGGTTGACATGTTCGCCAGCAGCAGTGTTCAGCAGTGGAAACAAGTTGTAAATGCAACACTAACACGTCGTCACCGTTTAAATTGGTGGGGTTGTTAGCAACTTGTTAGGAAACAGCTGCTTATTTACACATCGAACAGTTAAGGAGCAACTTTACCACACATTTGGTGGTGGGGTTTTTTTGGCCATCTGGTGAATGCAAGTGCAATATTCCCTCTCTTTTAGCTCTGTTTTTGCTCCCTACCTCCTGAGGGAAATATCTGGCTCCAATATCAATGTTCCACCGTGTCCACCAGCTAGTCACTAAATGTGTCCGTCTATTGTTTACTGCTGAGCAGGAAGCATACAGTGAGTTTTCAAAGCCCTGTCACGGAAAGCAGCTGCCAGCTGCAGCCAAAAATGGTGCTATGAGAGCAGTGAACCAATACGGCAAAGTTGTGGGCCGGACAGCTCAACAATGAGCTGAAACTTGCTATAAAGCTCCGCAAAGCTGAGTGGAGCTGCAGATTTTGGTGATAATTCCCTGTGGGTTCATCACTGCAGCAAACCCTTTCACTTTGTCAAATATTTTTCCCTTTATCATTATGTATAAATATTAATAATATTCAGTTAAACTTGTGTACTGCACTTGCATCTGGTTACCCAATCCTTTTCTTGATCTAAACTCCTTTCCCATCATCCATTTATCTTCCCACTTCATCCCTCTATCTTCAAATCCATTTTTACTGCAATCCACCCCCTTTCCTCATTTTATCCACTCCATCCTCCCTCTTTTGTGCAATCCTATGCATACTTCCCACATCTCCCTCTTCTCCATGAACCATGTGGGGCTCAAAGTAGGCAACACAGTGCCTGATTCCTTTTCAGCCTCCTACACCTCCCAGACCAGCTTTACCAAACAACTTCTTCCTCCTACATTTTTCACCTTTCTTACATCTATTTATCCTAAACATCTGATCATTCCTCATATTATAAAACCTTTACTATTACTATGGTGTTGTGACTTGATCCTTGTCTCTCTTTTTATTTTTTCATTTCTGCCACAAACACAATACAAGAATAACAGAATTTCAGTTGTGTTTCTCACAGAATCGAAACATTATATTTTAAAAAAATACAGAGTTCTCTGTGGCTAGTTTTCACTGGAAGGACTTCCTGAAGAAGAAACGGATCCTCTGAAAGCTGTTCACAGAGAGGTCTGTTGGTTATACACAGTAAAACACTGCTTTTGGAAATATATGCTGCTTTTACATTTTCAAATTTACATTTCAATTCTTTGAGCACCACAGTCAAAATTAATGTCACATCCATTTTATCTGGTAGTAGATAGTTCAGAGGGTGGAATTTGGGCACAGAAACTCCACACTGTCAGCACTGTTAGATACCAGCTGGGGTGGGCAGAAATTTATTTTTTGTAATTTGGGTGAAGTTACTCTTTGAGGCTATTCACTCATTGCAAAGACAGGAGTTTCATTAGTACTGAAATCCTGGCAAGTCTGGTGAAATGAAACTACAGTTTCTTTCTCAGATGGTATGAGGCTCATGGAGAGCATTCAGAAGGAGCTAAGCTGGCGGTGGTAGCCATGATCAGAGTATAACTGGGGATGGAAAGGGCTCTCTGAGAAGAGGGGGTCAAGAAAGAGAGGGGTTGACTCGGGCGTTGGGGGCCGCTTCAGCAGCCTGTGCAACTGCTCTGTTTCGGCCCCCTGGCACGTCACTAGGTGCAGATGATGAGATGTGTGGCAGTGGTGGGGGGAGTTAGAGGGTGAGGGTCTATTTTTGAGCCCCCCCCCCCCATACCATCGCCACCTCCTCACCATCTCTCCTCCGTTTCCCTCCTCCATCCCTCCCTTTTTTCTCCCCTGGCATCCCATTTCCCTGTGTAATTAGGCTTCTAATTAAGGCTGTGGATGTTGAGAGGATGAATGCCCACTGTCATCTCTCTCTCTCTCTCTCTCTCTCTCCATGGAGCCTGCGAGCTGCACTGTGAGTCTGTAACACAAGACCCCGAGCTGGCTTCTCTGATAAATTTTGTTTTTGTATATTCAATGTTTAGTCCATACCAAACTGCAACTATACATAAATGTCACAGAACAGAAATACTAACTCTGACATCAAAAACAGGGAAATGCAGTATATTCCCACACCGCCAAAGGATTACATGGAGGAAGTGCAACTACAAACAGGAAACATTGGTATTAAAATACCACAGTGAAAAGAGTACCGAGGTCAGGGCTGTAGATGGATGCTTGGATCTATCTTTCAGTGCAGCAGCCTCCAGTTAAAGTCCTAAATCACTTCAAGAATTGGTGTATTAAAAATATTATTACAAAAAAACCAAAACAAAACCACCAATGCCTTTACCTGTACCCTACCCTTAAACCCATGAATCATCATTAATCATACTGTACTCGTCCTTTCACATGACAAGCAGATGAAAATGGCCTGTAATTCTAGATCATGATGCATGTCAAAATGTCCTCTCAAAGTCGACGAATGTCATGTATCTCCACATCATTCATGTCTGCAACACATAATCTAGATTTCCGAGCATAAGTTTGCTCATGTGGAAAAAAAAATTTGTGACTCTACACAATAGTTAGTTCCTGTAAGTCTTATGTGTTTAAGCACCAAGTCAATGTGGACTTACACAAGACACCAAAAGAACCATTGCATTGAATATAGTGAAACATTTTTAGACGACACCTTATCTTCTTACATAAAACATTGCAAATAAATACTAATTTTCTCCTCTTTTCTAATCCGCCAACCAGAAGCAGTCATCAGAGACAGAGGACATTGTCATATAGTGAGGAATAAAACTTGAGAAAGGACTTCATCTTCAATCTCACTTGAATTGCAAATAAACTTTGCACATAAAATCCATGACTTCTGGTACAGTTCTTTTTCACAGGAGGTACCAAACATCAACAGACCATCTTTTTTTATACAGTACATGAGGAACATAAGGAGCTTAAAGAATTCTTAGAAACCAAAATACTGCATACCTGTCTTTAATACAGGATTTTTCCAGAGATGCCAATTTGTTTTTTGTTTTTTTGTCACAATGACAAACAGTAAACTGTTCAGATACAGCATTCATGTTACAAAGTAATCATAAGAAATTTTCACCTGCATTACTTCAATTGGATTAAACAGCCAATTGACGGTCAATGCTGCACTTCGTTGCAGCCACAGTTTATCGCTGCTTGACTTCTTCCCGTCATCCTACACCTCTAAATCGTCAAGGACAAGAGCATAATGAGGGCCAAGGGTGAGCATGGTTGTGATATGGATTCCCCGGGTGGGGTCTTCCATCCTATATATGGATATTTACTGTTTCTTCCCACAACCCCCAGACCCCAACACACTCAATTAGTTCAAATGTTCAGTGTGAAGACAGCCATTGTCAGTCATATGGATGGGGACAGTGACGGCACACGCAGGGAATGTGCCTGTAGAATAAATACATGTGTACAGGTGGTTATGTGGAGTGTGGACAGTTGGATGGATGGGTGGAGGTACATATGGATCGGATGATGTGTGGGCTTTAAGTGTCTGTACATGTTTGTGCGCCTGGTGGGCATAAGTGGTTGGTCAGTGAGTATTTGTTTATATGTTCATGTGTTAAAAGATCCATGTACATGTGCATGCCTGCATTAATGCGTGTGTGTATTGATCCAGCACAGGGTGTGAAACAGCTGATGGGTTCAAATTTGAAATGCGACAGTGAATATGTGGGTGACGCAATGAAGGCAGCTGCCTTTCACATTCATATCAGATAAATCACTCTTTTAACATGATCCACTCCTTTAACAGGTCCCTACAATGTCTGTTCTACAGTATATAGCCTATTTTTTTCCTAAAGATTAGGATACCACCAGTGCTTTTCATATTATACAGCAACACAAAAAATGATTTTCAGATTTTTCTCCCTAAAATTGGTTTTGGTATCTGCCCCTAAAATCCAGTATTGGTCAGGGTCTAGTAGGTTGTTTAAGGTACAAGTGAGATGATTAAAACAGCTCTATTAGTTTGATCTGTTATAAGATGCCAACACAACATATAGTGCTTCAGCTTCTCTTCCCTTTTGGCAAGACTGTTACTCTTTAATTTGTAAAAACAATGCCATTACGCAGCAGGTCAAGTGAATAAGCTCTCTAACAGCGCATGCCCAAACATGCTACATTCTACTGCACCTGTTTCACCACCTCAGAGAAGGCTAAGTGGTCCATTACACAGTACGTCAAATTAAGTGGTAGTTAAGTCTGGGGAAAAAAAATCTCACACCAGTGAGCACAACAGCGTCTCACAGACTTCGTGAGGAAAAGAGTTATAATCAATCCAACACAGCCATGAAACAGCCGTCTCTTTAGTGTCCATATTAACACCATGGACCGTGCAGAGTATAAAATGGGTTTGATGTATTGCTATGGGTCTGAAGGCATTTGTGGCAGTGGAGCTGCTGCCACCCTGGATGATTTAACATGGCCCTACATGAAGATCATTTGGAGCAGTTGTGAGACAGGCCCAGCTGAGCTTGTGGATGGACTGTGCAGTGAAAGAGGGAGGCATAATCTGCAGGTGGGTGAGATACTTCCCAGCCCTGAAAATCCAATATTTCCATTCATCGTTCATCACATCTTCTCTTTCATGGGGCCAGGCTGGGTATGAGGCAAAATCACAAAAGCAGAGTAGACTGATATTAAAAATGATGCAAAATATCTACCCACCATGATATTAACAATCAACAAATATCAGTGAAAAAGAGGAAGAAATGAACACTGAAGATCTATTTAATGACATTTCTCACACTCTTCACTTCATTTGTAATTATCCCTTGGCAAGTATTTTCTGTCAAAGCTGTTCGCAAATTAAGAACATGCTTTCTCCGAGGAAAAACCCAGTAACGTTTGTCGTGGAACAATAACTTGCTGCTGTCTGTGAGGCCTGCGGGCTTCACACATGAGGCCTGTTTTAAACTAGTCCTCTGTCTCCCAGTTTAATTAGAAAGAAGCCAATAAGCAGGCAACTTCACACTGTGTTTACAGCGCCATAAAAGACAAAGCTTCTTCTCTGTGTCACTGATGGGTTCAGTTGTAATGAGTCCTGCTTCACATTTGTCTTCAAATGGAGGAATTACCATTTCTAACACTCAGTAGACCTTTTTTTTTAAACCAAAGTTTAAAGTTTTAAAAAAGAACAGCAGACATCATACAAATGCAAAAGTTTACAACAGCAAATTAGTTAACTGTAGAAAAAGCTAGTCTGAGGGTCTTGAATACATTTGAAAGGAAAACAGTGTGTAAAATGATGCATTTAACAGCTCTCAGCGGTACTTTTACAGCTCGAATCTCCCGTGACAGACGAGTCTTCTAGACACTTGCCCACAATGACACGGTGGTTCAACCCTTGTAAATGCCTGAAAGAACAGTCGTGGGCCCAGTTAAGAAGGCTACAGTTAGGTGTGTGAAAGACCATGGCGCATCATAAGAAGCAGTGGGGGAGGGTATGATATGATGTAATTTTATTCATTAGTCGTCTGATGGATGTTCAGGTGCCTGCGATTAGGAGGGGTAAACAACAGCTGTTCGCTGGAGTGAAAGTTCTTCCGCTCGGGAAGGTCATAACTCTGTCGACACTGGGGAAAAATAGAGGCTGCTGCTCAGGACAGGATACAGCTGAATCATGTGTAGAAAGGAGTCTGACTGCCTGACATGTCTGGAGTCATTAGTGCAATGATTCCCAAACATGGTACTTGTACCCCAGGGGGTACTTAAGCAGTTGGGTGGGGACATGTAGAAATATTTCATAAAAAGTTAAGAAAACAGATATTGAAATTTTATTTTAAAATATAAAGCCACATTGAGTCCGCTATAAAACCTGAATAGTATTTGCTGCAGCTGAGACTGCATGAAATTTGGTGAGCAAACGGACAAATCATTGAAAGAGATACTAAAAATCAATTCAACACGATGGGTGGTGTATATGAAGGGGCACTACAGTTTAATCTTACAGTGCAGTAGTACGATAGAAGGGGCTGAAATCCACTGCTTTACAGGGTTGATCGTGCATTGATCAAAGGTTTGATCTCTGTTCTTTTTCAATAGCGAAGGGATTAAGCTTCTGAAGAAAGAAAGGCTGAACTTTGCATTCACCAACCTAAACATGCAAGTTCAGGTCGGTGAACGAAGGGAAGGTCGCTGCCAGAGGGTTGTCAGACGAGTTGGTGGTTGAGGCCGACGGAGCATAAGGCAGAGGATCACAGACCTTTCAGGATGAAGCAGCAGATGGTTGACGAGGAAGCTGCTTGGCATGCATTAACGTTCATCCAGGTGCATAGAGTGAGACAGGGACAGAACAAGAGCGACTTCTTTCATTTATTTTGCTGCGGCACTCAATGTATTCATAAGCAGCGCAGTCTGTTCAAAAGTCATTATATTCTTCTATTCATGAGTAGCCGGTCAGAAGCTGAGATACAGGATTACTGAGTCTCTCAGGTTAGAAGAATACATTCATCGGGACAGTTTATAGCTTACTAGTTTACCACTAGCTTGGATCTTTTAAAGAATGAAATACTTCACTGCAATTATTTACAATTATTTACATCAATAATGAATCTGATGATTTTTGGTCTATAGAAAAGAAACAAAAAATAGTGAAAAGTGCCCCTCAGAGCCCAAAGTCACCTCTTTGCATGGTTTGTTACTCCTTTTAAATCAGCTTGTCAATAACAATAAGACTATTTTCAGACAGTTGTTTCAAATACATTATGCTCAATTACTAAAAACTAAAATTTTTTAAATAATCTTCACAACTGTAAACATGATGCAAGCTACTTACAGAAACAGCTTTTTCTGTAGAAATGCTGTTTCTGTAAGGAAAAGAAAACCACAACACAAGTCATTAGCTCTGAGCATGAGTGGAAGATTTTTGTGAATGACACATTATAAATATTCAAACTTTCAGGACTCCAAGGCAAAACAACAAGTTAAGCTGGACTTGGCAAGTGCACTTGCCAAAGTCAAAGGAAAAGAACTACTCAAAACATCCTAACCCCGTAAGAAGTCCTCTGTAATACCACGACAAACAAGGCCAGGGAAATATCGACTCAATTAGCTACAAGAACAACAAAAAATAGGTTTCAACAGAAAGAACTAGGATGATGTGGGATTTTAATACATGCCAGCTGGAAGGGAGCTTTTTCAATTTTCCATTGTATGAGGGTTTCATTTGGCTCAGTGGGTGTTTTTCAAGGGCAAACAGACACTCTAAACCCAAAATAAATGTGTGGAGATGCTATGTTTTAGGTTCAGTAAAGACCTGCCTCTGACAGTTCACATCTGACAGCAGACCTCACAGTCCTGAGGTTACATAGAGGACATCATAACCACAGTTGCTGTACAACAAAAGACAATAACCACTATTTGTACAAAGTTATTCTGAGACACAACCATCTGTCTCGTTAAAGCAGGATGCCTAAAAATGAACAACTTTACTTCGGTTGATGCTAAAAAAGATTTCATGGTGGTTTTGTACAAAGCTGCCATGGAGAAGCCCCACAGCTTCTGATGGCAGCGCTTATCAGAGTCCCCTTAGAGTGTCATGAGAGATGGAATATAGATGGTAAAATACAAGAAGAAAGCCCTCTGAGCAAGCTGGAGCCTCAGCACTGAGGAGGAGCCCTCCTGCTCTTTCAGATCCAGCATAGGTCCCCCACAGTCTTCCCCAGCACGGTGGGGGACTGACACCTTCTCTCAATACTCACAGGCTGAAAGACTGAGACTGCTGGGCAACACAGATCTGATGCTAGGGTTCACACAAGTGGAGTTTTTAGTTCTTGTGTTTTAAAGCATGTTTTGTTCACCAGTATTGGTGAGATCTAGAATAGATACAGTTTGGACAATGGCATCTTTCTACTAGTTTGAATGCATAATCCACCCATCATAGTATTAATATCGAAGATATTTCTATGAAAACTGTCTGTGCATATTAGTTTATACTGGGATCAGGCTTGTGTTTTAACTCAAACTATGATGTTGACGGTCTGAAATAGTCAAGGTTTTTAAAGCTTCAACACACCATCAAATGGAAATATTCCTATTGTCCCAAATTTCTTGATATATTTAGCATTCTAAAACCTTGGCATCTCTGCTAAATTTTCAAATAGGGTGTTTGCTTTCATTCTTGCTTTTTTGTTATGACCAATACACCAGTGAGAAAGTAACATTTAAGGGCTTACAGGCAGAGCATACTGATCCATGAAGTGTTTTAGGGGCAAGAAATGTGCAGGGGTTTCTGATACAGCTAATGTCTTTAGAGTTGCCTTAAACATTTTAAAATGTTTTAATTTGCAACAACACAGTAAAATTGCAGAATGTTGGTATCAACTAAGAATGATTTTCTTTCATCACTTATGAATACCTAGTGACTTTATGAGACTAATCATGCTTTTACTGTTAGAGTAGGAATGAATGTCTGCTTTCTGTTATAATACCCAATTGGCAATTGATGTGTATATTAGTTTATCCTCCTGGCATTTACTGCTTTTTATTCCACCATCTCAGTCTGGGCATCACATCCACAGGTCATCTGAATAAAAGGAGAAGGGGTTTGTATTTCATTTGGCTGTCACAGGTTGGAACACCCCCGTCAAACTGTCATACAAATATTCAGTACACCACATAAGACAAACAACAATGGTTCACAGGTGGCAAAGGTAGAGAAGTACAATAAGATTCAGAGTACAGAGAAGCACAGCATGTAGACATGTACATTACGACAACATAAGATTTATTTTCACAATTTAGTACATCACTCCTTACTTACGACAGGATATTGGTCAGAGCTGAGTGTATGTTTAACAACCGGCTGCTTCTTTAATTTCAGTTTTCCTGCAAAGGACAAAACGGATAAAGCCTCACAGAGCGCTGTGAACCGCTGAGAGAATGTGGGAGCTGCGGAGAACAAATATGCAGAAGTCATAGTTTGGGGATTAGATCTAAATATAAGTTATGAATAAAATCTCTCATTAAAATATATTTAATTCTCCTATAAAACCAATAACGATGGTTGGTTTTCCATCTCCCTGCAAACTGCCAAGAGCAATAATTCGACTTCACAATCCTCACCACAGCAGTCGGGCTAAAATATAAATTACTTTGACAAATATTTTGCCAAAAACCTCAGTAGCCATATGTAGAGAATTGAGCTCCAGCGGAGCAGGAGCATGACTTAATGATTGTGACAAGCGAGTCTGATGGAGATTCCAATAGAGCTGAAAACCAGAGGACTTTATCAATGAACTATCAAGATACATAAAAGTAAAGCACAATATACAAAATAACTTAGAAAAACATTGTTGGGACATCACGACCGGAACAGAGCTTCATTGAAAGCCTCTCAGCTTACAATGCAGCTCTACAAAGAACACGCTGAGGGGATATGTTCCTCTGTCAGCATACCTTTCAAAACGCTTTCATCTATGATATGTGATGGGGCTACTGTGCTCCATACTAATCATTTCTCTCTGCAGTCAAGATAGCCTATTAAAAGCTTCGGGTGGATAATATGACCCATGTGGTGCAGTCATTTTAGCCACTGTGTTATTCCAACAAGCAGCTGTTGTGTGTTCCTACTCAGCTTGATTCCCAAAATTCGACTCCTACCTCCCTCCCTCCCCAGCGACACACGAGCTGGCATGCGGTGGGGTCAAGCTTATTTTGTAAAGACAAACACTTATGAGCTGATTTGTCGAGCGACAGGCAGACATGACTTGGCAAAGGAAAGCGATGGGCAGCAGCTCAAGAGTCAATTTAACTGACTTATGTTGGGATAGTAACTGACATTCAAGCTGCTGTCTGGGATTCCTCGCGATTTATTATTGATTTATTGGATACAAGTTCTCTCACGCACAGTTAGTAAGGCAGTCCGCATTGATTACACTTGATTTTGAGTGACCAGGATTTGAACCCTGGGGTTTCAGAACATTAAGCACAGTACAGCTGAGATATTGCGCTGTATGTAAAAATGATAATGCTAATACCCCTGTGGCCTTCCCTCAGATGCTGATTGAAAATGACACGCAGCTGGTCATAAAACACCACACACTCAGAGATTACTACTGCTCTGACTGCTCTCTGTCACATACACACACTCATTGACTTCATACCCTCAAAAAAACAACTGTCCACAGTAATAATACCCAAGCACACGCGCACGCACGCACACACACACGCACACACCACTTTTAGCTACTGGTGTGATCATATCTCCTTGTCTACAGCTCCTGTCAGAGCTCATAAAGAGGGAAGGAACCAGGCCAGAGTAAACACCGCACAGTTTAAGTGAGAGGCCACCCTTCAATTTTGATGAAGAGGTGAGAACGACAACAAGTATCATTTTACCCATGAAGTACAATAAACATGGAAGAATCTGTCTTAGTGATACATGGTGCAAATAACAGATGTGCAAATGATTGGAGACATGTCAAGGAGTTCAGTCATGAGGCCTCAGGTAAAGGCCCTTTTCATTTCCTTTATTAAATAACAGAGATGTAGACTTTGACCTGCGAGTCACTTCAGGCACACTTAAATCTCCATTACTACTGTACATATGTTTTACATTTAAGGAGGAGTTAGACAGTATGGGAAATATTTGCCCTTTTGCCAAGAGTTGGTTGATATGCGTCTCATATATGTACCATAACTATTAAGCTACAGTTAGCAACCAGTTAACTTAAGCACATAGCTGGCCACAGTCTGGTGAAAGGTAACTAACTGCCCAGCATTTTCAGACTTCAGTTTTGGTACAGATCAAACTAATAAGGTGTAATGTGTTAGTCGGTGAGCTTCAGAGGTGCTGGTTTGCTCGTTTTGATACCCTGGGATGGAACAGAACCAGGCCAGCTGTTTTCCTTTTCTGCTCTAGGTCAAGTTAACATATTTTTCTAAAGGCTTTTTTCTACAAACTACACTTTTCTAGAAGCTACACTTTGGTTTGCATACGGATTAAATAAAACAAATTATACTGTGTTAATAAGTGAGTGCTAGGGGTGCAGGTGGGTGGATTCTGTTACCTTTGGACAGAACAAGACGTTTCCAGTCTTTGTGCCAAATTAAGCTAACCAGCTGCTGGGGGTATCTTCAGACTGAACCGTACGGACATGTGAGTGGTATCGGTCCTCTCATCTACCTCTTGGTAGGAAAGTGAGTAAGTGTATTTCCTAAAATGTCTCCAATGAGCTACTCATGTAAAAATAAAATAAAAGCTTTGTGTAATGTGAAGAGATACGTATAGTGACAAATGGCCTGGAAAATTATCCCAGAGCTACAGTACTTCTTCTTTTAGCTTCTTTTAGCTTGTTGTTTTTGGTTTTATGGCACAGTTACTCCACGGTTCAGCATCAGACCCCTCATAAGCCTCGTTTCAAGCAGCAGGTTGGGAACGCAAAAAGGTAGCAACTAGCTGGTAAAGAAAAGATACTATTTACCAAGATGAAGACAAGTTTACCAGGAGTAAGTGAAGAGCAGAACAGGGCTAAAAGAATAGCGATTACTACACATAATCTTCATTAGGTAGTCCATAGGAATAATGATCATCGTTATATGGGGGACCATCTTTTCTGTGACACATTAAATAATGTTTTCTCTTCTGATGCACCTGCAATTTGGCCACAAATATTTTCAGCCTTTATGCAGCTCTTTGATTTGTCACATATTGTGACGGCAACTTCTATTGCCACAGCTCCTCCATAACTGTCAACTGCCCCATCAGATGTGATGTTTATATGAGTGATTAATTTCACTTTAGAGTGTAAGTCCTTTGATGCCAGATGCTTACATCTGACCTCCCTGTTTGTCAAATTCTAAATACACTGTACATGCAATAGTGAAGGCAAAATTATTGCAGCTGTTTGAGCTGACATAGCACTTAGCATATACACACACTGCCTGTTCAAAAAGTGGAAGCACATGAAGATCCTCTTCATGTCAGCAGCATGTGTGTGATCTCTTCCTCCTTCAGCCTCCAACCCCCTTCTCTCTCGCTCTCTCTCTCTCGCTCTCTCTCTCACACACACACACACACACACACACACACACACACCACTCCCTAGCTACATGACAGAGGACTGCGCCTGAGGTGACCTCGGGAGCAAATTTACCACTAATGTGTTCTGACAAGGCAGCTACAAGAAAATGCTAACAGAGCAGTGTAATGGTTAAAACCATCCTGGCGCTCATTCATACCTCAGCACTTTAACCTCATTCCTCTAACCCAGCTGACCTGTTTGATGCATGTTGTCTAATTTTGTGAGGACAAATAAGAGATTGCATTGGTTACGCTGTGCGAGAGCCTAGAATAGTTCTGGATAGTTCTGGGGACTCACTTCACTTTCACTCAGTTCGCCTCGGGGGGGGGGGGGGGGGCATAACTATGAGAGAAAAAAAAAACAAAAACCTGAGGTTGACCGTAAAAATATGGCTCCCTCTTGCAGAATTCAGACTCAGGAATGAGTTGACCTCTGACACTTGTGACCATAAAACACAACCTATGAGAAACTTTACTATGTGAGAAGCAACAGCAGAAACAACAACAGGAAATTGTTATGCTTTTGTAGACATTTAACTAATTTTAACAGTCAGTTTCAAGACTGGAATCCAGAATTTAGTGATAAAATGGCAATGAAACCTTTCCTAGATAAACGGAGAAGTATATGTGATGACACCTGCTTACTCTATGATCACTCTACCATCTCTCTCTGTAGCTTTATTCTGTGTTGTTTCTGGGCTTGCCATTAGTTTTGGTAGGGCAACACCTTAACTTTAGTGAGTTTGCATTTCGCAGATGTTTTGACACCGAGCCTTTTATGTTCCCAAACAGAGGTGCTGTGTACAGGCTCACTGCTACATGTGGCAACGGTTGCCCGGAGCTACCATGATGCACAGGAAACACGAAGTAGGGCTCATATTAATTTTTTTTCAGTAAGTCTGAATTTAAACATTAAAACATGACTGAGAGGAAAGAGGTGGAGGAAATAAAGGCTAAGATATTTGCAAACAAGTCTTTCAGGTTTACAAAATTTGCACTAGTATGTGAGCCAACACAAATGCACATACACAGAGCAAATTCTGATGAAACAGAAAACGGAAAGCACTGAAAGCATCACAAGATAGAAATCGTAAATGGTTCCCCTCCTTCCCCTTTACCATGTTTTCACTAACACTCTCATTTCTCACTAAGCCTGTCTGTCTCTTTTTTTCCCTCTACAACTCTCTTTCACTTCTTTCTAGCGTGAAAGAACATTACTCACTGTAGGGGGATGGAGTTGAGTGACAGGCTGGCTACCCAGCTGCAGTGTTGCCCCTGTGGGTAAGACAAGGAGGTCAGAGGGCCTCTGGCCTGTCACCCACTACACTGCAGCATTGTCAGGCTCGTGCCAAGCAAAGTGCTGGGGGCATGGCCTGGCACTGTATCTCCCTGATGTGCTGCTACTTCCCCTCCTAGGACCAATCTTCAGCATGTATGCTCACCCAGGCTGTGATGTAAATTGTGGAAAGTCCTTTGTCCTTGCATAGTACCCCCCCCCTCGCTGTATTGTGACTACTGTAGTGTGTAGCCTACGTCACACTAGAACAAGGCATGGTGGTGCTATTTTTGAACCAAGAGTGTCTTTCCTGGGGCATTTTGATACTGTGGGTCTTCTGATTTTAGCTGCTATATCAGTAAAAGTTGCATGGTGTTAAAGAAAACGAGGTGAGATATGTGTTTGATTGATATTTATTCTGTGCAAATTAGGCTTTATAGGCAATAAAAGGGAAAAAAAAGTCACATCCTATATCCAAATGAACCCCTTCCTCCTGGAGAGTAACACCAAAAATTGAGATGTGGAATCTAGAAAAAATGTATAGTATTAGGTATATTAAATATTAGATTAGGGTATTGTGGGAGTCTTGGGTTAGTCAAGTTATTCCCACGAGGTGGGGGTGGGGGGGCAGGCCGACAGAATCACGAACACTAAACTAGTCACTGCATGCCTAAATATAGCATGGTAGCAATGGCTAGGGCATGGCTCATATCAGCCATGACTAACTGCTGGCCATGGTGGCACAGCAGTGACAGCATGGCCAGTAGGGGCCACGTCGTCAGTGGATGACAGAAATGCACACGCAGCCAAGAGCCCTCACTCTCAGTTGTTTTTGTTTGCTTATTGAAACCCATCCAAGACAGCTTTTTCACAGTTTTAAGCTGGCTCGAGAGGGCAGCATCAGTTGCCATGGCAACAGGAAAGCACTCAGAATTCGGGAATGACTAAAACAACAATAGAAAAAACAGGCTAAGAAGAGAGGGCAAAGCTACAAGAGGTCATACACTTTCCTTCTCTCTTTGTGCTAGAGACCAGCCTCAGCCAGAGTGCTAACACAGCCACAATGATGACGGAAATGCAACCAAGCAGCACGGTCTGCAGAGGCCACAGGGAAGTGAGATGAAGGGAGGATAAGTGGGAGGAGGCAATGAAGACACTAAAGTGATGAACACTCAGCACTTGCACACCACTCACAGATGATGGTGTAGGTCATTCTGAAGTAATGGCACTACAGTTCTGGGAGAATTTTTTTTTTCTTGGACGAGAGATTAATGTACGAGAGGACGGCAAAATAATAACATGAAGTCACTGGAGGTACAGCAGTAAATGCAAAGTGGCGAGAGAAGGAGAAAAGGTATGGGCAGATGAGAAAAGGGCGCCTCTCTCACGCTGAATGGGACTCACTCAGTGCTTTGTCACACAAACTGCAACAAGTGAAATGACTGGTGGGGACAATAAGCCATAGGACCTTCTCCGCAGAAATTTAGGCTCGAGGCACTGCCAGGTGGAAAAGCCCTCACCCAGGTTCCTGTCTAGTCTGGTGGCTGGATCTGGCAGTATTCACTGGTGGGAAGCCAACTAGTACTGATGCCCACTGGTTGGTCAGGGGACAAATTTTAGTGTGTAGAGTCTGTGGGAGCCTTCTTGGTGATTCAAGCAGAGAGAAAAAAATTCAAAGAAACGAAGATCATGAGCCTCGTTTTGATAGAGGAGACTAATCTCCTTGCCTGCTCACTGTTGGAGGCTTCAAAGCAAAGCAGCCTTTCAGAGGAGGAAAACAGGTGCAGTTCAGGTAAATGATGTTTCTCTTAGCTAAAGCAGCTCATTGCATGTGAATGGGCGTGCACTGCAAGCAAGGCGAAAGCTCATTGCTGAAAACAGAACAAGGGAAACTCCCTCTGAGCAAACACAGGATTGAAACATGATACCTTCGGCAGGCAAGCCCCCTCAGCTGTTAGTCCTCAGGTTTGTATCAAAACAGGCAGAGTGATTTACATATACATACTTATTTACAATACATTCATGTGACTGGTCCCACATAATTAATAATTGAGAATAAGAGAAAAATCTCTGTAAATACTTTTATGGTATCGGTTATAGTTCTTATACCTTTAGTTCTTATTGGAGGCTCTAGTGAAATGTCTTGTGGAGGACTGTTCTCTGCTGTCTGAGTGGATATGAAACTTTTTGACTGAGCTGGTTCAGTCCATTCTGAAATGAGTAAGAAGATTACTCATATAAAAAGAAATGTCTGGCTACATCAATGTGTAGAACTAAAGACGAGAAAATCCTTCACATCTGAGGGCTAAAGTTGGAGACATTCTATATTTTATCTTATTGTCAAAAAATTCCAGAAACAATGACTTGATCTGTGTAGTCTGATATATGAATCTAACTCCTCTCCCCGTTGTACAGAAACTATTAACAGCATGACAATAAGCCACAAATTCACACTGGGTGACAGTTTTTTTCACTCTAATGGACATGGGAACTGTTGTGAACTTGAGAACAACAGTGTGCAGCTTAGTTAGGAAATTACTGAGCGTTTTTTAATTAACATATATATTTGTCACATTTTATATATTCAGATATTTTTAAGACTTACACTTCAGTAGGAACTAATGGGCTTGGGGTTGAGAGCCACAGAAAAGGTAGAGAAGTCATTAATTTTTGGTTTCTTCATGGGATTTTTTTGATGGGAAAAAATATGGAACACCAGCTATGCCATGTATTTTTATTGCAAACAATTTCCTCAAGTTTTTTTAAAATATTTTCATGCAGACATAGCTTTGAGTTGATTCCAGTGCTCAATGAAGATCAAAATGAAGAAACTTGCAATAATGCTTGCCTGAGATAGATAATCTATCATAGCAAACATTTACTTGCCTTTAAGTTCTTTGTCAATGATAATTTGTGATGCATGGTTGCTGTTTGGCAGCTGACCCAAGCCTTTGGATGTGGCAGCATCCTTCAATCCACAAATAAGAGAAATTTTCAACCTGTGACTACATTCATATATAATAATAACAGATGCTATCAATTGCAGAAAGTAGGAACTTATCTTTAACGTTGTAGTTTTCTTTAAAAAAAAAGCCAATCACTGATGTAAAATATACATAAGTTACAGTTAATGGGCTAAAAAAGCAAATCCACAATTCTTTAAGACATGTCCAAACACATAACGTTATGAAATATCGCATAACCAAATTAAATGCTTAAACTTCCATAGAAACATTTTAAATCAAATGTATATCCATGTCTTAATCAGATTTTCACATCTCATCAAGCTCCCACAGAAAGATTCACACCATGAGTGCATACGCAACGCTCATAACCGTCTTAAAGCAGCTTCTGCTCCACACTCTCGCTCTCGCAGTGTCAAGCAGCCTCCATCTGGACAAAGACTTCACACCTCTGCTTTATGTCACTGCACCGATCAAACCAACCACTTTGACACTTGCTCTGAAGCAAACAGGTCGGCACTGTTTACAGCACTTTGCTCTCACTGTTTATAAGAAGCTTCTTTCCATTGAGTCACACACAGAGGGTGACAGTGGGCCACACTGTGCGCTAACCCGAAATGCCCTAATGTATCAGCCTAAGAACATATTCTCTAGATCTATAGGGAAAATACACGAATGTGAATGATCTCTACAGTGAGGGCTTTCTGAGCTGAATCCACAACAGTACACACACACACACACACACACACACACACACACACACACACACACACACACACACGCACACACACACATACACACACACACACACCACACCAGACACAAAAGGGATAATTAGCTGGGGGGGGGGGTGTTACAGGAAAAACAGGGATTTCTATGTGACAAAATTTCGATGGCTGGACTATAAACACTAGCTCAAAATATAATGCAAAACAGCACATAACAGCAGTATCTCATTAGTCATTCAGATGTCTACTAAAGACTTTATTGTGTCTGTTGGCTTCAAAAACACAACAACACCCATCAAACGCATCTTTCAGGATAAGTCAGAATCTGTTACTACAGCCTATAAATCCAAGTATTCCAAACCATAAACCAGCCGATAGATGTCTAACAAGTGAGAGCAGCGAGTTCATGTCACTGCTCCATGTCGCCCGATCGCTTAGTGTGCCGGCTCAGAAACTTGAGGGGGAGGAACACTGTATCCCCCCCCCCCCCACTTTCCTGCCCCTGAACATACTTGCAAGGATAAGAGCTTGTTAATCCAGAGGTGCGATGAATGGTAGCACTGTGTATGTATGTGTGCGAGCAGGAAGGAGGGCAGGCTGGGACCCCAGGGGCAACTCGACTCAGCACAAACACTGGCTCAGTGCTGCTACTGTCACACACAGGAAAGGGATAAAAATATACATGTATGCAGGAGCCATACAGTGTGGGGGGAAATTCAACAGCAAAGGAGTTACTGGGTACATGTGAGCAAAATATCTGCCTTTAGTTATGACAAGTGTAAGAGCTACAGGGTCAACACCGACATTTCCTTCCCCCAAGTCTATAAAGGGACTTGCTTTTATTTTGAAAAACCTAATGTAATTAATACAGATAGCAGGAATGATAAAGTTGACCCTAATGCTGTTACTTCTTCATGTGCAGTGTTAAAGATGTAATCTCACCTGAAGGCATGTGTGTTAGATAGTGGAACAAAGTTGAAGGTGAAATATCACTTTAAGCACCAAAGCCAATGAGGATGGGCTGTGTGGGCATGTCAAACACTAGATAAGTGGATGTTGGCAGGGCAGGTGTGTGAGCATATTCACTCCTCTGACCTGTTCCTCCACTGCTTCCTAAAAGCAGTGGATGATGAAATTGAACTTCTGCAAGTTCTCAAAGCAGCGTCACAGTTGTTCACGCAGAGCAACCTGGCCCAATCAGAATCAAATGAACCAATCCTCATGAGGAACCATGTCCACCCACACACATTTTCGCCACATGTAGAAATTTTACCACAACAGCAAAACATCAATTAACTTATCTTTTAGATGCTGTTTATAAAAAAGGATAATATTGTTGTTAATGTTAGAAGGTTTACCAGAGGATCATTTGTGAAGATTATTTTAAAGTAAGTTCTAGTATATACTTCGGTATTAATGTGCCTAAAAAATGCGAGGACGTTGTTTTTCTAAAGTCGAGTTTGAACAATACGTCCCAGTTTTGGATCGATAACAGTATACCAGCAAGTGTGGCTAAAATATTAGCTGGTAATGTCCTGTTGGTTGAGTTACACTGGAATTTATTCTACCTATGTATTCTACCCTTACAGTGATTAACAATGCTTTACTTTTTTGGAAAAAAAGGGGGGACACACTGCAACCCTGTCCCCTACAAATTACAGTTATATACAACTAAACTAAAACAGCAAAATACAGATTATAGGACAGATGTGGGCTGGCTTATGTTCAGAGGCTACAAATTTTTTTTGAATGAATGAGGTCGCACAATTATTAATGGCAGCGTATAACAAGGAGGTGGTTGGGGTGGCCGATCCCCAGTCCCGTCTGTCCTTCTGCAACAAAAGCACTTTGGTTACAGTTTGGGAAAGACTGTGATTTATGTTTAATGTAAATAAAAACTTTGTGTCTTAAGTCACTATGAACTTTTTCTGTATGAAAAAGACAGGGATCTTTCTCTAAACCTAATCAAGTGTTGTGAGAACCTAAACTTAACCAGAGAAAAAATTATACTTTATACTTTATACTTTATTCTCTACAAGTCAATAATGCAATGCAAGATTTCGGTGGAAAAACTATGTTGTCTGCAAACATTTTACTGATGCGTTGAGTATCCACATGTTTGGTACTTTCCAAATATGTAAATTATTAACATATCCTCACAATGTTAATTAAAAATTTAATCTGGTCACAATTATGTTTCCTACAAAATGTATTTTTGTTGAAGTTCAATATATATAATATATAAAATGAATTTCTAGGAGACAGGGATAAACACTGAGATATGATGTGCTTCAGAGCCTAATAAAGAATTTGGTTATTGGCAATAGTTGATGATTATCAAATTAATCATTAATAATCATCAAGATTTGGATGGATCGGCTTAATCAGGATTACTATTAATGGGGCACCACCGGGAAAACCCGGACTAATAACTGTAATTCAGATATAACCTCACATAAGGCACCATTCATTGTGCAGTGCAGGAGCAAGATCTGGCTACTGGCGATAATTAATGATTATCAAGAATAATCACTGGTAATTATTAAACTTAACAAAATCCGATTAATTTAGACCATCAATAACAGGGCACCACCGGGAAAACCCGGACCAATAATCAAATATTGGATGCAGTCTCAAAAGGGTGTTCGCTCAGAATTGCCGATATTTAGGAAATATTGGTAATTCTAGAGTGAATAAGAAAGAGTAGAGGTCGGCACTGACTCCGTCAACCAGCTTGTTATCACAGCACATGAACAGAAAACACAAAAGCAACTTCTCATTTAAAAATAACAAAATTTATTATCATCAATAATATCACTTCCCATTAACATCACTTTCAAACAATAAATCTTATCGTGTACTATTACTACTTACTACTGACTACACATTGTGCCGTATGTGCAAGTATTGAGGTAGGTATGTGTGTGTGCGTAGGAGTATACGTGCGGTTGGATGTGTGTATGTGTGCAGGAGTATATGTGCGGTTGTGTGTGTGTGTGTGTGTGGGCTGTGTGTGTGTGTGTGTGTGTGTGTGTGTGTGTGTGTGTGTGTGTGTGTGTGTGTGTGTGTGTGTGTGTGTGTGTGTGTGTGTGTGTGTGTGTGTGTGTGTGTGTGTGTGTGTGTGTATGTGTGTGTGTGTGTGTGTGTGTGTGTGTGTGTGTGTGTGTGTGTGTGTGTGTGTGTGTGTGTGTGTGTGTGTGTGTGTGTGTGTGTGTGTGTGTGTGTGTGTGTGTGTGTGTGTGTGTGTGTGTGTGTGTGTGTGTGTGTGTGTGTGTGTGTGTGTGTGTGTGTGTGTGTGTGTGTGTGTGTGTGTGTGTGTGTGTGTGTGTGTGTGTGTGTGTGTGTGTGTGTGTGTGTGTGTGTGTGTGTGTGTGTGTGTGTGTGTGTGTGTGTGTGTGTGTGTGTGTGTGTGTGTGTGTGTGTGTGTGTGTGTGTGTGTGTGTGTGTGTGTGTGTGTGTGTGTGTGTGTGTGTGTGTGTGTGTGTGTGTGTGTGTGTGTGTGTGTGTGTGTGTGTGTGTGTGTGTGTGTGTGTGTGTGTGTGTGTGTGTGTGTGTGTGTGTGTGTGTGTGTGTGTGTGTGTGTGTGTGTGTGTGTGTGTGTGTGTGTGTGTGTGTGTGTGTGTGTGTGTGTGTGTGTGTGTGTGTGTGTGTGTGTGTGTGTGTGTGTGTGTGTGTGTGTGTGTGTGTGTGTGTGTGTGTGTGTGTGTGTGTGTGTGTGTGTGTGTGTGTGTGTGTGTGTGTGTGTGTGTGTGTGTGTGTGTGTGTGTGTGTGTGTGTGTGTGTGTGTGTGTGTGTGTGTGTGTGTGTGTGTGTGTGTGTGTGTGTGTGTGTGTGTGTGTGTGTGTGTGTGTGTGTGTGTGTGTGTGTGTGTGTGTGTGTGTGTGTGTGTGTGTGTGTGTGTGTGTGTGTGTGTGTGTGTGTGTGTGTGTGTGTGTGTGTGTGTGTGTGTGTGTGTGTGTGTGTGTGTGTGTGTGTGTGTGTGTGTGTGTGTGTGTGTGTGTGTGTGTGTGTGTGTGTGTGTGTGTGTGTGTGTGTGTGTGTGTGTGTGTGTGTGTGTGTGTGTGTGTGTGTGTGTGTGTGTGTGTGTGTGTGTGTGTGTGTGTGTGTGTGTGTGTGTGTGTGTGTGTGTGTGTGTGTGTGTGTGTGTGTGTGTGTGTGTGTGTGTGTGTGTGTGTGTGTGTGTGTGTGTGTGTGTGTGTGTGTGTGTGTGTGTGTGTGTGTGTGTGTGTGTGTGTGTGTGTGTGTGTGTGTGTGTGTGTGTGTGTGTGTGTGTGTGTGTGTGTGTGTGTGTGTGTGTGTGTGTGTGTGTGTGTGTGTGTGTGTGTGTGTGTGTGTGTGTGTGTGTGTGTGTGTGTGTGTGTGTGTGTGTGTGTGTGAGGCACATATATTATCACCATGAAATGCTGATGAAGTTGGCAACGCAACTGTAACCACTGTTCTCATGCACCCTTTCGATAAAAGGTGTGTAGATCGGTTTTGCAGGGCTCATCATCCCATTATGTATATAGGGAATGTAAAGGTACAAAATCAGTTACCTTTGCATCAGAAAAGACGATATGCTTAAAATCCTTGGCTGTGTAAAAACAAATAAATGAATAAATAAATAAGTGCTTACATAACATTTTAAGGATATAAAGATTTTCATCTTCATAAATAACTGAACTGCTCTACTACTTTTAAATGCACCTCATTAAGTTTATCTTGCTAATTGTCAGCCTACATCTCATGATTACAATATTCATGCCATAACACAATAAATAAATACAGACTACTTAAAGATACACTTGGTTTGAGGTTGTTTTTTTCTAAATGGCCATCCTCAGTTCACGCCACAAAGCAGCGCAGCAGGAGAGAACAACATCTCATCCCTTCTTAACAGAGATGATGCAAATGTGTTACCTGCCTCAGGGACATTCTGGTTTCGAGTGTCAATTGTGGGGATTTAGGGGCTGAAGTCAATGATCCATTTGCAGTAATGAGGGTATCAGGGTACCCTCTGGCAAAGGTAAACAAAGCAACCACCCAAAGAGACTGCCCTTTCCCACCCCCCCCTACACACAAGGCTTTTTCTTTGTAAATATGTAATGTAATAGTTTTTTCTTTTTTCAAAACACATTTAACCATGTGTTTCACCAAATAATCATGTGATTAAAATGTGAAGGAGGGGGTGCAATGCAAAATCTCAATCAGTTTCAGTTCAGTTTGTTACTTCCTTTGTGTATCTGGCCCCTAAGCAGCAATTCAGACATTTTAATGGAAGTAAAAAAAAAGCACAACTAGCTTTGTCTTTAGCTGGAAATTGATATCATCTCATTTCATGGATAATAAAATGACAGCAAGGCCCTCGACTGCAACAATTGTCATATCAGCAGACCAATGTAACTTCCAAGGCCACTGACCATCATAGCAACATTCATCACAGTACAGGGGAGAGAGCAAAGGGCTGAGAGAGACTTCAGTCTCTGCATTCCTCCAGTTCAGGCTCAATGCCGCAGGGATGAAAGAAAATCATTCACCAACTTCCCAGCTACCCACCCATGCTTTCCTAACATATATGAGCGCTCATGTGAAGAGAGTCTTAGTCCGTGGATCCTTGTGGGTATGCGTGAGTCAACACTTTCATAAGATATGTAAATTATCATTTTGGAGTCAACCTTTTGGAAAAAGTGGAGACCAAAGAAAATCCAACTGTGTCTCTCCCTAAATTATAGCCACAATAAAAAAAGATACGGGAGGTCATCACAGAGCTCGATGGCCCCCATGGGAGTCTCTGACATCATTACAATACCTCTTTGACCTCACAAAGTCTGGACAGACCTCATAAAGAACAATTGATGGCACTTTTAAACCACAATAAATGTAATTCTCTGTAAGGAAAAACTCACTCTACAGTAGCTAGAAAGGAGAGACTATAAATTCTTGTGTCGAAAGTTAATTTAAAGGTTTCATATCCTTATTTTGTTTCAAATTAGGGTTGCTACTGCTCTAAATAAGAAAATGTTGCTGATAATGGATGGCAGTTTAGATAAAGGGATGTTAATCAGATGGAAATCTTGGACGTAAATAAATGATTCCATTTAAGCTTCTTTCTGGTCGCATACACATTAACCTGACTGGCGGCACGAGTTGGGAGTTAAGGCCCGGTCAGATCCAGACTGTCAGGCATTTAAAACAGCAAAGTTCTGTGGCAAAAATAACCTTGAATCACCACAATCTGTATATTCAATATCAGGGACTACATAAGTCTAAATGCTAAATGACTGTTAGCAAGTTAGCTATTGGGCAGCTCCATGTCCCCCATTCAGTAATTCTACTGAATAAGATTATGCACAGTCCTGACAAAAAAATCCTAGAGAGAGAAAACAGCAAAGCACCAGCAACTTTCCCATCTGATTGGGCCTTTAGCAAATTTCCTGTAAAAAGCACGGCGTTTTGAAATAGTGGTAAATTTTAACACCTGTAGTAACCCCAAAAATCCAGTTTCGAAAGTGTCTTCACGAAACATCACTAGCCAACATCACATAACAAACGGGACATGAACTCCAATGGGGATCCCGTGTACCAATTTAATACAACCCCTTCAAGGATGCTTTAAAAATAAAACTGATTACTTTCAAGAGCTGCTTGGTGTGAGTGCAATAGTTAAGAAACTCTTTCTGACCACTCCTCCAAAAAGAGACATACAAAAAAGATGATGCTGTACAGTCAGCACATGTCTCAACTTCCTTCCTCTCAGACACAGTCACGATGCCACAACAACAAGAGCTGCACGCGGGAAATTGAATGCAGCTGGTTAGAATGGCCAAGAGTGACAGAGCGCTAAAGAAGTTCCTGATGCTTGACCCTCAGGAACCAACAGACCCTGAGATCTGTTTTAAAGCGGTACAGATGTGAATCTCACCGAGGTTCTCATAAATGCAAAAGTCAATGAAAAATGTCAAATAATGAATAATGTTTGATATTTACAACTACACATTCATATTTTAGTGTAAGTGCAATTGCACTAACCCCAGAGTTGAGTGTGTTAAGCCTTACATTTACGCTCTGCCTATGAAACAAAGACTCCTACACAGTTTTCAAGAGACATAACATTCAGTGAGGGTTATAGTGAGCCTCTCTTTGTATCATGGACCTGCACATGGACCAGCGTTGTAGTTCAAACAGCAGAGAAGGGAGTTCCTTTGTAAGCTGTGAACCTAGCTTTGGTAAAGAAGCGCTCATACTGTGGTTTATTTTTAAAGATAAGCAGTGCATTGATGACACCCACTGTTTTATCACTTGTCACGTGTGTCAGCCATCATGTGCAAAAACTGACAAAGTGATGTGTAGAAATATGGAAGACTCAAGCGGCAGGGACCCCGGTCCGCTGCCACTGAACGCAATCGGGCAGCGTCATTCTATAGCTGCATTTTGAGCTGTTTGGACATTCAGTGTGTGAAACGTGTCCCTGCAGTGAGGCTGGAACCGCATCAACAGGTGTGAAACTTCAGTCATCGGCAACACACTATCCTACATGAAAGCGATGCAAATAAACTCACACAAACGCATGGTAGATGAACGCCCAGGCTCTCGGTCTCTCCAGCACGTTGTACAGGTAGTTCTGAATCCGCCGATAGCGCACGTTTCTCCGCCCGCTCTGCGCGCTGTATATGAGCGGCTTCCCCAGCAAGCTGAGTCGGGCTCCCTGCTTCCCCCGCAGGCTCTCGGGGCCGCCAGCACCTGCGGCAGCGGAGGCTGACAGCAAGCCGTCTCCCGCGTTGTTCATCATCCTTCGTCCGGACTCCACATCTTTCAAGCCGTAGCCTTCGTTACGGTGGCCCGGCGACGTCCTCATCCAGAGCCCAGTGCCGCCTTCGTCTCCGCTGTGGTTCCGAGGCATGGCATCACCGAGGCGGGCATCAAGTGCGCGGAGGTCCCCTCAAGCATGCGTGTCCTGCGCCGGGAGCCCGTGCCCCGCTGGAACAATAAAACGCACGTGTGAGACGCAGTCTCACGGGCGGCTGAGTTGCCAGAGCGAGGCGCAGTGTTCGCCGTCACACTTTGACCGCCCCTCTTTCCTCGTGCGCCCACCTCCGTGCGTAAAGGCATCCAACGCGCCTGTCCTGTGCGCGGTGCTTTCCGATCTGACGAAACGACAAGTTACGGACACAGTTTGTGTGTGAGCCCCAGTGAAGCGGCGGGGGCAGGGGCAGGGGCAGGGGCAGGGACAGGGGCAGGGGCAGGGGCAGGGGGCATCTATCCCCAGCACAGCCTCTCTTCCCTCTGCGCTTTGCCGCCTGTTGCTTCAACACGAAGCCGCGCGTCCACGGCATGAAGCGCAGCAGCGCCGTGCCCGAGTGACTTTATCCCCGATCTCGTGGAACAGCAAACAGTTAGATACTTATCTCAGTGCCACATCTCGAAGGAATGAAAGCCTCTGGGTTTCTGCTTGGTTTTTTTAGGCGACGGTGGCGTGCGCCGGAGCAGCAGCGATGCAAACGAGCCACTGTCGCTCCCAGCGAAGCCTAATTTAATTTCCCCTAAAAGTTGGGAATTTCACCACGCGCTTTCTGAGAGGCCTATCAGGTAACGCGGATTACGGTGAAATTTCCACTTGGTCGAGTGGAAAAGTTACCACAGAAGGCCGCGCGCTGAGCATCTGCAGAAAATATTATGCAGCAACAAAAAATACTTTTAATACAGAGGCCTATTTTTTATTTTTTTTAGAATGTGCGTTCTGTAAATACGATTTTAATGGGCGGAAAGAAAAGCCCTTCACTGCGATTCTTCCAGGGCTCGTCTGTCATCTGCTGTCCTGCTGTCACTGAAACCACGTGGCAGCAGACTCGCGTTTTGATGCCCAGTTTAAGCCTGGTGGCTGTGTGTGTTCAGAGCTGACTGGCCCGTGGGTCAGGAGCCGAGTGGGTTGGAAACACTCCTCTCCTCTGTCATTACAGCCTAAAGTGAAAGTGTTCGGGGAAATGCAGCGTCAGATAGGCCCCCGCGTGCGCGTGGCCCGCGCACTCTTCTGTACTAAGGCCGGGCTCAGGTGTGAGGGCGTGTGACTTCTGGCAGGTCCGAGTCCCGGTGAATGAGGACACTGGGCGAGGAAGTGCGTGTGTGTCGTATTTACTCGGCATCTGCGAGCCTTTGGGACTCGCTCTTACCTGCGGAGGTTTGACAGCCTCCCTCTGTCCTCCGACAAAACGACGCCATCTCCCGGCCGCTCCGGCACCAGACAACCCTTCCGGGGGCCACAGAAATAGCTTGTGACAGTTGGTGACAGTTTTCTGCAGTTTGCTCTTACGACACACGTTGGTCACAGGCACGTTATCCGTGACTTAATCTCCAACAGTTTAGTAGTGTCGTTTTGTAATAAAGGTCGATTAAGGACGTGAAGTGACACAGGTGGCTCCCTTTTTCTTTTACTTCTCTTCATTTGGAAGCATTGCAGGATTTGCTCCATCTCCATACATCTTTGAGCCCTGAATAGAGGTTAAATTAAACAAGCAGTCATTACAGATACAAAGTCATTACAATTTTTGTTTGCTCTCATGCAGCTAAATATTTGATCAAACCCACAAATCTATATATTTTTTTAATCCTAGAGGTGACCCCAAATTTATGTGTCAGGCATAAATGTTAAGTACAATCATAAAAAAAAAATGGAGTCCTGGACATGAAACATGAACATGAAGCATGAGAAACCTGATTATTCATATCCCTGAATACACAATCATAACAGTATCCAGGTCTCTGTTTGTTCTTGTCCGGTTCCCTCGAGATCTCAGTCACTCATTTCTGTACCAGCTGAGTTGCCTACACAGCTGTAAGTGAATACAATATACTTCCTGGCCGTTTTTACTGGATATGCCGTAGATTCTCCATCTGACAGCCATGGTGAAAATGAGACTAACAATATGATCTGCATTCTTGCAGTCAGAATTTCCCTTGATTTATTAGAATTACTTATTCCAGAGAGATATGAAAAAAAAGATATGTTTTGTTTATTGATTAACTTTGTTTGCATGTCACAGTTTCTATCAGACTATTAAATGTGGCATACAACCAGGTTTGCTCAAAATGGGGATGAAGTCCTGTTTGGGTTTCTGAAACCAGGCTATGTTGTTTACATGTGCAAACACGTAACCAGAATCCTTAAAAAACCTGATCCTAACCAAGATACTTGTGCGTATGTATAGTAAATACAATCAATAAAGAACTAGAACAATCTGAAAGAGAATATGATGCTGTCAGTCAGTTTGATGCCTCAGCATTAGAGAAATTTGTATAAGTGTTGTATCTGCTGATATTAAAACCAACATATTTTATTCATATTCAAGTGAGGATTTTTACATTTCATTACACTGCTCCATATGGGGATTGTAATTCAAACAAAAAAAAAAAAAGGACCAGGGGCTTTTTTCAAAACTTATAAACTGTCCAGTGACTGCACATGCAGACCTGTTTCTCTTGTGAGGAAGCAGCAGACAGCTTACAACCTTAAAACTGTGAATTTGTTAGCTCATCACATGATATGATGGTTTCCTGCATCAAGTGCATACATGTGGTCATGCAGATTCAGCGAGTGAAAATTTTAAGATGATGAAATACAGCCTAATGTTGAATGCTTCTCAAAGCAAACAGTCACGTCAGGAGACATAATTTAGCTCAAACGTCCTTTTTTCCCAAAGTATTTGTTTATTTATTTTTTTCTTTGGGAAGGTTGTCTTCATGGATTATATTAAAAATTAACTTCATAATGTTTGTATTCCACTTCCACTCATGCTCTCTGTCTCTGCCGATTTGTGACCTTTGACCTGATTAGATAGATTAATCCATTTCCTGGGAGTAGCATGGAAATTTTATCGTGGCCTCTGACTTTTATGATTTGCGGTTCTCTTTTCCACCATGGTCCGCATCCATGCTTTGTACACAGAGGTCGTGACCCCCGATGCTATGACGAGGGGACCCAAGGGCCCGGCTGGCATGGCGAGGCTGGTGGGAGGGTTTGTCAAGATTGCCTGCAGATGTTGTTTCGGGGGCCCTTTGCTTATTTAACGAGAGGATGTGGAACATAAATCTCCCAAGCTCTCTGCTGCACTGTATCATATGTGAGGTCACACATGAGGCCATGTTGGTTCAACTTCCTCTTCAGTTAGACGCACTGCAGCACCACCCGAGGCACAGAGTTATGGTGTAAGGCTGCAGCAGGACACGGATGTTGTGTGCTTTTATCAACAAATCTACATTATAAAACTTTCTCCCAGAAGTTTACGTCTGCTTTATGGGATTCTCTTTTCCTGTGACAATCGCTTTTGAAAAAGCTACATGTCAACAGAAGAGCCCTCAGTTTTTGAAATGTTAAAAAATAATATTAAAGACTGTAGCAGAAATAGATGCACGGCCTTTCTTTTAATTGATAAAAATGATAAAGTGAGAAGTAATAGGCAGACTACTAACTTCATGCAGGAGCCCAGACCTACTTAAAGGCTCCATTTTAGTGGTACAGTTATCCAGTACAAATTAAACAAGATTTATCACCTGGGGAAGGAAGAATTAAAACACAATCAATATATTGTAAGAGATAAGTAACACTAACACTGCCAACCTCAAGAGTGTGTGACTGTACAACTAACGTCATGGGACTTTGGTTAAACACTAGTATCTGCACCAGGGAATAATATTTTAAATTGTTGACCAAAATGTGCATATTAAAAGAAGTAGTGTGAGTGGGTGCCTAAATTATGACGAATTGAAAAAGGTTTGCCCCCTTTTAATCTTGCAGGTCTCAACAACCTAGAACTGCTGAACAAGAGATTATAAGGCCACAAGTGGAGATTGCCTGCTGTATTGACAGCCATTCGAGACAATGAGTGAGCCAATAAAATACAGGGTGCAGCTCTAGGCCAGCAGGCAGGTCTAACCCAGGAGGGACCAAATATCTCGGCAGCTGTCCACATCGCATGCATCTCACATACTGTGCAGCCTTTGCCATTCACAAAGCTTTGCTCTGTCTATTTCCACATCTGAGAAGAGTAAACTTCCAGCCATATTCACAAGTTCCACTTTCTGACGGATTAAAGCATGAGGTTAGCATGTAGCTCAACACAGCTGTACACACTCTGGGTCATGTTTTATTTTTATGGCTACAGTTAATTAAAATTGCATGTACAGCTAATGTAATATTATCTGGATATTCACATATGTAGTTTTTAGTAGTAATTTATTTCCATGAATTACAATGAGTGATTTGCTACAATATGAACAGAAAATTTCATATGGATCTATCCATCATATCCATGTATCTAATATCTGTTTCTTACTTTGGAAAAATGTGAATTTATGGTGAAACTCTTGTAATGTGCATGAGTTTAGTTCAGTCTCTCATTGAATCAATCTCCAAAGTGGTCCCATGATATACAGACATCATCATGTCCGATCATGTCTGTGATGTGCAAGTGAAGCAATGACCGAGGACATTAGTGGGACTAAAGAAAATATTGTCTTTCCCACACACATGGCAAGAGATCCCATTTTGACACAAAATTTTCACTGTGACCCTCTGACATTATGTCAAAGGTAAATATGGGTATGCAAGTATAATAAAAATTTTTTTTTTAAAAAAGGCTGTGAGACTTATGGGAGACACTGAAATGAAGGCAAGCCAAGAGGTAGTCTTTTTTTCCACACATTCTTTTTATTTGTAAATAATAAAAATGAACTTTTTTTTAAATATAAAACATACACATCATTTGAGCCACATCTGTTATACAAACAAGAAATGTTGCAGTGAATGCTTTACTTTTTTCTAATTTTCTTTTCGTTTCAGTGGAACACAGAATTTGTAAACAATCAGCAATTTTTTTTTCCTGTTAATACTGACAAAAAAAAAGAAAAAAGGAAAAACCAGCTTCACTGGACAATGAAAAGAAAAGTCAACTCTTCTGAAGTGGGGCTGAACATGGCCAGAGTTCAAACACTGGGTTTGAAGCATATAGAAGTGTTCAGACGACAACTTTAGAGCAGTGGTACACCTGTAGTTTTGGTGGCTGTGCATTTAAGCTCAGCTGTGTGTGACCCAAGTCCATCGCCTTGTTTTGTTCCACTGCATATGGTCCCCCATGACTTATTAATTGCTTCTCATTATGTGACCCTGCCTCTTGGCAAGTATCACTCAACCCGATGAAAACCCAGTGAATGGCTGCTGAGTATTTACAGTGTATGACTCTGTGCATCTTCATTTATTCTTTATATAATTTGACAGTTATTGTATCTGAAATTATTATGTTGAAACATAATTCATATTTCCATATAAGTGGATCTTATTTGTACATATCTATTCATACATTTTTCAGCCCCTTGGAGGTATACTATGATGTGGAATAACAGTAGGAGGGCCTGTGAGGTCTGCTCAGTACCACTGTACAGTACAGTACATCTTCCAGAGGGTCGAGGAAAGACATCAATGTAATCGTGGGATTTCGTTTGAGAGACATTCAGCACCGGACTGAGGGACATGGAGTAGACTGCAGTTGAGTTCAGATGTCTTTTGCGTAATGGGAATGGCTTCGGTTTCTTGATTTTATCTCTTTAATATTCAAGTACGAGCAAACTGTACAACTGCATGCAACATACAAGCGGCCCTACAGTATGTGGAACTAACACACGTATCTAGTTCAGTAAATTTTTTTCTGTATCTTGTTTCGTTTTACAAAAAAATGTGCATGCAGCTTGGACAAGTTCCAAAGTCATGCTGGCCCCGCCTCTTTCCTGGTGGGAGGAGTCTCAGGGCCGAACGGAGGATGAGCGTTGGTGTTGTTTGTCCAGACAGATCAGTCTGATTGGTTACTTTGACATTCACAGTGACGCACAAGGAAAACTGTGAGCGATTCTTCCAGTCTGTTTGTTTGTGTGTCTCCTAAAATCTAGACAAAGAAATGAACCGAACCAGTGATGGGAACCTTTTTTTCTTTTTTTAACTATATGTTTTTTTCAAAAAGTTAGACTTTTTGTTGTAAAAAAATCAAGCTCTTGTGCTTGTGTTTAAATTTCAAAAGAATGTAAACTAAGGGCTGGATAAAAACCTTAAACGTGCTGGGGTGAGGGACTGCACTCCCCAAAAAATGTGAAAAATTAGACGGTCCGATCTTGTTCCTTCTTAGGTGAACAAAGATTTATCTTTTCATTTTTTCACCGATGTTGTACCCTTGTGATATTTCAAAGTGACATAAATTTCATTTAGTGGTAAACCTCTTGAGAGGCCTAATATACACCTATACAAAGACGACTGGCCTGGGCGTTTGCCAGAGGTGGAACAAGGAAAACAATTCTGCACGCTAATCGCACTGTCAAGTGTAAAAATCTAAGCTGTGTCATCATCACCAGCACCCCCCCCCCCCCGCCGCATAACACTTGCAGACATGTAATAGTTTTTATATCCTTTTTTTTATCTCGTGTTTTGTTTTTTCTCTCCATGCACACACCAGACTGACAACATTATCATGAGCAATTTACGCACTGTAAAAACATTTTGTGCCAGTAGTAACAAAGGGAAAGAAATGGACAACAAAGCAAACACGCTAAAACAGTGTGTGGCTTCAGAGCAGCCATGGTAAACATATTGAAAAGAGGATCTTTCGACAGAGAGAGGGACCAGTGATGTGGCTCCAAGGTGTAGGCACCAGAAGAAGGCTCTGTGCTCCCAGACTGAATACCCACATAGGAGCACCCCTGCCTGGTGGCAGGAGTACTGGCGGTCTCTTAGGGCTCTGGAGGAGGCTGCTGCAGAGAGGACTGCGCCACCCACGGGTCTGGAGGGTGATTACCTCTGTCTCAAGTCCATACATTCCGATGCTTACATACATTTCTTTGCTATTGTTGATTCAGTTAAAAATCACCCTGCTTCATTTTGATTCTCTGACACTCTGACAATTTTTCATCTCCCAGCTCAAGAGCTGATGCCTGTTGTCTGTCGACAGCCCCGGTCTTCAACAAACACAGAGAAAAACTATGAGATATTTCATTGAATGGATGTGAAACACTGAACTGTGGCGCTCCTTACAACAGCAAAAAAATTAACCGCGACAGGAGTGATTGTCAGATCTCAACAAAGCTTTCTCGTTGTGACTGTTTCTGATTGTTGTTCTTCTACATTTCCGCTATATATTTTTCTTTTCTACTGTACGTTTCATGAGTTTGTTAATCGCCAAGCGGTGTAGAGCTTTAGGGTCCACTAGGATCGGACCCCCGGGGGTCCAGAGGAGCTGTCGAGTGACGACTGGGAAGCTCGCCTTGTTAGGGACGCAAGTGTCGGATCCACCAAGGAGGATGGTGGGAACAACTTGTACCAACCAATGACTGTGCTTGATAAGTCCAGCTCCTCCAATAGGATTTGTGCAACTCCCATGAAGCTTTTATGGTCCATGCGCCCATAGTCTCCCCATACAATCACCTGAGGAAAAATCATTTACAGTCACAATTCACAGCTCTAATTGCTCCTGCTGAAACAAACTTTAACATGAATTTGGAAAAAAAACCTTTTAACTTTCTGATTGAGAAACATAGGTCATGCTCACCTGCAAGACTTTACCCTGTGGGCTTTCCTCAAAAAGCAGGGCTTGCTGGTACAGTGGGTCAAGTGTTTTCCGTGCAATCTTTGTTTTCTTTTTGGCTACATACGCTCCATTATTCAGCAGATAGACCTTGACATATGGAGCTGCAGGCAGAGACAAAACAAACCAAAAAAGCCATTAGTGGGAGCACATCGACTCATCGATATAATCTAGATCAGATCTTACAGCTGGTTATATCTTTATGGGAAGGAAAACCCCAGAGCAAGCTTTGGCTGAGTGCATGTACTGGATTACAATGCATTTAGCGTGTATATCATAAAATAATGTAAAAAAATGATGTCTTGAGAGAGAAGGAGGGAGGGATTAGTTGCTCTTCAGTATCTAAATGTAGGTCAGGTCCCTACCAGGGAGAGATTTGGATCCTGGCTTTTGTACGAGTCCTCGAGCCCTGATAACTTCAACCTCCAGTTGACCCTTCTTCTCCATCATACCAATCTGGATGTCACCTTGGAAATAGGTGAAGGAGAGAAAAACATGATCAAGGAAAAGACACAGGATCCGATCAATGACAGCATGTATTGCAGGGCTAAAGGCGTCCAAAAAATAGAACTCGTGTTTTTTGAAGTTGCTGGACACTCCCATTGAAATATTTGATCAAAGACCTTCTGTTAACACTTAGAAGAGTAGCACATTTCATTCATTGCTTCATCAGGCACATAAAAGATAAAATCAAAGGTCAGAGGTTTGAATATGTGAAAACAATAACCGATTAGTGAATATTGACTCCTTATACTACTCATTATACTACACTCCATTATACAACACTACATTTATCTTGTCTTTATTTAACTTATTTAGTGATGGCACATAAAGGTGTGTAAAATCTGTCATACAATCAATAGTTATGTGTAGTAGCTCATACAAACTAACTAATAACGATCTAACAAAACAAAAATGTCCCTGTTATAATTGAGAAAATCTCAATTTATTTATACAAATGAATAAAGAGAAATAAATAGAAATGATAAGATTTGATGGAAAAAATAAATTATAAAAAATAAACAAAGGCATAAGAGAAAAAGAAAAATACAACAAAAATTAATGAAAAAAAGATCAACATTATAATAAATGTGTTATGAGAAGAGAAGAGAAGACAAAATAAGAGAAGAAAGGAGAAGAGAAGAGAATTACTTATATCATCAGTATCACCTGCATCACCAGTATCTTACCTATGGCAGGAGTAGCCAGTGTTTGCCTGCCCACAAGCTGAGCTGGTCCCAAACCATCCAGGAAGTCACTGAACTGACTGCTGGCACCCAGATTCACTGCAGAGAAGATCAAACTAACACAGAAAACACCGAAACATCGTTTTAAATATGATTAAAAGATATAACCATTATTACCAAAATCACCACAAAAGACTGATTCTTGTATCAGTGGTTTCTATCTCTCACGTTACTCCTTGTACACAAGCAGCATAGTTTGAAATGTCAGTGTTCTTTTACTGCCTCCAGGAGACCAGTCATTATTCACAGCATGAAAAACATCTCAAAAACTGCCCAGGTGAGATGATCCTTCACAGAAAGCACCAGGTCTTAATTTGATTCAGATGCAGTTTGTTTTTTATCACAGTGTGCTCATTAAATTACACTGTGTTTACAGTGTGTCGGTCACCTGACACATACAAGCAGAAGTGGAAGCCTCTGCCTGGATATGTTGAACATGACAGCAAACTTTACAGTCACATCCATGTTATTCTGTTATGGCTGTCATAGTTGGGTGTGACAGCAGTTTATTTCAAGCTTTTGCAGTGTCAAATCTGAAGTTTTAAACCAATGAAAAGCAAATACAGTAACGCAAAAGCCTGAAAACACAAGTGGAAACTTAAAGTAGACTTAAAGATGTGGAGGGAGATGTAAAGAGTATTTAGATGGTTAATGGAACATGATCAAATCAGGAAGAGTTTGGTTCACTGACTTTCCCTCAGAGTTATAGCTGTTCATGCTGCCGTTGTTGGACTCTCTGCTGGGTTGGCGACTCATGTTCCTGGTCAACTCCACTGCCATTCCCGTCTCCGTGCTCCTCTGGATGGGTGCACCCTTCTCCTTCTTATTCTTTCCCTCTGGATCAAACAGGAAAGATTGAAAATCATAAGGATGTAGTAAAAGATGCTGTCATATTTACTTTTAACCTTTTTACCAAGAAAAAAAAAGTGATTATTTTTACTCTTTTTACCCTGTGCCTTGCTAATTTAGGTTTTTTTCTCTTTTACTACAGATATAATACATATTTCATATTTATTATTTACATGACAGATTTTATGTCTAAATATTTTCAGTGCTGTACCGAAACAAACTTTTGCCCTCAAATTTTCTCAATACCCTCACCAAGCGGTGGACAAACAAAAATGGACAAAGTGATAAAGACAGATGTGCAATGAACTTAAGGTAAAATAAATCAGTAAAATGAAATGAAGTAAAAATAAGATAGTCAAACTAAACCCTATAAAAAACAAATCAATACAAATATAGAACACAAAGAACTCCCCAGTTGTTTTAAATAGCAAATCCCAAGTCATTGTTTACATTATTTTCCAATTGAAAACACTGTGTACATGGTTTTTGGTTCCAGTTTTATCATGTTTGTGAGTAATTTCCAACCGTCACCCTCCTTGTTATTATATAGTATATAGTTCCTTGAAATGTAGATGTGTCTTGCTGCTGAGAGTAATATATTGATTTATTTACATTTGCCATTTTCTGTGTCCCCCCAAACAGTAAAGTCCAGTACCAGTCCTTTTGATTGGTGGTGCTGAGTCCACAGCCGCTCTCGAGGAGATTTTTGACCTGCCCCGTAAATTCAGTTTAAGGAGGGTGCGTGCTGGTGCAAATGTAGTAGAAAACAGCACTGATGAAAAAGAAATGCTGGTACAGGGACTCCAAACCACAGAATTATTTAAGTAAACAACAATTTAATCCCTGTCAGATCTCCATCAGGTTGACCTGATTAGAAAAAATTGTAGTTTAGAGTAAGTTTGCAGGCATTATTTGATGGTGAATCTACATTCAAAAAAAACAAACAGAGGGATCTACTGTTTTTTTTTTACTGTTTTTTTTTTCTACTGCATTTTTTTTCCTTACAGGTTATTTTAATAATCTGCAAAAGACAAAATTATGATTCAAGTCTATTTGTTAAAGGAATATTTTGACAGGATGGGAAATTCATATTGACAGGAGAGTGGTATCAGTCATCTCATCAAATTCTTGGCAACAAATCAAACAAATGGATTTGCCAAAATACCAAATATTTCCTCTATTTCAAGATAGAAGCACCTCAAAATATTTAATTTGGAGCATGGAAAGAACAGTCTCTTGTCAGCCTCCCTGTCCAAGATATCCTGACTTTTAGTCACTAGTATGGGTCAAACCAAAAAACAGGATCCTACATTTCCCATGAAACATATCAAAAGCCTCTTTTGCTAGACCCATTCTACCAAACCTACACCCATATCTTTAAAACTTCACACCTCCAGTTTGTAATACAGACTTTCTGTTATAAAACTGTAGCCTCCGAATTCGAACCAAGATAATTCTAATGACCTCAGAAAGTTCCTCCAGAGCACAGAGGACATTAAAGAGTTAAACAATGAAACAAACTTAATTTCTAAAGTTGGATGAAGTGCGCCTTTAAACCACCGCTGCCCCACAAAATGCCTTGTTTAGAAAATGGAAAATCCCAGAGTAATAAGATTAAGAAAAAGATTTCCTTGTTGTGGCTAAGAAACGGAAAAAAAACATTATTCTGAAATAAACTAATTTCCAGAGCAGTTATATCAATGGCTAAATAGTAAACCATTCACTGGCGGTTAGAGGAAGTAAAAAAAATCACAAGATCACAGATCCAGTTAAGGACTCTGTGATCTCTCTTTCTGAGGCATGGTGAATGTCACACCCATGTCCTGTTGAATCGCATATTCAGTGGTAAACAGGAAATTGTTGGGTAGAAAAACAAACCAAACAACAGGGCGCCAATTCGGACAGGGGAACATCCACCTCCTGACTCGTAATAGTGGCTAACAGTACATATGCAGCCTAATTAACCTATATAACAGCCTCTATAACGCACCATAAAAAGCTGGCTGACTATTACCACGTAATGACACCAAAATACTAAATGATTAAAAACTCAAACATAAAGTCTCCCTTACCTGCTTTTTCTCTCATCCATCATGGACAGGAAAGACTTCTCAGATTGAGGTTGATCTCTGTGCTATCTCTACTTCCTCTCTCTCACCTCTACATCAGGGATATAGGTTAAGAGACCCCCTTAGGCCCAGTATTTTCTAATAGCTTTTTATGTCTAATACAAAGAGGGGGAGTACAGGGTTTGGCTTTTCATCATGAGTCTTACAGCAACCCGTAGTAAAAGTGGTTGCCTGACTCAGACCAGCCAGACTCTGTTGTGTGACTGGGAGCTGAGCTAGAAGTGGCACTCAGCTGGTCATGATGCCGTCTGAGACATATTATTTGCTTGTTTGTCTTTACAAAGAACACTGGGGCAGCAGAGGTTTGTCTTTTACACTGGAAATTTGTGGCGTTTTGGAATAGTTTGCTCCACAGGACAAATCCTACAGCTATGCAACAATTGTCTCAAAATGAATTACAATCTCATAATTTAGTAAAATCGGTGCAGATTCTAAGACATTTACTTCATGTTGTGAACAGGAAGTAAATGGTTTTGGGGGAATGAATGTAGCAGGGCAATTGTGCAGTTTTGCAGAGCAGTAATCCTGGGAAACTGAGGCTGTATTTGAAGTTCTCTGGTAAACTAAGTGAACCACCAAGTGAACAAATCAGGCTATGTTAGAATGTATGGTTAAAAAAAAGAATCAGACAAAAGATCAGCGCGCAGAGATGTTGATAAGGCTTTGTCATCCAAACATCATAGAGCCAGCAAGATACATACACAAACACTGTCATTACTCAGGCGTTTGTAATCTGCCCAATTAACAATCAGCCTGCTGCCAGACAGATCTCATCAGTAAACCATGTGATACATCACTAAAGGCCAAAAAAAAAACCTGTCTATTTTTGCATCTTTTTTTCAAAATGTTTTCTGACTTTGGTTCCGATTTCTTCATTATCTTCTGCTTGAGAGTATGGACGTGCACTCTGAGTTGAAAATAACCAAATAAAAGTATTCCATTACAATACCATGAAAGGATTATCTATTTATTTGGCTAATATGTTGAGTTTGTAAGACTCAAACTGCAAGTTAAACAGCTTTAATTAGGTTTGGGGAGGGTGAAGCTAAGGCCTTGCTTATGGTTAGATGAGAAGAACTCTTCGCTTACAAAAAAGCCCCACATGGAAAAACCCGTGAACTGATACTGATACACAACGAGGGGGATACATACAGGCTCTGCTGAACGTTTTGGAGTTGCCATGACAACTCACCGGGGCCGCTGATCTGTGAGGTGCTGCGGCTGCGGCGGTTGCCGACTATGGCCACAACCCGCGCGCTGAGGCTGGAGCGTCTCTTCTTGCTGCCTCCGCCCACCGTGCCCAGCGCCGTGTCTGATTGGCTGCCGTCGGTGCGCTCCTGGGTGTAGATCTCTCCGCTCACGCTGGAGCTCTTCAGCATGCTGCGGCCGATCGACGATCGCATCTGCCGGCTGGAGAGAGAAGTCACTGAGTGACACTGTAACCTGGTGTGATGAAGAGCGGGGTGATGTAAAGGCCTCTGTAACTTCCTCCATACTGTACCTTCTTTTGAGTAGAACACAAACACAGCACGGTTCAGTCTGACTGTGGTTGAATTGCGTTTAATCAAACAACATGTAGGTCAGTTAAAAGAGGAACCGAAAGAAGGGAAGCGATGATATCATATCATACTGAATAACTGAAAGTAAAACAAAGTAAACACAGTATGCAGCTTAAACCACCACAGTGTTTGATTTGTTTTTAGAAAACAGAACCAGATATCAAGAGAACATCCTGGATAAGATAAGATAAAACATTTTAGCCGTCTAAAGGTGTTAATTATATCACGTATCAGCGTTCATTCTTCTCAAACGAGCCACCACACGTGAGCAAAGACTGCCCTTTGCTCGATGCTGCCTCCTAGGGGCTCGCAGGAGCCGCCGCAAGTCTATTTCCTCAGAGGGGGCCAAGGTGCTGCAGGAAAGCCCGGCTACGCTGCCCCAATCACCCATACTCTCCACTGCCTCTGGACCCCTGATAGCTACAGTCCAGTGGCCCAGGGGGGCCAGGGAACAACTGGGAAAGGGCAGGGTGGTTTGAGGCCTTTCCACCGCCCCCTGCAGGGGTGTTGGTGAAGCCTGTGCAGCAGAAGGGTAGGCATGGAGGGGAGGGTCCAAGTCTGGAGGATGGACAGGGTCTGGGCACTCACAGCAAAGGATGTATGCAAGGAAGGATCTGAGACATGCAGTGGGGGTTACACAAACACACACGGAGACACATGCACACAGAACATAAGCCAAATATAACTGAAATGACAAACGCTGTTGTAAAAAAATTTGAATCGACGTTTGTATTTTTGCCTCTCATTGAAAATCTTGTGATTTGTGTGTTGTTGTTTCCTTCAAATTTGGACTGTAAATTACTAACAATTATGGCAATTGAGGACAATTATGTCATTTCAGAAATATATGAATAGCAGCAGGAAATTTCATTTTATTCTAAAAGGTCAGTCCAACAAGTAATACTAAATATATGCAAACAAACAAGGCAACAAATATGAATTCTCTGTTAATGCAAAAAGCAAATGACATACAAATGTGACATCCTTTTTACTCAGTTTAATTATTTGAAATTGATTAGACATATCAAGCAGGGGGAAAAGGTTAAGGAACAAGGAACAACAAAAGTTGAGGTGATAAAGGAGGGTTTGATGTGTCAGTGCAGCCTCACTCTGCGTCAGTCTCCACTCCTCTGTATGGACTCAGTCACTTCAATAACTGATCATCAAACTTGGCCAGAAGCAGATGTATCCACTGAATATGGATATTAATATCCCACTCTAAGTGAAAACTGACCTGAGGCCAGTCGTCCATCACTGGATTACTAATTCATACTCCCCGTCTCTCTAAAAACTGGCCCCTGGTCTGAATTATAGATAAGCTATATTATAGGCCTTCTAAAAGCGACTGACCAGTTTTTATAAATGGACACCGACTCCATTTCTGTCTGCTTTTGAAATTCAAGCCTGTGATTCCACTGTTAGTCTGATCGCAGCCTTATTAGAAAATACAGACAGAAACTCCCCTCTGCCTAAGAGCTGATCAGACACCAGTGTCTGCAAAGTCTCAGTGACACTGTTTACCTCTCTTCATTCCCTTGTATCTGTCAGTGCATGAATACTTTATCCACAAACGTAAGCGTATTAAGATTTGCTCTAATTTGCACTGGCCCTCACAGAGCCCTGACCTCAACGCCAGCGAACACCTTTGGGCCAAACATGAAGCACTGACTCTGAGCCAGGCCCACACTCCCTCAATAATGCTCATGTGGCCGAATGGGAGTGAATCCAGTTCACAGAGCCAGTCTAAGTGGTTGTTATGCTGGCTTTCCACTTTTGGCCATGTGCTTGTACTGGTGCTTAGTTTTTTTTTTTATAAATTGACAAAGTTCTCTGTTTTTCTAACACACAAACAAGGACATACATCTCTCTCTCTCTCCCTTCTCTCTCTGTCTCACCTCTGACTCCAGAAAGTGTGTCAATGGCTGTGGGGCCAGACTTTTTTAACACTCTATTTGGATTGATCTGTAGTAAGGTCATGAAGAACAGAGCCTTCTCTCTCTCCTCCTCCCAGACCTCAATACATTAGCTGGCTAATAAGCTGCACTACATCACCACCTGGCCCACCAAGGACCACTGGGATAGGGTCATTTGTCCATGTCAGCTCCCTGCTACTGGTCAGTCTGGGAAGTGCTAGAGCTTTATGTGTTTGTGTGCATGAAGAGAAGAATTGGAATTTTTCTGTTACTATTTTTATGTTTCCATTTTTTATGTACCTTTTAATTTCTTTTATTCAGAGCTATTTGTATTTTCAAAAGTATGATTCTTTTTTCAAATTCACATTCATACATTAATACATTTCTATGGAAAGCTGGGACCACCTCAGATTTGTATGCTGTATAAAAAAAACGAAAAGACTGACATAAAAAAAAAAAAAAAAGTGAATTTTTTCCCCCATGGGTAATTTTATTTTGGAAAAATATTATTTGGTTGTTGTTGTTCAGCTTAATTTAGTCTTGACACCTTTATTTTGATATATAAAATCCTGTCTGAGACCTAATTTTCTTTAGAGGTTCTATAGGGATTTAGCTCTTTAAAGTTGGCGGAACTTGTGGGAGATAGATTTTAAAAGGATGGTCAAAAATCAATGCAGCACAGGACGATATATCCTAATTTTAGAGCCTTATATTGTTCATGTTCCAAAAATACTAGATCATACATTTCCCAAAATGCAATATATGCACATTTTTCATTGGACCCTATCGTCTGCTTAACATTTGTCTTTCAAATTCCACAACCCTCATTCGTAACACGTTTTGTGCTAACTTTTGCAGTATGTAAGCCGAAATTGTGATAACCCTGATAATATCATCAGAATCATTTTATTAGACTTAATAAAAGGTCATCAAGACCCAAAGAAAATATTATAGAGCTGTTTTAAGAGACTAAGGAGGACTCCTTGACACATAAACAGGTCTTTATGTGTGAATTCAGTGGATTGTCTCTTTAACCTAGTTCAAAATATAATCAAATGAATTGGTGCAATCAGAAGTTGAGACTAATTGCCCCTGAAAAGCAAGCAGGAACACCAGTCTCAAGCCAAAAGATTTAAGCTTGTCCCTGTGTCAGTGAATGAGTGTCAATCCTGCCTCCCCTCCCTTACAATTTCTAACCATTTGATAGGTGCCAGCAAAAAAGAAAATAACTTCACAGATCAATAAGGACTGTCTATAATTGCTGCCATTGAAGGTTTCTGTAGTGTGCTGTCGTTTCAAATGAATGGAGATTTAGGGATCCAGATCTGGTTGTACAGTGAAAGATGGATCGTCTGCCATCGATGATGAATTCACCATTTGGGGTCTATTGATCTTTACCTGGACTCCCTGGTGTCTCCTGCTACAGTGTGTCTCCTGCGCTTCAACTCCTCAGAGAAGCGTCTCTTTCCTGCTGCCCTCCTCCTCTCCTCCTCCCCGTTCACCCCCCACGAGATCCTCCTGTCCTTCTTCTCCTCTTCTAATGACTTGGATCTGATTTCAGTTTGTTTGGATGTCCACCATTCATTTTATGTATCCATGTGTTGTTGTGTGTGTGTGTGTGTGTGTGTGTGTGTGTGTAGATGGAGAAGACATGGCATGCAGAAGGACAGAAAACATTCAGGCATGCGTAAATAAAAGAGAAAGACACACATCTATTAGCATGCAAAAAACAAACATTGCACAATCTCAATTACCCAAACATTAAGGCTTATTTCAAAAGAGGTGTACATGGATGACTGTTGTTAAAAGTGGATGAACTGACTGACATCCACAGTCCCCCTAACATCTAACCTGATCACACACCATCACTAGCCAATGAGGACTGACCTGAGTCTTCCCCCAGGTCGCTCTGATTGGATAGACATGTAGCTGGTGCTACTGAGGCGGGAGGCACTGCTGGCACGGGAGAGGGCTGACACATCGCTCATATCACTGTCTGATGATCTGGCCGACATGTTGTCACTGCTACGCCTCTGTTCTGCATACATCTGAATACAGAAATGAAGAGGTGGAGGATGGGAGAGAAGTGATGAGTTTTCTCAAACTGAGGTTAGAAAAAACAGACCCATACATTGAGTATCACATATCGAGCACAAGAGGACGAGGTAGGGATCCAAAGGAAGACACGGACACTGACCTCCCGTTTGGTCTTGAGGTCCGTCTCAGCGTCGTGGGAGGCTGAAGGCCGATAGGAATGTACTTTCATCTGCAGCTGTCGGGCTCGCTCTTCTACTGCAAGAGCTGAGATTAAAAAAAAGACCAAAAAGAGTAAGATAAATAGGAACAAGAGAAAGAAAGAGAAAGGCAGAAAAAGAAAACAAAACCCAGGAAAAAACAAAATCAGAAACATTGGTGTGTTCCCAGTAAGAGAGATTGCAGGAAAGATCTTGCGGATGTAGGATCAGGTTTCTGACACTAGATGGAGCATTGCAAGTTCTTATGGTACATCAGCTGCTCAGATAATGGGTTCTCACAGTCATCCCGGGAATGATGCCGTCCAACTCTAGGTCGGGTTTAAGAAAGGGGAAAAAGTCAGACTGGGATTTTATGTTGTAGTGATGGAAAACGACAGCTACTTGCTGTGACTGTCTGTACATTTAGGAACCTTTTTTCAATCCTATCTAGCAAACCCCACCCATCTGACACCTACACCAGCTATGACAAGTAAGAAAAAGTCTTTGTGTGGTGCTCTTTATAGCTGTCATAATCCAGAAGACTGTGGAGTTGCTAAAAATGCTGAAAAACACGTTTATGTCACTACATACGCTGCCGTTACCATCTGATTGCTGGAGCTAGTCTGAGCTAAACATCTCTAAATACTGTCAGACAAAAACCTGCCACCAAAAACAGCCCTTATCTCTGTGTTTTTGGAAACAAAAATTTCTAATGAAAGATGAACTTTCAAGACTGACATTCGGTCATTACCTCCACCACTGAGGTTATGTGATCACCCATGTTTGTTTATTTGTCAATGAGATTACACAAAATCAAAACTGATTTGTACCAAACTCAGTGGAGGAATGGGGCATGGACCAAGGAAGAACTCATTAAATTTTGGGAAAGATTTATATCGTTTGCTCTGAACTTGAACTTTTTCCTCTAGAGTCTGGTTTATGTTGTTTGACAATGGCCACTGGCAATGGCTCTAGTGAGAGCTTTTTCTAGTTTTATTTTTTGTTCTCTGTTTTAAATGATGTAACAGCCTTATCTTAGTCTTAGTTATCCTGAAGTGAAACTAAACAATTTTCAGAAACTAACTCAGCATTATAGTAGCTCATTTGCTCGGTAGATATAAATGTACGTAAATAAAGAAAATAGCTTCCAATGAATTTTGTTGGGTAAAAACACCTGATTCATTCATTGCCCCCACACAACATACCTTGCTCTATGCTGCTGCTCTTTGCAGGGAGCTGCGGCAGCTGCCTGCCCCTGCGACCTGATGAGGGAGTCCCCGTCGGAGGAGAGGGGCTGCCATGAGGTTGTACTCTGACAGTCAGAAACATAAAGGACAAGGAGAGAGGAAGGCATTCGTCACTAATTGAAGTGAACATAAAAACAATATCATAGGAGCAACAAACCCACAGCCAATATTAAAATTCAAAAGTTGGGAAAGGAATGAATCAGAGTCATCAGTAAAGGTGCAGGAGAAATAAAAAAGGTGGCACTGAATGTGTTTATATCCTCAATGCATGGTATCACAGTATTTATGCATATCTCAGTTACTGTATTAAAATGCTGAGATGGAACATTTATACAGTAATTATTTCCAACCACAGCTTCATTCATGATATTACCCTGGATTTACACAAACTACATAAACCACTGTTTAAGATATTTACACGCTTTACCCTGCTAACATGGAACCCATACCTCTCAGAATTAACATGATTTTTGCTTCTTGAGATATGACATACACCTGTGGTACTTGTGCATACAGTCCTACCACACTCAGTGCAAAAGAGAAGAAATTAGTGTACAGGGGAGCAAAGGTGTAGCACTGGCAGTAGCATGCACCTGTCTAGCCGTGGTGAGTTTGGGCAGGACCCAGCCAGGGCTGTCTGCCCAAAGGGCCTCAGCGGACCCCCTCTCCCCCTACTGCCCCTAAGGATAGAGGTGGGCTGGATACGACTGCCATCAGTGGGCAGGGTCCATGGAATAAAAAGAAATGAAAACATAAAACCATCAATTAAAATACAACAAAAAATAAATCAAATGGAAATTATACAGTTTTGCTCTTTTCAGGGCTCTTTTCAGGGCTCTATATGTAATTGTGTTTAAGCCGTAATGGGGTCCATGATGAAAAGCACTGGCAGTGTACAGAAGGCGCTAAAGTTAAAGTCAAACAATCCATCATCGAAAACAGCCGGTAAACTCTGCATCAACACACACAGAATTTTTTTTTTTTTTTATTAATTTTCTAACTGCAGGGGTTAAGCTGAACAAAGAGTTATTTCATACATATTTCTCAGCTAAAATAACACAATGCCTCCACATCGTTTTGGTATTGTTAAAGCGATTCTTCTACATTTTTAGAGACACTTAATCAATTTCTTGCCACGGCTTAGATGTCTGCATGCTAAATATGAAGCTATAGTTGATTAGCTTAGTTTTGCGTACTGCTAGAGGAAAGGGGAAGCAGCTAGTCTGGCTCTGTCTGAAGGTTAGAAAAATTCACCTTTCAGCATCACTAGAGCTCATGGAGTAAACACAAGTGTATGATGACTGGGTGTAGCTTCACATTTGAATGTAGCCTAAATCCAACCATGTAAACCACTCACTGCAACATTCAAATACCTAGTAACCTACAAAGTGTCAGCAAACGTCCATTATCGTGGGAACAAAAAGGTCGAATTAAGTGCAAAAATCCGATCAAAAATACTGGATTGTGAGCTCTAGTGTGTTTATAGCTAATGTGAATCTTCACCACGTTCTGAGGAAGCTTATTTTGATTATAGCTAAAAATCAAGGCTACATACAGCCTACAAATCAATATTATAGATCTGACAACCCCATGGTCAGACATCCCTCCGGAGAAATGAGGAGGGTTGACAATAGTGAGTGGAGATGAAATAAGGTGAGTGAGTGAATGAATAAATGAATGAATGATCTTACCTGTCCCCCTCCAGGTTTTTTTTGCTGCCCCTGTGACAGTTTGGACTTGATGAATTGCTACACTGCCTGTTTTTGGCATACAGCAACCAGAGAGAGAGAGGAAGAAAAACAAACACGATATGGAGAATGATGCGCCTCAGAATGGTAAAACTGAATAATGACTTATACTGTATGTTGGAAATAATGTGAAAGCTTCACTTAACAGTTAAGTTCTTGTAGTTTATAAAAGCAGTATAGCTGAGAGATGCACATTCTGTAAGCTTTTATTTACCACCAGCAACAATGTTACAGCAAAGAAAGTGCTTTCAAGCCAGAGAAGTGGGGAAATTCAGAACAGGTGCTCAGCAGAAAGAGCAGGTAAAGCACAATAAAAGAGGGATTACACAGCCTTAGACCACAAATATTTACAGGAAAAGGGAAAGAAATAATGCTGATCTCGGGGTCTGTGCAACACTATCATTTACAAAATGAGCTCAAGGCTACAGGATAGGTTTCAAAATTTGGGGTCAGGTGGGTATAAGCAGGCAAGCAAAGCTGTAGCGCAGTTTTTTAAGGTTTAGGCAGAGCAGAGGGGAGCAGGCTTGGTATACCTGTCTTCCTCAGGGGCCACATGTTCAACTAAGATCCGGGGACTTGGGGGAATCTTGTGGGACAAAAAGTTGGAGCACCTAGAGGCGTGGAGGAGTCAAAGGAGGAGTGTTTCGTAATGGGAAGACCAGGAGAGGTTATTACTGAGTAAAGTGACAGCCAAGGCTGTGAAATTGAATTGTCTTTAAATTTCATGGCATAATATCAGTCAATGGTTCACCTTGACTAGATCTATCAAAGGTATTAAGCATTAAAAGCACTTATGAACAAGCTAACAGAGTGGTAAATATACTGGAACTTACTTAGATAATACAGTTACACTGTATTTTGGGAAGTACACTTACTCACTTTTTTGTTAAGTATTAAATGAGAATATCAGTACCACTCTTAAATCTGCAGTAAATATGAAGCTCCAGCCCAGAAACAGTTATTCCAAAGGTATCAAAACATTAGCACTTCTTCAATTCAAAATTAAAAAAATATTTTTTTTCTTACTAAAAAGTGGTTACCGGACGTTACTCCAGTTCTAAGAGTACACGCTTAGCCTTCTAATCAGCTTTGCAATTTTTTAAAAACCCCTCCGAGGCTCCATCATGGCACTCTGAGACAGATGTTTGCACTCACTGCCCAGTCAGGGGGTAAAAACTGCACACTGTAGTCCCCTATAAAACTCTAGCGCATACACTGCTCATCTCCCTGTGGAACTCAGCAACAGATACCAAAAAAGTGTCCAGCTGAGCCTGCAGTTAGCATGGTATTCAAAGAACTGGAGCTGTGTCCTGTAACTATTACTTCTATTTTGTACATACTCTGCCCTTTAACGGACTTCATTATTGGTTAAAACTGAAGGTGAAAGCTGTTAGGGATTGACGTATTCCCAGCTGGACCCCAGCTTTGATCCCTAAAGGCCAGTAACTGACTGGGCAATGGAAAAAACAAAAGACAATCCTATTCACACAGCTCTGGCACCAACCGCCTAACTGACACGGGCCTACGCAGGGCAGTCAAAGCCCCAATGAGGTGGAATCAGCCTTGACATGAACTGGGAGGTACAAGCCATAGCCTCATAGCTCCTTAAGACCATATCGCAGGTCCCCATTCCTCACTAACAAACAGGAGCACAGAGAACAAAGATCTCCAGCCATCTTAGTAGAGGTGAGTGCCAGCAGGAGCACAGTGTTAAGCAACACTAACTCTAGGTCCACTTATTTCAGTGGCTCAAGAGATGGATCTGTCAGACCATCCAACACAGTCTGCAGGTCCCACTCGGGAACAAGACAACCAGTGACAGTCCTCACAGGGCCCCTTGCACAAAGCGCTTGACCAGTGGGTGGTAACTGGCCATGTAGCCCCCCCAACCATCATGACAAACCATGTCCGCCTGCCTGACTCAAAGGCAGGTCTAGGATAGGCCATGGCTTTTCCAATGACATCTGAACCACGTAGACTACCTGGCCCCTGGGCTCTCTAGTGCTAACACAATTACCCATAACTGCTCCATCCAGACCCTGCAAAGCAGTGGCACCCTCAGCCTCAGGGGCGGAAAGGCATAGAGCAGACAAGGGGGCCAGACTGGGTGGACTGCTTTCAGGAAGAACCAGACTGGACATTGTACATTCTGTTTGCTCTTAAAAAGGTCAGCCACAGGTCAACTGAACAGCTGCCAGATCAATATGGAAACATCTGGTGAGGGTCCATTATAGGAACTCAACAAGCAGAGATGGCAATCCACTCATGTCAAGATTTCTGCAGCTATCCTTTACTGACTGGCATACTCCATTGCCTGTTTAAGCTGCTACTGTGGTGCTGTTCAATATTATCATCAAGTGCCTGTGACTCAGTTGTCAGGCAAGGTAATGCAAAAACTTCTGAACCTAGAGCAGGTTGATATGATGGATTGGTTCTTACCAAATATTGCCAATTACAGCCTTGTCAAGCATCGGGCCTCCAGACACTAAACATAGTATGGATTGCACCTCAATCTCCCTCTCTCATGGAGCTAACTGGGTGATCCTGGCAATCATCTAGCATGAAGCTTTTGCTGCTGCTTCTGTTGAGGGGGAGGCTGCTGGGGCAAAACTGGGTTCTGATCTACTCGAATGTCTTCCTCATTGTATCTAGCTGATCAATCATTTGTTGGAAGTTGAGCCTGAAGAGGGTCTCCCTGGATGGCGACAGATTTAGCAGCTGGTGGCATTCAGCCTTCTTCAGGGTCTAGACATCAAGCAAAAGGTGTGGGAATGGTGTCCATCCGCTGTGTAGGAGAGGTGAACAGGTCATGGAGGTCCCGGTGGGCTGCTGGGTCCTTCTGGAAGAGGGTCACTAGGTCTTCCTCCTTGTAGGCACTGTGTTTGTCTTCCTCATTGCAGTCTTCCCACAGCTTTGACCTGGCTGTGGAGGGAGTCCATGCTGCCTCATTCACTGTTGTGGCTGTTGTTGAGGGAGCAAACAGACTCCATGAACTCATGTTCTCGTTCCCATTCGGCCTGGTGAAGCCAACCAAGGCAGCAGAAGCAGTCATTATGGCCATCAGAGGCCACAAGTGGCAAGGTGCAGCACAGGCAGGTCTCTTGCAATGATGATGGAGGGTGATAGAATCTTCGTAGTTGTAAAGCGTTGTCAGAGTTGATGACTGAAAAGGGGAGACGAGCAACGTACGCACCAGGGTTTTACAGGAGACCGCCATGTGCTGTGGGTTGGCGATGAGTGCAAAGATCCGTCTCATGGTGCCAAGGTGGAGCCTATGAGGGGTTAACCAATAGCCTTTGGACAGAGACATTTCCTCCTGTTTTGAGTTTCTTTGTTAAGCTAAAGTAGACTAACATACCTTTAGCAGTAACTTGACATTTAGATTTTACTGTATAGACATAAGTATGACACTTTTTTACAGGAGGTTATTGTGGGTCTGTTTCAAAGCCAGGCTCTGTGGTTTTTGTTGACTTTGAAGAGAGCCAGGCAAACTGTTTCCTCCATTTCCAGTCTCTCTGCTGAGCTAAGCTAACTGGCTGATTGCCTTTGCTTCATATATAGTGTACAAACACAAGTGTTGTGTTTATTTTCTCATCTACCTCTTGGGATGAAAACAGACAAGCACATTTCCCACATAGCACATAGTAAAGAGAACACTGATAAACCTTTCTGGCTTATTTTCTGTATAAAAAAATTAAAGATATTTCAAAGACTCAAAATTCTAAACAGCAGGTAGATGTTTTTTTTATGAGTGTGCATGGCAAATTTTGTCATGTATGAAAGGAACAAATGACTCATGAACTGGAGTGAAGACATGCAGCATCGTACACCCAAAATGTTGGGTGAATGATCCAATCATGTAGTCAGGAAAATACTGATAGCTGTGAATGAAGACTATTTAAGCAGAGACTATGATTATTGATTCTGTATTCATTTTTTAAATAAAATATCAGTATCTATTGCTCTTCTGCTACTGTTAATTTACTTGATTAATGCAATGTGTAGTTTCATGTGTGCTAAGTTTCTTTTTATACCTGTCTTTTTCAGGGGAGTGAAAGTTGGTGTCTGGTCTCAGACAAGTCGTGCTGGCACTCCTCACTCTGTCCAACGACGGCTGCAAGTCACTGCACCGCCGCAACATAGCCATAGAGAGAAATAAAGACGAGAAAGAAATAGAGACGGTAACAGGATGTAGAAGGACAGAGGAGGCAAAGAGGGGTCTCAGGAAGATGAGAATAACAATAGCATGGGAGAATAAAGGGGTAGACAAAAGAAATACAGAGAAAGTCAAAAATAAAGGCGGATAATGAGAGGTAATGTTATAGAAAAAAAAGAGAGGCAGGCAGAGAGACAAAGAGAGAAAAAGGGAGGCCATCAGACGGTGCAGTAACATGTAATGGCTCTGATGCTGTATCTCCATTTTTTATAGCCAGTCATTCCTGTCGGCCAAACACTGCAAGACCACTCAGATGAAAGGTTGGTGAGTTGCCATGGGAACCAGGTCTAAGTGCTTGTAAGTGTGTGTGTGAGAGGGAGTGAACGAGTGAAGAGGAGAGCAGCCAGTGTTCACGTTGACTCTGCTGCATACACTCACAGCTGTGCGTTTGTCACGTCATGCTGCTCTGTGACAACAGGTACTTTCAACAGATGGCTGGCTCTGTGCCATCACATGACATTGCACATAATGCTTTCAGGACTAATGCTTCACAAGGATGGCAACAAGGGCTTAGGAGTTTAGTGTTTCTTTAATGCTCAGCACTTGCCAATACATGCTTAAGCCTCTGCTATGTGTTGTCAGACAAAAAAGGAAGAAGAAAAGGTTCTTTTTTGGTGAGAGGACAAAGGAGCAGATGGCGTGTAAAGTGAGTGTGTTCTTACCTAACCGTGACCTCATCAGTGAACCTGAGCACACGGTGTGTAAGGATGCTACGAGGCATGGTGCTAACCCCCTCTTGTCTGTGGGGCGGCTTGCTCTTTAGGCATGCGGGGAGGGTGGAGCTGTGCGCCAAAGCCCCGCCAACACCAGGCGGGAAAAGACCCGCGTGCAAAGGAAGGTAAAGGAAAACAAAAATGACACATGCAACTGACAGAAATAAGCAGAGACTAAGTAAGTGGAGGGGGAAAAACACAAGCATGAAACGAAGCAGACTTCTTGCAAATGATCAGGAGACAGAGAAGCAACATTAACATTATGATGCAACAGAAATTTGGTTTCTTTATCAACTGTATTCACAGTGTACCTTATAGCGCAGTAAATAGGGAGGATTCTCAAGAAATATGACTGGACCGCATAGAAATGTACCTGCTGCATTATGCTGGTCATGACAGGAAACAGCAAATGACTAAATGAACACATACTCTATACTCTTACATAATTCATTATGTAAGAGTATAGAGATAGTTTCTCTTTCCCTCCTTGTCGGTTGACCCTAAACAAATATATGTGGAGATTACATGTAATGCTTATTATATAACACAATCTACAGATCTGAAGCTGCCAAGGCGGCACGTGGTGAGGAAACCGCGATACAGTAATTCAATATAATGTATACGAGTGCCATAAAAAGGATTAGAGCAGAACAGAGAGAATGAGGGAAACTGCCTAAGCAGTGGGTCTGTCTGTCCAGTGTTTATGTAGCCAGGACTGAAACATTACTGTAAATCTGACAGATGATGCCATCTTTTTAATGCTGCTTCATCGGTAGAAAAAAAGAAACAGTATGCTACATATTAGTATGCTCTGATGTGACCTGGTGAGGAATTATGATGCCAGAATCAACATCTGATTAACATGTTGAAGGAAAATACTGGTGGATGTGCATGATTTAGTCACTTAACGATACCTTACACATTATTTACATCACGTCACTGCCAACCATGTCAAAGCGTTCTGTGAGTTTTAGACTGTTTTCTTGGCATCTGTTACTATGGGGTGCTCCATCAACTTAGTTTAGCATATTGACTAAGTTTGGCGTGCTTACCGGACTTATTTCACAAAGAACTTTTAAAATTTATTCCTAAAATTTATTCCCTAATATGGGTCAAACTCCAAAAAATCTAGATCTTACACTTCCCTTAATGTTACTGTTATAAGGCTACTATATACTGTCTTATGTGTACCAGTAAAATAAATTTACATACAGAGCTCCTCCAGAGACACAAGAGAGAATATACTTTACAAACTGTGCAGCACTCCCGATAACTAACAAACTGATTTCAACATGTAAGATTGGTGAGATGGCCCTTTAAACAAGAATAGGGGTCTAAAACCATGCTTGCACCTCTGTCTAGCTATACTTAGGCAGAGTGTTGTTTAGAGCTAATCCCACCATCCCAGGCTTCAGATTCAATTAACAATGAAAACGAATGACCAAATTGTTATTATTATTTAATGTCCATGTTTGCTTATTGTTTAGTTTATGCATCTGATTAACTAAAAGCATATCTTTAGTTGGCGCAATGCTCTTTAGGCACTTATTTGTCAAAATCCAGAGGGCAGACCTCCCTTGACTGTATCAGTGACTCCCTGTTCTTGCCTGTTACCTAGAATTTTTAAAAGCAAGTCCAAATTTCTCTGATATGTTTTGAAAATGGCAAGGAGTAAGTTACAGAAGTACAGCATATATGATTTACAATATAAAAATGTAAGAGCACTGATAGGGTTCTTGAAATGATTGCAAAAGACAGAGGGAAAAGCTGCACGTTCTGTTTAGCTAGCTAAAGCAGCATGACAAAGCAACTTGGTACACAGCAACCAAAGGAAACACAAGCAGCACAGCGGTCTGGGAGACAAATGGACATTATTGCGTTGAGCGAACACCGCCGTAACTAAATGGCCCACCAACTCCACAAATGTGTCTGGGAAAGCTGGACAGGAACAGAGAAGGATGCACAAGAATGCCTTGTACACTAAACACTTACCTGTAAATGTCTTTATGGATACCGTTTACTAATAGGGGCATTTTGGGGGGGAGTGTGTTGCTGTATCTACCTATGCCCCTGGTTGTATGAGTTGAGATCATGCACATAAAGCAAGACATGAAAAAAAATACAATACAACTGCTATGAGTGAACACATCCAATTAAAAATAAATAAATAAAAAAAAAAAAAAAAAAAAAATAAAATAAATTAAAAAAAAAAAAATATATATATATATATATATATATATATATATATATATATATATATATATATATATATATATATATATATAAAATCAAAAATGCTCTGCCTTCTTTGAGGTCAGCCAGCAGATCACTAATCCCCTTACACAGTGGCCAGTGTGTTGTGTGTTTATGTGACAGTTGTGGTGATAAAAAATGGTTGAACATGAATTTATGAATGTGCTATAACTACTTGACGCTGATGCGTTGAATTTGTGTTCATGCAGTTTCACAAAAGCAGACATACACTCAAGATCAATTCAAGAATATTAACAGTCTTTGCATAGAAAATATCAACATTGTGTGTTAAGATGGAGTTGTTAAAATATAGTGAGGGTGGAAATGATGATAAAATGGTGCACAGTATCAAAATAAAGCTGAATGGTGGTTTTGGGGTTTTTTTCTTTCTGTTTTTACCTGTTTGTGTGCAGGCACTCGGCACTCCCACCCCGGATAGACCTGTGCATCTCCAGGACCTCACTGTCATTGGAATGACGATGGGTGAGCAAATGAAAAACAACCCGAGAAAACACAAAAGAAGAGGATGGCAACTCAGACAGGCAAAGTGAATTTATGAATGACAGATACCAGGAAATCATAAGTCTGAGATTTAATCAAGTCAGCATTTAACAATATAGAATGATACAACAAAATCAGTATGTTGCAAGGACAAGTTTCAAACTGTTAGTAGTATTAGTAGAAATTAGTTTTTTTAATATCAGATTATGCACATGGATTAACCAAAACAATATTCAAACTTTATAAAATAAAAGTAAACATTAGCATGTAAAGGTTCCATGAGCACATGTAGAAACTTCATATATGCATGATAAAGATCAGAGTTGCTGTCAAATCACCACTAAAAGCACTAATACAATGTGTGTGTACCTTGTTCTTAACATAACTTAAAGAATAAAAAACAAAACATCCCACACCCCTGTGGTTCCCCAGAATTTCTTAAAACAGATTACCTGTCCTCAGAGTACTCATAGTCCGAGTCACCAGAACGCTGGTGCTCCAAGTGGGAGTCATGGTAGCGGGAGGGAGAGTGGGAGTGGTGGCGGTTCTGGTGGATCTCATCCAGACTCCTGATGAAATCAAGAAGACTAATGAATGTCTGGCTTTTATTTAGGAATGATATGAATCTTGGTCCATAGTTAAATGATTCTTATGATTCAAAATGTCCACTTTAGGTGGGATCTGACACAATATAAATATAAAGCAATTTGACTGGATTCAGAAAAATTAAGGGCCATCTTGGTGTTCTGAGATTCTCAATGAGAATAAGACTCCAGTGTCAGGGTGAAAATAGTATTAAAAATTACATGGCATATGTGCAATGCACCTTTACAAATAACTGATCTATGACAAAAGTTCTGTGGTGTTCTTTTGTAACAGACCTCAAGGTTGTGTGTATAACTTGACTCTGTGGCTATAGTAATGAAATTACTTCTTTTGAAATGGACATTATGCTATATTTTATTTGAGAATTTACGGTGGGCCTAAAAGTCCTTAAAACCATTGAGGTGAAGTGAATTGCCGACACGTTGTTGTGATTCAACAAAATGTGATATTAGTCCACACCTCTGCTTGTTTTTGGTTGGTATAACATATTATGGTTTGCTGCTTATGTAATCTTAAGCCTATTAATGTATGTATGTTAAGAGGTAAAAATTAAAGGTCACATATAATTAAAAATCCATTTCTGCCAAATACTTCACTAATGAACAATCATATGCAGCAGAAGCAAAACATACTATATGTGATGTATTTGACATGGAGAGAGAAATAAAGATGAAAAAAAGGCAGAGAAAAATAAATTAATTTATATTCTGATTGTTGAATTAGAGCTGCCAACTAATCTTACACATCTGTCTAGCTCTCAACAGATAATCTGTGAGGCTTAAGAACATGTTGAAAAATGCCTCATACATATCTTTCAATGTTAAGGAAAATGAATAAAAATAACTCCTGGATCAGCCCCTGTAACCAGATCTTCACCAAAATTTGTTGGATTCTTCCGTAACCTATACCTGGTCCCTCCACCAAGTTTGGTGCAAATTGGTACAGTAATTCTGGGTAATACTGCTAACAAATACACAAACAAACCAAAAAACGCTGGTGACGAGGGTGTTTCATTATAGGGTTGCTCATTCCTGACTTACATTGTGATCCAAAGATAAATTTATTGTTAATATTAAGAGTCATGTTTGCTTAAACATATTTAGCAGCCACCGGCTGTCAGAATAATTGATAAAATTGTCATGCCAAAAGTCATAAACAGAGATCTTTGGCACATGGTAGTCATTTAGCCATAAAGTAGTGAGATTAAGAGCCTTACAAATTATAAATGCATGTTAACAACCTGCGACAATAAATCTGACACATATATATTATAGTCAAGGTAACATTATACTCTAAACACTCACGCTGAGACTATTGTAGACCACACACTAAACTAATTAAAAAGAATAAAATGTTTGATGTTTGGAAGTGTAATCTTAATAATATAATCTCAGTTATAGATATATATTGGTGTAGCATTGGTCAAGCTTTTAAATACCAGTGGATGTTGTAACATTTTCACCACTCCACTGACAGTTTACCAGGTGATTCTGGTAAAGCATGTGTTGCTGACCTTTGCATGGGCACATGTGCAGGCCGTGACCGGGCCCTGCAGGAGTCTTCTCTGTGAGGAGACACCGAGCGGGAGCGGTGCTGGACGGGCCTCTGCTGCTCTGGCACAGCCAGCGTACTGCCCCGCTCTCGCTCCCTGGAGTTACGCTCTGCACCTACACAAATTCCACACATACACAGGTGCAAAAAAACAGACACACACATTCATACGAAACATGTTTGTAGAGTTCTGGATTTGTATGGATAAAAGACGCACAGACATGGTTACACTTACAGAAACACACACACACATACCCATATATACCCATATAGGCATTAGTTGTGTGTCCTTTGATAGGGATACACAAGTTGCTAGTGTTGTTCTACTGACTGCCACTACAGATGCCATTCTCTGACAGACTGTAGTACATCACAGCAGGATATTTTACTGGCAAATGACCAGCTAGCAGACAGGTTAGCTGGTCATGTGAGCTAGTCTGAGTAGGTGACTGTTTCTACCATGTTCCTGTCAGACCTGAGATTTCTTTGCAGCTCTTGTTTTGCCAGATGTGAGAGATCAGACTCTTAGATCCTTGGCGACATTTAACCACTGCAGCAGCAAAGAAAAGGTATAGGAACATAGGGAATATATTTGAATATAGACTATAGAAATACACAACATACATTATGATATAGATAATACAAGAAAATTATTGACATTATTAGGCTAATAGATACAAATTCCAGTGGCTTATTTCACTTGCTACCTATTTTCTTGTTGACTTAAAAGCATGATAACGGAAGTGATAATGGTTCGGGCCTCTATGTTATAAGCTGTAATAAGTGGATATGCAAAGAGGTGCACATAGGAAGAGGTTTTTTTAGGCTGCGTGTCCTGTCTATTTTTCTTCATAGACAAAGTTAGGTAAAAAGCAGTTGGAGCACTTCCAGGGCTTGGATGGATATGAAACTCTTCCAGGTGAATAATCAGTGCAACTATGGGCAACTATGTTAAGCAACATTTTGATAGAAAAGAAAGGCCTGTGTACATAAAAATCCTAGTAAAGAAGTGATTTTTGACTTTGACTGAATATAAGGTATGAAAATTTGGATTAATTTGACAAATATGTTTTATTGGATGAAGCATTTTGTATTTGCCACAGCTCTAATTTGTGGCTCTGACTACTTTCTTTTCCATAGAAAACAGCTACTAAGGCTTATGGGAATTGTAGCATTAAAGCTGCTATATGTACGTTTTTGCTAATGATATATAGCCAGCACTAGCATTAACAGCTGTTTAGTCACCAATCTAGAAGAAAAAATGCCAGTTCAGATTTAAACTTTATTCTTTTACTCACCAAGAAATGTCTCCAGTGGTGGAAAGCAACACAAATATTAACTCTTGTTTTTTTGCTTTAATTTCTGTCAACTCTTGTCTCCTACTAAAGTTAGCACGGTAACCAGCTAGCCCCAACCCAACATGTCTTATGATACCACGTTGTGATAGTGAGTCCAGTCCAATCCAGTCTGCCCTCAGTCACACGAAGGGAGGCATTCTAACCTCTTGTCCTGTAAACACATAGATTGCTAAAGCTCTTTTTAAGTAAACAGCTGTTAATGCTAATGTTGGCTATGTAGTGATAGCAAAAATTACATACAGTATAGCACCTTTAAGAGTCGTCTGCCATACAGTACCAAAATGATAGTAAAAATTTAATTTCTGAGAAACAAATTTGAAATCAATTGGAGTGATAGCCTGAACACAAATATACTGTATAGAATCAGTACTGAATCCCATATTTCTGTGTTAAGGAGCATTAAAGATATCATCAAATGAAATAGATGAATTAGAGAAAAATGGAAGAAGTACCAACAGCTGCCCCCATTTCACAACTCTATAGTGCATTTATCTGTTTAAAGGATCAGCGCATATGCATAAATTTGTCCAATAAAAGTATAACTGTGCATTTTTAGTGCATATGATCATAATCAGAGCTCAGTGTTTGCATCACAATAAAAAGAAGTATAATGATGCTAAAATAAGTTGCAGATTGTGTACAATCACTAAACTTCCCCATCTGGCAAACTGAAGGCTGAAATGAAGCATAAAAATATATAAATATTTAAAGTAGGTGCACATTCATCTCACAGGAAAGTAAGCCACAGCAGAAATGTTCAAACAACAAAGCAATTGAAGTGATTCTATCTGCCATAATAATAGAGATTCAGCTTCTAGTGTACATATTCAGTGTCCTTTAAGTGAAGTAAACAACTTCTGTGCAGGACTAGAAGCATGCGTGAGAATAGCAGGAGACTTAGTGGAATGGCTGTGAACTACTGTAGCTCTACACTCTAGCATGCACTCAGTGCTTCAGTGTTTCTATGGCCCAGCAGAAGAGGAGAAACTCATCACTGCAGCCTCACTGAAGTACAGTACACTGCTAAACTGCAGCATAATAAAGGCTGTACACCACAACACTGCAATTCAAAAGCTACAGTCCATTAGCAATATGATAAATTACAAAAGTTTTTGGAGTTTTGCACTTTTGCTTATAGAGCAAAGATTAATTAATTTACTTTGGGTGTAATTGGTTTCTAAAAAATACATTGGAGCCAAAAGTAGATTGGAAGATTTGGAATTTGTAAAAGATGAAGGGAGGATGCAAGAAGATGCTCTCTCACCCAGTGCTGGACGCCTACAGGCTACTACAGGGAAAACTCAGTAACCATAACCCCCACCCACCTTTAGTCACTACCATCAAACCATCATCAAACTCTGTATCAATGATGCGATGAGACCCTGCACACAAACACACACACACACACACACACACACACACACACACACACACACACACACACACACACACACACACACACACACATACACACACACACACACACACACAAACACACATTCACAAAAGTACAAGGAAGAGTAAGATTGAGAGGTTCTGTTTCTCAGTCTCCAACACTGAGAGACAAAAAATAGAAAGCTCAGTAAAGGAAAGGTCAGCAACCACATACTCAAATATACTTTATGTTAACACAACTGATATTAAATCATATACACACATAAATACACTGAGCCTGTACATGTACTGTATATAAACAGACATACTCTGCAGTTTCTTGCTAGGGCTGTCTCCATGGACATGTCTGCGTGGGAGGTACGGAGAGGGCTGGGGCAGAGGTATAGAGGACACATCATGTGTCTGAAGTTTATACCAGTGAGGAATGTCGTCCAGCAACGCTGTCTCCAACTCTATCAGGATCTGAGACAGGACAGAGAGACAAAGGATGAGAGGGGCAGATGAGTGAGCAGAAACAGTCAATTGGATCCACTGAGGATCAGAAGTGTTTAGGGCTAAATTTCTTTGGTAACACTTCAGTTGCAGGAAACTCAAGAAATTCCCAAACTATTTTTTCCTTGTTTCCCCTCAATATAGAGAGGTGCCGATATGGAACCTCTCATCACAAATCACAGATGTCTCTTAGTCTTGACAATTTCAACCAAGTATTAATATTCCCTTTTTTGAGTACATTAGCTAAACATTGACAAGTTAAAATCATAGATTAGAGAGTAGACTGAAATTTACATAATACAATATTATACTTGTGTGTATCAGAAAAAAGATTTTCCCTCTTTTCTGTCACACTAATCATCTTTCGACTCCTTAGATTCATTCTTGTGTAGTGTGGACAAGCACTGTTCAGACAGATGTTGCCAAAGTACCTAAAGTTTCCACCACATGGCTAAAATTGATGAAATATGTGGAAAATTATGCAAATTACACACATGTAATCAGAATATGAACTTAGCTAATTTTAATAATATATAAAAGCAATCAAATTATGAGGAATCTGCAAATTAGACTTATGTAAAAATAGGACTAAAAGCATAGGGGCATGGTGTCTTTCCCACCTCGCCCAGGAATTCACTCTCCTCCTCCTGCACTCTGGGCTGGTCCCAGACTGTGATCTCTAGCATGCGTTCTCTGAAGTCCCGCCGGTGAACATGGGAATATATGAAAGTCTGGTTCCATTTGGGTTCAGCGCTCTTTTTCACTGTTTTAGTCCGCCGTTTACTCTTATCGCTTAAACAAATATGAAGACACAGAGTTTAGATTACTAGAGGGAAGCATTGTCCTGAACATGATCTTAAAAGACAACATTCCTTTAAAAGAACAAGCACTGATGATAGTACATTTATGCTAAGAAATGTTGTCATTGTGAGAAAGGACCTGCAAAATAAGAAAAAATGAATACTGTGTCCTTACCTCCTGTCAGGCAGGAAGTACATTTTGACATAGGGATTCCGAGGTCGTCCATCTGGTCGGGGTGGCAGGTCTATGGCTTGCAGGACGTTGACGATCAACTGATGGCCCACTTTGTCGTACCACAGCTTCACCTGAAAAGACGTGTGAAGGCAGTTAACCTCTATCCATATTTATGTCTTTTCACAGGAGCCTTCGTCCCTCTATCTTCCCAGTACTCACAGAGAGCTGTCCAGGCAGTACCAGAGGAAGGTCTCGGAGGGTGCCAGGGCTGGTTGGGGACATTACTGATATAGAGGGACGGTCCATCTTTTGTGACTCAAAGGAACTGGAGCCTGCTGAGGGATGAAGAAAACAATACTTATCATAAAAAAAAATTTCAAAAAAGTACAATCAACACCCAAATTGGAAATTAAAGCAAGATTTGAAGTGTAAACAGTGTACTTCTCCCTAGAAGCTACTTACATTAGCATTAAACAATGGTAACAACATATATAGCCAATAAATCTGCCCATTTAAATACTTACTAGATTCTAGAGGAGGGTGTGATGACTCTGGGATTCTTGGGATGTCCCTGTAACAAGCAAGACAAATGAGTCCGCAAACAAGAGTAGTAAGTAGTAGTAGTAGTAGTGATAGTAGTAGTTGTAGTAGTAGTAGTAGTCAGTAAACTAATTTAACAAAAATTATAGAATATTCATCACATCAAGATACTTGCAAGGTAAGGACACAGTCAAGACATTAGTGTACATTCATCTTTAAAAAATGAATGAGTAAAACACTCATGTCAACCAACAGATGCATGAAGAAGAAGAGCAAGCACTCAGTCAAATACACACTTACATATTAAACATGGTGCGTAGTAGAGAAGAAAGGGATAGCTGGAAAAAGGGATTTTTCTCTTGGATCTGAAGGATTTCAGGGGAGGCATGAGGGTAAGGGGCTCCACCCATTAAATCAACACTACTTACTGATATGCTCTATACACTTTTCTCAAGAAGTTTTTGGACATAATTCGGTGGATAGAGCTTTTAGATAAAGGAAGGAGAAATATCAAAAGTGTCTGTCAGAATAAAGGAAGTGCCATCACTTATGTAATTAAATGATAGTGATTACCTATTAGAAACATTAATCTTACCCTATAGGTCTCGAAACAACGATTTCCACTTGAGGTTCAGCCTTTGATTCAAGGATAATGTTGTACACTTCTTTCTTTGTTGCTCCTGGCAACGACTTCCCATTCCACTGTAACACCTCGTCACCTGGAACCAAGTAGACCAACATGCACAATGAAGGTCCAGCCCGAGGCTCATCTTCCATTTGATCTGTCTATAGAAAGCCAGCTGCTAACAGAGAATTGTATTTCTTCAAAAGTAAAACTTAAGTATGAAAGGAGGATAAAATACATTTATTTGTACATATTTGAGGAATAAGTTTCGTAGATTCAAGCCTCTTGGTTGTGTTTCCTATGGCAGCAGAGCATGGGAGCAAGCATTGCTAGGAGGTGTGGTGTCAACTTATGTGATGCATTACTGATACTTTGAATATATATGTATATCCTATGGATGTTAATTCAAGTCATTTTTACTGGCAAGCTAGGCCGAATTGTTTTCGACTCAGAAAGTGGCCTCTCCGCTCAAATCGTAGAGGCTATTTCTCCTAGCTCGCTAACATTAGCACAGACTCCCACTAGATGGGATTTAAATCCCATGGTAATATAAGGAGGGATGTGGACGACAGGACAACATGTTGCTAGGAGATTTTTTACAGGCTGGTCATTTGCTATCTCCACATCTGAGACCAAGCAAAAGTTCATTTATATTCAGTCACACTTTTCAAATCAGCTTGTCAATGAAACTGTAACTAACACATTGTACTGAAGGTCCTACATTGAAGAAACATGTTGAATTCATTCTTACCTGCTCGTAAGTGTCCCACGACATCTGCCAGACTGCCTTTCTTGACTTTGGTGATGAAGGCTCCAAGTCTCCCTGTCTCTGTCATCTTCCCTCCTACGACCTGCACACAAAGATGAGGATGGAACAGGAACTATGAAACATACTTCTGAACAGCTGGCGAAAACTTTTTACCTTTCAGATCTAAAACAAACGCTTAAAAAATAACGAGGAATGATTCCCTACTTACTTTTAGGCCAAGGAGTGAACCAGCCTCGCGGGGCATGGCCGACCGCTTGCTTAGCGTGATGCGTCCAATCAGGTGGTCACCTTCTTTAGATGGCTGCCATGTAACTGGATGCTACAGGGCCAAGACAGCAGTGACGACAGAACACAAGGATATTTATGAGGAGAGTTATGAGTTATGAAGAATAAAGGAAAAGTAGGGAAGAGAATAAAGTTTAATAGTGTTAATGTTAGATTTATCTTTTCTAAAAGCTCTTCTGCTGAGTATGCTTTCATTTGCCTGTAAATGCTTTCTTTAGATTACATGTGATTGTATGTAAATAGAACTGTGGTGATCCTATTTTTATTAATGCACTTGCACGTGTCTGTTTGAAAATGCTGCATGTGTGTTAAGTGGTCAGGGTGGTGGTACATTGACTCTCTGAATCTGTCGTGTTTTTGCTGGAACTCACATGCCACACTGTGGGATCTAGAGGATGACAGTCCCAGTCACCTAAGGGCAGAGAGGGAGAAAGGGCTGAAATTAGTCACTCGCTTCAGCCTGTTGTGTTCCGTAAAAATGTGCCATTCTCATCCAATCCCAAGAATGGGAGATGCAAACAGACTTAGAGAAAAGTATTATGTCTCAAATGATATAAAAGAAAGAAATGAATGGTGCAGTCAGGGCCTCACATAGCCCCAATCATCCATTTAATCATAGTACATTCTGTCACAATGTAATTGGTTTATAGTCCTATCCTTATTATACCTCTTGCCCACCTGGCACACCAGGCCTTTTCATACACATGTTACAGGACTGCCCCCCTCCTTTTGGCAGAAGGTACATATGTACCATCTCCGCACTGAAGAATAGAAATGTTCTGATGGACCCAGACCTCAATTTGATTCAAGACTCCTCAGGGCTCGCTGCTATGTCGGTCTGTCGCTTGAAACACTGGCTCAAATTTTGCCCCCCTTTTGATTAAATGACAGAATGCACTTGAGCTGGCATCAACTCCACAAGTTTGTGCAAAGCCTGATGATGTCACCAAAACACTTGGCTTCCTCAGTCTTCAAGTGCCCCAACAAAAGTTCAGTGGGGTTGAGGTCAGGTGGAGTCCATGACAGTCAGGACTCCTTGGTCTTCTTTGGCCTCCAGTCAGTTCTTGCATAGCTTTAAGGTGTTTGAGTTCATTATCTTGCTGCAGGATAAATCCGTCTCCACTGATATGCAAACCAGAGGATAAAGCATGTCTCTGAAGAACAGAGTGGTACTTGTGTTTTGAGTTTGGTGCAGGTATCCAACTCCACAGTAGGCAAAACACCCCCATGTTTCTCTGTTGCTTTGATATACTCTGGTATCATTCTCTGTCCTGTTGTTCTTATTATTTACACACTTCTGTTATTGCCGTGAATCTCTAACTTGGATACATCAGCAAAAAGAACTTTGTTGCTAGTTATCCAATGAATTGCTGTTGTTTCTTTGTTTTTAGCCTTTCTTCTCCTCCGGACAAGTGGTTTAGAATTTTCTACTCATGCTCTGAGACCACTACAAGACAGACTTCCATGACACTACTTTTTCTGACTGGAGTCTTGTATTCTTTATTTAGCATACTCTGTAACTGTGATGAAGTTGCTTTTCTATCTCTCAGTTTTGGAGTTCCATGCACTGCCCCCTGCAGTTTAGAAACCTCTAGTCTAGCCATGATTTCTGCTTAGAAGTTGAGTTACTTGAACAAGCCTATGATGAGTAGATCAAATGTCATCTGAACAAATGCCATAATTGAATGGATACAACCCATTGAAATCTGGACCTTTTGTACAAAGGAGCTACACTGCTAAATGCCCCAAGCTGACCTAGAAATACATGATAATGTTGTCATGTAACATAATTTACATGATATAACTTGAATGTTTCTGTATCCTCAAACTGTCTGATTATTTCCAGGATTACATGAAAATATAAGAGATTTTCAATGTGGTCTCAGACTTTAAGACTAAAATGTACTGTGAATATACACACCAACAATAACAGAGCTGATCAAATCCCCCAAATTTCCTTGTTTTTAAATGTATATTGTTATGTTCATTATAAGTTATGTGGAAGGAAAAGGAGAGATAAAGAAAGAAAATTTAGCATAAAACTGTTCTCCAGAGAGCACAGGTAAAAAAATAATTTATGTACAGACTAACTCCCTGTATTCAAAGTTGGCCTCTCCAAAACTCCTGCTACAGCCTGGCCAAGGACAGGAACACCAGTGTCTGTCAGAGAAGCCCAGTTCTCATTAACACTGACAGATGGTCAGTGAGAGTAGAGGAGCTGACTGGCGAGCACTGGACCACTACCATTACCACTGGACCAATATTCCAACACAGGAAGAAAACAATAGCAAGATGAAATCCGATGGAATTCAAAAGATCTCAGGAGATTTTGAGGAACTTCAGTGTCGAGATAAGTTAAATTTCCATGCCTGGGACATAGTTAGATGAAGAGAGTGAGTAGAAGTTCACATTGATGAAAAAATAAGGAAAACATGCACTGGTGTTTGTCAGACACCTTTGTAATAATATTCAGAGGGAATCAGATGGAAAATGACTGTTCATACAAGTTAGCAAATAGGAACACATTTGTTGGAGATCAGAAAAGGTCTCAGTAGACATGACTCCAGGCTTTTTAATCTGAAACTGAAAGTCCACTGAGAATGCCTGAGAGGATAAACGCTGACTCCACAGTATAAACAGCTGAGTAGACCTTTGGGTTTTGGAGGATAAACACAGTGGGCAGATTAAAGAATCTGAGCTGCTCTTCTAACTGATGCTACATCAAAGAATTAGGTCTTTGCAGGTAGTAATGAGAATTGTTCTCGATAAACAGTGTGGGTATTAGTGCGGGCCTGTGCACGTATGAAAGAGCCTGTCCTCCTCTTCCTCTCCATCTGCTATTTCAACAAGCACAGTCACAAAAATGAACTAGCTTGACAAAATTCCTCCTACAGGCTCTTGTAGGGTCATGTAGATGCAGATCTGAGATCACATGACCTTCTATCCCCATTAACCTTTGTCCACCTCCTCACATAGGCAGCCTCAACAAACTAAAGTAACACCTTCATTCACTCATTCAATTCACTTCAGCTGCATGGAGTCAGTAGAGTTCAACATAAGCAATTAAACCAGATGTTTTAATAATGCCAGTTAACTATAATAACAAAATATCAAATCATTTTGATAAAATGCTGAAATGCTCAGCTCGTGGAGATATTGATATTATATTATATTATGCATTGCCTGACCGTCTAACCTAACCTTCACCATCACAAACCTAATCTTAACTCTGACTATCAAATGAAGGTAAAAATGCCAGAAAAAGACATGCATCACCATGGGACCCCGTGTCAATCCACCACCAGAGTTGTTCTTCTCTTTCCTCAGCACTATTGTAACTATTACCTTCATTTACACCGATTGCATTTAATCGCTTCCTGCTTCCATTTGACTTCAAACACTGAATCAAAGTTGCTGTGTCATTAAAGCTTTAGTCTGGGTTAACTGAAAACACTGTTTACAATAATCCTACTAAGATAATTCTTAGAACATACATGTATAGTCAGCTGTTCATGCATGAATATTACATAACAATATCCTCTTATACATCAAGGTTGTTGTGCAATGTGTGTTTTAAAGAAGAGTCCAAGCTTGTAGTCAGAGCACTGTGCGTACATTGCCTCAGTGCTTGTATTCTGTTTTATAGCCATTGTCAAATGTAGCTGATAGAGTGCTTTTCAGGTTTACAAAAATTCAGGATCTTTATTACGTCACACTTTTACATTACTAGGACTCCTTTGTGAAAATAAAAACTTCACTGTATGGATATGGGCTGTTTACTCCTATTGTGATAAGTTTAGCCACTAAGTTGTTTTATTTTCACCAGGAAATCGGTGATTATAATCCCATCTAACTGATTAATAGCTTAAACCTAATAGAGCTCTTTGTTTACCTGTTAGACAGGCACTGGGAGGAGAAATACTCACAAGTAATTAATAAATTCAACATAGATTTTTAACTGAATCTGTATTATAAAACTGAAGTTGTTAAAAATATGACTTTCAAGCTTCAAACTAGGTGTTGCTGTATACAGAATAGTGTAAAAGTTTCACTAATTATTTGACAGCCTTGATTACACCATTAATGTTGTGTTTCCTCTTAATTTCAATGTAGGTTCATTGTTTTTTCAACCCAGCTTGGAAGCAGTTTCCAGTAGACTTAAATACAATCCAACATCGAAATTACTCAGGCCAACATTACATTTAAAAAAAGGGGCATGCTAGCATTATAGTCCAGAATGTCGGTTTTTTGAATGATACTTGTTTTCACAATAAAGGAAGTCATTTGACTCAATGTTAACATCTAAGTTATTACTTACCATATTATTTTTATAATAACAAAGTACTGAATAAGAATTTGAAAATAATGTGACAGTGTGAAAGGGGGTTGCTCGTATTGATGAACCTACAGGAAACTCTTCCAAATCTTAACAGGGCTTTACAGCTCGTTGTTGAGCCACTCCTGCTTTGGTTCAATGTCACTGCTTTCCTGTTACCAAAGTCAGCCCCAGCAGGCAGCTGATTTCAGAAAAAAGCTCTAAAAACCCACCATACACGACCCTCTCAGCACCACATATCAGACTAGCTGACAATCACAGTAAAACATTAGGCAGCTAAAGGCCAGATATCTCCATCGGTAAATGGTAGAGACCTAAAAAAGACAGAGCTAAAAGAGTGAATTTTGGACCTAAATTTACCAGGTGGCCAAAAAAATGACTCCAAATAAATGCTAGTGTTTGTTCTGTAACTGCTGGATGAGTAAATAAGCAACTGTTTCCTGTTAAGTTCTTCATAACAAAATTAAAGGTGATTATATGTCATTAGTCCAGTTTCCATTCACATTTAGCACAATTTTTTAACAGATTAGAAAAATAAAATGCTAATTAAAGCATGTTTTCTGCCACTACAGTTATATAAATATCAAGTGTTGGGCATATTGAGATAAAAATTTGTGATGCTAATACTCCATTCAGGTGCCATTAAACCATTGCCAAGGAAGGTGGCACAATGAGATGAAGTAATTAAGAGCACCAGTCAAACCTCAAACAAACACAATCTGGAAAGTGTGAAGGAAATATGGCATTTATTTTGTATTTATTAAATTCAGGAAGGCTACAGTCTTACGGCCTTATAAACCTATAACCCAGACCATAACTTCTCCTGCCAACACTGTCACGTCCAGAATTTGGACGTGACATCAGCTGACACAAACCCCAATGCATCAACAGCCAACAGCCTTTTAAAAACAGATAAAGAATATGTGACCCTATGATACCATCTCACTCAACCTAACGCATCCATGTATGGAAACACTGCACATTATCCTGCAGAATTTGCGTCATGCCACAGATAGGAGTAAAATGAGACATCCTGTTTTGAGACCCAGCTAGCTAGAGTGTTTAAAAAAGCTAATAATCCCAATCCACACCATCTACCCATTACCAGTCCCTGAGTTATAGTAATCTGGATTAAAACATCTGGAACAGGCCCCTTCTGTGACCGGTGAGAGAGATAAGCTGATAGAGAGCACAGCTAGCTTTACCTCCTACCCCTCAACTCAAATGCTCACATGGCTTATTTTAGCCTAGCATCACTTCTGCAAAAGCAGCGGTCTTAAAAATACACAGGTACCAAGAGACCACCAGCAACCATCCTGCATGTAACCAGTCTTGACTGCAACTGGTGGCCCATGGTTTGCTGGTGCAACTGGCTGTTTGCAAGCGTTACGTAGCTAGCGAGCCACTGACCTAATTCCACAAATCTGCTGGCCTAAATCACAGGGAGACTCCAAATAAATGAGAGCTGTCCTGAGAGCAGCAGGGTTTAGCCACAGCACAGAGGTGTAGATGACACACAGGGAAGGGCTTCATCCTATCACTTATCGTATAGTTTTACAGTCCAAAATTAGAATACGTTGGTATTAGAATAATCTTAAGGGTCAAAATAGTTATCTTTTTTTGCACATTATCATAATTCTGCTACCGCACCTATTTTAGATGCTAGGACTAGGAGAATATGGCCATGAAGCATGGGAAAATGGATGATATTGACTGGAAAGGAGCTTTATAATGGTATACTTCCTTTGCCTAGTTTTTTTCTTTTCTTTTTTAAGGATTACTAAATTTTTACAACCTTCTTTCATTTGAATAACAATTCTTTTTCAGGTTCAAAAAATGTGTTCATTAATTTGCCCGGGCATTTATTTGGGATCTTTGTATCTTACAGAGTATTAGCTGAAAACCTATTACTGCTTTGATTCTAATCCTGCCCACACTACAATTTTCATAGAGTAGGTGATACACGCAAAGTCTGAATGTGCTCTTGACAATAATGAGAATACAGTAAATGCAGTTTAATTAAGGTCCTTTATGATTCATGTAGTGCGAATGAGGATCACATGCAGATTAAGAAAGGACATGTGAGGTACGTAAGAACTGCAGGACCTCAATACCAAGTTTTGGTGAGTAGAAAAAAACAGCTGAAACATAAAAGGCAGCTTAAAGAAATCACCATGAGGAACAGTGTCTAATGTAAGGAAATGGATGGTAGCAGACATTGCAAGGTATGTAGGTTGGGTTGGATTTGGTTTAGTAAACTACCAGAATGAAAAAATCTGTCTGACTGACCTTTCTCACTGACGCTTTCCATGTCCACGTCCTCACAGCTGGTGTACTCGGGCGTGGAGCCGCCCTCCTCCTCTGAGCTGCTGATGGACATCTGCCTCTTGTTGACTCCGCGCTTGCTCTTGTATGACCGCGGAGGGGGCGGCCGCAAAGACTCCGACTGGTCCGAACTCTGGGAGTCCTTCCTTAGCAGGTTATCCCCACCTTTGTCCCTTGGTGTCCGTGGTGCGCCAGGTTCTAGGCGGCCCTTGTTCAGACCCCAGTCTGGAGGCACCGGTCCCCCAGGTTGGGGCCCTGATCTCAAACCACCTCCAACAAGTGGCGGCCCCCCTCCGACCCCCACGGTCCTATCCTTAGTGTATGCTCCGCGGTTATCCAGGAGGGCATTGCGGTCTCCCTCCCCAACTCCGCCCCTCCTGGCCAGTCGGTTTTCAGGCACCTCACCTGCACTTCCTCCCCCTCCACCTCCTTCCCCGGGTCCCAGTCCAACCTCGTTGATTGCCAGATCACTGTGTCGTCTTTCATGGCGTACCTTTGACACCTTAGCATGCATGCGCATCTCCTGCTCCTCCTTCTGTGGCTTCACTGGGTATCGGGCCAGGTTGGGGTCACTACGGTAACGATTCTGGAACTCCTCCTCTCGGCGCTGCCTCTCCCTCTGCTCCTCATCCTCTGGGCGTCTCCGGTGTGTTTCTGAACAACCCAAGTTCTTGTCCCCATCCTCATAGTCCTGAGAATGGATCTTCTCTAGCCTCCGTCCATCTCCCAGACGTCTCTCTCCTCTGTCCCCAGGGCCAACCCGCTCTTCCAGGGATGACTGGGATGGCGACTTCCCGGCAGGTCTCCGGCCACTACCACGGCCCATGCCTCCCTTACCATTTTGTTCATGGAGGGAAACTGGCCTTTTCCTGGATGAGATGATGATTTGTTATATCAATGTACCTTATAGTCTCCAGAAACAAAAATAAGCAAAGGTGCATCATTTCCATTACAACAGGTATGTGATGTTGGAATTTGTAAAATGAATAAAAGGCATAGAAGAGTTGTTTGGACAGAGATATCCTGTGCTAAGCACATTCCTTTCTAGGTTCGTAAAACCTTGGTTGCTTTTACATGAACAGATGAACATTCTACTAACTGACATGAGGCACTGATGAATTCTTACCTAACTCACCCCCCAAATGAAAACAAAGGGATTGAATCAAAAATCTCTCAAGACTAAAACCTGTGACCTAGCTTAGGTTAAGCTAGGACAGAAACAGATCTATTCATTTTTTTACCCCGGGGATTAAAAACAACAGCAGCTTTAACCAATATACCATAAAATGGGTCCTTAGCCTTGAAGCATTCCTAGATTTCTCAGTTTGAAAAAACAAAACAAAACATGGTTTCGGTTGTCTAATTCTCCAATTTCCGCCATGGTAATAAAAAAAAAGTGGAAGCTACTGCTGCATAAAGATGAAATACAATATATCACAGAAGTTGTGTGTCCTCTGATGCCTTACTTTTCTCTCGGTGGTTCACTTTGTGAGCGAGAGCCAGGCATGGTCTCAGCACCCTTAGCAGCAGTGATCCCAGCAGGTGGCTGTGTCCCGTCTGGCCCTGCAATGGTGTTGGTGCTGGAGGGCGGGGCTTGGGACCTGGAGCGCAGTAGCTTCCTGTCCCGTTGGGCCTCACCTCCCGTGACTGGGTCGTTCAAGGAGGTGCCCAGGCTCCCAGGCCGCACCCCTGAACCCGAAAACCATTCTCCTGATTTGGTGAGAATCTCCTGCTGCTTACGGCATAGGTTGCATACCCACATTACCTACAGGAGTTAAAAGCACAAAAGTGTTTGCAAGCTAGGTTCCGCAGCATTAGAGAACAACAGTCAATAAACTGAATAATTAACAAAAAGTAGTAAGCACAACTGTGACACGAAAATCTGTGGGACTGTCAACATTTACACAACACGAAATTATTTTCATTGAACATATAGACTAGAACCAAACAAATACAGAAATATAAATTTTATGTGAGTAGATATTTTCTCCTAAAAGTTTTGATGTGTATATCAACTTCCACAAACACCCGTCTTTCTGCTCACATACAATAAATGGCGGCAGTTAATCTTTACAAAGAGAAAAATGACAAAATCTTGGTTTTCCCCCAAATGCCTTTCCCTCTTTCTTTTGTTACAACTAATCTAATATTAAAGAGCACTCAGATATGACAGACTGTGCTGTTTTACTGTTTCAACATATCCATCATCAGTGAATATACAGAGATTTTAAAAAGCTATGGTATGATCTGCACTGCTTTATAAAAAACAAAACAAAGAAACCCATTTAGAGGTTGTGTAAATGTTGCCTTATGTTGTCAGTTTTCTGCCTCTTATTGCACTGTAGCTCATTAATAAAAAAAAAAATACTGCTTTCAGATGCATCCATTATGCTCATATTGATGATCTAATAAAAAGATCCCACTTTAGAGGGTTAAAAGCACTGTAATACACCAGCTGAAGAAAGGAAAGGAAAAATGAACTTTGAATGGCACTGTACTGTATATGTATGTATTGTTTTTCTCCCAAAGGAGGAATATCAACACTATTCTAGTGATTTTGTCTTTGTCTTTTCATATGTAGACAATGGTTCTCTGTGACTTAGCCTCTAAAAGTCTACAAAATACACCATTACATAGGGAGCGTTGATGATCAGAGACATGTACAAAAACAGTGATAAAATATGATTCTTCAGCCTCTAAATGAGACCAATAGACAATAGACAAATACTCACATGTAGCCATGGCTACTGAATATCACATCACTTCGACAGCACAAAAACAGGATTTATCTCCCTCCGTATTAATAATCCCAGTGGTTTATTTTTCAAAGGATGAATCCGAAACAAGAGGAAACACAGTCGTCCCTTGTATTGCACTTCAAAAATTAAAAACAAACACTTCTGGGACCCCCCAGAGGAAACACCAAAATGTTACTCCTAAATGGCCAGTGGGATTGACTGTTAGCAGTCAGTTTAGCAGTTAGCCTTCAGCGCGCCAAAGCACATTCATCATGGCCTGATTGAATCCTAGTTGGCGCATGTCCAGACTAATCTAAAGTAAATCCATTGCCTGCACGACCCACAGCTGTCAGGCAGGCGCCCAGCCACACAGCCACACAGCCACACAGCCACACAGCCACACACCACTGTCTCTTTCTCTCTCTGGCTTTCTCCAACTCTACCTCAACTGAGGGGCCACAGATTAGCAGCGGCCAGTAATCCTTTCAGCTCCTCACCATTATTCATCTCATCATCAGCTGACAATACCAGCTCCCAATTCATAACTTCTAACCTATAGCCCCCACCCCCAGGCTGAACTACACTGGTTAGAGATTAAGCCCAGATGCCCCATCCCCCTTCACTATTCCTTGCCAGGGTATGAATCATCAGCTATTTTTCAAACAGTAAAATTTTTGAAACAAACATGCAGCCCTCAAATTTCAGCCTAAATGCAAACAGGGAAACCATTCTTCACACCTGTTAGATTTTAGAGTGTTGAAGTTATTTTTAACCATGAGGCCCTGCAGCTCTGGCTACTGAAAATTTAGATTCTGGTGCCATGTTTCAAACCCTTTTTGATATTTTATGCAAAACTTTGTGACCTGACAGTTTTCAATAGTTGGTGTTATGTACAAATTTAAACGGATTGAGTGGATTCTGCTGGGAGAGATATTCCACCATACAAGAAATGAATCTTAGTTAAATCAGCAACACAAAATACCACATAAGGAGGAATTGGGAGTAGTGAGTGTGATCATTAGACTAAAGGGGCAAGTGTCAGGTTATACCTTCTGCCATGTGCCATGTGTGAATATCACTGGATATTACTAACTACACAGCTGTAAATGAGCCAATCATTTTAAAGCATGCTACAAACAACTTCAGCCAATCAGCCAATAAAAGCATGACTTCAGTGCTCTGCCTGAACCAATTGTGAGGTTCACTGAGTAGAGCTGCCCTCAAACTTCAGTCATTCATTAGCACCATAATAAATGTGTCTGTAGAACTTTGTGTATTACCAAAAGTTGTCATTGTATGTCTGATCGGATTTATAATAGGACAGTTTCTGATATAAACATTTTGTAAAATGACTTTCTCTCAGAAAGTTCTTGTACAGCTGTATTTTTGTGAAATTTTTGTGAATAAAGCTGAATTGCCAGGTACCAAACAAAAAATAAACATACTAAGACTACAGAATTATTGTATTTCATGACAAACTATCACACGGTTATAACCTGACTGTGGAGCACCCAAAACCTGGGTTCACCAGGTGGGCTCTGACTACAGTTAGTTTGCTTTGCGAGTCACTGCCAATAAAGAGGAGTAAATGCTCAAATCCAAAAGCTTAATCCTTGAATGAGAGCATCATATACAAGAACACACATCAAGGGACAACTGCTCATGGCCCAGTGTTCTCAGACCAAAAGAGAAACCGCTCTCATTTAATAATGGCAGGCCTTCATGTGTTTATTATGTGCTTTAAAGCCTGCACTGCAGATGGGGGAAGGGTATTAAACAGTAAAGAAGTTGGGACACACACATGGGCATGCACACACACACACACACACACACACACACACACACACACACACACACACACACAAAGGCTATAATACATACTGTATAATCCTTTACTGGATTGATTGTTCTCTGTGTTCCTGGATAGCCCAAAAGATATTGTAGGGGGAATTAATTGTCTGTGAATTGAGTGTGTGTGTGTGTGTGTGTGTGTGTGTGTGTGTGTGTGTGTGTGTGTGTGTGTGTGTGTTTGTGTCCGTGTGTCTGCATGTCTGTGTGTGCGTGTTGGTATGCCAGTGTGTGTGTGTTGTATGTATATAAGATGCAAAAGCCCCACCTTACAGTGCGTGTGACACATGTATTTGCAGCGGTGCTTGATGCCGGACCAGCCGGAGCGTGATGTCAGACCTTCAGCTAAGCCGACCAATCAGCTCCCTCAGTCCAGAGGCAGCCCGCTCCAGTGTCACCTCGAGTTCATCTCGCTGCCTCAGTGCGTGCTGCGGAGTGTGATGTGCTGTGAGAATGTGTTTGTGTGCAGAGATGTGTGTACAGCATGTATATGTAGGACATTTCTGAAACCTTCTTGCCTAGAAGAACATGGCGTGGGCGACTGCCTGTAGGCAAGATTTGTGTGTGTATGTGTGTGTGTATGTGTGTGTGTCCATTAGGTGTGTGTGTGTGTGTGTGTGTGTATGTGTGTTTGTGTGTGTGGAGCACAAGCAATACCATCTCTGTCATGTTATAATGTCAGCCCCCTTTTGCCTAAAAACTGTGCTTCTCCATGGCAACCAAATCATAGAGAAAAGCTAGTGAGAGAGGAGAGGAGAAAGCTGTGTGTGTGTGTGTGTGTGTGTGTGTGTGTGTGTGTGTTTGTGTGTGTGTGTGTGTGTGTGTGTGTGTGTGTGTGTGTGTGTGTGTGTGTGTGTGTGTTTGTGTGTTTGTGTGTGGGTGTGTGTTTGTGTGTAAACTTAGCAAACTGAGTGTGTGATAGTACTGAATGACAATGACAGCACAGAAACCTAAAACAAGTGGGAATGTCTCTGCTTTTGACAGGAATCTCTTTTTAATGTGATCATGAACATGGATTCCTTTCTTTGTCTTTCCTTTCCCTTCCTTTTTCCCTATGCTTTACATTCAATCCCCTCATCTCCTTGCTTTCTTCTCTTCTCTTTTCCTTCCTCTCCTTTCCTTGACAACTACTTTATTTCCTCAACTATCCTTTGTTCCTTTCCTCTCCTCTTGGTTTCCCTTCATCTCCTTTCTCTTCTTTAATTTCCTTCCTTTTTCCCTGTCCTCTCTTACATTTCTTTGGCATTTCCTTGGCTCAAGTCTTTTTATTTCCTTTCTGATTTCCTTTTCAATCTCCATGCCTTCTACTTCAGCTGACACACCTGGCTGACTTTACAAATGAAGACATCACACACCTGTCAGTCATACTTCTCTATTCCCTCGCCCCTTCCCTTCATCTCACACCCCCAATGCCGCTCCATCCTTCTGCTGACAAAATGGTGATGGCGTGTTCTGCTCAACAGCAGCAGCTCACAGCTAGAACAGCATTCATTTAGGACCGCAATTGTGTGGACATCAGCTTTTCCTTAAATGGGCAGAATAGATGGGAGCCTTGGGGGTGGTGCAGCAGTGGGGATGGGGTCGTTGGCTTTCAGTCAGCGTGTGCGGTGACCCCTCCCTCAACACACACACACACCTCGACAGAATGACATATGAGGCAGCGCTGGGTGTAAACTGCCATCGTTCAGGCTGTGGTAAATCCTGAATGGTGGGAAGAAAGACGACCACAAAAGACATAATGCTCCATTTCCTCTAATAAGGTAGTAGATCAACTCTGCAAGCAGGCCCAATGTGCTCAGCAGTGAGGAAGCCTGAAAGAAAAGCAGAGCTGTCGTGGCTGTAAATCCACACTGCTTCTACATTTCTCATCTCAGTATCCTAGAGAAGACTCTTTCTTACTGCTCTCAGCTCACTACATCACCACTCATGAAGCAGTTTATGAAGAACACTTCAGTCGTCAGATGCTAATAATTATGGTCATGATTATGTAACTGTGAGAAAAATAGTAAAATTTCCAATTTTTAAGCAGCTCAATCTTTGACCTCAGCTTGACCTCTGTGATTTTGTTACATTCCAAACTTCCAGTGGAAAAAATCAAAATTTAATTGTTTTACAGCTTCTAAACTATTTGCATGAACTGTGTTTCACAAGAGATAGCTATTGTTTGCCCAGACTGATAAAAGGGGGGCATTAAAATTTAAATCCAAAATTTCCACAGACTGACAGTGAGCCGGCTGGCCATAGCTACAGAGCCGTTACTGAGGAAGAACAGAGCAAAGAGAGAGAGAGAGCCATTACTGAGGCTGTTACAGAGACGGCGTTACGGAGGAAGAGAGGAGTGGAGGATGAGGAGCAGGAGAGGGCACCAGGTTAGTCATTTAGCACTGACAGACATGATTGACATTATACAGCGCATCTTCCCTTCCAGTAAAAAGTGCAACGCCAGCTTGATGCAGTTCGCAAGCAAAAATGTATGAATGTATCAGTGTGAATCTGAGCATGTGCGTCAGTATGTGTGTGTTAGGGATAGATTGTAGGTGATAAAATAGTTCAAACTAACTGTGTGTGCACGTGTTTGTGTGTGTTTGTGTGTGTGTGTGTGTGTGTGTGTGTGTGCATGTTAGGACCCAGCATCTGCCCACTCTCCACTGGGAGGCAGTGCTCCTCTACAAAGGAGACAAATTGTCAGTGGTTTGTTCAGTTTCTGGAAGCCATCTGGAGATGACATTAAACAGACATAAACAAACACACAGCCATTAACAAGCTATAGCACCAGCAAAAGCAGGGCAGCTTGACAGAGGGCTATGAAAAACACATCAGCTTCCTTCTTTCACATACTGAAATAAAATGATGTGTTCTGTTTCTTAATAAGTCCAATAAGTGATCCTCATTTCTTCAAACTGAAAAAATATCATAAAGATTCTGTTGTTTTATTTCAAGTTTAAGAAATCTCCCTGAAAATGAAGATGGTTCAACATTACATGAGAACGCTCTCAATAAGTTCAATCATAACTTATTTTAAGGCCAAAGAACCTGTTTTCCTGAGGATTTTGTTTGGAAACCTCGCAGAGCAATACCAGTAAAAGGGTGGCTGCTTATTCAGTTGAGGAGGATTTCTACTTAGAGAGGAGCGTCAATCTGTTTATAACATCTGAGCTATGACCGGGTGTTCTTGATTCTTAGACTTTAATCTCACAGCGTGCTACATGGGAGAACTGAGCCGTTACTGAATTATATCTAAACCCTGGGCAGCACATGAGAAGTCTGTATGAAGGATACGAGTCCCCCTTTTCTATTCTGACTCATCTGCTTCCTTACCTGTATTTGTAAGTAAAGTAACACAATGAATCCTGTCTCTGACAATTAAAGGGTTGAGCGATATCCCAAACTTAAACTCATTGCCTTTCCTACTCATTGACTTTGACCTGATGCAGCAGTAACAACACTTTGGCAAAACTTTGCAGTAACAAGGCATTAAGAGGAGGTGGTAAGTGGACAAACTGAAACATATTCTTGGGCCCCTCCCGTCTCCCTATGGCAAGGCTGGTCTGGTATCAAACACACAGGCAGGGAAAGCATGCACAGGCATGAGTGTGCATTCATTATGCATTAAGACAAAAGGTCTGTAGGGTAGAGTGCTTTCTTATATGCATGCCAGCTGAAATGCCAATCCTTCTTCCCCCTTTTTGTCAAGGTTTTATCACAGTATAGTTTCCCCCCCCACCCCCCAGCACAGCCATGCCTAGAGCCATAGGAAGAGGGGTCAGGATGGGTCAGACAATTCAGACATCCCTGCAGACAGCCTATAGTACGGCTCATGCTCGCTCTGCCGCCAGTTAAACTTTTAGGGTCTGCATTCATTCTCAGAATTAGAGTAGTGATGCAGCATCACCAGCCAGCTGCCCTGAGACTGCTTATCCACGATGATCTGTGAGACGAAAAATTATTGTGGGTCTGAATTCCTGTTCTGATGCTGTGAATGAGCACAGACCCAAGTGTGGAGGGGAGACAATAGTAGTGACCCATGCAGCAAAACCCAGCAAGCCTTACCCTGTCCTTCACTATGAGACACTTTGCAGGGGGAGGAGACAGACAATGGACACAGAGTTAGTCAGGGTTTAGCTAGAGAACAATGTGTCCTCCTGCTAAGGACACATAGTTCCAGGTGTCTCCACCCCAGACATCACAGTAATTTCTCTGAGAAATCAAAGTTAATAGAGACGATGAATTATCAGGGACCCCCAGGTAGATTTGAACACACACTGGCTCCATTCCAATCCAATAGCTCACTCTCTTGCATCTGATGTTGTTGGTTTTTCAGCCCGTTTTCTGTCAGCTGGGAAATTATAGGTGTGACCAACATAAAAGAAACTAAATTTAGGAATGTTTTACATCACCTTTCCTGGGTAGAAGTCAGCTTGTAAACAGACAAGAGAGATCTCAGCTCCAAATTTGAACACAGCCAGCATTTTTAACCTTTAGGTGGCACAAACATCACATTCACATTACAGAGAGAACACAAAAAAGATGCTAACCACTTTGTCCTCCTTTGATGCATGCAGTCCAGGTAGCAGTGAGAATTGAGAAAAGTGAGGGAGGAAGTGGAGCAAGGAAGGAAAGGAGAGAAAGTAATGAAAGAACATAAAAGATACAAGAAGTAAAGATGCAGAGAGGGTGAGTTTGTGAAACAGGGGGTTGGACAGATTGTGGAAAAAGAAATGGAGAGAAAGGAGAAAAGGGGGAAAGAGGATGTGGTGCAAACATTTGTTAATTACATTATGCAGAATTGATACATATATTTCAAATTCATTGACAGAGTCCGAGGCGGTGGGGACAACATGTATGTCAATGTAAGTAACCACTGACTTGTTAGGCTGTGGCGACATGCATAACTCAGCTTGGAATGACCTAGGTGTGACTCACCAACAAATTCTTGAATCATCATGACACTATAAATATTTCAACTTTTTTTTAATCTCAGGAGACAGGATAAGTTCAAAGAGGTTGTGGTTTTTACTTTTTTGAATGTAAACTATTTAAGGAATAATGCAAATTAATGTAACTGCAGTGCCATAAATTAATTTTTATCATTGCTAATCCTTTAAAAATACAGAATGTCTCTGATTTACATGCTGAAATGTCCTCTGGCAAGATGCAGAATATAGAATTTCCCCCAGTGGTCAGGGCAGCAATCTGCAGGCTTAGCTGACTGAGATCAATGTGTGTGTGTGTGTGTGTGTGTGTGTGTGTGTGTGTGTGTGTGTGTGTGTGTGTGTGTGTGTGTGTGTGTGTGTGTGTGTGTGTGTGAGTGTGTGAGTGTGAATGGGTGTGAATGGGTGAATGAGAGGCAAGTTGTAAAACAATTGCATTTCAATTACCAATCATAAAAAGATGATTAGTTTTAGATTAGAAAACTTGTCTTTTCTTTGTTCTTGTGCGTGTGTGTGTGTGTGTGTGTGTTTGCAATTTGAACAGAACAAACTTCCATTCAAAAAAAAAAGAGAGAGGTTCTTCTGCTTAATATTGTGTTCAGTATGAAAGCCTTTGTAGTGGTGCCTCTTCTCTTTACCAGCTGTATGTAGCCCATTCATGTAGATTCATCTGATGAAGCAGGCTGTTGAGCATGCATATTTGGAATATATATTTAGACAACAGAAGATGTTTTAATACAGTGTAAATGTATATTAAATCCATATAACTAACTGAAGGAAAATACAGTTTGCTGCTGATGTGGGCTAAATGAACACACTGTACGCAGGAGAGAATTTTTTTTTTTTAAACAAAGCTCACACTTTCCTAATCCTGTTATTCTGCTTGGCCTACTGGCGACCCAGGACAGAGGCAAACATCGCAGAGACTAGAGGAGCTTCACTTCAGACACATCCCTCCCACACATTATACCCACAGAGAGACATTCAACCGTTTACAAATATATGCACATAAAAAAGTGAAGTAATGTTCCTGTATCCCTTATAAGAATTTTATAAATTTAATTTCTCGATAAGTGTAGAAATTCAGATCTTTTTTTTTGATGCAACAAATCTTAAACTGAATTTTGATAAATGGCAATAGCCGAAATCCTGAAAGCGTGGAATAAGAGCTTAAAATAAACATGCCATATGTATTAAAAACTAGCCTCTATTGTACTTTAATTTGAGATACGATATTCAATATTTAACTATTTCCAAATGTAGAAGGTGGATAACGATGGAATTATGTAAGCTAAAGGAACCAGGTATTGAAAATGTCCCCTGTTAATTTGACAGGACAGAATTGTATTAATTCATTAGCTGATTCTTCATGTCAAAAACACATGCTCATAAACATACACATATACACAAAATAAGAGGGTGAATATACTAGACATTCCATTACACATGGAACAAAAATATGTGTGCATCTGCTCTAAATCCTTTCTTTGACTGAGATAAATTATTTAGGCCCCTGAAATTCCACTTTTAAGTGATGCTAAGTATCATCTCAAGGCATTCAATTCCATATTAAAACATTCCATATTAAAAATGCCATATTGATTGATGTTATTTTGAGAGCAATTCCCCTTCAAATGAATGCTTTGCCGTATTTGTTTTATTTATAGCTTACATTAACATCCTACTAGTCTCTTGATTTCCATCTAACAGCCTACGTGCTGTGAAAGTAATATTAATGGCTTTACCAACAGGGATGCTATCTTTATTCCCTATTCTCACTGGCTTTTGAGTTCTGCATACATGTGGTGCCAGAGTGAGTCCCAGCTGGGATGGGCGGATCATGAACAGATTGGGGACCAGCAGGCCAAGGGTGGAGAGCCCATAGTCAGGTAAGATACCCAGGGGGAGGTCCTCTCTCTTGGGTTGGAGGGGAGCCCAGCAATGCTTGGATGGAAGAGGGCTGGGACTTAAAATAGCACAAACATGTTGGGTTTATGGATGGGTGCCTCACTGATCCAATCTGGGAATAGGAAGTTAGCATCCTCTTAATGGTTATAATTTGGTGCTATGGTCTGGGTCTTTGATCTATAATGGTGCTGTCTCTTCAGTTTGTAGTGTAAAACTGTAGGACTGCTTATTGGCTTCAGTGCATTGTGGGTTTGAGTCGACAGATGTTTTAGTTGTTTATTTGTTTGATAGTTTTTTTTTCTTTCAGCCACACTATGTTCTCCAGAAACGGAAGAAAACTGACTTGATTTTTAATAGATGATCTTTCATCTAACAATGAGCATGTCTTAACCAGTGGGATATCTCTGCATCTACAGGTTGGATGAACTTTGGACATTCATGTTCCCCTTCGGATGATCTTTAATAATGTTGGTGATTACTTGAATTTTAAATTTTTCCTATAAGTCCATTTGATTTAACCACCTGGAGAATAAACCTCAGCTAATCTCTTTGTGTTTGGTACTAATTAGCAAATCTTAACATGCCAGCATTTTCATTGTGAGCATTTTAGCAAGCATTTAGCAAGCATTTTAGCTCAAAGCACTGCTATGCATACATACAGCTCACAGCACCATGTATGGCTGTAGACTCTTGTTTACCTATCATCATCAACTTTTCCACCTTCACGCCCACCATCCTTATCAAATAGTATAGAATAGATGTTTAAAGCAAAAGAGGACACCACTTAAGACCTATCAAACATTCAATGCCTGCAGGCCTGAAGGGTCCAATGTCCAAAACTTACATTTTTGTAAAAGTATATCCAAATGCAGTTTCCATTTGTTGGTTAGTGAGGTAAGATGTTCATATTAGCCATCTGGAACCAGCAAAAGCAGTTAAACAAAAGTTAAATAGCTAATCTTTCTAGTGATAACAGAAGCTGTGTGTTTTGCAATTGTTTTGGTAAAAATATACATGTTTGGAGCAAACTGAGCTTAGAGACACACAACAAATAAGTGGATGATTGTGCAAGAATTGTTTGAGAAATTCTTTGGACATTAAGCTATTTTTTTTCTGTGGATCCGGGTGGGGATCCAACTGTTGCAAAATGCAAGCAAACTATATCTGCTGTTAAGTCTTACTTGGTATAGTAAGATTATGGTAAGGTTTTCACTATTCCATATCTGAATCTTGTTGCCCTCTTTGCTTCTCTTATTCCAACTGGTCGTTGTCTTTATTTAGACATGTAGCTTGAGAGGAGCAGCACTGTCACTGCCTGACATGCGTGTTTGATGGCTGCAGTTCAGTTACAGGAGACACAGGACAACACATGCTGTAACTGTGTAAGCAGTTCAAGTAAGCTCAGTTGTTTAAATTTCTAACTATTGCACAACACTACAGCCTCAGACTTAAAATGGGTCTTGAAAGGCCGATGACTGGTGCCAAGCCATTCTTCCGATACACTTTGGCCTCAGCAAAGTGTGACCAGGAAGCAGAAAAAGCAGACATTAACGAACACACAGAAGCAGAGGGGGCAGCTGTACATCCAATACAGCAGGAATGAGGTGAGCGCAAGAAGAAGAAACACAAAAGTGGGGGTCAGAGGTCAGGTTTCTCACATTATTGGAGCGCAGAGAGACCCGCCCTCCACAGCGAGCACAGAATTTGGTCTGGCAGTAGGAGCAGAGGTGGCCGCAGCCGTCGGCAAACTTGGTCTTGCGGCAGATACCGCAGGTGGGTGCGTCGTCCTTCTGCTGGGTCTGTTGACGCCGCGTCTCCGCCCCGATGCGACGCACTTCCCGTTTGTAGCTCTCAAACTGCTGGTGCAGTGTTCTGAGAGGAGGGGAGAGAAAAGTTGAAAACTGCCCGTTAGTGGTACATCATGCACTCGCAAACTTTTTTTTACTTTGATAAACTTTACCCTCTAGCACTGTTCAGAGAGATCATCCTGTCTAAGTACCCATACATTCATGAAAACAAAAACAAAAAAGGATGCGGAGGAATTTCTGGATCAGTGATTAATTTCTTAAATAAATAAATCTAACAGAGACAGAAAACTATGTAATGTATGCACATGTTTGAGAACAACATTTCAGTTAGGGCAAAATAACTGGCAATTAGAGCACCACTTAAGAGGTGCCTTTCAAAAAATCATACAAGTAATTAAATGAAAACCCAAGCTCAGTTCTGCTCTCTGTGGCTCGCAGCTTTTCCCCTCCCTGCTTCCTGGGATGCCTATGATGGAAATAACCCAAGTGCGAATTGCAAATCAGGCCATGTGAAAACACCCACAATGTTGTCTCAACAAAACTGTCAAAGGAATACTGCATTAGCATACCATGGCTCCCATATAGGGCACCCAGACAGGCACTTTAATTACCTTGCTGAGTGAGAGAGATAGAGAGGAAGGAGACGGCTTCATTCACAGCTTTGCAGATAATTTGCCTATTTGTGGAAGTAGACAATCTCTAGTTGATTCTCTGGCAGCACACTGACTTTACAGTTGTGTCTGCAAGTTATTTGTCAAACTGAGAAATTCATCAAGACAATGCATTGCCTTGGCATTCATACATTTGCCACATTTACATTTGCTGAAGTAAAAATGAGACATTGATGTTAAATCTGATAACCCTGAAAAAAAAAGTTAAATAAGTGGCCAGGCCCACTAAGTAGCAGAACAACAAATACCTGCCGGTTGTCTGATTAGTGGGTCAGAGTGAGAAAATCTGCAAAAAATCTGTTACATGGGTTACAGTCGATTGAGTCTATAATAAGAAATGACATGTTCCCGGATTTCAAGGTAACTTTCAACTGCTGGTTTTGTCCAACCAACAGTCCGAAAAACCCAAAGATATTCAATTTACATTGATCACCTGGGTCTGTTGAAAGCAGACATGTCCTCCAGTCTACAGTGCTCAGCTGCAGGGTAGGAAAGAGGTAGAGGAAATAACACTGGATCTGTTGTCAGCAGCTTTTTTTGGTAGAAATAGAACCAGTTAAAGTCTTCAACCATTACCCATCCAAAGTCCAGGGATGCTGCTTTGCCTTTACAGAGTACCTGGAGTTGGAAAGAGGGTCTGTCTTTGTCCGTCTGTACTGAAAAAGCAGGTTGTCCAACAAAACCTTACGTATTTCCCACAAAGTATACAATCTCCCATAAATAAAACTTTCATACAATAACAAATAGAACCGTTTAGAGTCCAGGAAGTGAGTAGACAGAAGCCAGTTGTTCATTCCTCTTCACTACAGCCTTTCTAGCTGTCTGTGGCTCGAGCTAGAGGAGACACAGCAGACTGCCTCCATACACAGTTGGAACAGGGAGGTGACAGGCGGACTGGGACACATCTTGGCCAATCAGCTGACATGGGCAATGGTTGGAACAGCGACAGCAATTTTGTCAAAAGGAATGTTGAATGAAATGTGAAAAAAAAAAGAAACGGTAAGGAATATTTCTTCAAAATACACATGGATGTGTAGGTTACAGAATGAAACATGCTCTAAAACATGGCCTAATCATCTTAGGCTCGGTATGTCATGTTTAAAGTCAAACGCTGACATTTTGTGAGGAATGCCTGAAGGGAATTCAAAACTAGCTATAAAAACCTAGGGGCTTAACATTGAAGCCCAGACAGACACAGATCAAGATTTCAAGTGGAAAGAGTCTGTACATTCAAATATACTCACAAGATGTACAAAATTGAATCGTGCATGAATGTTTTCGCTTAAATGATGATAAATAGATTCTGGAGTTGACACAAACCTAAGCTAAACTAATCCGTACGTAATTCAAATGGAAAAAGACCATGACACTGCCGAAGCAGAAACGTCATAAACATGACCTTTGACCCTGAGAAGCTATCTATCGTGCCAACAGGAGTCCAGGGGCTGAGCCGAGCCAAGGCACTATGGGAACAGCTGTCAGAAACAGAGGGGGCATTGCCGGTTGTCATGGTAACATGGTGGCGTCAAGTGGTCGGTGTCAGCAAGCGCCTGTGCACCAGCTGTTCCTGTTCTCAGAGCCATGGTTTCATCAGTCTCTTCTACCGTTACCACACATTCAGCAGACAGGCTCCATCAAAGCCCTGCAAGGTGACTTTGTTAATATGAAAATAAATCTTTCTTCTCAGCCTAAATCACAAAGCAGCTCTGCAGCAGTGAGGAGAGTCTCATCCTCTTTGTCTGAACATTTCTAGACTCAACTTTGTAAAATTCCACTGTCACAAAAGTGTCTCCTAGATGTCAGCAGGTCAGTGCCATTCATTAGAATCTGGACCCGACACATTAGATCTTTTATATTATCTTCTCACGTACCGTTACGTAAAGCTACTTTCATGATTTGTTAAAAGAAATCAAAAAAAGAAATCAAAACTGCAACCCACAACTTTGAGATGCCAGTATGCAAACATATTATGGCTTTAAACTGTATCAATTGATTTCTTTAGCCACTTGGGGTCAGTAAACAATAGAAAACTATGTTGGTGACAGCAGTGAAACAGAACCAAGACAGTAAAGCTGCCAAGAAAACCAAAAAAATGAGCTAAACGATGCTAAAACATCTGGCAGAGCACATTTTAACTATTCTTAATATGAAAATTTTCATTATTGCAGCTTTAAATCACATATATTTCATTTGTACCTGCACTTCTTTGCCAGACCCAAGGAGAAGAGGCTACAGCTCCAGTATTTTTCCCAATTTTGTAGCTGACAGAGTCTCACAGTGCATCATCACCAATGTCAATGACACAGAATTTGTGATGGTAAAATGCTCTCACAAAAGGTGCAGAGAAAGTGTCAGACTCATACACTATGAATGGTAGCATCCATCAATACATAATGTACAGTTTTCAGTCACAGTGACATTTCTCAACTGAGAAATGAAAAGCAACAGTATCTGGGAAGCACTATACACATGTATCACATACGCATAACCACAGTCTCCGCCAAACGTGCAATCTCAGCAAACTCAAATTCAAGAATTTACACCCATTTAATAGACAATTTGATAGTTGGGATTCAGTTCAAATGACCTCTGAGTCAGCAGCACAGAGTTCCCATATTTGGCATTTTTAACACCCAGATGCATCTAATGAACAATCCCTCTAGTAATTTTTAACCTTGACTCAGCAGGGGACACATGAGTGACCCCGACCACACAGATGGAAACATTATCACTGTGTGAAGACAGAGGGAGAGACGTCCTCTCAGGTGAGGACATGTTCTTTGTGTTCACCGATTACATGCCTGAGCCCGCTGCCTCCCTGGGGGTTAGCCACCGTGCCTGGGCTCACAGGTGGCAAAGGAGCTCTAAAATATTTTAGTGGAGCAGACAGAAATCTTTCTTCACTTGATTTCCCTCAAAAACAGCCTCAGAATATTTGCATTGCTAGTTACTTGCATATAGAAACTCTCAATGCTAATAAAAAGGGTTAGTGTCCATTTTGTAATATTTCTTTTCTGTTGCTAAAATGCATCCTGAATTCATGAACATATCATGAATATACAGTTCATTAGTGTGTGGGCTAGATCAGCAGTAGTGGAAGGAGTGTTCAGATCCTTTACCAATACAAGTACCAATACAACAATGAAAAAATGTTCCATTACAGGAACAAACCCATTCTCGTTCATCAATGCACTGACTAGCTTTATATCATACGTCAGCGGTAGCTAGCAAGTTAGCATTATCAGCCGCTGTTTGTCGATCTTTAACTGAGAGGTTCAGCAGTGTCAGTAGAGCTAAATTTGCTGGATGATAACACGAATGGTCAGTGAACAAGATGGAATAATATGAAAGAGATGTGTTGCCACACTTCAGTAGTGTCACATGATAGTTTCCATTATACCTCTCATTTCCCTATACTGATATGCTAATATTTCAGCGTAATAGAATAAACCTTTTATTTTGTCAATTTTCGTTACTGCACAAATCGCGTCAGGCAATGGGTTGCTAATACGATAATCTGAAATTAACATCAGTTATATAGAGATGATAGAAGTTGGATGACTAATGTTAGACTGGAGATAATAGACATAAAATCTACAAAGTCACAAATTCTAAGGAACAGATGTTTTTCTTATTTTGTGCTGCAAGCCGGTGCTTTGCTTACGTAGGTGGACTTCATTTTTAAGTTAATGTTAGCTAGTGTTGCTTGCTGTTGCCACTGTAGGGGGGAGAAGATAGGCAGTGAGGCTAGGCACTCGGCTGCAGGTATATTCTTAGGATTTTCCCTGAAAATACATCGCAAGTCCTTTCACAGAGAAATCAGTCCATAGGCCGTACCCAAGTAAGTCAGGAAAGTTTAATTTTTCAAGTCACATTACATCCGTTCACACATTGACACAAAAAAAGGTCACAATAGAATTAAATTGTTTCACATTTATACGTATAGTACTTTTTAGTAAAAGTACTTAAGTATTTGCAGCACAATGTAGTTGAAGTATTAAAGTAAATATTCATTATTACCTTTGACATGATTAGATGATTAATAGTGAAGCATCAATGCATAGCAGCATGTTACTGTTGTAGCTGCTGGAGGTGGAGCTGGTTAGAACGACTTCATATACAGTGTTATAAACAGGGACACCAGATAAAGCTGAGGGGTCGTGAGATGATTCATGGCAGGAGAAAGAAGAAAAAACAAGGTTCTGATACTGAATCAGATTTTTGACTTCTTTGTGGGATATTGGGTCATTTTAACATTTATTTAAATGAAACTATGAGAGACCACTATTTAGTGGAGCTGTCAACAACTCCTAGACACTGGAAATGTGACTCTGACTCTGCATCAGAAGTCTAAAAGGTTGGAAACCACTAGTGTAATCTATAGCAACGTGTTGTATTTAAATGCCTGTGATATTATCCATTGTATAAAATCTTCATCTAAAAGTTAACTAATAGTTAAAGCTGTCAAATATATGTAGTGGAGTTCACTCTGAAATGTAATGGAGTGGAAGCATAAAGTAGTATAAAATGGAAATACTCACATAAAAACAGGAACCTCATAATTGCACACAAGTGCAGTACTTTAGTAAACATAATTCGTTACTTTCCCCCACTGTACAACTACACACATTAAATCACAGGAGACTGTCCTATGAAAAACTAGCCCCTAGGTCATCTGTGCAAGCAGTGTATTATGACCCATAGGGGGGTGGAGTGGATGGATGGGTCGACAAAACACACAACTTTCACACAGGCAACTGCTGTTCATTTCCCGTGTGAAATTTATAGTCAACATTGTTTCTTTCATTGACAACCTTAAATGGATGTTTATTATTTTAACCATGATGACAAAGGTCCTCTAACCTTAAGAAACTATTTATTTTAACCCAATTACAGTCATTGCCTAAACCTAACCAAGTAGTTTTTTTGCATAATCCTACCAACTGTGACTGTTCCACAACTTTAACCTCATGTTTATTATTTTTTCCATGGCACACAGTACATAGACTTTACTTTTAAAATACAATGGAGTACTTTTGTCTCATTCTTTACAGCAACAATTTAACATGTAAAAGCTGGAAAACTTTGACTAATAACACTAATTACTGCTAAACCTCATTTATGTCCATGTATTCCAGTGCTCCAGTACACACCTTTTGCACAGCAGTCATTTGACTTGTAATACCAGGAAAAGCAGAAGTAAAACCAATGTTGTCAACAATGGCTCGGTTCCATGGAGTGTTCACAGTGAGCCAGTCAGCTTGCAGAGCCTACACAATACTAGGACCCTGGCACTAGCTTAACTAAATTCTATGCAGCCATCTACAATGTTATTAATTACACCAGTGCTTTTCCTGCCATGACTTTCTCACTGCCTCCAGTCCCAGGGCTAAGCTAACATGTCCTGACCAAGACTAGACTTGTGTCATTCGTAAAAGATTCATACAAAAGAGCAAATCTTTTGGCGAATGAACTGAAATGAATCAGTTTCTGAAACAATCAGTTCGGTGAACATGCAGGATACAAGCGCTAATTGAAGGGCTGATTCGAGTAATCGATTCCTTCGCAGGGATACATATGCGGGTGAGTGTATCCCTGCGAGTGAACATGATTGGCTCACAGGGAATGAGTGTATCCCTACAAATGTGATTCATTCATTCTTTGCGAGTGAACGTGATTCATTAGCAGGGATACATTCACTAAATGAGTGAGCAATTCAGTGATTTTCTCACTAAATGTGCTACATCGTGTGCCTGAGCCCTGAGTGGGAGCAGTTCAGACAAGCCCAGCCAGTTCAAGTGTAATGCCAAACTGTAGCTTGATTAAAAAAAATTAAATTTTTTTCAGAAATCAAAAAAAAAAAAAAAAACCCAACAAAACGACATTTGTCTCCTGATATTCAGCAAGGAAGCTTTGAAAATATAAAGAATTATAAAAAGAGTTTGGTGTGGTTGTCAAAGGGAATGATTTCCAGATCCAGAAACCAGGGATCATGAGGACTATATTCAATTCTTCCGTGTTTCATTTCAGAGCTCAAGTAAAGTACTGAATGATTCACTGAAAAAATCTTTTGAACAAATCTTTAAAATGAACTGATGCTAGTGATTAAGGACACTGAAAAGAACTTCTTGCCCATCATTAATCAGGACCAGTGTTTTCACTGACTACACAAAACAAGACAGCAAACAAGCCCACCGCCTTAAGTGTAAGAGAGTAAACTGTGTGAAGTTGAAATTTGTTGGAGTATACTACTCACCACTGAAAAAAATAACCCAATCTATTGTAATGTGTTACTATCTAACACTGTTAGCATGTGGCCGTGGCAGGCTGTGACCGGGGGGAAGGGTTCAAGTGGTGTGAACCAGCTGAACTGTGGCTGTCTCCTCTCACTAGGTCAACGCCATGGGCCAGCAGGGACAGCCAGAGAGCCAGATGTGGGCAAGCCCAGCTTTGGCCTTGTCAAAACAAGTGTGAAAAATGAACACGCATACATAAATACATACATACACACCCATGCAAATATTTTTGATAATGACACAAGCAGAAAACCCACATTAACACTATATGGGTCTATTGCCTTGGTCTAGTGCTGCACATATTCAGCCCATCATGTCCAAGGACTCCCTCCTTCCCTCTCCTCTTTCTCCAATTCTGCCTCCCTTCTCCCCATCTCTCTCTCCTCTGTCTCTGCTCGGCACCAGTCGTTGGTGTGGAGTTGTTAATTAGCACCGCTATGAATACATTGCCCAAGGATTGGGAGGGGGAAGCTGTGTGTGTGTGTGTGTGTGTGTGTGTGTGTGTGTGTATAGGGCAGTACTATTTCTGTCTCATCAGCTGATTCTCAGTGACGCTTTGCAGAAGACTTTCTCATTTGGAGGAGTCACAAAAAAAGAGATGAAGGGGTCTGTATGTTTTAGCAGGAAGTGCTGATGGACCGTTGGTTAGGCCTCACCCCCTGATTGTTGTTACTGTTACTGGGTCTTCAGTTTCACACAGAAGCAAACAAAAGCAGGCTTCTCATTTCCTGCCAACAACTGTGTATTTGGTTCGCTGGAATGATAACTGTTGCTAACAGATTTATCAGCATTGGCTACCTAGCATATACTAATTGGAGTGTAAAAGCAAAGGGACTGAGTATATATGTAAATCTGAGATTTGAGTTTTTGATTTGTAAAAAATTCCCAAATTTTCTAAAACATGTTTTCACTTTATCATTGAGTGTAGATTGATGGGCAAAATGGCTATTTTAACCATTTAAAATTAAACATACAACACAGTAAAGTGTCCAAAACATGATCTGGATACTTTATGAAGCCATTCTAAGTCACAGTAGGTTACATTTTTACAATTCAGGATTGAGGTTGAGGACTAAACAATGAGTTAGGCAAATTAAATGCCATCTAGCATAAGTTTGTCTGGAGTGTAAACTATTCTTACTCTGATCTTATTTGCAGTATAATAGGACCTTGGCCCCAGAGCAAATGTTCCAGTCCTGAAAAGGTGGTTTTCATACAAACCCTCTAAACCCACTGAGTCAGGTAGTTAACTGATGGCATGGCCCTTATCCCTGGGTACCTAAGGTAGGTAACCATGTAGCCGGGTAGGCTTAAAGCAGTTCCTTACACTTTTGCATTTTTGTTTTTTTGACATTATTGAGATACCAATCATCACCTCATACACATGATTACAGCATGAGAAGGAACCTTAGGCCTATGATAGGAAAACTGCTGTTCAGGGTCAGGGTTCAGCAAACAGTAGTGACATGAATCACTGTAGCAACACTAAATGGCATTCTACAAGGATTTGCAGCTCTAAGTGTAAATAACAAAACAAACATAGTGGATCAATAGTTCTGGCACTCTATGACAGCACCGTTGAGAGTGCTGAAGTAAAAACATCTTTGTTTTTGATGGAGCCAGAGACCAGGGAAGACAACAGACATGTTGACATGCTGTGAGGAGGCAAGGAAAGGAGGGGTCAGGGTGGTGGCAGAGTGATCAGAGGAGGGAAATGAAAGGAAGCAGACACAGACAGGGAGAGGAAACAGCAAGGTAAGTAAAAGAAACAGGAAGATGGGAAGAACAGGTGAGGAGTGTATATACCGTCTCAGAGGTCGTCCAATCGAACAGCTGTCTAGAGAGAGGAAGAGGAGGTGGTGGAAGAAGAACAAGTGAAAAAGCAAAGGATGTACAAAGTGAGCCAAGATGGAAACAAGCGTGGGCCAGAGACCAGCGGAGGAGAGAAACCGATGCATCCGGAGCCACTCTATAAATATCACTTGACAACACGAGTGGATGATGGAAAGAGGTTGGAGACATAATGATGGAAAGAGGACGGGTGAGATGAGGACAAGGACAGAAAGGAAAAGAATAGACCGATGTAGATGTCGGGAAAACTGGTAAGTCACTGTAGTGTGTGATAGTAAGGAAAAGAAGCAAGAGAGGGGAAGAGAAGAGTAAAGGATTGCTGCGTAGGAAAATGCAAACATCTTTGCTGTCTTGTTTGCCTGCCTCAATGTTCTCTGAGACTTTTTTTTTTTTAATATATTTGGCTCCCTCCACTGTCAAATGGTTATTAAATAGTACTAATGTCACAATGCTGGTTGAAATTAGGCACCCAGATGGTCAGTGTGTATTTATCTATCCCAGCAGTCATTCCATCCAGGGTTCAACTTCACCGCCACATCAACTCTTACTGCTGTAGTCACATGAACCTGCTGCTTTAGTACACAGCGTCAGGGGAGCAATACAAAGCTCAATCTTATGTTCTCTTTATCATTTACTTTTGAGAAAAATAACAAAGTTTTGAGAAAAAAAAGAGGCCATTTTACAACCAAAACTTCCAAACCATCGCTAAAGCAAACACTTCACTATGGAGTGTCACTCCACATGAAGTCACACTCTCAGGTGCGAAGGGCACACCACCCTAAGGGGGAGGTACCGACAGGTAAACAGTGGGAGGCACAGGCCCCTCTCCAACATGAGCAGCAAGTATGGAAACTGATAGATGCCTTGTTTACACTGCCATCTTGTTAGGGTTAGGGTTTGGTATGTTGGTTCCCACACATGTAAAACTCCAAAAACAATAACCATATGTTCTGATTATAAGATAATTGGTCTTACTTTTGTGACAAAGGGATTCTTTTGGTTTCTCATTTACCTAAATCATTTTTTAATTTATCAAAATTCTTTATGAAAAATCAGTATAGGAAAGACATAGCATTATGATTTAATTTTTCAAGAGGTTGCTAGGGAACTTATTTTTTTGTCTTTCCTCCATTCTCCACCACCTGCACTTGTGCAGGTTTTATTATCCACTTTAACCAACACCTTGTTGGTTTGGCTTCGTTTTGGCCTTGTCTGAAGGCCAAAGTGTTTAAAGCCATTTTGAAAAACAAGATTATAAATTTGGTGGTGGTGGTGCACATTTTTGGACAGATTCTCCTCAGAGACATTTGTGGTGTTACACCTGTCCAGTTTCTCATACCTACACACCTGGACAGTTGCTACATAAAGCAGGAACGCCTGCCAGATTGTCGCTTTCAGAAAGTAAAAAAATCTTCATGTACATGCCCATCAATTCCAATTTCTCAAATCTGGGCATTTTTTAAGGCAGGATTCCAAACATTAAAGGAAAAATTCTTGATGCCTCTTTCAAATTTATGCACATTTTCCTTGCATCTTGTTTGAAATACTATGTATCTTTACAACGAGAGCATTCAATAAAGTTAATCAAATTTGAAGTAATGTCACCTTAACAACAGGCCGTACAACATGCATTTGTAATGATGGCGTCACTGAGGGTCTATGCGGTTGAAGAGATTGAATGAACAGACTTGATGATGTTCTGTTCAGTGCCTCGGATACTCTGCCACTGTTACTGCTCCATCACTACACAGAGCGGATCCTTCTGCTACACGGCCCGTCCTCAGTCTGGAGCATCAAACTACAGAGCTCCTCCCTTCGCCAGCGCTTAGATGTTGAGAACTCCTTTTATTGATGTTGTGAGTGTTTTACCCGTATTTTATGGTGCAGAGTGCTTTTTTGGCATGGACTCCACAGTGAGAATTTGTGCATATTTGTGTGTGTGTATATCAGTCTATCTCTCTCCTCCTCATGCATTTATTTTTTCTTTCTCTTCCATTTAACTCCCCCTAACTCTCCCCCATTTCCTTTATATCTTTACTCCTCATACCTCAATCTCTCATATCTTTAGTACTGTATATTAGATTCCTCTCTTTCAAAGCCTAGTAAGTCTTTTCCACTATCATTGTATAAATACCATTCACTTGGCATGGTCCTCCTCTCTGTGTCTTTCTCTCTTAAATACTGAGAGACACACATACACAAATCACATGTAGCGTACAAAGCCTCTGACCTCACACAGACTGTTGGGTGATGTATAAGCCATGACTCTAGTTGGTGGAGTAGTTGTGGAGTAATTATGGACAAACTCTAATCCCCTCACTCTATCCCAGCAGCCTCAGCTAGCTGCCAGGCTGCCAGCACCTCTGTTGCCCCCCCCCCTCATCATCATCTTCTTCCTTTGCTCCAGCTCACAATTTGATTCCCCTCCATACCATCCTCCATTGTTTCACTATAAGTGTAAAAATACATTTCAAAGTTGAGCAAAAGACAATATCCTTTGTGGATATCTTCCAAAATTGAAGTCTTTTAGCATATAGTTTCCCTTTTAAGATGCTTAAAAGCTCTTCTTTAGGAAAAATTATATTGTTTTTTACTTTAATTTAATTAATCACCTGAATCAAGAATTTTTCATGGACATAATATCATGCACTAGAAACTACAATAATGGCTCAGATGCTAAGCTGAATTTTCTCCATCAAAAAGATGAAAGTTTCTCCTCAACTTGGCAGCCAAAATGCCTCAATCCCATTCAAAGCTACAATATGCAAGTTATCAAGCTTTCACTGGAAAACCAATCCGCTCCTCCCACCCCTCTCTCCTTGCTCCATTACGTTCCACCCAGCCCTTCACCCACATCCTCCTGCAGGTGTGTGTCAATCCTGCTCTAGCGCACACACAGATTTACAAATCCTCTGTTTGTGACATAACATGAGCTCATGCTTGTGTGTTTGCAGTGATGGCTCTGGTGTACGGCACGCTATTTAAATAGGCATACAGAGACGACATTTGAGAGGTGGCCGGCGATACCAGGGGTTATAAATCGGAGACCCATACAATGTTGTGTGTGGCCCATCGTGATATAATCTCATCACTTCCTCTGACCACAAACACAGACAGCGATGACAGGAGAGAGGGAGAGAGATGTAGAGAGCCTGGTCAGCCCACATAGAATGCATTCTCTTTAAACTTTAATTGCACTAAAGCAGCTCCTCACCGAGGCTCCTCACCGAGGCTCCTCACCGAGGCTCATTCAGGTCTCTCGCTCTCAACACACACACTCAGAATCCTACCCAGCCACAATCTTTGAGCCACCGACTCTTCCCACCCTCTGAGTGTCAAAGGCCATACCTGGTTCACCGTCACATTTCGTCCTCTCTGTCTCTGCTGCTGTGGCCAATGATTAACCAGATCTCAAACCAGAACAGCTGTATCAACACACTGTTTCCCAGTTTACACTTGATAGTAAAAGACTAAAGACGGCTCAATGATCTAAGGACAGTTTCCATTGCAGAAACAAAAAGAGATTTGGAATATGTTGGTGTGACTATATTATTTGAACTTCAGATTCAAATAGACCCGAACAACTGAACCATAAGTGATTGTTGATCACATTGTTGTGAGTGATCAGCTGGTTTTTCATTAGGTTAGAGATGAGGTCCCTCACATTCATAGGTAGGCTCGGTACAATCATCCATAGTTTATGTATTTATTTCTGATAAGGAGTTCTAAAGAAAGAGAAGTTACCATCTTCAAATGTATTGCTCTGCTCTGCCAATCGGGAGCAACAGATTGGTAGAAAAGAGGTTTAGAAAGAGATGTTAATATGATGCCACTAATATGTTGTTTCACAGTATGCTAATATTATTTAGCAGCCTCCACATTTCCAGTTTCAGGCTTTCCACAAGGTTTTGAAACCTGGCTGCAGGGCTTTGCTTCCATTCAGCCTCAAAAGACCAGACTGGACATAAAGCATCTTTAAAAGGTCACTGTGGGGTCTTGCCATGGTTTGATGTACAGATATTTGGGAAGAAATGGTCCAAACAGCCCTGTATCACAGGAATTATGACAAATCTGAGATGTTATCTACATCCAGTGGCAACATTTCTACGCCATTGTAGGAAGTGGTGTGTTTTAACAAGGCCTCCAACCTGAACGACCACATACAGTAGGCTGTATGTTTCTACCCTCTAATACAAACATAAGGAGCGGCTCTTGAAATAGCAGCCCTACAGCTTTGTCCTTAGGGTTACAATAATAACTACAAACAAAAGGTTGTGGTTAAAAACAACTACTGGTTTGAAACAGGAAACAAACAGCAGTCTCCCATGTCAAAGTCCTATGTTTTGTAGACCCATCCATCCACCATGACCTTTTAAAACTACGGCACCTGACTTCCTCCTTTGCTACCATCATAATAATTATGGCCACAAGAAGTCACCCAACATTAAAACGTAACTATCGGATGTAATAAGCTGCTTGCACACACTATTCAGGGGCTCGTTTTTTATGGGACAGGCTCTGCCCTTTATGTAACAAAGCAGAAATGGAAAAGGGTTAGGTTCTCAGGGTGGTGAAATTTCAAGCTGAAGACTGGATTTCAAATCCCACCATAATCTTTCAACCAACATGTTTCCCATAACATTAACCAAGAAATTTTGTTGCTGTCCCTTAACTGTTCCATTTTTTGACATAACCACAATCTCTCCCTAGCAGTAACCATACTGTTGTTGAAATGTGAGGATATTGTGGGGAGACATAATTAAAAAAACAAATGGGACTCGATGTTTAAACATTGTCACTTGACGTAAACTGGGTTTTACAGAGATGTCCATTGGTCCAGTGCCTACATTCTTCTGTAGTGTCAAGGTTGTGTCTAAAATATCAGTGCATGCTGAAGAATGAGAATTCTCCTTAACTGGAACTGAGTGATTGGGCCCAAACCATAAACAATAGTTCCAGACCAAAAGTAAAGTATGTGTTCACATACTTTTGGCTATATGGTAAATTTTTACTGGAGTAATTTTACTCTCCTATAGTAGGTAATAATAAAATTGTTCATAAATTCAACATTTATTCTCCCTGGTTGCTGAGATTTCTGGCTTTCAAACTTACTTTCTTACCTGCATTTAAACACTGTAAAGGGCGAACACATGCATACGCACACATTCACATTAAGAGACACAGGTCCACCTGCATGCTGAGTTATACCCATATAGAAACATAACACAAACACAAGTACACATCATATGCACACAATACCCCCCCCCCGCAACACATGGGGGCTTCCATTCCTCCAGGTGTTGCAGACACACTCGACTGCCTTTGAGTTCTTTTAATTAAAAGCAAAGTGTGAAGATCCAATCCAGCACACCCTGAATACACACACACAAAGACACACACATATGGAGCACAAAGATTCATACTCTCTACATCTGCACACATGGACAAAATGCAAACATTACACAATGTAATTAGTGGAAATCAACAGTGGGCCAAAGCTGAAACAGGTTAACAAGAGGAAAAAGAGCTTTGGAACATAAACAGCAGCCGCTGAACTGAATATTTAAATATTTCAGGAACTGCTTCCAAGTGTGTGCTATTTTCAGACCTGATCCATAATTCAGCATTAGCATTTTTCTCCCAGAAACCTTGAAACCTCTAAGGCTGCTCTGGAAAACGATTCTTTTATCTCAGGTGTAAGATACCAAGTTAGGTATAGAGGGAGTCCTTTTTTCATTTTATTTTTTTCAATTTTTGAAATTATTAATTTTGTAAAAATTAGATAACTTTAGCAAAAAGGCTAAAACTTCCATGAAAAGACAATGAATATCTGAAACAGGGTGAATATACAATCACATATCATAAAAAGCCAGTGATGTTATCATAGGAACAGTGGTTAAAAGAAGCAGAGTGGATACAACAGACATTAAGAGCAAGTCTGCTTCAACCGGAAGAAGCATTAGTCAAGATTTTGAGAGAGCTGTCTCAGTGCTATGGCACAATTTACTCTGGAAAAACAGTTTATTCAAACTTTTCTGCATAGACATGACAACAAGTTCATGCAGATGTAGGACAACATAAATGATAGTTTTAGCTGTCTGGTGTATGTCTTTAAACTGCCTAAAATATCCTTAATTCTTAGCCAACTTTTTATTTGCGGAATAAGAGTTACAGAAGCGGTGACGTATACAGTATCTTTATGCTCACATTTACAGTATAGAGCACACCATATTAAGTAAAGGAAAAAAATCATATTAGAGTGTACCTGGGATTTTTAACTGTAACTTTTGTGCACTGGTGGTTGTTAGGCTTGCATTGATCCCCACTGGAAGTGGTATTCACCATTTATAAAATGTAAAAAACAACAGTACAACAAAACCAGATATGTTCAAAGAATTCCATTTTCACAAAGTGAACCAGATTGTCCAATTCTGAATGTCTGTGATTACAGAGAACATTAAACTGAATAAAGAAAAAAATCCAGCTGCACTGCTTCCTATGCTATGAAACTTTCAAGCATGTTATATATATGACCGCAACCCCAATCAATGATGTCGCCTCAGCTTTTCTTCCATTGACTGCTGAAGAAAAACACTTAATGAGACATCACTGATGCAGGTGTGGCCAGAGGTAACCTTAAATGTCCGAAAGAGTCCGAACTCGTAAACCACCAACAATCTTAGACAGCCTACCACATTAGCAACCCCATCTTTTACTGTCTCTGCCTTTCTCTTTTTTATGTTAAAATGCCTTTCATTTTACTTCCTGGAAAACAGTGTATTTTTAATCGTACTGGTAGGTGTATTATATAACAATCCTTTTTGTCTCCCATAAAATAAAATCGCCTTTCTCTCTCTAACTCTCTCATTTTCAAATGGTGGTTCTCCACATTGCAATATATCCCATTCCAACATCTTATTTTAACAATAAATATCTTACACCTGTATTCAGTCAGCTATGTAGAAGATGTATGTCTTGTGTGTTCTGTGTGCTGCCTAAGACGTTCAAGGCTCAAAGCTACAAATTCCCCTGAGCATGTGCCGTGGCAGTTTGCAAATGTAAAGAAGAAAAGCCACAAGTTTGATTTAATCACTTTTGTCTATTTATATTGACCATACTGCTTTTTCAAGAGAGTAAATTACAGCATGTGGTGGTGTTAGACAACCCATCAATTTTTGGAGCATTTTAACCAAAATCCCGAACTCAGCTGCTACTAAAGCAAATCGAATGAAATGAGGTTTATTTATTAAGCGAGTTTAAGAACAATTGGAGTTGACCAAAGTGTTTTAATTTTAGTAAAGACCTATAGCGAGTAAAATGAATTTGAATTAAAGACAGGAGTGCTAGAAAAGGGAGGAACAACAGCAATGATTGGCAATGATAAAATACAAGGCAATATTAAGAGTAAAATAGACAATAGATTAACAGGCAAGAGAAAGAGGACTGGCCAATACCCTGCTACAGTGAGTTACAATAATCCAGCCTTCTGGAGATTAATGCAGAGGTTACAGTGGTTATCAATGCATAATGTAAGAAAACTTACCATAAACATAGTGGCACACTCGATTATTGATTTTTATTTTTTTTTTTACTTGGGGCAGCACAAAAAGTGCAAGCCTAACACTGACATATTATCTCCCTATAAAGCCAATATGGCTGACGTGTTAGCAAACAATTTCCTTGTTCACACACCCAGCATTCATGGAGCAACATTAACATCCGTTTGGCATCCTTTTTAGTTTTAGTTTGATATCCACCATCCATCTCTTTAGTTGCTAAATGCTCCCCTATGTTCACTTGCTAGTATCTCACTTTGTCTGGCTGTTGTTTGGTGGTAGGCAGGTATCGTGCAGTGGGTTTATCACAGTTGGGTTTTTTTTGGGGGGTGGGTGCACAAAGCAGCTTCCTGTTGTGGCTAAAAATGAGGCCAATTAGAGTGTTGAAAGTGATTCAGAGCAGTAAAGTGTGAGTGTGGGGGGGGGCATAAAACCAGAAGACTGACCTTAAAGACACTGAACATCTGTAGTGCTGAGGGGAACTAGAGAGTCAGGTGATAACTCTCTGGGTGGTCTTTGCTGTGAGCAACACCTTTCGCCACCATTTGACCCATTGTTAATATAAAATAATAATTAGTTTAGCTTTGAGGAAAAATAGTAAAACCCACCAGACACCAAAGTTGGCACTATGTATTTCGCTTAAAAATGAGTCAATGGCCCAATCTGCTTTTGACCTTGTCACCAAGCTACCACTGAACTCTTGGTGGACAGCAGCAGCGATATCAGACAGCTGACAGGGAGGGGGCTTCGCTGCCCTCTAGATGCACCCTGTACCCTGCAGCCATGGGGAGCCCTGGTAAAGAGAGTTTAGCAGTGCGTGTGCATGTGGGGACCCCTTACAGAAGCTCTTCTCATTCTTTCTGTCTCCCCCTTTTTCTCTCTCTCTCTTTCCACTACTCTAATCCTTAAAACCTCTAAATCCTCCCAACCCTCCTTCCTCCCCCTCCTCCTGTGCCCCAGGTCCTGATTTCTTCATCTGCCCATCTGGTGTCAAGGAACAAACTCTGCCCAGTCTGCACCTTGTTCTGTTCCATGAATAAGAAAAGTGTTAAAGAATTTAAGAAATGTTACTGCAAATAATGCTAAAGCCAGAAATGACTTCTAGTAAATTCAAGGAATAGTACCACTAATATTGTTTACTTTTACTTCTCTTCCTTATAAACGAAAATGCCTCAGTCAACCCCACCCAACCCCTTCTGAAATGTCTACAACCTCTCCACTGAGTGCATCAATATTTTACACATTGTTTCTAAATTTACATTTTGGAGACCACAAAAGCTCCTGGGGGGGAATGGGAACGTTGAGTATTGGGGCTGCAGAAAAAAAGATTTCCTGTTGTGCTCAGACAAGATTTTTTTGACGTCACATTGTTGGAGAATTTTGGTCACTGCTGCATTCAGCATTTATTTCACTCACTCCCCACAGCACAACAGCGGTGCTCCACTAACATCCTCTGGATTAGGAAGTCGGTGGAGGTTTAGCAAATCAATGGAGAGACTTTGAAGTCTATAGTGTATTAAATGTGGACAATGTGTTTGTTAGCACTGTGAATCGGTAAAGGAAAGACCAGGTGCTGACATCTCATGACATGACCAGAGCAAATTATTAGCCCAGAACCTGGTTTTCTGGCTGGTGTTCAGTTTCTCTCATGCTGGCGGTTAAACTCATGACAGATAAAGTCCCATATCTGTACGACCTTATCGCTGCCAGCTGCTCAGGTCTCAGGCAATGTTTTGCAACAACATTGGACAGGGCCGACAAGGTGGAATAGTCTTGACGTAAGGTGCTGAATGTTCTTTGTGGATGCGAATTCTCACTGCTGGGGGAAAGCATCGTTGTCTGCTAATGAAGATGATTTTGTTCTACTAATTTCATAGATAAGGAGATGCTTGTAATTTTATTGCTTACACAAAACACTAACATATCGCTTAAAGGCCCATACATTAGCTTCAAGCAAAATAATACAAAAATAAATTAGGACGTTTTTGAGACAAAATAAATAGAATATAAATGATTAACTTATAGCAAAGCAGGGCAGTTTAGTGGCTGGATAACCAGAATGAAATGCCATTTCATATCAATCCAATCTGATGCTGTGTTCACATCAGTTGATTCTGTTTGACATGTGGTAGTATCAAACCTTATTGATCATGATCAAAACTACGTACAAATTTAAGAGACGTCACTTCTTCAAGTCAACTACCAAGAGCATGCACACCTGTGTTAATCTAATCCATGTTGGTTGTCTTTTTTCCGTCACAATTTTTTCATCAGTGTAGTTTATATTCATGTTACAGTACTTAACTAGCTTGGATGCTAGCTGGCTATGTATGACGAGGACATCCCCCCTCTCAATCCCATCTCTAAAAAGCTGGAGCTCAATTTAGCTTTGTTGACTAACAACACTTAGTGAGCGTACAATGGTCCCATCCACCAATGTCAGTATCGTTTGTGTTCCAAAGACAACAAATCTCCATTAATCCTATTGAGTTTTGGCATCAGAACGATTCCAATAGCACACCTGTTGCACACTACTAAACATACGCATCTATAATGCCATACAATATCAAAAAATACTAAGGAATTTGGAGAGATGGCAGATTTTCCTACAGCACTCATTCTGAAAGCTCTGCTCATAAACCAATATTTTGGTTCAGAATCTTATACCCTTGTTTGTTTATTATAAACATGATATCCCATCTACACTAGATTATGGAGATATTCTGCATCCTCATTGCACTGCAACTACCCTTCAACCACACACAAACTCAATTTACCACAATCATATCTGATTCATCATCACTCCAGATGTATGGAAACGACCATCACCTACTGTATATCTGGAAGGCATGAGCACTGGGACTATGTTTTCAATTACAATGCCCTGATATCGACAGGATATTAAACATTGTTGGTGAAACCTAAAGCTATCAACTGGCCAGTATACACAACACACCCTGAAGTTAAAGATACTCTCTTTCTAGTATTTAGTATGTTTGTGTATGTGATGGTTGGTTTGTACGACTGATTTCTACCAGTGCAATCTTGTGAGTATGTGATTTAATCTCAGCTATCTCTCGATGAGAGGCGAGTTGATAAAGCTTAACTAGGTAACAAACATGCTTTCTGCTTTCGGAGTTCTTGTTGGCTTGCTCTTGAGCGTAGTGCTAGCCCTCCATGGGTGTGACAGCACGTGTGACAGCTGCCACTATCGCATGGCTAGTAAAGACTAATCTGAGCTAAAAGGGGTCGACATACTGTAAGTATGTGAAAGTGTCCAAAATTAAAAGAAAATGTCATTGTTGTCCTTCCATTCCTTTTTCCCTGACTCATTTACTCTGCCCTACATACAGTGAGTCAACTTTAGACAAAGGGCTTACCTCTTTCTATCTATACAAGTGTCCTCGCTATCACATGATCAAACTACTGTATAGTCAAAGGCACGTGTTTGCTGGTAAAGTCAGATTTCTAGCAATTAACGCTGTTTTTCTATTGTAGGTTGTTCTGGATAACAGCATTATTGAAAAAATGGAGTCTAATTTTTAGCCAGAGGGATGTTAAACTAGGACTGAAACATTTAGTTGTTTTCCTTAGCCTGATCTGGAATTGTACAGTCTTGCCTAATGAACCAAATTCAGATACTACCCACTGTGCACAGAGTGGCTTTTGAATGTATGTAAAGTCCAAGAAAAGCTTTCCCCTTGATAACAAGAGCACATCACTCCTGTGTTCTCTCTCTAGCTATTTTTTTCATCTTGCAAAATCTCCTCATACCCATTCAGCATCTTGCATAACAATCTTGCACAAAAAACTGGGGTAAATATTTAAGACAAGCAATTATTTAAATGGTTTTCTGAAATCACATTTCTGCTTTGTCCATGGTGTGTTGGTCCCATCAATGATTAGCCAGATGATGAAGCCATTATTGACTGAACCTGAGACTGTGCCTCATGGAACATTAAATACATCACTTCCTCTCAAGGGGCCAGAGCAGCTCTCACCCAGCTTGCCTTTGGTTTGCAGTCAGGAAATGAAAACAGCCATTAGAGTCTGAGCAAGCTCAAGAGCTATAGGATGCCGCACAGCTGCAATGACAATATCCTCCATCCTGTATCCAGAAACAGGCCTCACACATGTTTCAGTGCAGGTGTAGATGGAAGAGATTAGCATATAGGCCCAGTTCAGCGTAGGTTCTGGAGGTGGAAACCCCTGAGGCATCAGACTGCATTTTATCAAACCCTTTGGCAGAGGCAGCTGAAGCACACCCAGCCCTCGTGACATTGTGTTGTATCTATAAAATCTGATGTGGCTGTGCAGAGTGAGTTTAAAGTGACATGTAGCTATCCTCTGCTATTTAAACACAATACTCCTTTAATGGCTTTGTAAATTCTGTGTAGCTTATAGCACCTTCCTTAAATGATCATTGGTTATTTCTTATTCTTACACCGCTCAGAGTCGTAGGATTTTGGCGATTGTTTAGCCATCTAATCAACATAGAGGAGGTTTTCAAAGGTGCTATAGTATAGTCGGTGTCTTTTGGTCGGTATCGTGTCCGGTTTAAGCCTGCTAAGATTCCCAACCACACCCCATCTTCTACCCTCAGCCGAGGGGAGCGCAAATGATCTTACACGTCGCCTCACAGCGTCCGTCTGTCGGCTTTAGAAAACGGTTCGTGTGGCTCCAGGCATATCAGCTATAATGTCATAGTTGTTTCCATTATTGTCAAAGCGTTCTCTCTCTCTCCCCCGCGCACACACACAAACACACCCACACACACACACGCACACACGCACATTCACTCCTCCGTTGCGAAAATCTACACCGATAAAGCCGCTCCAGCCTGCATGCGTGCGTAAAAGGAAAAGCAGAGCGGCGGTGGGTGTGTAGACTGAGGGATGGGGTGCAGTCCCCCATTGATGAAAAGGAGTGGGTGATGGATGTATGATGCTATGATTCATCCCCAGCGCCCCCCCCCCCCGCCTCCAATGCTCTGTCCCCCACCACCTCCACCAGCACCGTCACACCCCATCCTCACGGCCTTATCTACACCTGTAGCACGTTTGACCCTGTTTCGGGTCATCTCCATTGACTGTGACTGTGTACTGTGTAAATTAATTGATTTACTCCAACATCATCCACCTATACAACCCCACCGGATGTATTTCTGATGACGCTGGCTTATTTCAGGACCACGTCCCGAGCTGTTACAGCTCTACTGTGCCTTTGCATCGGTGGGTCCGTCTTTTGGGAACGCACCACCACACCACACCGCCTCTAAGCCGAACCTACAAGTGCAGATAATGGCAGAGCAGAGGGAATGAATCGGCCGTTGGTTACTGGATGTGATGGGTGTGTGGTGTTGACCACCACAATGGCAACACTGGGTCCTCATTAGTGTTCAAGAGACAGCTTTCTACCGGGGACTGCTGTGCATTACGCGTTTTAAGTTCCACGGAAAAGGAAAAAAACGTTGCCCTTACTTTAGCATGGCTTCTTCTTTCTCCTCCTCCTCCTTTTGCCGAGCCATCACTGCCATGATGATCTTCCGCTCCTCCTCGGTGAGGTGGCTGAGGTCCGGTAGATCCGGCATGGATGGCGGCACGGTGGGTGGGCGAGGGCCGCCCTGGGGCCCCACCGAGGCGGACATCTTTTCCACCTCCACCGCCCCACCACCACCACCACCACCACCTCCTCCTCCTCCTCCTCCTCCTCCTCGGCGTGTCGTTTCGGCTGACAGGTTCCCCGGAGTGCTTTCCGAGCCACACCTCACGACGTGGTCCGCGGGCAGAGCGGCAGCGGCAGCGGCAGCCGCAGCTCTGGCGAGTAGAGCGAGCCGCTCATGGTCGCAGGCACCCTCGGTTGTGCTTTTGTTTGTCCTCCTCTGGGTGTTTTCTCCCACCACGCTCTCGTCGTCGTTCCCCCCCACCCCCCGCCTGCCCTGCTCCCCCCTCCACTGCCCGGAATTCACGGGGAGCCCATCTCCGTTTTCCTTCACGCCGGGAGTTGGGTCGAGCTGAGGGGGGCTGTGGTTCACCGGGCTGGTCTGTGGTCCCTCCGCCGTCGTCGGACTGGAGCAGGCTGTTGGGCTGTATAGGCGGAGTCCGTGCTGCCCCCCCCTCTCTCTCTCTCAGTCAATGAGAATGCAGCCCTCCTTCCTCCCCTCTTTTCTGTGGAGGCGCGCTTACTCATGTGAGAATGGGGTCCTCACCATCACCACATGCAAGCGCAGCTACACGTACACGTCGTAGTGTCTTATCCATTACACGCACGCACAGACGCGCACGCACTCTGCGCACAAAGTTGGGCAGCGCACGAGGCGTGTATAACCAACCTTAGATGCCCATCTCGCGCTGTTGTATCCCCCCAGTTCGAATACAGCCACTTTAAAGGCCGATTAAAACCTGTGCAGCCAGTGTGTTGCAGCGTCGACGGAAACACGCGTGTTAGGTTTCAGCCCCTGGTCCGTTTCAGCACCATGGACAGCTCGTCCGAACTCCGCCGTCCACCAGCCCGCTTTATTTCACGTGGAACAATCAGCAGCTGCATGAGTCTGGATTCTTTTATTTTCTCAACCACATTTTCAGTGCATTTTTTTAAACCTGTGTATTCTGCATATGCCAGTTATGATATAGCTTTGTCCACCTCTTGACCCTTGACGCATTGTACTCTGCAATCTTTGAGCTTGGGTTGTGGGTCTTAGCATGTTTCTTTATGATATGTTGAGTGTTGAGTGTTCTCATGTTGTCATGTGTGTGTTCTGTGTTTCAGTCTGGCTGCAAGAAAAAACATCCCCACAATTATCAGCTAAAACTGATAGTTGTGTCACTTTTGTGCCACAACAGAAACTTGAATTTCGTATGTTTTTCTTTTTCTTTTTGTTTTTGTTTTAGGGTTTTTTTTTGCCTTTTTTAAAAAAACCTCTTTTACGGGGACAATAAACGTTGTTAACATCACTGCAAATTTGCCAGCCTTTGCCAAAAATACTCCAGTCTTCTACTTTCCTTAGTCATAGGCTGAGTTAAATCAACCATCCTATCTTATCTTGGTCTATCTTAGTTTAAAGGTTAACTCACAACAACAACTCACTAAGGTACTTTTGTTTCACTCCCTTTTTCATTTAAAACTGTGGGTTGCTGAGGGTGAGGTGCGGGAGAATCTGTCTTGTTTTTCCACTGTCCCTGTAAATCACACTGTTCTCAGAGAGGGTGAAGCTGCTCGATCGAACAGCCACAGTCAGATTTGACGGTGGTGGTGGAGGTGATGTTGGGAGTGGGGTGCGTGTGTGTGTCTGTGTGTGTGTGTGGGGGGGGGGGCTTGCTGCAGGCCAGCCCCCCTCTACCCTGGTTCTGCATTCAGATCCAGACTCTAAGGCTGTGCCGATCAGGAGCTGGAACCGGTCTCTCCCCGATGACGTAATGCTGGGTGAGAGACCATGTCCATCCAGCAGATGGCATCAACCCGGGCTACCGCTGCCGCTGTCACCCATCCTCCGCCGAGTGACGTCACCGAGGAGGTGACTGAACCGCGCTGACGTCAGCTTCTCATGGTGCAGAATTTTGTCATCATCTAGGTCGTGACTAGGGACCACCAGCCTCGAGTGACACGGTCGTGATACGGCAGAGCGCATCTTTGGCGCAGACCTCTGAGTGGAGTCCGTAGGCGGATGGGAAACCCCGCTCTAATGGGTCTCTGCTTCAGATGTAAGACCCGTATTATTTTCTCCGTCAACCCTACTGATACTGAATTATTGGTAAACTCAGACACACAGGCCATAGCATATAGGATAACATGTATGCATCGCACTTGTGAATTCATTTATGCCTTGGTAATGCATGAGATTGAATAATAAGGTCATGGTTTATATCTATAGCAACTTTTAAAAACAAGAGGCAATTCCAAAATTCTTAAGGTAGACATTGAAAAAAATAAGAATTAAAAGTGACTTGAAAGATAATATAAAATAAAATATGAATTTCATATGAATAGGAATTGCACAATAATAATCACACAGAAAAATCAATTAAGGAACTAAAAGTGCGAGACTGAAATGGTCAATCACATATTTGAAGACCATGTTTATCACCAGGAACAGACCAGGCATGAAATGTGGCCCTGAACTTGTGTTGGACCAGGCCATGAAAAAATGACTAGAAAAACACGCAAACTGTGCACCCTCATAACATAGTTGAATAATGGGGAAATACTGAGAAGAAAATCAAGTAGCTATCGGAAATGCTATGTGGTGCGGGGGAGACAACTCACAGGGCTTATTCCAGCCATAGACGGATTTAGCCCTATTCAGAGAACATGTTCAATTTTAAATCCACTTTCTGCAGTAGCTATAACTGCTGTCTCATTGTCCCGGTGAAAACTGAGGAGAAAACATTACTCCTTTTAGTTTGAACTGAGACGGTCGGAAATGAACGAGTAAATCAGAGAAGTGGGATTTTCTTTATGTTGGTGCCTCTGGTGAAAGAGCCCCCTGCTGGAATCAGTCACTATAGAGCCCTGCTTACATGTGTTGATATCACACAGGTATAATAAGCGTATTTTTTTTCCAAAACCTTTGATCAAAGAGATTTATCTTTAAAAAGAAAAAAAATCACTACTGCAATCGAGAGGTAAAGTGATTTACTCAAATTTTATAGTACCGACAAAATTAATACCGAGCATTTACATCATAAGCCTTTCTTTGAAAAATGCACGTCAAAATAATGTTAAAATTTTAAAACAGCAGGGGGAAAAACATAAACACTGGCGCTTTTCTGATAAAACGAAAAAATAGCATATCTTGATATCTGATGATTGATAATCTGTTATTTTAGCAAGAGTAATTATATATAAAATAGACACAGTGCGCTGAGCATTACGTTCAAAAGCACAACGGAGGAACCCTAAACCCAAAGCTCCTGTATAGTAAGTGGCAGCATTCAAAACATTTGTCTCGATAATCTATGATATCTTGACTTTTGTCACGAATGCTTTGATAAAATATATGAAATAGTGCTGTGTTGTAAGTGAAAAATTTGTATAACATTCAGTAATGAACAGAAAATCTTATCTTTGGTTTGACTACATTCTGATTATGAAGTAAAGGAGATAAGATGCTACTGTATAAGAGGAAGACTTTCCCCATATATCCAATGGTTAAGTGTCAGGAGTTGACCACGCCGTCATCAGCGTGAATATACCAACATCTAGTGGACAGATGAAAACACTGCACCTACATGAGAATAAACCTCTACGCTACTTAGGAATTCGTAGTAGTGTTTTTTAGAGACTAACTTTTGTTGAACAATTAATGTATAATATAAAATGCTTCAAAAAATTGTAGTGCAACGGTAGCCAAAGTAGAGAAGAGTCATAAAGTAAGAAAACCGGCAATGTCTAGTTAATATTTGTAAACATTAGCAAATATTTCGAAGCCAAAAGCTTTTACTTTTACTAGACAAAGGAGGGGCACTGTATGAAAATGACTGGGGTGAGGACAGGGGCTGTCCCTCCTTGGGGTTATTATGTAAGACTTGGTTTAGACCCTCATCCTGGCTTGGAATAAAATGGTAACATCTTCCCTCCTAACTTCAAATCTAATATGTTAATGGAGCAATATTTTTTACATGGCAAAACAAATTCTGTACACTGTTTAGCTACTGAAGTGAGTGACTGAGTGAAGTGCTGACTTTTATTGCATATAGACTCAACTTTTCTTTGTAAGACGATTAATGTTTTATTTCATCTTTCAAAGTTATGTTGTCTCACTTTTAGTGTCAAATGAGATGTAAAAAGTAAAATTCAAACCATGAAATTTATGTAGGCTGTATTGCAGTTGTACATTTTTCTATTCACTCAGTGTATTTATCATTGTTACTGTCATACTAGTTTTTATTTATTATGTCCTATCACATCTGTAACAAGTATTTCTCTTTGGTGATCAACAAAGTTTGGTTTGATTCTGTAAATATTCTACTGAGTGAAAAGAAAACAGCAAAGCGAACTACTGGTATGCAAAAGACTGGAGATTTCATAGTTAAATTTACTCTGCCAGTGGAGACTCTCATGAGCCCTGACAAAGATTACGAAAGAAAGTATAGCAAAGAACCAATGAGTGTTAAAATAACACTGCAGCAGAACAACATCAACCATAATATTAGCTGCACATTAGCTTTTTGTAATAGTCTACAAAGAAATGTATAACATTTTAACAGAAAAACACAAGTGACCTTGAACACAATAATATACTGTATAGCCTCCTTTATGGCTTTGATACTTTTATGCAATGGGAGATGAAACCAGTGGAAGGTAGAAGTTTATTTTCTTCAAACAAATTGAAAAACCAAAGGTGTAAGAGCCCTTTCACAACCAGTCACAAAAAGGATTATGGGAAATATGGTCTTAATTTTTAGAAACACTTACATCACAGAGACTTGTTGATGGTCTACTTTTTTGGGTTAATTATATCAGCATAACATTTATATGACTGCAATATTTCCATATAAAAATGCTACACGTGTGACCCTTGACGTCGTGAACATGAGAAAAACATCACTTTAATAAAATACACAAATCTTTGCTTTGACCTTTCATGCTTTCACTAGCAATAACCTGCACCCACCCCCAAAACCCCTAAAAAATACAAATTAGATTAGGAGAATATATCTTTCTTTTATCATTATGTATCTATGCAATCCAGTGCTAAGAGAATAAAAGGGCTCATTGCTGCTCAAGTTTCTGAGGCTCACAGCGCCACCTAATGTGTAAATCTGGTATTTCAAGAGGCAAGTTGCAAGGCATTGTACAACACTTACATATTCTTCTTACACGTTTTAAAACCATTGTATTGGTTAACTTACTTTTACTGACCATCAGAATGAATACAAAATATATTCTGATAATAAATCACACTGCAGATAAATCACATTGCAGGAGTAGAGAAATATGATGGATATGGGGATGGATTTCAGACCTGGGTGAAACAATAACAAACTCCCTAGTTCATTTCAGTAAATTTCAGAAGACCTCTTAATTTCTTTTTTTTTTATTAATTTTTTGATCCGGATCTGTTGAGATCCAGCCTGCCTACTGGCTGATGACCTCAGTGTCCACGTCTTCTGTGCGGGACACAACTTTTCCATCAACAATCTCCTCAATCACCACCTTCCTTCTCTGGGTTATGACTGGCTTGACCTCATTTACGATAACAGTTTTCCTAGAAGATAAGAAAAGAAGACAAGATATAAGGTAAAGGTTATTTTTGAAGACAAGAAACCGCTAGCCTGACTTTGACCAAATATAAAAAAAAATTACCCCCCCCCCCAGTGTTTAATCTTAGCTTTAACTTTGTTTTTTTCGGAGGGGTTTTTTTTGTTTGTTTGTTTGTTTGTTTGTTTTTTTTTCCAGATCCTTACTTTAGTTCCTCTCCATCCAGGAGCCTTCTGTACTCAGCAATCTCCAGTTCCAGCCTGGTCTTGATGTCAAGAAGCACCTGGTAGTCCATGGCCTGCCTCTCGATCTCCAGCCTCACCTGGCTGAGGTCGCTCTCCACGGTGTTGACCATGCTCTGGAGCTGGTTGAGCTGCAGGGTGTAGCGGGACTCCGTCTCTCTCAGTGTGCCCTCCAAGGCAGATTTCTGCATGGGAGACAAAAAAAGAGATGATAGTTTTCTGAGCAGTAATTGTTTTTTTTCTGATTCTTGTTTTAACTTAAGTTGCATGAGGTGCGAAAAAACTGACTAACTGGTTTACCGACTGCTATTTATAATGTGTACAGGTTAAACATGTTCTGAAATTTGTTATTACGGTATGTGTGTCACAGAACCCTAAGTAAGATGAAATAAGAGTTGTTGGGTACATGTTGTGCAATGCAACAGGTCAGTGCAATAAATGTAGTATTCTAGTGAAAAAATACCACATGAAAATGTTTGCCACAGCTTCTATTATGTGCATTTGTGCATGTGGGATCTGCCGCACCAGGTTGAGCTGGGACTGCAGCTCAATCTGCAGGGCCTGCAGGGTCCTCTTGAGCTCGCTGATCTCAATGCGAGAGGTCTGGAGGGTCTCTGTGCTGCTTTCCACCTGCTTGCTGAGTTCATCAAACTGGAAGACATTGAATCAGATATGAAAATGGTCACATACAGGCAATTCAGGCAAAAAGGTAATAACTTGATATTTAGTTAAATGTGGGCATGCGATGATGATATAAACGTGGTTTTATGAGGTTAAATGCATCGTCTTGCTCCCCCTCACCTTGACCTTGTACCAGGCCTCCATTTCACGGCGGTTCTTTTCAACGATGCCCTCATACTGAGCTCTGATCTCATCCAGGGTCCTGTTCAGATCCTCCTGGGGCCTGGCGTCCACCTCCACGTTCACAGAGTTGGCATTAATCTGGTTGCGCAAGGCTGCGATCTCCTACAGGCAGGAAGACGGTCAAAGGTCATGCAAGGTCAAAGATAAGAAGCCACATGGAGAGCAAAAGAAGAAATGGGATCTTGAGACAAAGAGCCAGTCTGGACCACGGTTAAAGCATAGCTATGTAGCATGTGAAAAAAGCAATATCACGTTCTTGCTCTTGAAAGAGAAATGGATGGATATTGAGTAAATTACCTCACAGTCAGTTCACTGACTTTATGTCTCTCTTCTCTCAATGAAACATTATCTCAGTATCTTTATAAGTAACCAGACTGTAATTCAGCCAGTTATGATCTGCGATGTCTTGTCATCAGATGATCTCTTACGAGTCAGTGTTTATTGGCAAGGCTGGTACCAGCACTTCTAGATACACAACTTGAAGGCACAGTAGTCAGTCAAACAAGTTTAGCGTAACGTTTTGTTTGTATAAGCAAAAGATAATATCTCTTGGCATTTACTTGACAAACAGGTAACTTTCTCATGAAAAACTATTTTAATGTTTCTCCAAAACTACTGTCGTACTAATACCACTCCCGTGGGACTTCCAAAAACTATTTCCCTCTAATCATATCAGAAATTAATAACCATTAAGATACTGAGGGCAACCTGACACCTTGGCTCACTGCAGGGTGTGATGCTGTTCCCAACAGCAGAACTCTCACCTCTGCATGGTTCTTCCTCAGGTAGACCAACTCCTCCTTCAAGCCCTCCACCTTCATCTCCAGGTCAGACCGGGTCATGGTCAGGTCATCCAGAACCTTGCGCAGTCCGCTGATGTCCGCCTCCACCGACATGCGCACTGCCAGCTCATTCTCAAACCTGTGAGGAAAGGGGCATGGAGGTTCATGTTACTGCACCTGCTCCGTGATTGTTAAAACCAACAACAAGAAAAAAGAAACAAGGGTTGAAGTTAACCAACCATCACTATTCTTACCATTAAACTCCTGTGATAATTTATCCACATAGCCTGAAATGACTGAACGTACTTGTGATGTCTTGTAATAATGCTGCAAGTTATTATGTCTCTCAAGTTCAAGATCTCCACCATAATAAAACATATTAATGTTATCTAGTTTTTGACTACGCAGGGATTATAATTTCTGACATAAACTTGCCACTCACTTGACTTTGAAGTCCTCCGTTGCCAGTCTGGCATTGTCAATCTGCAGCATCAGCCTGGCGTTGTCCTGTGTGGCAACATTTATCTAGAATAATAAATAAGCACTGTCAGTGGTTTCTTATCCAAATAATGTTTAATACCAACCACAGAGTTGTGCTAGTGATTCATTATCTAGGATGTGGACTGACAAGGCTTTGTTGATCAGCAAATAGTTTTCTATACGCTTGAGTTGCATTCCAGTGTATTTGTTGTAAACTCTGGATGGCGTCAGATAATTATCACATTTGCTCATCAGGTGTTCAACATTACTCTTGATGGGGCTTGTAAGCACTAGTGAGAGACAAAAAAAGCACTGGGGGGGCTTTAGTTTTAAAGTTCAGCGCTCCAAGTAATTAGTTCTTCTTGTTAGCTTGCACATGAACACTCATAGATCAGCTGCACTGTTAAAACCAATAACTTGTTTCAGCTGCTTTTATCATCCATGTTATTCCTTATATTTTATGATTTCTCAGGGTTTTTCGCCGATCCACATTCTGAGAGCACATGACTGTGTGATACTGCTGAGACTAGACTTTAATACAGTGTGTAAAATGAGGACTCAGTAAGGTTTGGAAAATAATGCATGAATGAAAGGTTTCCTATGATGTGCTGCATTCTTGTCTGTGGAGGACAAACCCAATTCAACTGATCTCCCACCCTCTTGGTGCAGGGTGGCGGGTGGAAATTATTCATCTTTATTCGGTGCTTGTTTTAAGGTCCTAGTTTAACTTTTTTTTTATTATTATTATTATTATTATATCCCAAATGATTTGAAAATGATTTTTGGAACTGAAAAGAACTAAATAACTTTATTTGTGGATTACAGCTCCATCATATTAATACTATATTACAACGATGAAAATTAACATTATTTTACAGTGGGAAAAACAGGTTACATCGTAAAACTTTTTCTTTTTTCATATTTCTGAGACTGCGGGCGGGGGACAGCTCACCTTTCCGCGCAGGTCCTCGACGAGTGCGTGATACCTGCTGTAGTCCCTGATGGTGGGGGCCTGCCTCTCGTACCACTCGCGGATCTGACGCTCCAGCTGAGCGTTGGTGGACTCCAGGGAGCGCACCTTCTCCAGGTAGGTGGCCAGGCGGTCGTTGAGGTTCTGCATGGTCACCTTCTCGCTGCTCGCTACGGCGAAACTGCTGCCGCCGAGCGCCATCGCCAGGTCCAGGCCGGAGCCGAGGCCGTTGGAGGCGTAGGACACTCGGACGTTTCTACCGCCTGCGCCGCCGTAGACGCTCGTCCCCCGCCTGGACACGGCGCCCTTCTGACTTGAGGACACGGACAGGGAGGATAATCCAGAGAGGAGCGTGGTGGACATGGTGACTTCTGGTCTGACTCGGGAGCGGAGTTCACTGGAAGAACGGTTCGGAGGAGCTGGTGCCGAGTTCAGCGTGGAGGATGAGCTTTATAGCCGCCTCCCTGGAGGTGGGTGCGGCCGAGCAGGTAGACGGAAAGATGCTGGCGGCCGCCATCCCGCAGGTGTGACCGGGAAGGGCGTGGTGGGCTGGCATTCAGGTTAACCGCCTGGGTTGATTTAACGGCTGTCAGGCCACATTTCATTGAGGAGAGGAAGGAGTGGGAATCTTTGTTCACTGGAGCTGTCAACTTTAATTTGATCCTGTCGGAGTCACTTCTTCCAGCGGGGAACGGACCAGTAGTCATCCTTTTCCAGGCACCCTATGGATGACTTAGCCTCACCTGTCACAGAATAATCCCAACTATAATAATCCCAACTTTAAGTTCAACTCACAAAAACTGACCCAAAACTTAAAGTGATGTGTGTGATGTGTGTCTCCTTGAGTTGAGGATGCATCTATTGGCCCACATAAACTAACATTTAACATTATTTGGAAACTGAACTTTTTCCCAAGAGATTCAAACGCCTGCGCTAATTGTTATATGTCTCCACTCACTCAGTTTTTAACAGCCCTGCTAATAGCTGGGTGGGGCTGTGCTAAGGCATAGGTGCTGTGAGCTAAAGGCTCATATCTGAAGGCTAAAATGGTCCCGTGACTGTGCTTGACAGTGTTTAACTGGTATAATGTTTACCATGTTCACCTCTTACATTAGCCAGTCGGTATCCTAACATTTAGTAATTACTAAAGTTCTGGGCAACCAAATTTTGTACCCTATTACGCAATTAAAAAATGCTGTTTAGTCAATCTCTCTGAGCTATATGTCCGTTTAACGCAAACTATAAATTAGCTGAAAAAAGGAATTCATGCAGTCGTGCACTCATTCAAACATGTTCCAAATATTCTCCAACAGAACGTGACCCTTGTGTTGCCAAGCTTGCCAAGCCTCTTTGACTCTGACCTCACCTTAATTAAAGTGACAAGATCTTCTTAACTTTTGGCAAGATCACCTTCTTAATTGCTCCTGAACCTCCAGTGTATTGTTGCCTTGGGCTGCTGCTCCTATTGCATAAACTTTTATAGGCGAGCATGTACGGACAAATTTTTGACTCCATTAGTCTGGCATAAAAAGCCAATTCAGTGACTTGACCTTTTAGACTCATGCTTGCATGTGCTTTTCTTATGCTGTATTGAAATATTTCAACCACTGACGTGAAAACACAGATTTAATGATTTTCTTTCAGCATGAAATGTACTTTCTAACCAAAATCTGAATTTGGATTTGACTAAAACAAGGAGTTTTCGTATGCTTCTTCCACAATTACCTTTTCCATCTTTTCAATATAATTCTCCTTCAGACAGTGATCATTTCATGCCATCTTGAGATCGTGGTTTTCATATCCAGGCAGGTGTGTGTTGGCCAGTCTATCAAGCATGTTTTATTTTACATTACCTTGATGTGCAAAAGGCGTATCACAGAAGCTTCTTACTAAAAAACACAAGTTCACCAGTCCCTTGGTAGCAGATGCACAAGACTGGGTTGTTTTATTGGGATCCAGGATGACTGAGTACAACAGTGTTTAGGTGTTCAAATATAACATTAAGCTCAAAATGTTTGGGGCTCCCTCTTTACTCTCCCTGACTTAGCTTGTAATGCCCTGCTACCGGGCAAATGTTTTACAGGTCAGGTAAAAGTGGATCTTGGAAGAAAGACTGGTACACTCCTTGATAAACAAGGTAACTGTGAAAACTCTATTTCTCAATTTTTATAGCAGCGGTGTTGTTTTAAATACTGACAGTCACTCTAAAACTGAACAGGCTCCAATTCCCATGAAACATGTCTGTTCTCATAAATGAAGACATTTATCCAAGCATGGCTAAATATCATTTGAATTCCTTGTAATAACCAGCTTGAACCATGTGAAATAGATCAATTAGAAGTGATTGACAGGTGTTATCTGTAGTTACTGGGCAGACGACCAGGTGCGGCTCTTTAATCAAGTGTTCTTAATTTTTTTTTTTTTTTTTTTTGGCTACCTTTCAACTGACCTTAAACTAGTGTTAAAACTCAGGTAACACCAGCAAAGACATTAAACTAGGATTAATGGCTAAATTAAGGAAGTGAAGACCAACACTGTAAGAACCCAGGGATTTGCAGTCTGGTTGTGGAATGAAAGCCTGTTGGTGTGGCTCTGACCGTGGTAAAAAATTTAAACAAAATTCTCAATCACAGTTAGAGTTATTCATCTAGATTGGAATTGATTGTATTGTCAGGACTAAGTCCCTCAACTAAGATCAATAACATAATCGTTACCTGTCTTAACTTGGAGTGCTAATAGTGAAAAAGTTATAAAAGATTAGAAATTTTTACTTTTTTGTCACTGGGTATCAGAACATATGCACAGTATTCAGCATTTAGAGTATTTTATTTATCATAGGTTAATGTTAAATAATTAATTTTGCATATGAACTGGTTAAATTATAGATACAAGACACAATATCATATCGAAAAATCATGTAATCTGGGGTGGTTGTTGCCTGTGTCTTACTCTACACCTCCTCCTCTGACCGGTTCTTCATGTTGTCGTGTTATCACATAATGGCAGGTCAGATCACACAAAGAAAGGCCTCATCTCAGTTTACCCTGTCACCTTACTGGACACACATCTCATCCACCAGCCCCTTTGCTGATCCCACTCATTGCGGATAAGTTACACCGAGTATGCGGCCCCGATTTGTTATGTTGAAATATTTGCCCATCCTCGGTCCAAATAACGATGACTGACAGCTAAGTGTGGCACTCCTAGTGTAATTGTTTTGTGAGAAGAAAGTATTGTGTAACCCTGAGGTGCTTGCAAAATGTCAGGTTATGACGAAGATAATAGTTTTTTGGGTCCTGTCGCTGTATTTCTTTTTAAATATAATACAAATACTGCCTTTTATGTATTTGTTTTTTGGTGTTATCTCAGGTTTTTAACCTATAACAAGAATAACATCAGAAATGTACACAAAATGTGAAAACCCATTTAAAACCGGTTTCATTTATCCTTTTATCCTTTTTTAGTCAGAGAGCTGCTTGTCTTAGGAAAGTACGAAAACTTTGAGGTCATTGTCTTCATGTAGGGTTTTTTTTCTGTTGGTTTTTCTTGCTGTTGTCCCTCATTACTATATTAGAACTAGAATGAGGTGGAACAAAGTAGAATTCACAATTGACATTACTAGTAGATTGTTAGCTAATGAATTGTGCTTGGAGTCATTTTCAGACATCTCACCCTGCAAGTCAGGAGGAGCCAGCCTTCCTGGTTTATGTGTGTGTCATATTAATTGAACCATTCCCTTCAACTGTATAGCTGTAAAATACTTTCAAAGGTATTTCTTTCATCTGTATGTCATGTTTGTTTTGTACACAATAAACTATGAAAAGTATGGAATGATGTTTGTCTTGCAGTTTATTAAGATGGCAATCAGATAAGTTTTTGTTCACCACTGCTATGATCAGCATTAAATTCTAATGTGTGCGGGTGTTTGAGTGACAGAATTAAATCGAGAAGGTAACATTTTTGGTTGGTTCTGATAGTGTGCTAAGATAAAGTTGGGTCCATCGAAGTGTGTATGTAAAGAAACTGCATGATTGGGTTGCACGTGATGAAAAGCTCTTTTCTGATGATGGGACACAAAGGTCGGCCTTTAGTTATTATGCAAAAAAGTCATGTTCTGAAACAGAGCATAAGGGACAAGAAAAAAAATTAGTAGCTGAAAGAAACTGTCTACAGAGTTGATGGGAACTGTAGTTTCTCACTACGAGTGGCCGCTTTCACATTACACATAGTCATATGACCCTTTGTTGATACAGAAAAATGTTAATTGACATCCCTTTAAAAGGTAAAATGATTATGATGATTATTTTCAATAGAAGTATACAGTTGCATGAAAATGCTTGGGCACCCCTGGTCAAAATTTCGTTACTGTGAATAGTTAAATGAGTAGAGGATGAACTGATTTCCACAAGGCATGTAAGTAAAGATGAAACATTCTTTTCAATATTCTAAGCTAGATTAGTTTCTTTGTTTTTGTTTTGTACAATTTTAGAATGAAAAAGAAAGAGGAATAGGGCTGTAGTCAACTAAAGAAAATCTTAGTTTATAAATATTGTTACTCGTCAAACCTTGTCCCAACCATCAGCAGCCATGGGCTCCACTAAGCAGCTGCCTAACACTCTGAGAATTAAAATTACTGATGCCCACAAAGCAGGAGAAGACTATAAGAAGATAGCAAAGGGTTTTCAGGAAGCTGTTTACTCAGTTTGTAATGTAAGAAATGTTGGTTAACAAGAACGGAGAAGGTCCAGTTGTAGTGTCGAAGACCGAGAAAACCCTCCCAGTGAACTGGACTTAGGATTGTTAGAAAGAAAGATCAAGACCCCGTTTGACTGCTGGTGGTTCACTGTTCTACTGTGCAATGACACCTGTTACCTTCAGGGGAGATACAGATGAAAACTTTTCCTGCGTCCTCGCTACAAAATTCAGTGTAAGTAGTTTACAAAGAAACAGCTAAACAAGCCTGATGCAGTTTGGAAACAAGCCCTGTAGTTTTAGAGAAAAGAGGCTGCAGAATTTCATGAAAAGAAAACCTCTCCAACTGTTACACACAAAGGTGGATTGATCCTTCTTTGGGCTTGTATAGCAGCCAGTGGCACCAGAAACATTTCCTTGGTAGAGGGAAGAATGGATTCTATTGACTACCAGAAAATTTTGGAAACAAACATCACACTGTTTGTGAAAAAGCTGAAGATGAAAGGAGGAGGGCTTCTACGACAGGATAATGATCCTAAACACACCTCAAAATCCACAAAGGACGACCTAAAGAGGCACAAGCTGGAGGTCCTCACAGTGCCCCAACCTAAACCTCATTGAAAAATCTTTAAAAGACGGCCCAAGAATCTCACAGGACTAGAAACCTTTACAGGACGGAAGGAAGAAAATCCCCCCAAAACAAGAACTGAAAGACTCTTAGCTGCTACAAAAGTGTTTACAAGCTGTGATACCTGACCATGCAGGTTGTCTAAGCTTTTGTTTCAGGCCCTTCTCTTTTTTTGTTATTAAAAACTAAAAAAATTAATTAAAATTTAAAAAAGTAATCTTGCTTAAAATATGAAAGAAATATTTCACCTTTAACTTTATGCCTTTTGGAGATAAGCTCATCTTTTATTAACGACATTACGATAACGATATAGATTTTGACCAGAGATTCCCAAACTTTCTCATGGTTATTGTAACTAGTGAATGCTTCAATGACTGTTATGGTATAAATATATCCTGAGGGCCGAAGGTTGAGTGATGTAGTATTCTAAGACTTTCTTTCATTTCTTTTACTGCCTCTTATAATACCTTTACAATGCATGTCAAATGAGACATGCAGTCTTGTAAACAGTTTATGTGAAGATAATCCCCCCTGTAGTACTGGATTTAAACCTCAATACCTTCGAATCCAGAAATCGAGTAGCTTGCACAACAACATCATGTATGAACAAAAACCTCCTGGTATGGATTTAGTTTTGTAAGTGTTAAAGAATGGATCGAACACTATTGTATGTTTTTGTATGTAACAAGCTTTTCTTTTTTCTTTTCTTGCTAAATGTTCACCTTCTGTAAAAGGGTCCTTATACAGAGAAGGAGGGATCAAATGAGTGATGATCAAAGAGCTCCTTTCTCGCTCACCCTTGAGGGAGACAGAGACAGAAGAATCTGAAGTCACAGAGATCAGTTACAGATGACTTTTAAGAGAGTTCAGTGTCAGGCCCTACCCTGAGTTTAACCACCTCCTCCCCTTAAATTTGATTAATAAGTCACTACCTGCTTTACCCTGTAACTCTCGATTAAAAGATTCCTCTTGTGAAAACACTCCTGCTACTGTCATGCAACAGAGGTTATTTCTCGGATCATTATGGGAGCAACATCTAAAAACAGGCTCGGTGGCATTCCTTGTTTGCATTCACAGCAGAAATCGTCTGTCCCAGACACTCTGGATACAGCTGCCTGAAACGCCTTGATGACTGTTGTTGTTACAACTGACATTATGAACCGTCGTCATCGTCATTTGCTCCCTATTGCCAATGGAAGGACACCTTGCTTAAAGGGTATTGGAGTGTGATGATGAAAAGTGTCCTGGCAGTGCTGTCTCGCATTGTTAGGTTAGTCAGCATACTTTGTGTGTGTGTGTGTGTGTGTGTGTGTGAGTGTGTATTTTTAATGCTTAAAGTTTACATCAACATTTTCCTCCTCTCTCTTTACCTCTCATTCTGTCTCTCTATCAGTCTTTTTCTAACCATACAGATGGATGAAAACTGCTACTTTGACAAACTATCAGCAAAACCACACAAGACAGTCAGCTGACTGCTCCTCATCTATCATTTCTATGGGAAAAGAATAGTTGAGAGTTGAGATAGACAATATTTGTACAATGGTTGTAGCAGATAGAGCTGCAGGTGTAGGTCTCTGTATCAATAATCCCCACATTCTGCCTCTTACCAAAACACACTTGTTTACCCAATGGAGGCGTCATCTGATAAGCAAATCCTCAAATCGAGTGTTCGCAAACTGACAAGGCAGCTCTTGGAAGTCAAAGTAGGCACAGATTAGAAACACATTAGATAAGGACAAAATTGAGTCTCCAAACAATGAAACCGCATATAGATTGAGATGCATATTTACACACATTTAAAAGAAGTTGCATTCACACACAAAAAGGGTTCTAAGTTTTGGATTAATGATTTTGTAGGTTATCCTACTTTAGAACATACAGTCAGCTTGATTGTTGGGAGCAACTGAAATGTTGCCCACAAAAAAAGGATTTTCCCTCATTACAAATAAAAAATTATAGCATATGTAATAAAACCCACCATTAACTCCATGGTATACACTTTATTTTATTTGCTGCTGAAGTTTGAGTCATTAATCGTCTGGTAAGAACAGTAGCGAATTTTGGCTCATGTTAGCAAACTTTAGACAGATATTGCTGTGAAACTGCTAATGCTGAGTTCATTAACTGACTGACACCATAATTTTGTAACAACTAATCCATGTGATTATTTAGCATCTAGTTCAGCTCTGGGGACACACATTTTCATGCCTTTAAGCAATGCTGACAATTGGGGTAAGGGAGAGCCAGGGGGTCCAAAGCGGGAGGACACTCAGTGGCTTTGTTTCACTCTTATTGAACCCTACTTTGATGGAGGATAAATTAATAGACAAAGATGAGACAGGAGTCAGTGGCACAAATACATCTGTGGAATAAACCTTCTGAACCTTCTGATTTTAGAGACTGACCTGGCTCGCTTGGTTACTACTGACGAGCATTAGCGTGTTCCTAGCTGGCCAGCGTATTAGCAGATAGCTTGTCAGCTGATTCATCGACCTTCCCTGCAACTTCATTGCTTCTTCAAGCCTCTAGCACATCCTTTTCCACAAAGACTCACAGATTAACCTGAAAAGCCTCTGACTTCCATTTGTGGCTACAGTGACCACTCTTCCTCAAGTCATACAGTCTTGCGTAAGTAGTATGAGAAAGCATCAATAACTCCTTCTTGGTTTTTATACATTGTTATTCTCTGACCTGTCAGTAAACTGGGGAGCCACACCAGATTAGAATATTGTGGTTTAATAATTTAGCCTAGTTTAACCAAACATACATCTTATTGTAACGACTGAAATAAATCAATCCATCACTGTGATGTTGCCATGCGGTCAGTCTGCTGGCTACAGAGATAACTATGAAACTTCCAGAAGCACCAACCCAATAACATGTCTCTGCTGAAAGCAGAAGCCCGTAGTTGTTATGACCTATGTGTAGACATTATATCTATGGAAATACTGAAGGCATATTAAATAATTAAAGAGGAGAAACCTTTGTCCCAGACAGTCAGACACAAACACTCAGTTATTTTCTAAACCCAGCCAAGACTTTTAGTGAAGTAGGAGGTAACTCTGCACAAAGTGTGTATTACTTGACCGCAAAGCAGAGTGTGTATGGACACAGACTTCACATCAATTACAGTATACTGTATGTAACCTTTTATTAAAACACCACTCAAATACAAACATGCACTCACACACAGGTCCTGTCACTGTGTCTCCCTGAACATTCCCTCCACAGTTTGTGTTGCTCCCTGTTTGAAAGCGGCTCAGTAATCCTGGATCAGAGAGTACAAAGGGCCCCAGAGTGCTGGTGATGTAAGCACCGTGGCCAGCGCTTACCCCACCGCTCTCCCCTCTCCCAAATGCTTCCCTCGGGGCTGAGGTGGGACACTGAGGAGGGACACGGAGGACCATCCCTGTCCTGAAGACTACGGACTGACTTAGAGACAGTGATACTGGCAGGCTAATGGCAGCCTGTCTGCTCTGTCTCAGGGGCCTGCTGCTGATGACCTGGGACACAGTGGGAAGGAAAAACTGTTGACCAGCCTGATGTAGAGGAATGTGGCAAAGCCGTAGTGAGTGCTGGATCGGCTCAGTCTGACCAGGCAAATAGACGGACGGACTTTTGCTGCCTGTTACTACATTGACTGTGTTTTTGTTGTGGAAGGCCACTTTGCCTCAGGTGAGTATCCCTAGGTAAACATTTACCTAATGCAGTGTGGTAATGTGTGATCTCAGAGTGGGTGGCAGATTGTTTGCCTTGAAAGTCGTAACTTTATTGTACTGAGTATGCAGTTTGCCTGTCGCATACTACCTGAGTGTTTTGACCATCATAGGGTTTATCGGCTGCGTTGTGTCATTTGTGGAAATATCAGCAGATCGTTGTGTGCGTCTGTAAACATTTGGGTTGGCACCTCCTCAGGTCTCCATGGACTCGCTGCAAGATTCCAGTCAAACCATGTGGGGTCTGAATGTGCGCTTGAAGGGCTTCCTGGAGCAGGTTAACAGGCTTCAGGAGGCCAACCGGCAGCTGGAAGCTCAGATAGCCGACTGGGGCGTCAGGAGGGCCTCACGCTCCTTGGACTGGTCCCAACAGGAACAGACTGTGAAGGAGCTCCGTGCCCAGGTCAGACTCTCATTTGTTGAAATTTTTAACTATTAGTTTAGCTTTTATGATCAGCACAGCTATTAAATTTTCCAACCAAAGGCACAATGCTGATGTAGAAGACATGCCCCATAAATATTTCCACTCATGCTTTATGATAATGCTCAGATTAAGCTCCATATCATTAGCTCAAGGCTGTCTTGGCTGGACCAGGTGTATATAATCAAACCACAATGACTGCAGTAATAACAGAAACACTAGTTCTGATGACAGCTGCATGCAAGATGTGAACAGTCTCAAATACATGTTCACTTAAAGGCCAGATAAGGTGGTTTAATGGCAGTGGTGCAACCCTGGTTTGAAGACAAACACCACAAAACTACCATGTAACAACAGTTTCTTAACACTCATAAAGTTGTTGTTGGAACTTGATACGAGGACTGACAGTGTATAATGGCTAAACATGGGTTCGAGGCTATGAAAGCTCTAAAATTTCTGTTGATTATTAATCTTTGTAAGGTTCTGACTCCAGGTAGGAGAATTGAAACCTAGTCTTGATATAAGGAAATCATTGTCAAAACCAACTGGAGACTGAAACTTATTTGTCATCTAGCTGAAAGTTGTCATTTTGGAGAAAAAACGTTTTAAACCAACACAATCTTTGATGAGGGAAATTCATAAGTATTATTCTAAAATATAAACCAAAATATAAGTAATCAGATTGTAGATTTTTCCATGAGGTGAGAGGTGACACCACATCAAATAACTTGCTGCAGAGGATTAGAAGCAATACTGTGTGTCATTATGCCTGGATCAAAGCCAAAGAGACCCAGCAAGAAATGTCAGCTGTCGCAAACAGAAAGAACGTGGAACTCCTTATTACTTTAAGGGCCATTCCACTCAAAGGAGCATTAACGCCAACCAGTAGGGTTGCTCACATGACTGGACTCATGACTGCTCCCAGTTTTTAGTATCATTCTATGCTTGAAGCGCACAGGTAGTTGTTTTAATTACTTCACCCTGTTTCTCATAGCAGATCTCCAAAGTTTGGCAGATGAGCCCATGACTATGAAAGGCACAAGAGCAGACTCCGCCAGTTTCATTGTTGACAGATGCAGGGTACATACCATTCAATTACTTTCCTCTTTTTCTTCACAAGAAACGCTTTATATTATCCTTTTATTTACAGCACAGATTAATGATGGGCACTCATTATGTAAGACATTGAATAGGTGATCTTGTCAATGTTCTGATTCACTCATCTCACAGGGCTTAAAAACGTTAAGGTGTATCATTACATTCACACAATGAGGACATAATAATATTTATAGTATAAATGTTGTGGAAAATTCCACGTTAGCTTTTCTTTTCCTTTGACATGGGTGTGACTCGTTCTGGAAGTGTTGCACTCATAAGAAAACAAAAGGAAATGAGGGTGTGTTAACATTTTTTCTGTGTGATAAATGCGATGGAGCCACCATTATGTGCTTGGATTCCTCCTTTGGAACTTAAGGATACTTTTGGTTTCTGCAATATCCAGACATATCCAGTTTTTTTAGGCTATACAGTGAAAATCAAATGAAACCATAAAGAACTGCAAGTTTACAGGCTTTTTCATACAAACATTGGTATAAATGAATCCACCAATAATTCTAAACATATAAATACAGTTTTTGGCTGTGTTGAAGTACGGATGCATACAGTTTATATACAATATGTACTATTTATGTACAATGCTAATTTGTTTTTGTTACTTTCATGCTCTCAATTTCAGTTTCCCAAACAATTCAGTAATCGTATTGGTTATAACAACCAATTCATTGTTTATGCTATACACTATTATTATTAATCAAGCAATAAGTAACAAATAATACGAGTGCAATAATTGCATGTGGTAATGTAGGATACACAGCACATAGCACTTCCTGCTCATAAATGTGATCAATATTCAAAAATAAAACAAAGACTTTCATTTCTCTTTTTCAATGTAGCCCACCCAAATTCCACAGATTGTGGCACGGACGAACTACATAATTTGTTTGCACCTGCCCTGATGGTGAGTTGTATTTTTGTGTTATATTTTCAGGTTGGTAAACTACTGGTGGAGAATGCCCAGCTGGCATTACACTCTGACAGCATGAAGTCCAGAGCTGCTGCCATCCAGGCCAGGTCAGCTGTGTTTGGCTTCAGTTTTCCTGAAAGCTCTAACACCCCATCCCTCACTGAGTACAGTCTAGCCTTCACTGACAACTGTATTAGGCATGAGATCATATCCCATATCCCATGCTCATTCATATAGTTTTTGTCCAGAGTGATCAGGTACAGTGGAAAACAATACAGGTGTTTATGGGATCTCAATTGGTTACTTTGAATACATGCCAGGAGAAAATGTGGGATTGTCATCACTGTCCCATAAAACATCACATTATACTAAGAATACCCATTAACAATTTTCTGTTTTCATCTTGCTGCAATGCTTTTCCAGTCGCGTGTTATCTAACTCAGGCCAGATCCTGCTCCTGTGAGCCAACCTGCATACAAATCCAGGCTAGGCTTTGTGCCACGTCGGCACTTTCACTTATGTATTGATGCAGAGTGACACTGAGCCCCCCACCACCACCTCCCTCAAAAATACACAAGCACATACACACACACACACACACGCACACAACCACACACGCATGCACACACACACACAAACTCACACGTATCCCCCCAGCCTTTAACCCATTAAGAACAGTGGCAACACAATGGAGTTTGAAATAAAAACACCTCTTCTACTTATAGCTCCACCTGATTTGTCTCCTGACTGGCTGAGTGTGTCATTGAAACTCTGCACTATGTTTATGATACATTTACGATAATGTCTAGGTTTCTCGGGGTCCTTTTTACTTGTATTTATGATTCCTGCAACACAACCACAGAGTCACTGGTTGTCAGTGTATAATCATTGGCTACTTCTGGAATCTCTTTTAAATCAAGTTAGAATGGGTATTTGGCAATCTTGGGAATGTGTCAGTTTGAATAACTGGATTTTCTCCAATATGATTTTCTTGATCATGACATATTATCTCTCTTTGTTCATATGAAATCTCTGTGTGATTTATGTTTTCCATCGGTTAATTGGTTTGACAGTAAAAACACTGAATGGGGCTCAATAAATAATCTCAGCTGTTGACATCGTAGGTGTGAGACAGAGGAGCGAAACACCCGACGTCTGGAGGAACAGGTGGCTCTGCTCAGGGAGTCAAAGAGGAAGGCAGATGAGAGCAGCATGACACTGCAAGCAGACTTCCACCGCTCCATGTCAGAGCTGCAGAAGATGCACCAGGAGTTTGAGGTCACTAAATGTACTGCAGATGCTTGTTATGACATCTTTTTGTGTGGTTTTCTTTCTTCCCTCCCAACTCTTTTGTCTGCCCGATTTACTGCGCCTTTATCCGTCTGTCTGTCTTTCTAATGGTACTTTTTCTGTCTGTCTGCAAAGTCTCACATTACAACCTTTTTTTATTGTAATGGATGCTTTATTCACCCACACTATAAAAAACAAAAATTTACTTTACAATGACAGCCTGACAGAGGAGAAAATAAGATTATTAACATGAATAAGATTAAATTAATAACCCCTTCCAAGGAAGATTTGTGTGCCTCAATGTCTATTGAACCTTGTAGGCAAACAACAGGTGGCTGGGCAAGCCAGCAGATGTAAGGCAACTTGTTTGGGTCAAGCACTGTGTCTGTGGACAAAAGGCAGCGGCAGGCCCGACTCAGGTGTTGTGGACAATAGATGGAATTACATACATGACTGGTGGATAGGTTTGGAGCTTCTTTGCTTATCTGGGTGAAGATTGAGCAGGTAGACTTTTTTAGACTCATATATCATTTGCTCTGGAGCAGAACACCTGTTAGGATTGGTCTCTCTTCTACTCTAGGGTTAGACAAGGTGAGAGGCACTCACAAGCCGCAAGCAGGTTCTTCTGGTGGATTAGTGGTTTGCCTAAATGTGACAGCTAACACATATTCAGTCTTCTTGGTGAGATCATGGCCTCAAACATTATTATTAGCAATGACATCCGGAGGGCAGTGATTGGGAGGAATGGTCTGAATCCAAGAGATGTTTGCTTGGGTGGCAGTGGATCAGCCATGACAAACACCATGTCAGAACACCAATGGTTGAGCTGTTTAAACCAGAACAGCTTGGACAAAAGCTCACTGACTGACTTTGTAGTTGTTCCATTAAACCTGCGGCAGTATTTACTTGAAGAAAGGTGCTGTGTTGCCAGATTACTGGCAGCTTGTGATGAGTTGGATCAGAAAGTGGGAATTCTGGTGGTCAGGCCTGCTAGAGCCAAAAATGTAGTTAATGTTCGCTGGGAACTGCGGTTGAAATGACTTCATCTAGTTGCCCTTTTTAAGAAGGTTATTTGTGTAATACATTTACCTCTTCAGTGTTTTTAAAAAGAATTTTAACTTTGTTCTGGCTGTGAAACAGTGCTCTGATCATAGGGCATATAAGCAGTTTGGGTCAATAGATGCTAAAACACTATTCTGTCCACCACTGAAACATTTCAATCTCCTATTTGATGGATGGCCATTAAATTTTGTACAGACATCCATGTCCACTTAAGATGAACTTTAATAAATTTAGTAGTCCTCTGTCTTTTAATCTTGCACCATCATCGGGTCAAATATTTTAATATGCTGACATTTTCTAATTAGGTGCTTGACTAGCCTCAACTGTACTTTTTGTTTAGTGCAAATAAACAAATGTTGACATGCTAACATACTTAACTAAGTTGGTGAAAACGGCAGCCATTCTTTCTGCCTACTATGAGTATGTTAACATTGTCACTATCTGCATGATAGCATGCTGACATTGGCACTTAGCTTAGAGCTGAGCTAAATGCTAATGCCTAGGCAGAGCCTCACAGAGATACATGCATGGCTGTAGACTCTGAGACTTGCTTTGTACCAAATTGAAATGTGATATAATGTAAACATGTAATTAGCCAGAAGCTTTTTTAAGGCCACTAAGGATCCCTTTGTCAGCCAAACATTTTGCCAGTTTATCATTATACTAAATTGGGCTGCAGAACATGAGGACATTTGAGATGCTCTTTTTTTTAAAACTCTTATCGCAATTTAGAGAATTGGTTTTAAAGTAGAAAAATAGATAAAACAATTATACACTGTATTTAGTATTGGGTATTCATTTATTATCATAGTGAATATAATAAAAAAAAAAACATGACAAAACACTCCCAGCATCTTTGTGTATGTGTGTGTACAAGCATGTGTGAGTTACATTTGACAGCATCTCCTGATTCCTCTCATCTCTGCACTCCTCACCCACCCCTCCTCTCGCCTCCTTTCCTACATCCATCTCTTAATTTCCTCATTCCTGCTGACTAATACCTCCACCCCTCTCTTCTTGTGATTTTTCACACACACATACCCAGAAACACACACCACACACACACGTATTTATGTAGGGCTCAACAACTGATTTTTCTCTCTCCCTTGCCTCTGCATTGCGTTGACTGTCTCACTGCCCCCTGCCACACACACACACACACACACACACACACACACACACACATGCACGCACACAGATACACACTGCCTCCTCTGCATCCAGTCACCTATATATTAACAAACTAATTTCATCTCTCTCTTTCTCTATCTTGTTTTTCTTTTGTATTTCTCTGTCTTTACATCATTCACTCTCTTCCGGCCCTCCCTCTGTTTCTCTCTCTCTCCCACTCTCTCTGTCTCTCTTTCTTGTTCTCTCCCCCTCCCTTTCTCTCTTGCTCCCTCTGTTTGGCTGCTTGCAGGCAGCCCAGGCTCTGCAGCTACAGCGGGCCGGTTCTTGCGATGTCCTGTTAGCGACAACCACAGCAGCAACAGCAGGAGGGGAGGAGAAGGATGGCACAGGGATGGAGCTCACCCAGCTCCTCGACCGAATCAGAGCGCAGTGTGATCACACCAGAGTTCCCGGCCCTGGCGAGAGACACCACGGCCTGGGCGCCGTCTCACATCCACCTCCTGGCTTGGTGGGGCCTAGCTGCTCTGGAGCTGGAGCAGCAGCAGCAGCATCATCCAGAACACCCAGAGGACCTCTCAGTGAGGTATGTACCTCCTCCCATATCTTGGATCGTCTTTTTTTCTGTGCCTCTCTCATGTTGTCCTGGCCCAATGCCAGCCAGACACACCCTCACGACCAACTCCAGACTCCCACTATACAGACTGATGTACTGTTTTTGCTCCAGTGAAGTTTAATGGTTTGTAGGATGCTTGTTGACTATGGTGAAAGGCTCAGGCTTTGGAGACACTATGCCTCTCCCTCCTTTCGCTGTATATGTCTATATACACTTCCTTGAAGGTTTTCATATGACTTTGTGTCGATGCCTCCTCAGTCTCTTTTCCAAACACTCCAATATTCAGTGCTACACATTATTACAATAGTGTGTTGAAGCAAGTGATCAGTTACTACTCTGTGTTAATGATCTTTGATGATCTTTGTTAAATATTTGTGAACCAAATTACAAGCTAAGCATTCTTATCATTCTTGCAGATTTTTTTTATCCTTCTCTTAATCCTATCTAGTAATAGCAGGATTTTTTTATGTTAAAGTAAGGGCTTTTCTATTGTTATTTTAGCCAACTGTCCTCTCAGTCTGGGTGCCTTTTATTATCCCAGTGCTCCCATGCCACAGCACAATGACTTTGCCCTGACAGCGACAACAAAGTGCCTTGGCCAAGGGCTGCAAGCTACCACAGTGCTAAACCAGAGCAGGTTTTTGGAAACACTGTTGTTTACATCAGACCAACTCTGTCTGTCCCACTAAAGTAACGGTAACAATGCTGTAGTCAAAAGCCTGCTCGATATGATTATCACAGGTGATACTGAAGTTTAAAATTTGAAATAGTGCAAAGTCTTTCTGAAAAAAGATTGTCATACTGAACTTTACTTGTCTTTACTTCATGAATTGGCAAAGTTGGGGTGCATAGTGCAATGAAGAACCAAAGCCCTGATGTATTTTCAGTGACATCAATGATCTTTTTAACCTTTTTTAACCTCTTTTGGAGTTTTCTTGTGAACAAAATTATGTTTACATTGATTCTCACCAATCCGTAGTGCGTATCCCTGAAGTCTAACAAATATGTGGATGGCATTTTCTTGCTTTAAGACATTTGCAATGAAAATCAGTTTATTTGAATATTTTAAATCCATGTTTGCTAGTTTGCTGTCTTCTATGATGATTTTGAAGTCCCATTTATTTGTTTCTTACCACTGCTATCTATGCGACAGAATAGAGTGAATGTGAGTCGCATCATGCATGTGTGTCCTAAAATATTCATATGATGGTAGAAACAAAACAGGGGTCCACTTCTAAAAAAACAAAATGCTCCATAGCATTACCAGGGCTTAAAAAACTTCATAGGGTACCTTTAAATTTCTCAGGTAAAAGCTCTGTATAATGGTATATTATAGAAACTGTGAATTAGCAACAATATGTACAGATGACACTAGTAGTTTGTCAACATCAGACTACTGATGAAATATAACCCTGAAATATTTTAAGTGCATTTTGCTGCTGATGCACTTTTACATCAGCATAAAATTTTGAATGCAAAATTTCTCCTTGTAACAAAGTATTTTTATAGTGAGGTATTTTTGCTTTCACTGAAGCAAAGGATTTAAATATGTTTTCCATCACTAGCTGGGATTACAGATGGAATAATAATTAAATCCCTCTGAAATCCAACTTAACCTCAGATAATAATAATCTCTAGGGGAAAGTGTCTGGTAAGAAATTTGTTCTGTACAGTACAGTAATAAAGTACTGAAATAGGATATTCTCTATCTAAATTTGTTCATCGCATAAACAGATTAAACAGATAATAAGTTACATAAATTGGGTAATCTTCTTTTGCTTTTACTGTGAAAATAGTGTGCTAAGACAGTTTCACTGCTTCACTGCATTTGAAGGGCGCCAAGGACAGAGGGTGTGAAATGCATAACAGCTGTACAGTGTCAACACAGCTTGCACAGCTGTGTGTACATGCAGGCCAGGGTGTCTGCTCCACTGTCTGTTTACCTAAACTGGAACACACACTACCAACAGCGCCACCTCTGGCTGCTTGTCTTCTAACTGTCTGACTAAGTGCCAGTGGGAAAAACCATGTGGTGTGCATCAGTGTGGGAGGTGGTTTATGTGCTGCTTATCAGGCCTGTCTGGTTTATGTAGTGACCGCTATAGTATGGTATGTAATGTAGTATGTAGTCCATGAATTTAGAATCAGCTACTACACATGAACTTGTTTGGCTAGAAATGCAGCTCTTATATCTTACCTCAAGGTTAAAGACTTGTGTGTATCGTTGTGTTTGCTAGTGATAGGAAGATAAAATGTGTGAGGTTGTGTCTGTTTTGGTGGGTGTATTTGGCTGAGAGGGTCGCTGTGGTGGTTGTGCTTGGGTTCTTTGAGGTCCTTTAATATCTGATCCCCCTCACTGTATCCAGGAGGAGGCAGCGTGGGCTCAGGTGAGCCTTGGCGGCGCTGCCCTGAGGGAGGCGCGGGCTGAGCTAGCGGAGGCCAGGAAGCAGTGGCACTCCCTGCAGGTGGAGATTGAGACCTTGCATGCCTTGGTAAGAAAACATACATCATCACACATCACCAAGACCAACTCCTCACCATCACACTGATAATACTTCTTTCATGGCAAGTGGTACATTGCATGTGTTGACTTTGTAGACGTGATAAGATAATTATGATGACACAAGAAAACTGAATACATAGATATCATCCACAAAGAATATATCATGCTTTAGCCCATTAACTACCGAGTACATATATTTGACATTCCTGAAAACCATTTTCCAAAGCATGTATGGCGAATATTGAGTTGTCTTCATTTATTTACTTATTCATTGCTAAAGTTATCATGGACTGCCATTGCAAGCATGGATTGTTATGAGTTGGATAATAGTCTACAATAATGTGTAAGCAATTTGTAAATGGCTAAAACATGCAAAACCATCCATATAGTCGGTTGAAACTTATGATGTAAGATCTGTTTTTAATGTCATCAAGAATGTAATAACAAAACAGTAATGCTAGTGACTCTGCGAGGCTGTACTTGGGAACAGTGGTGCTTTGAGCTAACTAACAAAACCAAGGGTGATGGGAATATCATTAGTTTTCACATCATGGGACAGATTAGACTCCAAGATGAAAAGTCAAAACCAAAGTTATTAAAGATTGATCCTGAGAGGAACATGAATGCTTGTACCAAATTGGCAGTTCATCTAATAGTTGTTTAGACATTTCCCTCAAAACCACAAATGTTAGGCTCGTGGTGGTGCTATCAGAAAAGCCAGTTCACTGAGGTCAGTAGGTTTCATCTTTCAGGGACCATGAATGTCTTTACAAATCTAATTTAAATCCATCAAATAGAGATATTTCAGTCCGGTCCAACGTGGTGGAAAAGCAAGAGGCGGAGGACCAACATTTACACCCTTGGAGCCTGGCTGTTAGCATGACCAAAAATTGTAACAACCTGTATACACTTTAATAATAAGTTGAGTAACTAACATTTTGAATATTTTGTAATTATTATTATTACACTCTGTGGTGGTTATTACATTTTAATTTTGTGCCAATTAAAACTTTATTTTTTTTAGGTGTTTCATGAATACATAAGCTTTTCAACAGCATTTCACTTTAAAAAATATGAATTTGTACTGTTGCATTCTTCATCACCATTTCTCGTAGTGAGAAGCCAGTGAGGAATTATCTTTCTGCTTTTTGTTTTTTAAAACTACTGTACTATGTACTGCTGTAAACTTTCTTAGTTTCTACATGCTTCTTTGAATCCTGTGTTATGTAAAAACATAAAAATAACACGCTAGTCATTATGCTAATAGCCCCTTGCCTCTCACTGTCCAGGAGAAAGGCCTGGAGAGCTCCTTGCAGCACACCCAGCGGATGTACTCCAGCCAGCTGCAGGACCTTTCAAAGGTGATTGTCGGGCTCGAGGGTGAGCTGGAGCAGGTGAGGGGTGGGCTGGCCACCCAGCGCCAGCGGCACAGCCAGCTCCTCAACACCAAGATGAAGCTGGAGCGAGAGATCGCCACTTACCGACGTCTGCTCGAGCGTGAAGAGGGCAGGTGAGGGCAAGCAGCAGCGAAAGGAATGGAAACATTACAGTAACCAGCAAGGAGTCATTTTGTTGGAATGTTGTGGTGTAAGTGTCAGTGCCAGAACACTTCAGTAGCAGCATCTTCGCAAACTGTGAGAAGGAACAGTGCAGAAAACGAAATTAAAGTGCAGAAATAAACAATATCCGGTTGCCTTTTAAAAAAGTCTGCAAACGAAAAGTGAACTTTACACACGCACTCGTTCACTCACATAAGTTAGACAGAAATTTCTTTCTCTGCACTTAACAAGAAAGTAAATACAGTAATTTCTTAATAATGTCTTTAACATAGCTGTCAAACAGATCATTTCTATACTGTTATGGATTATGTGGACTTTAACTGTATAGGAAATGAAATACACAATAACTGCAGGTTCTGACAGACTGAGGCTGGAGGGTAAATTCACACAACATTGTGACATGTAGTAACAGTAATTGGAAACTGATATATATATATATATAGATAGATAGATATATATATCTATATATATATATTTCTTATAGTTATACATAGAGAAAGAAAGCACAAACAAAAAACAAAGTGAAACTGACAAACTTTCTGCCACTGATTTATCACCGAAAAATCCAGCTCTGCCTGTAATCAGACAAGATGATAGGATCCAGACAGTCTGCCAGCATCAAGCTGTTTTATAAGGGAATATTCCATTCTCTTTGCATGGCCTTTAATTATCTCCACTGGCTTTTTGGACCATTTGGATAGACATTACACATCAATGTCATTTTATAGTTTGGGGAAGGTAATTTTGTTTTATGACTCTTGTAGAGGTTACAGAGATTTTTGTGCCGCCCTCGGTTTCCCCAATGTTTTCGATTGCACATGCTGTTTATTCAGAATGGGACTTTGTTTGATGTTATGATGTATTTAGTGACAGGATGTGGCATCTGACACTTGAATTGTTTTTTTCGTGTTTGAGGAGGATGGCACTTGGGTTGGTTGCAAGCAGAGGCTCAAAGCGGTCTGTGACAGAAATGATCTTTATCAGCACCCGAAACAACAGAGGTTTCTATTTTGGGTATTTCTGCATTTCTGTATTTCTGTATTTCTGCAGAAATAAATTATTATTATAATTTTATAATTATATTTTTTATAATTATTTTATAATTAATATTATAATTATTATATAAATTATTATCATTATTATTATTATTATTATTATTTATTAAATTAACCAAATAAAAGGTACTTTTTGCACCATAGGACAGAACTAAGTCTCTAAAGCATAACTAGCAGCTCTGTGAGATTCTGTAGGTACAACAGTTCTTTGAGCCAAATGCTAACATCAGCATGCTAACATGCTCACAGTGGCGCCACAAACTTAGCTCTAAACACAAGCTACAGTCTGAGGCTGAGGAGAATGCCTTCAGTACTGAACGCATTAGGAGAATTAATATTTTGCCTGATGATGGTTCTAGATGAAAAGTCAGAGCATTACCAAAGTTATTACAGTTCATCCTGAGGGGAACATGAATGTCTGAGCCAAATGAGCCTGTACCTCATGGTGGCGCTACAGAAAACGTTAGGGATCACCAGAGTCATTGGGCTTCATCCTCTAAGGGCCATGAATGTGTGTTGGTTAAAGGTTCCCGGTAGACTGTTTTAATTTTACTAGTGCTATGGAGCTTCGGTGGATACCCTTTTTTTTTCTCTTGCACACACATATAGATGCATGCATGTACGCACATGCATGTGGCACAATAAACAGTAGACCAGTGGTTTCACTCTATTCCACAGATCAACAGGTAGCAGAATAATGCCAAGATGTGCTCCAGGGTGCCAGCAAAGAGCAAGAAGAAGGCGTTAAGATAAACATTGGTGCATACAACGTTTTTTTTTTTACAAAATTAGCTTCCTAATGTTTTATGAGGAAGGAAATTCCCCCGTCAGATTTGTTAGATGTCAAGGTTACACACAGTGCATTTTAGTGAGGAGAACTGAATGAAAACATGACTTAAGTTTGTTTCCAGAAAACTCCACAGTGCTCCTCCTGCTACATGTAGGCTGGTGAAGTGGACACGGCAAATTCTTCCTATGAGCAAATAATGCAAGCATTTTGAGAGGACTATGAATCGAGATCATTTATGCTCCTTCAGGTATCGTCATGGAAGATACCAACTAAAATACCTTCATTTTAAACAGTACCAGGCATAATGTTGTCAGTAACAAACCAGTGTTAGGGGTAAAATGTGTCTGCTGTCCTTCCATCCATTAGCTTCTGGCTTTCTTGCTTGCAGACCTGCCACCAGGTGTAGCAATCTCCGGCGACATTCTCCAGATTCTTGGATCAAATGTTACATTTCTTCACCTGATTTTTTTTTCCAGTGCTTTTCCTGCCTCCTGCTAACAGTTGTTCATAGATGTGTAATTACCTCTAGATTCTTGCAGGGCTGTTTGTCTGGGGGCATCCTCGTATCCCATCGCCAGCATAATTGATGTTGGATGATTATTGTCAAGATGCTCAAACTTCTGTAATTCTACTGGTGTATTGACATCTTATAAGGACCATTTGAAGTTCCTTGATGTGGTGGCTGTGGTTGGTCCAGGCTTTGTAAATACATAATGTTAGACATCAACTTTGATTGCAAATTGGAGATTCTTGCTTCTGAAGATCCTCCAGCGTAGGTTCCCAGAATCTCATTTGATCTGGTTTTGTTCGAGACCTGGGTTGTAGTTCTTTGAGATGATATTGCTTAAGTACTTGAATGACAGAACAATTGTCAGAGGATTCTCATCAAACAGTGGAGACAGGCACAATAGCTCCAACTCTAGTGCACAACACCTCTGTTAGGAGGGTGTTAGCAGACAGTCCATTCTTGCTACAGGTTTAGCAAGAATGGACGGACGTTCTTAGGATTTGGATTGTAGTTAAAGTACAGTCATCAACAAACTGCAGTTCAGGAACTAGCTCCCTACAGGGCTCAGTATTTGATGGATGCTTCCTAATATTAAATAGGTTGGCTTACGTTATGTTAAAGAAATTGTTCAACAATTTGGGAAATATGTTTAATTGTTGTTTTCTTGCTGAGAATTACATGAGAAGATTGAAACCACTTTTATATCTGTACATTATATTTGAAACCACAGGTAGGAGACCATTAGTGTAGCTTAGCATTAAGGCTAGAAACAGGGGGAAACAGCCTTCATAACTTGTCATTCTTAGACTTTGGTTTCTGTATGCATTCATCTATACACGTTAGTTTTAACGTGCTAATTGATAAGTTTCATAGTTGCTGGCAGTGAGGGGTTTTTTTTGTTTGTTTGTTTTTTTTACCTTTGGATAGTGCTAGGCTAGCTTCCCCCCCCTGCTTCCAGTCTGTATTGTAAGATGAGCTAATCATCTCCTAGCTGTAGTTTATGGGCATAAGAGTGGTATCAATCTTCTCATCTAAGTCTCTGCAAGAAAGCCGAAAAGATAAAAACATGAATCTTTGGCTTTAACCATGACACACACAGTCATATCCTTTTGGCAGTGATTACTCTATGTATGTGCTGTCCCTATGGCTGTAGGTACATGGGTCCCGATGGGCAGCCAATGGATGTACGACCCTGGCGGTCTTCTGTGGTGGACCCGAAGGAGAATGGGCTGGAGAACGGTTTCAATGACCTTGCTGTTACTCCGGATGAACCCAAATCTGAGCCTCTGCCGGAAATACCGTCACTCCTCCCAGCAGAGAACGGGCTAAAGAAAAGCGTACTGCATAGACAGCAAAGCCTTGTGATACTCACAGGTAAGACATGCACACACACTATGACACTCACACACTTACTACAGTCATATCTTGTTATGATTTGTCGTTAATGTCTTCCCACAGAGCCAGCGCAAGATAAAGACTTGCCAATCTCCACTGTAAAGACTCAGGAGATTCTTCAGGGCAATGTTGTGCGGGAGAGTGCAGAGGGTCACGGCACTATTGAGTAAGTATTGATCCTTGTGCCCCTCATTGACCTGTAGTCAACACTTCTGGTTCAGTCTGAAATGTGGTAAAATTCAAGCAGCAGGGGCCTACAGCATCACTTTATAGTGCACCATTTAAATTACCCAAATGCCTTTTTATCTAAGAAATAACACTCTCTTGCAGGTTAAATCTCCTAAACCCTTAACATCTCTCAGTCACACCCCTCGTGCATTGACTCAGTGACCTTTTTACTAACTCATTAGTCCATAATGACACAGTCATCCAGGTCCCCCGCCACCCCAGCGACGTCTGGACCATTGCATAAGATGTAGAGAATCTCAAAGGGATTTTTTTTCCACGTCAAACAAGTTACAAGACATAAAACGTTTAGTTGGCTACACAGGTTCCCATGAGTAATTTATCACACTGGTGCATGGGAATTTTCCTTCCTTTAATGGCGTGTGTTTTTGATGTTGAGATACCTGGCTGGTACGGAGTCTTCAGGGCGTGGCAGCAGTTACTTTTGGATGAGACATGGGTGGAATTCTTTTATTCATGCTTCAAGTGCTACCAGACACATAACAAATCCACAAAGCCGCAAACACGCACAGACACCACAGACACACACACATACACACACACACACCGGGAAGATGTCCACAGAGAGCTACACACATGCACATTCACTTTGCCTGCCTAGGGACATGTATGTATGTCCACACCAACTCTGCCATACACTTTTGTCCAAGTGGGTAGTTACTTTTTGAAGATATAGTCATTTTCTAATCTTTGCTCCAATGAAGATAATTATGCTGGTTCACATTAGGGATTGCAGGGTGTTGTGGTATTTTTAGGAGGGCCCCCTGCACATTTTGTCCCAGCGGCTGTTTAATTAGACAAGTCCTCTTCCTACTTCTACATATAAAGATAATTAGCTCAGATTAGCTTTTGTCTTTTATATGTGATCGGCAGGGAGAATAAGTCACACTGTTAGTTGATCGATTCTTTATTGCTATCAAGAGACTTTTTTGGCAAATCCCTAAAATTATTTTATTGGAATCTTCCTAAAATCATTCCTGCATAATTCTTCCCGTATCAGAAAGCATTATCTCGTTAAAAATATTCTTTTTAAATGGTTCATTGAAACACCTTCCTTACAGGTCCTTACTGTTACATGTAACAGCCCACAACAGCATTGTGCCATTCCCTTTTGTAGTATTAACTACCTACAGTGTTTCGCCTCAAAGCTGCAAAGAGAAATAATTTTACATATACGATGAAATAAATGACTACATGTTATATAAAAGGGGCCTCTGTTGGTGAGGAACCCACAGAAATAGATCACCTGACTCTGCATCTCACGTCAGCTCTGCACCCTGTTTTTACCATCTTTCAGCTAATTGTTTTGTTTTTGAAGCCAGCAGCTATACTGTTATGGTTTAGTGTCACCGCTCTCATCAACCTTGTTTCCAGAAGCAGCAGCCAGCTTGTTATTACTAAAAATGCAGCTAGTGACTAGCTAGTCAACATAAGGGACATTTTGGCAGCAAAAGAGATTTTTTTCCTCAGGAGTTGGTGAAGACCAAAGCAGAGCTAACAGGAGATTGAATATTGGACTTTTAAAGTGGCCAGAAACATGACACTGAATGAAAACCAGAATTATCTATAAGTCTTTTAGATTCCCTTTTATTTGGTGACACACTAGCAAACACACAGTGTTGCAACATTTGGAATTTTGTTTGGAGGATCCCATGTTCTGATCCTAGCAAGTTTAATCAGGTTATTCACTTTATATGTTAGCACGAATTATGTGAATCTTCTGTTATGTATCTCTTATATAAGGCCATATTTAAGTCACATTTCAGCAGTAAAGTGTTCTCCCTTGCTGCCCCCTGGTGTCATTGTGCAGTGAACTGAGCAGCCTGCCTCATCAAGTTGTATAATGAGTATATGAATGAATGAAAGAACTATTTCCTTTCGTGTCATGCCAATGGCATAAACCAATCCATGGGATCACAAGATAAACAATAAAATCACATAAAAAACAAGACATCGGCCAGGTGGCATTCACATTCAAAAGAAAGAGAAATCATTATGGCACGATTCTCTGCATGATCCTGAACAAAAGAAAACACATGAACAACATAGAGTGCTATAACATAAAACCATTATGACTTGTCCAAATAACCTGACAACGAATAGCATCATGTGACATTTATCATGTTTCATTGTCACTTTTTATTGCTACAAGTTCCAACCTCTCTTGTTTAGGACGGAGAAGATTGACAAGGTGATAAAGCAGTGGGAGGGCTCCTTCTTCAGAGGGAATCCCAAGCTGCGGAAGAAGTCGGTGTCGCTTCGCTTCGACCTGCACATGGCTGCAGCGGATGAGGGGTGTGCCCAGACTAAACAGGACAGCCTCCCTGACGTGGAGGTGCGTCTCATCATGAAGAGATCTCGCAGTATCCCAACTATCACACAGTAACTCTGTCACCAGTCGGTCAGAGTCAACACTGGTTTTGCAGCTGTTTGTGGTAATACAGATGATGCTGAAGTTACAGAAATAGCATCTGAATCATTGACATGTGGGATATTGCCATCCATTGTCATCACGCTTAATATAAATTACAAACTACAGCCTTCACAGAATTTTGCATCACGACTGATGAATGAAACGGCTTGATGAGATTTCTCTCATCAAGCCGTGACCTTGGCAGGAGAAGCATCACCCATCAGGCTTTTGTGCTGATCTAATGGGGCCATTTTTATAGTGTCAGAAAGCCACTTTAAATATATCTAATGTACATTCATGACATTATCGAGGTTAACAATTTAATATGCAAACATATTTCTCTATCATCCTTCTAGATGAAGAAAAAGTGTCTCTCAACACTTATTTCAGTATGAGGTCGCTGGACAAAAGAGATTGTATCAACCATATGACCCTACCCAAATACAGCATTTAATTCTAACTGATAATTTTTACAGGAGGCAGTACGCACAGATAGATGGAGATAGATGGAGGTGTAGAGTGACCGATCACTATGAGCTGCCATGAACTATCGCAGGGTGGATGGATTTTTTTTTTTAATAAGATTTTCTGTAAGGGGCAGTGCGGAAATTATTAGGGGGATGAGGGCTCAGAAAAGAGGGGGGGTCTCAGGTAGTTAAATGTTTCCTCTCCAGAGAGCATGTCATTTGTCGCTATATTATCACAGCTACCAGTTCCACTTCATTTTGTATCTTAACAGAAAGCAGAACTATGGGGAAAAAAATGTGGAAAAATTATAAATGTGCCGTATAAAGTGACATTGAAAGCTCTTGGTTCAAAAATAAAGAATTTTTAGAATATTCAGAGGAATATTGAAAAATTGGTAAGAAACTTTGTTATCTTTGCTATAACTTTGGCAACTGCTAAATCCACTCCACTCTTGAGCAAATCCAAACCTGTATTCAATTACAGAGGGAATTTTATTTCCACATTTTTTCCACATTAGTAAACTAAATGCACAGTGACTTTATTACTCTGTTAATCCCAATTCAACTTTATAATGTTCATTACAACAGAAGTTATTTTCTTCTGCCCCGAAACTGCCTGGCAATTTTAAATTCACTTCCCATCCCCACCACCCTGACACATAAATACAAGCAGTATGAACAGTACAGCATACGAAATATTGCAAGAATGTGGCTGAGGTTAGTGGCAGTAGGACTATTACAGTAGTTGAAATACTACCTCTAATACTAAACTGCTAGTTTAACCTGGAGTACACAATCTGAAATTATTTTTGCACTTTTTGTCTAAATAAATTGTACCAGTTCGACAGTGTTATATCACCATATTGTGGCAAAGGTGAAATTTTTCTCTTCATCAAGAGAAGGGTCCAGTGAGAATATTAATAGAAAGGGCCATGCCTTTAAAAAAATGAAACTTAGTGTCCAGCCCCCCTCCCCACCTGAATAATTTTCGTATAGTCCCTAAATGCTTGCACTGCAGACAATTACAGCACTTAGAAGAACATCAGCACTGAGAGATATTCACAATTTGTGTACTTTGAGGGTCTCTGTCGTTGCAGTTCATTCTCTATGTGGAGATTAAAAATATCTTGCAACTCGAACTAATAATGTAGCTAAATTCTATGATGCATTATCCCAAAAAAATGCTCACTCTGATCTTAACAGCAGTGGGGCTCCTAAAACTCACCGTGTGTTTAAGAGAATATAGGTTACTTGTCTCAACCAGAGGAGGGCAGTATTTGTAAATAGTTAACACTGCAGTGTATCTTCAGTCCTCAATACTGGTTGAGTAACACATGCTATTGGTTACAACTTAGATTCAGAGTTTTTATGCAAAATTTTGAGGCGGCACCATAGATATTAAACATAAGAAATGGACCACTGTGCAATGCATTTGGGTGCCTCGGAGTATGTTGAGAATATTTAAAGATATTATCTATGCAGTTCTGTGCTTGATTTTGCTTTGCTTCATGAAGCACACTTTTCATTTTGGGAGGTCTGTAACTTCAGAATAAAGCGCTATGCTTTTATCTAACAATATATCATTTAAAATAAAAAATAAATAAGTGCAGAGTGTTGTGTTTTCTATTGAATGTTTACCATCATAACCTTAATTTGACTTTAAAAAGACACAAAGAGACACAATGCCTTAATTTATGTTTACAGATGTTGAGGTTGAGGTAAAAGAACTGTCACACATGCATCCCTTTCTCTACATAAACATTTGTAAGCCCATACATACACAGCTTCAACCATTCGACCTAGTAATTTTTAATCATAACATTTAAAAAAAACACAGTCCATTTATACACAGAAAGAAATAGTTTATAGTGCAATATAAATAAATCATTCTAAACTATACAACCAGGGTATTCTGCTTTGAAATGAAAGTCCTTAACAGTATTTCAGTTGCCTCGCTTCAAGTCTATTAAGAGAACCTTCAGATTAACTCATCATTTTATTTCATAACATCAGTTGGAGCAGATTTACACTTCAATTTATATGGGAATCAATCAACATTAAGAAATAAGACAAATTAACCACTGCACCATGTCTTATCCCATATGCAAGGTGCTTGTTTTTAATTTTTTATACAATAACATCCTGATCCTGAAATAATTTTCTAGGCTGCTTCATATATTCAACAGATAGTTTTAGTATTTTTACAAGCTGTTCAGATATTATTTTAACAGCAGCAGCATGCCATTTAATTACAATACTGTGTGTTGTTGGTCCCTTGTCTGTCTTCTTTTTGCTGGACAGCTTCCCTGTATATCTTCATATAGTCTATGCCACAGTTACACCTGTCTTTTCAATATTACTTGAATTATCTGACCATGTTACAAATCTAAGTAATCCTAAGTGCTTCTAAGTTAGATTTTGCAGGTACTGTGATCATGTGGGGCCGATGTCTTCTTCAGTTTGACAACAGCAGGGGAAAAACTCACAATGGCCATGTGTAGTATAGAAAGCAAAACTAGGGATGGAAAGTGCAGTTGTTGTTTGAAATGTCTCAGTCCTTGTGTATCTATAAATTGGCTATTGCAGCCTGAATAACCTCGATGGCATTGTTGCAAGGCTGCAGGGGGTCATACTCTGCAAAGACATGGCAGACATTCTCCATACTGGCCTCTATGCCTTTTGCCACAAAGCCAAACATCCTGTTGGGACGAAGAAACCCCAGGTTAGATTGAATTTAATTTGAACAAAAAGTAGGAGTGTTTTTTGTTTTGTTTTTTGATTAAAGTATAAAAGATATGAAGGTCAAAAAAATTACCTTGCCCCAAATGTGGTACCTCTAAACCACCTGTGGAAGTAAAACAGATAAGTTTAACATTAATAAGATGAAATCTGCTTTCATTTTCAATATGATAACAAAAATGCTGTGTAGAATTACCCACAGACATTTTTCATACGGTGGTGAATTAAATTAGGTGATATAGACAAAATTATATGATCTATGATCTCTTTACTCACAGTTTACCACAGTGAGCACATTATGCCGTTTCCAGCACAGATGAATATCATTTGAATAATCAATCACTTTTATTTCATAACATGTTGTTGTGTACTAACAATCGATTGTCTGGATCTTCACCACTGTAGCTGAGCAGGTGAGTAGGGTAATGGCGTCTGAAGAAAAGCCTGTGAAGAAATTATTGTGGGAGTTAAAAATGTATTTTCCACAAGACTGTGCAAACAAACACAAAAACCACATATCACCACCAAGATTTAGTTGTATTAAAATCTCAGCAGCGGGGAAACAGGATGTGTTCCTACTTACTTCCTGTTGATATCTGTCAGTGTGACACCCTTCAAAGAGACCTTCAGGTTGACTACAGTTGGAGTAAAGGAACCTGAGACCTTCTCAAGTGTTGAGGACACCGCCTTCTGCACTGCGCAAGGGCCCGTTAGCATCTCAGTGGGGACGGCATTCAGGTAGATGAAATTGCAAGCTATGGAAGAAGACGAATAAAAATTGTGAAAAATAATTTGAAATAGATGTTGAATGCACATACACAAGTAATTAAATATGTAAGGTAGTCAAAGATACATTTATATGAGTGAGGTCCCCTCCAAGTTGCTCCTGGATTGTTTGTTGAATAAGCCATATCTATTTTATGCACAGGGAACTAGGGTATATGTCAATATATGTCATTCTCAGTGTTTGCATATATAAAATTTTGCATATGATTTGGTCCTCATTTACTTCAATTATTGCTGAAAGGAAAAAGAAACTTTCATCCAAGCTGTCTTTTCTCAATGCTGTTCCAATGCAGAGGATTATTTTGAATATTCTAAAAATATATGCTTAGTTAAACTTATATACTAAATAATAGAATTATTAGACAATTTGTGTTCCCCCACATAGGTAATGATAACCTTTGAAAACCATTTCTAAGGTAAAATATTGATATATATATCTGAAGTTACTTTGTAACAAGGTATATTTTGGGATAGTTTTAGAAATTTAAAAAATATTTTCTAGATTTTTGCTGATCAGTTAACTACTGTTGGCTGCTCTGTAGTTAGCAGTAAAAAGTAACTTAGTAAATTTACTCAGGTACTGTAATTAAATAAAATTTTTTGGTTCCTTACTTGAGTTTATGGTACTTTGTACTTCAAATTTACTACAATTGAGATGGAAATATTATACTTTTATTCCACTACATTTATTTGATAGCTGTATTTACTTGCATATTAGCAGAGTCACATTAATATTAGTCATATTAATCAATAATCAAACATGAAGCCATTATCTTGAATAAACAGCTGCATTTACATCAGATTTTTCTACTCGTGATACCTGGTAAAGCACAGGTGTAACAGTTATAACCATTGTTGCTCTTCTCTAATTAAGTGTCTGAGTCAGCCACACAAATACTGGGACTTGTTTAATACACCTGTGTGTTCTTCTCCTGCTATAGTGATTCAAAATGGCTGCAGTGATGAGGGTGGAGTAACCTGCTTCATGTGTCTGTGGTTTGACTTGGCAGGAAAGAGACAACAGCAGTGAGAGTTGACACCTACAGTTAAACCTGTCCTCAATCTGTTTAATCACTGAAAACACATCCAAGATATATTCAAAGGCTTTTATCTACTTTTTAATTCTAGATATTCTCATTCAGGACTGACTGAAAACATCTCAGAGGAGTGCCATAGAGAAGAAGCTATCATTTAACATCAGTTAGCTAATTATTTTGGGACAAACTACTTTTAGCATTACCTACATTGCTGCAAAATAATATGACTAGAGGAGAAGAAAAGGTAAAAACATAAATACATGTTAATGTTGTTTAAACCCACCTTTGTTGCCTAAATGTAATCCCCTGGTTGTTATATTTGTTTCTTATAATCCCTTAGCCCATCGATGTAAGCATTTGTTACTCGGTAAGCAATACTTAAAGCTAAGTGGTAGGAAATGTACTGTATAATCTTGGATTAGATGCTAATTCAAACAGATAAAGAGTATTTCTGAATGATACTTTGTCTCACCTGCTTTAGCCTTTTCCTCTGATGCTGGTTTGTCATTTGCCCTCTCTTCTTCTGCTGTTCCCAGAGCTGTGCAAGTAATAGATCAAGAGATGAGTTTTTTCCCCTTTTTTCCCTTTTTTATTTTTTTACCATGTCTCTCTCCCTCTCCCTCTCTTTCTCTCTCTCTCTCTCTCTCTCTCTCTCTCTCTCTCTCTCTCTTTCTCTTACACACACACACACACACACACACAAAACCTGGCTTACTTACCTTGGGAGTGGAGCAGTAGTTTGCATGGTAAAGCATAAGCAGAGATGGTGTGCTGGTAGACCAGGGCTGAGAGACTACCTTCACAGGTGACAGAAAATCAAAGCATTAGTTAAGCACAAGTATGATTGAGAAATTAATTCTGAAGCAAGAAAAGCCAGACAAGAATCTAAATATTTCCCTCATAATATATTTTTAAGTGTAAAGGAGAAAAGGGAGATTAAATGATTACCATTGGTTTTGTGTAGGTTTTTCTCTAGACTGTGTGTGGGAAGTTAAAAATCAAACTTACCATTTGTTTTGATTTTGTATCTTAATTTATTGCAGTTTTAAAAGGTCTGGATATTTTTTTTTCAGGATAGGAAGAGGTTTAGGTAAAATTGAATCTATGGGCTGAGGATTTCTGGTTAAGTGTATTTGTTTTTTGACATGCAGTGATTGTCCAAGGCTGGCAACTACACACCTACACTAAAGGTAAAATAAACTGATGACAGGAAATGATGACATCACCTTTTATCACAGGAATGAGATCAAAGATGAAGGTGTATGTGTCTCACTCCTTACACCCATTGGCTCTGATAAGAAAGATAATGGCTGAATGGGTGTGAGAACACACCCTATGAACTCATACCTTTGAATTAAAGAACAAGATCCCTGCACTGCTACCTACCCACATCCCAAGACGCCAGACATGGCTGACTCAGTCCTGGGGTGGGAGACATCAGCCAGACCACTATGTGTAGGAAGTCTGAAGGAAAATTAACTACTTGTATCTGTGCCCCAAGGTCAGCATTGTTGAATCTAAAATTACTTACCAAAGTATGGCTCCTGAGAAGAGCCTTTGATGCGTACACCCTTAGCCGATGATTCAATAAGGAAGTTTCTGACAAGATCTGAACTGCTCTCTCCTGTTATGATAAAAGGACAAATATTAGGTAGACAATGAAGCTAATGTACAACATATGATACATAAAAGTGACATTATAAAGAGGCACTGGCAAGGATTTAATTATGATCTCAGGTACTCTGTCCTAGTTGCTGGAAAAAATAACAGCGCTGTCTCCAGCTTAACAACAAATATCTGAATGTTATCAGACATGATCATACACATTGGCAGAGTTGGTAAATATTTCCCTATGACCTTCAGGTCTCTGACAACAGCAGCATTCTGCAACACTTTTATGCACTGTTTGCATTTTTTGTCTGTGAATGCAGTAGTTGTGGTATTAAAAACATATTCCTTCCTGCATCTGACCAAGCCCTGGTGTGACTTCCTACGGTGGCATGTGATTAAAAGTTGGTGCAGGTCAGGTTGCTGTAAAGACTAGTAGAAGCTTACCTGGGTAGGCATTAGCAGTGACATTCGTGGGTGTTTGCTCGACTTTCATGGCCAGACCAAAGCTGCCTTTGTAGGAGGTGCTGTCTCTCACCACAAATGTTCCAGCTTCCTTGTCTTTTACCAGGGCCTCAGCTAGAAAGAATTAAATATCACATAAAGGCTTAGAAACAGCTTCAGATGTGTATTTATTACTGTATCTGTATCTTGAAAAAAAAACACAATCCCCTCTAGGGATGGATGGATTCTTTACAAGATGAAATAAGTTTAGAGCTTTAATTAAGGTATTACGTCTATAATGAGTGACCTTTGAAGTGTTTTGTTTTTTTGTGTGTTTTTTGAGATTCTCACCTTCTGCTCTACTGATATGTGGACGGAACCAAAACTTTGAAGTGTCCATAACAAATTTCATTGAGGACTCACTGCTATTAAGGAAACCTAAACAACCATAACGACATGACAGTGGGGTCAGTTAGTGTTTAACATGTGGTAGCTGCCAGCAAATTAAACTTACTATGACAACTGCAACTTACTGTGAGGAGAAAATGGCTTTGAATTGGACAGGGGGATGGTCTGTGTCAAGCCTATTTCTGGTCCAGGGGGTTGGATGTGCAGATCAGGTTTGGGTTCACCGTTGACTAGAAGTACAGGAATGTCAGTCAAAGACCCAGAGAGGGAAGCAGGACTGCTCTGTGCTCCTTTGCTGTGACGCTCCTGCAGATGTCCTTGCTTCGTCAGCGAGGGCTTGTCTGGGCTGGACACATCGCTGAAGGAGCTGGACATGTTAGTGAGGATGGACTCTGGAGAATCAGCATCTTCACTGGCCAAGGACAGGTTGCTACGCAGCAAGCAAGAAGAAATGTTTACGGAATTGATCATGATATCTACAGATCCATCTCCTATTCTTAAATGTTTTTTAGTTTGTGTCAGTAAACATTAACTTCAACCAAGCAGAAGAAGAGTGACGCTTGTCTTGTACTTTAATTTTTACTATTAGAATAAAATGAGACAGATTGGGAAGATGGCATCACATTGTTTCAGGGAATGTGGTTAATTGTTCCAGTTTGTGACTTTCATTACTGCAATAAAACTTTTGTCCTACTGTGAAATCATAAGCAAATGTCAGTCCAGCAAGACACTCAGTGAACTGGCCCCTGTCTTGGACCCCACTTATTTTGGATAAGGTCTTACAGCATATTTACAGATCACTGGATGTACAAGATGCATATTTTAGACTTGACTAATGTCAGGCATGCCTTTAATTGTGAATTTTACCTGCCAAGGATGTAGCTGGTGTCTGAGCATGTTGACATGGAGATGAGCGAGGCAGCACTGTTTCTGTTGGAGTGCGACAAGCGCAGGGATCCCTGGGAAAAGGCCAGGTCATGCTTGGATGAAGGATTTCGTCGGGGTGCGCTTCCACATGGCAGCGGAGGCAGGGAGCATGTAGGGGAGCTGGAAAATACTGGCATGCCATGGGTCCCCCTGCTGAGACAGCTGTTTGCTGGGATTGGTATACTTGGTGACATAGATGGGACCACGGTGGGCGATGAGCTGGAAGAACATCCTCTTGGGATCAACACACAGTGGGAGACATCTTCGTCTGAACTCGAGTCAGCTGAGGAAGGAGAGGAAAGTGATAGCAAAAACACTACAAAATTTTGGGGAAATTTTGTGAAGGATATGAAATTGATGCATTCAGTGGAAAAACCCTGCACGATCTATTCTTTGGGTTTCTTTCAGCACAATGGGCTTGGTCTCCATATATAAATACACCGTTGCCAACACTCACCTGATAAAGACATTCATATTTTTCATGCAGGTACGTGCTTGCACAACTCAGACCATGCCTTCCGAACTAAATGCTTCAAATTGTGCATTTCTGCCATTGCGATGATACCAAATCATGAGGAGGAGTCTCAACTTGTTCTTGTGTACTTGAAGATCCATCTACCTCATTGGCACTGAGTGACTTTATGCCCTCAGGAAGACACTGTAGCCTTTGGCAAATGTGTGAGACAGATGCATGGCATCTGCAACCAAAGTTACATAATAGTAACTAATGTTCACACAGAAATAACTGTCTGTCTGGCTCTAGGTAAGTACTGTGGGGAGTTTTGTGAATAGGGGAAATACTTTATTTTGCAAAAATAGGGAAGGAGTATTCAGCAACACAGCTCTTTATGAAATTCACCCATGCATTGTCTGATTTCTCATGACTGTTGCTGAATTCTTGGTCTAGACAATAAGTCACTCTTCTCACAAACATTCAACCAAACATCTTTCAAGAGAAGATGAGCAACAGGAAATCCATTTTATATGCTTTATTGACTTTTGCACACTTTATGAGCAGAGTGGGTATGAGTGAAGACAGGGCTATACCACACTCATGTGTGATTTGGTGGTGAGTTTCAGTGTCTCCTTTGCTGAACATGTACAGGGTGTGGTACTACTCTAGGCAGTAATCCCAGAACAGCTGAAGTGGTGCAATTACCCAATAATTAAAAAAAAGAAAAAAGAAGAACGGTCTCAAAAAGGGTGGGTAAGTTTCCAAAACCCTAGGCTATGTGTAGTGTTTGTTTTATAAGACTTATTGTGGTTTTACTGTGCTATGTGTCACATCTGTAGACTAACCTTTGTTGTTGCATTTTGTTGACCTTGTTCGTGTGTTTAAGTAAGAAGTAAGTAAGAAAGCTTGAGAAAGCTTAAATACAAAGTGGCTTTACAGTTGCACTCTACCTGTAGGAGAGCTGATGCACAGGGGGCTTTTGTTGACCTGGATGGGTTCAAATGTCGGATCTAGTTCCAGGATGAGCTGGTTGAGATTATCCAGGGAAGTGTCAAGGTCAAGGTCATCATGGTTACTGCTGGGCTCTGAGAGACTGGAATGTTGATTAAGTGTGTCCTGCGCCGAGTCCAGGCGGACAGTTTGACCAACTCTCAGAATGTGATTGGGAATCATGTGGGACATGCCTTCAGCTGTAGGCATCATGGTAGGATAGCTTGCAGTCTTCTGGGGAAAAAAACAAATAGAGGGATATAGTGGAGAGAGTCAAGCTACACTGTCTTCACTGGAATAACAGCCCATTCTTTGTTGTCTTTGCAAAACAGACCCATCGTAAGCTTATTTCCCCAGATACCTATGTTATTAGAAAAGGAACATCATTGTGGCCATTGTTATACCAACCTCACGTTTTTTACTGTTTCATTGGTTTTTGTGATTAAAGCAAAAACTTGCCAACATTTGCACTACAGCAACTGTTCTTCAAAATATTTTATAGGTAAAGTTTTTTAGTGTTGCAACTGTACAGTGTTGTTTTATATTTTGAAACTTTTTATGTAACCTTGATTCCAGTCTATTGACATTCCTTGGACCTAAACAATAAATAACTAAAAAGTTGTTGTGGTCAATGAAGAAAATTAATCAGTAAGTCAGGGCATGTAGCCTGAGGCTTCCCACATGTTCAAGGAATAAAACCTGAAAAAGGACACAGGCTGAGTAAATGGCTTGATATCATCATGATATCATCATGAATAGCTGTTGAGGAGGTTATGGAGGAGGATCAGCTCAAGGCTATGTCTCCCTCTCTGTATTTCAGACGAGGCGTGGTGCTCAATGAGTCACCCAGGTGACTGATGGTTACCATAACTCCTCTAGTGTTTTCCTACAACAGCATAAACTTTCAAGGTGAACAGAGTATTTTTGAAAGCAGCATAGTAGCAAAGATCTAATTATGTTATATGGAATATTCTGATTATTCAGGTTTTTTCTTTTGAGAATCACCAGCTGAGTTTCACAAAGCTTCACCTTGGTCAATAAAATACTGTGCCATAATATAGAACCAGCACAAGAGCTCTAATGCAGCTTTTGAGTTATTCAGTGCTCTTTGTCTTAGTTAATGAGAGCATACTAATGTTCATTAAGCTTTTTTGTGCTACCACCTGCAGCAGTGACAATAATAAAATAGCTTTAAGACTACATTATCAATGAACTTAGAGAAACCAAATAAAAATGAAGCGCTGTTGATATATTTGTCCAAAGCATGCATATTTTCACTGCAACCGATATCTCATATATTCTATTACATATCTTACTTAAGGTAAAGAATGGTCACTTACCTTATTTTCTTCTGGTCAGGATTCTACTGCTCTAATGCTGTCTTACTCTCAGACTGTTCACTGTTTTACTTGACATTTCGTATGTTACATGCTTTTATTAATGAAATTCGAGCCCCTTTCCCAGCGAGCCAATCAGCAACAAGGATCACCAATCCCTGTGACTCCAACTGATGATGTCATCGTAGCAGTGTATAGTTAATCGCTGTTGGGGTGTGTGTGTGTGTTTTTGTGTGTTTTCAAGAATGACATCAGACACAAAGCAATGACTTACACTGTTCTACCAACAGAGGTAATACATATACATGCAATGATATTCCACAACGTTATTTGTAATGTTGTGCTTGCTAGTATATACACTTGTTCATAAGGATGTCAACATTAGTTTGATATATTATTAACCTGCATGTAGTTGTGGGGAGTGTTTGAAGCTATTACCAGGTATAGTAGGAATTGCTGAAACAAAAAGGAGCTTGACTGCACTAATCCATCGTTGCATTGTCATCTGCCATTCTTCGGAGACTCAGCTTTTTATCCGATTTCAGTGCTGATATAGTTTTACAAAGTCAGTATGGTTGGTGAGGTTATTAGTGCTGCTGAACATTTTAATGTTACTCCGCTACTCACATCTGTGGACACATCTTCAATGTAGGCTTCCCTGAAGTTTAATGATATTGTCTCTGAGCAGGTCAAGAAAATGAGCGCTTAAGAGTTGGTCTAAATAGCAACATTTTCATCTGTTTTCACTGAATTGAACTAGTCCTTATCTCTAGCCTCTAATATCACAGATTGCGTGTAATTGTTTTAATAACGCACGTCAGTCTGCTCTATGTGTGGCTGCTCTCCTGAGGTTCCAAGTCCATTGATCTCCTCAGATTAATGATTAGATGTGGTGTGTAAAATAGTACAGAAAGAAGAGAGTAGTTGGAGAATATCCGACTATACTGTACAATTTCTACTCTCAAATAGTTTGTTTGATAAGATGGTTTAGAATTCCCAAGGTTAACTTATTTTTGAGTGACCATTAACCTGTTTTTTTATTAAATTACTCAGTGCTTGTAAAATCACACACCTATTTTCAGACTAGTGATCAATGACTGAGGAAATTTACTGATCGTTGCATGTCCATAAACGGAATACAGTCAAAGCATCCATTGTTCCATTTAGCTCCTTTGATTGTTTCTGGTTTACAACATTGTGTTCATTTCTCTGACAGCTGTAGCTGGTAATGTTCACAGATTTGTCTGTCCTACTGTCCACTTGACAAAAATTAGTTTTTTGATTCTGCAAAGGATGCTATAAACATTACTGGTTGGCCTCTGACTATTACTGTAAGGAACTTTTTTTCTGGTGAGCAATCTTGAATTTACCTTCAGTATGAATTGTTTGGCAACCAGAAACAGGGCAGTGGATTACATTGAGATTTCTGACAAATTCTTGTCTGGTTTCAGCAGTTTAGCACAGATCTATTTAGAGTCTCAAAGGATGTCCTGTTTCAGTTGAGATGGGGGGGTTTCTCTAGATTTAAGTGTAGCTTTTGACTTGAATTTCTTGAGAAGAGACTGTTTTTTGTATTTTTTGTTTATCAAATCCGGTTTTCATGGTAACCTTTAATTCCTAGGTGTGTCTTTGTGTTCACATGACTCATCAAGGGACAACCCTTGTACTGAGATATTTTTCCTCCACATAATTCCTGTTGGGAAGATTACCTGCTGCTGTGTCCTTTATTATTGTCATGCCAATAATACTCAGTTATACTTGTTTTCTGTTTGTGTATTTCTGGATTCAGCCTCCGAATGAACCTTTCTTCAGTTAAATCTCAACACATTTGGCAAAAATTATAGTAATTATTTACCACCACTTTTCTGGCTAAAGTTTGCCTCTGAAGTCTGCTTCTATGAACACAGGGATATTTTTGTAAACATTTATGCAGTAGTTGTTACTTTAAGTTAAAATGTATTTAAAATCATAACCATCAATAATATTCAGCAGAACTATCTCAACTAAACCTGCACTTTACCTCACCACTGCAGACAGTGACAACTTCTGCAAAATTCTGCAGTAAAATTACCAATTAGAATTCTACAGTTCTATAATTCCTCTCACCTTTCATTAAATTAATGAGAAGAGTAACAGCAACCATAAGCCTTACAGTTAGACTGCATCTTACATTTGTGACTTCTGATTCACAAAGCCCAAAGGGCCTTTGAGTAATGTCTCGTAGTTGTTATGCACTTCACCATGCTGACCATGTTAATGCTGTGTTTGCTGACAGGTTTTCTAATAGTTACCTCATGGCAACTGTCACACATTAAGATCCATTTTCCCTGTTTTTTATCAGTCTCTCTGAGTGATCTGATGTTGTATAATTTAATTTAAAATTGGATAATTATCTTTGATTATTTTATATTGTCTTTAATCCCTAGTTAACTATATGCCTGCTTCATTACTTACCTACCTATATGTCAAAGCATGTGGTTGGTAGTAGTTCATCACTTCCTGCTAATTAGGAAAGTATGAGAGATCAAACTTTTCGAATTTTTTAGACAGCTCTAGAACCTGGGATTTTCACTTCTGCTTTTACTTCTGCATTTATTCTGTTAATTCAGGCACAGATTTAACACTGATGTACTCAGTACATCTGATGTCTTTTTTCAGTGAATTTAATCTTATTTAATTGTCTTACAATGTTGAAATAGCATACAGTACAGGAAAGAGTTAAAATAAAATAAAATAAAACTCACTGTATAATAATAAAACACAACAGAAGTTTTTGATTGGTCTGTTTAATGTACATAATTTTCATTAACAATGACTTTCTTACTACACACTGTAGAAAAATAAAAAAAAATAAGCAAGACCTTCTTTGATCTTAACTGACGAGAGCTAACACAAAAACAACAACAAATAATGGCAAGACCCAAATGTACTTGTCATTTATACAATAACTTCCGCTACGTTCTCTGTTGTTGACCTGAGACTTTAATCATAATGTTCAGCGGTTCAATGTGTGGTCTGCAGGTGTGAATATAGCAGTTGCATACTATAGCATACTTAAACAGCTTTAGGGAGAGAATGTGGTGGTGGTCTCAGTGTCATAGGCTGCTGAGCTCCTCCTCCTGGGGCAAGTATAACTGAAGAACCTTTCCTGGCTCATGCATCCCAAGTCCTTTAGTAGCTTCAAGAGGTCACGACGAAATTTCACACCAATAAAGGCATAGACAAAGGGGTTCAGGCAGCACCTCAGGAAGGCCACAGACTGGGTGACATCAGTCGCATAGAGGAGAAGGTTCGCATAGCTGCAGTCCTTGGTCCCCCCTTTTGCTGTGACAACTGTGGTCCAAAATAGGACAAGGTTATAAGGGACCTGGCATACCAGGAAGACAGCTACCACGGCAAGAATTACCTTTATGGCTTTATTCCTTTCAAAGTTACGAGTCTGGCAAAGGGTCTGGATAATCTGGTAGTAACAGAAGCTCATTACCAAGAGTGGAAGGACAAAAGCAAAAACAATCTGGCTCGCCTGGATGCTGACACGGAGCGGATCGTCAGTGCTGGAGTAAGGGGTGCAAGTGTTGTTTTTGATAGTGGTATATGTCATTTCCGGTATGGAGAAAATCAGCGCCATAACCCAAATGACAAATGATGACACCTTGCTGAGAAACACTGCCTGGGAGCGGTAGCGGTGAGCAGAAATCGCTTTGGAAACGGCGAAATATCGATCCACGCTGATGAAACAGAGAAGGAACATGCTGCTGTAGAAGCTGACCTTGTAGATAGTGTGCATGGCTTTGCACACCACCAGGCCCAGCATCCATTCTGCCATGGAGTTGGCTGCCCAGAAGGGAAGCGACAAGGCAAAGAACAGGTCTGCAAAGGACAGGTTGAACAGGTACATGTCTGTCATGGTCTTGAGACGCTTGAAGTAGAAGAAGGTGAGGATGACCAGAAGGTTCCCTGCCAGCCCCAGGAAGCAGATGATAGAGTAGAAGGTAGATATAAACCAGAGGCGGAACTGGCGGTTGGATTCTTTCCCACACAGCGTGGGAATGTCATCGTAATCCACACTAGAATAGTTATATTCCGTGTAGTTCATGAATGTTGAATTATCTTCATGTTGACACAAGCAAGACTGTAATCAAAGATAGATAAAGGATCAAATAAAAACAAGTAAACTAAGAAACTATCACATGTGTAAATTTAACTGAAAATAAGCTAACATTTTTTCTTTTACATATTTTGTTTGTCTTTTGCGACCACTACTGCAGAGGAAATGGTGCTTGTTAGAAGAGGGTTGTGGCTGGTTAACCCTTATATCGATATAAATTACTACAAAGAACTTTTTTACATATATTTGTAACTATAATGAAAGGTACAATACTTGTCTGGTCTTCTTACCTTAAAAAAAATTTCCAATATCAGCACAGCTGGGAGGTTTTGGAGACCTGAAAAATGGAGTGAAATTTTAGATCACGAATCACTGTAATAATATGATTACCAGTATCTTTAATAAGCATAGTGGTGCGAGGACAGTCATGTGTAATGTTAGAGAGTAATACTGTATTATGATCAATAAAAGGGTTAATCAGTATTACACCTCTTTAACATTAGGGACTGAAAGAAAGAGATTTAAAAAATAATGGTCAAAACTGAAGCAGCAAAAGGTCGAGGTATCCTGACCTTCAGCCCTGAGTTTTGGTCAAACCCTGAAAATGCTGGATCCTAAACTTCCAATAAAGCAACCAATAGCTCATTTTCATCAGAGCCTACCAGCATGGTACATGCCTCCCTTCATAAACCCAGTTTGTAACCCAGACTCTGTTATACATGTGTAGTCTCCAAGCCCAGACTGAGATAACTGCAACTCGATGACATTATTAGAAAAATGAAAGATGTTCTCAGACTTCACAAAGCTCTTCCAAAGCTACAGAGGACACCATACAACTGTTTTCACAGACTGAGCTGTGCTCATGTGCTCTAGTTAACTGACATTTATGTGGAGTTCCCCTTCAAAGGCTATTTTCCCTGTTTTTAATTTCTGTTTTGAAATCTTTCACATATTGCTTATATTCTATTGCATACTGTTAGAAGACTCAGGCTTTCTGTGAAACCATGTGGTTTCTACACTTAGTTTTTCATTTTTATAAAAGCTTTAAGTAGGAGTCATGAGTCACAGAGTATCCAGTCATATACCATGTTATGTTGAATTTTAGACTACACTTCGGTAGATTCTGTACCATAAGTCAGATAACTTGAGTCCCATTTGTTTGTTCGTACAGGAAAATTGTCAGTAATTGCTCTTTGGCAAATTGGAAAAACAGATATCTGTTTAAAAACTACCCCTGCAAGGTATTGTTCTTTTCGGTGATAGTATTAAGTATTATTGTCAAGCAGTGACAGTGGTTAGCAAAGTTTGGGTAGTCTCACTATATGATACATGACTACAAACACACAGTTCTGACTGATTTACACATACGAGGTCAACCTGACAAAATACATCTATGTTGCCAGAGTCTACTCCTTAAAAAAAGCAGCAATTACAGAGGATTGAACAGTATCAGCATTGACATCACTTTCATTTGATTTTTCATCGATTTTACATGTGGATGTCAGTGTTGAGTATAACCGATTAAACGGTGTTTCCACACAAAATAGCTCTCCCTGATTAATTCGCTAGCAGAAAAGTTCATACAACCCACAAGCTTAAGTTACTTTTTTCAATTTTTCTTTCAATTTCTCTTCAATTTTTATTTTAATTTTAATTATTACTTATTTACAAACTATCAAATGTCTTTAGTTAATACCTGAGCATTTTGACAGCTTTTGTACTAGCCTTCCTTCACTGCCACACATTCCTCTTACTTCTAACTATTTCAGTTAACCGATGACAAGGTACTCACCACTGACAGAAATCATGTTGACTGAGAGTGTACTGTAGGGTGAAGCCACTTAAGACGATAAGCTGAGTGTGTGTTTGATGGTGGTTTCCCCTTGCTTAAACACAAAGGGAAAAAAACCATGCTGCTGCATTGAATTTTTTTCTCCCTACTCCTCAGGTATTATTCATTTGTTTATTTATTTATTTCATTTAAAAAATTATTGAAAATTATTGGCACTACAGTGTATGGTTGATTAAAATTTGCAGATAACTTTGCAGTGAATTGATGTCTGTCATTAGATGTGATTGGTGACAGACTTGTACCACATCCCTTTTTGAAAGTTCAAAAGACGAGAAAAAAATCTGCACAACTCATATGAAACAATTCAGAACTTTTTCTGTGTTTTTTGTGAAGACTGATTGGTTTGATCAGCTTTCAGATATTTACCATGATTAGCCACAAGTTCCATTTCAATGAAAGAGATCTGAGAGGGAACAGGGCATGTTGCATGAAGCATTATATGACTCTCTGTAGATGAGGTTATCAAGGAAACACCGCTTTCTATTAGATAGCGATGAGTGTTAGAAGCCTCGAGTTACACTCAACATGTACATGTAAATTGACTTGAATAGTATATATTCAATAGTTAAAAGTATTATGGGTGATTCAGTTAAACAATATGCATCATATTTTTACATAAATTAACCCAGTTTACCATTTGTTATTTTCAATGTGTTCGGTCCTTACCATTCAAATTGTTATTTTTTACTTTTTATTGGCAAGACCATCACGATTTACAGTATTTAGTAAAATATTAACAAGACACCGTGCTTTTCCTAAAAATAATTTAGGTTTATACTGCAAGTTATTCAGTTATGTTTCAAACAGCATTTACTTTTGTACTACTACATCACTGTAAATATATCATGGACACGGAGTTTTTTATTCAGACAGCAGACAGGACCCTGCTTAACTACCCTTTTGCCAAGAAACGTACAAGCTCTGCATATGCTTCTGCACACCTGTATCTGCGGTTGTGGTTTTTCTAGCTTTCACTTAAAGAAAGGCTAACCACACAGTATGAAAGATAGCAAACTGCAATTCTGACTGGACCCTTTACACTTAATATCAAAACTGATTGTTACACTATCTTGAAGAGCCTGAAACTAAGTGTCACATTAATCTCTATTCAGATTTAAGTCATTCTTTTAAGCAGTATTGCTGAACTTTGTGCAAATGAACCCTCAGGAGATTTGCTGGTTCTGCAAAACAGGAAATAAGACCAATTCCTTCTCATCTTACCCACTTCCCTTACCTGTACTGTGCAAAGGACAAATGTGCTGCTTGCAAGCACTCTGTATGCCCCAATGAATGTGTGATACATGCCTCTGCATGCTAGTGTACAGCATACCTGTTTTGATCTTAGTGCACCTTAGCTGCTCACTGTAATGTACTGCTATTCAATTTAATTCAAGCTTATCTATATAGCACCATATCATAACAAACATTTTTAGGGCACTTTTCATATAAAGCAGGTCTAGGCCGGACTCTTTATAGCTATTATTTACAGACCCAACATTCCCCCCGTGAGCAGCACTTAAGAGGCAGTTGCAAGGGAAAACTCCCTTTTAACAGGTAGAAACGTTGAGAAGGACTCGGCTCATGGTGGTGGTGGTGGAGGGGAAGAGAGAGAGAGAGATTGGGGCAGGAGGGAGGAGAGAGCATAGCACAATAATGGGACTAATAGCTATATATACTATAGTTATACTAACAGGGCTAAGAATATTACTAACAGGACTAAATGAAATGGTAAAAGTACTAATCATAATAATTAAAGCAGTGGGTGCTGTTATCAAAGAATAGTTTTACAATATAATGCTAAAAGCATTTATAGACAGCAAGGCTATAATGTATAATGCGTTAATATCTATTCATCTATTTAAAATAAAATAGTCACCTTTCATGGAACATTTTCCAAAAATAATCACAGTTAAAACTTGTTCAGGGTAGAAAAGTTTATTGGTATAAATATGCAAAAGGAAATTCATTTTAAGACTGCATGTTTATGACTGCTCTTCAAGCTGTTATACGACAACATGAAAATCCATGTTTAAGCAAACCTCGTTACACTGTGTACACAATTACGGTACATTTAAATGTTTTCTGTTGAAAATTGCAATATCGACCATAACACAGAAATGTTCTAAGCGTACTGCTTTTGATTTGATTGACAGCTAGCAAACTTGAGAACACTGGTGGTTGAGCATTGTACAGCACTGACGTTCATGTGATATACTTTATGGATCGACCGGGCCAGGCCCAGGACAACCAATACACAAGTATGATAAAAATGCTGATAATAAATAACAAAAATAACTACTACTAATGACTACAAACTCCTGAGACAATACTGTCACTGTAATACTGATACAGAGAGTAAACAAATATTCTCCTGCCAAGGAGATGGTCACTCAGCTCCACTCTTCACAAGTATGCCAACTTATTTTGAAAAACCGCAACATGCAAAAATAACAATAAAAGCAACAATGACACTACAATACAAAGACGAATTTAAATATAACACTGAACAATGTTTGTTTCATGTGACAGCTTTTTTTCACACAGCCAGTCTTAATTTGCGACAATCTGGGCTCTGCCAGACTTAGTGCTAGAGATATGTATCAATATGTGCTGAGGAGGCCTTGTCCGGGTTCTTCCGAATGGCAATGAGGCCTTGGGGGAAATATAGTGCTTTCTCTTAGACCTTTGTGGCGCAATCAGCAGCCATTTATTTTAGACAGGACCATTGAATCATTGGCTTCAAGTGCTTTAACATTTTTCATTTATTTCTATTCAGCACATTTTTGTGAGCCTTGGCATCTTCAGACTCAACTAAAACATTACTTTCGCGTCAGGCCGTTTAAACACCATTCCATCTGAACACTCTTCATACTGTATACTTTGATAAACTGAGATGATACTGTGCAATATATATTATCGGAGGACCGAAGGCCAACAGACATAATAACAGCCTTACAGTTCACAGACAGTCAGCTGCTGGACTCAGTGGGCTGTTCTTGCCCTGCTGGGTCCCTCCGATGGCTCACTAGTCGGGGCATCTTCTGTCTGAGCAGAGGTGGTCTCTGAGCCCGTGTTACTGTCACTGGTTCCCTCCTCCATGGCTCCCTCTGGGACACTCTCCTTGTCCTCTGATGCCCCTTCCTCACTGCCTGGATGAGCCTCAACCTCCTCTGAGGCCTTCGGCTTTCCTGGGTAAAAGAAACCACCAAACTACATGATCGAAAAATTAATAAAGCCGTGACAAGAGAGCCAGATAACACCAAAGCCACAAATCGAGGCCAGCGACGCTAACCTGGTGTATCCGTGTTGTTGGCTTCTGTGTCGTCGCCTTCCTTGTTGCTACTTTCACTGAGAGAATTTTGCTGGGACTTGCTGCCATGTGTTGCACAAATGTGTTTTTCTTCCTCTGCTAAGACACAGGTGGGGGCCTCTCTCGCACCTCGGTCTCCTGAATCCTTCTCGCGTTCTGCCATCCGTTTGCGGGCTGCCTCCTCTGCTGCAGCAATCTCTGCAGAAATCTTCTCCATGTCCACCTCCACCTTCATACAGCACAGCTAGAAAATACAGTAATTGTGGATTTAATGTAGCCAGGTGAAAACAATTGCTGCACTTGTGAGCTTGCTGTATGTGTTCATTAAAATCATATTTTTTTTATTCCACTTAAAGTTTAGTTTTGGTTGAACTTGCAGGCTAGACATAAAGGGACAACTTACTTAATGTAATGAACAATGTAAATGAATGAGAACAGTGTTCTGCTCTTGAATACAGGAGCATCTCAGTACATGTTCAGTCTTGTTACGGCTTCTCAGTAACTGAGTGGAATCTGTAAGAAGCTCTGTAAAGGATGAATGGCGCTGCCTGTTGTCAAGAGTGGGCACTGCATTCAGCTGCACAGTGCTGCATCTTATTTTCCAAACAACAGTTATTACAGGGACTACAAATCGTAAACGATGACTGCAATATGACTGCCGGAACATGTGGATTGGGTTGGGAGAAGCTGGTGGCTGGGAGACAGATGTAGAGCTGCACATTGTACAGTTAGACATGCAAAATCAAGCTTGCGTGTGAGGAAGTGATGACCAAGCTCGATGTAAAAGATGCCTTACCCTTTTGAGCTCGTTTGTGAATGACTCTGTGGCTTCAATGAATTTTCTTTTCTTGTCCTGGTGGCGGTCTTCAATCTGAAGCAGCTCTGCCTCCAACTTTCTCTGTGACACAAGACACACAGGCACCATGGTAATGACATGATTAACCCATAAGGAAAACAAAGCTGCCAATGCTGCATGCCGCCCTTATGTGAAGATTAGAAAACCACAACTTGGTTTGCTTGCACTTACCTGGTGAACCATCAATGACTGGACCTGACGTTTGAGGACCTGCATGCGAGCAGTGGTAACAACAGACCGCACATCTGGGACCACGCTCTCACTGAGAATCTCACTGATCAGACGGTGGTTGCGTTGGAATCGAGCTGCAGCTGAGTGCTTTATAGAAAAGCCGTCGTCGTAATCTGAAGACATGAAAACAACTGAATTTTTATGAAATACACTTTTTATACACCTTTCAGAAGGCAAAGAGTAGAGATATACAGTTATACAGTCATAAATTATACGAAACAAAATGATGCAAACATTGCTGTATCAAGACACTATAGACATATGGAGAATATTGTTCATTATTTATGGAGGTAGAGTTCAGTAGAGGTATTTTTGTCAAAATACATGCCTAAGCAAAGTAGAACTGTCATTGTTTGGTGAATGGGACAAGTGGTTAATTATAACCAAATGTATGTGGATAGAAGTTTAAAGATTTAGTATGCAATTTTCACTGGTCAAAAAATGTTAGTCTTTGTCTTAAATGTATACCCATTTTCCATTTAAATACAGGTTGATGGTGCAGGAATGTAAAAACCAAATACAGTTAATCTACAGTGCCTTAAGACAATAATCATCCCCAGTTAGGTTTTGCTAACTCTGCTGTAATGAATTCTGAGGTCCAGATGGATTCATATAGGATTTTTTACTTCTAATTCAATTTTCCTTTCTTGCAGATGCATTAAGAATAAAATACATTACTACAGTACTTTTAAAACCATCCTAGACCATGACTACAGCTTTAGATCTTAGCCATCATCTCGGTGCATTTGTATTTGTCAATTTTGTCCAGTGTATATACAGTGTATATAGCTGGCTAATATAGAGCTGGATTCACAATAGATTTAACAGTACTTTTTTTTTTTTTAACAATGAAACCATTTTTTTCTCAATCTGCATTTTTTATCGGTTGCTTTCCCTGTTATTTTTGTGCTTGCAAACACTGTTCAACTCCATCATATATGTGGCACTCCTTTTCGGCTTTGTTGTGGTAAAAAACTTTGCTAAATCTCTCTGTGGTGTAACAACAACACTCAGAGTGTATCACCTGACCTTGGTACTGGTGTGCACCCATGTGTGCAGCCTTTAAACTTTCAAGAGAGCAGAAATGAATCTACTCTGCCATGTTGAAAGCTTCGAAGGTGCTCTTACACAACAGGAAACAGTCAAGGAAGGTAATACATTATGAACATAAGGTCTGAAAATTAAGCTTCTTCTATGTTCACAAATTTACTGGAATTCAGTCTCACAGACGTGTATTTTCCCACTTTAAGCACAATACGTTCCCTATGCATGATTAATGTTGTTTTCTGCTTATTTTGCATTATAGATTTTAAGTAAAACTTTCCTGGATGCTTATGTCTTGAATACCTGATTTAATTACACCCAAAACAAAATTAAATAAAATAGAGTCAATTTAGTTTTTCTGGTTAAGTCTACTGTTGAATGTAGCCAGGATAAAGACAAAAGCATTTTAAAACAGTGTGTGATGGATCCATCAATTGTTTTCTCTGTCAGCTATTTTGATGCTGTTTAACAGAGAACAGCTAGAAACTGGTGTACGGCAGAAGCTTAGAGAAGAATTTCTTTAAGGCTGCATTTATTAATGAAGCATAATCTAAGAGTACGTAGCTGCCTGGAGAACTAAACCTTATTTAATCACTGACGTACGTGCAGTCTGTTGAGAACATTACCCACGGGGATACCAGCTCTGACATTTTTATGGTCCTCGGTGTTTCTAAATAGCAACTAGTTTTATCTGTAGTTTTCCTGCACATCATTATCTTCTACTGTAACCCAGCCAGAACCCAGACAAGCATCATTTCCTTGAGGTGGGTGTAACTCAAACGTCGTCTTCTGACTGGTGTGTCTAACATGTGTGTGCGTCAGTCTTTAAAACAACAGAAAAAAAGTATGTAAATTTTGCAATTATGTCTAAACCAATGCCAAAAATACCTACAAAATGTAAACATTTGTGCAAAACAAAATAGACAAATTTAGTTCCATTTTGCAGCTTAAAAGTAGAAATGGCATTTCAAAGGTAGCATTACCAAAAATGTGGATGGTTGTAGCAGTGTAGGAGGAGGGAGGGAAAAAGATAACAGTCTCTTGGTGTGCTGACTGGCATCTCTGTGTGGTCGTTCTACAGTAATTACAGCTCTGTCACAGTGCTCTAAACCTTGGGAGACAAAGCATTTAGCTGAGTGGCCTTACCATCTGGATCCTCTGCTGGCTGAATACTCATGTAAGGCTCGCCCTTGTCCAGTCTGGACTGCCTCTGGCGGCTCTCCTCTTCCAGAGCTGCCTCGGCACGGCTTTTTGCATTGACGTAGGCCAGGTATGCCGGCGAGTTGTGATAAGCCTTCATGCTCTCATTATACTCAATCTACGGTGGAAAAGATGACAGGAATGACAAGGAAATGGAGAAGGCAAGCACACACAACAAGTGGACCCTCGTGTCTATCAACTACTACAAGATAAGGAAAGAGGTTTACTCAGGACTGTTAGAGAGGAAGGAATGATGACTGGAGGGACCCACAACTGTTGGAGACACATCTACTGGTCACCCATCAGAAAAACCCCATGAACACCCCGTAAAACAACCAACCTTCTCTGCTTCGTAGTCATTCAAATAATCCTGTTTCTCCTCATCAGTGAGGTCCCTCCACATGCCACCGATTATCTTCCCAATTTCCCATAGCTTCAGATCAGGATTGGAGGCTTTTACTTGATCCCAAACCTGGTGATGAGAACCAGACATGGGTGTGGGGTTGGGTTGGGTTGGAGGGGCTATAAGTCGTTATCTCTTTGCAGAGAGGTCACAAACCAGAGGAGGCCGTGTGCTTTAAGCTCCATCTCCAAGTGAGTAAATCCCACTATGTGATGTGGACTGTCCTAGCTAAGTCCTGGCTTAATTTGACTCAACACCTACCTCGATAAACAACTGTTAGTGTCTGGAAATAAATGTACGTCTTACTTACTCTGAGCTGATAGAATATCTTAAAAGCAAAGCATCCATGTCTTCCAACAGAGCACATGTTGATGCAAAAGGCAGCAGTTACACACTGGTTACTTACCTTGCGACTATATCTCATATATGGCATCAAAGGCTTATCGGGTGGCTTGGGTGGCTTTGGGATATTTATTCCAGAAGAATTCTGGCAAAAAAAGAAAGAGAGTCACCTTAACAGCGCGGTTGCTGTTGAGTGATCAGACAACCACTTAAAAATTCTCAGCTGAGTACAGCTCGTGAAACTGCAGGCTTGTGCCTGGTTATGTAATTTGACATATAACTATCTAAAAAGAAAAAAAGAATCAGACTTGGAATTAAATACAAATGCATCACAGTAATTTCTTATCACTTAAATTAACTTGGCTTAATGACAGTTTGAGGCCATACACAAGTCAGGAACCCCACAGACTACAATGTAATAGTTCCAGCTGTAAAAAAATAAATAAATAAAAATAACTAAAAAAATTGTTAAAAATCCCACTTAAGCTGAGATTTGCCCATTGCAAGACATAATGCCATTATCAGAGTCAGCCAACCACGGCTTGCATGCAGCGACTAAATTACTGCTCAGCAGCCAGAGCCATGCTGAGCAGTGAGTCTGTAATGCCATGGCAACACTGATGGCATGGGTTACTTAACATGGCTGTCAGAAATGCAGACTTTGGAAGGCAGGTGGTATTTGAATACACACAGATGGACTCTTAGCCAGTCTGCACCATGATGGAAACAGCAGAGGGAGTTTGGAATGACACGCAATTCAAATTCAGTCCCAGTAATGGAATGAGTTGGACCTCAGATACGGACTAGTCTGCAACATCTGCTCTTTGAGCAGTGGAAATGCAAAAATACATCTAATGTTATTTGCCCTGAACAAAGCAAAGGTCCAATGCTGTCGATGCTTGTAGAGGCTTCTGAAGTGTCTTTGTTTGACTAAGCATGCTGACTGTTCAGTGTTGCATGAAACTTAAGTGGAAATGATTTGTTACAGGTTTGAATTTCTCCACTTGGATTTCCCTGATATTCGCGGTCACCTTGTTTTCTCTACGTTAATATTCATACCGTTACCCGACTGTTGCTGCTTTGGCTCCCGCCCAGTCTGTAGTTGTTGTAGGCCAGATGGCTGTATGGGTTGTACCCCACAAACCCGGTAGTGTTGGGCATTTGCTGATGGAAACAAATGAGACAGAAACACGAATGAGAAATGACATAAAAGAAGGGGAAGGGAAAAAGGCCAAGACAAAAATAAAATTAAAAAAAGAAAGATACCAATGAAAGAAGCTGGGAAAATGCAAAACAAAGAAACTTGCATCCATGCCGGAGCTACAAGGAAATAATTTTTTCAGAAGCAGTGGTGTATCAGCAGATCAGTCTCTAACAGGGTCTGTGAATCCAACAAAAAAGCTGGTCTCTTTGAAAAATATATTTTGATAAAGCATGAACTGTGCTAAAAAAAAGTCAAGTCTCCAAACAGTAACATGGGATAAAGGTGGGCTACCTAGTTAATATCTGGTGCAAGTTAGGAATACTTACAGTTGTAGGGGCAGGGGGAGGGGGAGGGGCATAGGATGGTCTCTCTGTTGTGAAAGAAAACGTCCAGATGAAACATCAGCATCAGCCCAGTGAAACCAACTATTTCCAGTCCTCCAACTTGATCTGATTTAGCAAACTCTATCTGCCCGTGATGTCTACTAAATCCTTTCTACATGAAATAAAGCCATCACTACCAAACTAAGACCTATATCACTGGAATTCTCTGTTATTGATTGCAATTCACTTCTGATATTACAGTGTTATGGTTATATCGTTTACACGGGTTTATGGAAACAGTAGGTCTGATGTATCTGGACATGCACTTTAATACCATCACCTACAAAGAGATTAAAACACTCAGTTCCTTACTTGACATTTCTGAGGAGTGGAGTGGGTATCAGTCTATACCAGTCATTGGCTCTGTAATAAACACATTATAGAGTAGGGTAACGTTTCAAATCGTATTAACGTGATGAACTGTGTTGACGGGATGCTTCACATATTTGCACAAAACAAAGGGAGACCGACGCTGACTGTCAGCCATCACAGCTTGCTAACACTGCCTAGCACTGACGTTAGCTTTAAGTTAGCTTAACGTGCTTACGAACACTGGGAAAACTGGTGGATTTAATTAGCAAGCAGTTCCATGCTAGTAAAAGTAATGAAATCAGTCGCAGCGCGGATGTCTTAAATTGCGCTTTGAACCCTAGAGAAGATATGACTCTTTGAATATGGTGGTCGGTGCGACCGTGGCTGACGGTGGAACCGACTGATTTTCTCCTTTCATCTAGTGCTACATCTCTATAGGCTCCGCCAACGAGCTGTAGTTTAACTAGCAAGCTAACGCAGTGATGGATTCAGGCTAGCTACTAGCCAATAAAGCAGCCACGGTCATTTGTCGTTTCCTTCGAGCTAACGTTTGATTAGCTGGTCTGCTGCAGAAGCCAGGAATAAATGTAGTTAACGTGCGTGAGATGACTTTTAACTGTATCTTGATTATAAGGTTGTGACAGTAGACACTCATTACACGTGGTAAACTCAGCTCACCAGCTTAATTTACTTTAGTTGGTCTAAATAACCAGCAGGCTGGCGGCTAGCTAACTGGTTCCTTAGCTTAGCTACCTCAATGAAAAGAAAATGACATCTTTGAGATATAATTAGCATGCAACGTCACCCCAAACCACCACATCTAAACATTTACAAATTCCCGTAGGTTTTGATGGCGATAAGCAAGCATGTACACTAAAGTGATTGCCGGAAAACTCACCCTAAACCCTTTAGTCCCCACCACAGAGTGTAAGTTGTGGCTTTGACAGGGAAGGCTAACCACCTAGCTCAGAGAAACGGTCCCCACAATAAACGAGTGAAACGGGGTCCACTCCTAAGATTCCTGCAGAATCTTCCAGAATTGCACCCCCACCCTCTCCTCATCTCAGCTGCGCCTTGGCTCGACGCTGATGCTCATCGCCCTCAACTGTCACTGCTGCAGCTCTCAGTCATTTTAAATGACAGCGCAAACACCTTTCTGCTCCAACAGGGCTGTTCACGGGGGAGGAGAAGCGCTGCTGAACAGCAGCTCACGTTTTACCTTCACCGCTTCATGTGTAAGCTGCGGATGTGCGTCCTCATGACAGCTGTCAAAGACACAACGTGGCCTGTTGAGCAGACCTTCATTTTCACCCTGCCTGCAAAACGCAGTTCCCCATGTGAAAGTGCACCATGTCGGTGCAGATGCTCTTGGTTACAATCTCAGGCTGTAATATGAAAAACCAAACAAAACCTGAAATGATTTATTATGTCACCACACTGTAAGTTGCATTATGGACACTTCGCAGGTTACTGTGCCTTTGAGGAGAAAAAAGAAAAATCAAGGTTGCCCTATTCACTGATCTCCTGTCGTTAGAACTGAAATACTTTGCATTCTTGTTCACATTGTTCGAGAGCCTCCCAGGTCAACAGTTGTAATAGTGTGTTCCCTAAAGATAACAATCCAAAGCCTGTAGGATTTAGTCTACATCTCTGTCCATTCAACCTGAATAGTACTTGTTTTGGATTTGTTAATTGGTTGTGTTCATTGTGACCTTGTTTCTCTCTGTTTACACTGCACACTTGAGAACTTATTTTACTTATGCTTGACCTGCAGCCCCTTTCATAATGTTCATGCAGACACTGTTGTGATCTCATCTCCAAGAGTGGCGCTTCACAAGCTTCCCGTTCACCGGACAATGACCAGAAAGCTTTGTGGACGGGGCCGAGGGCAGATTCTACAAAAAGCATGGGTAGGACTATGTTTTGCAGCGGACACCTGTGATGGAGTACATCTGGAGGTAGGATGCAGGTCACGTGTCTCCTGTACAGCTACTGTGAGGGCTTCACAGAGACACTCACACAGGGCCTCCTCCCCAGCACAGCTGTGGGATTCTGGATGCCCAGGGGGCAGAACAGGGCCTGTGACATTTTGAACCAATCAGAGGAAAACCCATAAGGCTGCTCTCGTAATGCAGATTCAGACCCAGTTCTTAAGCCTGCAGAGCTCTCCAAAATAGACTCAGGCAGTGGAACTAAGCAGACTTGAAAGTTTACTCTGGTAGTGGACGGTGGAGGTATTTTTAGAAGCAGCTGCAGCAGCCAGATTATGATGATGTATCATTCCAGAGGTATTCCTTGGACAAATGCTTTGAGTATTATCATTAACCTGTCTGTCAACCAGCTTTCACAATAGGCTCTGGGAAACACATGCTATAAGATTCTGATGTCAAAAACATCAAGACATCAACATTTATGTCTAAAACTGCATAAATGACATCATGCTTCTGACCTGGTTGTTTTTTTAAATTCATAAAAGTTCCCTGTAAATGTTTGATTTTCTGCCACAATGTGTAGGTCATCCTAAACACAACCCACCACATAGAGATGCACCAGAAACTTTTTATTCAGAGGTTTGTTACTTGTTTGGTTTTGGCATCTGTAGCTGCTCTGGTTATTTTTAGCTGATTCACATGTCATTGCTACTCCTGTTAACACCACTACTACCATTACTACATCTACCACTAATAGAGCCTTACAAGTACTATATTTTATGGGCAGATACCCAGATTTTTGGGGTTAAAATCTAAAATACCTAATATAGTATACATAATACATCTAGTATACCCTTCAATATCATTTTTTTTTTTTTTTTGGGGGGTTCACATAAACACATTATTAACATTTCAAACATTTTTGATAAGAGTCTTTAATTTAGATATTCAGGATGTTTTGTGGCCAAGATATTTCAGTTTTACAGTTGAGAAATACAAACACTACACCCATAAAATATTACCATCAGTTTTAAACACAAAGGTTTGAGAACAGTTGAATTAGCATCAGTAGTAGCTAAAAACATAACCCAAATGCATCAAAAATATATTAAAGTTGTGAATAGATGAATAAGACTCATATCAGTAGCTTTTAAAACTCATAACTGTAATAAACTGTATTGAAATATAGTAGACATTAATAAAAGTAGCATTTGATATGGTCAAACATGTTTAATAGATAGTAAACGGATTTTTAAATTGAATTTAATTTAAAATAGTCTGTCACTAGAGAAATGTTTTCCTTTGTTTAATAATTGTTTCCTTTTTGGTTTGTCTATGCAATACAAGCTATAGGGAAACGATTATTTATATCAAAACGCTGAACTTTAGTCTAAAGCATCTTGTCAAAACATATCTTTGGCATTTCCAGAGAGCAGCTTCTTGTAACATATTGGCCACCGCACATGCTGGTACTGACACATCTGTAATAAGCTAAAATCCTCTATATACTACTACTGATATTGCTACTGCTGCTAATAATAACAGAACAGCACCAACATTGTAGTTTCTAGAGTGTTTTAATTGATGTATTACAATGTGTACATTTTGATCAGGTAAACAGTTACAATGCAATTGATTATTTCATGGGTTGAAGCTGTATATTTCAGTTCTTTGATCACTTCAGTGTTTGAATATAGCAGTCCTGTTTTGGACAAGATACACAAGACCTTAGCTGTTCCCAACCTCAGTCGGTTCGGACGCATGCAAACATTACTTCATATCTTCTAAACATGAACAGATAATATCGAAGGCAAACAGGAACAGTCTATTCTCAAGAAATGCAATTAAAGTTCAGTACAGCAAAGTTCGAGATCAAGCAATGTAGTATAGTTTAAATACACAGTTTATGTGGTTAGAAGGCCTTTACAGAATCAAAGCCAAAACCATTTGCCATCTCTCTCAAAGATTAAGACTATTTAACAGAGAAATGTTTGAATGTGTTTAGTAACACTTCATTAGTTGATGAATGATAAGATAGGATTGTGCTGGAACTTTTTTGTGTGTGCATGCAGTTTACTGAATGAGTATCGATGTCTCCAGATACTATGAAGTCTTTGGAACGATTTGTAGGATATTTGGTTTCTGATATTTTTAAGCACTAGCAATGATCCTCCACTCAGTCTTCTTCCTACATCATCTGTCTGTTTTTTGGTGCACTACCTTTGGATATATTTTTCTTCTTTAGTGACCAGTAAAATTGGTCATCTTGTGACACTGTTTCCAGTAAAGGTTATAAATTGACTATGGCTTCAGTGATTATTTCAGATTACAAGTAGTATGTAGTCTCATTAGTAGCTGAGGACCAAATGTGTGGAATTCTGACTGATATTATATATGACAATAAGCAGGCCAACACAGAGACAAGAAAATAAGTTACCTTCAATGATTTTTGTTTGATTAAACATTACAGACTGTGAATCTATGGAAGAATGATTTGTGATTCCCTTTTTTTAAAATCTTGTGAGTTGTTTTGTTTTTATTTTGTTTTTTGCAAAATCATAGAAGACAAACTGCACTCAAGATACACCCTTCGATTATTTTATGTGTACAAATAACAGAAGGATTGTTTTAATTCTTTGGAATTTCACCCTCATGACCTAAAGTACCTTCGTGATGCTCTGAAAAACATCAGAAAAACCTTTGGTCTGATGATAACAGCCGACATTGGTCAAATTTTTTTAGGGATGAGTTGCCCCATATGAGCTGTTCACTGGGTCTAGCTTACTGGGCAACAGCAGCTACTTCTCTAATCTGATTTTATGTTTTACTAACCTGCACAAAAAGAATGAAGAAGAGATTGGTTTCTCTGACTCTACTTATATATATACTACTGCATTTTAGAAAGATTAGACCAAATTTAGTATGGAAAAAATGTGCAAAAAATGCATTATAACAATACTAATAATAATAGTTTTCATGGCACTTTTCTTATTTCAGTCTGGAGCTTAATTAACCTCCCTTCAGTGTGCTTTGCTCAAATAGTCATATTTAAAGCTTAACTGATACTGAGGTAAAGTCAGAGTGTGGAGACATAGAAAACAAAAGAGCAAAAAACCCACTGTATGACAGTGGTTGTGAATACATCTTTTTTTCTTTTCAGCATATCTGATATTACCACACTGTAACCGACACGCTGAAGATTTGTTAGGTTGACCTCAATGCCGTTCTATGTGGGAATGACCTGACTTGCTATGCTCTTTGTCCCTCTTTCCTTTTGAACTCAAGCCCAGGCAAAAACTGCCAGAGTTATACCGATACCAATAATGACAATCCATTCACACAAGATGAATCTTTTCTTGAGTCAATGATAACCAAAGTGTCCCTTGGAACAGATAGAGCAGGCTGTCCATATCCGGTGAAGACAAACACCAGCATTAGCTTAAACCTGCTGCTCTGCCCTGAACAAGTAATGCACCTCACCAGTACAATCAAACTGCTATAAGAGTATTACCAGCCTCGTCTATGGTATATAAAAATTGTAAGGAGTAGCAATGTCACTTGTGCTGGTAATATACTCCTGTAATTATTAGTGTGATGCTCTACAGATGATATGAAAATGCTGTCAGATTAAAAGAGGAAGTTCTGGTCACCACATAATGACTATCCTAACTCTACTGCTACCCCAGATTCCTCCATTCAGAGCTTCATGTTAGTTAGTAGTTACATTGCTGCCATAATCATTCAAAGTTATCACACCTGCAATTTACAACACTGGCCGATGAGACATTCAGCCAGTTAGTAGTGATAGTGCAAAGCTAATGTGGTATGTTACTTTCATTATTTGACAATAACTTGAAAATACACATAGGGAGCCTTTGTCAATAGCTAGTGTAGGCGGCCTGCCGCTGAGGTGATCCTCACACATGCTGATGCTGATTGCGCCACTTCCTGTAAATCTCAGTCCTCTGTTCAATTCTACATCGATGCCCGAAATGTGCAAAAGCCGTTTTTCTTGTTTTGTTTTGTATTTTGGCACAATCAGTGTATAGCACCACTAAAGATCTGCCAAGCAGTCGGTTTGGAGAGAAATCCTGTATGTTGAAACATATTCATACAAATATGAGAGTCACACTGGCATCTTAGCACCAGCTGGAAAAACAAGATTATCCTATCAGCAGTGTACAGAGTTTCTAGCCCAGAGACACTGCCAGTCCTTCTGGAGTGCAGTGCTAGAGAGAGCTCATCGGCAAAAGAGAGGGGGATGCAGAGTTTACCAGGGGTTGATGAAGCAGATCTATTCCAAATTTTAAGAGATACAGTTTTTCAAAGGAGTATCACTTTTCACTTTGGTCTCCATGTGGTGAAAAGCTATAGTTTATCATCAGATAACTCAAGACAGGGGCTGGGGCATTTCTAGGTACCCCTGTTTCTTTTTTTCAATGTGTCTGTTGTTCTCGTCCTGTCTTTTATTGCTACTCTTGTGTCATCACTGAACTAGACTTCGTGTTTGCAATGACATTTTATGGTTTGTTTTTACCTGCTTACCAGATGGGCGGGGTATACGACATAAAGTAAATTAAGAGCCACACATACAACCACTTACACATATCATGTGAAAAACTAGTAAACAATCCTTTAATTGAGAATCTTTCTGGATTGTCCTGATGCAGTAATTCCAACTGATCTAGTGCTCCAGAGAGAATAAAACAAATACTTACAGCTCCTGCTTTGTCTCAAGTCTGACTAGGATTGGTGGGGTGATGCATTTTCTTGTCACTTTTGAAGAATACTAAACTGAAGTTGGACTAGAGAAAACAACACATTTTGCTCTCTAACAAAGATCACAACTACAACTCTTATCTGTGGAAGTATTTTTTTCTGCCACTTGTTACTTTAAAGCGCATGTGTCTAAAGACTATCAGTCTTAGGTTCACATAGTACAAACAATACACACCAAGTGCTCAAAAGACTCAGAGATCACATACTGTCACACACAGAAACAAAATAGCAAAAGAACTCGATTCAATGTTTTCCTTTTTGTTGCGCAAGGTCAAGTACCGTTGGCCTCAGGTGACGCGAGGCTTTAGGGCGAAGTCCTTTCCTCGTGTAGTTCTACTAATAAGCACCAGTAGAATTCAGCTGGTCCTACACCCCAACTGCCACTCCTCAGTCCTCAATCCCTCAGGGTGGCAGTAATTAACTGGTGGCAGTCCAGATCCCCTCGCTGCTCCAACGGCCCTGGCAGCCTCATGCCTGTCTTCTGATCCACACACCAGCACTTTCCCCGCTGGCCATCACGTGCAGGATGACACTGTGGGCACAAAGAGTAATGAATTCTTCTACTTGTACAGCACCTTCTTTAACTACAGGTTCATATGTTAAAGCTGCTCTGTTCAATTCCCTTGATCAAAGGATTGCATGTAAACTGAAAGGGGTCACACATAGTCATGAACCCACAGGGAATTGCCACCCAACTCTGCAGTTCTCCTGAGCTCTACAGAGCATTATAGCATATCTAAATAAGTATTTTGGTTTTACTGCTCCCATGAGTATGTTTTTAGCAGAAATGGGAACCTTTTTTACCAAAAAAACCCTCCAAAAATCGTCCACTCTGCTCTACCCACACTGACAAAGTTAACCACTAGCTGGTGAACACAGTGGAGCGTTTAACAGCTACATTAAGAGCCAGACATTTCCCTCAGGAACTGATGGAGAGCATAACAGAGCTAAAAGGGAGTATTGCTCTGTAGCTGCTGCATGTGTAAATAAGCAAATATTTGCTAACATGTTCATCATGATTTTTAAGGTCATAGTATGTCAGTGATGTTTTTGACAGGGTGTTATGCTGGTACCAAAAATGTAGGATTATATCCAGGATTATATATAACTGAGCACTAGGTAAAAGGCCAGAAACCAGTTTGATAGTAGTAGTCACTGCTCTGTTGGCATAGCCTTGATTCTCTAAGGTAACGTCAGACCTGGCTTTTAAAGCTTTCCAAGACATTGCCATTGTTTTGCAGCTCTGGGCTTTGTCCTGTCATAAAATGACTGGAGTTTGTCAGGAATAAAAATATCTTAGCAGCAGAGCATATTGAGTGAATGTTCTTTCCTCACTGAAAAACAGAATCATACATTAAGGTAAATTACACCCAGCTGATGCTTACAGTAGCCTTAAACAATCTATGATTTTGTCAAATTTCAAGGAATTTAATTATTTGATTTAAATCCTCTGAGATTCCTTTTATGAGCTTTTACTACTGTTAAACTGCTGCTTGCTTTAAATTACTGTAAGACAAAATGTGTTACATGATTTTGTACTTTTCTTAAGTGATTTACAGTTTCAAAAAGCCTCCAAGACCAGTTAACAATCTCAGAGCAACCCTGCCATGAAATGATTCCCAGTTGTCCCTCATGACCTGTGCTTTACTTCCCAATAATTTTTATCACAGCGCCGTTTTAGTTAAACAGTAAACAGATGCCTGCGAATCTGAGCAGATAGAGATACTTTAACCATGTTACACAATCAACACAACTCAGACTCTTGATGACTGGTGCCTTAGCAGAGCTTTCCTTTTATCACTAACTCTGCGTCTGCTGCTTTGTTTGCATATACAGCTCAGGGCAGTCTTATCTGTGTTTTTATGTTCTCTGATTCTCTCACTCTTATCTGCATAGTTGCCCAATCTTGCAAAGGCAGAATAACAAAAAAGTAATTGCATCCAAAAGCTAATTGCATCCATCACAGCAATAAAGTGATTACTGTTCAACAGTTTAGGAGAAACCCTTTTACACAAATAGTTCAACTCTTGATTTCTGAAAGTAAATCACTTTTAAATGTCAGCTTAAAAAAATAAGGTCTTGGCATCAGCACGGCAGTCTGCCTGGAGACGCTTTTGTGTTGATCTTGAACTAGAAAGACAATATTTCATCGGCTGCAGGCATGTGTTGTGTTTTGGCCCACAGATTGCTGATGTAGTTTGAAAGGAAGTGATTGAAGTATAGAGACAGGCATTTTTATTTGTATTGGCTTAATACTAGAGATTCACAGTTCACCAGTACACATGGCCAAATGGTGGTCTGCTCAGTAATTCAATGAAGCTCATAATGAGTGCGTGCGGGAAATCACAGACCTGTTTGGCGTGGAAATCTCCGTTCTTGTCACAGTTGGGTATGGGGATTGTAAAGAGATCATCGTGTGTGCGAGTATTTGATGCCAATCTGTCCAATGCTCTTTGTAGCTCAGCACGACATGGAGCCTGTGGGAGAAATCATTTTGCATTTGATCTTTATACACTTCAGCAGAGTTCCAGATGTAGTTGTACATAGACATTTACAGTGGCATAAGAAAACTGCTGTATATAAAAAATAATGTAAAACTATCATCTCTGCTTTTCAAAATCGACCAAAGTCGTGAGGAAGTTGACGTGAAAAGATAAACTAAAAATCAGCCACTATAAGCTAGCAGATAGTCTCAATTACTCATGAAAACGAATGAATAAGAAATCTAGATAAAAATCTAAAAAAAAAAGGACAGTATTAAAAAAACAAACAAAAAGAAAAAAACAAACACCAAACCAAACAAACAGAGTTTTTTGGAACTTACTGTACGCTCCAGTCTTCTATTGGGGTAAAAGCTTATAACTCAGAGATTACATTTTACCTGCTGAGCATATTGCCTCCTGTGCTCATTATCTGGGAGGGTTTTTTGTTTGATGGTTTGTTTGTTTTTTCAATAGTTTATGATATTAAACTTGCTGTCTTGGAAAAAATTCAACTTTGCTATGATGATTTATTTAGTGAAATATAAGTCAAAGTGCTGTTATGGCACCAAAACTAAATTTGTGTAAACAAAGGTTTTAATCTGACACTAAGAAAAGTCAACACCTGTATACTGTCTGTACATTCAAATATACAGTATCTGCAAACAGTATTGATGGTTGGTTCCACTGCATAGTTTTTGAGCAGTATGCACAGCCAGTCCAAACTGCATTCCCACAAAGACTTGAAAAACTCATACAAGTAAAAACATAAAAATCCGAAAATGGCAAACCTACCTGAGTGGGTGGCCTGAAGAAATCTAAACGGGAAAGACTATGGCTGTGCTGTGCATTCATGGAACACATTTCTCTGTTAAATGAATGTACTAAAAAGGGTAAAACCAGTCTGTTATTGATTAATGGGGAGGTTATGATCATGCTCTTGCCAATGTTAAAACAGCAAATTGCATGTTTATGTCAAACTCCACCTGTACTTTATTTACAAGGCCGCATTTAAATGTTACAGTCTGTAAATAACTAATTTGTACAATTTATAACCTGACTGTTACGCTTGTGGCTTTGGAAACTATAAAGCCCAAATGGAAAACACCTGCTGGGGCAGAGGCATGTACTGAAGAGGGAAAATTTCCCGGGTTTGTTGTTTTCTGTGAAACTGATAAGATGTCAGAGGATAGTTTCTCTCACCAGCGCCGCCTTTGTCTCCTCCCTGGCAGTGTTGCTTCTCTGATTTGTAGATTTCAGAGGGTGTCTAGCCAGGGTCTTCTGTATGCAGCGCTTGTCTTGTGGACTGCACCGGATATTGCTGTTGTTTGGGTGCTCAGAGATGATCTCATCCTGCCTGTCCATCGCTAAAGGGCACAATGGAACAATGTTTAGCTCCTCAAATTCAACAATACACTGTCAGATGTAATATGTTAACAGTTTGTCAAAAACATTTTAGGGCTTTTTTTGCTTGATAAGCAAGGCGTCTGATATTTGAAGAGCAGGAGTAGTTCTGCTAATTCTCCTCGTCCTTCTGCATAATATTCTGTACAGCTAAACATGGAGAAGTGTTGCTAAAAATGAGGCCAGGCTAACCTCAAGGACGCAGAGCCGTGCTCCCACTCTGGGGGGTAATCTGTACCTCAGTTCTCGCCCTAGTGCTCTTCAACTACTGCATCATTGCCATGCCATGGCCTCTGAGGCTTTTAAAAATGTACCACCCCTGTTCTGCAACCCTCTGTACATTGTAGTCTGTGCCAAATTCACCTTTGCATCCCTATAATCCTGCAGTTCCATGGCCCTGCAGGCAGCCAGCTGCTTCCTCAGGAAATGCCCCCCTCCCTCTTCACTCTCCACCCTTCCACAACAACCTCAGTCTATGCCAGATGGAGGTTGTTAGAGGGTATTTGCACTGTCACAAGTGGCACAACTGGAAGTGTGTGTGTGTGTGTTAGGTGTTGGTTGGAGGCGCAAGAAGTGTAAAATGAGGGGCGGAGGTTTGTGCACATGCATGTTGCCGTTCACCTGTGGGGGGTAAGACTTGGCGGCGTTTTGTGCGTTCTGCTCATAACCAAGGCCATTTTACAGATACGCACTGGAATGGAAGCACTAGAAACTGTAGTTTTACAATTTTTGAAGCTATTCTTCCTCTGATCACTGACAGAGATCTAAGCCTTGGCTAGTATCTAAGGTCACTTCCAGGAATCTGTAATCTTATGCATTGTAGAGCCTTTTCTCAGTTCCACAATGCACGAAGCCATACTTAGACCCATCCAAACTACTACAAGCTTTTCTTCTTAGTACTACTGTAGCTCATGGCCTAGTCCTATGACAAATGTATTCAGGTATCGATCATTGACCGTTCTCTGGTGATGATTAGACTTTTTTACAGCTAATTGACATGAGGTAGAAGTTGACCAGGTTTCTTGAAACTTCATAGACAGTCATCTCACTTGGCTTGGCTTGTCTGGGGGGGAAGTGTCTCTCGGTTGTTTGTATTTTTAGTTTTGTTGCTGTTACGCCTTGCTCATCAGCTTTTTCTTCCACAAGAGCCAACAGGGTTTCAGCTGTTTCCTTCATTCCAAGTTGTTCTCTCTCGTCTTTTGCCAGTTCACACTTTTCCGATTCCACGCTCTTTCGAGGGGTGAGCCAAAGTGATTTAGAAGTGGGTCAGGGGTGGCATGTCCTGTTTGCTACCACTGCTGTTTTCCATGGAGGAAGTTGTCACTTCTCTGCGTGGTTTCATTTGAGTTGGATCAGCAGCTCTTGGCTTTCAAAATATAATTCCTACAGTGCATTATCAGCCCTGGAGCTGATTCAACATAGTGCCTTTCCAGTACCAGGTGCAGAGGAAAGATAAAGACAGGTCTTTAGTAAACATATAATCATACTCAGAATCAGAAACAGCCTTTAACTGTCCTCTTTGGTATTTAGGTACATTACAATGAGCCAAAGCTAAGTCACCAAGATCAATTTAAACGTAATCAAAGACCATTACCTATCTGTTAATCAGCGGGTGAAATTCATGATCAAATTCTTTCAAATTCATTCATAGCAGAAAGACAACACAACATCCGATTGGATCCATTTTGTTAGCATTTGGCTGACAGATTCCAAACCTGTTACACAAGAAACTGCATGGATTGCTCAATCTAGTTCTTACTTCAATATTTGTTGTCATGCTGTGTATCAGCTGCAGCAGCAGAAATCGTCCTCTCCTGCCACTACACATGTAAGCATCATTCATTACGGGTTGAGTGAAAGCATTCTGATTGGCAGGACCCATCTCTCTTGGGGAATGTATTTTCTTTCATGGGAAAACAACTTTGCACAAGTTCATTGCAGTTACGTAATTTAGTCTACATTACGTCTACACCACACCTTCTGTTTATACAGTATATTTACCTTGCAGTGCATAAAAAACCTTGACATAAGGGACTAAAGGGGTCACGAGATTACAGATTCCACTGTTAGTGGCTTTTAGGCCTTAGCTTGTAAACACCAGAGACAAATATCCTCCTCAAATAAATATTTAGTTATGCTCAGTAGGATTGGCAGAGTACTTTCCTATGGTTTATACTTCTACTAGCTTAGATCTTGAATCTAGGCCAAAAGAGTCGTCTCTGTGGAGCTTTTGTACAAACACCTTTGATGCACCCTTTTAAAAATAATGACTGCATTTGTGATCGGTCTGATACAGATACACTGAGAATAGTTGCAGTGCACTCATGTAGTGAGGTAGATAGATTACCCTTTAAATCTGAGTTTGAAAACATTAAGAGGAGCTCCTGAGGAGCTTCCATACAGGGAGTAGAGCCCAACGGATATAACAGCCAATATGAGCTTATCCTAGATATTGCTATATTGGTGTTTGTTTTGGCTGACAAGTAACAAGAAATTGCACGACATGCAAAAAAGCAATGGTTCATTTTTCAACTGTAAAATTTCTAATTATAACAAGTAACAAGAAATTGCACAACATTCAAAAGAGCAATGGTTCATTTTTCAACTGTGAAATTTCTAATTATAACAAATAACAAGAAATTGCACAACATGCAAAAGAGCAATGGTTCATTTTTCAACTGTGAAATTTCTAATTTTGGTCACAATTCTTTAAAAAGAAGAAACAAAAACCAATGTATCCATTTAATGGACCATTTAAAATCAGGTAGAAAACTTTGTTTTTGCTGTGCTCCGGTGGTTTCGTCTCTCATTATCTGTAGTGATGAAGTAGTACTGTACTTCAGGGCACATCAATACGCCATGACATCACTGTCGGCTGTGGTTACAGGTACAACTGGTGTAGATACAAGTGTATCATAGCACATTTATGACCAAATAAGCTGAAAGGTTTAACCAGAGAGGGCGGTAAAACTTAGCTTTTCAGCCTGGTGATACATTATTCTTTAAAACAAAGGAAACTAGAAAAATACAGTGTCTGTCAGGTTGTCAAAAGATATTCGGCAACTATCAAATTACCTAAATGAGGCTATTTTTTAAACGATTTTATCCACAATGCAACTATGTAATTTATGCCATGATAATTCAATTTAAAAAAAAAACAAAAAACCCTACCAACCAACTATTACTCCCAACCTGACAAGAAGAATCTTCTCTAAACTAAAACCTCAAATCATCAGCAATCCAAAATACTAAAGAATCAGAAATTAAGTATCGGAACAGTGGTGAAATCAATATTACTCCGATTTTTAAGTTTATATTAACTTTATTAATATTATATACACTGTATGCTTCTGCCTCTAATTCCTTGCCTAACTGTTTGGTTGTAATGGAGAGCCCGAGTTTAGGAGTCAGGGACCAACTCCATCACTGAGGCTCAGGTTAATTCTCTTCTGTCATTTTTGTTTCTCCAACATTGTGATTAGCCTGACTTTAACAAGCTGTCAGTCCATTAAAACTGTTTAGAGAATCTTAAAATCATAATGTTACAAATATACAGAAAACATTGATTAAAGTGTGTTTCTTGACCCTAGATTAAATAGATTAAATTGTATTGGCAGTGACTAATCCATTGATAATTTAAAACTCTGTGGAGAGGCTACTTCTCCAATATGTTTCGTAACACTTTGGTACGTGTTTTTGGAAGAAATTCTGGCAACAAGCTCAAAAGCATACTAGGCTCACCACCAAAAAAATTCACTCAATACTGGGTGCTGCCAGAGTAATAGACCAGTTTCTAGGAAGAAGATTTCTCTGAATCAGTTAATCATCCGGGTCGATGTCTAGTGCAGTTTCAAGAATACTAATGCCTGGCGTGTGCTGTAAGATCAGTGAACATTTTGAAACTTTTTAGTGTCATTCGTCAAAGACAGAAAGTTGAATTCAACATTTAGTAAAAAAAAACAAGAGACCTGCTGCTACTTCCCATTAGGCTGGTGTCACAACAGACATCAAGAAATCCAACAACTTTGTGAGTCTGAATCCAAAGAGACCAGAGCAGCGGCAGTTCTCTGTCCTGTTTGATTTAGTGTTGATTTATGCCTGAAGAATTAAGAGCAACACATATGAAAATAATTAAAAATACACATGCCTGATTTGCATTCTTGATTGGACCACCAGTTCTTCAATCTTCATTGTGTGTTAATCTATTATTCAGCACATGCTGCAATAATGTCACTACAGAACAAGAAAAACTGAAGAAAACTGAAGATGTGATGATGATGACACCCCCGCCCCTCCCCCACCACTACACATTTTTTACATTTTTTTTTTTTTTTTTTTTTCATTTTGCTTTGGGTTTTGGTTGCTGAATTTTTTGAAAATGTAAAATTGTAATTAATTAAGCTAAAAGAATTGAAAAGAGCACAAACACACACAACACACACACACACACACACACACAGACAGAAAAGAGACAAAAGAAAAAGGAAAGGAAAAGAAAGAATCAGAGGACCATCATCATCAATTAATCATATTCCTTTTATCCTTTTGTCAAAAGAAAACATAGTTCAGGTATCTTTTTGCAGCATGAGGTTTTTCCCACATTCACTTCCTCCTCAGAGAGTTGTAGTTTCTTCTGATTTCAGGAAACAATCCTATTTTTCATCTCAGTAAAAACATGTTCCAAGACATTGGAATTTAGATCACTCATCCAACAATATAAACTGAAGTGATGTATTATAGTTATTTTAAAATCCAGGGACATACAGTAACTCCATCAGCCAGACTGCTTGTTTTATAGGTTTATTTACTTGCAGATTTGTGAGTAAATCTTGTCATAGTAAGATGGGGTAATCCTTGGCATCTATGTTTTGTTGATGCACGCTTATTGCATGTGATAAAGAGATCTATAAATAGATCTGTCACACACGCAGCTGCAGTGAATTATTTTGAGTTACATAATTAACTTTATTTTGAGTGAACTGTTCTGGTTTTAATATTTGTACATAATCAGGATCTTAAGTGGAAGTGCAAAGAGAAGAGATGGATACAGCAGCATTTATAACAGCCAGTGAAGCACCTTACGACATAGAATATTAGTCTGAACTGGTGACATATTTTATCTTAATGAAAGGCAAAAAAAAAATATCATTGGTGATTGCTGCTTAGAATATGCACTTCTTAATAAAATCAAGAGACGGAGATGAGCATTGCCGTAGTTTTTTTTTTTATTACTGAAATACAAGGCTTAAATATGAAATCCCAACCCTTGAGGATTCACTGTCGTCCTCAGATTAAGCATTTTTCATGGCCAGGTCATTGTTGGATTGTTTGTGTATCTCTCAGCTCTACACTAGAAGGGGGTCCCTGTCTCTCAGAGTTCAGCAATTAGCTAATCACATTTACTCCTGCATAAGAGGCCCAGCTGTACAAATGTGCACAACCCAAGGAAAGCAAATACACAGCATTAAAGGACATCTGCTCAAAGAAATTTGAAAAAGAAGACCTCATATAGCACCCCAAAAAATACATCCACATCTTTAACCAGTTCACAGCTCTCAAAATATGCTGAGGAGTGCTCACTCATAGGAGAAAGGAAAAATCTGGGTTAGCATGCTGCTTTCATAAAGACCTGTGTGCGTCACAGCAAATTGAGCAGAGTTGGACGGAGTCTGGCTCCACTGACAGCTTCATTCATGCAACTGCTCCAGTGCCTGTAGTTGTACGACTTCTCATATCTGACATCTGTATCAGTATGTAAATAATATCCATTTCACTGTCAGAGGGAAGCATTTGAATATGACACCAGGGCAGACTCGGCTGGAATGTAGGAACAGATGCCAACACATGCATGATGATTTATTCTAAGTATTAGGATAGAGAGGGTTTCTAAGAATGGGATATTAAGAAGCACTGAAGCTTGGACCTTGACATAAGATGCTGGATAGTGCTTGTTGTTGCTAAGGAAAGTCAGGTTAAATGATAAAAAAAAAAACAATTGAGAGAAATGGAAGGTTTTGACCCAAAGAAAATGGACTCATAGGATAGCTCATAACTCTTGCCATCCTCATATACCGCATTACCTTTTCATGTGTAGTTACTATCCTTAAACGTAAGTGACAATCATGAGGCAGCAAAAACCTTGTAGTATCCAGATGCAGGGCTCCAAGTATAAGCCTGAACATCCTAAATTCCCTTCAATGGACTGGCCATATCTGCTTCTACCCCATGGACCTTTTCATTAGGAATTCTCTTGGTTTTTAAAAACTCTCTTCTATTTTTATCTAGCATGTTCACTGTTGCTAGGAGTGGGGCAGTGTCAGACATGTATTCAGGAGATGCACCCCCTTGTTTAATAATGCATAAGTACAGTGAATGCACCACAAAGGAAATCTCCAGCTTGTGACTGGAGTTGCTCCTCGCCTCTCCCCCGTGCCTTTCTGATTGTCTCTCTACTGCCATGGTTTACATTGAACATTCTTATACAGTGGATCTGAGCTGCTGCCCAGAAGAATTGATTTACAGTGAGATTTATTGGGCAAAGCTTCCCCACTTTGTTATGACAGACTCCAGGGTTGAGGAGGAGTGCGGAGACAGAACTCAGCACTCGGATTACAGACCACGAAAAACAAAAACTTATGAACTTTGCAAAATGTTCCTTTTACTGCTGCCCTACCCCAGAGAGAGGACCCGAGACTCCCCCTGGTGCACTATAACCCAGTTTCAGGCCAGCTGATCGGACAGGCAGCTTCAAAGAGCAGAAATAATGTTCAGGGAGAACATTCTGCAGAATGAAATGGTGTGGATGGACAGAGGTGGGCCAAGCTGAGACAGCCCTCCGTTTTTATCATGCTCTAAACAGCTTTCCTCGTCTCTCTGATTCCATTTAGTCACGCTATGTGCCGGCCTAACCTATGCTGGCCCTGTACGGAGAGCAGAAGGCTCTCATTTCAGCTCTGGCAGCAAGAGTGCCGATGAGCTCATCCTCATGAAGGAGCTGGACGCAGTAGGCGATGCACTCGAAGGCTTGTTAGTGCTGGGAGGGGGGGTGCATCCAGGGCCAGGGGAAACAGATGCTGCAATGAAGATGAGCATCCTGGGAGTTTTATATTGGCTTAGTTGATCCAAATCTTTGGTGTTCTGACGCTAGCAGATAGCCCACTGCCATTACCAGTAAATGTCTGGGAGCCTCAGCTCAGTGGGAGCAACGCGGGGCCAGTCAGTAGATAATCTGGAATAAATGAAACAACCACCTTGTCTGCCACACATTATAAAAATTGACTCATGCGGCATAATGGAAATCAACACCACTCCCCTTGTGGAAAGCAGAGGAAGACAAACAGTAGAGAGCGATTCATCAGTAGAAAGAAGTTAACGTCAAAGCAGTGAACTGGAACTGGATATGCAGATAAGACGTCCAGTATTAGACATCCCACTGTGCAAAAGTGGAAACAGACGTCCTCATTTGCAAGAGGAATGCAGCAACAAAGGGGAGAATAAGAAGCTGGCCCAGAAAAGTGTGATAGAGACATTGACAGCAGAAGAAGAGTTGGACATCTGCAGCAGCAGCAATAGGAGGAGGAGGAGGATCGGGGGCGTCCATGAAAGAGCACCGAGTGAATTACTGATTGCAGAGAGCTCTAATAGCCCCACACTGGCCACACTCCATTACAGTCATTTCATACAGCAGCTTTTATTGCCTCCTAACATTACACACACTGCAACACGCTCTCACATTCCAAGTACCACTACATTGCATTTCACTACCTGCAGGTAAACACTGGCATGATGAGATAATTGCACACTCAAGGGTCGCTGGGAAAGTGACTTTTTTAGTATCACTATCTGCATTAACCAAATGTGTGATTCCTTGACTAAAGCAGGTTCGGTCTAACTTGAATGTCACACTGTCATACGGAGTGGAGACACGTTCTGCACACAAACACACACACACACACACACACACACACACACACACACACACACACACACACACACACACATACACCACTCAACCTCATCTATCACCACACCTCCTCCACTCGCCTCTCTGAAGCCTGCTCTGCATCTTACAGCAGGGCTTCTTTCACAACGACCGTCCACAAGACAGCAGAGGGACTGTGTGCACTCTCCCATCAGGCCATGCGTGAGGAGCTGGTGTGTGTGCATGTTCTGGTTCAGGGCTTAGCTGAGATTAGGGTAAACAAGCAGCACATTGTCACACCCCCCAACTCTGACCCTGCCGAGCTCAGGTAAGGCCCAGGCAGTGGAGACAGAAAATATTCTGGTCTGCTCGACCGTGGGTCCTCAGAGCGAGAGGGATGGAGAGATGCCAGTCCAGGTCGGGTTTGGACAGACCTGGTCAGCTGTGGTTTACAGCTGCTATATGCCTCATACAATCAGAGCATCTTGACTTAGACATTTGCAGAGAAATGCTTTAGTGCCTTGTGCCTCTTTGTAGCTGAAGATAACTAAGGGGAAGAAGAAGTGCCCAGTGTAAAGAAGTGTATTTGTCATCAGTTTGCACACATACACACAGTCTAACCCCTTCCTTCTCACCTGAGTTCTCCTCCACCTCCCGCTCATCGGTGCACACCCCCTGGCCATGCATCAGCGAGTGCAGCGGCCTCTCCACACCACGCGGCGGGTAGCAGCGGAGGCCCGTGCCACATCGGGGTGAGTAGACGCCACAGTGCGCCCCTTTAGGCAGGGCGCAGGTGGGGCAGCAGCCGCAGCCGGGCTCCCGCACCGTCTCTTCGCAGCCTTCCGGCAGACGGCAGCTGGCCAGCCTCTCCTCGGAGCACACCGGGCAGCGAATGGCCTGATCCGACAAGCACAGCGCCACCAGCGACAGGGCACCGAACACCCACAGGCCCCTGCACGATGGAGCTACTGACACACCACCTCCACGCACCATGGCAGCCCTGGCACCTGCACACAATCCCTCTCCCTCGTGTCTGGTCCCCCTTAGCCTCCCTGTCCTCTCTTAGTGTTGTGTGGCTTTTGCTTACTTTATACCACAACAGCTGATTTTAGACAAACAAGGGAGGTTGGAGAAGAATGCTTTGTCCAGGATGGTTTTCAGCTGGTTAGTGTTTCAGTTGCAGTGACACAATACCTCTGCTGTACTGCCTCTCCGTTCCTCTGATTCAGTTTCACAGCGCAGAAATTGGAGCCTGCTCTTGATATGCCCGACTGGAGAATGTAGTGGTGATAAGAACTAGTTTTTTGTTATGTTGGAATGAACAGTTGCAGGAAGGATTATCCACCAGTGTGCTCAGGTGAGTCTTGCTCTGTCTTCGAGTTTGATTCCAGAGGCTCGCCCGTCCTCTGCTGAAACACAAAAAAATCTGGTCTACAAGTGTCCAAATGCAAGCAGGTCATCAAAAGGCTGTGTTTTAAGTAACAGCTGCAGTTTCCTCCTCTTGCTTGTGTGCTGTGTAATGGTCTCACTCCTGAGAATGGCTCAACACGAGTAGCTCTCCTTGGACTTTATACTGGTCCATGGACACGCCTCTTTCTACAGTCAGAGAGGAGCTGAAAGGCACAGCGGAAGAAAGCCAGGCTAAAGCTCTCTCCCTCTGTCTCCCTTTTTCTCTCTCTGTCTCTCTCCTACTCAGACACACAAGCTTATACACTCTCCCTCACTTGCCTCTCTCAATCCTGAGAGCACTAAGAGAGGAATGAGCTGAATTGTCCTCACACTTGCTCACACACAGAATACATTTAGTTTTCTCCCTAAAACAACCATTATTATTCTCTTCAGTCATGTCCGTCTCATTTCATGTGACGAGCACTTGGATATATTGATTTGCATTTTGTTAGATTACTTGATAGAACATTTTGGTCCATAAAAAAAGTAAAAAACAGACAACACATCAGTGCTAAGAGTGCTTTAATTAACCCCAAATGCCCCACAAACACATGTGAGTGTGCCTCTGGGGCTGAAACATTGTTCAAACAACAAAACAACCTCATGCCGGCTCCCTCAACAGGGTCAGGGTCTCAGTGTGTGTTTGTGTGTGTGTGTGTGTGTGTGTGTGTGTGTGTGTGTGTGTGTGTGTGTGTGTGTGTGTGTGTGTGTGTGTGTGTTTGCATTAATGTGTGTACGCCACCCCCCCACCCACTCATTATGTTGCCCCCAGATCTCTCTTTCTCTTTTTCTCTCTCGTTTCAAACTGGAGTGGGCAGCTATAAAAGGCAAATGGACAGTCTACCCCCCCCCCGCCCCAACTGCTGCCCTGCCCCCAGTGGTCTTAAAAAAGCTTCCCACCAGTGGAATCGCAGGATAAGTTTTAACAACGCTGCAAGCCGAGACAGTTCATAATACATGTGTGTATTTCTGATCATGAAAGAGTCTGTAAACCATCGTGTTGCTTTGTTCTTGTTTGCTGTGTGTGCGGCTATGCCCTCCACTCAGCCTTTAAGGTTTTGAATCATGGCTTTTATTGGTCGACGTCTCTTTTTTTTCCTGTGTTCCTTTGCCTCAATTTTGCCATGGAAACCCAGCATGTATTGTAATGCCTTTGTGAGTGTGCTTTCTTTTGGCTTTTTTCTTCAGGCTGGTGGCTGGTTGCCATAGGCGGGCCATGGGCAGCAGCCAAGCCTTAGAAGGCTGTGCACCACTCAGGTGGGTGCTACAGTGAGTGTTGTTAGTTACCCGGCACCCAGATTCCTCACCCATCCCTGCAAAGTAAATGATCAGAAATGTGTAGAGTTACTACTGCATGTGATTGTATATCTGTTTACAAATCATGTCCCCGCTGCAGCACCTCAGACGTCTATTCAAGTCTTGTCCACTGCGCAATAGCGAGGCTGAACTTACTTTTATTCAGCCAAAGTTGAAATTTAAAAAAACTACATCTGGGTAGATTCAAGTCAGTAGCTTGTATGATGGCCACAGAAAGCTGTTGGTAGTTAGTTTAGTTGCTCACTGGCTCTCAAGCTCAGAACAGGGGCAGCAGTTTCATTATGTGTCATTTATGAGGTGTTTGACTCTGTGTGTGTGTGTGTGTGTGTGTGTGTGTGTGTGTGTGTGTGTGTGTGTGTGTGTGTTTTGGGGGGGGGCTGCAGGGTAGTTACTAAAAGATAAACAGTGGTTAATGATGCTCTTTTGTAGATGCTGGATGGGTTATTGAGCTGATATGAGTGTGTGTCTGTTGTTTCGTATTTCACTAACAATCTTTATAACTTGTCATTATGTTGAGAGACAGAAATACAATGCATTAGTATGAATGTTTCATCCTCTTTAAATTATTTTTAAGGGTGTTTTTTGCTTGTATTCGATACATTTATATTTCTATATGTATTAGGTGTATGTATATATATATATATATATATATATATATATATATATATATATATATATATATATATATATATATATATATATATGTAGCCAAAGTAGAGAGATAAAAAAATGGGGAGAGTGAGATATGGGGAATGTAATGTCAAAGGTAAACCAGGGACTTGTGGTTCATGGTTGGTGCCTTAAGGGATAGGCTTCACGATGTTTCTAGTCTGTCTTTAAACAATATTCAGGTGCAGCATATGAACATTAAACAGCTTTTTCTTGCTATAATGGTTCTCCCTGCTCGTGTTGGACAATAAAATGTCTAATATTCCTCCTAATGTGCTTCCAGTGGAAGTCATGGTGAACAAAATCCGCAGTCCTCAGTCTGTGCAAAATGTATTTCAAAGTTATTAAGTTTATCTGTAGCAAATGTGAAGCTTCAGCAGCCGGAATTGCTCGTCGAGTGTGTTTCTTCGAAAGTTTGCTTTCTTACGACGGTAATCCCTCTTTGTTTTTCCCTGGCCTGTATTTCCTTGCTGAACGTCAGTGGAGGAACAGGAAAGTTCCTGCTAAACAGACTGTAACTTTGGAAGATAACCACTTGAATTGCCCTAACTCAGACAGCTTACAGCACTTACACTGGAAGCATATTAGGATGGAATCTCTTCACAGCCAGTGTGAAGAGGAGGGAATGATGACAGCAAAAACCTGTTTTAGCATTCATGTGATACCTGAGGTAAAAACCAATGAACTGGTCATTCAGCCTTTTAACCCCAACCCAGCCAGGGTGCTCCACCATCCAATCCACAATAGCTGTGAGTTCCTGAGTTGATTTATTAATGATTTATTAAGGGAGTGGTTTTAAGGAGTAAAACGACTCCCTTTGTTTTAAGATTTGAGTGTAGTTGCAGAAAGAGAGATTTTGTTAATTACATCATTACATTATGCTCATATGGCAAATTCTTTTGTCCAAGGCAGCTTAAAGGAAATTTAAAAAAACAGATGCGATTAAAAGTTTGAAGTGAACCCATCCAGATAAAAGATTCAAAGTTTGTCTGAAGGGCTGCACAAGTGTGAAGGGATTTTAAAATGATGTAAACCATTTTATTGACAGCGGAGGCTGAAGCCTGAATGAGAGGGTGCTTTATAGATTGGCCACAAGATGGAGTAATAGCTCCTCGAATGGAAACGAGCCAGGGCCCACGTAAAGCCGTGAATTCATATCGAACCCTCACAGCCATAATCAGCTCTTTGTTTCACTCATAAACATAACGTGTTGCACATGTTTCGGTGAAAGAGTGTCCAGAGCGGGATGGAGACCAGGGCGAGCGGGGGTCGGGTGGCTGGCGCGGCGGCTCCGCCGGCCGAGGCCGCCGCGCTGCGCGTCGCGCTGCGCTGCGCTGCGCGGCGCTCCGCGCGTCGTGCCGTGCCGCGCCGCGCCGCGCCGCGCCGCGCCGCGCCGAGCCGAGCCGCGCGTCGCTCCACCTTCGACGTGAGTTCCTGTTCCTTTAAGGGATCTCTCCAACTTCACCGCCGTGACGTTGCACATATCCCATGTTGAGAGTCCAGCGGCGGAGCGTGGGATCTCCTGGTGCTGAGCGACAGAGCAGGTAAGACCCCTCCATCCCTACCAGCGAGAGCTAAAAGCGAAAAGTACCTTCGAATCGACCCACGAGTAGACGTCGCTTCTCAATTTCATTTTGACCATGTGAGAGAGTTTGTTGTTGCTCTTTTTGGCATCACTGGAAATAATCAAGAGTATTTACAGCTCTCTAAATGATGAAAATGTTTATAAGGAACTATTAAGTTTTTACTTCTCATTACAGTTACACTTTCAATATGATTTTTTAAGTATTCATACTTGGATTGAAAAAAAATTTTAGATCAGTGAAAACTGACACAATCCTTCCTAACAAGCTTTTAAAAAGTGCACAGCTGTATATTTAATTTCTTCGTTCATTTTCAAGCTGTGGCCTCAAGCACTGGAGGCTCACTGACTGTTGGCGTGGAAAGCTCTTTTACACTTGCTTCTATGTACAGACTTGGCAGGAAATACATGTGCAGTGAACATCATCTCTTTCTCATAAGGCTACATGTAGTGACAGGGTCGAGCAATCAACCGTGGGCTTTTACCCAGTCTTTTTTTTCTAAACTTCTTTTTATGCCATTAAACCAACAGGAACAGTGAGAAGCGAGTGCTGGTTCTGTTTCTTCACATGCTTTGTAGAAATAGTAAGGGAGGCTTTTAATAGTGACGAGAGCACTAGAAAAGTAATATTAGTCTCAATGTGTCCAGCGAAATGTCAGATCGTGAATTTATACAAGTAACCAACCATTTTTCTGGAGTTAAACTCCTCGGTGTTCTCGTTTTTGGTCTGTAAACAAATGGGGGTGATAGCTCTGGTTTTGAAAAGCGCTGTTGGAAGGAATCTGGCACGGCCCAGTTAGTCTTATTTGTATTCCAAACTCTCTTATTAATCAAAGGTTTTGATTCTTCTCCACAGAACTTTTTTTTTTTCATCATGAATACAGACAAACTTCCTGAATTTACCTCCTCAGAGGGAGATGGGATGGGTGAGTATCTAATTCCTTGTCTTTGGTGTGAAAGCGAATCACACTAAATGATCAGACTGCACACATTGTTCCACAGCTGCCACGATCCCGCCTGAGTGCACATGACTGTAGAGAATTGAAAGCTGAAGACGCATAGGTGGAAGACTTAGTGCAGGTTACAGTTGATAACAGACTACATATAGAATGAGTTGTCAATGTCCAAGCAACGGCGAGATGAAGAAGGGTTCCTGCACACTAATTCATCATCTGTTCATGTTTCATTATTCTAAAAGAGAACTGTAATTTACTGGTCTGATGTTCTCGTAATGACATAAAAACAACACAAAGAATTTACATATGCGCAATGTGTCACTCTTTCAGACGTTTGCAGTGATGTAGCAGATGTGAAGTCACGGGAGGAGGAAGAAGAGAGGGAGGATAGCTCATTCAGTGAGAATGGAATGCAGTGTGCCGAAGGTGTGACAGATCCACATAAGTGTACCCACACACACAAACACACATGCGCTTGCAATTTTTTAACATCTTCCCCTTCGCAATTTGCATTTTAGCCACCACGCTTGAACCCGCTAGAATTGCACAATTACTTCTTGTGTCCGCAGACTTTAAGAAAACGTGTGAAGGACACAGCTGCCGACCTTTAGATTTAACCCCACAAAGCACCGCTGATGGGAAAAAATATGGTCTAATAAAGGAACTAAGATAAAGTCCTTAATTTTAATGTGGCCTCTGTGTATTTCTCTGTTTATCTGAACGATTTAAAGGTTTTATATACCAAAGTGCATTAGAATTTTCTCAAGCTGATGGGGGGAGATGGAGGGTTTTATTCTTTTACCTCAGTTAAACGGGAAAACATAAACATGGACCGGATGCTAGGTCTTATATCCAAGAGTCATTAAATATTAAATTGAGCTTACATGTTTTGGACAAGAGCTTGAAGTAAGAGCCATTTGCATGTCATCCAACTGATTTGATGGAAAATTTCATGTGGGTCTCAGGTGCTATACTTGTCCTCTGTTCTGAGTGTAGTTATGGTTAAAGATGTTTTTTTGTGTCTCCTGCACTGGTGGTCATCATGATTTTTCACGCGGTGAAAAGTGAGTGCCCAGTTAGTCAAGGTCTATCTCTAGTCCTCACTGCAGCATCAGGCACTGTTTCTTAACTGTGACCACCTTGTTTCATGCATGAGATCTTGAGAGTGGAAATTCTTTCACTCAGCCTTGCAACCATCGTCACCTAAAAAAACCCCTGCTGTTACAGACAGCTCTCCTATTTATTTCTGACTGCCACCCATCTGCCCCACTGGGTGCACTTCCTAAAGCCCTGCTCAGCGTCTGATGCACAGCCTGCGGTTCACTGCTCTGAGACCCTGGACTCTATATTGGGCCTCTCGGAGCTCTGAGCGTGCAAAGTTTCCATAGCACCTCTCAGTGCTTTCCACAAAACAAGGTGCTGCTCTTCAGCTCATCATCAGTCACCACCAAGACCACAGTGTGGTTTCTGGATGGAACTGATCAGAGGGGGTTGGGTGACACTAAGTAAAAGGCTTGGGGAGAGGTCCTGCAAAAACAGGGCTTTGGAAGCTGTGTGTCTGCAGATGCGGTGTTGAGAAATATACACGCTGTTTGGCAGATCCTTCAGGGTATAGGAGTTTGACCTACAACAAATGCAGACTTGTGGCTCAAAAGGTCAAGAAAAAAAAAACGGGGAAAAACTTGCATGCTGTAGAAATGAAGTAGAATCGGTGCTCAGGTGGCGGCTGGAGGAAATTAGGGAGACCCTCTGTAACAGAGGCGATAAACAGTCAGTCTTAAATCTCTTTTCAAAAGCAGATGAGGAATTAGTGTTGTCTTTTCTGAGTCGCCTGCTGTGTCTCTCTCCTGCCCTGGTTCTGGTTTCTGTGCATTCAGAGGAAATGCCTTCCCTTTATCTCAAGCACACATCTTCTGAATCTCTTTCTGAAACTGTGCATTGGCCCAAATTAAGCTACCAACATATTGGAGATGTGCTAATACTAATATCAAGCTAAATAAAAAAATAAAAATGTAGAAGTGCAGATGATACTGTCTTTCACACTCTGGTTGGACTGTATTCTCATGAAGCTTATTTAGCCCTTTATTTTGAAGTGAGATCAACATCACAAATTTGCCGGAAAGGGCTTAATAGACTGCACAGCATTACGACTGCCTCCGTCCATACACCCTCAAATATCACAAGGAAAAACTCCTCAATACACCACTTGAAGAGGAAAAACTGTTCAACTGTTTGAATATGTAATATACCTCGATGCACCTTTTTTTGATACCCTTTTCTGTAAATCATGGCTTTTCAATAACACATTTCAGTCACTTTATGTGTGTATAGATCAAATGTTGCTTCAAATAGATCCTTTGCTTCCTCCCTGCTTAGGTCTGATAAAGACCGAGGCTGAGGAAATGGAAGATAATGAACAGTATCTCAAGGCTGAAAAAGAAAGCGAGATTGTGCCGAAGGAGGAACCAGAGGGGGCCAGTGAGGATGGGATGGAGGAAGGATTTGACGAGGAGAGGACAGAGGAAGACGATGATGAAGAGAGGGACGGGGAGGGGGACGAAGAGACGGATAACCTGAATGAGCCGCAGGATCTGTCGCTGGTGGACTACTCGCGTTATGACGGGGCGGCCCTGCCAGACACCCATGCGGCAGCAGCCGCGACTGCAGAAGGGACTTGCGTGCCTGGAGCCATGATGCCCCGTGTCCAGGCACAAGGCAAGCTCAACTGTGACATCTGTGGTCTGTCCTGTGTCAGTATCAACGTACTGCTGGTGCACAAACGCAGCCACACGGGTAAGCACAGGAACACAGCCCCAACACCTGACCTCACATACAACAGTTGTGCAATGATCACACTGTTGATAGCACAAAAAGATGGAGCCTTGCATTGACAAGGTTATGATGTTTGATTGAGTAACCATGACTACGAACATGCAAGTCTGCATCATACATGACGCACACGTCCTAACTAGTGCTCCAGCAAAAGTAAGAGGTTGCGTAATATCCTCTAATGTGGTTCTAATATAAAGTACATTCACTAATTTTTAGATATAATTGCAGTAACAGATAGTTCATTATATTGACCTGAATGAGGCAATTCCTGTAATAACTTGCTAATTAATATGGTTGATGGTTGCTCATCAGAGGTTATGGAAAATAATGTTCATCCCATTCACATCCTATGCACATGAAGCACACGTTTTCTGTAGTGGTCTTTTGTGGTCAGCCTGCTGTCTTTCCAAATGAAGTAAAATTTGTCACTCTGTTGAAAAACAGATACGTAGACCACATCTGCACACATCATTCTGGTTATTAACAGGTAACAAAGTTTAGATACAAAAGGTGTCAAGGAATTAAGGTCAAGTGTTCTGCTTTTAAAGCAAGGGACCTTTTATCAAATGGTGATTGCTCCCTGTCTCTTATTCCTTCCATCAAACTACAGTGGGATCATCATGTTGAACTCAAGATGACACGCTGCATTTATTTTAGTAGTAAAACATTTGTTTCCATCGTATCTTCATTTTGCTGTAGAGTCAAATTGTAGAGCATGAAACTAATGAGGCTGTGTTTTCAACATGGGAAGTCAACTGCACAATATGTTGTATTGTGTAGCCAGCGCGTGAGAACATTGTTTCTAGGTTTCTTACAGTCAAAGTGGATGTTGACTTGTTCCTTTTTCAAAGGTGATGAATGAATCTATGTTTTTTGCGATTCAGTGTAATACTGGGAAGAACAAAAGGGGGTTGGCAGTTTAATTAATACATTAAAAAAACCTGTTCATTCTTAAAAAGATTAATATTGGAACTATTACAAAATTCCCACTCATGAAGCTGTGAACACCACATCAGTGTGTTGCTCAGTAAATTACAGTTGAACAAATGAACTCAACATAGTGAATCTGCAACAACAGATAATTTACAATGATCGAGCTGTCATGTGAAACCAAAATATGCTGTGTGATCAATGAGTTAAAATGTGCAGGACTGTTTTCAAGATGTGGTTTTTTTTTTTTGTTTTTGTTTTTTTTCCTCACTCAGGCGAGAGGCCATTCCACTGCACTCAGTGTGGGGCCTCCTTCACCCAGAAGGGAAACCTGCTTCGCCACATCAAACTGCACTCCGGGGAGAAGCCTTTCAAATGTCCCATGTGCAGCTACGCCTGCCGTCGACGTGACGCTCTGAGCGGACACCTGCGCACCCATTCTGGTACCAGCCTGCCACATACGCTCATTCGCTCATACGTTGATACGATGATATGCACTGACACTGTTTGCACCTGTGTACGGTATCGTGTTGGTTGGTTTTTCAGTCCTTCAAGTTAGTTTCTCACTCCTGTTGAATCTGGTTACATAAGGTCTGCTGAGCTGACCTGGCTTTTCCAGTAACATGCTGCTGTGCACTTTCACATAATTACACACAATGTATATGACATCTTACTCATTCATGTTCAGTTCACGCTTTTTACCTGCAGATGCGCTGCAAAATTTTATAATTGCACATCATCAGTTTTGTATGAAACCACGTAGTATAATATTACTGTACCATATAGATGTTGTGAATGTTTCATGTCTTTGTGATTAACTGAAACTCCTGCTCACAGTAGAGAAGCCCTTCAAGTGCAACCACTGCAGTCGCAGCTACAAGCAGCGTAGCTCTCTCGAAGAGCACAGAGAGAGGTGCCATGTGTACATTCAGAACAAAGGTCCCGCTGAGAGAGGTGAGCAGCCGTCACACACTCAACCCTCACTGCCACTTTCTGACACTTGCTCACATGAAACACAAAAACATCTTCAAATCTCCAACGTGTCTTTAAAGGACACACAATGATACAGTTCACACATAAACATAGAGCTGTCAATGTAATCAGACCACTTCACGGTCTGCATAAACACATTTGTGCATATGCAGCAGGCGCACAGTTAAAGATGTTGTTTCTAACAGCCCCTCATTTTATTGCATCGTTAGATTAATGAGCTTATGGCCGTTTCCCCACCGTTACTGCTAAATAGGTTATGGCTGCTCTGCTGTGGAGACACGGCACTCTGAAGCCCACCTCTCGTGTCTGTAGCAACAAAGCTGAAACCAAATATGTAGGGCGAATGGTTCAGCCCAGCCAACCGACACACACATGCACGTAAAATACACCCTCCGTGATTAACCTCTCCCCAAAAAGTGCCTTTACATATTGGCAGGACAGTTGCAAGGTTGCATGACACAGACAATGCTCTGCTTCTGTGGTCACCAAATGTCGTACGTTTATGCCTGATAGTGCTGTAGTGGTGAGGAAGTACATCCTCATCCTGTGGTCTCCTCTCCTTCACTGGTGAAGTAAAAAAGAACCAGGAAGTGAGGTCAAAGGAGCTTCTGATCTCGAATTAATATCTCGTTCCTCCCAGTGTGTTTCTGCTTCGAGCGGCTGGGGTGTTTTGCAAGAGTTTTTTACTTCACATTGCAACCTCAGCTTTGGGGAGGTGGACAGCTGCTGCTCAGTGAACTTCTTTACTCATGATACTGCTTGATGGAGAAGAGGTTTTCATTTCCTTCTTGCACTGACTATTTCACTCTCTTGGTGTCAAGCAGAGGACAGCCACACATCCAGGACTCAGATGGGCACGGAGCGTGCTCTGCTGCTCGACAGACTTGCCAGCAACGTAGCCAAACGGAAGAGTTCAATGCCACAGAAGTTCACTGGTAAAAGCAGCAAAACTCACAGCAGAGACACCCAGAGGCACTGATCTCAAGCAGATTGAAGAGAGTTGTGTTGTAATTTGAAAGCAGCTTACAGCATTGCTTTAGGCTTAAACAAAAATTATGAATGACTGGATATTTTAGTTTGGCTACTTTGGTAGGTCCACTTGCTATTTTTATGTTATTATTTACCACCTGTTTACTGACAACTAAAACTGAAACTGAGCTTCCACAGCTATAATATGTTGCTTTCTTTTTGAAATGTACGTAACATTTGCGCTTTTTGCTGGCATTTTAACTTTAAAATACAGACTTCATGTTTTGTAGATTTTTTTCAAGTTGTCTGTCTGAGCTTCTTGTTTGTCTGTCTGTCTTTGCTGGCTTCCATCTCTTGCCAAACAGGAACTGAGGGCAGAACACCTGCCTCATACCTGCACACACCAAAGAGTGGTCTCCACTGCCCTAAATTCTCTGCCAGAATTGTGTCATAGGTGGGTATTAGTAAACATGCATGGTTAAATAAATAGATATATGAAAAAAGAGAAACACTCACTTGAAACCTCTCAGTTTGAACACTCACTTTGTACGTTTCGATTCAAACTCAGATAATTTGCCTGAGTGAGGAATGATCAAAAGATATCAGTTTCAGTAAATGGCTGACTTGGCACTGTGATTTCCCAAACTTTATGGGCGTTCACACACACACAACACAACGATTTTCAAAAGTTGGCTCTCACCTTTCTGGTTAAGCCCAACTACGTTGGGTTGTAGTTTCACAATCAAGCCTCAGGCTGCTCGCAAACGAGGGTGTATGGGCAAAAAACCCTCCTACAGCTCTCTATCAGGATGACAAATGAAGTGAGATCTTTCAATATGACAACCACAGGGGTAAAAGAGAAGTAATGTCTGCAACCGCAGAGAGAGAGAGAGAACAGGCGGGAGGCGAGAAACGTGAGCAGGTGCCTGTCTGTCTATACTTCTGTGGTGCAGCTGCAATAGAGGCCTTCGTCTGCGTCGTCTGCTTCCTCTCAGCCCTCTGTCCTCCTCCAAGTTCAACAGCCGGCTCAGGACGCTCCAATTCTTTAAAGCTGCTTTTGTCCTGTGAACCTGGTGTGTTCCAGTTCATGGTGTAAATTTTCCCTTTTGTTACCCTGGGGGGTGCACATGTTTCTCATTGACCCCTTAGAGTCATTAAAAGGTTTCTATAAGTTCTTTTCCATCTCTTAGCAATAACTGATATAACTTCTGCTTGCTGCCTGTGCTGTTTTTCTGGCCACGCTGTGCGATGAAGTATGTGAAACCTCCTCCTTTTGAGTCTTGAGTGCTCTCTCTTCTCCTGTGACTGGTATAGGCGACAACGGTGTCTGTCTGGATCTGAGCTTTAACAGGGAGCTGGTCCACCAACACCAAACTGACGTCAAGGAACCTCAGTCGGGCTCCCCAGGGCCAGATGGCCACCATCAGCAACAACCAATCCTCGCGGGCCCAGACAGCGACCCAGCTCCCTCCCACCGGCCCTATCCCATCACGTTAAGTCGCAGCGACATCAACCATATGGGCCTCACCAATGGCCACAAGATGGGCATGTCGCTCTTGACCCTCCCTCACGCCGCCCAGCCGCCCCTCGGCATGGACTCATACCACACTGACAACTCCCAGATGTCTCAGCCCGTCATGTACAACTTAGGCCATGGGCTGGGAGGGCTGAACCACCAGAACGGCGTCCCTCACCCACACGTCCAGCCCATCCCCCTGTTGCCGCTGGATGCCTTGCGTGTGGTGCGGGCCGATGGGGAGGCAGGAGTGCTGCCCGGGGCAGTTTACCCCTGCAGCCACTGCAGGGTGATTTTCCTGGACTATGTCATGTTCACCATCCACATGGGGTGTCATGGCTTCCGCGACCCGCTCGAGTGCAACGTTTGTGGCCACCGCAGCCAGGACCGTTACGAGTTCTCTTCCCACATAGCCCGAGGCGAGCACCGCCTAGAATCGAAGTAGCTTTCATTCATGCTGACGTTCATGCTTACATACACACACACATATGCTCAGACAGACAAGAATGTATGAGCACACACAGAGATATAGTCATATAAGTAGCAGGTAGTAACAGAGATGAAAGCATGAAGTAGCAGCTAGCCTCTCTCCCCATCTGTGTTTGTGTGTGTGTGTGTGTGTGTATATGTAAGAGAGAGAGCTCGAAGGAGAAACGTTATAGGAGTGTGACGGGTTTCAGAGCGTTCTTAGTCATATTGTACTCATCTGAAAAGATGGTCTGTACAGTGTTTATGTGGGAATAATTCTACTTCCTTTTCATACATTCATTTTGTAATGAACCTGCTTGAAGCCATTGTTTATATCATATAGCAATATGTCATATATTCATTTCAAATGTTCAAAAGAGTAGCACAAATTAATGCATTTATCGTGTATCTGCTATCGTTTTTTCTGTATAAAGGTGTAAAAATAAAATTGAATCTCTTTTTCCCTTCACCACACATAGACCTGCACCTTGTCGAGAGAGGTATCTCTGAGAAAACACTTGACAATTCAAGACTGCAGAAAAAAAAATCCTATTATCTAGAAGGTCACATGTCTCCTTTTAGGCTGTGGTTTTGAGAGAAGTGCAGTTCACGGCTTCAAAGGACATCACTTCGCTCTGCACCATGTGTTGGTTTCTCACTCCTGAATATTATACTCATTTAGCGCTCCCACTTGTTAGAAATGGCTCACAGTTTTGCAGAGATGTTTTTGTCACACTAATTAGAGGTGTGTATGTGTGTGTGTGTGTATATATATATATATATATATATATATATATATATATATATATATATATATATATATATATATAATATATATAAACTTAGCGAGCACAAAACTGCAGTATATATAAGAAGAACAGTGGTAATGGGGATATAAATAAGAGTCAATGTAGGTCAGAATTAAATAAAAGGTCTTGCTGATCACCTAAAGCTCTGTGACAGCAGGTCAACACTTCTGGTTATGTTCCATTAGTAACAGAGGGAGAGCCGATATTCCCTCGCCTCACATAAATGTCGATATTCTCTGTAAATGATCAAATGAGGGGAAATGTCAAATCACACTTAAATTCCTTATCGGATTATCTCCTAATTTCAGTATGGGATTTAGATCTCAACCATTTATTCCCGATGTGCTGACGAAATACATGTCAGTGGTTGATGAGCCTCTTCGCACCCGCATCCATCTGCTGGGGGAAGTGTGGTACTACAGGACTTGGAATGAATCTCCATGTGTCGTCCAAAGCACTGGATCCCAAAGTGGGTTCTAGGACCCACTAATGGTCTCAGGCAGAATGAAGAATACCCTAATACTATTATTATTATTATTACTATTATTGTTTCTTCCACTGGTAAACAGCTCAATGAGAAAATTTTCTAAAATGGTTTTAATCATTAGTTTCACCCTCCCCACTTAGCTCTCACCTCACCCACAGAAATGAATAATAATAATAATACATTATGTCTGCCAGTAAAACTCCACATCTGGGAATTTATCTGCCTGTGGGCAAAAACAAGGTAGAAGCTTAATGTTTTCTGGGAATTTTTGATATGATAAACTTTATGAAAATACTCTGCCAGCTTAATCGGTCTGTTCTGAGTGTATCGGGGAAATTTCGGGGAACACAGGTTCTGACTAGCCACCAGGTTATATGTCAGTGCATCAGGCTGTGTGTGTGTGTGTGTGCGTGTGTGTGTGTGTGTGTGAGTGCGTGTGCGTGTGTGTGTGTGTTTGTGTGTGTGTGTGTGCGCGTGTCAGTGTGGATGCACTTCGCCCACGTCAGTGCAGGGACTTGGTCATGCTTTGCTGCCATCAGACCAGAACAGGGTGTTAGCTTCATCCAGCTGCCACCACACTATCTGTCCTCTCCATCAGTGGCAGTTCCCTTTTTTTCACTTTGGGTTTGAAGAGAAGTGACACTTGTGAGGTGAACTGTCATTGCAGTGTCGTGTCCATATGTCGGATTAAAAAGCCCTGTCATCCATTTTAAGAGTAAAACCATGCTGCTTCTCTTTTTTACAATTCTAAGAGGTAATCTTCATGATATTTTTGTTGAGTAAAACTGTTTCTTTTAAAACTGAAGTCAGGGGATTTCTTTGGTAATGGAGGAGTGTAAAAATAGTCTAAGGACACAGAGAATATTTCCTAACACATCAACTCTGAACAGAAAAAGCCCGTAGAGATGCAGGGATGGGACTTGCTTTTAGAAAGCCCTTCTTCTTCTGCTTGCATCTGAAGTCCCATTTCCACGATAAAACTGTTCTGCCAGGCAGAGTTTACTCAGACAGTCGAGAGAGGAGTCATAAAGCAACAATGACGCAAGTCAAGTCAAAATGAAAGGCTTCTGGTGACATCTGCTGACTGAATTATAGGGGTCAACTTGACAGCCAGGAATCAAAATGAAATCCATGCTTATGTGTTTTAAGTGGAACAACAACGCGGTGCTGACACGAAGACACTGAGGAGAAATAAGAAATCAAATGAGCTTTGAATCATGGCAGCTTGGTACAGGTCAGGTGGATAAACTGGAACATAAAATTCAGATGTATTTTGCCTATGGTAGAGAGAGTTTAGTCTACAGTTAGAGAAGGATAAAACAAAATGGAAACGTGCACAACTTCCAATAGACCGTTCAACGCTTACGCAAAATGTAGTAAATCCGAATCAAGTAAAATGGAAAGATAAGGCAGTAAACGCAGATGTGTCGTTGACTGTGGATGTTTTTCATTTCGGGACACCGGATGGTGAAATAGTTTGTAATTGCTGCCTTGTCGTGCAGAGGAAATCCTGCAGATGGGGCTGGTGAAGCGATGTTGGCAGAGAAAGGGGCAGCCAGCGGTTTTTGACCGATCGATCCACATGTTTTACTGATCTAAACTCCACAGCTCTCGCGGAGGACGGATGTGCGGGTAGTTTAACCCCCTCAGAGCGAAAGTCACGCAAAAATCCCCGCGAGAGTCGGTTTCAAAACACGAACAAAGAGGCGACCCGGGCTGGAGACGACAACTTATTACCTCTCGCTGTGACTTTTACTCCGACGAGCGGAGCGGATCTGAGCATGCGCACTGCATCGGCTCTGTGGGCTCAGGGAAGACATCACGGAAAAACGTAGGAGCAGCAGCACAAGCCCACGCCGAGATTTTCTCCTCTCCGCCGCCTTAAAACCGCCTGACGAGCGTGGCCCACGACTATGCCCGGCGTGGCGTTAAAGTGTGGGACGACCACTTGACGGGCCTGGGCGAGGTCCGAGCCGTTGCCGGGAGGGGAAATACATTTCTTCTTATGGGAGCAGCATGCGGGAAATGGTCGGAGGTTGCTGCGTGTGTTCCGACGAGCGAGGCTGGGCTGAGAACCCGCTGGTTTACTGTGATGGACAAGGCTGCAGCGTCGCCGTTCACCAAGGTAACGTTAGCCGCCGTTAGCGGGGGGATTAGCGGGCAGCTGTGGCGGCGGAGCCGGCGGCCGGACGCGGCCAGAGGTGCTGGTGGAGGTCGCTATTTTCCCCCTTTTCTTTTCTCGGTAGGTCCCTCGCTGCCTACGTGCGCGGCGGTGTGTGCGGGCCGGTGTGTGGGAGGGGTAGGTAGGCGTGCTGTTTGTTGTTTCCTCTCGGTACACATGATTGAACACGCAGGGCCGAGGGGGGTGACACGGAGCCTGGATGGCGCCTTGGCGACACCGCGCGTCCGTCCGTCCGTCCGTCCGCGTCCGCGTCCGTGTGTTTGTCTCTGGCCCTGTCGGGTTCACCGTTTTGCTGCAGGACGCGTGTGATGGCGACAAGCGGGGCCCGCCGGTTTTCTGCCCGTTCGCTTTGTTGCTGTCGCGTCCGTCGAGGCAGCGGTTAACTTGGCGGCTGTGGCCGGACCCGCTCCGGGAGGCTGCCGGAGATCTGTGCCCCGCTGACTTCACTTGAACGCTCATCGTTTCTGAAATAAATACGCGGGGTTGTTCCCGAGAGTCGGTGGAATCTTTGACATTTGATAGAGAAGGAAAAGTTAGAGGCTGAGTGGGATTTGTCTCCATAGGGTCACTTTCATTCATGCTCGTTTAGTCAAAGTCCCCGCTTGACCTAAAATTGTGTCTTTTTAAGGTTTAGACAGCAGCGTTCAACATCACTGTCAGGACGACGCGATATAAGAAAGTCCGTATAAAATACACTGAATTAGACGGTGGTGAAGATTGAAGTATTGGGCCATTATAATGAACTGACATGAGCCGACAAGAAACTGTCAGTGACCAGTCCTCTGTCTGTGTGTGTGTGATTGGCTGTGTGTGTGTGTGTGATTGTCTCTGTCTGTGTCTGTGTGTGTGTGATTGGCTGTGTGTGTGTGTGTGTGTGTGTGATTCTGTGTGTGTGTGTGTGTGTGTGTGTGTGTGTGTGTGTGTGATTGTCTGTGTCTGTGTCTGTGTGTGTCTGTGTGTGTGTGATTGTCTCTGTCTGTGTCTGTGTGTGTGTGTGTGTGTGTGTGTGTGTCTGTGACTGTGTGTGTGTGATTGTCTGTGTCTGTGTGTGTGTGTGATTCTGTGTGTGTGTGTGTGTGTGTGTGTGTGTGTGTGTGTGTCAGCATGCTACGGCATTGTCCAGGTGCCCACCGGCCCGTGGTTCTGTCGGAAGTGTGAGTCACAGGAGAGGGCGGCGCGTGTGGTGAGTACAACACAACAAACCACAACACAACACAGCACAGCACGAGTGATCTTATCCATTCCTGCCTGGGCCCTCCTGTTCAATGACACACTCACAGCAAAGCTTTGCTCTTTGTCGTCCTGCCCCCAGAGGTGTGAACTGTGCCCCCACAAAGATGGTGCCCTCAAGAGGACGGACAGTGGAGGTAAATCTCATCGCCCCTGCTGTTTCCCCAGGTTACATAGCCAGCGGATGAAAAAGCAGGATCTCATTCTCGCCTGTAATAAGACAGAAGCTGTAGATTTTCCTTGATTCATAAAGAGCCACTGCCAATCTCTCTCCCACCAGGCTGGGCTCACGTCGTGTGTGCGCTCTACATCCCTGAGGTGCAGTTTGCCAATGTCCTCACCATGGAGCCCATCATCCTGAAATACGTCCCACATGAGAGATATATCAAGGTACTGACACACACTCACTGTCCTCTAAAAACACCTGCCCTAAAACATGCAACAGATTCTTACATCAACAGCTGTTCATCCACTGATGCTCCGTGTTGACATTTAGGATTTTACTGCTTCTTTTGCTCTGAGAACAGTATCAAAAACACTGTGCTTATCTGAGAAAGCTACCTTTTTTTCAGTACCTAGAGATTTTATACATCAGATGTCTTTCTATTATTATAATTTTTTTTCCTTTGAATTTCTACATCTATCAAATAGATGATGGCAGACAGACAGACAGACAGACAAGAAACAAAGGGAGGGAGAGTTTTCTGCCACGCAACGAAGGTCCCCGACTGGAGTCGAGTCGGGGGATTTGGGTTTATGCAGTGCGTGCTTTAACCATTAGGCTACTGGGGCACTCAGCATTAATTTTCTAGAGATAAAGTAGCACCTTCAGTCAGGTATAAAACATCAGATCATTTCAAAACATGGATAATACATGAATTAGTTGGTACTTGTCAATAAGTGCAAGTTTTGTCTCTGGTGCTTGGTTCGATTCACGTTTACCTATTCTCTCTCCGCAACTTGTGCAGTTTTTTATTTGATTTTCTAAAGTGATTTTCCTGTAAAACACATGTTTAGAGCTAAAGTATATGAGGTTTTGTTTATAACTATAACCTTGAATATCAGTTTTGGTGACATTCTCTAAAAAAACAAAGCAGGGACTTTGTTTGAGACAGAACTTTTCCCATCAGTGTCAACAATCCCACAGAGAGAGTTAAATCATAAAAGAAAAAAAGCCACAGCTATTTCTCCACCAACAACAGTAGCTTCACTAAACCATGATGCATCGTAGTCTCAAGACATGTGGGAAGCAGCACAGCTCTTGTTTCTCCCTTCATGGGAAAACAGTTTTGCTCCTACAATACCACTGTTCCCTCCACCTACACGTCCTGTGCGAACCCAGAGCTGAATGTGGCAAGGTCACACCTGCTCTCTGGAGGCTGCTGAAAGTCATTCTGGGAAATGTGGGAGATTTACAGCTGAAGTAGAAATAGACAAGGCAGATTGAGGGAGCAACAAAGAAGTAGATTAACCACGGTTCATGAAAACTGTAAGGAATGATGATAAAATGATACTAAACGATTCAGTTGAAGTCATTTGTCTTGCAAAAGGACAAACATTCGCTATTTGCTTCCTGGTTTTTATATCATTAAGATGTAACTGTTGGTCTGACAAAAAATACTTTGTGAAGACGTCACCTTGGGCTCTGGGATTATTGTGATTTAATTTAAATTTTTTTTTAATTAAATATTTTGTATTGATGTCCAGAGGAGAGTTTCTTTAAGTCTGTTCTTCGTGTAATCGCTATTTAAAATATTGAATACTGGGTACTGATTCCTTGACGTACGCAAAAGTTTGGTGCTACATATTGCTGATGAAAAGTAAAGACAATGGGACTTCACAGAGAATCATACCCTACAATGTAAGACCTACTGTGACAGACAAAATGAATACATCCTTCATCTTATATACAGTCATGCTTATGCATTCAGAAAATGCTTTTGAAGTGTTCTGCCAATGTCTATATTTTTTCACTTTGTAAAGCCAACCGTTTAACCACAGCATAGTGTCAGGCCATTACAGCTTCTTCATACATCAGCTGTCTTTTAACTGTCTTATTTTTTTTTCTTTTCTGTATAGTTTTGACAGTTTGCAGTGTGGAGAGTAGTGAGCAGTGAATCCAGCATGAACCAGAGCAGGCCTTTTAAAGCCTTGCATATTATAGAGAAATCAATATGTGACGCATGGACTCATTGGACTGAGCAGCAAGTCACTGACGTGTGTACGTGTGTGTGTCCGGGTGCGTGCCTGCATATAAATGTACACATGTGAGTCTTTGAGTGCCTGGTTTCATATTACTACTACATTAAATTGCATGCAGCTTTCCCCCGTCAGAGCCATTAATCCAGATTTTGCTGCCTGCATTCCTAGACAGCGTTACAATGGACAGTGAAAACTTGAGAAGCCACTCTTCCTTTTTACACGCTCGGTGTAGTTATGTCTCTGGCCTTTCATTACATAGCCAACATCCTCTGAGGGGGGACAGAGAGCCGGACTAGGATGTGGGGAGTGGAGGAGGACAGAGGAAAGGGGAGAGAAAAGGCGAAAGAGAGGGGGCTGAAGTGAAAAGGTAAAGAGCCCGCTGTTCCTTTGTCCCGCACCTGTTGCTAGGCCTCTTCTGCCCCCCACCAGTCAGTCCCACTCACTGGGGGAAAAGCCTAGGAAGAAGTACAAAAGCTGTGCTTGTGTGTGTGTGCGTGTATGTGTTTGACTGCTTGTGTGTGCCCATGTGTATGCGTACATGTATTTTGTGGAGATGTGTGCATGGCAGTGAAGCCTGATGCTTCACTGCCATGCCAGAATTGTGAGAATTCCAGCCTTGAGCTCTAAAATCAGTTATTTTCAAATCTTGTCCGCACACGATTCTTTGGATGCATCAATGTGTGTGTGCCTGGTTTATCATGAAATCATCCCACTACTACACAATAAGAATTAGAAAGAAATTACAAGGATACACTACAAGAACAAGGAAGTACAAATAATGTAGCTGCCCCTTGAAAGCAAGTACACAACTAGCGACAGTTGCTTCCATGTAAATTTTTTCACAACATGCCCAAACATCTGGTTAACAGCACAGAGCAAACTGTGTTCTGTTTGAAAGCCCCATTTTTTTTATCAAAACCTTCTAATCACTTGCAGTAGAGCTATGGCCGGACTCATATTAAGAGCCGTTTTATCTTTTCTGCACTGTAATCAGTTCATTGAAATGACCACATAATATGAATGTATGAAATTGCCCAGTAGCAATAGACTGAACCAGACCTAAAAAACTTTGAAAACTTTTCACACGATTCTGCATTTTTTTTGAAATAGCAAGGGTTTTCCATAAACTTTGCTCATCATCAGTTCAAGCACTTACTGATGATAGCTGATATATCTCTGTTCTTTATTTTCCTATTCTCTCCATCTTTGCTGCTTCACCAGACCTGTTATATCTGTGAGGATCATGGGAGGGAGAGCAAGGCCGCCTGTGGAGCCTGCATGACCTGCAACAGGCAGGGCTGCAGACAAGCTTTTCATGTCACCTGGTAAGTGTTAAGTTTGGGTGTATGCGTTTATGGGTGTGTTTGTGGTTACATGGAAGATGCGTGTCATCTACAGCTTGGTGATATTTTTTTCAAAGAATTATCAACAGCAAGCTGGACACAAGATCAGTTAACATCTTGATCATTGGGGAAAGAACTGTAGCAAGAATCTTTTTAAGAAATAAATTATTTGTTGGATACAAATTTACTTACTCATCAGTATCTAGTAAACTAGATGATTTACCCATTCATCTGGGCATAGATTGGATATCTTAGGGTGAATGTATCTCCTAAACTTAAACACTTAAAGACTTTCATATAAACTACAGCCCAATACTGAAAAGAGATCAAGGATTAACTTAGAATCTGCTTCCCATCTTATTTCTCTGACAAATTAACATAATTAAAATGAATCTATTGCCACACTTTAGCTTCTTATTTCAGTCACTGCCCTGTTATTTAGATAAAGCATTTTTAAAATCCATAAACAAATTAATATGCTCTTTTTTTTTTTTTTGAAGACTCCTCATCTAGAATACCTTTTAAAACTTTAACTTAGGGCGTGCGCCACCTTTTTCTTTAGACTGACTGCCAAGGTTAGACAAATTTCATTGGACATTAAACTAAGGTCTTACCTCCCTGTTACAGAACTGGACAGGATGCTAGACACCATGTCTGCAAAGTGGATTGGCCTGATATCATTTAGCAAATACATGTGTCTTGCTCAATTGGAACCAGCAAAGACCTCCAACATTTAATTTGTTCAAACAACTTGAAATGAAACATTACAACTCAACTGCGAACGTAGTCTTTAAGAATGAGAGTGATATCTTTCTGAGACCATAGGAACGTTATGATTCATCTGTTGACCATCAATCCAGTCTGGTTTGACATGCTTTGATTTTGTTTAGAAAAGAGAAACTTTATATGTGAAAACTATAGTTGGAGAAAAATTATCTTAAAAATATCTTTTCCCCTTCTTCTTCAGAGGTTTTTTTTTTTTAAATTTATTTATTCTCAGTCGTTCTGTATTTTTTTTCTTTAGTTGCTGTTACTTAATCTCATCCTTGTTTTCTCTGTACTCTGCCTTTCAGTTCTGTGTGTTACATGTGGAAAATGAATAAATAATTGAAAAAAATAAATTAATTATTTGATGGAACATATGAACTTATGAACATGTCATCTGTGTTTAAAGGCTACTAAAAATATTCCAGCAGGACAGTAAGCCATAACCAAGGCATGGATGGATTAGATTCACATAATTGATTGATCCAAAGTTCCTCAAAATGCCTGTGTGCATTCCCCATAGCTCTATTTGTTTTACTGTGTCTGCAGTATTTTTCTCATTTTCATTCCCTGTCTCTTTACATTTTCCTTCAGTTGCTTTGTGCCTTGACGTTGTCATAGCTGCAACCAATTCCTGTCACAGAAAGGGGGATTGTGTTTAAATTGAGCATGAGAGACTGGCTGGCACAGATTTTTATTTGCAGAGATGCAACATTTAATCCATCCTGCCTTAATCCTGACTCGGGTGACATCCAGGTGGTGTGTGTGTGTGTGCGTGTGTGCGTGTGCTTGTGTGTGTGCGTGCGTGCGCGTTTGAGTGCGTGCGCGTTTGAGTGCGTGCGTGTGTGCGTGTGTGTGCGCGTGTGTGCCTGCGTGCATGGGTGTGTGTGATCTTTGCTATCGTGTTTCCTTGCCTGTCTGACCCTGTGACTCCCTGTCTTCAGTGCTCAGATGGCTGGTCTGCTGTGTGAGGAGGAAGGCCCAGAGGCTGACAATGTGAAATACTGTGGCTACTGCAAGCATCACTACAACAAAATGGTAAAGACCTGAGAAAATTGTCCTTAACCAAATCCTCATTAGACTAACTCTGTTGATGCACTTTACAGTGTTATCTGATTACCAATAAACATTAATGCTCTTGTGTTTTTGTCAAAGCCCCCTTGGCCTCTGAATCTTAGCTTTAGCCTGATGATCAAGCTGAATTGCCTTGTCAGTTTCATATCATTATTCAGCACAGGGGCCTTATGTGCAGGACTATTTCGTGGTCATGCTCAGTGACTTCCTGGACTCTCCAGTAGATGCCTGACAGCCTCATGGCAGCAACAAGACACTAGAAGGTCAACACGCCATGCCAAGAAATAGTCCGGCACATAACAATTGTGTAAAATAAAAACTTGTTTTTAGATTAACATATTAAATGAACAAGATATAACAGGTTAACAGGGGAGCTTTGGAGCTGCTAGTATGTGCGTGCCTTTTTGCCTTTCGACAGAGCCAGGCTAGCTATTTGCAGTCTTATGCTAAGCTAACTGGCTGCTGGCTGTAGCTGTGTATTTACAGGACAGAAATGAGAGTGTTATTGGTCCTTTCACCTAACTATATTCCTTTTAAAGCAAGATGTGATTCGAAACCCTCACAGCTTTAGAAGTTTTATGTTACTGTAGGACAATCCTCACTTTCTCGTTTTGGGTTTTACAGCAGAAGAAGTTGCGCTCCAGTGAAAATACAAGTGCCGCCTTCAGTCATTCCAGGGGGCGCTCTAGTTCTCCCTCACAGGACAAACACCACCACCACAGACAGAGGAAGGTAACTGTGATGTTAATGTGTGTAACTGTAAAGGCTAGATAAAGTGTTACAGGCCAAAAGTTGGCAATGAATAAGTGATCAGATACACACTCTTGTTTTAAAACTACTGAAAAAGATTTTTTGCACTAAAAATGGCATCATATTGAAACTAGTATACAAAATTTCAAATGATACACCACCTTAGTAATTATGTGTTTGTGTATGTGTCTGTATGTTAGAATAGTTGGCATATGCCTGGTAGGGCCTGGTTTCACTCGTTACACATCTGATCCCTGTGTATGTGGTTTTCTTTCAGAGTCATAAGGACAAGATTAGGCAAAAAGAGCGTCACAAGAAGTCCTCGGACAGCCTGAGCTCGTCAGTCACAACCAGCACCATAGAAAAGGTACAGAAAGCCAACACACAAGGCGACCTAAGCACTGGCCATTGTAAGGTTGCAACAGAAAAAAATCTTGGTGCCACAGTTCCTTAGTCGTTGTTCTAAAATAGTATTGTGACATGTAATGTCAATGTTAATTTTTGAGAGCTGTCATTTTGTTTGACTATACAAAAAAAAAAAAAGAATGAATAAAACTAAACTTGTTGTGGCCTGTCTGTGTAGGTGCAGATCTCCTCCAGTCACCATAGCAGCAAGGACAATGAGGGTAAGTCCAAGAAGCTGAGCTCCCACAGTCATGGTCATCGCAGCAAAAAGACAGTAAGCACTGGCAAGAGCTGCTCCTCCTCCTCCTGCTCCTCCAGTCCATTCAACACAGGTAAGAAAAGACTGATGAAATGTTTAGACGCTACAGCTTATGACAGTTAAAGTCAGATGGTAGAAGTAGGTGAAATAAAGACTATTGAGATCATTGAGTTTGTTTTTCATCTTCTTTTTTCTTTTGGAGGTGGCTCCTTGTCTTCTGCTCAGGATTTCCATCAGTTCTCATCTTCATCTCGCCTGGAGCGTGACCATGACCGAGGAGGTGATGACCACAGTGGGGAGGAGCGTAAAGAGCGTCACAGGAGGCCAGCAGTCCAGGAAGATGAGGATGAGGATGAGAAGGAGGAGGACAAAGATGAGGAGGAGGAGGAGGAGGATGAGGACGAGGAGGAGGACGAGGAGGAGGATAATAAATACCACAAACCACCAGCTCTGACTCCCGCTGATGGCCCACTGGCAGGATCACAGGGCCACGACAGGTCAGAGGGCAACTCAAGCCCTTTCGAGAACAAGGTCACCATCTCTACCTTTGGGTCCATCATGCGCATCACCTCCTCGTCGGGGCTGGGCAGCAGTGGCAAGATCCGCAAGATCTCCTCCTCAGGGGACTACAAACCCTCCAAGTCTATCTGCAAGCCGTCTCAACTGAGCACACCGCCTATCCTGGAGGAGGCGGACTTGGAGGAGAAAGGCACCCCTCCACCACTGCCCCGGGAGAGGAGGCATCGTGGCAACAAGAAGAGTCGCCACGGCCCAGGGCGCCCCCGGGGCAGCAAGAACCGAGAGAGGAGGGAAGAGGAGCTTCATCACCACCATCACAACACAGTACCTCCTCCTCCAGCCTTAACATCCTCGCTCTACCCAAGCCCATCCTCCATCCCACACCCAGCCTTTCCATCCACGCTACCTCCCACCACCACCTCTTCCTCCTCTTGTTCTTCGTCTTCTTCTTCTTCTTCTTCATTCTCCTCCTCTGCTGGCAGTTTTTCCACAGGCCGCGGTAACTCACTGCTCGGCTCTGGTAAGTCTTTGTGAGTGGGTGTGTGTGGTAGCCCTCTAGCTTCCTGTGTGTGTGGGGAAAAAAAACTAACTACTATCTGTTTGCACTCTGACACTTCATTTGCGGCTTAACTCTAAAGTGCTGAAATTTTTCCATTACACACATGCTCTGTTAGTACCACAGTAGCAGCTTATCTGTATATCTGACCCCTCAGTGTAATAGAACAAGCCACTGGGAGTAAGAGCCTGTCAAGACAAATAAAGATACTGTTTCATGGAAGTGTTTTTCAAATAAATGGTTTTAAAGTTTAGAATATTTAGTAAATCTGTCTCACATATTTATTTTAATCAGTGAGGCACAGATATTGTCCCAGATAGTGGTTTTTGTATGCACTGCACATGTCTGAGCAGTGGATTTCCTGCCCTACTTTTAGACTGATTCCTTCCTGTACATGAACTCATAGGTGCTGTGTGTGCTTGTGTTTAGGGGTCTTCCAACATCTGAGATGAAAATAATCAGAGACTTTGTTACACCTGACCTTACTCCTCTGGTCTCTCAGGCATCTACTCCAGTCTCAAGGATCCTCTCACAATGGGCGGGGGTGTATGCGGTACCCCTCTCTCCCTGGGTGGAGGGGTGTGTAGCACCTCATTGTCCCTGGGAGGGGGCATGTGTAGCACCCCTCTCTCCTCAGGACTCCTCCCTACCCACGTTTCCTCACTCTCTCTTCCATCCGTGAATGCTGTCTCCAACACACAGGTATTTACACACAGAGAAAATACATTCACGATACAGTTTGTTTATTTTGCAAGCAAAAATGCCCAAGTGTGACAACATATGACATTAAATCACAATTTCGAGTCAGCCATTAGTTTTGAGCAGATTATGCCCAATGTACTTGGATTATTACCAGAATACAAGTGTCTACGTCGAATAAGGAGATTTTTTTTTTGTCCAAAGTCCTGTCCATACAGTCCAGATGATTCTTTGTCAGCCCAGATATTGATGTTCACTGTCTCATAGGTCCATCCAGGTTCCAGCACCTCCTATAGCCTGACGTCCACTCAGCCTTTCGCCAGCTGTCTCTCCTCAGCCCCGACACTGCCGCCACTACTGAGCCAAGCCCAGACCTCACTGCCAGGTGAAAGGGAGAGAGTAGAGAGATGACTATGATTCACTTGCATTTGTTTAGAAGCTGAAGCTAGCTTAAGATAAGCTTCCACAATAAAGCCTTTTCTGTTCTTCCCCCTTTACAGAATTTGACATTAAATCTCTTCAAACTGCACATCAGACACAATTCTTTAATGATAAAAAGAATCGTCTTTAAATAAACAGAAGCACATGTAGAGATCATGGCCCTTTTGTCCTGTTCTCAGAGTCCGACCTCGATGACTGTCGCTTTCCATGTCAGGGGAATTCACCAAGAGAGAGTCTTTCCTCACAGTATGTCCGATACTTTACTCTTTCATCTTTATTGGTATTTTCATACATGATTCTCATTTTCCTCCAGGGCTGTTGAAAATTAGTAAGCAAGTAGACAATGACAAGAAAAGTAAAAAAAACAGTCAGTTATGAAACGGTCTCTCTGTCAACGGAAAATCATTTGAATAAATTTTCTCTTCACTGTAGCTGCAGTCAGATCAGTTTCTATTTCAGCAAACAGCAATGTGAAACAAGAAAATGGCTGCTGGTTAACTACCAAAGGGAGTCAGGCAGGTTATAAGAAGAGATACTAACCACAGCCACAGGGTCTTGTTGGTAGTTTCCCTGCTTGCTTTCTGACTGCCTTTTGCTTTCTTCTCCTTCTCACAGGTCTCCCATGAGCTGTCTTCCTCTTCTGTTTGACCAGAGAGATGGGTTGGGTGCTGGAGTCAGAGCCCGTCCGGAGAACGTCCCTCCGGCCAGCTGCCACATCGAACTCCTGCTGGAGAAACATGGCAACGGAGAGATGGGAGTCAACAGTGAGTCAGCCCAAAAACAGTCATGCGCCACCAGGGGTTCCCAAATGCTTCCAAGATAAAACTGAGGGTGATACCCCAGTTCTTTGTATTTTATCTGACTGTCCTTTCATTTTCAATTGGTTTGTTTTTTTTTAAGGCAACAAAACTTCAAATAAAATAGCCTGGGAAGGAGAAATTACTCTTTGTTTGAACTACTCACAACTTGTGGCTGCACTGAGGTCATAACCTTGAATGAAGGGTCTCTTTATTTCTAATTAGGTTGCCTGGCAAAATGATTTTAACCACTTTAAAACACTGTATGAAATGGCCCTACACTCAGTGCAGCTTTTTCTGAGAACACAACCTGGTGCTATTTAGAGATGATGAATGTCCCCGTGGACACGGTTAGGGACAAAAACTAGTACTGTGAGAGACGTCATGCTGTGACGTTATTTAAAGCAGCTTTGTTTCTCATGTTTCTTCTCTACGTTAGATCTCTGCTTTGCTCACTGCTTCTTCCACAGACTCACTTTTTCTCTGGGGACATCATCAGCTGACACTTGTTTCAAAATTTATTCTTAGCTCTTTTTTCTTTCTCCAACCAGTGGTATCTCAATTTTTCTATTTTGCGGCTTACTTCCTTCTCATTCTCTGTCCTTCTTTCACTTAGAAACATTTTTTTCTCTCTCAAAATCAAGCGTAGACCCTTCTTTCTTTCTTGGCCCTTGAAATATCTCTGCACTGTGTATACTTAAATACTTCTTAGCCCGTCAAAGTTCACTTTAGACTAATGAGTGTTTACTGCCGTTCCACTCTGCAGGATTGAGAGAGAAGTGTGTGTTTGTTCTCCCTGTGTGTGATGCCAGGCACACTGCACCGACAGCACCATATCAAATCAATTAGAAAGCATTCAGACCTGAGGGCCCTGCTATAAGATAGGAAACTATATAAAGCTAAAAGTCCACAGCAATCACCAGTTAATGTCTGAATCTATTTCAATTTTTAATTCTCATTTATCTTATATTTCTTTTGTTTTTTTACGGCTTTGACAGCATTTATACTGTAAGTCTGTAATGATGGTGAATTTGCCAGGCTTCAAAGTTCAAGTACCCACGGTCGTATTTTTCCTGATTAGACCCCTAATCCAGAATAGAACTATGTGTGTGGATGTGTACACACTCCCATCTGATTGACATCTCCCACTTTGAGGACTATTTCCTGCATATTAAACAGTAATTACATATGATTGAGCGGTAAATTGAGATTTTAGACACTTGAGAATAATTTATATCATCACTAACAGATGTTGTGTTGCCCAGTGGTAATTTTCACATCAGCCAAAGGTAAAGCATTATAGTGTGGGATGTTTAGACAAAGGTTTTGTTCACACTATAAACACAACTTTTTGTGTTCTGTTTTTTCTTTATATACTGTGAATACATTTGAATACATTTTACACTTAGAACTTGGACACTCAAATTAAACGGCTTAAAGTAGACAAAGTGCACTAGGTAGCAAATGGGGAGTGTTTTAGGACACAGCAGTAGTTTTGTGACCTCTTATATTTTCCCATCATAGCGTTGCCTAACGTCAGCCTGAGCAGGGGCCTCATCAGTCAAAATAACTGAAAACACCTGTGTGGGTACAAGGACCTTATAACATGGACTAAAGGAAAACTCTGTGCAAGTCACTGGGTCTTTTGTGACAGATATTTCTCCGTGTATTATTGATTGTTTAACCATGACTACTTTATCCTCATACATACAGTAAATGAATGAGATTGATTTATACAAGTTCTGGGTTCTCTGTGTAGTGTCTTTAACAACATACTGTAAAGTAGGATACATACTGACATAACTTTGGTACTGTTTAGAACTGTTTTACAGAAAGAAAAAAGATTCTAGTTTTTGAATTGTGAAGGAACAATGATTAAATTAAATTTGTTGATCCACTTTTCATCATGCTTGCTAAATCTTCATATTTAGCTATAAAATAAAAACTTTAGTACTAATGTTAAATTTCTTCTCCCTGCCCTTGTAGTTGTGGAGATGCTCCAGTCGCTCCACTCCCTGCAGCAGGAGAACCAGCGCCTCCAGGACCAGATCCTCAGCCTGACAGCCAAGAAGGAGCGACTGCAGCTGCTCAACACGGAGCTGGCCGTGCCTTTTCCTCCACACGTTCATTCTGCCCAGGGCTCCTTGCACACCTCCGCCCAGATCAACTTCCTGTCGTCCACTCAAGGTCAGACTCTTCATGTCTGCTAGCTACTCTCAGATAAAAACCTATGGATACGATGTTTCCATGGTGTCACGTAGTATGGTCCCCATCTTCTTTTATCTGTTTCCCTGTCCTTCGTCCTCCCTCCACGACAGTCCAAATGCATGTACAACTTTTCAACATCAATTATTTTCTGGCGATTTCTCACAGTTATCTCATCAGACTGTGATTGAAAGGAAGGTAGCATTGATTTGTTGGTGTGGAATGCTATATGTAGATCCTGTTGTGACCTGAAAAATATAATTGGTTAATGAAAAACTTAGATTTTGTAGTTTTCACCCTGTGTTTGTACCTCTCTGTTCCTTAGACCCCCTGAGCACCAATAAGAGCCCCCTGTCCAAAAGCTGCTTCCTGAATGACACCTCCTTTGTTACCTCATCTGAGGTGAGAACCTGTAAATCCTTTTTTACCTTGAAGACATTGTACAGATCGAGGCCAAACAGTATTAGCAAGTATGTTTCTGCCTCTAAACCTCTTTGTAGCAGGGAATGTGTGTGTTTAACCCTTAATACAGTGATGATAGTGACATTTGATGTTGTCTCTTACCATCAGATGTATACAGCCTATATACCTTTTTGCCAGTGTTTATTTCACTGAAAACTGAGGCATATAAAGGCACTGAATTCATATCAAAAGAAAGCTAGATTACACCTCATTAGCTAAAACGCACTTTTTATGTCTTCGTTCCAGGAGCTTCACTCTGGTAGTCCGTCCCGCAGTAGCTCGTCCCTCTCTTTCCAGAGTACTCCTCCTCCTCAGCAGAGCCCCGCCTCCTTCAGCCAGCCCCTGCTCAACGGTCTGAGTCGAGGCTTGAGTGAAGGTTTGGGGACCATCAGTCAGGCTGGCGGCTCCTCACTGCCGGTGGTTGGCGGGCTCATGGCGTCTCTCGCAGGAAGTCCTCAGCTGAATATGAACGGCGTCCTGGGAAGTCTGAACGGTGTGATCCAGTCTCCCGTGCAGAACCCCCCTCAGCCCACGCTCCCTGCTCTGCGCCCCCAGCCTCCACCACTCAACCCCCAGGCACTGGCTCAGGGCTTCCAGCTTCCTAAGAGCGTGAGCCCGTACGTACCCACTCTGTCTTAAAATGCGATGAAGGAGAAATCTGCTCTAGAAATGAACTGTCATTTTGTTTAAAGGTGTGGTAACATGTCAGGCTTTTACTCTAAGTAAGAATGAAGCTGATTGTTTGTCTGTGTGTTCATGTGTGTCCGCTGCTTAAAGTATGTCTTGTGTGTTTCAGGTCATCTCTCTTGTCAGAGCAGCAGAAGCAGCTTCTTCTTGAGCAGCAGCAGCAACAGCAACAGCTCCAGCAATTCCTCACCTCACAGAACTTCACTCCTGTAAGACAATTTCTCTATCACTTTGACTTATTCTCACCTGTATTTTCAGGTGTTTTTACTTTGTACACTTTCTCTAGGGATCAAAATAATTTTATTTACCTCTTTGTGGCCATATTTGATTAACATCATAATCAAGGAGATATGTTAGTCACCCCACTGTCAGACTTAGCTGTTCTAAAGGCAGAAAATATGAATAATCTCCAGAATTATCTGATTTCAGATAACCGTCCATCCACAGTACCACTCACACTCATGTTGGATCAACTTGCTCCAGTCCTGCTCTACGCTACCAGCTGTGCACTGAGCTCAAGGTTTTATTTCCTTTAGGTTAACAAACAGAAACTAAACCAAAATACCTCAGGGGATGACACTTTTCAGTCACTGTCCATCACGGTCTCAAAACAACAGCAGCCCCTCTCATGTGTTCCTATCTCCACTTGCTCTGTCCTCTGGGCATCTGTGACAAGTCACAACCTGTGACCATGAAACAAGTCAAATAAAGTTTATTTGTATAGGCTGCAATCATAGTGATAGTCCCAAAGGGCTTCACAGAACCACAGAAGATGTTTTAGGTTCACTCGGTAATAAATTGTTTTTTCTTAATACAAGTAACTTTTACTCGTGTTCAATACTAACATATTTGTTTGAAGAGGTTGCCATGATCATTTTCTGGTGCTTCAATAGTGATCTGCCTAATTTTATCTTGCTTTTAGATTTTGACTCTCATTAGTGTCCCCTGAGTGGCAAGAAACAATGCTTTACGGTCAAAGGCATGGCACTTAGGATAAGAAGCATAAAAATGGAATATTAACTATCAATAAGAGTAAGACCTCATATATTGTCATATTGTTACACCTAATGGCTTTGAAGAGAATGACAAGGATAACATTATGGAGTCTTGTTCAGCAACAGCAAACAAGCCACCAACCATTTCCGTATTTGACTTGCAAACTGGTGAAGGTTTGGCGGGGTTGGAACTAGTCAGGCACTGTGACACCTGGTAAATATAGCAACTCATTTGTTTCCTGTGTGACTGTAAGGGTCTAAGGTTTATTGGAGACTGTGACATGTGATATAATATAAGATGCTAGGGGAGTGAAAATTGCCACTTTCCCCCATGAGGTTAAAATAGGTACAAGTGGTACAACATTGATTTGCTCATCAGCTGCTGTCAGAGCAGCATAATCTTTGGACCAGTTATGACACAACTCTGTCAAATGTTACATTGATAGCATACAAATGTATTAATGCTCGCAATACAAAAGAGAAACTTGTAGATGTCACACAACCACAGTTGGACTGTGTGCTACTCATGGTCAAAAACTCCATAGGTTAACTTTAAAAGAGCTCAGATCGCTTCGCACGGTTCCCAGGTGTCCTGAAAGTCCTATAAACCAGCTGTCTGCTCCCATTCTTCCACCAGGAGCAGCAGGTGGTGGTGTGCCAGATGCTGCAGCAGCAGAGACAGAGGGAGCTGCAGCGCCTCACGCTGACAGGGGCACTCACCTCCACCCCAAACTCACCCATGATTGCCCAGTCGCCCAACCTGCTGTCCTCTGCTACAGCCTCACCCCTGCAGGGCGGCCAAGGAGGCAGCCTCTTTGGTCTGCAGGACAACACACTTCACAAGCCCGGGGTGAGCGGTACTGCAGGATTTCTCGCTCTGATTGCATACACTGTAATGTTTTCATTTTTAGTATTTTAAGAAACCTCATGTTGTTCTGTTTTCAGTCTGCAGGAGAAAAAGGCGGAGACAAGAATGGGTGACATCTCTAGATAATACAGGAGCAGCTCAAGTGAAGATATACCGGGGAACACACGTCCACTTGAAGAAATGAGGTCAACTTAAGACTTTTGAACGTCTTTCCTTCTCTGTCATCTTTATCTTAAACCCTCTTTTATGAATGTATAACAGGATGGACTTAAGCGTCAAGGTGAAGTTTTTCATGTTTTGAAATTCCTTATATCAGAGGTTCTTCTCATAGGTTTTTTGTGTAGGCAGCTTTCAGAGAGCATGAATTCAGTGGTCTCTTCTTAAATTGCACTAATTTGTTAGCTAGACCAATGGGGCTGCGTATGAAGGCAGAGCCAGAGTTCCTGCTCATCCCTGCAGGTGCTGCGAAGGCTGTCAGTTTGTGAGAGGGAACTCCAGTTCAGAGTGTTTCTCTCGAGTGTTTCTCAAGCACTGACCATTCACAAATTCCCTAAATGGCTTGAACCAGAGTTTCCATTCACTCGGTGAGAGCCAGATTTCTGCCCCTTCTTGCAACCTCAACTGTCTTCCTTGATATTTTGTCTTCCCTTTGTGTTCACCCCACCCAGATTTCATCTAGATCTTCTATATGTTGCAGCCTCTCTATGGCACTTACTATTATGTAAAAGATGAATATACTGTCATTTTCAATGTGTGGTTAGTGACATTTCAGCATTAAGCTAGTTATTACCTCAGACTTTTTTGCCGCCCTTTTTCCATTGTCGACAGTTTGTGCTGACTCATTACCGCAATAGTCTTCACTGGATTTAAATGCCCGCCAAAAATTTTGGTTTAACTCTAAGGTATTAACTTATGTAAATGTAAAAAATGACACACAACCCACGTATCCAAAATGGCGCTGTCGTCCACCAGAGACTGGCATCGACGTGAACTTGAACGTTGAGCACCAGGTTTTATTCTAAATGACCACAAGAGTTTCTAAAGACTTTTATATCCTTCCAGTTGCTATCGAGATTAAGCAGATGAAACCAAACATTTGGAAATTGTAGGTAAGAAATAAATTGTTTTTTAATTGTTGCACTTTGCATGTTAGTAGCTAACAGAGCAAATTAGCCATCAACACAGTACCTTATAAAGGATGCTTGGTACTTACTAGGCCACTAGGGACTTACAGGTTTTTGATTTCTATGAGTATTTTGCACTCTGTCTTAAGTGTCAGCTTTTTATGTTACTTTCATACATAGATATTCTTTTCACGTCCGCAAACTAGTTGTTCTTTTAGCAATACTGGATAGATAATGCCTTAATGATACTAGATTTACAGAGAAACCACGAGCCCAAAAGCTCAAACTCTTGGCGTCTTTCTTTGATAGTCTTTTTTATCTCGGGTTCATGAAGGGGTTCATTAATGAAGTGAAAGTACTCTTCCTAAACCCATTTATACTTTTGATAGCTGACTGATGATTTCAACAGTTGAAATGTGTGAATAACCGTATAGTGGTAACTAAAGTGTCAAATCATTTTCTATTGTAATTTTTGTGTTAAGATGCAATGTTCTTTAGTTGTTTGTGCTTCAGAGAACTGAGAAGGACTTGTTGAGAATCTTACAGTAAAGCCTGCACAGCGTTGTCATAGGAAGGTGGCTGCGGATGGCCAAGATGTAAACTATTATTAAAATGCTGTCGCATCAGTGTAGGAAACATAGTGTAGCTATTATCAGCACTGAAAAGACAGTGGATTGCCAATGTTGCTACTGTTGGTCTTTTACTGCAGGGCTGTGTGAGCCCACATTCATGATTTAAGCCGACGTAGACTCTATGATAAGCTTCTTTTTCCCTCTACTCCACTTTATCATGTGACGCCTCTGTTTGGCTCAGTTTAACTAACAAAGGCCATTCTCACATTCATCTTTTACCCTTTAAAGAAAGGGATTATTTTATCAGGTTATCTCCTGTGTTCTTTAACAATATTATCATATCTTCTGTTTGCAATCTTGAACATGATCTCCCATACATGTGATATGTTGAGTGCTAGATTGTTTTTGTTAGCAGCTAATGTAGACGTCAAAGAGGAACTTTAAGCAGCTCACTAGTCTGCGATAAATACTGTAGCAATGCCAGGAGGAATATTGTTGATTATGTCAATACAGACATGAGCCAACATGTTGACATGACTCCAGATGGGAGGTCTGCATTTTGCCAAGCATGTCCTTATGAGTCACCTCTCAGCTGAGGCAGAGTCCAGACACACAACCACGTCCAAGACATTGACTAAAGAGTGGTGTGAAGGATTTCTGAAGCAGTTTCTTTCTCATGTTGCACTGGGGCTCTTTGGGCCCAATTGTAAAGCGTTTTTTTTTTTTTAGTACCTTTTCAATTTTGTTGGAATACAAGTTGTATACTTTAATATGTTTGTGTAAAAACACATTCATTCTTTTAAGCTTTGAAGTTTGGGTAACCAAGATAATCCATGTTATGAATGTCGTACTGTGTATCTTTTATGTATTACAACATTTAAGCACCTGGCTCTGAATGAAGTTTGATGGAGAGCAAGTTACCTATGGGGATATGAATTGCATGAAATGCAGTGAGGTCTCTCAAATGTATCGCTAAAAACCAAGTAATAACTATGCATAATTTTAAATGCATTGTTCCCTGAAAAAAAGAAATTAAATGAAATGAGCACTGAAGCTTAAAAAGGACAAGCCCGTTGTCATTGTACAGTGTATTTGTTTGAGAGAATTGATCAAAACGAATTTGACAATATTCAGATTAAAAGCCCTGTAAAGTATTTTGATATTTTTGTGTGTAAAATTAAAATTACGTATTGAGAAAACTTTTTTTTTTTGTCAATAAATGTATTTTACTGAGTTTTACATTTTCTCCTGGGTGTTGAATGACTTGGCTGTAAATCGTCTGTGTATTTGAGGAGGACGGAACTTGGGACTGAATTTGTCATTTTCATTTTCATAGAAGATAACTGAGCGAATTAGTTTTGTCCTGCCCTTGCTTGTACTAAATTGTAAGAGATCGACCTTGTTGACCTGTAGATAGTGTTATTACTTTACCACAGTAACAATTATTTGAAACAAATGTTTAATTTTAGAGAAAAAAAAACTAAATCATTGGGCCGAAATGGAACCTGCAGATTTTTGCTGCTACATGCGAAGACAGTTTTGAGGAACCTGAGATTAGATTTAACTCTTTTTTTCATAATTATCCATTATTATCAAGTGAAGAAAGATGCTATTTAAATCTACACATTTCTGGATGGATTAGTCTGATCAACATTTAAAAAATATCGTTCCCATGGCAGGTTGTGTTTGTGGTCCTGTTGATACATAAAAATGCATTACTGCCATATCAGTACACAGGAACCAGTCAAAAACCTGACAACCCCAAAACAGTTCTTATTAATAGCTTCTAATTGATCTATTAAGCCTTGGAAAATGTATCTAATAACTATTAAATATTTTAGGAAGTGACAGCAGTTTTGCACTTTTTCACAGTGGATTTTTGTAATGAATGAATCACTAGAGTCTGAGAAGTAAGAGGAGGAGCATTGTGTTAGAAAATGCGGAGGGGTGGCTCCAACACTATTTACAGTCATTGGCCAATCAGAGGAGGGGCCATGTCCTAACTTTTATCGTGGTCCATTCAAGTTTTCTGAAGCAGCTGGCCTGAGACCTGTGATTTTGTCTTGACAGTAAAAGAAATATTAAGACTCAGTTCACTTAAACTTTGTGGCAAAATCAACACAACCAGCTGTGTAGTCCCAGGACAAAGAGGATGCACACAGGCCTTCAGATGATCGCAACTATGTTCTGTGCAAAGAGAAAACCTGACATACCCCCCTTCATTCACCTCTGATATCAATGTGTTTTGCACAGCCTGCAGGTGAAATAGAGAAAACTTCATTTGAGGTTATCAGTGACTAGAAATAGCAGAAAAATAACAACCTCATAAAATATTTTTTTATTTTGTGTCTATTCTTTCCTTGTATATGGTCAGCTGCTGTAAAAAAATAATTTTTATATCAATTAATAATTTTTGTAATATTAAATCAGTAGCCTACTGGTTAAATGTGGGGCTTGTGTTTTTTTTACTGTCCATGAAGTATGCTTTCCTCCTGCTCAAAGTTTATTCCTGATGTTGTCTCCAGCTTTCACCTGGTGCTGTGTGTCGCATCTGTTGGTGCATTTTGTCCCCGGGTGCAGTGCCGCCTGTTGTCCACACAGCCCCTCCCTGCAGCCCACCTGTCCTACAGAGTGAAGCTGCTGCGCCTGTTGCACTTGTGGACACTGAAGGAAACAGGTGAGTGTAAATGGCATGATGGGGTTCCAGTTTCAGACAAAACTGGAGCATAATCAGTCACTTAGATGGACAGCTCATTTACGGCTGTCTGTGTCCAGTTTACATTAACATCAGTTTGAGAGCTGAAAAGTCTACACTTCAGTCCCTGTGCTGTAATTGCTTGCACTTCATGCTCATCTCCCATCACTTAATGAAGTCGGTGAAAGCCGTCTTTAAATGAGCGGCATTCAAGACGTCTGCTCTTTGAGGCCAAGGAACAGGAGCTGCAGTAGAAATCAACATGAATAAAATCTGTCTAAACAGAAATATTATTCAGTAAAGTGTCAGAGTAAAAGTTGTGAAAGCGTTTTGCATAAGACTATGAAAACATCCTCATATAATGTCTTTACATAGTTGCTCTTTACATGTGATTTATGAACATGGGGTGATAGTATGATATAGGTTTGCTATGTAAGTATTATCTTACAAAAAGTAATTATTACTCATTACCCTTGATATTAAAACAAAATACATTTCCTGCTTTTTGCCTTTGCTGGAATGATTTGACAAGGTGTGTTTCGTGTATTTTATGTGTGTGTGTGTGTTTGGCTGCGCAGAAATAAAAGGATTAATCCTTTAAAAGAAAGTCTTCTGTACCCTCTACACTGAATCTCAAAAACACTGGCATCTTCCCTTTAAAAAGACTGAGCAGAGCAGTAAATCATGTGATATAAGTTGCAAAAATGGTCAAAATAGCTCCAGAAAGAAAAGGGCCCGGACGGAACCCGTGTCCTCAGTGGTCTCTCTTCATTATTCTTATATATCTTCATTTTATTCTTCTCCGTCAACGTCTGTCACCTCACCTCAATCCTATCTGCCGTCCACGGAGTCCGCCCGCTGATTGGTTGAGCCGCCAACACGTGACTCCGGAAGCGGTTCCTGCCGTCACCTGTGTCGGATCCCGGGCTGTGACCTCGGCTCCTTCCCGGCTCCTTCCCGGCTCCTTCCCGGCTCCTTCCCGGCTCCTTCCCCGGCCCCCTCCGCCGTTACCTCCGGGCTGAGACCTCGGCCCCTTCCTCCGCCGTTACCTCCGCTAAATGACCTCTCACTCTCTGGGGCCGTCGCGTAACTCGGGCGTCTGTCTCACGTCAGAGACCGACCGTGATTTCAGCAGCGGCGGCGGCGGCAGTTAGCTGATGCTGCATCGACGTTAGCCGTGATTGGAAACATGAACGCGTTGGTGGCGAAATTAGACCATATGTGGATTAGTCTGACCCCGAGGAAACCCTGGGGACCTGCGTCTGCAGCTTTCAAGGTAAACCGAGTCCTAACAATGGCCTACCTGCTGTAAATATGTACAGATATTAATATAATGTTAGACTGACTCTCTAATTTGCACCAGTACTTCTTAAGCTAGCAGCGGTTAGGGTTGGCAGTGTTGGATAATCGCGCTGTGTTATTCAAGCCGCTGGTTTCCGAGGGTAAGCTACAGTGTGTGGAGGAACTGTGGGCTGGAGCGCCACCTGCCGTTCAACGCTGAGGCTCCCTCAGCCACACAGGTGTTCAGGGTGAGAGCTTCTCTCCGTCGGCGTTGACACAGCACACATTTACCCTTCGACCAGTCTCAGGTGAAACGGTCTTCATCAGCAGTGGCTCTGATCCACCAGTCCGTGCCAGGACCCTGCAACCAGCTCATCTGAATGGAATGTGGCCATTTTTTATTATAAGAATTACACATGCGCTTGTCCTGCTGACATGAAAACGACTGTTGTGTAAAGCATCCTATATATAAGTTGTCCTGCCTCAACAAGTGCAACAAAACTCGGGGGTGAGTCAGGCAGGTGTCGGCTAAGCGGCTTGTAGACGCAGTAACTGCCCTGTGAGGAGGCTTAAACAAGAGAAAACACCTGTGAAGCTGCACCGTGTTTTAAACACTAACACAACTAACCGAGCTTTGACCATTACTCAGAGGCTGTTTTTGATGATTTAGTACATTTTAGAGTCAATGCTTATTTATATTTTGCTGTTGCAAACTCTAAAAGAAAGCTTTACTATGTTAATCATATAGTGTTGAAACATGTATTTAAATAAAGTAGTGTTTGGTACCATGTCCACAGCTGAGGCTCTCCACACTCCCTCAAGAACCTGTCATCCCCTCTAAGAAGCCTTTCAAAGTGGAGCTGGTTGGTGGAAAGCGTTACTCGTGGTGCACCTGTGGACATAGTAAGAAACAGGTAAAACTCGCGTTAAAGTCATCTATCACAAATTACACAAAATGAAAATCCTATGCATCCTTTGATCATGTCCATTATTTCAGCCTTTCTGTGACGGAGCCCACAAGTTCAAAGCCCAAGGCCTGTTCCCGCTGCGTTTTGTCCCAGAGAAAGACGCCACAGTTTGGTTGTGTGGATGCAAATACACTAACAACCCACCATACTGTGATGGCACGCACAAGCAGGACTTCATTGTATCTGCCACACTACATGAACCGACTGACTCTTAAACAACGAGGATTATTGCCAAGTGAATTTGGGTTCGACGACACACCTCATCCTGATCTGGGAGAGTAAATTTGGCATGTGTGAGGAAGAGCATGATCTGAGCTGCCGTAGTCACATTTTTGCAGATTTGTTGCACTACATGAACACAGTACACACTCGCAACATGATAGGCCATGTCTGGGATGGTGTTTCTAGTGTGACAAAGGACAGTGTGGAGATGAAAAGTCACCACAACCCTCATCCTCAGCCATTGCTCTGTCTTCGTTCTATATGATTAATACGATGTATTAACATTAGGGATGATGATGATATTATGATAAACTGTGATATGGTAGAGATTTGTCCATAGTTTATACTGATACAGGTGTCCCTTTACTGTTCTGATTGTTTAAGTGTTGATGATTTAAAATGCCATCTTGTTTTCCCTTTTAACCCTTGGGATATGTGTTCATATGCTTTTCTTCATTTAAATAAAGAAATGTGCCATATATATATACCAAGCAGCTGTAGGTTGCGTAAAGTTACCAATAATTAATACCACTTTAAGCAACCAGAGATTGCTTCTTTTATAATCTAAAGGGTTTTTTTTCTGACACAGTTAGAGGGGTGTTGATTCCACCACTCGTAATACTTGAGATTAGTTTGTGTTGGTGTCAAAATGAACTGCTGTGAAGAGGAGACATTTAAAAGGTTAACAGAATTCAAAGTAGTGACTATATCTGGCTGCAGTCCTTGGTTCGTTTCTACGCTCAGCTGCTCTAGCACCTGTTGCTCAGAGCATTTTGTACACAACGGACTCATCGGTCCCTAAAGACCTTCTCTAATAGATACTGAAAATGTGATGTTATATATGTAAAGGTGGTTGCAGGGATTTTGGTGAGAAACGTTTTGATTACAAACTTGGACATGTCAACTGGGTTTGGCCCAATCTCTTTTGGACCCACAGAGATGATCTCGATAAAAGACATGACTTCTGTATGTATCATCCACCAGGGCAACTGAGGGATATATATAGA